>OX326968.1:12217007-14617007 GCA_946800305.1 Medicago arabica
TGAGGGAAGTTTCTTATCTTAGTTGCTAAAGCTCTCTCGTCCCGTTTTAAGCAGAAGAGCAATATATGAATTTGGAGTATGAGTGATATTTCGGTGCTACATATAAATTTTTGGAGTATAATCGGTATTTAATTTATAGTGTAATACATCAATATTTTGTTCCGTTCCACGGTGATAAAAACTGATTCTGAATTAATTAATTATTTTTAGTTGAATGTGAAGCAATTAAATAAAAAAAACAAGTGTAGAAAATCATGTTTGAGGTCCAAAACAAATCCAAGTTTGGGGAGTAACAAACATGTTAAAAATCAATTCTCCACCGATAGAATCAATGGGTCCCATCTAAAAATAAATTCAAACTTACACATGTATTCATAAAAAAACATGGATAGCAACTACACTCATGATCTAACCTTTTTTTATGGTTAAATGTGGCACTAAACTGAAATGAATAGGTTTGAACTATTCTAGACTTCTCAGATGATTGGTGCGGGTGATATTGTATATGTGATATTGTATATAGACAACATGAGAGGAGACTGAATTCTTTTAGTCAGTGATGTTATCTTTTACTTGTCAAATGAGTAAATGGAGATAGGCATGTTTGATTTCACATGTGAATGATAACAACCTACAAGCCATAGTTTAAACATGATGATCATTTCAAGCATTTGTCACTTCTTGCAAGCAAAGGACATTTTTTAAAATACTTTTCACTTCAAGCGGACAATTAGAGTGTATGCGCCGGCATGCGTGCCCATGCACGCATGGATAAGATCCTAATTCTGAATACATTTTTGTATAGTTTTTCAATTGAACGCCCTTCCATATATTATTATAGTTTCGGGAAATTCTCAACATAAAACAATTTAAACACAGTACCGCTCAAAATCCCTGGATCTAAAGACCAATTTATATTTGAACCAAAATATCCCAAGCTAACAAATTTCAGGCAAAATCAAGAAATCATAATCATGCATTCTAGCTGCGATAGGTCATTAGGCCAAAACAACTAGCCATTCTAGCCACATGTCATCTATTATCCATTTGAAAGATTTATTCGTGCTCCAAATTGATCTATAGCAGTCCTGCTTTGTTGTTTTGTACTCCTAAGAATCGAAACCTGGATCATACAACAACGTATCAGATTGGAGGACATAAAAAGATAAACCAGATGTTGAACAAAACCATAAACCTAATGCTGAAGTGTACATATGCTAAAGTAGAAACATCTTTGATAAACCTATAACGTTGTAGGAAAATGTTACAAAGCTATTTGGACTACCATGTGATGATTTCTTCTAATTATCCTTAATGATGATGATTATGATATTAAATCTTCATATGATGAAAAATTACAAAGTCATGATTATGCTACCTTGGGTCGTTCCATAGAACTTCCAAAATATCCTACTCCAAAAGACAAGGAAGTGTATGCAGCCGTAATTTCTACCGCTGTTAACCTTGATTTTCCTTGACCCTAGAGAAAATGAGATTAAGTAATATTCCCAAAACTATTGACTGGAAAAGTTGAAGAGACTCACTACTATAGATGTATCTGACTGCACAACCAAGATCCCTGCGCTGCTATCAGTACCGCATCTACTGCTATCCTCAGAAACAGATCGTAGAACTTTGGTGCAAGCGGAGGCAGCACCAGACTGCGAGCTGAAGAAAAATGAATATCAGAAAATCTGGTGCATGCAGTGTTGCTATAAAATGAAAAGCTAATTAAAAAAAACTGAAAATTCAATCAACTATAGAGGAAAGCTTAAAATACAAACATTTCAATCATGTAAGCCAACAGAATAAACTATGCCTTACTTCAAAAAAAAAAAAAAACAGAATAAACTATGCCAGAAGACCATTCAAAACTCGCTTAAGATGAATAGCAGTTGTACCTTACCAAATCCTAGACTACCAATGTCGCACAACAAGTACATTTAAAATTTTAAGATTAAAATGATGCATTTTTAATTCTTTGAATTTCTACAGCAAATAAGTAAAATACTTAGCAACTGCATAGTTCATCGATATGAAATTGAACAAGTGTAAAATACAATGAAAAGCATAACATATATGTTTGATATGTAAACTTCAATGAAAAGCATCTTTTTATCACATGTCTTCAGCCTCAAACATAGAAAAGATAGCACAAATGGATTTTAGGCACTCAACACTGCCTTATTTCTCTGCTGGAGTGTGCTTAAAAACACCAGCTCATTCTTATGATGAAAGAAAAGGTCCCAAGTGTGACATATCTCATCGCATCAATGAATCACCATAACACTTTCTTTTAAAGATAAAAATTGTAAATCAAAAGGGCATGGTACAACTGAAACAAAAACAAACTCTATGTTCCCAAAGGTGTAGCCTAGTTTGTATGGGATAAGCACTGAAGAAGTATTAAAGAAGTTCAGGGTTCTATCCGTGCTGCTACCAAATTCCCCCTCCCCCTAGCAAACTAACCACTAACATTTCACTGAAAAAAACTAAAAACAAATCCTATATATATACATACATAGACTGAGAAAAGAAAAAACATCTCCCTATTTCTTATAAAAATATAATCATTTATAAGTGAGACAGTCATACAGTGACATTGAAACAATGCATTCCCGAGCTGCAAATCCTTTCATTAGGTTCTCTCCTGCACCAGACACACAACAGCCAGCCATGAATGGAGCACCAAAGGGACCTTTTGATGACGCCCAACAACCTGAACCATACATTGCTGCCAGCCCTACTCGTCCACTAACCTGTTGAATATTTTGCATTATATATAATTACGAGAATCACTTTCAACTCTAATATGCAAACTGGAGCACTAAAAAAAATCAAACCAAGAAAATCATCATTCACCTTTAGAGCAATACCACCACTAGAGGCTCCAGATGCTACATTCCCCTCATTGTCTACACAAATAACCCCAACGGTATCCATTACTTGGTCTTGCAAAGCATAATCTGCATCATAAGAGTCATGGCTATGACATGTTAAAGTTCTTATGAGGTGTCATACTGATGTAACAGTTAATTGGAAATAATAAGATTCTGATGAAAATCTTTGTTTTTTCTTCTTATAAATTACAATTATAAAATTTGTTTGCCAATTAGCTTTGTTCATATAAGCACTAGCACTGAAGCATGAGAGGAACAATATACTTGGGTGCCAAATGCATTTATGCCATTGACAAAGGCCAATTTTACAGTTCAAAGTAGCTAAAAGTGTAAAGGTTTAAATATATATTTATTCTTTGCAAATATAGTAATATTTGGTTTTTATCTCTCCAAAGTTTTCTTTTTTTGCTTTTCCTTCATGCAAAGTTAGATCTTTTTTGCAGTCTCTGCTATCACCTTCCAATAAAATAAAATAAATACATGCGAGGCTAACTTGATTCTGGTTGGCGCAGCTCAGTCAAACTATTGAACACACGTGGCATGTGTTGCATCAGTCGTCAGATGACCGAGTCATGTTAAAATTATATATTAAAACAGTAACAAAAATGTCGGTTGCCTCAGTCATGTTCTATACCTGAAAAATCCCATCTACAACCCAGAAAATTCCACCATCTACTTCTAATCCAAGAAACCCATATCAATATCACCTTCATCATTAATTCAAAAACATATCTTCTTCATCACTCAATAGCTGTACTTCTGAATTATAACAATAACACACAAAATGTGCAAGGGTTGAGGAAGAAGGGTGTGGAAACCTAATCCGATTTTAGTTTTTTAATAAAAAGTAAATAACGAGTGAGATGTTGATTAGGATTAAGTGTTGACGTATCAAATGCCAGAAGTGCTCAATCATCTGACTCGGCAAGGTATAGACTGTGATTATAGTTTGATGATTGAACACAACTGTGATTCTAGTTGGAAGCACAAAAAAGGGTTACTTCTGTTGGAAATTTGCTATTAAATACCTGCCATTTCAGTACTTTGACATGGAGAAGAATTGCCATCTGAAAGAGAGTTCACTGTCTTCGATCTAGCAGCTTCAAACATAGATTTGTACTTGATCCATTGTGTTTTTGCCCTTTCTGTGATCAGCCACTGTTATGAGATACACTCAAAGTTGTAAATCTGAAATGGTATGACTTAATAAGCTCCTGTGCAGAATTTAAATCATGATTGAAAATAAGACCTTATTGGCCTCTGCTATACTTGGTGGCAAAGCAATATCCTTAGATTTCGCCCATTCACGAGCCCCTTCCCCCACCAGGAAGCTGCAGATATATCACAAATTCCCATATCAATACAGATTTGTCACATGAGGTGAAAGAGAGAAGGCATTCTTAAACATTAATTATGGTGGTAAGGGTTGTGATAACGTAGATATTTTGGCTACAGAAACAGAAAGGTTGAGAAGTCATTACATTGGAGGAATTCGACCTAGCAATGGAGATTCCATCATTTGCTCTTTGGCCAATAAAACAGCAATTTGTATAGCATTTCGCACACCTGGTCTATAATTAATGGAATAAATACATAAAAAAACATGACAGAAAATTTGAAATATGAAAGTAAATTCCAAAGTGAAAGCAATAGCCATGCACAAGTTATTAGACTTCCCTGATAAGTAAAAATTTATAAACTACTTGGCTAAGTATGTGAAAAACGAGATACATCATATTTTTCGTGCAAATGGACAAAATGAGAATGTGAAAAAGAATGAGATACAACGGTATCCATATAGGCTTTCATTTTCCAGCTACTAACTCAACCAATTTGTACCATTATCAAATTAGCATGTAAAAGCTTTAGATACTAGATCAGGTACTTTATGTAATGTCAACTTAAGGTAAAGTACCTGGCACAGCTCCAACAGCACCAAAAACTCCAGATTTTCCATCCATTATACTGGCATCACACTCAACACTACCATTTTCTGTCAAATTAGACCCCCTGCCAGCATTTGTGCTCGGATCATCCTTCAACAAAAGAAGCTCACATTAAACTATTATTACAGGACAGGGCAATCAGATTTCACCAAAATGTGAGCTTGGATTAAAGTTCATGAAAATTTGCAATGTATTATATTTGAGAACTGCTATGGGCAAACGCTCAAACACACTCCCTTGGTCACACTCTCTTTGATTGGGCCACGTCATCAACAATTTAAACCATTTAGATGGCTACCTGTTCTTTCGGTTTTCGTTTACTGCAATCAGGTTTTATTTTTAATTTTTCCTTTATTTTGAGTTTTGCGTTCTCATATTTTATTTATCAAGCCACCCGGTGGAAAGAGTCTTCTTCCCCATCCAACCATTATTTCCATTCACCATTTTTTCCTAATTAAAACCACCATCAACAAATCTTCAAATCCTCAAGCTCAAATTTGCAGTCAATCGCTCATTAATGAAACACAATAATTCAACCCTTAATCCATCACAAACCTTCTCCTTCACATCCATCTAAAACCAAAACCAGATACATCTGGACTGCTATCACACCGTACGTCACAGCATACTGCGCTCGCCTTTCATTCTCGTTGAGGGATGCAACTGAACCGTTGCGTTTAACACCACCGGTGCCATAATAACCCCAGAACCATTGTCCGATGCATTGAATAATATCATGCATGTCCGGTGACCCAACATCGGAATCACCCCAATTGCTAAAGACAGCCTTTAAATCATGGATTCCAAAGAAAAAAACCATTAAATCAGTGATGGAAGAGAAATTCACCATTAGTGGCGACAGAGACATTGGTACAGAAACTATAAATTCTGAGAGGGATGCAATTGACCGTTTAGCAGTCTGTAAACGTGTGGCCAAAGACAATATAATTAAAATAAAATAAAAAAAAAGTAACACTTTGAACCGGTTAACAAGTGAAGCTTTAATTTTTTTTTGCAACGTGGCATTGCGAGCAGGCGTGTGTTGAAAGGAGAGTGACTGAGCATTTGTGCTTAGCATTTCTCATTATATTTTCACTCTACTTTTTGCAAGCAAAAAATATATCTTTTGCGATTTTTCCTTTACTATCATGAAAGGTTATAAAATAATGGAAATTTATTAAAAAAAGAATGAATTCTTATGATTGGTAATTTTTTATGTGACCTCTTTACCAAGTGTGCCAAAGGAACAGACACAACACATTGATGTACTTAAGAGACAATTAGTGATTATTCTAATTATAGAAATGGTTTTACAAACTCCAAAAGGACTAAAAACTATTTAATTGATGTAAGGAGAGTATTAGATTTATAAAGTATAAGGTGATAAAACTATTTGTTATATCCAGAGGAAGAGTGGAGGAATATGGCTGAAATTGTCAAGTTTGTTCGTGTTATGATTATCTTTGTTTCCCCATTTCTTTTTTCCATGAACCTCGACGGTAAGCCATTTTTTTATCCTTTTCAAATTTTCTTCTTTACTTTGTAAACAATATTTCATCCCATTTAGTTAACACTCTTTTATTCTCTTCTTCCACTACAGCGGAAAATATATGTAATGGAGAAGATTCTGATTGTAACACAAATATATGGTGGTGCCCACCTAATTATCTACTGAAGTGTATAAATTACCAATGTTCATGTGTTGGATTCACAGAGGCAATATATGAGTTGGATTCACACAGGCAATAAATTTTGTGCCAATATGAGTTTGTATTTATTATTTAGCACTAAACCCCAAGAGAATACACAAACGCCCTGCGAGAATATTATGATCTATCATATAGTTATCGTGTTGGAACCCAATAATTTGAAGAAAAAATTCTTTCTACTTTCAAGAACCTTGTAGCTATGGCTTGTACTCTAATATGATGGTAATGAAATAAAATATGGTAGCTAAGAACATTATTTAGTTTGTCTTCTTCTCTCTTAATTCTAGACATAACACTATGGCCTTCAATTCAGGCATAACACATTTTCCTTCTAAACCTACCACCTATCAGAATATTTTAACTGCTTTTTATTGAAAAATAATTTTTATTTTACTTCTAAACTTATACTTCTATATTTAGTCATAATATTGTTACACTTATGATTTTTCTCACACTTCATTTTATATTTCTCTTACATTTTAATTTCTTTAACAACTTCGGAAGGTTTGTACGCTTTTAAAAGTTATGAAACGATAATAATAACAACGTAATAGTAGTAGCAATAATATTAATAATAATCATAATAATAATAAAAATATACAACAACAAACAATTTTGAGGCCTATTTGGATAAACTGCTTATTTGCGGCTTATAGAACAAACACTTATGTGTAAGCTCACATAAGCTATTTCTATAGCAAAAGATAAAATAAAGTTTAGGTTAAAAAAAGCTTTTGAAAATTGTAAGTAGTTGTCATAAATCCTCCCAAACAGAGTCTCCGAATGAGTGAGACATTATCTTTTTTTTTTGAGGTGCCATGATATTGGTACGAAGTTTCCACCGCTGCATAACATTAACGGTGACTAATTTTCATGTGGGGCACACAAAATGGATTCTCCCTTTCGAACCCCTGACCACATGCTTAAGGGGTCTAAATTCCTTACCAATTGGACCAATCCATTGTTGGTGACATTATTTAGTCTCTAAATATATCAAAATTACAATCACATCCCCGATGTCTCTTTTGTTAATAATTTTTGGGTTTTGCTAACGAGTGCCCTAGGGGAATTGTTTAAGGATTCTTTCTAGTACTTTAACCAATGCCTTAAACTAGTCCCAGACTCGCAGTCAAAGACTAAAAGGACTACCTACTCAAATGTATAGTCGTGGCGCTTCACACATTCAGAGACTAAAATGATTAGTCAGAAACTAACATGATAAAGGTGAAATAATTATACCTCTAAGAGTTGAATGGCGGCAACAACAGCATCTAAAGAGAGACCTGAGCCGTGTTGAAGAATGGAAGCGGCGGCGAGGCAAGCGCGGTTCATGGCGGATCTGAGAGGTTTGTGATTGGAAGGAGAATGGTAACCGGCGCCAACGTGAACAGCAACGAAGAATCTCTTTCTATGTTTACTATCACTCTCACTGCTGTTGGCAGTGACGGTGGCAGCGGTAATATCATCCTCCTCCATTGCACAATTGAGGAGTAGCAGATCAATTGAGAGGAAGGTGAAGTGGAGGGTCGTATTGGAATTGGAACAATAACTTCAGCACTGGTGGATTTTTTTTTGTAAGTTTTATTTTTAAATTTTTTGACTTTTTTTTTATAAAATAAAAATAACAACGCTGACATTTTATAACAATTAAATCGAATAAAAAAACAAAAATGTTATTATAATTTAAATGATTAAATCGTGAACAAAAATAAAGGATGAAAATATTACTTTAAATTAAGTTAAGGGATGAATTTAGTAATTTTGTCTTGATCATTTATCATCGGTAAAAGTGTCTACTTAGTTTTTAAGTATACTAGCGAAAAGACGGGCACTTGAGTGTCCGTCTTTCCGCTCTTTTTATTGCGCTAACATTTGAAAAATATGAACGATGTTTTTATTTATGAAATTTTGATTTTGATTAAAACTAAAAATATAAATGTTTTTGACTTTCAAGTTATAACAAATCAAACTAATTATGATTATCTATTTCAATAACACCAACAATAAAACAAAAAGATATATAATCTTAATTCTTTTTTCAATGACATCAACAACAATCTTTATTATAAACTTATTTTAATAACATAAGCAACAATCTTTATTATAAAAAAAATTATTTAAGGGTATAATTGGGATAATGAAAAAGTAAGTATAAATATACTCATCTAGTTTGTAACACTTTTTAAATGATAAAGGAAAAAAAATAGACATATATATATTTCTATCGTGTTTATTACATTTGTTTTAATATTTAAATTTATTTTTATCTATTTGTTACATGTGTTATTTATATTGAAAATTGAGGGTATTTTCGGAAAGAAAAATTCAATCTGAAAGTGTTGAAAGAGATTGTTTTCTTTATATATAGTATAGATGTACCATTATTCGGTTAAATTTATCTGAACGTTTATTGTTGATTGGTAAGTCTAAATTCAACACTTTCAAAATTAGAATTCATATATGTATAATTCGTCCGGTCTTAGTTCATAACAAAATCGGCATATTAGAATTGAATTGGAAGCAATAAGAAGAAAATGTAGGACCATCAATTTTGCTGGAAGAGTATGAAAACATCATGTTTGATATCGTAAACACTTTCTGGACTTCTCACCTCAATGTAAAATGGTCATATCAACACATTTTAACAAAGTTAGATGAAAAATTGGATCAATTTGTAACCAAAAAATAAAATAAAGTAAAGGAATAATTTGTTCTCTTTTTCTAACATGAAAGACTAAAAGACTAATTTAAAACTAAAAGACTAATTTGATACAAATGTTAAATTTAAAGGACTCCAAGATGGATTTGGTCATATATGTAAAGAGATGAGTAATGCTAACAACACTAATTTTTAACACATTTTTTCTTACACTCACTCTCTTATTAAAGAAAATATATGTGGATAACACTACTTTGAAAATGAGTTTAACGACGCTTCCTCCATATGGTATCTTGTTGGTACATATGGGAGTGGCGTAACTTGGCTATTATCGTACTTTGCTTGCATATTAGATCTTTAAGCATTCATCTTTTGACATTTACATTTCAGGATATGATATTGCTATGATCAAAGATGAAAGTCAGATGGGTGAGACGTGGTGAAGTACAATTGTTTTTCGTCGGAGCAACGTTATATATCCGGAAAGACACTCCAACTAGGCATGGAAACAATACCCGTACCTATGGGTACCTGACCAAACCAAACCCAATTTGATGGGTTATTCCCGTTTTGAGTGGGTCTGAATATTACTTTGGGTTTTCTCCGATTTGAAAATACGGGTAATGGGGATATAGGTACCCACCCTGAACCCATACGCAAACCCGTTCTGAATGTAATAAATCAATCTATTACCCATTTATATAAATAGAAACTCAAACCCTAAATTATTTTATTCACACAGTTAGATTCTCAGTCTCAGATATGACACCTGTAACAGCCTGATTTTACGATTATTTGATTTTAATTGTTTTATGTGTGTTTATTCATGTTTGTGTGCATTTTCATGAGTTTTCGTGTTAGGAGGGTATTTTGGTAATTTAGACTTAAGTGTATTTTAGTCTTTTGCGAGGAAGGGTAATTTAGTAACCTTATGACAATAGTTATTTTAGCATTCTAGTTAGAATCGTTATTAATTGTAAGAAGTTAAGTTGTCGATATAATTAATTAAGACTGAGGTTTCTAGTTAATTACCGTTAGTGAGTTAGAGTTAGCGGTGTGGTGTAATTAGATTTGAGCCAATTAGTTGGGATGGGTTAGGCCCATTAGGATTGTGAATATTTGACCCATAACTTTAAGAAAATAGGGTTGGACTTTGTCATTCACACATAACACAAAGAGTAGAGAAATAGAGGCTAGAGAGACAAGAGCAAGAGAAGAGGGTTGAAGCTAAAGGGGAGGTTGAATCTAGGAGCTAAATTGAAGCTTGAGCTAGGATTCTTGGTGTTAGAGGTAAGAGGGATAGTTTTCACACATAATCTTCAAATCTCTCATTTCTGCCCATTTCTATGAATTTGATTGATTGCATTAATTCTGTAAATTCGTGTTTGGATGTTGATGTTATGTTTGTAAGCATGAATTATATGATGATTGTGTAATCGTTGTTGAATTAACATGTCAAAAATGTATGAAAATGAATATTTGGGTTTATGTGAAAAATTGATGAAGAATAATGTTGTTGTTGTTGGAATGTTGAGGAATTCATGACTGATAGCTGTTGTTGTTGTTGTTATGAGATGTTGTTGTTGATGACTGATGCCATGGGTGTTCATAATTATGGAATTGTGGAGTGAATTGTGTTGTTGTTGAGAGTTTTGTGAAGAATAATTGAATTGTTGAGTTGTGTTGAAATGATGTTTTAATTTCAAGTTCTATATGGTTTTGAGTGTCTTTTATGTACATAATAATATAAACAACCTTTGGAAACACATTTGGACATTGGGAGATCAAAATTAGGAATTTTGGGTGAAAAAGGGTTGAAAACCGTAGTGTTCATAACCACTTCAGAAGTACCTTCAGAAGCTGCTACAGAAGCTCCTTCAGAAGCTCCTTCAGAAGCTGCTTCAGAAGCTCCTTCAGAAGCTTCTTCAGAAGCAGTTTCAGCAGTCCCTGTTTTGCATTCTTGCGTCCTTTTTGCCATTTTCTGTTTTGAATTGGCCTTTGGCGTAAACATAAAAGTTTTAGATAATTGAGTTAGCTTTCCAATGGCGTTGGTTTCACTTGAAAATGTTTTGTGGATTTTGAGTTATGATAGAAACACTCAAGTGGGTCTTGGAAGACTTTTACAAAAAATTCAGCATAACCGTTTCTAACTCAACCCAAAACTTTTAGTTTGCTTCCAAACATCAAATATGAGTATTATGAGTTTAATTATGATGTTTAATAACATCTAATTTATGCCTTGTTGAATCAAACTTAGTTTTCTTCTCTTAATGAATTGGTTTTGCAATATGACAAAGTGAGACGAACTTTGTGATTTTTGTGAATTAGTCATGATTGTCCGATGAAAGGCTTATGTAATCTCTACTGCACACAAATGTGACTTAAGAGTATACATGGCTTAGGCATTTGACATTGTTTGGTTGGTTTTGGTTCATTACTTCGATATTTTCAAAGTTGTGAATTATGAGTAGAACTTCATGAAAACTTAGCTTAAAGACCAATTGTTTGGCAAACCTTTTGTGACTGATTTTATATGATTAAATGGAGACTTGTGAATGAATGATAGATGTTGATAATAGTATATATATCTTGTTATGGTATACGCGTCTCTGTTATCCGAATTTGTGAAAGACATGTATGTTTATAACGAAGTATGCAAATGAGATGAAATTGTTGAATGCATATATGTTGATTGTATGTTGGTGTGTGCATACTTGTTGAATGATGGTGATGATTGCATAGTTGTATATGCATTGTTTGGTGATGATTGCATAGTTCTATATGCATTGTTTGGTGATGATTGCATAGTTGTATATGCATTGTTTGGTGATGATTGCATAAGGTTATATGCACGTTGATTGATGAGGTGATCTTTGTGTGAACATATGCATTGAGTCGAGTCATATGTTCATGCATTCATTGTTTGGTGACGGACTTATGTCCAAATGTAAGGCGGGGTGTGAAACCTTACATACGATGTTTTTGTTGCATCGAAGGTGACGACCTTGAGGTGATTTGGTACCACATGCATCTAGATGAGTCTAGAACATTGCATACATTGTTTGGTGAATTGCATTGAGTCGTGATGTGTGATGGATGCATTTGATTAATGTAAATTTGATTGGTGAATTGAATTGATATTGGATCATTGTGTGAATATATATATATATATATATGATGTTTGTATTATTTGGTAATCTTTATACATGATATTATTAATTGATTGATTGAGAATTATGTTGATGTAATGCTAACCCTCAGTGGTTTACCACCTACCTTTCCGTGCGGACGGGTAGATGGAGTGCAGGATTAGTAGCTTGTTTGCTTGGTGTTGCTGAGGAGTAGGATTCCTCTATCTCTTTTGCGCGCGTCTAGATTAGGGGCTCTGATCTAGGATAGCGTTTTTATGTTAAACTTATTTCATTATATGTTGATTTGAGGAGTATGTTATGATTCTTTTATATCCGATGTTGAGGATAAGATTATGTATTAATTATCCTGAGATTTGGAGTTATGGTTTGTATTCTTGAATATATATTCCGCTGCTATGTTCATGATCCATGATAATTTATACTTGTGAACTTGAATTTGTTGTTGGCGTAGCATCTATTTCTAGAATGTATTTGTATGTTCGCGCGTTTTACCGCTTAATAGAAATAGGGTGTTACAACACCCACTTCTCAAAGTTCTCTCTCTTCCCTTTTCATATCTCACGCTCTCGATATCTCTCTTTCTGCATCATCTCTTTGCTGAATAATGCATTACAACATCGCCTCCAGGGCTGAAAAAATACTTCTTTTTTTATTAAAAAAATTATCCATTACGGAGATAGGGCGGGGATACTCAAATCTGTCAGAAACGGATATGTGATTCAATTTCTCATCTTATTGGATATGGGTAAGGTAACAAGTAAGTATATGACAGTAGGGTATGAGGACGGGGAAGACAAAACTCATTCCCACCCTATCCCATTACCATGTCTAACTCCAACACTAAGTCAGTGAGGTTTCAACAAGTTGAGGTTTTTCTCAAAATGAGATTTTTTCTTTTTGTGATGGGTTGTTTTTGCATAGTTTGTTAAGTGTGCCATGTTGGCTCAACACTCAAACTCACATTGTCCTACCTCCAGAATTATTTCCATATTTATGCTTGTGACCAAGCAAGTGTATCTCCTAAAATAAAACTTAAAACATCTACATATAGTGTGTCCTTAAAGTACCTTCCATGAAAAATTAAGTTAAACTTAAACATTTTTTATAAGCAAAACAATATTATTGAATTAAGAAAACATAGAAGTCAAGTACAAGATGTGCCTAAGTTCCTCAAACTAATAAAAATTTACAATGAGATGTCTGAAAACCACTCTTAAAATCCAAAGGAAAAGGATTCGTTCTCATAAAAAAAACAAGGAAACAACCATAAAAAAAAAATAACAAACAATATACTGTCCTGAAATATGCTTGTATCAATCTCTTTATATATTTTCTAGCATCACAATGAATCCTTGATCAATATGGTTTATCTTCATATCTGGAGAAAAAGAGACCAGAAGGACTACCATTAGGTAACAATGCCAACCTCACAATTGGTTCAGCACCTTCATATGGTGTAAGAGTACCTGTACTACCTTTTATATCTGTTTTAATATAGCCAGGACAAATAGCATTAATGCAAATTGTAGGATAATTTTTGGCCAAAATTCTTGTATAGGCACTTAGAGCAACTTTTGAGACAGAATATGCACTTGCATAAACAGGCCAACCTTTGGATTCTAATGTACCCTCTTTAAAATCCTTGAGAAATTCATTCAAAACTTTGTCAATTTTTTCTTCTGTAAGGTTTTCAATATCACTTAGTACTTCTTTAGGCCATCCATTTGGAATGTTCTGCAAAAAAAAAAAAAACATGGATGGAGAAAAGCATATATTAAATAGCATATACTTCAAATACTTCAATTTTTGTGCACCGTCATTGTAAAAAGCCAGTCAATACATCACAATCTTGTTACGATAAAAGTCAAACATTTTTAACGATTTTAAGGTTATAGTTGATTGACAATGTAAAATCTCTTTACATCACCGCCTGTGTATATGAATTAAATCATACTTCAAATCAAATTAGTGAACCACTTAATATATAAAGTCTCCAAATAAACTACAAAAATAGATAACAAAAGTTCTACTACTAAAGATTAAGCACCCCTCTTTTTCATTCCTTTAATAGTGTTCTCAATATATTATTATATTTACCTCTAGTCTTCCCAAGGTTGAGGAAACATTAACAATTTTTGGTGAGGTAGAAAATTGGAGAAGAGGAATAAGTGCTTTGGTTAATTCCTTAACTCCATGGTAGTTTGTTTTAATACATGCTTCATATAATCCCTCATCATCCGTTAGTAGTCCTGCATTATTCACCTACACCAAAGACAAACATTTCATAAAATTCATTATATATTTTTTTTTGAAGGAATATATATATATATATATATATATATAGGTTTGTTTTGGAAGCAATGAATTATAAAAGAGCACACACAACAGTTAATGATATCATACCAAAATATCAAGTTTTCCAAAGTGGGTTTTGATGAAATTTGCAAGAGATGTTATGCTAGTAGGGTGAGTCACATCAAGGTGATGGAAAAGCAAATTATGATTATGAGAGTGATTAAGGTCAAGGTGTTGCTTGAGTTTATCAAGAGCTTCAAGACCTCTTTTCTCATCTCTTGCTGTTACAATGACTATGATTCCTTTAGAAGCTAACTGCTTGCATATCTCAAATCCAATTCCTTTATTTGCTCCTGTCACAACTGCATACCTATGTAGAAAACCAATAAAGACATAAATATATGTACTTTATTAGTTGTATTGGAGAAAGGAGGATTTTTGAAGTGTCTCATATGGTCTACTGGGGTCTGGGGACTGATATTCTTAAAAAATGTTTAAAACTTCGATTACAATGTCACTACTCACAATAGAAGTTTATGATCGTCCACATCTTTAGGACTGAGATAATGACTTGATTGGTGTTGATTCAACAAATTTATTCAGTCGTGAGAATGAATAATACAATAAATTTTTACTTAAAGAGAGTGACATCGGTCGCTTTTAGAATTTCAAACGATTTTCAAACACCGAGCCACACTTCACTTAAAAAGTAGTAAATGAGAAGAACATGCACATGATGAAAGATAAAAGAAACAAGTACCTCATTGTTGCTTCTGCCATTGATTATTAATTATTGGTAAGGGTAAAGAAATCAGAAACAGATAATAATTTGAAGTTTAATTTTAAGACTTGATGAAAGGATTGAGTTCTCTCTATGGCTTTTATAACTTGCTATGAGCATTGTACTGATTTATTTATTTATTTATTTATTTATTTATTTTCTTCGACATTTTGACCAGATAAAGAAAGTTAATTAACATAAAGTGAAATACACATGGAAAGAACTAGGAAGGGATAGTGTTCTAGGAATTGAGCTCCTAGACAAATAAAATAATATCCTAATTATGTAATCATATGGATGGAATAATTTAATTTGTACGTTGAATTAAATATTATGAAAGATTATGCACTTTAAACTACACTTTACCCCCTGCATGCATCATTGCTCATGTAATGTTTGTCTTCTTCATTTTGTGTTGTTTAAGATCTTGCATCATTGCAATCGTCATACTTGTTGGGCTTAAACCTTATAGAAGTCTTATGAAATAATACTTGACATGTTTGACTGGTTTATTTTTTATTTTTTTATGTAGTATTTAAAGTCATTTTATAGTCCTTGTGAATTTTTTTTTTTGGGTTACTAATTATTATTAATAACAGTAGTATTTATGGGAAAAAACAGCAGTATTTACAATTTATGGTCATTTTATAATTTATGGTCATTTTATAATTATTTGACCTTTTTCATTTGAGGTTACAAAATCAAACTCTCAAGGTTAAAATGACACTTTATTGACTTTAATTATAGATTGTATGAAAATGTTTTAAACCAGTTTCACTTATATTTTATTTTAATATTATGATATAATATTGCCAAGATGGATTAATAGAGTTGATAAGGATTCAAGTCAAATCCACCCGAATTTGAATCCTATTATTGATGTAAGAACGTTGTCGTTGATGAATAATATGTAAGTAACTATATCAATTTTCTATGAACTTTCAGGTTTTTCACAATCCTGGCGAACTTTACAACTCAACACGCTTGAACTTCGGAATGTTACCCTAAACATCCACATTAGCTTAATCTTTCAATTAATTTAGATTTCATTTTGCAATGACATTTTTTTATTGTTTTATTTTAGACAAATTTTTATTAAAATCGTTTGGAAGAATCCCATTATTTTCTTGATTAACAAACAAAATTAAATGAGATTACTTACTATTTCTTTTGGATCAAATAATCTAGTTGTTAAAAATTACGTTTTATGGTGAATAAGTAGATAATCCGGGGTTCGAACCTCGACTTTTGCATTTCACAACAAATAGAAAAATTTCAAGAAAAGTAATATTTTTTTTTGGAGAAAAAGGACTTATATCATTTCATTAATCAAAATGAGTTCAATACTATAAGACATATTTTTCCGGTACTTGAAAACTAGCCGACAATGGGGCTGCTTTTGCAAACATATGGGCAACCTCATTTTCCTGTCTCCATACAAACTCCACACTGGAGTTTTCATAATACTGTCTAAAAAGAATTTTATGATTTTTTATTATACCCCAAATTATGTAGCATCATGTTTTGGGGAGAAAAACCATCAACAAATCTTTTAGAATCAATCTCGAAATCGAAGAGTCCCAACTATAGCCCATGAACCCATCCTAAAGCTGATAGCAGACAAAGAGCTTCACCAATATAAACATCACACATTGGACTAAACCATTTAGTTTTGGCTAGCACAAAAGAATTTGTCTTATCTCTTATACACATACAATAGAAGTAATTGTTTTCAGGTCATAATTTCCCTATATATATGTTTCTAACAGCAATTAATCCTTGATCAAAATGGCTTCTCTTCACTTCTAACAAAAAAGTGGCCAGAAGGACTACCATCAGGGAACAATGCCAACCTCACAATTGATTCAGCACCTTCATCAGGTGTTAGATAACCTGTATTGTAATTTATATCTGTTTTCACAAAGCCAGGACAAACAACATTGATGCATATTGATGGATGCTTCTTGGCTGCAACCCTTGTGTAGGCACTTAGTGCAACTTTTGAGATAATGTATGTAGACATATTATTATCAATAGGCCAACCTTTGTTTTCTACTAGTGAACCCTCTTTAAAATCCTTTAGAAATTGATTCAAAACTTCATCAATCTTTTCTTCTGTAAGGTTTTCAATATCACTAAATACTTCTTTAGGCCATCCATTTGGAAGTTTCTGCAAATAAAATTGCATGAAAATGAGCATCATCTCCTATATCCTAATAGATCAAAATGAAGAGTGAATATATAAATTAGTTCTCGAAATTATGAGCACTGGTCAAAATAGTCTCGAAATTTTACAAATTGGTCAACAAGATCCTTTCGTTAATTTCGTATATTGTTAAATGTTATGATGTAACATGTTAAATTAACATGCGGCCTAGTTAGGGAATGCCAAACAAATGTCATGTCACCAAAAACATCTACGACAAATTAAATTCATGTATTTTATATCAACTCTAGTGCTACCATCTCGGGTTTCAAGCATGTCAAATAAGTTTCCATCTTATATTTATTGCCACATGAGGCCACGTGTTCATCAAACGTATCACGCCATATGGCTCTGACAATGGAAAGAAGTCAGTAGAGGGACATTTCGACCGATGTGTAACATTTATAGAAATGTATTTACCAGTTCTTAAAATTCAAATACTATTTTGATCAATACTCACAATTTGAGGATTAATTTGCCTAACTATTCTTAGAGTAAAACAACATATATACTTCAAATCAAATCAATGAAACATTGAACTTAGAAAATTTTCATTAGTTTAAGTTTCCAAATAAGCTTCCAAAGTATTGCCACTTACCTCCAACTCTCCCATGGATGAGGAAACATTGACAACTTTTGGTGAGCTTGAAAGTTGGAGAAGAGGAATAAGTGCTTCGGTCAAGTCCTTGGCTCCATAGTAGTTTGTCTTAATACCTGCTTCAGTTTGTTCATTGGTTTGAGTTATTATTTTACTCCAATCAATCTGGCAACCATTTTCCTACAACGAGAAACAAGAAAACTATATTTCTTATGATCGAATTGATGAAGGAAGACACAAATTTCAAGGCATGACTTGAAATTGTTAATAAATTTGACTAATGTTAACAATCTGTTTCTTCATACAAGTTTGACATATATTTAAATTAATTTAACAGTCACAGTTGGACCGCAATTCTTGACATTGCGGAGAAACACAATCAAATGCTGTTGATGCAGCTTCAACCATGGTTGCGATGACATCAAAAGCCATGATGCCACATTCCATGGATCGCCATCACTGACCTTTTTCTATTATAACTTCATAACTACACAAAATTTCCTATTCAAATTGCCACAAATCACTATCATCTCAAAGTAACGCAATCTCTGCTTGGACAACAAACACAATCAACCAAAACCTAAATTATAATGTATTAATGGAGTTATTATAATAATATTTTTCTGAACTTAATGGACATGTTAAGTATATTTATCAAGTAAAACCGCCTCAGCTTTTGGGGGAAAGTAATCATACCACAATATTAGCAGCAGCAAGAGCCTCACCGTCCACTTCTGCTCCAGTAATTCCAGCATTGTTTACCTAAACAAAGTATGTTTCAAATATTTGTAGTCATTCAAGATGAACTAGAAACTATCTCACATAGAAGCATAGTATAATTTTTCCTTTGTAAAATGTTTTATGTGACTGTATCAATGAAACGCATGGATATAGCTCATCTAAAATGATCAACAAAGTAAACAATTTCAACCTTAAATGAAAAAAAGAAGTTGATTATAAGTCTTCAAAATTACTTCTAGAAACAAAGTCAATTCTAATTGAGAACCTCCAAGTAATTAGTTCATTCTTAGAGACAAACTCAATTATTATCTCAAATTTGAATCTAAGCATGCACTTCACTTTTTAAGTGTATGTTTGGTTTTGCGGTGACAAAAAATGATTTTGAATGAATTGGATGTGTAAATTTGATTCTAGCTAGATGTGAGTTGAACGTAAAATAATTTATATTTTGATACATTACGTAAAAGTGAGTTAAACAATAAATTCAAGCCTCCAAATCAATTGTAGTGTCAAAAGCTGCAGATTCTAGTTTCAAGTTAAAATCAATCAATTTTGAAGACAAAATCAATTATCTATACTCGAATACGTCCAAACATGTCAAAGGTAATTCTACACCCCAAACTCCATTTTACCTCCTCTAAAAATGTAATGAAACATACACTAAATTCAATTACTATTTTCAGATCATGCAAATTCAAAATTCAGATATACTCTATCTACACAAAGGTTGATGACCAAGATATAAGAAACATGAAAATGGCAAAAGACAAGATAGATTTGAACTTTCTTACCAAGATATCTAGTTTTCCAAATTGGTTCTTGATAAAATCTACAAATGATCTTATACTTGCAGGATCTATTACATCAAGTTGATGAAAAACAACAAGACCAGGCAGAGAAAGCTGTTTCAATTTCACAACAGCTTCAAGTCCTCTCTTTTCATCTCTTGCAGTAAGCACCACAGTAATCCCTTTAGAAGCCAATTGATTGCATACTGCAAATCCTATTCCTTTGTTTGCTCCTGTAACAACTGCATACCTAGAAATAAAATTAACAAGGTGATATTATGAGTCATTGCCATGAAGCTTGTGGTTAATTGTATGTATATGTATGTGTGTGTGTATATATAACGTGTGCTTAAGGTATATTGAAGAAAAAAAAGGGTAAGGAAAATTAGATTCGACATTGTTGTGCTAGCAAATATGAGTTGACCAAAATGAAGATTATAAATTAAAATGGGTTTGTAGTTATGTTTATAACTTTGTATCAATTATCTTTGAGTAAACTCCACTCCCCCTCCCCTCAAAGATACTTAAATTACACTCCCCTCCCCTTTTATGTTAATATATACACTCTCCTCCCCTCTTGTTCAAAATATACAGTATTAGAAAATATTTCACTCCCCTCTCCTAAGAGAAGCTTGAATTATATTTCCCTCCCCTCTTATGTTAAAATCTACATTTTAATCCCTCGATAATTTTTTTATTTCTAATAATCTAGAAAAAAAAAATTTAACACACTTTGGAAAAAAATAATATTGCGGGTCTATTATAATATAATCAAAATTTGAATACCTATTTTTCGCTATTTTTTATTCACAATTTCATTAACATATAGTTTTAAAACCTAATATAAAATATAAAACAATCCAAAATAAAATTAAAATAGGTGAAAAATTACTAAAGAAATTAAAATATGGTTATTTAAAAGTTAATTTTATACTCTAAAATATAAAATTATTAGAAAAATATTTAAATTTAATCATCATTGACATTTAAATTATAAAAAAATGAATTTATTTTTCTTAAATGGTGGATCAAAATTAGTATATATCATAAAAATATTTATTTAAGTTAAAAGAGATTAAAGTATAGTGCATATTTAATTATTAAGGGAGGGAGTTGTAATTCAAACATCGTATAGGGGAGGGGAGTATAAATTTTTCTTTTCAAAGGAGAGAAATATATATTTTAACATAAGAGAGGAGGGGTGTAATTCAATCATCTTTGAAGGGAGGAGAGTGTAATTTACTCATTATCTTTAAATAATGGTTCCAACTTAACTATGTTACAGGCCAAAGAATTTTTTTTTTTTTTTTATGATAGAAAGTGTAGGTGAACTATGCTCGATGGGTTTAGGATCAACGTAGACTTTAAATTTCAAAATGTGTTTATAGAGATATTTACATATTAACTATCAAAGATTTAGATGAATTAGCTCCTTAACAGCTAAGTCAAAATTATAAATTTTTGTTTTCATAATGTTTTTTACGAAGTTTTGCAAGATTTTTACGTCGTTATCAACATATTAAGAAAATCAGTTTTGAGATGATTTACTCCTAATAACAAAGAGGATTCAATTTTGTCAAATAAAAAAACAAATATAATTCAACTCTGAAATAAAGGAGATCGAAATCAAATGTTAAATGAAAAAGATGAATAAGTTTAATGTTCTTAAGATTAAGATGATAATGGGGCATGATATGATAAATCTATCATATCCTATTCTTATCTTCTGTTTGATGCACCAATTAAACATGATACATATTCTGAGACTATTGAGTGGGTTAGAAATATCCTATCATGTTTTCTAATTTAGCCCACTACAAAACACAAAACCTTCCCTTCTTCTCTCCTTTAACCTCTCTTAACCCCCCCCCCCCCCCCCCCCCCCCCCCTCTCCTCTCTCTCTTACTCTCATAGAGTTGACAATGGATACCCTTAGGGTAAGGTACTATAGTGTCCATCCCCGTACCCGAGCTCATACCCTTGTGGACAAAAGTTTGGTTGCCGTTCCCGACTTCCCGTACCGTATGGCACCTTAGCACCCGTACTCGTATCCATTACCCGCACTTTAACAAACAAACAAAAATAACAAAAAAACATCACAAATTAACTAAAATATGATCCAAAATATTTTAAATTCACTTATAAAATATTACACAATATAGTATTTAGTCAAATCAAAAGTACGAACAAACAAGTGCATATGACAATAAACATCAAAGACTTAAGATTAATTAACTAATTTTAGTATCATAAAATTATAGTTATAGTATATATAATGTTCGGGGTGCGGGGCGGGGTGGGTACTAGAGTTCCTATACCCCCACTCATACCCGTTCAAATTTACAGGTATTTACCGTCCTTCGTAGGTTTTTTTTTGCGGGTTTCCATTAGGTTTGGGTCTAATTGTCATCCCTATCTCATCATCATCGTCATCTTCCTTTTTGTTCAAATATTGTTTTATAGTTTTGCTGCCTTGAATCTTTGATTTATTAGGTTGGTTGTTTCCTTAATTTCATATCAAGAGAGATATATCTTTTTTCCCTAATTTCAGATCTAAGAGAGAAATATCAAAGAAAAAGGATCATAACATCAATAATACATCCAAAAACCAAACGATAATAATTCGATGGTATGCAAAAAAGTGAAATCTCACCCATGATTGGTGATGAAGTTGTGTGTAGTGAAGTTGTTGGAAAAATTCATTGGGATAAGGTGCGTTCTGAAAGATTATCCGGTGGTTTGGGGGTTTAGAGGATTGGATAATTTAATTTGGCGTTGTTAGCGAAGTGGTGGTGGAGATTGCATATTGATTGGGAGGGTTATGGTATAAAGTAGGGGGTTGGAGGTAAACATATTAGGGGATGAGGAAGTAAGGCTTCTGGTTGGTGGAAGGACTTATGTAGCATTAGAGATGGTGAGTGTGTGAATATTAATGGAGAAAGACTTATTTTGGAAGAACTGTTGGTTCGATGAAAGTCTTTTATGTACTCGATTTAGTTGTCTTTTTGACTTATTTAAGATAATAATATTATTGTCGCTGAGATGAGGAGCTTAGGTTGGGGTGTTAAGGGTTAGAGGTGGAGATGGAGTATGATACTTTTTGGTTGGAGGAGAAGTGGCTTGCAGAGTTTATTTTCTTTCTAGATAACCTTGTTTTTGCGGGATAATTTTGTAGACAAATGGATTTGGAAATATGACCTAGAGGAAAGTTATTTTGTAAAAAAAGTCTATTACTTATTGACCCATAAAGAGCAACATATATGTAATCCTTTTTTGGATATTGTTTGGAACAAAGTTATACCTCTTAGAGTGTCTCTATTTGCGTGGGGATTGTTGAGTAAGAGGATTCTTACCAAAGATAACTTGTTTCTTCGTGGATTTTATCCCTTAGGCTAAATAGTGTGTGCAGGAGGGTCCATAAAGGAGGAATATATTAATCATCTTTTCTTGGATTGTAATTTTTTTGGTAGCATTTTGCATTGTGTTTTTTTAGTGGTTGGAAATTTGTAGTTTGTTACTTTATGATGCTTGTATGCATGCTTTGAAATTTGGTTCTTCACATTTATTTCGAAAATACGTTCGACATTGCTTCCAAGTGATTTGGATGGCATGTACTTTGAGTTATTTGGAAGGAGTGCAATTCTTAGATTTTTTGCAACAATCATATGTCCAATGAGCATTTACTTGATTGTGTTAAACCGTGGTGGTTTAAGGCTCATAAACTTAATTTCTTTTTTGATTTTAATTCTTGATGGTCTAATCCATCCGTTTGTATTGGTTTTATCACCTTGTAATGTTCTTTTGACATTACAAGGCTATAATATGGGTAGGAAGTGTCATATCTAACCCGAAGCTAAACTTTGGTATATATAGTGGATAAGTAGGGTTTTTTCTGTCAAGCTTTACATGTATGATTGTCCTTGAGGGGACATGTATGACCATCTGGGTGGTTCTGTAGTATTGGAACCAAACTGGACGGTCAGGATATAGTGGTCCTAACCATAATCCAGTGGAATTTAAGGCGTGTCTATCGCGTGATGTTGCATGTGAATGTACCTCAGACTAAACCCAAACCAAGTCGGATTGGGCCATGGACCAGTCCGAAATAAATAATATAGACATTATATGGGTTAATGGGGTGATGGTTGGAAGAGAGAAGGAGCAAATAACCTATACAAAATACTAAATTGAAAGTTTTGGAGGAAAAAATTATAACAGACCTTATTGGAGTATAATATATGATGATGATGGTTATATAATGATGATGATGGTATTTATAGTCCTTTCGTAACTATCTACTATGCTATTTAAACTTTGTCTTTTGAGGTTATAAACTCAAACTTTCAGAATTGAAATGACACCATGGAAACGTTTTAAACCTGGTTCACTTGTATTTTATTTTAATATTATGTTGTAATATTGTTAGGGGATGGATAACTCACTTGGTTGGACTAATAGATTAAAATAATAAGAAGTTAAAAGTCTAACGTTTGAATCTTAAAAAGCGAGAAAATACTAACATAACAATTAATATTCTACAAAGATTTAAATTCGAACCCCACAATTGATGTGAGAATCTCGTTGGTGAGTTATGTTGAGCCCCTGAAATACAATTAGCTTAAAATTTGTGATTTGACATATTTTAAATGACATGTCTTACGATGTGCTGATGTGAAGTGATCAACACTCATTAAATTGCAAGAAAATTCATTAAAAACTCCAGTTTCGACTTCAATTTCACCATTTTTGAGGTATAAAAATCTAATGGAGGGAACAAAACCTTATGACTTTAAAATAGATGGACCAATTTTGTGAATGCGTGAAAATTGGAGGACCGAAACCGTAATTAAGCCCTACTTTTATAAGCTCAAACTATTTTTAATTGTTGTTTATGTATTTAAAAATGGAGGGAGGGAGTGCCTTATTATAGTAGTATAAATGATGTCTACGAATATGGTTTGACACAAGTGATACATCTATTAACTATTTGATTTGGGGTTCAATTCCAAATCGCTGCGTATGAAAAAACATATTTTACGGGAAAAAAATATAGACGCCGTCCATGAATTGCGTGTAACAAAGCGAATTTTATTCTCTTCGGTGCAACACAAGTAAAAAAAAATCAATACAAAGTAATTGTTTTCAGCCCATGATTATCCTGCATGTATCTTTCACATTTTGTTTTCTAACAACAACCGGTCTTTGATCAAAATGGTTTCTCTTCATTTCTAACAAAAAAGTGACCAGAAGGACTACCATCTGGTAGCAATGCCAACTTCACAATTGATTCAGCACCTTCATCAGGTGTTAGATAACCTGTATTGTAAGTACTATCTGTTTTCACAAAGCCAGGACAAACACCATTGATGCATATTGATGGATACTTTCTAGCCACAACCCTTGTATAGGCATTTAGAGCAACTTTTGAGATAATGTATGTAGACAAATTATTATCAGGCCAACCTTTGTTTTCTAGTGACCCCTCTTTAAAATCCTTTAGAAATTGATTCAAAACTTCATCAATCTTTTCTTCTGTAAGGTTTTCAAAATCACTCAATACTTCCTTAGGCCATCCATTTGGAAGTTTCTGCAAATAAAATTGCAAGAAAATGAGCATAATCTACAATAGCCTAATATATCAAAATAAAAGTGAATTTATAAATTGATTCTCAAAATTATGAGAACCGGTCATATATAGTCTCTGAATTTTACAAATTGATCAAAAGGATCATTTCATTGATTTTGTATTGTTAGAGGTTATGATATAGTCCATTTTGTCATACATATAAGCAACTATTTTTTTTTAATTCATGAAATAACTGATATATATATATATATATATATATATATATTAGTTATTTAATGAATCGAAAAAAATGAATAATGACTTATACATGTTACTAGAAGGAGTAACATGTGGCCTTGTATGCATATGCCACATAAAGGTCATCAGACCAAAAACCTTCCATGACACATTAAATTCATGAATATTATATCAACTCTAGGGCTACCACCTTGGGAGCCACAAATAAACTTCCGTCTTATATTTCATATTTTATTGCCACTTGAGATGTATGTAAGAGGTCACATGTCCAATTAAGATATCACGTCATAGGCTCTAACAATATATAGAAGTTAGTAGAGGGACATTTTGACTGTTGTGCAGCCCCGTTTCTTAGATTTTGGTGGTATGGGCGAAACCACAAGTTGGACCCTATGAGCATTTGTAAATGCATAGTTAATAATAATTATGTATGCAACAATATGATTTATCATATCTTTCTTCAACAGCAAAAGAAGATGTGAAGTTTTTCAACAATTTTAATTTTGAAAAATTTCTTTCTACACATGCAACTATCATCGACTTAGATAAGAGAATTTGATAGGCAATTAAAACATTTGACAAATTCATGAATTTCAAATGTTGACATCAACACATTTAACAAAGATATTTTTAATACTTTTGATACGTAAAAAAGATAACTTCATCAACATTCGACAAATACTTATGAGAAAACACAGCCTCAAAATTTGTTTAAGATTTTTTTAATTCATCATTATCCAATGATTTTAAGGTTCCTGCATCAAATAAAAATTCAACAATATTTTCAAATACTTCAAATTGCTCAAAACTATTTTCCAATGAAGTTATTGTCATATCAACAATCACAAAAAAATGATTAACCCTAAAAGATTCCTTGGGTGGATGTATTTGCTCATCATTATCATTATCATCATATTGTCTTTTTCTAAACCTACAAAACTTTGTTGAAAGTGTCGGCTCTATACTCATATCAAATGCAAGGCTTTTTAGCAACAATCATACTAGGTTTTATTTCTATATTTTTCAAAGTAGATATTATAACTTACACTTTGTTTTAAAATATTGGGGCCCATATTTCAGACTTATATTTTGGGGTATAGAACGGTCGCACTCTTCACCTACCTCAGATACGGCCCCAATGATGTGTTACATTTCTAGTTTATAGAAATGTATTTGCCAATTCATAAAAGTCAAATACTATTTTGATTAATGCTCACAATTTGAGGATTAATTAGCCTAATTATTCTCAAAGTTAAACAATATATATACTTCAAATCAAATCAATGAAACATTTAACTTAGAAAATTTTCATTAGATTAAGTTTCCAAATAAGCTTCCAATGCAGTGCCACATACCTCTAACTTTCCCATGGATGCGGAAACATTGACAACTTTTGGTGAGCTTGAAAGATGGAGAAGGGGAATAAGTGCTTCAGTCAATTCCTTGGCTCCATAGTAGTTTGTTTTAATACCAGTTTCACTCTGTTCATAGGTTTGAGTGATTATTTTACTCCAATCAATCTGTCCGCCATTTTCCTGCAACCAGAAACAAGCAAACTTTATTTCTTATGATCAAATTGATAAAGGAAGACACAAATTTCAAGGCATGACTTGAAATTGTTGATAAATTTGACTAATGTTAACAATATGTTTCTTCATACAAGGGGGAAATAATTTTCAGTTATTTTTAAATGTTGCCATATATTGACTATAAATAATCATACTTTATAGACTTAAATATGCATTTAATCTCTGCACATAAGTCTTGTTTGGCTTTTAGTCCTTGCAAAAAAAAAAATCCTTGCAAAATTTTATGTTTATTAAAAAAGTCTTTGGTCCCACTGTTGAGGTAATTTTGCAATGTTTTAGCCATGTGACAGCGGTTAATTGTGCAATTTTTGACAAGTGGAGCTGACGTGGCTTTTCAATTATTTAAAAGTAAAAAAACAATTTAAAAATTCAGAAAATTATTTTCAAAATAAAATATATATTTAAAAATTAAAAAAGATGAATATAAATTTCCATTTAAATTCAGATTATTTAATTTAAAAAAAAATCATTAATCTGAAAATTTTGGCAAAAAATCCGATTTTAAATTTAAAAATCATAAAAAAAAATTAAAAAATGCTTACATTTTTTTTTGAAATTAAAAATTATAAAATTTCCAGAAATCATAAAATAAATTTGCAGAAAAATTTTGATTGTATAATTTTCAAAGTTACATATTAAATTTTTTGAAAAAAAATCTGAAAATTATAAATTAAAAAATATTCCAAAGTTATATAATTTAAAAAAATCATATTTAATTTTTAAAAATTAATATTCTGATTTTGAAAAACTATATAATTTTTTTTTTCATTATTAAAAAAAATTGAAAATTATATTATCGAAATGGAGAGGATCTTAACTCCATCAAACCAACACAAGTGTGTTTAATTAATATAATAATATTATTTTGAACTTAATGGAATGATAAGTAGTACATTTATTAAGTAAAACAGCCTCCGCTTTTAGGGGAAAGTAATCATACCACAATATTAGCAGCAGCAAAAGCCTCACCGTCCACTTGTGCTCCAGGAATTCCAGCATTGTTTACCTAAACAAATTGTGTTTCAAATATTTGTAGTCATTCAAGATGAACTAGAAACAATAGGAATAGGATGAGATTACCTAATTATAGGTTTGTAAATTTCTGAAAAAGGTTTCTACCCAATCCCCCTTTTCTTTTCTGTACTCCTTTGATTTTGTTTTAATGAATTTTGAACGATGCTCTTTGCATCATTCCTTCTTTTTGCTAAAAAAAAAAACTAGAAACTATCTCACATAGAAGCATTTATATAATAAGGGTTAATGAGATTTACTCATGTAATATAGGTCATTTTTGGGTTTATTCTCTGTAAAAATAAAATTCGAAATACCCATAATAGGTCATTCAAAAACCAAAATTTGTGGAAAATAAAATTAATTTGGTTTTTAAACAAGGGGTAAACCCAAATTTTTTTTGAAAAATTAAGGGTTTTTGAAAAAAAAATTAAGGGTGTATTCCAAAACAATTTTTTTTAGAAGGGGTAAACCATTTTATTTTTACACGGGCCAAAATCAAAAGTGTCTTATATTACAGGGGTAAAACACTATTAACCTAAGTAATAATAACCTATGATATTTCATTTATAAAATATTTTATGTGACTAACTAAGTATCAACAAAGTAAATAATTTCAACCTTCACTGAAAAAAAAAAGTTGATTATAAGTCTTTTTTTTCATTTTTTTTCCTTCGGGTGGGGTATGTCAGCCAATGCAATAGTGCAACACATAAGTGACGCTTGAGAAGTTCAATAGCAAGCTATGGTGATGGCTTCTCCCTCTCAAAAAAGTAATTTAATATCATGTGGACCACTGGTCCACATATCAGATATTAAACTGATTATAAGTCTTCAAAATTACTTCCACAAGTAAAATTAATTCCAATTAGAATCATCCAATAGTTCTTTCTTAGAGACAAACTCAATTATAATCGAGAACCTCCTAACATATCAAAATGAATTTATAGTCTTCAGAATCACTTTTGACTCTCTCAACATGCACTTCACTTTTTAAGTGTGTGTTTAGTTTTGCTACGACAAAAATTGATTTTAAATGAATTTGACCAGTAAACTTGATTCTATCTAGATACGAGTTGAATGTAGAATAATTTATGTTTGGATACAATAGCCAATAGGTAAAAGTGAGCTAAACAATAAATTCAAATCTAAAATATATTGTAGAGTCAAAAACAAATTCTAATTTGAAGTTAAAATCAATTCAAAAGATAAAAAATAAATTATGTATACTCGAGTGCATCCAAACATGTCAAAAAGCAAATCTACACCCCAAACTCAACTATACCTCCTCTTAAAAGGAATGAAACATACACTAAATTAAGTTACTATTTTTAGATCATGCAAATTCAAAATTCATATATACTCTATCTACTTCTCTACAAAGGTTAGAAACATGAAAATGGCAAAAGATAAGATAGATTTGAACTTTCTTACCAAGATATCTAGTTTTCCAAATTGGTTCTTGATAAAATCTAAAAATGATCTTATACTTGCAGGATCTATTACATCAAGTTGATGAAAAACAACAAGACCAGGCAGAGAAAACTGTTTCAATTTCTCAACAGCTTCAAGGCCTCTCTTTTCATCTCTTGCAGTAAGCACCACAGTGATCCCTTTAGAAGCCAATTGCTTGCACACTGCAAATCCTATTCCTTTGTTTGCTCCTGTAACAACTGCATTCCTAGAAACAAAATTAACAAGGTAACATAATGAGTGATTGTCATAAAGCTTGTGGTTAATATATGGGTTATGCTAGAAACCACTCATGAAGGTGTCTTTTAACAACCCACATCTCAAGGTGTGATTTCCACTTTTTAGTTATAACTTTGTTAAAAGACACTTTCATAAAAGGTGTCTTCTAACAAAACTATATATATATATATATATATATATATGCGCTTAAAAATAATGTAAGGTATATTCAAGAAAAAAAGGTAAGGAAAATTAGATTCTACATTGTTGTTGTTTCTGCCATTGATATGGTAAGAGTGAGGTGCTAGCAAATATGAGTTGACTAAAATGAAGATTATAAATTAAAATGGGTTTGTCGTTATGTTTATAACTTTGCATCAATTGTCTTGAATATTAGTTCCAACAACTATGTTACCGGCCAGAGACATATAGTTTATTATTTTTTATGAACTCAGCTCGTTGGGTTTAGGATCAACTTAGACTGTAAGGTTCAAAACGTGAGTTAGATATAGGTGAGTTAGATCATAACAACCATGTCAAACATTATAAATTTTTGTTTTCATAATTTTTTTTTTCAATTGCTGTTTTTTTTTTATTCGAATGACGGTCACTTAAAAACACTAAGAAGTAAGTTAGTAACATGCATCCACTTAGTTTTGACAATTTTTTTTATCATTTTTCAATATCTTAAATCACTTGAAATCAAAGGGTAGTTTGGTCAATTTCACTTTATTTTTCAAAACAAAAAAAAATCTTATGTTATTTTTAAGTTGCCGTGAATGTTGAACTGCGTTATTTTTATGTGATGAATTAAGAAAACTCATGTTGATGGTCAGAGGTGGAGATGGAGTAGGAGACTCTTTTCTTTGGAGGAGGAATGGCTTGTAGAGTTTATTTCCTTTCTAGATAACCTTATTTTGCAGGATAATGTTGCGGACATTTGGATTTGGAAATATGACCCAGAGGATGGTTATTCTGTAAAAGAAGTTTATTAGTTATTGACCCATAAAGAGCAACGTATATGTACTCCTTTTTTTGGATATTATTTGGAACAAAGTTGTACTTTTTAAAGTGTCGCTATTTGCACGGATACCGTTGAATAAGAGGATTCTTACCAAAGATAACTTGATTCGTTGTGATTTTATCCCTTAGGCTAAATGGTGTGTGCAGAGGATACAAAAAGGAGGAATATATTAATCATCTTTTCTTGGATTGTTATTTTTTGTTAGCAAACAGGCTATATAAAATACTAAATTGGATGTTTTGGAGGAAAAAATTGTAGGAGACCTTGTATGATTATAATATATAATGATGATGATCATGGTTATATAATGATAAAGATAGTATTTGTAGTCCTTTTATAACTATCTAATATGAGATTTAAACTTCGTCTTTTGAGGTTAGAAACTCAAATTTTCACAATTGAGATGACACCATTGAAAAGTTTTAAACCTGGTTCACTTCTATTTTATTTTGATATTATGTTATAATATTGCCAGGGGGATGGATAACTCACTTAGTTGAACTAAGAGATTAAAATAATAAGTTAAAAGTCTAATGTTCGAATCTTGAAAAGAAGAAAATACTAACATAACAATTAATATTCTACAAAAACTTGAATTCAAATCCCACAGTTGATGAGAGAATCTCCTTGGTGAGTTCTGGTGAGCCCCTGAAATGTACAATTAGCTTAAAATTTGTGATTTGACATGTTTTAAATGATGTGTCTTATGACGTGATCACCACTCATAAAATTGCAAGAAAATTTATTAAAAACTCCAGTTTCAACTTAAATTTCACCATTTTTTAGGTACAAAAACATGATGGAGGGATCAAAACCGCATGACTTTAAAATGGAAGGACCAATTTTGTGAATGAGTAAATATTGGAGGACCGAAACTGTCATTAAGCACTATTTTTATAAGCTCGAAATATTTTTAATTGTTGTTGATGTATTTAAAAATGGAAGGAGGGTGTGCCTTATTATTCTCTTGCAATAATAGTATATACGACGTCTACAAATATGGTGTGACTAGCGTCGTTACTAGCATAAAATTTTCATGATGAAAGTCATATCATCATATTATGAAATCTAAATACAAATTCGGGTTCACTTCAATTTAAAACGCCAAAAAGTATCCTCAAAATGAAAAATAAATTTAGCTCTGGGAAGGAGTAGAGATTTTGCGTTTTACGTGTTGTTTTTGTGTTTTACCCTTTACTCCTAACTTTTGCGTTTTGACCAATGAAATGATAAGGGGGTGTAAAAATGAAAGCACTGGGATGCGGGTGTGAAAATGAAAGGTTGTTGAGTTGTAAAATAAAAAAGGGTTAAGAACCACTAGGCTGAAGTCTGATAAAGTGTTCGGCCCTCTTTGATACGTATACCCCCTTTAATAAACGCATAGATATATACACCCTCACCCTCTAAAAAATTTTGGGCCCTCTATAGGCATGGGCCCTAGGCCGCCGCACCCTCGGCCCATAACTTGGACCGGCCCTGTGACACAAGGGATACATCCATTAACTATTTGGTTGGGGGTTCAATTCCGGATTGATGCCTTCTTAAAAAAAATCAGGATCGATGCGTAAAAAAAACATATTTTACGGAAAACAATATAGATCTGTCCATTAGTTGTGTGTAACAAAGTAAACTTTATTCTCTTCAGCACAACACAAGTAAAAAAAATTCAATGTAATTGTTTTAAGCCCATAATTATCACATTTTGTTTTCTTACAACAATCAATCTTTGATCAAAATGCTTTCTCTTCATTTCTAACAAAAAAGTGACCAGAAAAATTACCATCTGGTAGCAATGCCAACCTCACAATTGATTCAGCACCTTCATCAGGTGTTAGATAACCTGTATTGTAATTTATATCTGTTTTCACAAAGCCTGGACAAACTGCATTGATGCATATTGATGGATACTTCTTGGCTGCAACCCTTGTGTAGGCACTTAGAGCAACTTTTGAGATAATGTATGTGGACATACTATTAATAGGCCAACCTTTGTTTTCTACCAGTAAACCCTCTTTAAAATCCTTTAGAAATTGATTCAAAACTTCATCAATCTTTTTTTCTGTAAGGTTTTCAACATCACTCAATACTTCCTTAGGCCATCCATTTGGAAGTTTCTGCAAATAAAATTGCATGAAAATAAGTATTATCCTCCAATTGCATAATAGTTCAAAACGAAATAACATATAGGATTCAAACCCTTGGCTCGGTTGGTGAGCTAAGGGACATCAAAGGATTTTTAAGAAGGATTTCGAGAATTCAAACCCTAAAAACTAATATAATATAACCACTAACTTACTAACATTTCTTCGTACGTAAATAAAACTAACGAACCATTTTTTTTTTATATTTTCCATTACTTAAGTTTCTAAATAAGTTAGCAAAAGTTGTTAGTATCACTTACCTCCAACTTTCCCATAGATGAAGAAACATTGACAACTTTTGGTGAGCTTGAAAGCTGGAGAAGGGGAATAAGTGCTTGAGTCAAGTCCTTGGCTCCATAGTAGTTTGTTTTAATACCTAATTCAGTTTGTTCATAGGTTTGAGTTATTATTTTACTCCAATCAATCTGGCCACCATTCTCCTGAAACCAAAAACATGAAAACTGCCTTAAAAAAAAAAACATGAGAACTTTATTTCTTATAAATGAATTGATAAAGGAAGACATAAATTTTGATGCATGACTTGAAATTGTTAATAAATTAGACTAATGCTAACAATACGTTTTTTCATACAAAAGGGAAATCATTTTCAGTTTTTTTGAATTGTTTGGCATATGTTGAATACTATTAATAATTCTCTATATTGAATGAAGTAATAACCAAGATTTTAAGTCGCTTTAACAATCGCGGTTGGATCACAATGATTGACGATGTTGCGGAGAATCACAATTATTTTGAACTTAATGGATTTGAATGTTTAAGTAAATCTCATTAATTTAAGTTAAACTGCCTCAGCTTTTGGGGGGAATAAATCATACCACAGTTTTGGCCGCAGCCAGAGCCTCACCGTCCACTTGTGCACCGGGAATTCCAGCATTGTTTACCTGAGCAAAATTTGGAGTTTCAAATATTTGTGATCATTCAAGATGAATTAGAAACTATTTCTCACACAGACAGAACCCTATAATAATAGCTTATAATTTTTCAACTGTAAAATATTTTATTTGACAACGTATATCAATGAAACTCAACGGATATAGCTCATCTCAAATTATCAATGAAGTTTTTAATGTAAAAACATTGCATTCGAATATCAATGGTTGATTCTGTTTTGATTTATGTTAGGAAATGTTCGCAAGAAACTGAGTTGAACAATAAATTTAAGTGTAAAAATCACGTTATTTGGTGACAAACGCTACAAAGTACTAACTTTGCATCAGAATCAATTCTAGAAACAAATTTTTTCTAATTAACAACTTCAAACATCCACCAAAAACAAATTTAAATCTTGATAATCACTTTGGCCTCTCTCAAAATTGAATCCAAATATGCACTTACTTTAGTGTCTCAATTTAATTACTCATATTAGATCAACCAAATCCAAAATTCAGATATACTCTCTATCCACTTCTACAAACAGTGATATAAATTTGAATTCTCTTACCAAAATATCTAGTTTTCCAAATTGATTCTTGATAAAATCTACAAATGACCTTATACTTGCATGATCTATGACATCAAGTTGATGAAAAACAATAAGACCAGGCAGAGAAAACTGTTTCAATTTCTCAACAGCTTCAAGACCTCTCTTTTCATTTCTTGCAGTAAGCACCACAGTGATCCCTTTAGAAGCCAATTGTTTGCATACTGCAAATCCTATTCCTTTGTTTGCTCCTGTAACAACTGCATACCTAGAAATAAGATTAACAACGTGACATTATGATTAAGCTTGTGTTAATTTAATTGCATATATATATGTAGGGTATTATTTTGAAGAATAAAAGGATAAGGAAAATTGTGATGTACCTTTTTGTTGCTTCTGCCATTGATATGGTTAAAGAGAAGTGCTAGCAAATGAGTGGCCTAAAATAAAATTAAAATGGGGTGGTAGTTGTGTTTATAATAACTTTATATGGTTTTTATACGTGGTTAGTACATGCAAACAGGGGTCATTTAAAAACTGATCCTTGTATTTTTTAATCGTGGCATTTTGTTCTGCCAAAATTTAATCACTTAAAATTTCGTCCCTCTCCCCACTTAATCACTATCACATCACTAATTACAGGGTTATTTTTGTAATTTCACGTTTGTAATTACAGTGACGTGACAGTAATTAACTGGGCTGAGGGACCAATTTTTAAGTGATTAACTTTTGGCAGTGCAAAATGCTAGGATTAAGAAATACAAAGACCATTTTTTAAATGACCCTTATTTGCAGGGACTAAATACATATAAAGCCACTTTATATTATCAATTGTCTTTAAATGTTGGACCACTTATCATGAACATCAATTGCTGTTGGACCACTTTGTTGGTTGAAACGAAAACAAGTTGCCACATTTTATTCCCTAAAAAAAAAATTGCCACATTTTATTAGAATTTTCTGGGGAAGTATATTCTCTCTATTGTTATTTTAGGGAGAAAATTCATCTCATTTCTTTAGATAATAAAACGTTATAGAAGGGGTACATCATTTGTTTGCCATCGGATAAAGTCAACTTTAAAGTTGTCAAAAGATGTTATAACCAATCGTCTACAATGATGAATGATGCTGCCAAAACTCATTGTTATTACTGATATTACCATTAAAGACATCGACGATAATCTTTAAGTAAGAGAAAAATCCGTGTTAAATCAATCACTCACTACAAGCTTGACAGAGTCCTAACACTTCACCGATGTCCACCGAACACAATCAAGAAAATAAGGTGGTTTTCGCTAGCATAAAGCAACCTTCAGCATCACGAAACATATTGATACCAACCTTATTTTTGAAAGAAGAGAATGATGCATCAACATCACAATTTATGTGCAAGTATCTAGTGTTCTAACATATGCTCAACACGTTTGAATACTTGGGTGGTCGTTTTGTCTACCTTTTGCCTTAATTTCAAATTGTGACGCTACTACATACTCCAAAGCACGGTTACAAATAATTCTCTCCATTGTTTTATAGGAAATACTAAAGAGTGTCCTTAGAACATTGTTTAAGAAAACAAACTTAGAAATGTTGTATTGGAAAATGGTAAAAAGTGATAAATTTGACTTTTAAAAATTAAAAAAATTGTTGAATTTAATGCCAACCTACTGTATTTAGTTTTCCTAAACTATGCCCTACTACAGACACTAAATGAATTTAAACCTTTTTTGTACATTTAAAACCATTTAAAAAGTTTAATAATGGAAAAAAAATGAAAAGAATTCAAAATCAAATTTTGCTACTACGTTATTCTTAAAATTTAGGCTTATTCAATCGGTCGGTCCCTTAACTTAATTGATTGTCTCAATTTGGTCCCCTAACTATAATTTGTACCAATTTGGTCCCCTGTGTTTTCCTCTGTTACTAGTTTTAGTCATTCCTGTTAGTTTCTCTTAAAGAAACGTTAACTTATGTACCATTTTGGTCATATATATTTTGCTCCGTTACTAGTTTTAATCCTTTCTGTTAACGTTTTTTTTGAGAGAAACTAACAGAAATGACTAAAACTAGTAACAGAGCAAAATATATGGGACCAAATTGGTACAAATTATGGTTAAGGGACCAAATTGAAACAATCAATTAAGTTAAGGGATCGGGTGATTGAATAAGCCTAAAATTTATTACCAATTTTTTTTGGTTACTCCCAAATTTATTCTTTTAGACAAAAGAAACACCGTTTTTTAATTTTTTCTTTTGAGATTCACTTATTTATACGCAAATATATCCTCTCTCCCTTCGATCCTAAATATAAGAAAAGTTTTTTTTAAGGTTAATTAAATAAATGATGTATTTAATTTAAATTATAGTTTATATACATTAATTATTCAATAAATCTAAAAAAATATTTTCCTCTTGTATTTAGAATCGGAGTAGATTTAAAGTGTGTGATTTTGAAGAAAATTGTGAAAGGTAAAAGTTGTTCTATTCTTATGGTCCGTTTGATGGTCAGGATAGGATAGAGACAGGATATGATATAAAACTGGATAGAGATAAGATATGATAAGAACATGATAAACATTAATTATATCATGTGTTTGACGCGGACAAGATAACAAACATGATATCATTATAATTAAATGAAAAAATTGCTCTCATAATTAATTAAATATTATAGAAATGGAATGTTATTAATTATAATAGAAAAATACATGCTATCATTATTTTTAAAATGACAATATTCTAAAAACGGCAGAATATCAAGATAATAAATAAGGAATGATCTTCTAATCCAGGATAATTTCTAACCCAACCTATACTCAGGATAGAAATTACAAAGGAAAGTCAGGATATGATAGGAAAATGGTTTATTTTATCCTATCACATTGGTGCATCAAACATGAGATTTAAGCAGGATATAATTAATGTATCATATCCCGTCTCCGTCTCCCTATCCTGACCATCAAACGGGCCCTAAGAGTGAACCTTATCATGCCGTGACATCAAATTGTGATTGGCATATGTTTCACCACGTTCGTTCCACCCAATCCATAAAGACATCTAACTAAATTAATATTAATTTTTTAATGGAATTGTTCAATCAAAATAAAATGGTTTGAAATTTTTTGGAGGTTTTGCATTTAAATAAGAACGACAGAAAAAAATACCGTTTTTTTGGGTGATAGAAAAATACCTATTCTTGACCCAAAAAAAACCAATTCAATAACTAATTATTAATATTTTGTTTGGTTTCCATTTTCTTTAACAGTTTAGTTTAATTGTAGTGCACTGTCAATTACACATTCAACTAATAACATTTCACCAGATCATCCCATTTGATATTTTACCCTTTCAACACAAGATTCTTGAAGGTCAGCAACACTTTTCTTCAAAACAAAAATGAACTTTCACTGTCAAATATAACAAAAATAGCTGAGTAGGTGTGATCAGTCATCTTAATTTGAAGGTTGTATCTATTTAAATCATATCAACATCAACATGAGTGTAAGCCTTGGTAACTCTATAATTAAAATTAGCATAAAACGAAAGAAGTCTAATTTTCAAAAAAAGAAAAAAAGAAAAGAAAAGAAAGTGAGTCGTAAGTACCTAAAGACAAATGGCGCATAGTCATCCTTACATCTCGAACAGTGATATCAATCATCTTTCTCTCTAATCCCAACAAAACAATTCTTTAAAGGACATCCACGACAAGACTGCTGCGATTCAAAGTATGTGCCTTTCACAATACCATTCATATCGATTAAATCAATTTGGTCACAATCTTTGAAGTTAGGTATTCTCCACATTCTAATGATCTTAATCTTGAATACACGTGCTTTGTATTTATTATTGATGGTTATGTTATCAATAAAGTCATATTTTATAGCCATAATTTCTGGAAAAAAAATGATGAAATTTATGATTTGGTTATTTAGGAATCAAAATTGTAAGAAGGTATTGTAAGTGTGTGTCTGTAAATATCATTAGAAATTTTTAAGATGTTGTTTGAAAATTTGTCTTCAAAAATCAAAATATCAAAAAAACAAAAAGATAAAAACACGTTATATTAAAAAGTAGCATGAGAAAGTGGTTGATATATATATATATATATATATATATATATATATATATATATATATATTAAAAAATCAAAGTATATGTAAAAGAATTAATAGAATTGGTGTTTGCCAGACCTGAAAAAAGAAAAATGTTAGATCAAAAGAAAGTTTGGATTTTCGTTTGTTGTCAAAATACATGAATATGTGATTGACTAAAACTCATTTATTTATAGTTAAAATTTGCATTAAAATATACTTCTAAGAGATAATATAATAACTAACCGAAACCCTTTTTTTCCTCAAAAAGAAAAACTAATCGAATAATACGGTGTTAAAGGATTACACAGTAACTTCTTTTCCTAAATAAAACAAACTAATTGGAGCCTCTTTATCATAAAATAAGACCATCTAGGTAATTTTTTTGGAAGGACCGTCTATGTAAATTTTGTTGCTATTTATGAAACATAGAAAAATTTATTTTCATATTTGAAAAAACTCTTAATGTATCAGTAGAACACATGCTTAAAAAAATTACCAAATTAATTAAAAATGTAACAACAACGCACTTTTTTTTTTGATAGGCCAAGATAAAGGTTAGGTATCCGAGCGAGACTGAAGCATCCCAACAAGGTTGGCACTCAATAGAAACTTCCATCCTCCATCGCTTTCCCAATATTTAATATTATTAAAAAAAGAGAAAAATATGTACAAAAGAGGGGGACTAGGCCGTTATCTTCAGAGAACAAAAAAGAAATAACAGAAACAGAAGACTAGAAATGGCTACGGAAATCTAAAGTTAAGAAGCTCATATCTATCTCTAGCAAAATCAACCGACAATGAAGCTCGCATATATTATGAAACCAAGTAGTGGCAGTCGCGTCTTGCCCCGAAGCAGCCATAATGTCTGCTATCACGAACAACAACTCGGGAATCATTGTTACCAATCCCCCGAATGTTTCAAAAAATAATATTCATTGAGGGTGAGGAAGTGGACCCTGAGAACGGGTTTGATAACTTGACTTAGCCTTGTTCATTTTCTTCTTTTGAGACTTGGAAATGACCGGGGAGAAAGGCGCTTCATTGACAACAACCTTTTCTAACCAAGTCTGCATAAAATCCATTTCCTTTTGTAATGTGGGATCCATCGGTTCATCAGGAGCTGCAGCGATTGAACTAACATCTAAATTCCAGACATGGGATAAAATTGGCTCATGATCCGCCCCAAGATCAGAACGGACCACATTATTTGTAACATTTGTAAGCTGCATACTAAAAGAATGTGTAGACACATCAATATTGTGATTTACCATGGATATATGTGAAGGTGATATTTGTGTTGTAGTGTCTTCTTGTTGCTCCTTATTTCCTTCTACTAAAATATTAGAATCCATCCTAATGTCTAGATGCACATCTGTATTATCTTTCTGCGCATTTGCCACTGCCAAAGGGGAAACCATAATTGCTTGTTGAACTGGCTCAACCGTGGCTGCTTGGTGATTTACGGTAGGCTCCAAAATAGTAGGTACCGGGACATCATTCTGCTAGGGTCGTACAAAAGCGGTTGAGGAACCTATTCCAGACGGATTGCCTTTAATAGGAACCCAATTTTGCTTCATTGCTGGAACTGGTTTCTTGCCCTGAACAATTGTGTCTTTGTGTGCATTAGGTTCCTTACGGGGATATAACCATCGACAAGCGGAAACATCGTGTCTGATGGTTTGGCAATGTGTACAAAAGTCCGGAAGCCACTCACAGGCTACCTCGACGTTAAAAGCGCAGCATTCCCTCTCAACGGTGATTTCATGAAATAGGTTGCGTGAAAAATCCATATCAACTAATAAGCGAGCATAATGACCGTAAAGGCGCTTGGACGTCGCATTATCAATCAGAAGCAGTGTATCCATGAAACTAGCAATTTCCCGGAGCATCCTATCCATCCAATACTCTTGTGGGAGTTCCAACAAACGAATCCACACCTGGGCATGAGTATTACGTTGTGTGTGCATATTGAAATCTTATTTTATTCCAACATTTGTAAAACACCTGGTTTCAGATTCACCATTCCTACTGCCTATACCATACGCAGATCATTTTCAAAGGCAAAGGTGAATTCGCAATATCCCCTTCATAGTGATAACATTCTCCATTCTCATGTCATCTTCCATTGTTTTTGGAGTTTCATGTAAATGTCCTTTGTCGAATAGGGTTTGTCACCCTTATTTAGTACCAGTCAACCCTGAAGGTTACGCTTGCAAACCGCCATCCCTTTTTTCATACATATCCAGATAGATCTTAATGCTTACGGATTCACCTCTAATTAAAGTGTGTGGCAAGTTTTCATTAGAGGAAATTGTTGGTGATGTTGTCAACACTTGTGCGAACAAAATTCTGCTTACTGGTATATGAGGGGCCGCCGCAGCAGGTGCAGCAGGTATACCCACTGGAATGGCCAGCTCAGCCTGACAATCAAAGGGCATGGCCTCAGCTACGAAGGAAACAGATGATTACGGTGGTTCCGATCAGGTTTCAGGCGGAGCAAACCCTAGCGCAGCTTCAAAACCCTCTGATGTTGTAAACACTCACGATGTAGTTGAGTCCCAAAACAAAAATTCCCTTTTGCAACCACGTATTTGAGAGAGCAAGAAGGCAATTGAATCACTTTTCCAATACACCAAAGAAATCCAAGAATACCACTTATGCCTCCAAAACACAAAACGGCACCGTGCCAATTTAGTGGTCTAAACAAAGGCTAGATGAATTGGATAACAATATGAATTAGTAATCAAATGAAGAAACGACGCTCATGCTAAGTTCGGAACTCTAGAGATCGTTTCATGAAGAAATTGATTTCTGATAGTCTTGTGTCTATATAAAATAAAGGCTTAATTGCACTTTTGGACCCCTAACTTTACAAAAGTTGCGGTTACGGACCCCTAACTAATTTAAATACAAAACAAACCCCTATGTTTAGAAACTTTGATAGTTTTGGACCCCAAGTGACTTGTTGACCTGGTCGTTGATGACGTGGCACCCACTTCCCATAAGTGAGGTGCCACGTGGAATTTATTTTTATTTTATTTTGTTTTAATTAAATCAACCATTTTTTTAATTGGAAAGAATAAAAAAAAAGGAAAATAAAAGGTCAGGTCACGTGATGGTTCAACGGATGAAAGTTAGATACGAGTTTTGAACCCCTTTCTTTCATCTTCTCCAAACCCTCGCCATTCTCTCTTCTTCGCCATTTCCTTTTCTTCTCCATTTACAGAAAACGATTGTCGTAAAGTAAGCTTCGATTGTTTGATTACCTAATTTCGATTAAGTTTGTGTCAATATTTCGAGTTCCAGAACCAGGGTTTGTGTTGCTATTTTCGGAGAAGATGAAGTGGGTGGATAAAGGCTTGAATGGGAAGGACACTGGTGAAAGCTCTGCTCGTCGACAAGAGAAGAAGATTCCCGACAACAAAGCAACAAAGTAAGATTCGTTTTTGACTTTGCTTGAATATAGTGTTTGTCTTTTTTTGGTTGTTGTGTGATGTTTGCTGCATATAATATTGTAACTGGGGTCGTCTTTTGTTGGTTGTTGTGTTATGTGATGTATGTTGCTTGAATTTAGTGTAGAAATACTTTCTACATATGCTTTGTATAAATGTCATTGTACTGTATAAATACTTTGTACAGGTTACTGTATAAATACTCTTTCACTGTATAAATACTTTATACGTTGTACACATACTTTGTTGAACCATCACGTGACCTGCCTTCACTATTTTCCTTTTTTATTATTTTTTTATTCTTTCCAATTAAAAAAATGGTTGGTTTAATTAAAAACAAAATAAAATAAAAATAAATTCCACGTGGCACCTCACTTATGGGAAGTGGGTGCCACGTCATCAACGACCAGGTCAACAAGTTACTTGGGGTCCAAAACTATCAAAGTTTCTAAACATAGGGGTTTGTTTTGTATTTAAATTAGTTAGGGGTCCGTAACCGCAACTTTTGTAAAGTTAGGGGTACAAAAGTGCAATTAAGCCTAAAATAAATAGATGTGACAGCAACACCGGGGTTCGAACCCGAACCTTGCTTATGCATTGTCCCAACCAACTGAACTAATCTTACGAGAACATTAAATTTAAAATTTTAACTAAATTATAACAATTTTTGGTAGAATGAACTTTTTAGTGGATATGGTGATAATTCAAAAAAATATTTGAAAATTCGAAGAAAAGTCCATTTTAAACAAAAAATTACATTTTTTGAAAAAGATAATGCTAAAAGTGAAATAGACATTAATTAATTAGACCAAAAACTATTTAAAATATAAATTGAACTATTTAATTCCCTAAAAAAAGTGAAATATTTAAAGGATATGATTGAAAGTATTATATTTTTTAAAATTGAAAGGACAGTTGAAAGTATTATATGTAATTTGTTTAGATATTTCTGCTACATAAAATATTAGGAATTCAATAAAAAAAATTTAACAAAATATTTAGTGAACAAGATAAAAAGTTTGTTGAGATATTTATGTCAAATAAAACATTTGTTTTGCGTTAAAATAAAATATTTGTTTTAATAAATAAAAAATAATAAAAATATGGCTAAAATGCTCTTTTGGTCCCTTAACAACATTTTTAGTATCGCTTTGGTTCCATAAGTAATAAAAACTCCGTTTAGGTCCCGTAACTTTATTTAAAGTATCAGTTTGGTCCTTTCTGTTAATTTAATTCAAAAAAACGTTAAATTTTGGTCCCTTAACTTATTTAATTAGTATTAGTTTGGTCATTTAGCTTATTTAATTAGTATTAGTTTGGTCCCTAAATTTAACGTTTTTTTGAATTAAAATAACAGAAAGGACCAAACTGATACTTTAAATCAAGTTAAAGGACCTAAACGGAGTTTTTATTACTTATGAGACCAAAGCGATACTATAAATGTTGTTAAGGGATCAAAAGAGCATTTTAGCCTAAAAATATTGAAAATAAACATGGAAATGACATATATACACACTATTGATTGATATATGATTATTAAAAGAAAACTACTAATACCTCCAAAAAAAAAGCTACTAACATATGATCTTGTCAGCTGACATATAGAAACCCAAAAAGAAGTATATATCTTCATATCCAATCCAAACCCAAAAAGATCGAGATAAGAGATAAAATTTTAATCAAAAAAAGAAGAGAAAAAAAATGGTGATAAAGAACTACATTCAACCTTAAAAAAAATTAAAAATTAAAAACTACGCGGAAGAACATTGGTTAATTTTATATGTTGAATATTGTTTGATTCAATGCAGAACTGAAGCGTATGTTAAATAGCACTAAACTTAGATAGAAAAGAATATGTTTGCAAATGACAAATTTATGAAATAAAGTTTCAGAATCCATCAGAAATTGATAAAACTCTTTAAAATATTATTGAATGAAATAAAGTTATGTTTGGGCTACAACCGGTCAACTTAAATAGGTAAAAAACAAACCTAATGGACCAAAAATAACTAACTAAAAAAATAAAACAAACAAATAATAAAATTAGGTTAAAATAATAAGTTGAATATTTCTAAATTAGTAAGAAAACTCTTCTACATCAAACTGCAGCAGCTTCTACCCAAAGAAGAAGGGCTCTTATGATTATCCAATACACATTCAACTTTGATTCCATGAGTCTCATTCAACACATCAAGATCTCCATCCCCAATCTTTTTATATATACTTCCAGCCGTTTTAACAAATGCCTCTTCAATATTTTCACTAGATTTTGCCGAAACCTCCATAAACATCAAACCATTCGCCTTCGCGAATTTCTCACCTTCTTCGGTACTCACAACACGTTTCTTCGCGAGATCAGACTTATTTCCAACCAACATAATGATCATAATTGAATTTCCATGTTCTTTTACATCATCTAACCAAGTAGCTAAGTGATTAAATGTTTCTCTCCTTGTTATATCATAAACTAGCAATGCACCTGCTGCTCCTCTGTAATATGTTCTGGTTAATGATCTGAATGTTTCTTGACCTGCTGTGTCCCATATTTGTAACTTTATTTGATTATTCTTTATGTTGATTATTCTAAAACCGTATTCGACACCTATTGTTATGTCGTGAACGGGTTTAAAGCGGTTGTCCGTGAATTGAAGTAGAAGACATGATTTTCCAACTCCAATGTCGCCGATTATAATATATTTGAATTTATGCGAGTAGGACATTTTTTTTCCTACGAGAATTGTTGTGAAAAAGCAAAGAGGGAACAAGAAGAATGTCGAGATTTTTTTTTTAAGTATGAAGGAGTTTGAAGATTGAAAGTGAGAAATTTTGATGATTTAAAAAAGTGAATAGCCAATAACTCCTATATATAGAGATACAATCCTAAGTGAACAGAGAAACTAATTATTAAGATAATGCCTAATTGGTAACAACTACTCTTAAGAAATTATTCAAAATAATAAGTGATAACAACCTTCCCTCAAAAAATAAATGATAACAACCTACCTTATGATTTCCCGTCAAAAAAAAAACCTAATTTTTTGGGCTGAATTTTTCATTTTCAATCATACCCTCAAACATGTTTGTTATAAAAATGTTACTTTGTTTGTATCATTAAAAAAGATAAGAATTATTATATTTGCTATACTGTTTTTTTCATTGAAAAAGTTAAGTATAATTTATTACAATATGAAAATGATATATATATATATATATATATATATATATATATATATATATATATATTCAAAATCAAAATAATTTAAAGCTGTTTTTAGATCTGATTTTTGATTTTTTTTTTAAATTGTAACAAATGGATGCAATACTCGTAAAAGTGATTAATATTTTTTTTGAAGGAAGTGATTAATTATTTTTAAAATAAAGTCATTTTTTTCTTAAAAAATCTATAACAAATGGGTTGTTAACAAATTTACCTACACCAATATTATATCGTTGTATATTGAAAAAGATAACAACTTGTATTATATTTGATATATTGTTGATATTGTTGAAAAAGATAAATGTGATTTGTTATAATTTACAAAACTGAAACATATGTACCAATAATTTTATTTAAAATTAAAATAATTTTAATCAAAATCAAAATGATATAAAAAAACTCATTTCATAACTTACACATTAGTTTAATTAAAAGAATAGACAGACGGACACGGTAATATAAGTTACACGTTAGTTCAATAAAAATATCATATATAGATGAGCAAGCTAGTATATGATGAAAGAAGTGATAATTCAAAATAAAATTTCAGGAACAATGAAACAACAAACTTTTTTTTAAGGAATGGAACAACAAATTAAAAAGGTGTACGCTAGTGATTAGTAACCTCAAACAAGATACTTATTTGTTTTTTATGAAGTCAAGGAAGTTTTACCCTACACTTCTATAATTATACCTTGACCTCAACATTTGACTCAAACTACCCAATTTACCCTTTTATATAAAATAGTCACTTTCACTTGTTCATACCACTTTTTCCAGAAAACATTAGTAGAAAAACAATAAGTGCATCACGGGAAGCCTTCCTTGTCAGAAAATATTCGGATTTTCTTTTTCTTTTGTCAGAATCGGCTCTTGCAAATTGCAACTGTAATTGTTAGTAGAATCATTGTGAGTTGCAGGTTTTCAATTGTTATATGGAATCATTTACCACTGCTTGATTGAATTCCAAAAAACACATCGATCGAATCCTAAAAAAGAAACAACTTGATTGCTTCCCAGAAACCCTAATCTTAGTTTCTGGATCGTATCTTGATGTTCTCCGGTTCAGGCTACAATTGAAGCAACTTTTTTTTAGTTCTTACTTTTTTTTATAGAAACTTTTTTTAATAAAAGAGAGGTTGTGACTGAAAACCTTTTTACGATTGAGGCTGTTATTGTTTTTAGTTTGCTACATTTTTTTTAATTAATTTTGTCTTTCTTTCTTTTTTTATTTTGAGTTCAGATTGTGATTGAAACTATTATATATTGTTTCCTGTGTACAGTTTTCTGAATTGTCATATTTAGTTTCTCGAAATGTCACCGGAAGGGATTTGTAGAGGTTTCTGATATATATTCCGGAAACATTAACATCATTATTCGGATAATTTGGTTGAATTCCAGAATGTTTATAGAGAAAAAGAAAATACATATTGGAACTGGGAAAAGCATACCTATATGTGAGGGTGAGGGTGAACTCATATTGAAATGAAAGTGAGGGTAAAAAATTAATGTTTGGAAGGTTAAATGGCAAAAAGGGTAAAAATGGAATTTTCAAAGATTTGTAGGGGAAGTACATATGCAGGAGTATAGGGTAAAATTTCATGAATTTAAAAACCATACCATACTCAGCTTTTCAAATAATGGGTTGGCCACTTGACAAAAAAAAAAATCGGTTCTACTAATATGAGACCTGAATTACTCAATAAAAAATACATCGTGCTTAACATATCAAATGTGAACATAGTTTAATTGATAAGACATTGCATATTATATGCAAGAGCCGGGGTTTGAACCTCTGACACTCCATTTATTCACCTTAAAAAAAGTGAATTTCTAACCACTAGACTACTTGACAAAAAAAACATGTCAAAAATGATATCAACTCACAAACCGAACGAGGGAGATTGATGAAATTGTGGAGGATATCAAAGTTACGTTTTGGCTTTGGACTTTGAATATATTGGAAATAGATTTTTGTCTATTCAATGAATGGTGTTGGAATCAAAAGGATTGCCTAATGAGATAATGAAGGGAGTTTTGTGTTTGGCTTAAAGTGGATTTGGGAGCGATGTGTTATGATTTGGGAGGCCAAATACAAAGCCAAAGTCAAAGATGGACTGATGCGGTGACTCACCTAAATTCTAGATTAAATTTGTTAGCATTGTTGACATTCTCTTGCCAGTTTGTTACTAAATTCGGTTATTGTATGAGACTATATAATATAGTTTTGACTATGAAAATGATTATGATATGAGAAATTAGTCTTTTCATTTTATCTTCTTCTTAAGAGGATTCTCTACCCTCGAAGTATAGTAACTCAATTTTCCCAATCCTTACATTCGTGTTTTCATTGATGATATCTTCCAGCTTATCCATCAGAGATGGTGATTACTGTGTTTGATCATAAAATTGATGCCTCTTGTTGGGTGCATTGCATAGAAAATACTTCAAGAAATGGCTACTAGAGGTAGAGAAGATGACGGTACCTCCAATTGCAATGAAAGGCCCGACTATCACATGGTGGCTTTAATTTGATCATATATTCAAATGGGAAAAAAAGGAAATATGAAAAGGTATATATTCAAATGGAGTTAACCGTTCATGAATGGTAGAGAATGGCTCGAAGGCACTCATTACAATCAAACAGTATGATCTTACATCATAAGATTGAACTGTTGAGATTGCACCTCTAGAGAGCAACCTTCAAATTGCTACGTCGATTAAACCTAATCACAGAGAAACACATCGAAATGTTTAGGAACTAAAGCGATGCGAGACTCGAGTTGTTACTTCAGCAGCCCGTACTAAATTTCAGAATAGAAGATAGAAAGCAATAAAGAATGCGACAACGAATACATTACTATAAAAAGGGGACCTTGCCCTTAGGCACGATCACACAGTCACACTCACTTTCCTACCGGCTAGCATCCTATCTTACTTGGGCGTATGAGTGCCTTTTGCAGGCACGCACCCCCATCTCCTCATTTTGAAGAAGGAGCATACAACCAATCACGATAATGCTACTCACCAGCGAAAGAAGTTTGCCCCCTATTTCGGCGATAAAACCTACTTGTCCATACAAGAACAATATTATTAAAGAAAATCAAAAATAGATTAATATAACATCTCATAATAATAAGAAATTTAATAAATTTATATTTATATATGAGATTGGATTTTAATTAAAAATATCTAAAGTTTAATCCAACTGATCTTAAAGAGTCCAACAATAATAAATAAAATAGGTTTTGTTTAATTTTTTATTTTAGTTTTTGGAATCAATAAATAGTTTTATTTTGGATGTAACACTACTCTTCATCATATTCTATGTCTTTTTAATAATATGATTCACTTAGTCCTATAAATATAGTTCAAGTGATAGTTGTATCAACATTTGATAAATCGAGGTACCAGTTGGATCCCAGATTCTCATATTTTCAACACTTTGAATGTGTGAGTTTGACCGCTAATCTCTTCAAAATAAAAAAATGATTGAGGCGGATCAGGCCCGAGAAGGTTATTATCTACTTGAAATTTTTAAATAACTTCTGTAATTAATTAATATTTTTTATTAATCAATAATTTGGATTTAGGTCATTAAACTAAACCTTTCTTGATCAAGTTCCTAGAGTTTTAATTAGTTACGATTAAATCTCTAAATTTAGGGACTCAATCATATTATTTAAAATTTTAAAGAGTTAATTTACAAATTGTTTAAGGGTCCGTTTGTTATAACTTTTTATAAAATAGATTCTTGTACTGTAACATATTTTTGTTAAAAAAAATTTAACAAAGAAATTTTTAAGGAAAGCTTCAAATAAAAAATTGGTTTGAATAGCTTATCTTAAAATGTCATTCTAGATATTTCATCATTTTGTTATAATTTTTTTGAATACTAACATTTTGAAAAATCTCTTAAAAAAAAGGGAAATGTTATCTTGTGCCCTTAGGGCACAAGATAAGGAACCTAACATAGTAACTTTTTGTTGGAATGTGTGCATTTATTTTAATTTTTGACTTTATGATAAATAAAATGCACAAAATTTGGGTTTCTTATCTTGTGACATGACCCTAAAAAAAGCTATTTCAAATAGCTTTTCATAAAAATCATTTTTGAAATATATCATTTTGAAAAAATATGCGATTTTCCCTATGTAAAATCTCGAACAATAAGTATTTAGGTTAGTGTCAAAATATCTTTTTTAACTTATAATAAATGAGTTTGAAATAACTTATACTATTTTCGAGTAAATTTCTAAAATATCTATTTTTAAAAATACAAAGAAAAATCTATTTTTTTAGAATCTATAACAAACGGGCCCTAAAACTTCACATGATTTAATTATAAATGATTTAAAAGTCTAGGAATCCGATTGCTTTTTTTAGTTGCAGAAATTAATGACAATTTATTCATAAATTTTAAGTGCTGTAAAAAGTTAATAATTAAATTATTAACTTTTTTTTAATTCTGAGAACTATTTCAATAACCTCAAATAACTTAACTAATAATATACGATCTTGTCGGCGGACATAGAACATGTATATATTCGTATCGTATCGAATCCAAACCCAAAAAATCGAGAAAAGAGATAAAATTTTAATAATAAATAAAATAGAATAGTGATAAAATACTATAAAAAAAGGGTAAACAATATAATGATAAAGAATTAGTAACAATTCTTTTGCACTCTCCAGGGTCCTGAGAATTACATTCAACCACTAAAAAAATTAAAAATATAAAAACTACATTCAAGAACTAGGTTAAATGAATATGTCGAATATTGTTGAGTTCAACTGCAGCAGCTTCTACCCAAAGCAGTAGGGCTCTTATAGCTATCCCTACCTTGTGCTGGTGGTCCACCATATCCAACTTTGATTCCATGAGTCTCATCCAACACATCAGAAACCCTAACCTGGATATTTTTATATATACTTTCAGCAGTTTTTACAAATGCCTCTTCAATATTTTCTCTAGATTTTGTCGAAACCTCCATAAACATCAAACCATTCTCCTTTGCGAATTTCTCACCTTCTTCGGTTCTCACAATGCGATTACACGCAAGATCGCTCTTGTTTCCGATCAACATAATGATCATATCTGAACTTGCAAGCTGTCTTGCATCTTCTAACCAAGTAGCTCAGTGATCGAATGTTTCTCTCCTTGTTATATCATAAACTAGTAATGCACATGCTGCTTTTCTGCAGGGCCGGCCCATAGCCCGTCGGGGCTGGGCTATGGCACCGGGCCTCAATTTTTTTGGGGCTCAAATTTTTTTTTTATGCAAGACACTAAAATATTGGATATATATCTATTAAAAGTGAGAAATATTAATGTGTTCAACATGTTTAAGTGGCTATATAGTTCTTGTTCTGTATGAGGTTGTGAGTTCAAGTTCCGTCAAAGTGTCTTTTTTAATAATATTTTTTTTGGGGGCCTAGAATTTGATTTTTTTTGCATCCTTTATAGAATTAAAACGGGGCCTATGAATTTGTTAAGACGGCCCTGCTTTTCTGTTATATGATCTTGTTATTGATCTGAATCTTTCTTGACCTGCTGTGTCCCATATTTGTAACTTGACTGGATTATTGTTTATGTTGATTGTTCTGAAACCGAATTCGACACCGATTGTTGCGTCGTGAAAGCGTTGAAAGCGGTTGTCTGTGAATTGAAGTAGAAGACATGATTTTCCAACTCCCGTGTCGCCGATTATTATGTATTTGAAGGCACATGAGTGAGACATTCTTTTTCTACCAGAATTGTTGTGAAAAAACAAAGAGGGAACAAGGAACGAATGAAAGTGTGGAATTGTGATGATTTAAATATGTGAAGCACCAATAACCTCTATTTCTAGTGATACAATCCTACTTGAATAGAGAAACTAACTATCAAAATAATCGCTGAGTGATGACAAACCTAGTTAATCATTTTTTTTTGTTTACAGAACCTATTTAATCTTTAAAAAAAGAGAAAAAAAACAAACCAAAGTTAATCATCCTTAAAAAAAAACCTAGTTAATCTGAAATTAAAAAAAACAACCTAGCTAATCTTAACATATAATATATCTATACTATATATAAAGAAAACAACATCTTTCAGCTCTTTTGAGTTTACTTTTTTTCTTTCCAAAAAATGCTCTCAATTTTCAATTCAAATATCACATGTAACAAACACAGATAAGAATAAATTTAAATATTAAAAAATATAACAAACACGATATGAATTTATATATATATATATATATATATATATATATATAGATATATATATATATACACATATGCTTCTTTTCCTTCTTCTTTTTTGACAAGATGCTTCTTTTTTCTTTATCATTTAAAAAGTATAACAAAACTAGATGAGTATATTTATAATTAGTTTTTCATTATCTCAATTATACTCTTAAACTACTTTTTCTATAATTAAGATTGTTGTTGGTGTCATTAAAAAACAAACATTTATATTTTTATTTTTAATCGAAATCAAAATTTCATAAAAAAAAAAACACTGTTCATAATTTTATAATGTTAGTGAATAAAAAGAGCGGAAAGACGGGCACGTGGGTGTCCGTCTTTTTGCTAACACTTTCTATAAAGAAAGTACATGGAGTTGACTTTTTCCGTTGCATATTTCACCCTTCATTTAAAGTATTATTTTACTATTTTATCCTCTTTAAAACAATATTTAAATTATTAATTATAAAAATATATAAATCTCATTAATCATTATAATACACCACTAAAATAGGAACAATATTATCTTAAAAATATATAAAGGAAATATAAGATTTTGAGTTGGTCTTTTCATTATTCCAACCGGTGAAAAGACGGGCACTCACGTGCCCGTCTTTCCGCTCTTTTTATGAATGGTGTTTTTTTAAGAAATTCTAATTTTGATTAAAAGTAAAAATATAAATGTTTTATGCATTTAAATTATAACAAATCAAACTAACCATGATTATCTATTTCAATGAAAGCAACAATATAAAAAAAATTACATTTTTATTTTTTTAACGACACTAACAACAATCTTTATTATAGAAAGACTTGTTGTTTAAGGGTGTAATTGTGATAATAAAAAAGTAAGTATAAATATAGTCATCTAGTTTGTTACACTTTTAAATGATAAAGGAAAAAATATAACCATTTTTTTTTTTTGTTTAAGGGTGTAATTGGGATAATAAAAAAATAAGTAGTCATCTAGCTTGTTACACTTTTTAAATGATAAAGAAAAAAAATAGACATTTGTGTTTGTTATACATTTATTTTAATATTTAAATTTATTATTATATATTTATCACATGTGTAAAGAGTTAATTATATAATGAGGAATACGAAAAATTTCTTTTATTATCTGACAACCTGCTTAGTTAAGGGACAACACAAATGGTTTTTCAGGATATCCAAACTTCATACTGTCTACTAACATAAACCACTAATTACTAAAATTTGTCTATAATAAACCATTTTATTGAGATATTTTTTATTAGTTTAAGTTTCCAACTAAGCTACCAAAATAGCCAGAGTTGCCAAGTGTCACACACCTCTAACTGGGTCGTGTATGAGGGAACATTGACAACTTTTGGTGGGCTTAAAGTTGGAGAAGGGGAATAAGTGCTTCAGTCAAGTCCTTGCCTCCATAGATGTTTGTTCTAATACCAACTTAAGTTTGTTCATAGGTTTGAGTCATTATTTTACTCCAATCAATTTGGCCACCTTTTTCCTTCAACCAAAAACAAAAAAACTTGGTGGACTAGGTGTGTCAACCGAAGGAAAATGGAGACTAGGTGTGAGGGATGTAGGGGTAGTCAATTTAAGTTTGTTGGCAAAATGGAGATGGAGGTTGTTGTAAAGTAAGAAACCGATGTGGAGATAGGTGTTGGTAGAGAAATACGGAAGGGAAGTGGGGACGTTGTTGGAATGAGGTGGCGCCACGTGCCCATGGTACACATCTACTTGGTGGAAGGACTTACTGTTATTAGAGGAAAGTGTAGGTTTTAGTTGGTTCAATTCGAAAGTTGTGAGGTACGTTGGTGATGGTGGAAGGACTAGTTTTTGGCAAGATAAATGGAGGGGGAATTCAAAGTTATGTGAACAATTTCCGAGAATTTTTGCTATTTCAATCTATAAAGAAGTTTCCGTTAGGGAGATGTTGGAGTTGACAAATGGTTTTGAGGAATTTGATTTATCATGGAGGAGAACTTTATTTGTATGGGAGAGGAGGCTACTAAATGATATGTTGGAGGTTTGGAGGGATTATATTGTTCCCAAGGGACGGATTCTTGGAAGTGGAGATCGGAGGAGAATGGCTTATTTTAGGTGAATTCAACATATATTTTATTGGAAAAATTGATGGTGTGGGAAGAGAGATGGGGTGAAGTTGAGAAGAAGGTATTCGGTTACCTTTGGGTAGGCCAAGCTCCTACTCGAGTTGTTGCATTCAATTTGAAACTTTTGTTTGATCATGTTCCAACAAGAATGAATCTATCTATTCGTAATATTATTCATCTAGATGCATCAGTGAATTGTGCGTTGTGTGAAATGGAAGTTGAAACTTCATGTCAACTTTTCTTGTTTTGTGAGGTGTCGAGAAAGGTATAGAATTTGGTTATGCGGTGGTTAGTTTATTACTCCTTTGAATTTGTTCGTTCACTTGGAATGTTAACATTGTGGAGTAGTGAAGCTTTAAATGGAAAATTGTGGAAAGGTTATTGGATTATTTGGCAAGCAATAATTTGGGACGCACGGAATAGTAGAATTTTCAAAAATATAAGCCAAAGTATTGGTGGATGAAATTAAGGTCTTGTCTTGGCATTGGATATTGGCTAGATTGAAAGTTCAATTTACCTATACTATGAGTGATGTTGCAATCCAAAAAGTTGTCTTTTAAGGTGAGCGGGAAGGCGTTGTTGTTATTGTCTTCCACTTGCCTTTTCTATGAATGGTGTTGGGATCCGAGCACTTGCTTGCAGACGTAATTGTCAACGGGGGTGGCTTTTTCGATGTTGGGGTTTTTGGCACATCTACACTTTCTGGTTCTGGGTGTTTATTTTTCTGTTATGGCTTTTGGTTTTTATGGGTGTAGGTTATCTGTTTTGCCTTTTGGTGTTATGTGTTGTTTGTTTCTTTGGGTCTTTAGGCATGTTTGTTAGCGTGCCCTTGGTGTAATGTGTATGTACTGGTTCCATTTTGTGCCGATTAATCATTTCGTGTGATAACGGTGCTTAATAAATTTGTTGTTGAAAAATAAATTACTTTATTCCTTATGAGCAAATTTATGAAGGAAGACAAAAATGTCAAGGCATGACTTGAAACTGTTAATAAATTTGACTAATTAAGGTGAACAATATGTTTCTTCTTCATACAAGGGGGAAATACCTAGTCAAATGATTTGCACAAATAGTTAATTAGATCTACTAAAACAAATTGTTAAGAAAACTCAAGTTCAATTCTTTGATGAAACAGTTTTTTAGCCGAATTTTCTTACCTTTCAACATAATTCAGGATTACCAAACGACCTCTTCCCGAGGAAACCGAAAATTTAACACAAAAATATAAAGGGGCAAATAATTTTGATATATCTTTAATTGTTTGGCATATATACAAATAATTATTCTCTATATAGAATGAAGTAATAACTCAGGTTTTAATTCGCTTTAACAGTTGCAGGATCGTAATTCTTGACATTGCGGAGAATGACGATGAGGTTGGTGCAGTTTCAACCATAGTTGTGATGACATAGAAACCATGATATCACATTCCATCTATTACGATCACTGACCTTTTTCTAAAATTTGGTTAAAAACTACACAAAATTTAATATTCCTATTACCACAAATCATTCTCAAATTAAAGCCATTTTTTCTTTTGGACTACAATCACAGTTAACCAAATCTAAATTAAAATGTATTAATGGACATGTTAAGTAAATCATATTAAAACCCACTTGGGTTGATCTAGTGGTATTAGATTGAGATATGAGAGTGTACTCATCCTTGAGATATCAGGTTCGTTTCTCTCTGATGCTAGTTTAGGTTGACTAATTTAGCTTCTTCAAACAAAACAAAAAGTAAATCATATTAATTCAAGGATTAGGTTTTTAACATAAAGATCCCAACCATCATGGTACACTCAAAAATTAGCTTCTTCAAAAAAAAAAAACAAAGTAAATCATATTAATTCAAGGATTAGGTTTTTAACATAAAGATCCCAACCATCACGGTACACTCAAAAACAAAGTACAACATACACATTCATCAATTAATTAGGTTTGCATAATAGATCATAATTTTATTAAGAATCATTCCTAATAATTAATTATTGGAAATTCATAGTTATTAACTAAATGATTAATCAACATAATAGTCGTACGATTTATTCAAAAAAACAGAAAATAGTGATAAAAAAAAAAAGTGATAATGAGCTATATATTGAAGCATATAGGTTGAATGAGTATGTTGAGTTCAACCGCAGCATCTTCCACCCAAAGCATAAGGGTTCTTATGATGATCCCTACCTACTGATAATTGTCCAACTTTGATTCCATGAGTCTCATCCATCAAATCAAAAACACCATCCTCAATCTTTTTATAAATACTTCCAGCCGTTTCTACAAACGTCTCTTCAACATTCTCACCTCTTTTAGCTGAAACCTCCATAAACATCAAACCATTCTCCTTCGCGAATATCTCACCTTCTTCGGTACTCACAACGCGTTTACGCGCGAGGTCGCTCTTGTTTCCGATCAACATATAGATCATATCTGAATTTGCATGCTGTCTTGCTTCTTCTAACCAAGTAGCCAAGTGACTAAATGTTTCTCTCCTTGTTATATCATAAACTAGTAATGCACCTGCTGCTCTTCTGTAATATGATCTTGTTAATGATCTGAATCTTTCTTGACCTGCTGTGTCATATATTCGTAACTTTATTTGGTTATTCTTGATGTTGATTATTCTGACACCGAATTCAACACCTATTGTTATGTCGTGGATTGGTTGAAAACGGTTGTCTGTGAATTGAAGTAGAAGACATGATTTTCCAACTCCGGTGTCGCCGATTATTATGTAGTTGAAGGTATATGAGCAAGACATTGTATTCTTCTAGGGTCTTAGGTTTTTTGGAGACTAGTTTTAGGTTTTATCCCTCGATGCTGTTTCTGTTAGGGCTAGGAGTTTTATCCCTTGGATGCGAACCACTTCTTGTTCTTGTGATGCCTACTAAAAGTTTGCAGTTAAAAAAATATTTGGAGAGAAACTAATTATATTGTTAAAAAAGATAATGAGAAAAAAACTAATTATCGAGATAATTGCTAAGTGATAACAACCTAGCTAATTTTATGAAGTAATTCAAAGTAATATATTAGATAAAATATATATAATAGATGGAGAAAATAATAAGTAAATAATCTTAAGTTATAAGATCACCTCCAAAAAAAATATATATCACCTCCAAAAAAAAATCTGAAATTTTAAGATAAGATGGAGGGTTGGAAGTCAGGAAGACAAGAGTTTGGGGTATCCTTAAGTGATCTTGCCTTTTTATTTCTAATTATATCTTTAAGCAAATTTGTTATAAGAACATTATAATAGTGTTGGTGTCGTTCAAAAAAGTTTTTTTTTTTTAAGGAATATTGTTGGTGTCATTCAAAAAGATAAGAATTTATATTATATTTGTTATATTGTTTTTTCGTTGAAAAAGATAATTACAATTTGTTACAATATAAAAATGCAGAATATCTATACTATATTAGCGGAAAAACTTGCGCTAATGCGTGTAAACTATGAATGATATTTTATATGAAATTTTGATTTTGATAAAAATTACAATGGTAAGGTGCTGATAAAAGAGAATTTCATGTTTCCATAGCATAGTGATAAGTATGTCGGTTTTTATCAAAAAATATAATATCGAATCCACAAAGATTGTGCTTTGTTGATTTAAGTTTGTAACCACGGATTTTCTAATCAAAGAATTATAAAAGTGTCTCGGTGACATGAATCAAAGTAAAACTGAACCAATATAAATAAAGTAATGATATTATTTTTAACAATGGGTCGTTTGTGGTCGATGAAGTGGTGGAGAGGATCAAGATGCTCGCGTGAACTTGGAATTTGCATAGGCTTAACATCGGTCCGAGTTTGTTCTATGAATGGTGTTGGAATCCTCGCGGGGACTTGGAGTTTGCGTAGGCTTAACTTGCTAGTACCAGAATTGATGGATTATTCATATGAAATAACTTCATCATGTAAAAAAAATAGACCAGAAGGGCCATCATCTGGCAACAATGCTAGCTTCACAGGACATTCAGCACCTTCATCAATGCTTAAAAACCCTTTCATCTCATTACTATCAGTCTTAACAAAGTCAGGGCATAAACAATTTATGCGGAAATGAGGGAGCTTCATAGCTAGCAACCTTGTGTAAGAATTTAAAGCTGCTTTTGCCATTGTGTAACCAGAGAAAAATGTTGGCCAATTTTTGGTTTCCAATGCTCCTTCTTTGTAATCGTTCAGAAACTCTCTAAGCACTTCACCAAGTTTTTCGTTTGTTACATTTTTTATGTCATCAAACACTCCTCTTGCCCGTTCATTTGGCATAAACTGAAAAGATAAAAGAAGGAAAGTTATAAAACTCTAAGTAGCTTACATCAACAAAAAAAAAACTCTAAGTAGCACCGACACTTAAAAATGTTACGGCTATATGCGGCATCCTTGTATTTTTTCTCCGCCTCTTTGCGTCTTGCGAGAGTTTCGGTTTCAATAATATTTTCCGTTAAAAAAAAAAAACACTGACGCTTGAAATTGAAGACGTGTCTGATGTCTGACACTTACATGATATTGACACGATCAACTAATATTATTATTATTTTTTAATTCGTCGCTTCTTTCCTGTATTACTGAAAAAGGATTATTCCATTAGTAATTCAAAAAATAACTATTGCGGGTTTTTCTGCATAACTAAGGGTTTAGACCACTAATAATTATTAAGGGTCTAAATCCACCGATAATGCAATTTTGAATCTTTTATTAATTTGATAAATTCTTATAGTGGTATTCTATTTTTAAAAATTATCGGCGGTTTGTCAACGTGTCAGTAGCATGTCCAGTACCGTGTGTTGTGCCGGTAGTTCTAAGATATACCTTAGGTCTTTACAAAATAAAGTTAGTAAAATGTATATTTGTTTAATAGCTTGGAAAGTGATATTTTCTACACAAAAAATGGAGAGAGAGAGAATGTGAAAACAGTTTTACCTTGAATTGTCCACGTCTTGAAGAGACATTGACAATCCTGGGTGAAGTAGATAGTTGGAGCAAAGGAATAAGAGCTTCAGTTACTCTTTCAGCACCAAAGAAGTTTATTTCAACACATTCTTCGGCTAATTCATAAGTTTGACGCAGTGCTAAATTCCAATCAGATATTTCACCCCTTACCTACAAAATCAAATCAATGCCTCTTTGACCAAAAAAATCTTCTTATTGCAGGAATATAAAGCTCTCTAAAATACTTTAACGTTTGATCTGGAAAACATTAAATACTTGATAGAACAATACAAGCACAACATAAGGTAGAGCAGTATTGGACAAACTTTTATAGTATTGAATCAGTTTTAGTCTTATATAATTTTTTATGGACAAAATTATTTTGGTATTTTAGATAAATTGTGCATGGGACAAAAAGTTAGGTATGGTGTGGTTAAGTGAGGGACAAGAGTTTCGGTTTTTGTCATATCTCTTGTCTCCAGTTTGTCATGTCCGTAAAACAATTTTACAAATCAAACACTGTACAACTGAAGTTGACATGTCCTTCATTTTTTTACAACATATAGCTTGTTAAATTTAACAAAAAAAAAACATAAAACTTGTTCAAACAAATATAAATACAACATTCAAGAATAAATAAAAGATGACTAGAGATGGATGTTATTTAAAAGATGAGTTGCACCATCTTGGTTGGATTTGTTAACTTCGATTTCAACCCTACTTTTTAAATTTATTTAAAATTTGATTTGTTGAGATTAATATTTGAACCGTCCGATCAAGACTAAACGATGCTTATATGATTATTTAAATTTATTTAAAATTTGATTTGTTGAGATTAATATATGCATGGAAGAATCTCTAATAGCAAAGAATATGTTTTCTACAATAAGGAATCTTACCTTTTTAACAATATTCTCTCCATTCACTATTCCTCCAGCAACACCAGCATTGTTCACCTACACCAATGAATGATTCCAAATGTGTATATAAACTTTATTGACTAACAAGTTAAGAAGGAGAAATTGAAAATGATCATATATACCCACCAAGATATCAAGCTTCCCAAATTGGATTTTAATGAACTCAACTAAAGAAGAAACACTTGTAGGGTCAGTGACATCAAGTTGATGAAAAACCACAAAGTCAGAAAGACCTAACTCTTTCAAACTTTCTACGGCATCTAATCCTCTTGTTTCATTTCTAGCAGTAAGCACTACCATAACACCACTTGAAGCCAATTTCTTGCATATGCCATAACCAATTCCCTTATTAGCTCCTGTTACAAGTGCATACCTAGAAACAAGATTAACAAGGAAACATTATGAGTCCTTATGATCAAGCTTGAAGAAAAAAGAGGCTAAGAAAAATGGTACTATACCTTTTTGATGCTTCTGTCATTGTTCTGGTAAGAGTGAAGTGCCAGCAAATGTGAGCGTCCTTAAATAAAGATGATGATGTTGATTAAATGGGTTAAATATTTTCTTTTTAGTACCCTAAATATTTCAACTTTTTGTTAAATCCATTTAAACTTTTTTTCTTCGACTTTTGGTCCTCTAAAAAGTTCAGTTCACATTTTTGCCTACTTTTAAGTCTGATCATGTGTCCTTTAGATTTTTAAACATAGTTTTGCATAAATACTTAGAATATTATAATAATGTCTCCTAAAAAAATTAATTTTTTTAACAAAACACGAACTAAATATGATTTTTAAGTGTAAAAAACAAAAAAAAATATTTAATTCATGTTTTGTTAAAAAAAATTAATTTTTTAAGAGATATTCTTATGATATTTTAAACATTATTGCGAAAAAAAATCAAAATTTTGATGATGAAAATATTTTGGAACACCAAATATCGAAGTAAAAGTTTAGGAGGACTAAAATAAAAAGTTAGAATATTTAGGTAGACGACAAATACATTGAACCCAAATTAAAATGGGTTTGTGATTTATATCAACCAACCAACCGTATTTAAATATTCAAGAATTTTAAGTCAATTTGGTGTTCAATAATTTTTGTTTTAATGTTATCTTTTTATGTTTTATGGATTTTAAGGTTTGTTGTTATCAACAAAATCAATAGTTGTTGGCCCGCTTTATTTTGTTCGTTTTGATATGTTTTATAAAGCATCTCTCATGCAAGCATCTAATTTGAATTGCATAATTTTTGTGCGGGGTGGATCTTAATTAACTTATCACATGAGACGTAATTGATTTTATTTAATGTTTTTTATGTAAAAAGTTTACGTAAGTTAAATCACGGGGTTTATCAAAATCAAATAAGATTATAAAATGTGTACAAACATATTTATAAATTATTTAACATTAACTCATATGTTAATAGCTGAAGTTGAACTCACACTTTCCAAAATATAAGACAGACGCTTACGTTGAACCTATATATATTCACATCTCATTAGTTTATAAGAGTACAGTGGATGTTTAATTTGTTTTAATATGAACCCAAAATTGATTGCATTTCTTAATATTTTAAAGATAGTACTCCCTTCGACATTTTTTGTTTATTTTAAGTTTAAAAAATAGAAAAGGCCATATTTTTTAATTTTTTAAAGATAGTATTCCCCCCAAATCTCTCTCTCTTACTCCTCTATATTTCCCTCTCATTCTCTCTCTACCCCATCTCCAATATTTCATCTCTCATTTCAAATCCCTCCCTTTCCTCGCTCTCACTTCTCTCTCCCATTATATCTATCATTATCTCTCTCCCCCCTCTCGCCTCTCCGTCACTCCCTCTCCGGTCTCTCTCACTCTTTATGGTAAGTTAATATTTTACATTTATTGAGGGAATTGTAGTAAATTTCATCTAATTTTATTTGTGATGTTCATTATTTACCAAAAATCTTACATGACAAAAGTCGTTTAGTACTTTAATGGTGTGTCTTGTGCTGCTTTATTCAGTACTTATAATGAGCTTCAACGTATGGTGTATCTACACTAAATACAATTTCTTTTTATATTCCTTTGTTTGTTTGTATTGATATTTAATTTAAAAATTAAATTGTATTATTTTCAAGTTGTATAACAATCCTTGTTTTTCTAATTACATATCGGCCCTTTTTAGCTTATTATTGGGCCTTATAGGTGATGAGTCACGTTTCTCCTTGGTTTAGGTATAAATAAAAAACTTGTTGTCATTTTTTATTAGGTTAGTAGATATTTTTAATATTCAATTTTTTATTGAAGAGAGTAGTTTTGCTCCTATGGGTTCTTGGGAGAACCAATTCTATATTCTTATCAACAACATCCTTATTCTTGTGATAAATTTGCAATTGATCTTATCATTCATTGTTAATGTGACGATCGTTATCTAATTCTATTTCGTAGGTTTCTTTTCTATTTCTTCATTGTAGATTTTTCTTAGGTTTTCTTTAATTTTCATTCATTTTCTATATTCATTTTCTGCATTAATTATTGACACTTAACAAAGCACCAATGCCTAGGGGTGGGTATGGTTCAGTTCGGGATGAAAACTGAACCGAACTGAATTGAATTGTTTGTTAAATTTAAAATTACTGGACTGAACTGTTTGCATTTCGAACTGAATTGAACTGTTTCAAACCGAACTGAACTGAAATGTTATTATTGATACCTTTGAAAAAATATGAAGAAAAAAAAAACAAATGAAATAAAATTTTAGTTACTGAACTAAACTATTCCGAACTGAACTGAACTGATCCGAATTGAACTGAATTGTTATGAACTGAACTAATCTGTTTCAGTTCAGTTTCAGAACTGTTAGTAATAGTTCATTTTTTTTTAGTTCAATTGAGTTCAATTCAATTTTTGGTTTTTTTGCCCACCCCTACCAACGCCATTAACTTGGCTTATTTGTGTCTTTAGAATAGAAAAATGGACAAAAATATGTGTGTCATTAATGAGATCTTAAAAATTAAAAAAGCGAGGGTAATTTTTCTTTTGAAAAAACTGGGTTTAACTGGAGGTATGAATAGTAGTACCCGTTCAGCATTTGAACCATAGCCACCTCTAAGCAAAAATGAATAAATTTGATAGCTTCGAAGGAACTTGTTCAGGATACTCTGAAAATTTTCAACAAGAAATTATAACCAAAGAGAAAAACTCGAAGTTATGTATTTCTTTCAGGTAAGGGAATTAATTCAACATTGGAGATATAGATTAGTTACATACAAGTCATATAGTAAAAATTGGTACTTAGTGTTTACTAATTTGTAAACAAAGATGTCATTTCAAAACAAAAAAGCTTAATGATACAATAGTTAACTGAGAAATCCAGCTTGGCTCGTAAATCTGAGGGTTAAAAAAACAAAAAGAAGGAGCTCAGGGGCATATTTGTCATCCAGTATTTCAGGAGAGGTGATGTTACCCAACATCACAAATATTATCATCATAGCTCCTTCATCAGGAATTGCACCAGTCGGGAATCGGACCCGGGTCTGTACCGTGGCAGGGTACTATTCTACCACTAGACCACTGGTGCTTTGTTGTCAAGTTGAGGATGTTTTTAAATATTTAACTATACTAATTCTTAACCATGAGAGTAGAAATGTGTCTCATGCACCAAGAACATTGATTTGTACCTTAATAACTGAAACTCTGTCACAATTTAAGCCTGAGATAAAAGCAAGAACACTTGGGTTTGATTTATGGATTGCTAGTACTGCTTGGCTCACTAACATGACTAACAAGAAAACTAACATTTTGAGCCCCAAGTTCATTCACAACAGCATCAAAAGCCTCGGTATGAGTCATTTTCAAAGTAGAAGGATTATACTTAGCAATACCTTCCATAACCTAAGGTGCATCCAAATCATTAATTAAAATTATCATTCACAATGTCATGTTCATGTTTTGTACACTTGTAAATTGCATATGTTAATCTAGCACTAATAAAATTGTTTTTCACAAACCTCACCAACAAGTTCCTCTAAAGGTTTTCTATCAACAAGACCTTCAGGAATCATTTGATTGAAGGTGAAGTTTCACACGTTCACCTGTTGAATTATCATAATCCATTCCATCTTGATTGAGTTGATAAAGGAAATGCATATATTGTTCAATAATTTGGTGTTCAATAATTTTTGTTTTAATTATGTTATCTTTTTATGTTTTATGGATTTTAGGTTTGTTGTTATCAACAAAATCAATGGCCGTTGGCCCGCGTTATTTTGTTCTTTTTGATACGTATTATAAAGCATCTCTCATGCAAGCATCTAATTTGATTTGCATAATTTTTGTGCGGGGTGGATCTTAATTAAATTGTCACATGAGATGTAATTAATTTTATTTAGTGTTTTTTGAAGTTAAAGTTCAGGTAAGTTAAATTGCGGGGTTGGTCAAAATCAAAGAAGATCATAAATGTTTACAGAAATTTTCTACAACAAATTATTCAACAACAAATTTTCTACGTTAATAGCTGAAATTGAACTGACACTTTACAGAATATATGACACTTGTTTACCAGCCGAACCTAAATATATTCACATCTCATTAGTTTATAAGGTACAATGGATGTTTAATTTGTTTTAATATGGACCCAAAATTGATCCCATTTTGTTAACATTTTAAAGATAGTACTCCTTCCTATATTTCTTATTTATTTTAATTTTAAAAAAATGGAGTAGGGCAGGTTTTTAAATTTTTTAAAAGATAGTACTCCCTCCCTCTCTCTCACTCCTCTCTATCCCCCTCTCGTTCTCCCCTGCTTTATCTATCTCTCTCTACCCCATCTCCGATATCTCCTATCTCTCATTTCAAATCTCTCCCTTTCCTCGCTCTCTCTTCTCTCTCCCATTATATCTATCTTTATCTTCCCCGCCCCCTCCCCTCTCTCGCCTCTTGTCACTCCCTCTCTGGTCTCTCTCACTCTTTCTTCTAAGTTAACATTTACATTTATTGATGGTATTATAGTAAATTTCATCTTATTTTGTTTGTAATGTTCATTATTTACCAAAATTTTACAAGACAAGAGTTGTTCAGTACTTTAATGGCTTGTCTTGTGCTGCTTTATCTGATACTTATAATGAGGATCAACGTATTGTGTATCCACACTAAATTTGAAGACAAATTATTTTTATATTCCTTTGTTTGTATTTGTATTGATATTTAATTTAAAATTTAGATTGTATTATTTTCAAGTTGTATAACACTCCTTGTTTTTCTAATTTTGTATCGACCCTTTTTAGCTTATTATTGGGCCTTATAGTTAACGTGTCACGTTCCTCCTTGGTTTAGGTATAAACAAAAAAATTATTATAATCTTTCATTAGGTTAATAGATAGGTTTTTAATATTCAATTTTTTTATTGAAGTGAGAGCTAGGTTTGCTCCTCTGAGTTCTTGGATGAACCAATTCTATATTCTTATCAAGAACATTCTTATTTTTGTGGCAGATTCGCAATTGATCTTATCAATAATTGTTAATGTGACGATCGTTCTTCTCACTTATCATCTAATTCTATTTTGTAGGTTTCTTTTCTATTTATTCATTGTAGATTGTTCCTGAGTTTTATTTAACTTTCGTTCATTTTCTACATTAATTATTGACGCTTAACAGAGCACCAACACCGTTAACTTGGGGTATTTGTGTCTTTAGAATAGAAAAAGGGACAAGATAATGTGTGTCATTAGAGAGATCTCAAAAATTAAAAGAGTGAGGGCAATTTTTCTTTTGAAAAAACTGAATTTAACAGGAGGTGCGAATAGTAGCACCCGTTCAGCGTTTGAACCATAGCCACCTTTATGCAAAAATGAGTAAATTTGATGGAACTTGTTCAGCATACTCTGAAAAATTTCAACAAGAAAACCAAAGAGAAAAACTTGAATTGAAGTTAGGTATTTCTTTCATGTATAGGAATTAATTCAACATTGGAGATATAGATATTGGTTACATACTGATTAGGTTGGTTACATGATACAAAGGTTTTGCATACCACAGCTTTACTTTTCATTTTTCATTCAAAACTAAAATTGATAAGAAACAAAAGAGATAAAGAAAAAAGCTCAATACTCATAAGCTGGAATTCACAGTTTAGGCTCATAAAACTGAGGAAAAAAAGCAAAAAGAAAGAGCTCAGGGGTATATTTGTCATCCAGTATATCAGGACAGGTGATGTTACCCAACACCACAAACATTATCATCATAGCTCCTTCATCAGAAATTGCACCAGCCGGGAATCGAACCCGGGTCTGTACCGTGGCAGGGTACTATTCTACCACTAGACCACTGGTGCTTTGTTGTGTTGTTAAGGATGCTTTAAAATATTTAAGTGTTGTAATTCTTGACCATGAGAGTAGAAACGTGTCTCATACACCAAGAACATTGGTTTGTACCTTAATAACTAAAACTCTGTCACAATTTATTCCTGAGATAAAAACAAGAACACTTGGGTTTGATTTATGGATTGCTGCTAGTACTGCTTGGCTCACTAACATGACTCAAAGCCTCAGTATGAGTCATTTTCAAAGTAGAAGGATTATACTTAGCTATACCTACCATAACCTCAGGTGCATCCAAATCATTAAAAGTATCATTCACAATGTCATGTTCATGTCTAACACTAATAAAATTGTTTTTCACAAGCTCACTAACAAGTTCCTTTAAAGGTCTCTATTATGATCTTCGGGAATCATTGGTTGAAGGTGAAGTTTCACACGTTCACCTGTTGAATCATCTATGATCCATTCCATCTTGATTGAGTTGATAAAGGAAATGCATTTGCATGTTGTGAAGCTAAATGTAAAGAAGAGTTGAATACTAGGAGAAGAAGAAACAAAGATTGAAATGGAAAGGCTTTTCTCAACATCTTGAACTTAAATGAAAGATGATTGTTTTATATATAGTAATCTGGTTGGACTAGAAATTTGCATTTGCATGTTAGGAATGCATAGAGTGTTTATATATAGTAATCTGGTTGAACTAGAAATTTTATGTCTGGAGGTGTCTGGAGGTGACTGAATTAGGTTTAGGGTCCTCCCAACCTTAACTCGAACAACCATCTTCGGACACCTGTGAGCATATTAAAGCAAGTTGGCATAGGATCCGGAGTAGACGGTTCAGATCCCTTTAAGCGACCCTAATTTAACGAATTTATGTCAAGTCCATGTGTTGGTGCATTCATAGAATGGGTCTTAACCAGTCCAAACATATACAGAAAATTTTTATATTTAGAATCTTCTGTTTTGTTATCTGAAAATTACATGTTTATGTAATTTATTATCCTTTAAATTTCGTTAACATGTAATTTTAAAATCATATTATCTCCTAGAAAAAAGTCATAATCATATTATAAATTTTAACACCAGGGATGTTCAATACTTGTCATGTGGACATCACATCATTTTAAAAGTTCATGTGCCGAGATTCAGTCCGATTTCCGTCTTCCAAGTCAAAACCATTTTATCATCGAGGAGCGTTTTTGCTATAGTCGATTTATCAGGGACTAAAACACCAATTAAAATTTAGTAAAAATTAAACTTGAAAAGATATACTCCCCACATTTCATTTGATTAATAAACAGCAATGAACAAATGGGTAAAAAAAATCCATCCAAGACCCATCCTATCATATCCCCCATTTTAATATGCAAGCTTCTAATACATTGAAAACCATTCAAAAGCAAGACAAATCTTGACGAGCAAAAAAGTGTCCAGAAGTGGTGGAATCAATAGGAAGTAATGCTAATCTGACAACACTAGCAGCACCATTTTCAACAGATATATCACCTGTGTTTCTATTCATATCTGTTTTAACAAAACCCGGACAAACACAATTAATACATAAGTTTGGATGTCTATAAGCTAGAAGTCTTGTGTAGGAATTCACGGCTGCTTTCGAGAGTTTATAGGCACAAAGATATGTTGGCCAACCCTTGTTTTCGAGTGAACCTTGTTTGAAGTCTTTCAGAAACTCCTTCAGTACCTCGTCTATTAGCTCTTCGGATAGATTTTCAGTATCGTCTAACACACTCCTAGCCCATTTGTTTGATATGTACTGCAATGAAACAGATCATAATACAATTTATTTATTTTGTTCAGGTGCATTGTAACAAAGTAAAGTGAGTAAACGGTAATTTCGATCATTGAATTTGTCGAGCACTATCATTGTAGACTCTTAATAAACCAAACTTATAAAAACAACCGAGGATGTGTTTCTTGTATGTAAGTTTTGTATTCGAATATGTCTTTCATTACTTTACTAACATATGATAGATATGAGGATATTTTTGTAGCTTTGATACATTCAGAGACGATAGTGATACTGCTACACATATTTATGAGTGAAGACACGTTTCGGTACTTGAGAAAAAATTCTGACCTCTATTTGGTCCCCGAAAAATGAAAAGTACCAATTTGGTCCTCAAAAGTCTCAAATATCAGGCAAATTAGTCCTTTGTAGGATAATTTTTTGAGACAATTTAGTCACTATCAGGGATTATTTTGACCGGTAATTGAGATTTTTTGAGGACTGAATCAATATTTTTCGCTACAAGTCTTTGATTTTTTTCTGAAGGACTAGTTTGTGCATTTACTCTCTCAAAAGACTTTATAAAAAAATAAAAAATTAAAAAAACAATTCTGTCATTTCCTTACCTTTAATAGTCCTGCGGTCGAGGAAACATTAACAATCACAGGTGAATCAGATAACTGAAGAAGAGGAAGAAAAGCCTCAGTAGTTTCTTTACCACCATAGTAATTTGTTATTATGCAATTTTCAGCCATCTCATAAGTTTGACTCAGTTCCCTCCAATTAATATTTGGTTCCACCTGAATAATCATATACAAAAAAACCAAAGCTTAATCAGAGGCTATTATACATAGAACTAGAAGACCAATATTTTCATCCAAAACAGTTTAAAGAAACACAAGCACACTTACCATATCGTCTGTGTTGAAACCATTGATTCCTGCATTATTTACCTGCACATGAAAAGTCCAGGCTATTATTATGGTGAACTCATTCAATATTATCACAAATTTTAGTCATGGCAAGTTTCTCCAAATTTTGTAACTGGTTGGGACAACAGACACCACACACGCCTTTAATCTGAAGTGTCTGTGCTACATGACACTTAATTGTTGTAGTTTAAAATACTACAAAAGTATTAAGCGTTTGTAAATATTGACTTATTTAAGCTTATCTACTGGCATAAATACTTGAGAGACTGTTTGAAAGAACTTATAGAGACAACTTATGACATGTCCATTAGTTATTTTCAGCTTATTTCAAAAGTTATTTGGAATTGCTTATGAAAACATCTTACAGCTGATAAGAAAGTAGTTTGACTTTATTTTATCCTGTGTTAAAAAATGGCTTATACATAAAAGCACTTATATGAAGAAAAACTCAGCACAAAAGCTGTCAAGTAAGTTGTTTATCAAAACAAGGCCTATGAGCATTAAGAATCAAGAAAATCAATCCAAGATAACTAAAAATATAAATTGTTCAAAGATAACTAAGAATCAAGAAAATAATTGAAACACAGAAAACTCCTTCACTAGATTCACCAAATAAATGATAATTCAGAATCATTTTATACAATTAGCCAAACATAGAAAGTGAATACCAAGTTTGCAAAATTTCATGCATTATCTTGAATCATAATGATCCAGAAAATTGGCTTTACATTAAGGAAAATAATTCTTACCAAGATATCAAGTCTTCCAAACTGAGTCTTAACAAACTCAACCAATGAAGCAATACTAAAAGGATCAGTAACATCAAGTTGATGAAAAACAACAAGATTACAATATTCAAATTCTTTCTTCAATTTCTCAAAAGCTTGAATCCCTCTTTTCTGATTTCTAGCTGTAAGAACAACTTTAATTCCATTTGAAGCCAATCTTTTAACAGTTTCCAATCCTATACCTTTATTTGATCCTGTAACAACAGCATATCTGAAAAAGCAAAAATAAATTCTTACCACTTTGATAAAAGAAATTAAAGGGATCTTTTAACATTTATTGGTCCAAATAAACATAAAAGGTACCTTTCTTTTGAAATTGCCATAGATAGATGATTAATTGAATCTAAGTGAATGGATGATGTGCACAAACTAGGAACATAATATTTAATTTATAGTTCACTTTTTTTTTTTTTTGTTTGAAAGGTATAGTTCACTTTTCTTAATATAAGATGATAAAATGAGTTGTTATTAATTTATTATTATATTGTATAGTCAAATGTGTTAGGACAAGTTCGAGTCCTATGTAATATGTTTGTATATTTACTTTGACAATTTTTTAATCATGTGATTTTGTTCCTATGTAACATGGTTTATTTTTGAAATTAGATTCCCTGCCATTCCCTCTTGGTCAAAAATTTGAAGCATTCACACATTCTAACACATTTGTCTTCTTTTTCATCGAGTTGTCTACCGGCTGAAGCTCACACATTTTAAATATAGAAAATAGGGTGTCCGGAGTTTGAACATCAACATCTACATATTACTATGCAATATATCTACCAACTGAGCTAAACTTACGGGAATATCCTAACACATTTTTCATTGTTTAATTAAGATCAGGTGGTACAAATTTCAATGTAATTTTAAAAAAATTGAAGTATAAAATATCAAACATAAAATCTGAATCGTTTGATCTTAATTTTACGATCACGAATATTTCGATCGATTGCATAGATGTATTTAATTTATTACTACAAACAATTTTTTAAAGGAACTAGAAGCAATCTTTGCTTGTATATATTATCACATGATTTTATTATTTTTTAGAAGAATTCTATCTATGATTTGATTATTTTTTTAGAAGAATTTTATCTTCTAGATAACTTAGCTATCATGGAGAGAGAGAGACAATCTTATATCAAAGTAAAATAAAGAGAATAGAGACAATTGCACGCACGAGAACAACAACCAAACAAATCGGCTTGAGAGGATTATTAGCTAACCTAATCATTAACAAATTTCCCAATTTTACTTTACTTTTACTAGCACACCTTATACGACTTCTTCATGTGCAATGATACATACGCACAAAAATACTTATGTCAGGGTTTATACAGTTGTCATTCTTTCATATTCTCTCTCACTATTTTTATATTAACAAATTATTATAAATAAGGTGTTTCACTTTCAAAGATATTGTGAATAATAATATCATAGCTTCACAAGTGAAGGTGGAAATAATTTTATTGAGATTTAGGGTGTGTCTGTAAGAGATTAGATTCTTTGAAATGACATTTTTGGATTTTCAAGGAATAACATTTTTACCCATATGTTTGGTAAAAATTTAGATTTTCTGAGAATGTTTAAAATTATTTAATTAAAAAATTAAAATGAAAATAAATGTGAGTGGGAGTGAGAATTTATTGCGTTTTATTCTCATGCGGATGTTAGATTTCCATCTTTTAAGTATGAGAATAACAATAGAGAAAATCATGTGTAAATAACAATCAGGTATTGATGTGAACAAATTTTCAAAACTTGAAACAAATATGGGAATGTTGCATTTCCAATCTCACACTTTCGGGAATCATATTATAAACCTTGAAACAAACACACCCTTAAGTTTATTCTCAAAAAAATTATAAGGTTCGGCTCTGCACAGTCTATTATAAGTTTATTTTTAGGTTTAAGTCGGACCTTTTGAAAAGTTGTTAGAAGAATGTCATCAACATATATTTTAATACACACTTTATTTGATTGGTTAAAATCAACATTAATCCCACCAAATCATATTGATCTATATAAATTTGGTAGGTCTCATGTGAAATTTAACTAATCAAAAAGAGTGTGCTAAAAAGCGTGTGTTGCTAACATTTTCCATGATGTTATGATCCGCTGGATTGATTAAAAGTCTCTTTCGTATAAACATATTTAAGTATGCAATTTGATTTAAGTATAAATAAACTAAAACACTAATAAATCAAAGAGATTAAACTCCCTTTTGATATTCGACATGAACTTTTTAGAGAATTTGACTATGTATTATATGTCGTATTTCAATTTTAGTTTATAATAATACATTTAATTCTACAAAAATTTAATATATATACTAATAAGATAAAATTATCAGAAAAAAGAATAATTTAATTGAAAATACAAAATATAACATAGTAATATTAGTAGAAAAATAATAATATTAGTAATAAATAATATTATTCATATTTACTTAAGTAGGTTGATTTGAGAGGCTCTTTTACGGTATGTGGTCTCACCTTTTTATCTAAATAGGCTTCTAAAAAAGTTTAAGTCTTCTCTATTTACGAAAAAAATCTGGTCTAGTCTGATCTTTCGTAGGCTAGGTCATAGGCTCATGTATGTCAACATGACATATTCTAATTCCTATTTGCGAGTCATAATTGGCTACATTTATCTACCTCTACTCATCGTTCATTTATAAAAGAGATGAACACAAATGAACAGAAATTAGTGAAATACATTTAAATAAGTGGACTCTCATAATGGATTTCATTAATCGTTACTAATAGCTTTCTCTATATTTTTTTTTTTCATATTTAGGTTAAAATTGTCAATAATCGGTCGGGCCTAATAGGTCAGCCCATTACCCCATAAGATTCCTCTATAAAACAACAGGAAATGACTCTTTAAACTTTAGAGATTGCTCTCTCGCACCCTAGCGATGGTTAATTACCATTAGCTAAGGAGCAATTTATGGGGAGCAAATGACAATAGTGGTAATATAGATTAAATTAATGCAATATATAATTTTTTTTTGAGGGAAATGCAATATATATAAACTTAAAAACCAACAAAAAATATACATTAATATATAATACTAATAAAAGAATGAATAAGTATTAAAATTTTGTTTTTATGATTCACCCGTTTGTTATAGCTTTTTTAAGAAAAAAAAATCACTTATTTTAAAAAAATAATCACTTTTAAGAGTGTTGCATCCGTTTGTTACAACTTTTAAAAATAATCTAAAAACAGCTTCAAATGAGAAGCTGTTAAGAGCAACTTCTGAAAAAATCGATTTTTTTTAGAGCAGAGAAAGAGCCCGTTTGTTATAGGTTTTCTAAGAAAATGATCATTTTTTTTAAGAAAATGATCACTTTTTTTAAGAAAATAATCACTTTTAAGAGTTTTGCATCCGTTTGTTACAGATTTTTAAAAAAAATCAGAATCTAAAAATAATCTAAAATCAGCTTCAAATGAGAAGTTGTTAAGGGCCCGTTTGTTACGGATTAAAATAAAAGTGATTTTGACATAAAATAATTTAGAGCTACATTTTAGTGATTTTGTGAAAAATCAGAATTTATTTTGCGTTTGTTTACCGTGGTAAAAATCACTTTTTTTAAAACAAATAATCTAGTTTGAAACAACTATATAAAAGGGGTCTTTTTGTTACAAAGTTAGTTCAATTTTTTAAATCGTATTTTCTCTCTCCTATAAAAAAAAATCTTTTTTTGAGAAGCTGCTCTTAACAGCTTTTCATTTGAAGCTGTTTTTAGATTTTTTTTCAGATTCTAATTTTTTTTTTAAAATCTGTAACAAACGGATACAAAACTCTTGAAAGTGATTATTTTTCTTAAAAAAAATGATTATTTTCTTAAAAAAACTATAACAAACGGGCTCTAAGAGCAGCTTATCAAAAAATAGATTTTTTTTAGAGGAGAGAAAAAATATGATTTAAAAAATTGAACTAATTTTGTAACAAATATCTTTTTTATATAGTTGTATCCAAACAAACTAGATTATTTATTTAAAAAAAGTGATTTTTATTATGATAAACAAACACAAAATAGATTTGATTTTTCACAAAATCTCTAAAATATAATCTCTTAATTATTTTATGTCAAAATCACTTTTAATTTAATCTGTAACAAACGGGCCCAAAATATTGTTTAAAAGATTGAACTAATTTTGTAACAAAAAAATCCCTTTTTTTATAATTGAATCCAAACAAACTAACAAACTAGATTATTTGTTTAAAAAAAGTGATTTTTATTACGGTAAACAAAAGCAAAATAGATTCTGATTTTTTATAAAATCTCTAAATTATTTTATGTCAAAATAACTTTTATTTTAATCCGTAACAAATAGGCCCTCAGTTTGATTTTGAAAATGAGATCCGAAATCTGATCCAATAGCAAATAACATCCAAATATATTCAAAAATATTTGATTCTGTGCTGTTTTCAATTTTTTAATCGATTTACAAATTTATTTTAGATTAATTTAGATTTAAACACAGTTGGTTGTTCTCACAACCTCTTTATGACTATTTCCTCCTGATCGATAAGATTATCACTCACCAAGTTTTGTCCCCCTCTTTATGAAGTCAAGATGATTACTACTTGACCCACCTTTGATTGGCTCTTACTCCTTCTCTTGGTCATCAATTTCTTTCCGCATTTATTATATTTTTAGAAATCACTACTTTTGAAATTTTATTTTTATTTTAAGTTAGTTATTTTACTGATTATATAAAATAAGAATATAAGATGGTATTGAAAAGATTATTAATAAGGGTTTGGGACAGTTTAATTGCTTATATTTCCTTCTAATTTGGGTGTTATTTTTATTGCTCATGTAGAGCTTTGGGTTATTTTACTTGGCATTGGAAGATCTTGGAACAAAGACTAAAAATGAATTTGTTAGAATCTCACTTTCTATTTGCCAACAAAGCAATAAACTTGGTGTCAACTTACATGTACCACTTGAATGACATTATGATTGATAATATTGATGACATCGATCAATCACAATATTACAAATGTATAACAAACAAAAAGAAATTATAGAAGATAAAGAAGAAAATCATTTATAACACTATACTAGATTAATATCATCAATATAATTAATTACAATGTCACCCAAATACTATTTGTGAACATACCCACCCTTGCTTGTTTATAATCTTGTGAAGATACCCATACTTGTTTTCCTTGGCAGATAATTCTTTTGGTGTCATAATCATATCATATGCTTGAAGAAGTCAATCACGTGGTTCATGGTCTGACAAAGCTATAGATGGCCTGATTAGAAATTTTGACTTAGTTCCTACTTTTCTTTTGGATTTTTGTTCTTAATGATTGGTCGGTTGTCCTTTTTTCCTCTAGGTCTTTCTTGTCCACAAACAAAAAAAAGAACCATATCAATTTTTGAGAAACATTTGTTAAAGGTAATTGAGGAATAATCTTGAAAATCCACTCGAATTAAGGGTGACAAAATAGGTATGATTTTCTACATTCATCTAATTCATCTAAATAAATTATATCTCATCTATCCACTATAACAATAAAAAAAACACTAATACATATTTCTCTTCGTTCTTAAATACATGTTGCATTTTTAACTAATATATAAACATAAATGTGCAATATTTATATAACTTATTTTGATTATATTTTTATTTAATATATAAACATAAATATTAATATGTAAGATGTTCAATTTATTTCAATGAATAGTTTCAAAATATCTATTTTTTTATAAATTGTGTCTTGAGATGAATAAAATGGTTGACTGCATCATTTATTTTAAAACAGATGTATCGTTTATTAGTCTTTGTTGATGCATCGTTCATAACCATCTTTAGGATGATTCATTTTTAATTGTTCTCTTCATGAGCTTCTGCTCTTCATAGTTTCAAAAGAATGACACAAGTTTACATGATTCTTTTATTTTCATTTTTCAAAAGAAACAAACTTATGTCATATCATATAATTTATTTAATACAATAAAAAATAGTAACATCAAAACCATGGGTACCATATAGTTGATGATACATGACATTAGTTTGTCTCCTAATAAATTTTAAATACAAGTAATTTTGATCAAACTATTCAAACAATCAAAACTAATGAGAATCACTTTTTGGTACATATGTCCAAACATAATCAATTTATGTTCAACTAACGTTTAACCAAAATTAATTATGTTAAACTCAATTATCATTACTACAGAATCTAACACACATTTAGTTGTTAAAGATGAGATGATGTTCTCGCACGAACCAATGGGAGACTTGATCCAAACTTTCCCCAATTTCAAGTTGTTGTTGACGCGCAGATTAACAACAATCGCACGAATAAAATGTCATTCATCATCACATATTAATATCCACATTATTCATCATCGCACGAATAAAATGTCAATTTTATAAGGACTAAAATCAAAATTTATTATATTTATAGGAAGAAAAAACTTACTTATCCTTTATTTTTATCATAAGAATATTACACTTCATACTGTACATACTAACAGCTCCACCTCCACCTCATAAAATCGATTTATAACGTTAGAGATATCTTCTTTGTAAACCATAGTCAACTCTTACTCCTATCTTAAATATATATGGTAGTTGATTTTTGCAATCACCCATATATTTTCTCATGATTTGATTGAACATGGCCGGAGTATTATTGTTATGGAACTGTTTTATTTTATTACTCTTTTTGGTTATTGAGTTTATGAGTTCTAGAAATTATAAAGTTCTCCCTTTGAAAAGTCAAGACACTGTGGCGTGGCGACACGGAGATTGCATTTAAGTTAAGGGCCAGTTTTCAGTTGACTTAGATTGGCCGGTAGATCTGATTCTGAATTTTGAAGGCCAAGTCTGTGCCGTTTTGTCCACCCTTCCAGAGTATTTTCATCATCATATAATCTACAAAAATCTATGCTGAATAAACCTACAAAATACAATAAATCTATTTTAAAAGGTTAAAATGAAATATATTATCACATCAAAATGTCTTTTCTAGCACAAGATATACTTAGAAAAAGACAATAAGGTCAAAAACAACAAGAATCTGTACATGATAAAAACAGGAAAAGAAAAAACAACTAGCCTATGCCATAATGGTAAACGGACTAAGCCACTATCCATGATAATTGAAGAGAACAGATGCAAATTTCGCCTTCAACCACGTAAAAGCAAGACTTAGTCTTATCTACCACTTGTAAAACCGAGAACTTTTTGTCATTAAAAACCTGTTATTTCTTTCTTTTTAGCTAGATTTCCCACACCGTAGCAAACCAAATGACATGAATAATTGATCGGCACACCTTGTAAAACCTACAAAATACTAGTATAATTTGTCCAACCTTCCTGGATATTTTGTTATGTCCACAATTTCTTACTTAAGGATGAAATATCAAAATTGTTTGACTTAGCATTGTGAAATGAAGTTTGAATTTTGAATCTTCATTTATGTGTATAAATTTTTAATGATTATTGTCATTTCATTTATTGAAAAATATTATACATATTTTGGTCAATCATTAATAATTTTTTTTAAGGGCTCATTAACAAATTTTTAATAGTCCGCAAAAGAATATACGAAATTCGTTAGAAATTTTGCTGCTTCTCGAATCTTGAAGAAATTCATTAGAAATTTTGGTGCTTCTCGAATCTTTAAGAAAATCTCACTTTGGCCTATAGTTTAATCATCTATTCATATTGTTTGGCCTAAAGTATATTCATATGCATGGTCCATAGTATCTTCCCCTTTCACACAGAGAGAGATTAGATCCTCTAGAAAGATAAATGTCAACTGAATTATAGATCTTCTATGTCAAGATCTGACATCAATTTCTCTGGTAGTAATACAAAGTTCCACTTTTTGCAACTACTTGGCCCTTGGCCTTGGAGGAGAATGACACAGTGGGACGAGGCTTGAATGAGAAAGAACTTGACTTTTTATAAGCTAACAACATTTGTATTTTTGAGATATATTTTCTTTATCGACATAAATTGAAAACTAAATGTATGACAAAGTACAATAATACATAAATTTAACAAGAGTATCATTAAACTAAGCAATAATTTTGATAAAACCCCAAACGATGGTTTTTAACGATAAAAATAAATATGAATGGTTTTTCTCAGATATAAATACCTTTATTACTTTAATTAATGATGAATTTGTATTAAGCAAGACAAATATAATTTGTTTTCATGTTGGGAAAAGGAAAAAAAAGGACAAGCTAAACTCGAAGGAAGGTGGTCCCTACAGGTGTAAGTTATTATGCATAAGGATTTTCTTATGCACCATGCATAAGCTAATCTGAACCATTAGATCAGGGACATGTGTTATAATCTGGTGCTTCAGCTCAAACATATCACAACTGTTAGATGTCGGAGACGTGTTCGAATCTTGAGCTTCAGCTTGCTACAGTGTGTTTGTTCCCTTTCACGATCGCGTTGTAGAATTCCGTCGCCGGCGCCGTTTCACGATCACGTTTCTGACTGTTCCGACGTGATTCTCAGCATTCTCGCTTCTCCGACGTGATTCTCACCTTTCTCTCCGACGTGATTCACCCTCGCTCGCTTTCTCCATCTTGATTCGTGCGATTCAGAAATCTATCGCCGGCACCGCGATTCTCACCGTTTCTCACCGCTCCAACTTGATTCTCAGCCTTTCTCGGTTCTCCGACGTGATTCTCACCTTGCTCCGACGTTATTCGCTTCGACGTTTTTCTCCGGCGAGGTAATCATGTATACGAATTTTAGGGATAAAACTGAAGTAAAGGATCAATTCTTTGATAAAACTGATGATTGAATCATTGCAAATTACTATTGTAGTAAGAATTTTACTTGATTGAATCATTGCAATGATTGAATCATTGGAATATGTGATATTTTACTTCAGTTGATTACTTCAGTTGATACAACTGAAGTAAAGGATCAATTATGTTAATTTGATTCAATTTGTGATATTTTTAACTCAATGTGAATATTCAATCTGTCATTTTTTAACTCAATTCTATAAAACTGATGATTGAATCATTTAAAAGTACTTATGGAGTATGAATGTTAGGGATAAGAGCACAACTTCAGTTGTAGTAATTTAGTTTACTACTCACCAAAACCATCCCAACAGTCAGCCAATGGTTTTGGAGTAGAACTCACCAAAACCATATCCACATGCCAATGGTTTTAGCATAGTTTTTTAGAGTTTTTCAGTAGTTTCAATTTATCATATCTAATGGTTTTTTTGTTCTTAATAGTGTTTGTTGCTGTTTTCAATGGATTTGATATCAACTTCATCTGAGAGTGGACAATTGACAGTTGAAAATTCAGTTATTGATGTGGATAGTTCTCAATGTTACTCCCCTAGTGATAAAGAATCATGGAAGTCTTTGGTCTTTAAATCTATAAAAGAGATCGAAGATTTTTATTTTAATTATGCATATAACACTGGATTCTCTGTTAGGAGTATGTTGAAGTCCAAGAACAATTCACAAAATAAGAAATCGGATAAGGTACATTATGTGCGTTATGCTTGTAACAAACAAGGTTTCAAGAAGGGAAGTCTGCTTAATCCTAACAACAGGGCAACATGTGACAGTCCAGTTCTTGTTGAGTATGTGAAAGTTAAAGAAAAACCAGAGGAAAGGGTTGGTTGTCAAGCTGGAATATATTTGAAGTTGGATGAAGCGTTGAATGTCTATAAGATATATAGGTGGGAAGTTGCTCACTGTCATCCATTACATAAACCAGAGCATTTGCGCTACTTGAGATCATTTCGAGAAGTAAATGAAGTTCAAGGACAACTTGCTTTAATAAATTCTAAAGCTGGAATGTCGATGAGAACTTCTTATGAAGTTATGGGTCAAGGAGTTGGAGGCACGAAGAATCTTCCTTTTCGATTTTCGGACTTAAAGAACTATCTAATGACAACTCGTCAAAAGGAGATGGTGGCTGGTGAAGCAACTGTGATTCAAGAATTCTTTAGAAATGAAGCTCTCTCGAAACCAGGTTTTTACTATGATATCCAAGTTGATGCTGCAGAAGACATAGCTAGTATTTTTTGGTCAGATGGAATTATGCAACAAGATTATGCTCTATTTGGCGATGTTGTCAGTTTTGATACAACTTACCGAACAAACAATAAATATCGCCCATTAGGTTAGTATTTTGTACTTCTCACAGTTTTTAATTCTTATATTCTTGAATTTGAGAATTAATTTCATAATAAAAATTTGAATGAATGTTCTGGTTTAGAATTGAAGGTTCTGGTTTATGTGTGTTAATTTTGCCCTTGTGTGTGTTTAGAATTGAATGTCCATATTGATTGAAGGTTTAGAATTGAATGTTCTGGTTTATGTGTGATCCTATCTTGCTTTGAGAATTTGTGCTCTGTACAGCCATGGAAAGATCATATGTGTCTTTTTATCGATGATAAATAAATAGCTTTTTTTGTCTTTGCGAGTTTAGACATCTCGTTTGAGAAGTTGTGCTATGTACAGCCATGCAAAGATCATAGGTGTTTTCTTACGGGTGATTAATAAAATAGCTTTTTTCTATGTTTGCTAGTTTAGACAAGAAGATATGGTTTCGTGAGACTCACCCTCAGTCAATGTAACCATTACTAGTTATGTTATATTTAGATTGAGGAATTGATCACAAGTTCACAACTGACGCACTCAAAATGTAGGTGGCTTTAAAATGCAGCTTGTTTTGATTTTTTACTGACATTATTCCTTACAATCACTTGGCACATTGCCTAAATTAGATTTCTGTTTTGTTGTTGGCTTTTTATGATTGCGATGAGTCATCTGGATGATCAAATAAAACCATTAAATACAGCCAATGGTTTTGGAGTAAAACTGACCAAAACCATTTCCACAGCACAATGGTTTTATAATTTTTAGATATGTTGTATTTTGTTCTGATTTGGTTCATTTACATTTCAGGTGCCTTTATTGGTTTTGACAATCATCGTAAGAGTGTGTTATTTGGTTCTGCGCTACTGTATGATGAGACATCAGCTACTTTTGATTGGTTGTTTACAACTTTCTTGAAGTGTATGTCCAATAAGAAACCTCAAACCATATACACAGACCAGGCTGGTGCGTTGTTGAAGTCAATTCCGAATATTTTTCAAGGTGTTTTTCATGGTCTTTGCTCATGGCACATGGGAGAGAATGCAAAGAAAAATCTTGGCTCTCGTGCAAACAGTGCATTTTTTGATGAGTTAACTAATTTGGTTTCAAATGTCGAAGATGAATCAGATTTCGACTACAATTGGGATCAGATGATGAAAAACTGTTTTAATGGAAGGCCTACTTCGGACTTTAAGTGGCTTGTCCAAACCCATGCAAATCGTATGCATTGGTCTTCAGCTTGGGTGAGGTCACATTTTACAGCTGGTTTGAAAACGACTCAGTTAAGCGAGTCTTTCAATGCTTTTCTTCGTGGATTTTTGCAGCCAGACCATTCACTTGTTCGATTCTTTAGTCATTTCAACATTATGGTTCAGAGAATGAGGGATAATCATGCTGATTTGGACTTCAAGGCTGCAAACACTAGAACAAAAAATAATTATCCCAACAGTCAGCTTATGCGGTCTGTTGTAAACAAGTATACACCATCTTGCTTTGCATTTATTCACAGGCAGTATGACCTTTCCTTCAAATACTATTATGAGGAGGACACAACAAAAGGGTCTGAATTGAACAAGTTCTTCAAAGTTTTCACAATTGAGAAGGTTGATGATAATTATGATGATGTTGATAATGATAATGACAGGGTTTCGAATGTTGATGTTTTGGATGTACTTCAAGAAAACCTTTCCCCAAGGTTTGAAGATCATGATCGACTTGATGAAAGGGTTGTCACAGTCGACATTAGGAGCAAAAGTTTTACTTGTTCATGTCGTATGTTTGAGAACCGGGGTTTCTTATGTCGACATGTTTTCAAGATTTTGGAGGTCTTAGGTGGTCATGTGCAATATCATTTTTTGAAGACTATACCTGCACAATATGTTTTAAAGCGGTGGACTAGAGATGTGCGTCCGTCTATTGATAAGCTGAAATCTACCATGAATGTTGGCACTAAAGACACCACTCAAGCACAACGATATCAACAAATTTGTGCTGTTACGGTTCAGCTTTCTACACGTGTTTGCGCAGATCCGGAGGCATCTGAAATATTTCTCAACGGTGTTATTGAAGCAGGGAAAAAGGCAGAGGAGTTTCTACTTGCTAAAGGTATTCATACAGATCGATTATCCGTTACGCCTTCTAAGTCTTCAAAAGCAGTTGCTGTCTGTGAACCATCTGTTGGGACTGCACCAAAGTTCAAAGAAAGACCAAATCCAATTAGGTCAAAGAAGCGACTTAAAAGTGATTATGAAAAAGTTAGAGAAAGACAGAAATTCCTTATAGCTCGGAAGAAGCAAAAGAAAGATGATGAGGCTTTAACAAATTAAGCGGGCACTGATTGTTTTTTATGTTTTAAGTTAGGAAAGATGATGAGGCTTTAAAGAAAAAAAGCGGTCACTTATTTTATATGTGATAAGTTTGTACTATATTTTATATCAAATTCTTGATTGTTATGTATTTGTTTGAGTATTATCTTATGGAAACTATACATTTTCACATTTGTTGGTTTTTACGTATTTATGATTATATTTTGTTACCAAACCATTAGACAGGTATTTTGGTTTCACAAAGAACACTATCAAAATCATTTAACCTTACTTATGGTTTCAGTATTCCATACATCTAATTTTAATAAAATAAAATTAAACTGAACATTATTTGGCCAAAAATTAAATAAAATGAACTGATTATGTTACTTTTCTTAGAAACTTCCTATGTTTAACACGAAAAAATTACATAAAATAAAGCAAAAGTATAATTTCATTTAAAACCTTAAGGCAGTTATTTTGGTTTCACAAAGAACACTATCAAAACCATTTAACCTTACTTATGGTTTCAGTATTCCATACATCTAATTTTAATAAAATAAAATTAAACTGAACATTATTTGGCCAAAAATTAAATAAAATGAACTCATTATGTTACTTTTCTTAGAAACTTCGTATGTTTAACACGAAAAAATTACATAAAATAAAGCAAAAGTATAATTTCATTTAAAACCTTAAGGCAGTTATTTTGGTTTCACAAAGAACACTATCAAAACCATTTAACCTTACTTATGGTTTCAGTATTCCATACATCTAATTTTAATAAAATAAAATTAAACTGAACATTATTTGGCCAAAAATTAAATAAAATGAACTGATTATGTTACTTTTCTTAGAAACTTCATATGTTTAACACGAAAAAATTACATAAAATAAAGCAAAAGTATAATTTCATTTAAAACCTTAAGACAGTTATTTTGGTTTCACAAAGAACACTATCAAAACCATTTAACCTTACTTATGGTTTCAGTATTCCATACATCTAATTTTAATAAAATAAAATTAAACTGAACATTATTTGGCCAAAAATTAAATAAAATGAACTGATTATGTTACTTTTCTTAGAAACTTCGTATGTTTAACAGGAAAAAATTACATAAAATAAAGCAAAAGTATAATTTCATTTAAAACCTTAAGGCAGTTATTTTGGTTTCACAAAGAACACTATCAAAACCATTTAACCTTACTTATGGTTTCAGTATTCCATACATCTAATTTTAATAAAATAAAATTAAACTGAACATTATTTGGCCAAAAATTAAATAAAATGAACTGATTATGTTACTTTTCTTAGAAACTTCATATGTTTAACACGAAAAAATTACATAAAATAAAGCAAAAGTATAATTTCATTTAAAACCTTAAGGCAGTTATTTTGGTTTCACAAAGAACACTATCAAAACCATTTAACCTTACTTATGGTTTCAGTACAGCATAAGAGGTGTACTGCTGGTTTCACATACAACACTAGTGAAACTATTAAGCCATACTTATGGTTTAGTTATAAGTGTGGCTTAATTCATAAACTCAAGAAAGAACTAAATTTTACCATACAAACTCAATAAAAAATCTTTAAAACTAATTCATAAATTCATCAACAACAGAAGTTACATGTCATGTTTAACTTGCTAACTTTTGAAGCTTTTTTTCATAGTACCAAAATCAAGAACTAAATTTTACCGTACAAAGTCAATAAAAAAAAAATTAAAACTAGTCCATAAATTCATCAACAACAAAAATTACATGCCATGTTCAACTTGCTAGCTTTCGAAGCTTTTTTTCATAGTATGTTTTTGCTTTATTCTCCACAAGTTTTCTTCTGCAATTGCTTGTGTCACTTAATATTGTTGAACAAATTCCAATCCTGAGATCCATAATCTTTGCAGCCTTCCCAATTTTTTTCATTTTTGACCAACCTTTGAAAGAATCCAGTTGCGTGTTGTCACCTCCCCATTCAGTAAGGAATTTCATGCAGAAAACTCCACAACTGTCTTTATCAACTTGACTAGGCATCGTTGGTGTATCCCACTTGAATGTGGTAAACTTGAAGGGCATTCGGATTTTTCTTCGCTTATAAATTTCTGCCACAAATACTTTCACCTCGTTCAGCCAGACATCAAACATATCCTTGTATACAGTGGGTGCGCCATTCTTTGTGTGCAATTTATCTCCCGTCAAGCTGTTCAAGAATTCAAATTTTTGGGTCTTCAAATTCACGACGAAGCACACATAATGACTTCCCGGATCCCCAATTAAAGTTGGTGTCATGATCTGCAGTTCCAATGAGAAAACTATTATTTACTATGTGAAATGCATCAAATGAGAAAACTATAGTCTATGTATGCAGTTCCAAAGAAAACTATTATGTACATCAAATGGTTTTGTAAGACAAGTGTCAGAAATCATTGCTTTTGTTAAATGGTTTCAGACGTACAACACCAATAGTATTTCAGAGTATTACTGCAGACCCAAACATGCACTAAAATTAAAAAACCATATTGAACTAAAACTTACATATTCTAGACTGTTAGGGTCGATAGCTTTCCAATCCAAGTATTTGAACTTGCTTAGTCTCTCGATAAATGTTGTGAATGAAGCTGGGTTATTTTTGTCAAAGGCACCAGGTTTTTCGAGGTCAACCTATTTATATAAAAATAAATCAGTAAAATCAATTAGTCAGCTTAATGAGTAAAATAAACCATTAATATTCATGGAATATAATGCATACATAGTTAATCATGGGTGTAACCAGTCTTGTCATCCTGTCTCTTTGTTGATTCCAGTTTAAGCAGTTGACCCAGGCATTGATCACAAAGCATGACACCCATTCGTCTTGCTGCAGCGACCACAAGTCTTGCCTTTCCAGAGAATAATTTTGAGCCCTATTATCCGAGCAGTATAGAAGCTCATTCCTATACAATTATTAAGCATTTTAGGATTTGTAGTACTAGAAACATGATTTCATCAAGCATTATGCAGATAGATACATTTACATGAATTCACTCATCAAAGGCAGACACAAACATCCAAAAGATCAATCGCGAAATATCATATATTTTGGAATGAACAGTAAAGAAAACTATAGTATATATATGCAATTCCAAAGAAAACTATTATTTACATCAAATGGTTTTGTAGGAAAACTTTATGAAACCATTCATTGTGAAAACTGGTTTTGACATACAAACAACCAACATACAAACATAGTTGTAAACAACAGCTTACAAACCAAATAAAACATGACTATAATTAACATGACTATAATTAATACTCATCTCACTTATGTGAACTATGACATTGTACATTAATGACTCGGCAAAATGCTTCCTCATAACAGCTAAATAAGAAAAAAATTTCACTTACTGATCAAGCTCCGAGCTCCATGCATATGTTGATAATTTTTTCTGCAACTCAGTTGCAGTAGACTCGTGGATAGCATCATCATACGGGCTGTCAAGGTACTTTGATTTCTTCACTGCACGTCGACGCTCAGGGTATGTGCTATCAGAATAAAGCATATTATGCTTCTTTCTTTTCTTTGTTGTGACTGTTTGGACATTGTCCATGTCAATTATTTCATCTGGCATCACTGACTTTAGTGGAGTTGCACTGTCAAATAATATTACATAAGAGTGTTTATTTTTGCAGATTTTAATTAAATATTGTTATTGTGCAGAATATAATTAATCAATTCTAAAGTACAATTATCACATTATTTGATTCGTACTCTATAACAACGTTTGAGTCACATTCTGTAGGCTTCTCCCCATCCGTCACATCTGGTACCAACATAAGTGCAACACTTTGATTGCATTCTTTCTTCGTTGAATCATTATCAAAAATCTCATGGAACTTCAAGATTGTTTCCTGTGTCGCTGAAGCTGGAGTCTCTGAATCATTTGTATTGAACCTGAAACCATTAAAAAACATTTTAGTTTTCAGACATCACATATCGAAACCATTGACAAACACTTTAAAAGTTATGGTTTAAGATGGATTTTTTAAACCATTAGATTGTTATTATAGTTTTACACATCATAAATAAAAAACCATTAAAACACATCATATATAATCATTTCTTACCCTGCATTCGAAGCTTCAAAAAACTCTGGAAACTTCAAGATAGTTTCCTGTGTCAATGTCATTCCCACATTGCATGCTGCTTTAACTGAATCATCAATGATCTTCACATCAATCTCAACTTCTTCATCATCAGTTTCAGGTACTTCCACCCCCTTCTGAGTACCTGAACTCTTATTCTCCTTAGTTTCAGCTTCCTTGGTTGTGCTTGGTTCTTCTGAAACTACATCATTTTTCGCAGACTTTTCAGTACTTGAAGTCTTATTCTCCTCAGTTTCAGATTCATTGGATGTGTTTGTTTCTGGTGAAACTAGGTCATTTTTTGCAGAAGTAGAAGCATTTGCCTCAGCTATTCTCCTCTGCAAGGTTGCTGCGGTTCTAGTGTAGACCTGTATGCAACCCCTACAATAATTTAGATGCTCCTCTGCCTGCAATCGGGTTATGTACATGTATTGTTAGGATTTTTGAAACCATAAAAAGACAATATTATGGTGCAATTGTTTTATGTATCAGTTTAAAACAAAAATGAAGAAAAACATTTAAACTAGCAAGTAAAATTATTTAACAATACTAATGGTTTTACTGTATAACATCTTAAAACCATTAAGATAAATTAATGGTTTATACATTAACATTGCATGAATATCATTAATTTTCTCTCACCTTAGATAGTGGACATGTATCTGCATCAAAACACATTACAAGCAGACCATCATCAGTGCTCTGCAGTCTTTTGACCCCAACTGTCAATCCTTTATCCAGCCCCATAAGCTCATGCACCTTCTGAAGGTCTTGGTTTGCCGACTTGACATCCCAATCACGAAGCGATGGCTGCTTATATTTTCCTGTAAGGAATGAGCTTCTCTTCCCCATTTTCTCCATGTAATTAATCTGCAAAATAATTAGCATCATCTTCTTCATCATGATCCTATAGTCTATGTATGCATGCAGTTCCAATGAAACAATTATGTACATCGAATGGTTTGAAGCTAATGGTTTCAGCCAACATAAAAATAGGAATATATATAATGGTTTGAAGCTAATGTATTCTTCCTTCGTTCTATTTGTATCAATTGGTACCATGAAGAGTACATTAGGATCAAAGTACCCTTCATAATATTTTAAAGGTTATACTACTTTGAAAATATGTGACAGTTATTAATAAACCCACTTGTAATACTAATAAGTCAAGAAAATATAATAGAACACAGTTACCATTGCAGACTTTTTTTGTTCCAACTAATAAAAAATGCAGCACAAATAGATGAGTTAAAACAGAAATGAAATCAATATTACAAACTAAGAACACATATATTGCATTCTAAAGGATAATTTCAACACTACATGAGTACATCTCAAACACAACTCTGAGGTGCAATCTTCCTAACCTGCATATGTGCTGCATCAACCGCAAATTAACTCTAGATAACAGAACCTAAGATCCTATTTCGAGGTACCAATGCCATGCAATCTAACTACGAAATCAGCAGTGAAACGAAAGTCATGCTACTTTCTTAACATATTTAGTTTAGTTTAGCCTCCACAACATTTAACGTATTTGATAATTAAAGATTTTAGGGTTTAATAAATGAAAAAAAGAGAAAATTACCGCAGCCAACATACAAATACAAATATGGGAGAAAGAGAGAGAGAGAGAGAGAGAGAGAGAGAGAGAATGATTACCATTAGGAAGTGGAAGTCCGCTAATGGATTTGCCACTTCCGGATTTTGCAATCCGTCTTTCATATATTGGAGAACATGGGAGCACCAGTTATAAGATGAAGCCTCTTCTAATACTTGAGCATAATGTAGAGAAATTAAGCTGCTGTTAGTGGGGCACAAAATGTTGTGAATTATAAGACAAATTGCACCCTTTACCCATGCCTTTGGTTTCTCCATTATCTTCAGTCTTATCTCCAACTCTGTCGCCTTGACAAATGGAGAATAATCACCATTCAATCCTAACTCTACCCTGAGTCTCTTTATTGCTGCTTCTGAGCAAAGTTTAATGTTGATCTGCTCCCCCGCCATTGGGAGATGATACACTCTATGCACATCTTCTTCTTTCAATGGGAGCACATCTGTCTTGCTCAGTCTTATCCACATATTCTCCTTTTCAAAGTGTCTGACAACCCATTCCACAAAGAATGTGTGGATTTTTGTCCATTTGCATATATGTACCATTCCTCCAAACCCACTGTCATTCAAAAGTTGAATTATCTGGTCTTTTCTTCTTTTTCCATCTATTGACTTCATAAGGTCGTAGACCTTAGGTATGCTAAGCTTGTGCCTCAATCGTTGATCGACATCCAAGTTTTTCTTTCCATTTTCTTCATCAGAACTTGCTTCATCAGATTTGTTAACCTGGATAAAAAAAACAATTACCAACATCAAATGGTTTTATTGTAAAACTTTCTGAAACCATTCCTTGTGCCAAATGGTTTCAGACAGTATTAACAAATTCCTATTGTTTTTAATTTTATAGTATTAACAAAGTAAGAATATGTATACAAAAATATTATTCTTTTCATTAGATTCTTATCCAGCAGATTGTTGTTTTTTCTGATCCGCCTTCTTTTTCATCTTTTTACCACTCTTCTTTGCATTTTTGTCATCTGAACTTCCTTCATCAGATTGTTGTTTCCTTTTGCCACGGTTTATCTGATCCGGCTTCTTTTTCATCTTTTTACCATTCTTTTTTCCATTATCGTCATCAGATGCTTGCTTCTGCTCTGATGGTGTAAGTCCAAGACTGAAGTTTGGAATTGTCCCTAGGTTGTTAGATTTGTTAACCTGGATCAAAGAAAACAATTACCAGAAATCATTTCCCAAGCAAAATGGTTTTAAAACCAAATCTACGAGATACCTAAGCTATATTTGTTACCTAATCTATGAGGGAAAAAGGAGGAACAAAAATGCTAATGTTATGATGAAATTCTACTCAATTCCTAGGGCTAACATCTATCAACAAATGTTCTTCTATACGTACCAATTTCTGTTCGAATCACAAACAAAGCACAACAAAAGTCAAGTCTTAGAGAAGACCACTCATCCTGATAAGAGCACAAAGCTCATGTCTCTGTCCCCAACAACTTCGTAGCCATTTTCACATTGGTATGAAATATCTATCCTGATCTTAGTTATTGGTACCAACACATCTAGTGTATACAAAGAATGGTGAACATGTTACTGAAAGGTACTCTGGTTTGTACTAATGCAAAAAGAATACTATTGGAAAATTATATGTTCCATAAGTGGAGTATCTTTCTTGCCTTTATCCATTCTTCCTTGAGATACATATAGCATTTCAAAAGAATTAACAGATGTTACTTATTTTTCAACGGCAATTAACAAATGTTAGTATTCCTAACAAACTTGTGAGCCCTAACAGAAAAGTACAGCAGTGAATTAGAATGACATTCTAGAATTATTCCATTCTATATAAGCAAGGGAATCTAACCCATATATCTAAGGGAAAAATTGAAGGCAATTTCAACCATTAAGAAAGTTTGATTTTTAGATGTACAAAATATCTTCAATTTGCTATATCTAAAAACAACATAAACAATTTATCTTATAGAAAAACAAAACATACTTTTTCCTTCAAATTCCCTTCATTCCTTTGAAACCATTTCAAAGGAGCTCAATTGGTTTGAGCTAAGGGATAAGGAGTTGGAGGTCATGTGTTCAAACCCGGGTGAAGGAGAAAAAAATTAATCTAACAACTAACCACTAACATTTGCCATTCAAAAAAAAAACATTAACAGCAACAATCAAAAAAATAGTGTTTTGGCCCTGATTTAACAAACAAGTTCAATATTGTTGAGTCTCCAGGAAGGTGAGGCCCCACCAACCCAATAAAAATATCATTATACACCATACCAACGAACATGAGCAATCTGCAGCCAAAAAGCATGAAGGGAAACTTGAAATTGGGTAATCTCATTTCCTCAACCATAAACACGACAGCAGCAAATAAAAAGGTTTCAGCGTATAACTAGGAATCCGTAGCCAAATAACCTTCATTCCTTTGAAACCATTTCACCATTAAAAAGGTTTCAGCGTATAACTAGCAAAAACCATTTACACAGCATATTGGTTTTGGCATAATTTTTGAACAAAAACATACTATAATAAGCACATTTAAACACTCTGAAACCATTTGTTTGAGTTGATTTTCCCCAATTCGAAATTAAAATCTCCATTTAGGGTTACACAGATGCAATTACTTCCAAACTAAACAAAAACCATTGTAATTACTAACAGAAACACTTTGTAACTACATGAAAGCACAAGATAAGTTCAAACCTGTTTAAATTTCATTTTTGATGAGTTTTGTTGAGTTTCAATGTCCAGTTTCAAACAACCGTAATGATGATGAAGATGCTTTCGTGAAGTTGAGAACGCTTGCACGAAGGTGATGATGATGATGATGAAATGCGACGGTGATAATGATGATGACGACGGTGATAATGATGGTGGAAAACGACGACGGTGATGAAGGCGACGGTGAGGTTGTTACAGGCGCATGAAATGAAAAAGGTTCCGTTCTTTTTGGTTTTGTTTTGCTCTAGGTGTAGAAAGCAATTTTCTGTGGTGGAGAAAGCAATTTTCGGTTGGGTTGGTGTTAGTGGGCCGGATCCGGTCTGGGCTTATGCATGGTGAATAAGTTTGGCTTATGCATGATAACCACACCCGTCCCTATAGATTCAGCAATCAACGTAGTTAAAAAAGGAGTTGGACATTGTCTCTAGAGATCATGTCATCCTTTAATCTAACTCTATTTTTTTCTAACCAAATCGCACTACTACTGCAATCTCTTAAGGAATAGCGGAAAGACAAGAGTCAAAGTTAATCAAGAAACCTAATGAGGTCAATAACATGCGTAAAACAGATATAATTTGAAGAAAAGATAGTACATACTTTTTATTAAAGTACTTGTCATTTTATTTTTATTTTTTTATTTAAAAATATAGTATATTAGCGTTCATCATTACACTACTCTATGTAATAGGATAAAATATTTTCGTGAACATAACTCAGTTGACAAAAACAATGCATTGTTAAAGTACTCATCATATTTATTTGAAGAAAAAAAAATTGTTTTATTAAGAAGAATTGGACAAATCGCATGTAGATTCGGCTAATATTAGGGTAGGGTTCTTCTCTCAACGTCCTTGAAAGAAGATTTTACACAATCGTCTCCAATTATACATCTATCTCACATTATAAAATCCTCAACTTCTTCTTCTTCAAAAAAGGAAAAAAAAAACAACTTAGCTTCACACTCATTAATGATTCCACTTCCATGATCAGAGACATATGTTTCTTGTTTCTCCATTCATCTTTTTCATAAGAAAAATCGAGGCTCGAGTTCCTTATTTTCAATTAGGTTTCATGTGTTTCAATTTCCACTCCAATTATACATCTATCTCACATTATAAAAACCTCAACTTCTTAAAAAAAGAAAAAAAAATAACCAACTTAGCTTCACACTCATTAATGATTCCACTTCCATGATCAGACACATATGTTTTCATGTTTCTCCATTCGTCTTTTTCATAAGAAAAATTGAGGCTCGAGTTCCTTATTTTCAATTAGGGTTCATGTGATTCTATTACCTCCTTTTTATTATTGTAATTCCATTTTTTAATATTATAAGTTTATATTAATTTCAAAAATAAACAATGTTATTTAAAATGTATTGTTTAATTTAAAACACAACAAATTTTGACATGGCTCAACTTAAGCATACTACCAATGCCACGTCATTAAATTAATTGTCGCTTCATCAAAATTGAGAGTCAAGTTAACGGTGGAGACTAAATGTAAAAAAATTAAAATTTAAGGAACAAACATTGTAAAATTAGAAATATGAAGATCAAAATTGTGGATTTGTTATAATAATCAGGGGGACCGAAACAATATTTAAGCCAACAAAGTTCAAGGATAGGCTTGCATGCAAATGTAATATCTCTTGTATTCCAAACATGCTTAATTGACAGTAATATGTAGTTAGGTATTTCCTTCGTCCCTAAATATAAGACTCTTTTAAAAAGATTTATTTTCTCCTAAATATAAGATCATTTGCAAACTACTAGAAAGTATTACTCTTTTTTCAAAGATAACATTTATGGATTTTGATGACTTCATCTCTAAGGATACATGTTAAGGAATCCTAAAGTAGAAATAATACAATGAAAACGAAATATTTTGACTTTAAAAACTTAAATGCATCATTTTGATTGTGCCTTTTTGTCCTCTTAAAGATATCCTTGCTTTTAACTAGATCATAACACACAAGAACTCCATAGTTGTACCATTATGGTCATCATTTGTCTAATCCTAGACCCACTAGTGTTAGACTCAACCTTAAATTGAGTTTGCTCCACCTCAACTTTCAAATACATACACCCGTTATGCTTTTGACCTTATAACCTCCATTAGTGGCATATGAGGATATCAGGTACAAATGAAGCGATATCTGAGGATAAGGGGTACTCTTCTAGTGATATATGTTGACCTAACTAGGGGTGGGAATAGGCTAGGCCGAGCTAGGCTTTGCAAGGCCTAAGTCTGACCTGCCAATTTTTTTGAAGGCTTAAGCTTGGCCTGCGGCTTGTCATAAACTTACTTTTTAGGCCTGAGTTTGGCCTTCTGAAAGCTTGATAGGCCTGCTAGCCTGTTTAAAAGCCTATTTCATACAAACACCTTTAAATAAGCAATATGATCTAAGTTTAAATAGACTAGCTGACTAATATATGAATTAGGTTAAACTCTCTTTTAATAATCAACATGTGTTTTTACAAAATTTGGCTATATATTTTATCATATTTCAATTATGTGTTTATAATAATATATTTAAATATGCGAAAAATTAATGCATACTAATAAGATTAAATTACTAAAAAAGTTAACAAATTTTTATTTTAATTCAAAGTATAAAATATAATATAATAATAAATAATTATTCATATTTACTTAAATAGGCCGACCTAATAGGCCTAAAACGCTTTTTGGATGGCCTGCGGCCTGACCTTTTAAGCTAAATAAGCTTCTAATAAAGCCCAAGCCTTCTCTATTTAAGAAAAAAGACTGGCCTAGCCTGGCCTGTCGTAGGCTAGGCGGCCTGGCCTATTCTCATCCATAGACCTAACCGATCATTAGTAACATCTAGCACGAAATTATGTGCATGTGCTGCTTGCAAACACCCAAATACATATGATGTGTTTGGATTCACGGCAGGAGAACCAATTGCAGATCCCAAGGCATAAAAAACGTGAAAACATAGAAGCTGTGAAAGGTAACTTTCACGTTAACGCAACTCTCTACCGTAAATTTTCATAAAGTACCGCAATACCAAACACACTATTATTTGTCTTAAGGTCATCTCAAACTTTATTTTCATATCTTGGCCACTTTTACTAAAAAGGGCATTCATCAAACATGTTGCACTTTCAAAGAGATGATGTCCTTGTTAATAAAACTAATCAAAATTTTGAACCGCACCATAAAGACATGCCATTCATTATTTTCATATACTTTAACGACTAAATTTGAGAGATTGAATGGGCAAAATTATTAATTACTTATTCATTCATTACTTTAAAGAATATATAGTCAGATGGGTTAGGTCAAGTTCGAGTACCATCTTATGTATTTACGTAAACAATTTTTTGATCATTTTTTTTGTGGACAAATTTGACAATTTTACGATCATGATTTTCTTTTATTACAAATTTGACATTTTTTTGATCATGTTAGGTTGTTCCATATGTTACATGGTTTATTTTATCCAATGATTTGATCCTTTTTCCAAGTACAATTCAATGTTCCAGATAACTTACCTATCAATAGAGAGCAAAGACAAAATTTATATAGTAAAATTAAGAAAAAAAGGAGTAAGGACAATAGCACGAGAACAACTACCGAACAAATTGGCTTGAGATTTTATTAGCTAATTGCTTGAGAAGAAATGTTATTAGTTAACCTAATCAATAAATTTCTCATTTTAATTTTACCCGCACACTTTAGGCGACTTTTTGCTAAATAATACACTCAGAAAAACTTATGTTAGAGTTTATACAACAATATAGTTGTCCTTCTTTCATTATACTTTTTTTTAAATGTTAATGAGTGATGTGGTCAGCGACAGATCAAGAAAATTTAAGCAGTGGGGATGATATTTAAAACAATGAATAAATGAATTACGAGTTTTTTCATTTATTCGTCTTTTTATTTAGTGCGTTTATTGCCTTTTCATTGTGTAACACTTGTTTTCGGTGTATTTATTGTTTTTTCTTGTTTTTTTGAGTGTTTTCTTCTTTCAAACTTACCTCGAGACTTGAGACATAATCTTCTTATCGTGTAATGTCTTTAGAAGCCTCTTAAATCTTCATTCATTGTCTTTTCAAGTCTTTATGAGGTGTGTTGCTTTGTTGATTTACAAGATTTTTCAATGAAATACATCAAAAACCTAAAAATTGTTTGGTTTAAATATTACAATCAATGTCCCTTAAAGCATAATCAATCGTTCAAAAACTCATCTAATTTGGATCAAATTATAATTAAAATGATAAAAATACATTGAAAATAACGTAATATGACATGTCATCAGTATCACAAACTTAAACTATTGTTTGTACTTAAGTAATAAAAAGAAAATGAATCTTTAATTTTGCATATTTTTTAGAGAACTTACATTTTCAAAGAGATTGCTCAGATTATCTTCCATTCCATTTCTAAGTTTAACTAACTTATCATTTCCATGCAAACAGAACACACTTAAAAAAGATAGTATTAGTTTATGTTTCCGACCACACTCTTTTTCAAGAATTTTTCCACTATGAAACATTTTTTCCTTTTAACCAAATCGATACGTCATATTTTAGACCAAAATGTTACTTCATATTTTAGAGGATAAAAATCAAATATATTAAAAATAAGTTATTGGGACAGAAACCAAAATTTGTTTTATATTGAGACAACAAAATTTTACCCAAATGTTAGATTTTTTTATATGTTTTCTTCACATAGAATAATCTTATTTGACCCAAATGTTATATATTTTAAACAAAATTTGAATTTTGATTTTTTATATTATGAGCAGGGACGGACCACGTTGGTTGGTATGTGGGGGCCTATGCCCTCACTTGACATAGATTTTTTTTTCATGTACTACTTAACTAGGGCATATTAAAGTTCATGTACTACTTAACTAGGGCATATTAAAGCATAAGGAATGATGAAATTTGTCTATAACTTATACTATAAAAAACAATACACTAGTATTTAATACATTAGAAGTCTACCTTTTATTAATGTGTCTTGGTTATATGAATATTATCAAAAATTAATTGTGAAATTGAACGAAAGATAAATATTTAAATGATTGTTTGATTACCTATATTGAAATATAAATTTTTATATTAAAAAAAACTTTTATTATAATTTTTTTTAATCAAGTAGTTTAATGACTAAATATTCACCCTTAAGGTGAATAAGTGAGGAATTCAGGGTTTAACCTCCGACCCTTGTATATCGCAATGTTCCTACCAATTACAAACAAGATAATTTTAAAGTTTTATTAGCATTGAAAATGAAAAAACTATTCAATATTTATGACATGAAAACCCCCATAGAACAATATTATGTACATTTCTTAAAAATAGAAGTATACATATATGCTTTAAAAACTAAAATATTATATGTAGCACACACCGCGAAAAATTTCTAGATCCATCGTTAATTATGAGAGTTTAATTTCTTCGGCTAGACTCAATCTCGTTATCTTCTACATTTGTAGTTACCGTAAGTTGTAAATTGCATCACATGTAAAGTGTAAATTTTTAATGGTTACTGTAAATTATAATATTGGCTAAATATTGATTTACTGTCTATTATTGTTATTGAGTCGTGAGTTCTAGAAGTCTAAACTTACCCAGTTCTTAAAAAAAAAAATATCCCTTTAGAAAGTCAAGACATCGTGGTGACAACGTGATTGTAAAGGGCCACTTTTTATAATTGACTCATATTGGCTGGTCCATAACCTAAATCTGAACCTTGAATCCCAAGTCTATGCTGTTTTGTTCAACCTTCCAGAATATTTTCATCATCATATAATTTGTTCTTAACCAATTTCAATACTTCTTCATTAATTAATTACAACATTACATTAAAAAATAAAACATAACTTTTTGTTGTCTTAGAATCTTCCTGATGATCTCACTTTAGCTTCTAGACGATGTTTAATTAATTCATACAAAGTAAGGAAAAATTAACAAATGGAGTTAAGAAATTTATAAATCTTTCTAATGATCTCACTTTAGCTTCTAAAACATTTAGAAGATTTGGAGTTGATAATGACATGGATGATGCGTTCAAATCAATTGTGTAATTGATGTTGATTTAATGTGGATAATTCCTGAACACTCTTATTGTGATCTAACATTATTTAACACTTTTGTTGATAAATTATTTTTCTTATATACTTTTTATTTTCAATGTTCAACGCAATATTTTTTTGCCAATATTACTCATGAATATTTATTATTATTTATTGAAAGGAGAAAAATAAAATATGATTGAGGAATTTTTAGAAAAGAGAGAAATAATGGTATCAAACAAACGTAACACAAAGTTTATTGGTTGTCTTTTTTTTTTTTTATGTTAAAGACAATTTCATTAACGAAATTTTGGCAATAAATCAAATGCCAAGACTGCAGAAATACAAGGTGGGGTTTCTTCGACCCATATGCAATCTAAATTCTTAAGAGCATATTTAGCTAAATAATGAGCAGCTTGGTTGACTTCACGCCTAACATGCAAAAAAATTAAACTATGAAAACTACCCTTAAAACTAATACAATCTCGAATAATAGAGCCAGCATAGTTGGGAGATTGTTGGTCAGCATTCAACGCTAAAACCACATTAGAAGCATCTGATTCTGCTATAAGATTCATAAAAGATATGTCTTTTGCAAATTCCAAACCCTTCCGCATAGCTAAGGCTTCTGCAACCTCTGAATTTGGTAATGAAGAGACTTGCCAAGAACTAGCACCAATGACAAAGTCAAAAACATAAGTAATAAGGAACGATTTAGAAGTAACATCCTAATTTATATCAAAAACTACTTTATTTTACAACATAATTATTACTATTTTTTTTAAAGAACCATAAATATTACTACTAAATGTCTTAGTATTTAACTAACCAATTAGACTCAAGTGGTTTAGGAGACAAATTATTCAAAAAAATCTTCATTCGATTTTTGGATAGAATAATTATTAAGCAGACTTTACTTACCTTTTGACTGAACTATAGATTACTAAGCGGCATTTCTCATAAGAACCGAAAGATTAACACTAAAACGCCTTATTACTTCAATGAATACTTCTCGTCTTATATATTAGAAGAAAAAACAAAAGTCCTTCTATTTTAAATAAATTTTTTGAATTGGTCCTCCTTTTTTTTTTTTTTTTACAATTTGGTCTCTTAAATGATATTTTTAATGAAATTTTCTTGCAATTTCATCCATGTTAATTTTTTCTCATCACATCACAAATTTTTTAGTTGAACAATACTATAGAGGGGACACAACTCTTAGGTTTTAAAATGAGGTACCAAATCTACAAAATGGTACAGATAGAAGACTAAAATTATAATTTAAACTCGGTATCTGGTTCAAAGACTAACTAATCTAAGGACTCCAATCCCACTATCCACTTGCAGAGAGCTCCATTTAAAGTCTCAGCTAAACTATTTATGGACTAAGTCACCAAAATTGATACCGAAAGAAAATCAAACTTAAGACCGTGAGAGTAAAGCACACCAAATGATCATACAATCTAAATTATATCAATTGGTTTTCTACATCTCTAAAAAACACCTTTGTAATTTTATCATTTGTTTCCTGTTAGGTCCATATTCTTGTTTCAGCTCAATGAAATCTTGATTTCATCACAACCCGTCTATAATTTAGACAACACAAGGGCTAACTAAACCCCCTTTTTATACATGTAACCACATGTAATACAATTTTGGCCACTGTTCACTTAACACATGATACTTAAATTAACCTGAATATACCTATTTATTTGAGTTTATATATTGATACTATAAGAACTTGTGAGGCTCAGAGAGGTTATGAAAATAGCTTATGAAATAATTTAACTTTATTTTATCTTTTGTTGAATAAAAAACATATACATAAACACTTATGTTATATGTAACCAAAAAAAAATAACACTTATGTTATAAACTCTCAATTAAACTGTTTATCCAATAATCAATAAAGTTCGAGAATTAATCAAAAGGAAGACACTTCAGTCCGGTAAAAGAACATGCCAGAAGGACTACCATTGGAAATTAGTGCTAGCTTCACAACACTAGCAGCACCTTCTTCAACCGTTAACAAACCGTTATTGGCAGTTATATCTGTTATAGTATAACCAGGGCAAACACTATTGATGCATATAGTAGGAAAACTCTTAGCAAGAATTCTTGTATATGCATTCATAGCAGCTTTAGAGATGATATAAGCTCCCAAAGTCTTAGGCCAGCCATTGTCATAATCTAATGAACTTTCTTTGAAATCTTGTAGAAACTTCTTCAATACTTCATCTACTTTCTCTTCTGTAAGGTTATCGGCATCGCTAAAGAAGCTTTTTGGCCATCCATTTGGTATACTCTGGATTTGACATGAATAAGTAATAAGATTTCATTCAAATTAAAAGACAAAATTATGAGACAATGATAAATCCGGTGATAGCGATCAGTCCTCTCATATTACATATTCATGTAGTTTCTCACGATAGTCAATATCGACCATTGGTTTGAGATCAGTCCACTCATATTACATATTCACTGTATCAATTATAAATGATCTTGACCGTTGATTCAGATAGGACGTCAAGATCGGTAACCCTGCGAATCTGTTTCCAATTTTTAAAGGCAAGCTTGTTTTTTCCGTTTATACTAACATTACGAGACATATTGATGGCAAAAGCACTCTATACCTAAACACTATGACCAAGAATTCATTTTAGTGTGTGTTTGTTTTTGTGACGATGAAAATTGATTTTTGTTAAAAGTAAATTGAACAATAAATTTGACTATAAAAATCATGTTTGGAGGCAAAAACTATTAATCATTGTTTTAAGTTAGAATCTATTCTAGAGGCAAAATCAATTGTAGTTAGAGACTCTCAAACATACCATAATTAATTTTGTCTTTAGAATCACTTTTAAGGTTTAATATGAAGCACGGACATTCCTCGGATTAGGCGTGTCCCGGTGTCATACACGTGTTATGTCTGATACCAACACGACACCGACACTTGTAATTACACTGAATTATGTGATTTTTTCAAATTATTAAGGCAAGGAGTAAAATAGTGTACCTCTAACTGCCCCAAAGTGGATGAGACATTCACAATTCTTGGTGAATCAGATAACTGAAGAAGGGGTAGAAGTGATTTTGTAGTTATTTTTGCTCCATAATAATTTGTTTGCAAGCATTCTTCAGCTAATTCATATGTTTGAGTCAGTGCTTTTCTTCTATTATCTTCTGATAATGCCTGCAAAGAATAAATTGTGTCAAACTTATTGACAATATGCCATTTATTTTTGTTGGCAAGATAACATACTAAGCCACTAACAATGAGATCATTTCCATAACAGATATCATGCAAGTATAGATTGACATAAAACATTGTTGAACCAGAATTAATATAAACTTCCATTTCATTATCGAGGATAAAATATAATAAAATTAATAGAAATTTAGAAAATTTAGAGGGTATGTTAACGTTAAAATTTGGATTGGACCAAACTCAGTCTTATAAAACTGACTTGTAAGATAATGATTGTTCCACTAATAAAGATATGTTTAGGTTTTGTCTCATTGAATTGGGTTGGGTCTAATTCAACCTTAAAAGTGTGGTGAGTACTTCTCTCACTTATTTTGTTCAGGTCTTATCTCTTTCAACGTGGGACTCATAACGGTTTGTAAAATAAATGACGATCAAGGACATTTTCATATTTACCCCACGATTGTAGATAGCCAGATTAAGCAACTCTTTGTCTTTAATTATAGTTCCAATAATCCCTGCATTGTTAACCTGCAATGAACAACTTTTATTAATTTAATATGCATATATAGAAAATCAGAAGTCATGAAATTCCCTTCAAAGGTATCAAGAAATTTTATATATGATTGTCAAAATTGAGATTTTGCATCAGAATGAAAGGGGATAACAAAATAAAAAAAATAGTGAAATTGCAATCGAAATTGAAGGATTCTACCAAATGACTTAAAGTTAAAGCCTAGATGCTACATCAAATCACACACACCAATTCTATGGATCATCCACCATCATATCAACACCTTCATCTTCACCAATCTCATCATTTCCTCCATCATCACCACTCGCATCAGTTTCATTTTCACCTTCATTGTCTCTTTCTTAATAAATGAAATAAGAGATTGACGAAGACAATGACAGATGATGGTAACGAAATGGAAACAATTGAAACCGAGATCAAAATTGACCCATATAAAAAAATGTTCATAATCCTTCAAAATTGTGTGAAAACCTGTGATTTTGCAGCGATTTCAATATTTCATGCAATTTTGCTACAATCTTTCGATTATGCTATAACTGGATATTGATAAAAGAAAAATACCTATCAAGTTGATTTAATGGCAACTTATGTTTGTTTGCTACAAAATGTAACGAAATTTAACAAGTAGCAAAACCAAATACATATTTCAAGAATTTGGAATATTGGTCGAACAAACACGGAATTAGTGTAGAGAATGATAAAGTAACTATGATAATTACAAGAATTATAAATTATTAGAAGACTAATCAAATAATGACTAACAAGCACAAGTATGAAACATGCATGTAGAACAACAAAACAAACAATGAATAACAAAATATACAAGGTAAGCTAAGCGACCGCGATTACAGTCAAAATTTCTCACATTTGTTGTAGTTGCACATCGCAGATCATCTAAACAAGATCAGACGACTCACATTTCAATTGCGCTATGTAACTCAAAATACACAATTGAAATATGAGCCGTCTAATATCTTATCAGATGGTCTATATTCATACCAACCGTAAATGCGAAAAAATCATACCAGAATATCAAGTTTGCCAAACTGAGATTTGACAAAATCTGCAAGAGAGGCTACACTTGCGGCATCGGCTACATCTAGTTGATGAAATACAACAAAATCAGATAAACCAGAGGCTTTGAGTGTTTCCAAAGCATGAAGACCTCTTTTCTCATCTCTTGATGTAAGCACCACTTTGATTCCAGCTGAAGCTAACTGTTTAACTATCTCAAATCCAATTCCTTTGTTTGCTCCAGTCACCACTGCATACCTGAGAAACTCAACCGAACACTAAAAGGATCAAAACATGAAGAAGGACAAAAAAAGTGAAAAATGAAAATGGGTGATGAAATATATGACAATATTTTAATGGCATTGAAATATATGATTATTATCATAGGTCACATTTATTTTCATTTTGTCGTAATATCAAGGTTTATGACGTAACCACACAATTTAAAACATGATTCTAATGTTACCTTTTTGCAGTTTCTCCCATCTTAAATTTCAATTTTGAAGTTGGAAATGTGAATGGAATGTGTGAACAATGAAAAGAAATTTTTGAAATGTTAATGGAATGTTGTGAAAAGGAAAAGAAAAACAATGACACCCACCACGTAATAATATACTAAAATATTATACATGTAATAAATTAATTTTTTGAGGCGATAAATGTAATGTAACGCGCTTTTATATAACCTATTATATTTGTCATTTTGCAGTTTTATCACTTGGGCTTTGGAGTTGGTCTATGGTTAGATTCTATATATTAGGTAAAAGAATGCAAGCCTAGCAAGGAGCCAAGCTGCCAAAATATATTAACCAAAAGGAAACAAAAAGAACAAAGAAAAGAAGGGAGACCAAACCAGAATCTCCTTAGTAGTTAACAAATTAAAGTTAGGCATACCTAACTTGTTTTGTACACAAGTAGCTCTAATACAGTCACACATCATACCAATTAGTTAAGTGATTAGAAGCTAAGTCTATATTTGCTGATGTGTTAATATATTGATTTCCTTCTCTAAATACATGGGATGCAATGAAATTCATTGACCTAATTTTGTTGATACAATTGTTCCATCTATTTCTTAGCTGATATGTAGGATAGCTATGGTATACTAATTGTATGCTATATAAATCCTAAGATAGTTAGTTATAACTAACTACCTAGATAACTTGTGCAACAAGTTATCTATACAACTAACTCTTAGTTTCTCTTATTTCTTCATGATGCAATAGCACCCCCCAAGTTGGAGGTTGGTAAATGTCAACCAATCCTAACTTGGAAAGTAACGTGTGAAAGGGTTAAGGTAGTAAAGCTTTGGTGAAGAAATGTGCAACTTGAGCTTGTGGAACAAGTTATCTATACCACTAACTCTTAGTTTCTCTTATTTCTTCATGATGCAATAGTAACTACAAACATAATTACAAACCAGACACCAAGGAAAAGGGGAGCAACAAAACACTAGCTTGGAAGGAAAAAAATCGTTAGCTAGGTAACATGACTCAAGCACCGAAGGGGATTTATCCACGGGTGATGAAAATCAAACACTAAATTTTTATGTTTAGCTTTTAGCCACTAAATAAATAGAAGTTTCGGTTTATCAATTAATTGATGCAAAAATAACTCCGTTTGTTAAAAAATGTGGCAGTTTATTTTCTTCAAAATAACCCAGGCACAATCCAACCAAACTAATAATCTTCTTTGTCACTTTCAACCTCGTATTAAATGATAAGTTGAAAGTGTTAAATAATAAATTATTGGATATATAATGTTGGGCCTTCTATATTTATAAGTTAGTAGTCTAGTATTTTAGGTTTTGATATATATTCTCGTTGTAACTCTTATTTTCATAAGCTATGTTATTCTATTGAAACCTTAATCTCTTTTGTTATTTCATTTTTCTATGTGATTCTCTATATTGTTAACAGAAAAGAGTAACATTAAATAAACTTATAAACTGTTTGGATTAGCTTATTTTAGGCTTACATGGACTTATCTACCACCACAAGTGTATATACAACTCTTTGGAAGAAAAACTTATTTTGCTCCCATACGATTGTTTTTCATAAGCTCTCTTAACAAGCTTATGAATTTGTACTTATGAATTCTAGAAACCCAAAACACATAGAAGGTAGGTCTTTGTGCATATATCTACACTAAAGCAAGAAAAGAAGGATGAAATTTTTTATTTGTAAACCAATACAAAGAGCAAAGTATTTCAATAATAATTATAAGTAGTAGTCTTCTTTGAAATAATCTCACATGTCCTTCCTCCCTAAAGCTTCCTAAAGTTTTTCTTTTTCCAACAACCTATTAGTTTTGCATATAAATACTTCTTGAAAATTTTATGTAACAAACAACAACAATAATAGTAATATTATCAATATCAAATGTACAATAATAACAAAGGAGATTTTTAACACTTGGAGCAATAATAAAGAAAAGACTTTTGTATGTGTTTAGTCCCTGTAATTATTAATCCTGGCATTTTGTCCTGCCAAAATTTAATCACTTAAAAATATCATTGCCACGTCACTGTAATTAAAAACGTGAAATTACAAAAATACCCTTGTAATTAGATACGTGACAGTGATTAAGTGGGGAGGGGGATGAAATTTTAAGTGATTAAATTTTGGAAGCAAAATGTCAGGATTAAGGAATACATAGACCAATTTTTAAATGACCCTTATTTGCAGGGACTAGACATGTATAAAAGCCTAAAAGCCTAAAGAAAATGTAGCTTTTATAACAAAGGAGATTTTACAAAATCCGCAAGAGTCGCTACACTTGCAGCATTTGCCACATCTAGTTGATGAAAGACAACAAAATCAGATAAACCAGATGTTTAAGTGTTTCCAAAGCATGAAGACCTCTTTTCTCATCTCTTGCAGTAAGCACCACTTTGATTCCAGCTGAAGCTAACTGCCTTACTATCTCTAACCCAATTCCTTTGTTTGATCCTGTCACCACTGCATACCTGGAAACAAACACAACCCACATGGTTTTAGAATATTGCTGAATTTCATTTACATTAAGACTAAACTGTTGGACTTTATATACTATACTATAACTCTATAAGTATTACTTATTGAATTAGATAGAAATTTCATTTACTTTAAGACTAAATTGATGTCTGTGACCTCAATACGATCATAGTTGAAGGAAAATCGATTCTATAAACAGAATAAGCAGCGGATAAAAATTTCGATTTTCTTTCCTTGAATCATTACGAATTACACATGAATCAGTGATTCGATTGTTACCTCGAAGTGTGGAATCTGAAAGCTGGAAACTGGAAACACGATCACAGCAAAGCAAGCAGCAAGCAGCAAAGCCTCTAACAAGTCCACAAGAACAGTGCTCCTCCAAAACTCGGTGTTAGCCAACGAATCAGAAGTTTCAGAGAGTTTAGAGTTTCAAAACGTGCAACCTCAAACTTCAGCACCAGACTTCTATTTATAGAACTCTTAGTGTGCTCTGCAAGTTTAGAAGTCACTATTGGGCTTCTGTAAGACCAATAACGAGTTTAGTAATTCTGCTAACTAATTAGCGTTATTTACTAAACGCACCCCTTATATAAGTCATACTTATATATTTCTCTTTTGACTGTTCTTTGTGTGTGACCCTATAGGTTATAGTCACGTTGGCAATAATATTAAATCTAATATTTAATACTATAAACAATGAGTGGTATCTAGCAACACATCATTGCTACCCAAGTGACAAGAATGTCAAGTGATCTGACGAAACCTTTTTCCATGATAATACTTATGTATACGATTACTCCTTTGTCCTAATATCTTTATTGATCTCAATGCATAGATTTTGTCACCATTGTGTAAATCAATATTTATATTTCTTGATTCCAAAATATACTGAATAACGAATAAGTCCAATATCCTATATCGACTTAGTTCGGCATGGCCATGCAGTTTTACAGTCATATTTCATCAAGAGGCCTATAGATATATCTCCTGTTTATGAGGAGGGACAAATCCCATCTAGGACACTCATGTCCCTCAGCATGATTCATCAAGTACTCATCAACCAACGTTATGGTTATCTTTTTACAGACAACGTTAGAATGGCAACAAAGCACTTGAGTCCACATCTAGGGATCGTAGTGGTTTCAGGTCAAAGAGCGATGTACACTATTATTATTGTGAGAATATCTTATGACAATCTCATAACTTACTATGCAGTATTCTCACGATGGGTCTATCCAGTATAAATATTACTCCTAACATTTATACCTATGTATAGACTTGATATCTCATATCTATGACCCATGAGATGCAGTCATCAGTCTTCATACATAATAGTCTCGACGCTTTATTATTATCCTAATTCATATTAAAGCTTGACCTACGGATACATTTAAGAATAACGTTCTTTATGATAATGTAATCTCATGATTAAGTCACACTTAATATATTATTACATGAACTATCTATTCTAAGGATTTTATTAACATTACTATAAATATATAATAAAGAGTGCCATATATTATTTAATAATAAAAGTCATGATACATAAGATAAGTTTCACATAAACTATTGGCCTCTAGGGCTTATACCAACAATAGTTGAGATCATATCAGTTACATTTAAGTGTAGTTGTCAACAATATTAAAGTTTGTGACGAAATCACAACCTTACCACCATTGAATTCTAAAACTTTAGCCAAAAAATATTGTTGCTATACCTTTCTGCAGTTTGTTCCATCTTTAGTTCACCTAGCTCTGTGCTTCTGTGCTGTGCATGTTGATTCTAAAGTGCTATGCTAGTAGTATATAACATGAGAAATTTTTTTGTTTTGGGAAATGGGTAAACTACACACAATTCGTACTTTTCCAAGTGATTGATTATCAATTTCCTCCTACCTCTCTATACTTCTGTGACTATTAATTTGATACATTTTTTTTAAAAGGACTATGAGTTATATTTAGAGATAGATTGCAGTGTATAGAAATGGACAGAGAGATCTGCGCAACCGCCTAACCATATTCTGCATCAGTCTCATTACACCTCAGCTATAACAGGAATACTGTTTTTCTAGCTCTTGGTGAAATGTACATTGCTTATCCTGATTATTTGTTCGATTTTGACGTCAAAACTGCCTTCCTCAATGGATCACTCTTAGGTTTGAGGTAAAATGTGAAGAAGAAAATGTACCGAGACTATGAAAGGAATCACATTTCTTAAAGTAGACTCTTTGAGCATGTAATGAAAGTAGAAATTCAGCTCTTATAAAATTGGGATCTATGTAAAAGTCATGAGTAATGTCGATTTTCAGTTAGTATGTGTAAATGTGGCCAATCTGCTCAAAACAAACAGTTATGTAAATAGATTCATGAACAGTTCAAAAACATGATGAAGTCTGAGTTTGATACCAGTAAAGTTGGATTTTTCATAGTTTAGTTTAGGAAGGAAACCAAACCAAATTTTTACAAAAATTCATAAATTGAACTGAACTGTTAATGGTTTATCCTGAACCAAAGTGGTATAAAGGATCGATGCACCAGTTCTATGGTTTTGTACTGAACCGTAATTACCTTTACGAAAAAATAGAACCAACAACCAATGGAAGTAAACATGCAGATAGTGAATCTAACAACTAGTCATCTCAAGATTACAAAAATTGTCATTTGATATATGCAAGTAACAACCAACTTTGACTTATTGTTCTGAGCAAGTAGTGAATATAACCTCTATAAGTTTGTTGGCTATAGTGATAGAGATTAGTTTGGCCATGGTAATAATCACAAATACACCACCAGTTTTGTATTTCCATAGGAAACTCAATTTTTACCTAGATGCCAAAGAAGTATCTGATAACCACTCTCTCAACTTGTGATGCAATATATGTATTGGTTATTTTATCTATTTGTCATGCAATCATAAATTTGGTAAAGGTGTTAAACATCTCTCAAGAGAAGCCAATCAAACTTTTGTTTACAATAAGTCTACTATTGCTCTAGAAAAGAATCTACTGCATAGTAACAGAATTCACTCATCACCCCAGGTACTAACCGGTTCACAGGACTTTGTCGAACCGGTTCTCTCAAAGTTAACATGTGTGCTCTTAGGGAACAAGTTAGCAAGATCCAAGAAATTTAAAATTCGTTTGGACTGGATTATTTTACACATAAGCTGTTTTTTGTAAACTCCCTTAACAAGCTTATGAATTTGGACCTAGACATTCAAGCCTTTCAAAGGGATGAGGTTCTCATTTGTAAACCAGGCCAAAGAGCAAAGCATTTCAATACTAACAATAAGAGAGAGTAGTCCCCTCTGCTATTGGATAGTGGGATTGATATCAGGGATTAGTCAACCCCTTGAACCGGATATCGAGTTAAAAAAATAAAAATAATTAGTAATCTTCCAATAACCTCTCCTAAACTATTTTCTCCTTCCAACAATCTATTAGTTTTGCAGATAAACACTTTACTTAATCTAGAAAACATGATGTAACAACAACAATAGTAATAACATTGTCAACATCAAATGTACAATGATAACAATAATATTGTCAATATTAAATATAACAAAAATGATAACCACAATAACAAGCAAATCAACACATTTTGTTCTGAAACCACATAACATACGATAGTACTAATCAAAAGGGAGAGACTTCGGACCGGTTATAGAATCGACCAGATGGACTTCCATTGGGAAGCAATGCAAGCTTCACAACACTAGCAGCACCTTCTTCAGCAGTTAAGAGACCAGTATTAGCAGTTATATCTGTGATGACATAGCCAGGGCAAACACTATTGATACTTATAGTAGGAAAATTCTTAGCAAAAATTCTTGTATAAGCATTGATAGCAGCTTTAGACAAGACATAAGCACCACCAGTTTTAGGCCATCCTTTGCTTTCCAATGAGCCTTCTTTGTAATCTTCTAGAAATTTCTTCAATACTTCATCCACTTTCTCTTCGGTTAGGTTATCAGCATCATTGAAGACTTTTTTGGTCCATTCATTTTGTATGCCCTGTATATGAAATGAATAAGCAATAATACCTCATTCAAATTAAAGCCAAAATTAAAAATATGTACGACTTCTTATAACCATGACTTATTTTTCTATACTATGAATAACATATACTTTTTGTCTTTCAGGAAAATATTAAACTGTCCTTGTTTTAACTTGCTGGCAAAGTAGGCGCAATTTTTTTATCTAGAGTGAGTAAAAACTTAGTCTATGAAGTTGCAAAAGTTAGCCGATTTGGTTCTTTCTAGAGTGAGTAAAAACTTAGTCTATGAAGTTGCAAACGTTAGATGTTTTGGTTTTACCTAGAGTGAGTAAAAACTTAGTCTATGAAGTTGCAAAAGTCAGACGATAATTGGTTCTTGAAATAGAGAAATTTCAAAATAGTCCCTAAATATTTTTTGAAGAAACTAAATTAGCCCACCCAAATTTGCATCTGGGAGTATCGAACCTGAGACCTTGAGAAGTTCTTTTGGATTGGTAAATTTAACTTCTGAAATTGTCTGGATGATACCAGTGTGATCTGAAAATTTTCAATTTTAACAATGACCATTTTAAAACTTTGGTAAGCTTAGGACATAGTTGTCAGTCCCATAAAATTTTAGACAAAACTAGTGATTCACATTCTATCAAGGTTACCTAACATATTGATGGCAAAATGATGGTATACCTAAACAATAAACATTATGAGAAACATTTCACTTTAGTCATTTATCTTCCTAAACAACAGTGTTTACAAGGTTACTCTTACTTTATGATACTAACAGTGATTGCATAAAAAACTTAAGAAATCATTAACACAAGGACTAAAACAGCTTACCTCTAACTTTCCCAGAGTGGATGATACATTCACAATTCTTGGTGAATCAGATAACTTCAGGAGAGGTAGAAGTGCTTCAGTAGTTATTTTAGCACCATAATAATTTATTTGCAAGCATTCTTCAGCTGACTCATATGTTTGAGTCACTGCCTTGTTCTTTTCATCTTCTGTTAATGCCTACAAAGAACGATTCATGAATACTCGAAGCGATTTTACAAACTGAATCATATTAGGGATGGCGGCTGTAATAGGAGTCCATAGCAGCCAATAAAAGGAAACTTTAAAAACTTCAATCATTAATTAGAAGTGAAAACAGCTAGATACTTACTCCAGGGTTAGTGATCAGCAAAGTAGCTAAATCTTTGTCATTAATTACAGTTCCACTAATCCCTGCATTGTTAACCTGCATTTAACAATTTTCTTCATTAAGTATTTCCCATATGTCAAAAATGTGAAGCATGAGATTCCCTTCAAAGCTATTAAGAAAATTCAGCATAACTCAATAACTCAAGTTGATTAAACAGTAACAAAATGTAACATAATACCTATATATAGTAAATTCAATTTATACTAAAATAAAGAAGAATAAAACATACCCAAACACTCTTGTAACAAACATGAATGTAGAACAACAAAATGAGCAAGTAATAACCACACCAAAACCACTAGGCCGTAACAACGAGGACACACAAATTATTCAATTATGTATATATTAGTTATGATCAATTATTTGATGACTATGTGTTGAACTTTAATTTTAAATGCATCGTGATGGGTCGAGTCATCCCATTATGTCTATTAAGAGGTTGCTTTAGTTAATTATTAATCGTTGTCCATTAGCCGATTAATCTAACACAATTCTTGATCTATCTCCTTATACATGTATTAATTCAATAATTCTTTTAAATCCTTCAAGACTATCATGCAACTAAAATACGACAAACTTTCATTATCAACAATAAAAAAGAGGAAAGGAGGACCAATTTTTGTATGTTACCAGAATATCAAGTTTGCCAAATTGAGATTTGACAAAATCTGCAAGAGATGCTACACTTGCAGCATTAGCCACATCTACTTGATAAAAGACAACAAAATCAGAAAGACCAGTGGCTTTGAGTGTCTCCAAAGCATGAAGACCCCTTTTTTCATCTCTTGCAGTAAGCACAACTTTGATTCCAGCTGAAGCTAACTGCTTAACTATCTCAAATCCAATTCCTTTGTTTGCTCCAGTCACCACTGCAACCCTGCAAACAAATTCAACCCAAATGGTTCGATACTAGTTTAATTTGTTAGAATAAACTATCAATTTTGTCCTTATAATGTCACCCTCTTTATATAATTATGATAAGTAGTCTTTAAATTATATAAAATTCATGAAATTAGTCCATGTTATTAAGATGTTCATGACTAAATTAACGATTTTTTCATATGATTTAAACACTAAATTGATGAATTTTATATACCGTAAGAACTATTTATGATATGCTGTTATATACTTTATAGTATAATATATAGGGACTAAATTGAGGACAAAACGATGAATAAAGTGATTGTTAGTTTATGTGAATTTTCTATGTGCGTCTACAGCGCGGCCACAATTGAAATCACATCAACCACATTTGGCCACGATTCTCTGCAATATTATACTTACATCAATCACGAATTGCCTATCATAATTTTCTCTTTTTTTTTTTGTTTGTAAAATCACAGTAGATCATCGTAATTCTCATACCAGCTATGATACGTGACATACTTTAAAGTTTGTAATGCAGTTACGGCAATTGGAGTAAAAAAAATTTAGCAAAATAAAGTTTGTTAGTTAGCAGTTACCTTTCTGCAATTGATCCCATCTTTAGTTGGAAGTTGAATAGAGAGAATAATGCTTCACTTCAGCTATAGCTATGTGCTTCTGTACTTTGCATGTTGACTCAAAAGTGGTATCGTAATATAACGATAAATTTTGTTGTTTTGGGAAATGGTGAAACTACACAAGAATTGTACTTTTTCGAGTGAATATTAATTGCCTCCTACCACAGTACACCCGTTTCTGTGACTATTAATTAAAGACATTAAGAAAAGAAGTTTCATTTGTTGTAATAGTTTTTTTTTTTTCTTTTTTGTCAATGAACTATCCTCTATGAATAAAAGAAAAATTAGGAGTTCGCGTCAAAACTTTTTAACTGAGCTACGCTTACATGGTTTTATTGTAGGTTTGGTTGCATGAACTTAGGAATGAGATTTATTTTAAATATTTTAAGGAAAGACAAACAAGTGTCCTTAGGCTCTGTTTGGTAAAAATAGCGGATAGCTTATAAGCTAGCTGATAGCTGATGACTGATAGCTTATAACTGATAAGTTAATTAAAGTGTTTGGTAAAATCAGCGTTTCAACTTACTGATAAACGTAAAATGACATAAAAGAACATTTTTTATTCTTAATAAAAGTTATATATTGGTGTTGGCGGATGTTGGAGGAGAGGGAGTCTTTGTGGTTTAAGGTGATGTCGGCGCGTTATAGGGTGGATGAGGGGCGGTTGAGAGGTGGTGGTCGAGAGGCGTCTTTATGGTGGCGTGATATTCATGCGTTGAGTAGTGATGAGTGGTTTCGTGATAATGTTAGACGCTTGGTTGGAGATGGGAAACTCACTTATTTTTGGACGGATGTGTGGCTTGGTGGGGTGTCTTTAAGTGTCAGGTTTAGCAGGTTATTTGATCTGACGGTGTTTAAGGGGGAGTCTGTTATGAGTCAGTTAGGGTGGGGGGAGGATGGTGGTGCGTGGGTTTGGAGGCGGAGGTTGTTTGCGTGGGAGGAGGAGTTGGTGGGGAACTTATTTTACTGCTTCTTAACGTTACCTTACAGGTTAACAAGGAGGACCGGTGGCTTTGGAGTTTGAAAAATTCAAATTCATTCTCGGTTAGGAGTGTCTATAATTATACAACAGCGCAAATTCCTACAGATATTGTGGTGCCCGTTTCATCTCTTTGGCACAAGGATATTCCGTTAAAAGTTGTGTTGTTTGCTTGGCGGCTATTCCATGATAGGTTGCCCACAAAGGACAATCTATTTCGTCGCAATGTTATTGATCAAAACTCGTTGGAGTGTGTGGCTGCTTGTGACTCGCTAGAGTCATCTATTCATTTATTGTTACACTGTAATGTTTTTGGGTCTGTCTGGCATATCATTTATAAGTGGTTAGGCATTTCCGTGGTTGCTCCTCAACATTTGCATGAGCAATTTAATCAATTTAGTTATTTTGGTGGCTCATCAAAGGTTCGTCAATCCATCGTACAAGTTATTTGGGAAATTTGGAAAGAAAGAAACAACAGGTTGTTTACAGATAAAATTCTTACGGTAACTCAGGTGGTCGACAAGATTAAGTCCCTCACTTTTATGTGGTTGAAGGTGAAGTTTACTACTCTTCCTTTCAATCTTCATGGATGGTGGCTTAGTCCGTTCACCATGTTTGGCATAGGCTAATAGTTTTTATTTTCACCTGTTTCTCGGTGATCAGTAAATATTGTATATCGTTGGAATTTTGCTGTTTCCTCCTAAGTACTCCTTGTACAAGGAAGGACTCTTTTGGTTGGTAATATAATTCATTTTAGTTTCTTAAAAAAAATAAAAGTTATATATATTGACAAAAAATATTTCTTGTTTCTTGGTAATTTCTTGTTTTAAAAAAAAAAATTATTCGATAATTTAAGTATTTATATACATTTTCTTTTTGAAGACTTTTAAATTAGTTTTCTTGGCTAAAATTTTATTTTTAATTTATTTTCATTTGAGTTTTTATACTTTATAAAAAAGAAAAGTATAAAATTTTATTTTAAAACAAAATACAACATAATCCGCCCATAAGATAAAAAAAACAAAAGTGCTAAAAGAACAAAAACAAAGAGAAGTTATATGTGTATTGAACGGGTAAATAATTCATTTTAGTTTCTTCATTTTAATAGCTAGCCTCGTTTTATTTTATATATCATAATAAATGAATATTAAGGGTAAACGTGGATTTCAATTAAAATAATAAGGGTAAAAATGTAATAAAAGATGATAAGCTATAAGCTAAAAGCTCAAACGCTACTTGGAATAGCGTCTGAAAAATAGCTTATAATCTCGTGAAATAAGCTATAAGCTCGTGGTGAAAAAACATTACCAAACAGAGCTTTTTTAGTCAAATGAGCTTATAAGCTATAAGCTAATGGAAGTTTCTTACCAAACAGACCCTTAGGACATTTAAGGGCACTTGATAAGAAGTTTAAAGTGGAAGGTTTGTGTTGTATATTCAACACATTGAAACATTAAAAAGTAACTTTTTCAACATAAAACTTATCAATTATTTTCTTTTTTGAATCTTTATCTAGTACCCTAAAGACATTTGTTAGCAAGACCTAATATTTAAAATTGATTTTAATAAGTTTAAAAATAATTGATTTTTTCTTTTATTTTGTAATTGATATTTATGCTCAAATATTTTGTTCTACTCGCTTGTACACAAATGTATTTAAATATAAATTTGTCACTTAAATGTAAAATGTTACATTTGATCAAGTAATGTTATACTACTTTTTATTAAAAACTTACTTGTTTTAATTATTTAACCAATTTTAAATATAAATTTGTCACTTAAACTAAATTTTTGTCACGGCAATACCAAACACATAAAAGAGTATCTAAAAATGGAATTGAAGAGTATATCAATAGAACACTCTTAATAGTTTGGGGTACCTGCTGGGTGTATATACATTATGGCTACAAAGATATTTGTACTTGGCCTCCATTTTTGGTAAATGAAGGTACACCCCACGCAAAACTAACCCTTCAAAATAACTAAATTTATTTCAGGTTTGGTCCTTATCATCTATCAAGCAAACACCTAACTGAGTTTTGATAAGTATAAACTACTCTTATTTACGGTAAATTAATATACTTATAATGTATATTTAAGAAGTATGTACATATGATTGGATTAGCATACTTTCGATTTCTCAAAAAGAATTTAGATTTCTCAAAAGAAATTGAAAGCTTTTTAAAGAGATAGACGCAGATCAGTCTATAAGACCTATCTTAACTTACAATATCTTTATTGTTAGGTTAAAAGTTTTTATCTGATGGTGCTAATGAGAGGTGATGTTAATGAAGTCGGTGATTCATTTAATGGGTTCTTACCGAATTAAATTGTCCCTATCGTGTTATATATTTGACATTGTTATTGGTGATTTGTATCTTCATTGGTTGATTTCTACATCATTGTATAGACATTCTTTCTAATCTCTGCATTTCTTGAGCTTAGATTAGTGTTGCATATTTCCTTTAAAAAATGTATTTCCAATGTTAAATATGTGTAAAATATTTAATCTCGAAATTGTAACTTTATTTAATCGGTAGGAATTGAAACTTTGAGATTTACAAGACTTACGTATTTAGCACACGAACCACCTACGCTAGATTTGATGGTATGTCTTATAATTTAAATAAACCATCACCATATAATAACAATCAAAATGAATAAAGATACAACCATCAAGATTTCGGGTTCAATTCTCTCTCAATGTCAATTTGGATGAATTAATTTAACTTCTTAAAAAAAACAATCAAATGAAGACACTTCAGTTCGAACATAGAAGAGGCCAGATGGACTACCACCGGGAAGCAGTGCTAACCTAACAGGATGAGCAGCACCTTCTTCTACCGTGAAGAAACCAGTATTAGCAGTTATATCTGTCTTGACATAACCAGGGCAAACACAATTGATGCAGAAGGTAGGATATTTCTTTGCAATAATTCTTGTATAGGCATTCATAGAAGCTTTAGCAACAGTGTAGGCAGCAGCATACCTAGGCCAACCTTTTCTTTCTAAGGACCCTTCTTCAAAATCTTTGATAAACTCCTTTATCACTTCATCTATTCTTTCTTCTGTAAGGTTTTCAACATCAGTGAACACTCCTTTAGCCCACTGATTTGATACACACTGATTTGACACAATAACAAATCCTAAGTCATAATGGAAGTTAGTTAAAGGAAATTGAATACATAAACTAAACAACAAAATATATACCTATAAAAATTTAAATTACAAGTTAGATTCGATGAAAACTTTTAAAAAAGACTACGTCCGGCGGTAAATATAGAATTGTCTTGAGATTTTTCTTTGTCCCTTTTTATAAGATATCTTTTAAATTTTTAAAAGCATTATTATTTCTTTAGCAACATACTTATAATTATGTTACCTCTTTTTCTATAATTAATAATAAATATTATGATGAAAATATAAACTAATTTTCTTCTGTGGATGGTAAACTTATAAAATAATATCAATTTTAAACAAATTTAATACTATAACAATTTTTCTTAAGCCCCATGATTTGGTCAATAAAATCCTATATTTACGAATTGATGTAGTAGATCAAATCTAGTAACATCACTCATAACATAATGGGTTGGGGGGCTGATTAGCTACTTCCCTACTTGGGCCTATAATCTTATTTAGGATCCAAATATTCCTTCCCTATTGAAGTATAAACTTGGAAATTGCTCTTCTCACTTATGAAATTGTTCATTCCTTAAAATCCAGCGTGAGCTAACTCACGCTCGCCATTTTCATGCGTGAGTTATAACTCCTGCTAGCACTTTTAACATCGGTTGAGCAAACTTAAAAAGTTAAAGAACCGATCTAAAAAATGCTAACATGAGTTAACTCACGTTGAAAAATGTCGAGGGGAGAAGAACAATTTTCATAAACTTGAGAAAGTTTGGACTTAGGAAATTGACAATCTAAATAGACCCCATCCTCTCAATTTGAATCTTCACCCAAATGAGTGATTGCATTGCATTAAAAGTTGGATGTTTCTCTTTTGCCCCTCCTAAGAATGCGCAAACCGTTCAAGAGATAACTCTTATAAATGACATTTTTTTTATGTTGTTAAGGCTTCAGGAGATAACTCCCAAAAGTTGTTTGTCAGGATAAAGAACAAATAGAGGGGGCCAAAAGAGCAACAGTCTTGGAAGTTTTCTAATTTGACAAAGGTCTTTATACCGGCTTCGTTCAGGTAACATAATATTGGACAATGGTCTTTTATTAGAAGTTTCATAAAAAATATTAGACAAAGATCTTGTACAATTGTAAATAGCTTACCTTTATCTTGCCCAATCCTGATGATACATTGACTACTCTTGGTGAATCAGATGATTGAAGGAGGGGAAAAAGGTATTCAAATGTTCTTTTAGCTCCATAATAATTTATTTCTATGCATTCTTTAGCTGACTCAAGTGTTTGTGCCATTGCCCTTCTCAATTCATCATCAGATAGTGCCTACATGGTAAGAACGACTCAAATACACAACCATTAGAGAAGCTTCAACCACAATTTTAAATTTCACAAGACAACTTGTAGACTTACTTCACACATGTCATGACTTTTTTTAATCAATAGTGCATTAGTGGTAATTATCGAGTAAAACAATGTTTATTGGAAAATATCAAAAATTGGGGCTTTGTTTGAAAGCAATTTTTAATATAATTTCCAGCATATGCATCTACATAAGTAGCAAATCAATATTTTTATTTAGGCTTAATTGCACTTTTGGTCCTCACATTTTGACCAGCTCACGAGAATGGTCATGCATCTTTTAAATCGAACAAAACTATCCCTGAACTATCATATTTTTTGCAATTTTAGTCCTACCCCCTATTTTCAACTCCAGAAACACACATAAATGATTGTTTTAGTCCTACCGCCTAGGCTCAACCATGAAATAAACAAGGAATGAAGCATGTGAGTGCTAGGAATCTACTTTATTCGGCACCTAACCAAAAAACCCTAATTTCTAAAACATGTTTTTTAGTTAGTGTGCTGAACAAAGTAGATTCCTTGTACCCACATGTTTTATTCCTTGTTTATTTCATGGTTGAACATAGGGGGTATGACTAAAACTGTCATTTATGTGCGTTTTTGGAGGTGAAAATAGGAGGTATGACTAAAACTGCAAAAAATATGATAGTTTAGGGACGATTTTGTTCGATTTGAAAGAGACATGACCATTCGTGAGCTGATAAAATACGAGGACTAAAAGAGTAATTAAGCCTTCTATTTATTGTGCAAGTAGTCTAGTGACTAGAATTCATCTTTTAAGATGAATAAGTGGGGCGTCCGAAGTTGAAACTTCAACCCTTACATACAACAATGCATTGTTACTATCAGCTGAGTTATGCTCACGAGCTATTTTTACATCTATTATTGACTTAGATTCATAAGATAAGATGTATTGATATATATATACTAACCCCGTTCGTAATGAGTGCTGAAGTGAATAAATCACTGTCTTTAATTTCAATCCCGCCAATCCCAGCATTGTTAACCTACACAATACAATCTTTGTTCATGAAATATGTACAAACAAACAATTTATCAGCTCTAATAATTTTGATTTTTTATACACAAATGTTAGTTGTTAGTTATTAGTGTCGGGATGTTAAGTTCATAACCTCCTTAAATTCTTTTTAATGTCTCTTAACTCATCAACCGAGTTATCTACGTAGACTATCAACTTCAAATAAATAGCAAATCAAATTTACAACAACATGACATTGTATATGACAAGGGAAGACAGTACTCCTACTCCCATCCTAGTCCTCAACCCCATGTTATCTTGTTTTCATTTTCTGTGAACCCCTCTAACCACAATTTTTTTAAATAGTACTCCCTCCGTTTCAAAATATAAGCAAAAATTGTTTTTTAGATTCATTCATTTAATGATGTATGTGATTTATAATATGGACCACATACATCATTAAATGAATGAATTTAAAAAACAAATTTTGCTTATATTTTAAAACGGAGGAAGTAAATAATTCATACAAAATAAATATTGAAATTAAATACCCTTAATTACAAGAACCAAAGAAATTCCAAGCCATAGAACTTTGGAACTCTAGCTTCCCTGTCTTGTGCATCTTCAATACCAACAAAACAAAATATAATTGTTTTAAAAAATTTGGATATAGACCGACCACACACAGGCTTGGTGTTGAAAATGATGATGACGATGATAAGCTTTAAAACATGCAATTGAACACGTGACAAACTTTTATTCCAAAAAAAAAAAAGAGGACAAGAGAACCAATCCAATTCTAATATGAAGTGTCAATTACTATGTTAATGCAACACATTTTTACATTTTTAAAATTGATGTCATTAGACTGTCAAAAAAAATAAAAAATATTGGTGTCACTAATAACTGATTTTTTTTTATAAAATTCGGCCGACATTAGTTAAATTTTTGTTTTTATCTATCGTTCAAATTTTACAGACATTAGTTGAATATTTATATCAAAACCATAGTAATGGATATGTCCATTTATTTTAGGAAATTGAGAGAACTTTACTCCAACATTGTATGCAATTACTCACCAGAATATCAAGTTTGCCAAATTGAGATTTGACAAAATCTGCTAGAGATGCTACACTTGCAGCATTAGCCACATCTAATTGATGAAATACAACAAAATCAGATAAACCAGAAGCTTTTAGTGTTTCAAAAGCATGAAGGCCTCTTTTCTCATCTCTTGCAGTAAGCACCACTTTGATTCCAGCTGAAGCTAATTGCCTTACTATCTCTAACCCAATTCCTTTGTTTGATCCAGTCACCACTGCAATCCTGACAAAGAGAGGCACAAGGATTACTAAGAAAATCTATATGATTCAAAAACATGGTTTGGTTGGATATGCAAAAGAAAGAAAGTTTGTTACTACCTCTCTCTTGGTTCTCCCATATTTTGTTGGAACTCAAGAAGTGTTAACTAGGAAAATTTAATTTGAATGTTCTCTTCTAGTTCGAGATATATTTCCTTCTCTTTGGAATCACTCAACCACACACGAAAATTCTAATTTGCCCTTCCTTATCCTCCACACGACAGCACAACATATTATCATTTTGCTTTAGTTGACACCTTTATATATATATATATATATATATATATATATATATATATATATATATATATATATATGTGTGTGTGTGTGTGTGTCTTTTAGTTATTCTATGAGTATTTGTTAAAAGAGACCAACTAATTTTTATAAAGGTGTCTTTTAACAAAATTATAATTAAAAAGTGGAAATCACACCTTGAAGTGTGAGTGGCTTCTAGCATAATCCGTATGTATGTATGTATGTATGTATGTATGTATGTATGGGCTGTTAACTTACACCTACCTAAAAACATTAAGGTGCAAGTTAGCAAGCTACACCCACCTAAAATTATTAAGGTGCAAGTTAGCAACTTTCACTAATTTACACCTACTTTCATCATTTTAATATTATTTTGTTTCATCTTGCACTAAGAAAAACATGTAAAAACAACATCTAATTTTAAATCACGAAGCATTGGTCATTTCAGAGAGGCACGATACTGATTGTTCAAAATCCATAAAAACTCGTTAGCTAAAATTCTACGAGTTCACTTCAACTTATTGCCACAACATTTAATTCCAGCTTATAATGTGAAAAAACAAAAAAAAAAAGGAACGAAACATGGAAAAAACAAAACAAGTGGGGTTTTTGGTAACTTACAAAAAAAGGAACATGGAAAAAGAAACACGTAACAAAAAAAGAAACATGGAAAAAAACAAGTAACTTACAAAATTACCCTTCTATTTATAATTGGTTTGAATAATGGCAAATGGGGTTATTGGTAAATAACCAGTGGATGTAGCTTCCTAACTTGGACCTTAGTGTTTTTAGGTGGGTGTAAGTTAGCAACCCCCTATATGATATATATATATATATATATATATATATATATATATATTATAAATCTCTTCTACTTGTGTTAATCATATCCGAGACATCGTCCTGGTGAGCTTAGCTCAGTTGGTATGAACAATACATAATATATGTAAGGTTCGGGGTTCAAACTCTAATTACCAAAAAAAATCATCACGAACATTAAAGATCTATTTATAATAGATTAGGGTCAAATACCCCCAATAATAATGTTCTTAGTTTATTTGTTAATAAGTCTTTTATATTTTTCTCTAAAAAAAAAAGTCTTTGATATTATAATCATAGCCTCTTTGAAATAATAGATTGTCTTCACTAAATATGAAAATTTATACATTTGAAATGAAAATGTGAATGATTTTTACCATGCTTTTCAAATAGAGAAATGTTAACAAGTGTTCCCGTATCACTTTTAAGGATCATAAATAGTAAGTTGTATTTAAACATAAAGGCATGTAAAAATATAATTGTAATTTGTGGATATTAAGCCGTCTTTATTTTTTTAACAATACAATGTTTATAATCTTAAGTATTTTGCTCAATAATAATGATGTTATTATTTTCTCATTTTGCATCGCCAAAAACTTTGCGTAAATATTTATCATAAAAAATCTAGCCAACAGAGTCAAAATATTAATCTTAGGGTGCCAAAAGCTTTTAATTATCCAATTGTTTTTTTGTCTAAATTTATGTCTTTTATTTTCCGTAGTGTTTTAATGCAAGATTATTTTCTTAGCAAAAATAGGGAGGAAGCAAAGTGCTAACCATCCCCAAAAAATATATATAAAGATGAAAATATCAAAAGGAGAGGACCAGGTTAAAACTCCATAGATTAGTTACAATATCTAAAACTAGGCCAACCTAATTTATTCTTGGTAATCACTAGTACAAAAATGATTTTTTACATCAGTTGAAACTGATTTTTCACATCAGCTTGCAACCGATGTAAGGGGACATGATGTGGTAAGTCCACATCCTTTCACATCAGGTTGCGACTGATGTGAAATCTTGAATTTTTACATCAGGTCCGCTTCCACTATTAATGAAGTCAGTAATGAAATCAGGAGCATCTTGCCAAGCCAAAAAAAGATGGAATAGTTAAAGCATGATTTGCAACGGTGTCTGTCACTTGATTACCTTCTCTATATATACGAGTAATGATGCAACTCATCCTTCTTTTGATAGCTAGAACATTAAGCCATCGGTTTCTTAAGTCCCAAAGTACCTGACTTGATTTACTATAAATCATAACCACCAAAAATATTGTTCCAATTTTTCTGATCTGCTATCTCAATAGTCCTCATGAATCCACATAATTCTTCTTGAAATGATGTTTTGATTCCCTAAGGTTCTGCAAAACAGTATAACACATCTGCATTGTCATCTCTGAAAACACCTACAAGAAGGCCTTGGATTTCCTTGAGAGGCACCATCGATGTTGCATTTAATCCATTGATTGGTAGGAGGATACCACATTATTTCTTTGATTTTAGGAGTTTTTGGGTTATGGATTGATACCTTATAGTTTTTGAGAATAATGAAATCCCTTATTGAATTATTAGAGACTTTGCTAGTTTGATTGCCTAAGAGGGAAGTATTGGACTTAACATAGATATTGCCGCTCTCCATGATATTCTTTTATCCATGAACCTAATTTGATTTCTGGCAAACCAAATTACATTGATTAGATTCACTATAGCTGCTTTAATCATTATCTTACATTAAGGGGACCAAGAATGATCACAAATTTTCCAAATGTCATCTAAGGAGGTAAACTGCAGGGTCATATCAATAGAGCTAGGTACACACCTTCAACTATGGCTGGCTCCGCCCCTAGTATACTCTCGTTTTCTCAAAAGAAATTCAGAGATTTTTAAAGAGATTGACGCAGTTCAGTCTATAAGACCAAGCTTAAATTACAATGTCTTTATTGTTAGGTCAAACGCATGAGAGGTGACGTTAATGAAGTCGGTGATTCATTTTTTGGGTTCTTACTGCATTAGATTGTCCCTATCGTGTTATATCTTTGATATTGTTATTGGAGATTTGTATCTTCATTAGTTGATTCCTACTTCATTGTATAGACATTCTAATTTCTGCAATTCTTAAGCTTAGATTAGTGCTATTCATATTTCCTTTAAAAAATATTTTTTCAATGTTAAATGGTGTAAAATATTTAATCTCGAAATTGTAACTTTATTTAATCGGTAGGAATTGAATTCTTAACTATGAGATTTACAAGACTCACATTTGGCGCAACGACCACCTGCGCTAGACTCTGGTGTATTATAAGTTAAATAAACCATCACACTATAATAACAATCAAAACGAAGAATGTTACAACCATCGAAGTCACGGGTTCAATTCTCCCACGGTGTCAATTTGGATGTACTAATTTAACTTTAAAAAAAACAATCAAAATAAAGAGATTTCGTTCTGAACATATAAGAGGCCAGATGGACTACCATTGGGAAGTAGTGCTAACCTAACAGGATGAGCAGCACCTTCTTCTACCGTGAAGAAACCAGTATTAGCAGTTATATCAGTCTTAACATAACCAGGGCAAACACAATTGATGCAGAAATTAGGATATTTCTTTGCAACAATTCTTGTATATGCATTCATAGAAGCTTTAGCAACAGTGTAGGCAGCGGCATACCTAGGCCAACCTTTTCTTTCTAAGGACCCTTCTTCAAAATCTTTGATAAACTCCTTTATCACTTCATCTATTCTTTCTTCTGTAAGGTTTTCAACATCACTGAAGACACTTTTAGCCCACTCATTTGATACACACTGATTTGACACGATAATCAATCCAAGTGATAGTGAAAGTTAGTTAAAGGAGATTAAATACATAAACTAAATAATTTAGCCCTTCAAAAATGCACAAACCATTCAAGAGATAACTTCCGAAAGTTGTTTGTCAGGATAAAGAACAAATAGAGGGGCCAAAAGAGCAACGATCTTAGAAGCATCCTAATTTACTAATTTGACAAAAGGTCTTTATACTGGCTAAAAATGGCTTTGTCCGAGTACCATAATATTGAACAATGGTATTTTATTTGAAGTTTCATAAATAATATTGAACAAAGATTTTGTATAATGCTTAAATAGCTTACCTCTATCTTTCCCAAATCTGATGATACATTGACTACTCTAGGTGAATCAGATAGTTGAAGGAGGGGAAGAAGGTATTCAAATGTTCTTTTTGCCCCATAATAATTTATTTGAATGCATTCTTTAGCTGACTTAAGTGTTTGTGTCATTGCCCTTCTCAATTCATCATCAGATAGTGCCTACAAGGTAAGAACAACTCAAATACTCAAAACCATTAGAGATGCTTCCAGCACAGTTTTATCTTTCACAAGACAACTTGTAAACTTACTTCACACATGTCATGACATTTTTAAATCATTAGTGCATTAATGGTTAGCATCGAGTAAAACAATGTTGGGTTAAATATGTTTTTGATCCTTATAAATATACCAACTTATCGTTTTAGTCCCTTTAAAATTTTCAATCATTACTTTTGGTCCCTCCTTTAAAGTAAACTCATATGTAGAATTTATATTTTTAAATAAAATTTTTCAGAAAAATGTATAATATTATAAGGATCTCTCTCAAAAAAATTTAGAATTTTTTACCAAAACATGAATTAAATATGAATTTTTATATTTTTTGCAGTAAAAAAATTCATATTTAATTTATGTTTTGTTAAAAAAATTTAATTTTTTTTGGGAGTGATTTTTACAATATTCTATATATTTTTACACAATTTCATTAAAAAAATACAAAAATTTACCTAAAAATAGGGACCAAAAGTAGTGATTGAAAATTTTATAGGGACTAAAAGTTGAAGGAAAATTTTAGAGGGACTAAAACGAAAAGTTGACATATTTATAGGGACCAAAAACATAATTAACCCATTGTTTAATGAAAAATATCGAAATTTGGGGCTTTGTTTGGAAGCAATTTTTAAGAAAATTTCCAACATAGGCATCTAAAAAAGTAGCAAATTGATATTTCTGAATCTATTATTGACTAGATTCATAATATGTGTTAGTATATATACTAACCCCGTTGGTAATGAGTGCTGAAGTGAATAAATCAGCGTCTTTAATTTCAATTCCGCCAATCCCAGCATTGTTAACCTACACAATACAATATTTGTTCATGAAATATGTACAAACAAACAACATTATCAACTCTAATTTTATTAAAAAAAAAGAAGCATTTATTCTAGTCTTCAGCCTCATGTTATCTTGTTTTCAATTTCTGTGGAACCCTCTGAATTTTTGTTAGAGACCCCAATTTGTTTTTTTTTAAACGGTTAGCAAGTGTTTACCCCTTGCTAAAGAGGCGAATTTTGGTTTACCCTTGTAAACAAAATGTTGGAGATCTCCTTCGTAATTTCAAGATTATTCGGTTTTCACCTCTAAGTTCATTTGACTGTGCAAATATACTGACGTGACATGTTAACCGTGTAAAATCAATAATTTGATATACTAAGTTGGATTTTTTTTAATTTTTTTTTATTTCATATGGAATTTTTTATTTAGGGCTTAAGCCTAACAAATCATCAACTTTACATTGTCAACATGTCACGTCAGTATATTTGCACAGTCAAATTGATTCAGGGTGAAAACTAAAGAATCTTAAATTATGAAGGGGGATCTTCAATTTTTTTTATAGGGAGTAAACCAAAATTTGCTTATATGGTAGGGGATAAACTCCTATTAACCATTGTTTAAATATACAGGAGTAAATAAATTTTGAAATACCCTTATTTCCCTAATTACAAGAGCCAAAGAAATTCCAAGCCACAGAACACTGGAACTCTAGTTTCTGTGTTATGTACATTCTATAGTAGCATAAAAATAGTTTTTTTTCTTTAAAGAATTTGGATATATAGATTAAATAAACAAAGGCTTTGGTGGAGGATGATAAAAAAAAAATTCTTAATTGTAATTTTAGTCTCAATTTTAAATGTTTTATTAAATCCAAATCCTATTTTTCCGAAGAAACTAAATAAGCCCATTTAAATTGGCACTTCCATTGAATCTAAGACCTTGAGGAGGAGCACACTTTCAAGCCTCAAACCAATATCACCATTCCAACCTAAATGGAGTATACTTTCAAACCTCAAACCAATACCACCAGACCAACCAAATGAGTTTATTAAATCCAAATATGTGACACACTTAATTATCAGAAGGAAAACTAAAAAAAACCAGAGAGAATCAACTTTGCGGATTGGAAATTAGGATCCTCTCATTTTCTTTTTTGAAGGAGATCCTCTCATTTTCTAGTGGAGGTTATAAATGCTGGCTTTTCTAGAATTTGTGGCATTAAATTCAATATCTAGAGTAAGGATATTTTTATTTCTCAAAATAAATGAAAAATGACATTTAGAAAGAGATGGACACAATATATATATATATATATATATATATATATATATATATATATATCACATGTCGTAATATTAGATGAATTTTACCATTATTAATTATTTTATATTTTTTAAACTTTTTTATATCTTTATCTCTTTGAATTGAAGAAATTGAGAATATTATAAATGGAAAGGATCCTAACTCAAATATCTATATATTAAAACCGAGTCAAGATATCCTTTTCATTTTTCACTCTCTCAATTTTTTCCATTACAAATTTTGGAAATATAAATGCAATAACGTGACATTTAGTAGGTCTAATTATATATTATATGATATAACACATAGGAAAAATAGAGATGTCATTTATTTTAAGAACCAGATAATCTCTGCTCCAAACTTTGCATGCAATTACTTACCAGAATATCAAGTTTTCCGAATTGTGATTTGACAAAATGTGCAAGAGTAGCTACACTTGCAGCATCAGCCACATCTAGTTGATGGAATACAACAAAATCAGATAAACCAGAGGCTTTGAGTGTTTCCAAAGCATGAAGACCTCTTTTCTCATCTCTTGATGTAAGCACCACTTTGATTCCAGCTGAAGCTAACTGCTTAACTATCTCAAATCCAATTCCTTTGTTTGCACCTGTCACCACTGCAAACCTGAGGAAGAGAGGCACTAAGGATTATTAGATCTATAAGATTCAAAAACATGGTTTGGTTGGATATGATAAAGAAAGTATACCACAAAAGAAAGAAAGAAAGTTTGTTACTACCTTTTTGTCGGTTCTCCCATATTTTGTTGAAACTAAGAAGTCATAACTTGGAAAATTTGAAGATGCTCTTCTAGTTCAAGATATATTTTCTTCTCTTGGGAATCACTCAACCACACGAAAATTATAATTTGCCCTTCCTTATCAGCACGACAACACAACATGCTATCATTTTGCTTTAGTTGACACCTTTATTTATAGGCAAATGTTAACGCGTGTTCCAAAGGCATAGAAATTTAAAATAGAAATAACTGTCTTAAAAGTTGTATATTCAACTTTATTTACTCCATTCATTTCAGAATACATGTCCATTTTAGAGAATAATTTTGTTTCATTTTAGTTGTCACTTTCAAGTTTCAATACAACATTAATTATTGGTTTATCAATAATACCCTTACTTATTTATTGTAAAGAGAGAAATAAAAAAATGAAATAATAAATGAATAAGGGTATTATAGAAAAAACACAAAGAATTTCATCAAAAATAACAAAATTTATTTGATTTTTTGGGAAGTGTAATTTCTTCAAAATAGACATGTACTGTGAAACAGATGGAGTAACTTTTTAAAATCAAACTTGTGTTCTTTTCTATAAAGAATTTCTATCTTTGGATTCCTTAATTTGTGCCAAAAGAGCACAAGATAACAAGACAATTATTTATATCTATATATTTTTTTTTGTTTTGTTTTTTTAATGAGAAATGATATTTGAACATCTATTTTAGGACAACTTCTATGACAATTTTCTCTCTTTATACTTACGTGATTTTTTTTCTTTCTCTCTCTGTTGCTTTAGTTTCCGTTCCAATATCTATTTTTTCTTTGAAAATTATGGTTGTCATATAAGTTATCAACTAAAGAGTTGTTCAAATAACACTCATCTTTTCTATTAATGTCTTCCACGTGTATTAATCCTATTGAGATATCTCAAATATTAAAGGTGGATATCCCTCAATAAAAATTTAAACTATGATTCGTTACTTTATAGAAGTTTATCCCCTTCCTAAACTCAATCGTAGTTTTTTTTGACAAACAGAAACTCATATTATTTCATTCCTCAAAATAGTAGCAATACAAGATGGAATCAAATCGAAAACGTGGTGACGAGCATACGATTTTGCCTCCCTTTCTAAGCAATGGGCGACCGAATTTGCTTGCCTCCTAACAAAACTTATCTTAAAGTTTGGGAATTGTTGTAGTAGGGTTCTACATGCAGTAATGATATTGCCAAATTCAGCTTGACTATTAGTCATATCACTTATGCTGTCAACCACTAGTTTACAATCTAGTTCTATGTGCACATGTGATAGTCCCAAACTTCCCAGCCAAAATATAGCATCGCGTAAACCAATTGCTTCTGCTTCTTACGCGGGGGGCTACCTTCATGCCATGTTGTGGCTGCTTTTATAAACTGTCCATTATTATTACGGATACACATGCCTATACCAAAACTCCTTTGCTCCTCAAACAAAGCGGCATCGACATTGCACTTGACAAAGTTAAATTCTGGTGGCTGCCATTGTGTTGTATGCTTCTCCTGTTGTTGTTTCTGCACTTTTGATTTTCTTCTAGCAACTTGCCACTGATTGAGAAATTCCCTTGCAAACTGAACAACTATGTGAATCGGCTTCAGTTCTCCATCCTATACTTTATCATTCCGGCGTCGCCATAAGCACCAAAGAATCATAGCCATGTCATTACATTGGTGAACCGATAACCTGCATAATAATGAGAAAATATAGTCTGCAAAACTGTTAGCTACAGCAGCAACAGTTTGTATTAGTTCCCACATTCCAGCCGTCCTCCACACATTCTTCGCCTCTTCACACCCTATAAAAACATTTCAATCATTCTCATAGTCTTAGACATGGCAACGGGGCGGGGGCGGGTTTAAGCATCCCCGTCCCCGCCCCCGCTTGCATGCATCCGTCCCCGCCCCCGTCCCCAAATATATCGGATGTAAAAATTGAACACTCAACCCCGCCCCCAATGGGGACTGGTCTCCTGGCCCCGCCCCCACCCCCACCAACGAAAACTCTATTTTTTATAAAATATTTAAAAAATGCATATTTTTTCATTTTGTCATAGCAATAAAATACAATAATTATATTAATAATTAAATATCCAATAAACTTTTTTTTAAAAGAGTAAAATAATTATAATAATTATGTTTCTAAAGAGTAATAATATATTAAAATAGTTTGGTGTTTATGGAAATAAGATTAAAAACTTTAATAAAGTAAATTTCAAAGAGCGGGTGCGGGGCGGAGGTAAGCATCCCCCGGCCCCGCCCTCGTACTAAAAACTCAGATTTCCCCCGTACCCGCACCCGCACCCAGTTAAATCGGCTTTTCCCTGTTAAATTCAGGACGGGGGCGGCCGGGGCTGGCGGGGACGGTTTTAGTTGCCATGTCTACATAGTCTGTTTCGCAAAAAGGGCAGATGTCCGTCAGGAACCCCTCTATCTTGTAATCTCATCTGCGTGGGAAGAACACCTCTCAAAGCCCTCCAAAGAAACACTTTTATCCTATGCGGGATATGCAATTTCCACATCCTTAACCACTCTCCAAGTACTCGATATTCCTCATTATCAACTAGAGCCTCCATCGCATATCTATATGCTGATTTGACTATATAATTTCCTTGTCGATCAAATTTCCATATGAGCTTGTCCTCTCCCTCCCTGTTAATGAGTGCCAACTTAGCGATTGCATCTTTATCCTGGTCATTGAAGATTTCTTCAATCAAATCTCAATTCCAGCTTGTGCCTACCGAATCCATCAAGTCTGCCACCTTTATATCTTTTATCCCCTGCACCTTTTCACTTGAGATATATGAAACTCAATCGTAGTTGGTATCTATATTTACAACCTTTTTGCTAATGAGGCTGACAACAAGTGAATATCTCTCCGTAAAAATTCAAACTATGATTAAGGACGTATCTATTTATAGTAGATTAGGGAAAATGCCCTCGCCTCTCCTTCTCAAACCCTAGCCATCACCCCTTTCTTCTTCTTCTTTTTGTCAGAGGGGTGATTTAGGGTCAATTTTGACCCAAAAATCACCCATTCGAGTTATTTTTCCTTTTATCCTAATTAAATAAGTGATTTCACATATTTTTAGTTTTCTTTCGTTTGTTTTTGTGATTTCGTCGTCTTTGCACGACTCTGTTTGTTTTGATTTCCCGTCTTTGTGCGGTGTGTTTTTGATTTCCCGTCTTTGTGCGGTGTGTTTTTCATTTCCCGTCTTTGTGCAGAGTGTTTTTGATTTCCCGTCTTAGTGCGGTGTTTATTTGATCCAGGTTGAAAGATTAGTTTTGAGCAAGTGCATATCAGATCAATGACAATGACTTTGGTGTCGTCAACGTTGCAGATCCGAAGACATGAGTATTTCAGAGACTTGAATATAGTCATATTTGTCATATTTGTAGGCATATGTACTTTGCCGTTTTATGCTATTAACATGGATGTTGTGAGTTTGTTCACAGATTCATCCTTTTTGTTTTTAGCGAATTTAGATTTGTATTGTATCCATGTACTCTATCAATTTAAATGAATGAATATCGTTTATTTTTGTAAGAAAAAAAAGTTCCCATATTTGTCAAATCTTTGATATTTTTCTCTAAAAAAAAGTCTTTAAAATTTTAATTATAGCACCCTCTTAAAATAATAGACTGTCTTCACTAAATGAAAATTTATACTATGAAAAGAGTTTTTCTCATGAATTTAATAAAATCAAATGTGTAAATGCACTTGAGATGAAAATTTAAATGATTTTTACCATACTTTTTAAATATAAAGACATGTACAAATCAATTTTAATTTATAATATTAAGCAGTCTTTAATTTTTTTTAACACTACAATGTTTATAATCTTAAGTATTTTGCTCTATAACAATGATGTTATTATTTTATCACACTTATGCATCGCTAAAAACTCTATAAATATTTGCCATTCTCTCTAGATGAAATCCAATGTGCTGACAGCCCAACTTCAACAGATAACGTGTTGTAATGGTGTCAATTGGAGGGGAAGATAAAATTGTGCAAGCCAAATATTATAAGTGATCATTATGACTAAACCATTAATTGAAATTTATGTCATTCACCGAAAGACCACACCACTTCATCTATTTTTTTCCCATCTATTATAGCCAATTTGAGTTGCTATAACGGCTCCAGGCATTGAGTTAGGCATATATACGACCGAGCAAGAAAAGAGCTAGTAAAAATAGTCGCACATCAACCAAAAGGATTAGTATGATGTTGTTTATAAACTACAGAGTGTCCCGTTAAATTTAAGTTGGAGGTGACCTAGGTTAACATATTTCTTGTCAACCTTTGACGTCCTACAATCTTTTTCGTCTAAATTTATGTCTCTACAGCTTTTAATGTAACATTCTGCTGCTGCCTAAGTTTTGGTCATTCGCGGGTTTGCTTGAGATATTGTTAAATTTATCCGTCTTGGATTGTGAGCTTTCGATTAGGTTTAGTAGCAATAAAAGTGGAGCTTTGGAGTTAATAGGAATCATTGGTGTGGCAAGTTGATAGTCTCAAATACATAATATTAGCTTGCGAAATTCTACAGAATTTCAGGTTGGATATCTGCATTGGCGAACGGCTTGGGGCAATGCCCATGTTATTCATGAAACGGTTTCATGATCTATAAAATCGTACAATGTATATTTTATGAATCAAAATAACAAGTTTTCTAAAGAAATTGTTTAAGGAATTCAAAAAAATGAAAATTTGTCTTGGAGATACAAGTCAAACATCAGTCAAAGTATCAAATATATCTTTTTTACGACAAAAACTAACTATTTGGATTACATAAACACTACTCTAAGGACACTTGTTAAAATTCTTTAAAAAATATTAATCAAAACGAAGAGATTCCGTCCTGACTATAGAAGAGGCCAGATGGACTACCATTGTGAAGCAGTGCTAACCTAACAGGATTAGCAGCTCCTTCTTCTACTGTCAATATACCAGTATTAGTAGTCATATCAGTCTTAACATAACCAGGGCAAACACAATTGATGCAGAAATTAGGATATTTCTTTGCAAGAATTCTTGTATAGGCATTCATAGAAGCTTTAGCAACGGTATAAGCAGCCGCAAACCTAGGCCAACCTTTTCTTTCTAAGGATCCTTCTTCAAAATCTTTGATTAACTCTATTAACACTTCGTCTATTATCTCTTCTGTGAGGTTGTCAACATCAGTGAAGACTCCTTTAGCCCATTCATTTGATACTAACTGATTTGCATCAATATCAATGATAATGTAAATTTGGTTAACGAAAATTGAGTTAAAAACATAAACAAAATAACAAAGTGCATGAGCTTAGAAAAATAAAAAAATTACAAATTAGGCTCAATCAAAATTTTAAAAATAGATCATAAATGTACTTATTAGCTTACCTCTATCTTGCCCAAAAATGATGATACATTGACTACTCTTGGCGAATCAGATAATTGAAGGAGGGGAAGAAGGTATTCAAATGTTCTTTTAGCACCATAATAATTTATTTGTATGCATTCTTTAGCTGACTCATATGTTTGTGTTACTGCCCTTCTCAATTCTTCATCAGGTAGTGCCTGCAAGATGAGAACAATTCAAGATGTTTTAGGACTAATAAAAATATCCCCGTCCTAAAAACAAAGCTATACTCAACGTAATAAACATCTGATTTCTTATCAATGTGATAACAATGATTGAATAGAAAAGCTTGCAACATACTTTCAAATTTTACAAGACAACTTATAGAGTAGTACTTCTCATATATAATGACATTTTCATGTAGTGAGGTGGTTTATTCATAGGGAAGGGAGAAAACCAATGCTTTAACTTTGGATTTGTGGGTTACAATGAATATATCATGACATCGATGTTCAAAAAACATATGTCATGACATTTATCTTGTACAACGATGGTAAGGTGGCTACAAAACCGTTGGACACTTGCAGTCAGATCCAATGGTTTTGAAACTATTGCATCAGTGCAACGACTTGCATTGGCGCTTTCACTATAGAGAATTCATAGTCCACTTATAAACATATCGTCGTGGCTGCAAGACCAAATAAAATTAAAACACCGAATATATATATTCCATGATACTAAAGATTCTCCTTCAGAATTCGGTTGACATAGAACATTGTCTATAAAAATGTCGTAGCACTACACAGATATGACCAGAAACAATAAGAATCTTCATTGTATTATTGTTAATTATCAAGTGAAATAATGCTTAATGGAAAATATTGAAATTTGGTGTTTTATTTGGTAAAAAAATCTTAATGCAATTTCCAGTACATATGCATGATGGATGTTCAAATTGGTAAAAATAAAAAACAGAAACCATTCAGTACAGATGCAATCAACTTTATAGATACATAACATAGGTAAGTTTCAAAATTTGTATATACTAACCCCACTCGCAATGATTGCAGAAGTGAATATATCACGGTCTTTGATTTCAACTCCACTAATCCCAGCATTGTTAACCTACATAATAAAATGTTTATTCATGAAATATATACATACAACATGTATCAACTTTAAATTTTTTTATCAAGCTGGTTAAATGGAAACTAGCTTAATTAATACTAAAGTATTATCAACTCTATGAAATGCGGAATTTTTTTTTAATTTCAAAATAATATATTAACACCTAGAAAAAGAATCACATAGAATCTCACGATGGAAGAACCCAACGTATGGACCTGTCATCCGAGCAGGGCCGTTTTTGGGCAAATGCAAAGAGCTCTACTGAGCTGGGCCTTTAATTTATGGGGGCCTCAATTATTTGTAGGGGTGAATATAATTGTTGGATGTAGGATAATATTTTCTTTTGTTATGTAAGTCCAAATCAAGCACTTATTATTTGACAAAAATAAAGAGAAACTGGATAAGTTAGGCCAAACCTACACATCTATCAACAAAAAAAATTAAAATCAAAATAATTCTTATTGTTAATTTGTAATTGTTTAAATTATCATTAATTTTTTATTAGGTTTTTATTATGGGCCATTTTTAATATTAGAACCGAGCCTCCAATTTTGTTGGAACGGCCTTGCATCCGAGCACCAAAACCAAAAAAAGAAACGGAAACCCCAAATGATAAACGGCACCCCACCAACACACTCAAAATAACACCTAACAACTCCAACAATAAAGCCGGAAAAGAAAGAACAACAAGACTAGGAAAAAAAAAACGAAAATTGTTGTTGACATATATGCAAAGGCTAAAAAACACCAGTAAAAGACCGAAATGCCCCCTCGGCAGTTAACTGCCGTGAATGTTAACCGACTGCAGTTAACTGTCGAAATTCAATTTTATCCATCGGCAGTTAACTACCGCGGAAACTTCGGCAATTAACTGCCGCGGAAATCTAAATTACAAATGCCAATGACGTTTCAGTTTTTTTAATTAATGATATTTATTGAAAATGAATTAAGAAATTGAATTGAAGATAAAATTGGTTTATGGTATAGTGGACTTGGGAGCATTTGTCTTTTTTTGAAATTACTAATTTATTACTATTAAATCTTACTTTTCTTTTTAAGGATTCTATTAATTCTTAGTTATATTGTAATTAGAAACTTGCGCTACTATTGACATAAATCATATATTTTTCTTTTAATAATAATTATGTAAACAGTATCAGCCAAATTTATAACCCCTTAAATTTTGACATATAATTACAATTATAACCCCTTTAATAACAATTTCATTTAATATAATATACCAAAATACTATCATTATTTTTTTAATGTGCAAAATAATATTCAAATGCTTAATTTTTACACTTATTGAAATGTTTTTTTAGAGGATTTAAATGCTCTTTATTTTTTTGTCAAGATTTAAATGCTATTCTTATTAAGATATATATGCATAAGAATAATATTGTAATTGTTTGAAACATACTAAAATAATGATTGAAAAAATTAAAATCAATAAATATTAATAATGACAATTTAAGTTTTTTGCAAAAAAATAAAAATCAGGTTTGATGTTTCTGCGGCAGTTAACCGCCGAAGTTTCCGCGGTAGTCTGTCGATGGATAAAATTGAATTTAGTTAATTACTGAAGGGGTATTTTGGTCATTTACTAATATTTTTCAACCTTACCAAATATATACGCAACAATTTAAAAAAAAAACAGACAAAGGCCCACCCACATAAGCAACTCAAAGGTATGGTCCCACCCAAACCCCCCACATAGATATTGAATCCATGTTTGAATCCTACATCTCTCTATTGGTTTCAACGTAGTAAAGGCTCCACCCCCAATCATATAGAGAGCAATGTGACATTTGATATGACTGGGATGATGATTACTCCCCACTCCCGATCCTCAAATTTGTGTATATTATCATGTCTCCATCCTCAACACCACCATCCACATCTCTCATAGTGAATATCAGAAGAAAACAAACTCTAACTCGAACCCATGAAAGAAGGTATTTTCCATCAAACTCGAACCCATGAAAGAAGGTATTTACTATGCCTTAATTAGGAAATGACTTGCATAAATGAATTACAATAAATAAAAAACTGGAATAGCACGATGAACTCCCTGACTTGCAATGGAACCTAAAAAAAATCGAAAAAACTATAGAACATTATTTTAAATCTTGCAAATGGAAATTTTTTATTTTTTTTGGTCAAGATGCAAATGGAAAATTTAATGTAGTTGTATGTGTTTTTGTAAATAAAATATCAAGTGATTAGTATTTTACTTTATTTTTATATATAGTGCATCTTAAAATTTCTACACATTAGACTAATGTGTAGAAATTTTAAGATGCGTTATATATATCTTCGGATACTAGTGTGTATATATATATATATATATTCTTTAATGGGTTGAATATGTCTAATACATCTTATAAATATGGCTCCACAAAAAAAAAATTAATCCTCAAAATTTATAAAAATAAGATACTTTATAGTTCTTCTGTAAAACTATTGATCAAACAGTTGATACTAACTTTATGGTGCAAGACTTGTTTCATTTATGCACCATAGAATCGACCGATGTTAAGACTAAAAAATGGTTAAAATTTTTAGATGGACTAAGATCAAACAATAATTTTTTTACTAAAATATATTTAACACTTGATTAAATTTTCTTGTTACCAGAATATCAAGTTTGCCAAAATTGGATTTGACAAAATCTGCTAGAGAAGCTACACTTGCAGCATCAGCCACATCTAGTTGATGAAATATAACAAAATCAGATAAACCAGAAGCTTTGAGTGTTTCCAAAGCATGAAGACCTCTTTTCTCATCTCTTGCAGTAAGCACCACTTTGATTCCAGCTGAAGCTAACTGCCTTACTATCTCTAACCCAATTCCTTTGTTTGATCCAGTCACCACTGCATACCTAAGGAAGAGAGACACAAGGATAAGAAAGATCTAAATTATTCAAAAACATGTTTTGGATATGATAGAGAAAGTTTGATCATACTACCTTTTTGTCGGTTCTCCCATTATTAGCTGGAACTTAGGGGCAATGTTGCACTTGGGAAATATGAACGTGCTGTTAACAAGAGATATTTTCTTTTCTTTGGAATTCCTCAACCACACACAAATTCTAATTATACTTCTCTTATCCTCCACAGTCTACACGACAAGACATCATATCATTTTTGCTTTAGTTGACATCTTTGACTTTACACGACAAGATATTTCTTGTTAGATTATTTCAATAATCTATAAGTGCGGTTCACCTAACTAATTGATTGAATTTTAAATAAAAATTACACAATATGATTGTTGTTTGGTATAATGGTAATTAAAGTTAATATGGTCTTGTTTTGAAATTCAAAATGAATAATATACCTCTTCTCTCCCTTTTGAATGGTCATTACATAACCGATTGTAACTATAGAAGAGAATGAAAATGTGAAGAAAAGTAACAATTAATTTTTTAATGAAAGAACACATTTATTTTCTAATGATAAAAAGGTATTCTCACCATCAAAGAATACAAGAAAAGAAAAGGTAAAGAGGCGAAAATAACTGCATAAATGTATCAAGAACATTAAAGAAATCCCGTATAATAGGTTCTTATAAATATAGTTTAATTTTGTTTTAAGTCCTCGTAAAAAAGATAACATGTTTTGGTCTTTATAAAAAATTTCAACATATAATTTTAGTCCTTGTAAAATTCAAATTTGTTTAATCATGTACTTTTAAACTTTTGAATGATTTTGTACATACTTATTTAGAACATTATATAAAGTTCTTCCACAAAAAATTAACTCAAACTTTGTTATTTTGGTCCAAAACTTTATTACATTAATTTTGAAATTTTGGTATTTCAAAAAATTCATATTTAATTCTTTGAATGTCAAAAAAAAAAAAAAATTATAAAAGAGTTTCTTATAATGCTCTTAACATGTTTGTAGAAAGTCATTCAAATATTAGTAGTTTAAGAATAATTAAACAAATTTTAATTTAATAGGGACTAAAATTGTCCACTGAAATTTTTTATGGAAATCAAAACATGTCTCTTTTTTATTATGAGTACTAAAAACAGAATTCGTTATATTTATTTGGATTAAAAACTTATTTAACTTTATTATATAACTTGCTCTGAGTCAAGGTAGGCCACAAAGCTCAACGAACAGTAATAGAAATACTTACAAGTCCTTATGCTGACTGCGAGAGTTGAACTCACATCTTTGTAGGGTATGAATCAACTCCGTATCAACTGAGTTAACCTTCCATAACAACTAAGTTTTTTGTTCATATCACACATAAAGAAAAATGTATAAGTGAAAGAGAGAGCGAGTGCATTGTCAATATTGGTGCATCCCCATCATCGTAAATGCAAACTATAATATATTGAATTAAAAGTGATGAAAGCAGTATTAATCAGAGTTATAACCGGAGAAAAAAAATTATTGATAAATCATTGAAAAGTGAAATGAGTTAATTTTTTAAAGATTTTTTTTATGCGCAAATGTTTAAGTTATTTTAGGCTGAAAGAGTACTAAAGAGTTTTGTGTTGGTTAACATTGTTTTGCATAAATGGATTTGGGATCCTTATTATGATGTTGATTATTCAGCTAATTGAGTGTATCACCTTCTAACTTATGATCAATAAGATCCCGACTAAAGATAACTTGGCATGAAGAATAATAATGAATTCTAACATTTTGTTATCTCCAAGTGGTTGTGGTAAAGAGTAGAATATTCATCACTTATTCTTTGATTGTGATTTTTAATTGGCAGGGGATCCCTTGTGTTCACTCGAATAATGTCTATTTGCTTGCTCTCTAATTTTGTGGTCCTCGAATAATGTCTATTTGCTTGCTCTCTAATTTTGTGGTCCTCGAATAATGTCTATTTGCTTGCTCTCTAATTTTGTGGTCCTCGAATAATGTCTATTTGCTTGCTCTCTAATTTTGTGGTCCTCGAATAATGTCTATTTGCTTGCTCTCTAATTTTGTGGTCCTCGAATAATGTCTATTTGCTTGCTCTCTAATTTTGTGGTCCTCGAATAATGTCTATTTGCTTGCTCTCTAATTTTGTGGTCCTCGTTTGTTTAACAATGATGTCTGAATTTGTTTTCAAGTGGTTTAGATGGCATTGTATTTGAATTATATGGAAAGAGGAAAATTTTATTGTTGTTATTAATGTTTTGTCTTGCTTTTTGGTTTATGACTTTTTGTTATTAGATGGCTTGATTTGGGTGACTGTCCACATTAATTCGAGAGAGTTGTGGATGCGATTGGGTCTTTTCTCATGTGTTGGGTTCCTTGCCTCAAATGACTTTTATGATTGACCTCAATCTATGGTGTAAAATTATGATCTTCGGTGCGAAGAAGTTGTGCATTTCAGAGATTGTGCAACCTTCAGGAATTCAAACAATGAAGTTTATTCAGGGAAATGATACATGTAGCGACAAAAATCATCCCGAGATTATCACGACATGCATATGTGTATGGGTAGTGGGGCCCTTTAATCCATAAAACCGTACCATATAAATAATATGAATCATTCACGGTAACAACTTTTCTTAAGACATTGTTTAAGGAATTAAAAAAAAAATTATCTTGGAAATACAAGTCAAACATTTGATACAGAATGAAATACATCACTCTCTATACAAAAGTTTCTTATTTATATTGCTTAAACATTATTGTACAGACACTTATTCGCATTCTCGATATAAAATCAATCAAAATGGATAGACTTCGTTCCGGATATAGTAAACGCCAGATGGGCTACCATTAGGAAGCAGTGCTAACCTAACAGGATGAGCAGCACCTTCTTCTACCGTGAAGAAACCAGTATTAGCAGTTATATCTGTCTTGACATAACCAGGGCAAACACAATTGATGCAGAATTTAGGATATTTCTTTGCAGTAATTCTTGTATATGCATTCATAGAAGCTTTAGCAATAGTATAGGCAGCCAAATATCTAGGCCATCCTTTTCTTTCTAAGGAACCTTCTTCAAAATCTTTGGTAAACTCATTTATCACTTCATCTATTCTCTCTTCTGTAAGGTTTTCAACATCACTGAAGACTCCTTTAGCCCATTCATTTGATACATACTAGTTTGACATCAATAATCAATATTAGAGATAATGCAAATTTAGTTAAAAGGAGATTATTGAGTAAAAAACGTAGCAAAACCCGCTATATAAAAGTTCAATATATATATATATATATAATTATTTTAAACATAGATCATATTTAAGCCTTGAAAAATGAGTAATGAATTTAAACATATAATTATAATTACAAGGTGAATCATTATTAAGAATTTATTTATGTAAAAATTAGCTTACCTCTATCTTGCCCAATCCTGATGATACATTGACTACTCTTGGTGAATCAGATAATTGAAGGAGGGGAAGAAGGTATTCAAATGTTCTTTTAGCGCCGTAATAATTTATTTGGATGCATTCTTTAGCTGACTCAAATGTATATGTCATTGTCCTTCTCAGTTCCTCATCAGATTGTGCCTGCAAGTTAAGAACATCAATGTTGTTATTTTCGGATTTGCATTTGAGGGCTAATCCAATGGAATGTGTCATGACAATTTTATTTTTGTAATAGAAGTTAAAAGGATCCAAGTCCTCTACAAAACCGTTAGATGCCTCCACTTGAACTCAGATCCAACGGTTTTGCAATCGTTGCAGCGGTGCAACCACTGCATTGGTGCTGCCGCTACAGAGAATTCATACCTCGGCAATAAATATATCGCCGTAGGCAGCAAGACTGGAAATATTTGGATAGGAGGATATTAAAAAAATCCCCAACACATTAATCAATTCCATGATACTGAAGAGTACTAATAAAATAATGCCAAATCTTCAAAATTAGGTTGAAATTGAACATGGTCTATCAGAATACGATAATACTACATAAAGATATGATCTGAATTAATAAAAATATTCATTGTGTTACATCTAGTAAAATGATGTTTAATGTGAAATATTGAAGTTTGGTCAAAGTTCTTTATATAATTTCCAGTACATATGCATGATAGATGTTGAATTTTTTTTAAGATGCCAAACTAGTCCACCGAAATTGGTATCAGAGATAATCGAATATGAGACCTTGAGAGGAGCACACTCCAAGGTCTTAAGTCAACATCACCAAACGAAGTTTCAATCATGCAGGGTTGCATCAAGTTTCAATTTTTTTTCTGCTTCTATAATTGACTAAATTCATAACATGTGTTGGTATATACTAACCCCGTTTGTAATGAGTACTTGACTGTATAAATCACTGTCTTTAATTTCAATTCCGTTAATCCCAGCATTGTTAACCTACACAATACAATCTTTGTTGATGAAATATATACAAAAAGCAAATTCATTCAAAGAAAACTCCACAAGGATTACTAACTGAAAGAAACAAAAGTGTTTGGATAATCTCCAACCCCTTAACGGAAACAACAGTCAGTAAAGCCGAACAAGATATGAGCATCACAAAACAAAGAGAAACTAGGTGAGCAAGGTCTTCTGTCCACGGTCAATGACAACGAAGATAAGAGAAACATTTGCATACATTTAATGTTTTTAGTGTTTGTAAAGGATACAAATAGAGAAACATGCTTGAAAGACCAAAGTTATAATTAGCAACATGGGAGAGTACAAAACAGGACAAAGTAATGTATTGATTATTAAATTTGCATGTTACCAGAATATCAAGTTTGCCAAATTGGGATTTGACAAAATCTGCAAGAGAAGCTACACTTGCAGCATCAGCCACATCTAGTTGATGGAATACAACAAAATCAGATAAACCAGATGCTTTTAGTGTTTCTAATGCATGAAGACCTCTTTTCTCATCTCTTGATGTTAGCACCACTTTGATTCCAGCTGAAGCTAACTGTTTAACTATCTCAAATCCAATTCCTTTGTTTGATCCTGTCACCACTGCAATCCTGAGGAAGAGAGACATAAAAATAAGAAAGATCAAGAAACATGTTTTGGATATGATCAAGAAAGTTTGACATACTAACCTTTTTGTCGGTTCTCCCATCTTTATCTGGAACTTAGCAACAATGTGTACTTGGGAAATATGTTAAACAAGAGATATTTTCTTTTATTGGGAAATCATCCCTTATCATCCACTGTCTACACGACAAGAAATCATAACATTTTGCTTTGGCTGACACGTATGGCTTTATTTATAACTTGTTAGATTATTATAATAATCTATAATATAATAATCTATAAGTGTGGTCCATATAACTAATAAACTGACTTTAAATAAAAGATGACATAATGTGATGGTTGTTTAGTCTAATAGTAATTAACGTCAATGGAGTCTTATTTTAAAATTCAAAACGAATTGTATTCTTCTGATGTAGTATCAAAAATAAGAATATTTTAGTATCGTTTTTACGGGGATTAGTGTGATATTTGTAAGCTGTTCAATAATTATTTATCGTTTAAGTTAAGGTTTGTAAAATTGTTTGTTTCGAACACCTAATCGAACTACAATGCGATAAAATAAAACTGAATTAAACAGAGGATTAAAACGGTTGGGGTTAGACTTCACTAACCAAACATAGTATATATATATATGATCAAACTTATAGATTCTAGTTATCAATCAATATTATCACGTATCATTCGACTACATCTTTTAGTAGTAAATTGATGACTTAGTGCAGAAAGAATATGTCAGCCCAACAACGAACAACACTATTCAAAGTAAATAAAATCATAAAAATAAAAATATAACAAGGAAGATTTTCCTGACCAGGAAAGTTGACACTGGGGTCAACATATACAAAAGAGAAAATAGAAGATAGAACTTAGTATACTTACCTATGTTCTCCCATGTTTAGTTGTACTTTAGAAATTTGATTTGAAGATACTTTGTTGTTCTATTTTGTGACTAATATTGTTTTGTGTTAGCTTGATGATGATGAAGATGAAGATGTGTTTTTTTATGAAGCCAATGAAAATGTTGACTTTCAAAAGAGTGAAAAATAAGTACACTTCCTAAGAGCATCTTCAATGGTGCAACCCAAATATATCTTTTAAATAGGGTCTACATTGACACATCATTTTAAAAAACTTCATTTGCATTTTGCTTCAATGGTGTAACTTTAAAATACTTATGTTTGGTCCCACAACTTTATCTCATATATTACTATTTTACTCATATTTAATTTTATTCACATTTAATTTTTATCACAACTCACATTTTATATTACAATTTTTATTGAGAATTGTGACACAAAGTTACTTCAGAAAGTAACCATATTACATTCTGGCATACTCCAGTGGTAAAATTTGCCAAATAACTCACTTTTCCAAATTATATGCTGGCAGACTCAGCAAAATTCCTCCGGTCGGAGGTGCTCTAAGTTTATGGCAAAAAGATACTCCCCCGTTCCTTTTTAAATGTTTTTTTAGAAAATTAACATCAAAATAGAAAAATGTATTTTTGCACATTTTCTTCCTATTATACCCTAATTTTAATCAACCAATAGTTTCCTACATTTTTGCACACATATTATCTTTCCAATAAATTTAATATGTTATCTCTCGTAACAAACAATTGTTCGTTATTATATTTTTCTCCAACAAATTTATATTTTTTTACGCACTCTCTCATAACAAACAATTGTCAATTTTCTAAATATTGCGCACATTTTTTTTAATTATTTTAAGTTAATATAAAAATTATATTGATGAAACTTCTTCTTCTTCGTTGTCATTTTGTTATTGTTCTTGTATCTTGTCAAACGAGTCTTCAACTATTGTTCCCTCTTCACCTCTCATCAGCAATTCCAACAAGTCTTCCAATTTTTCTTCTTTTTGAACATTCATGGAATCTTTTATTTTTCTACTCTCAAATATGTTCTTTTACTTTGCACTTGAGGTTTTTAACAATTGCTACTCATTTTATTTATAGAATTTTAACTCTTCTTGGAACCATTGTTTGTAACAAAATTTTGTTTAAATTTGAAGATAACAAGAAACAAACTTTGTTTAAAAAAAACATTGTTAAAAAAATACATTGTTCCAAATAGATAGTATTAATTAGTTTTATTGAAAAAAGATATGAGTAATTGACAAAGGGTATAATTGACAAATCTTACCCTTAAAATATCAAAATGATAATTAAATAGGAACAAAAAATTCACCTTAAAAAAACACTTAAAAAGAAAAGGAGGGAGTAATAATTAAAGGATAAATTAGTCTCTCAATTAAATTTGATTTTTATGATAATATAAAGAAAGTATTTTTTTCTGTCAAAAACTAATATCATCTTTTTTTTTTCGAAAACTAAATTGAGCTGCGAGAAAATTGTGAAGTTTCGAATTGAATATTTTTTTTTTATATATACCATCAAATTAAGTTGGTCCATAAATTATCATTATCTTTTTAATTTAGTTTTTTTTAACAAAAACAAAATGATATTCATTCATTCAAATTGATAGAATACATGAAATACAATAACATGATCAACATCGCTAAAAACGTTAATGGTGAATCTGCGAACAAATTCATAACATTCAAGTTAATAGCATACAACGGCAAAATGCCTACAAATAATATGATAAAATCTAAATCACCATAATACCCATGCTTCCGGATCTGCAACGTTGGTGTCCAAATCATTGATTGAATTTGTGATTGACTGAAATTGATCTTTCAATATGAACCAAACGAACACCGCAATAAGACGCAAAATCAAACAATGCCACACAAGAGGACAAACAACACAACGCCGCACTCAGACAACAAAATCACGGAAAAACACAAAATAAAAAGTTTGATATATGTGAAAATCACTTATTTAGATTGAAAGAAATGGGAAAAAAGGTACATATAGGTAATTCTAGATCAAAAAATGACCGAAAATCACCCATCTTCCATGAGTGAAAGGGAAAGAAAACTTTTTAATTTGGTTCTTAAGAAATAATATAAGTTGTTTTAAAACTACTATTACTAAAAATAAAGTGATGATGTTGATGACTTGCATTATAGTTTATGAATATACGGTGTTGAGTCATATGTTCATGCATACATGGTTAAGTCCAAGTGTTGATGGGATCAATCGGTAAAATAACTCTGACATCTAATGTGATACCACATGCATATAGAGACGTGTCTAGCACATTGCATGCATTTGAATTGATGAGAGAGTCATGTATTCAATTATGTGATTATGTGTGATGATGTGTACTTGATTATGTAAATACTTGGTGATTTTATGCATTTGTAATGATGGTGTTGAATTGTTGAATTGTGAATGATGTGAATTGATTTGGTAATAAGATGACGATATAAATTCTTGATATATCTTGAATTTATGAGTTGAGAATTAATATGCCTATTTACCAGAGAATAATGCTTGAGAGATTGAATTGTTGAATATATGATAATTGCTACCTTGAATTTATTTGTATGTTCATGATTTTCTATGTTAAGTATTTCTCACCCTTTTTCCGGGTTTCCGGGCTATGCCATTCTATTGGGTAGTGTAGATGTGCAGGATTAAGGGCGTATCATCGCATGAGTACTCGTGGATAGCTTGACGCTACCTCATTTTCCCTTTTGCTTTGGAGTCTAGTTCTAAGCTCTGATTAGGACTTTGTCGGAATTTCTGTTTATATGTTGGCTGAAGGGGAGAAATTCTGGTGGATGAATTCCAGCCGAAGGATGGAAACTGGGGGTGTTACGATGACTTGGAGATGTTCAAAGATGAATTTTTGATGAAGTACTTTCCGGCTGATGTAAGGAGTAAGAATGAGATATAATTCTTGGAGCTGAAGCAGAGTAACATGTTTGTGGCTAAGTATGCGGCAAAGTTTGAGGAGCTATCTCGCTTTTGTCCGTATATCAATGTGGTGGGTGCCGTGGCTTCGAAGTGCATCAAGTTCGAGAGTAGACTTCATCCTGAGATCAAACAGTTCATTGGATTCCATTAGATTTGGGATTTTCCAACCTTGGTGAATAAGTGTTGAATTTTTTTATCATGATAGTTATTACAAGATGACTGCTACAAGATGGCTAATGATAAGAAGGGCAAGGGGCATGAGCATGGCAAGCCTTATGGATTTTTGGGTGATAAGGGAAAGAAGAAAGCTACTAGCGGATCTACTCAAAGTAAGCGAGAGTTGAAGTGCTTTAGGTGTGGAACATTTGGTCATATTGCTAGTGATTGTAGGAGTCTTGCACCGGTGTGCTACAAGTGTGGGAAAGGAGGACACAAGGCTTTTGAGTACAAAAGTACGGATGTGGTTTGCTATAACTATGGAGAGGATGGATATATTAGTACCAAGTGTACCAAGCCGAAGAAGGAGAAGTCTAGGTGGAGGAACATGACTTAAATCATTCAATTTCATAATCTTCTTTGGTGTTGATTGGTGAGTGAATTCATGCTTAAGGTTCAGAAATTGAGTGATTTAAATCATGTTTTTTGTTGTTGGGAAATTGAGGAAGGAAGGTGTTCTTGAAGAAGTTGAGTGTTTTAGATGTTGTTGTTGAGATTTCAGACATTTTTTTGTTTGTTTTTTTTTCCTGGATTTTTTATGAAGGTTGATGATGAAGATAAGGAAGAAGATGAAAAAATGGGCAAAAAAAAAAGTTATTGATGGTACATCATAATATACAATGGACCTTCATGATCAAACCATCACTTTTTGATAAAAAAAGATCAAACGATTAAAATGAAAAGAATTAATAAGGTCTATGGTGGACCAACATTGTTTGTATTCCGCTTTAGACCTTTGGGATTAAAGTTAAGATTTATTTGAATAACAGAGATAAACATAAAAGACAAAAACGTTGTTTTTCCGAGTTATCAGACTAAAATAAAAACTAGAAATTAATTAGGGGATCAATGGACTAATTATGTTGAAAATTTTATGAGTTAAATTCTAGTGAGTGTAAAACATTTAATATCATGGATATAGTTGGAATATACTACGAATACAAAAGTGAAAGCTACAGTGGAAAAGTCAAACATATATTTTCTTTAAATTTTTATTAGTCTTCTTTCGGGTTAAAATTATCAATCTTGTGTCAAAAGAATAGGGAAATTATTTTATTTTCAAATTCAACTGCAGGATACTCTATTAGCAAGGATCTCAAAAGATTAGTTGGGTAAATATATGTTGGGGAGATTAACAAGGATCTCAAATAGATTAGTTGGGTAAATATATGTTGGGGAGATTAGAGGAGTATCAGGAGCAACAATGGACCAATACTTCAAAAATTATGAGAGAGACGTCATATCTCTACCAAAAATCGTAAAATATTAGGTATATGTATCACCACTCTTATACATATCTAATTTTTTTTCATCCACATACGATGTAGGGTTAACCGTTTACACTTGAACCAAACAATTTCATGCTTAAGCGTGAGTTTCTCACATCCTATACTTGATCTAATTCCAGAATCCATTCTCATTCTTCCACCGAATTAAATTGTGCCTTAATGCCATTAGTTTGGGAGACCAGAGAATCGACATGAGCAACAATAGGAGAATGCTCCAAAACCAAAAGAGAAGGAGATGGCACATTTTTAGCATAAACTTAAAGGTGTTAGGAACAATGTCACCTCTCTTAAATATTCAATATTTTATCAATTTATAGTTGGTGTGGGACTAATCTCTCACAATTGAATTGAGCATTCCCACTCAAGTATTAGTCTCCCACATTATATACTTGCATCGCCATTATCACCAACAAAACACGCCTCCTAACTATTATGTCAAGAAGACTTTTAATACCGAGATCCTCCTCCTGCTCTCCCACGAAGCTGAACCAAGCTCTAATTGTCTCCGATTAGATTTGAACTTATGACCCCATGCGCAACAGACAAACTAAACAAACACACCTTTTAAGCAAAAAAACTTAAGAGGCCTAAAATAAGAGGCTTGAGCTGTCTTAAGCTTGAATCAGCCCTGCCTCCATTCTGATGTTGAACCCTAGGACTAACCTGATTGTGCCTTAAGAAATTAATAATAGAAAATTTTGTCTTCAAAGTACAAATCAAACATTTGTAATACAACGTTTTCTACGCAAAAGTTTCTTCTTTAAATTGCTTAAACAATGCCCTACAAACATTTATAGAAACTCTCCAAATAATATCAATCAAAATGAAGAGACTTCCTTCCGGCTATAGAAAAGACCAGATGGACTACCATTGGAAAGCAGTGCTAACCTAACAGGATTAGCAGCTCCTTCTTCTACCGTCAATTTACCGGTATTAGCAGTTATATCTGTCTTGACATAACCAGGACAAACACAATTGATGCAGAAGGTAGGATATTTCTTTGCAATAATTCTTGTATAGGCATTCATAGAAGCTTTAGCAACAACATAGGCAGCTGCAAACCTAGGCCAACCTTTTCTTTCTAAGGACCCTTCTTCAAAATCTTTGATAAACTCCTTTAATACTTCATCTATTCTTTCTTCTGTAAGGTTTTCGACATCATTGAAGACTCCTTTTGCCCACTCATTTGATACACCCTGATTTGACATCAATATCAGTGATAATGCAGATTTAGTTAAACGATTTTGATTAAAATCGTAAACTAAATAACAAAGTATACCTATAAAATTTAAAAATTACAAGCTAGGTTCATCAAAATTTCAAAAATATGGTGAACAATTAAGTAATTTGGTGTTAGCAAAGTCCATTATCTACTTTTACTATAAAAAGTTGAGTTTGATATGAAAATTAAAATCTGAAAAGCATGAAATGTATCACTAAATATAATGCATACAGAATTAGAGAAGAATTTCATTTTTCTGGTCTTCAATTTGTATTTATAAGTCCATTTGTTTTGTAGTAGTTTTCCAAACACTATAATTACTAGCTTATTTATTTTTAAGAATTTATTAATGTACAAATTAGCTTACATCTATCTTGCCCAAAAATGATGATACATTGACTACTCTCGGTGAATCCGATAACTGGAGGAGGGGAAGAAGGTATTCAAATGTTCTTTTAGCACCATGATAATTTATTTCAATGCATTCTTTAGCTGACTCAAATTTTTGTATTACTGCCCTTCTCAATTCTTCATCAGATAGTGCTTGCTGCAAGGTGAGAATCAGTCAAAACTCAAACAAAACCATCATAGATGTTCTTAAGACCAATAAAAATATCTGTCCTAAAAACAAAATAGAACTATTCAACATAATAAATATAGAAAAGCTTCCAACACAGTTTAAAATTTCAGAAGACGACTAGTACTTCTCATATATCATGACATTTTCATGCTGTGACATGGTTTATTCGTAAGGAAGGAACAAAATCAATGCATTTACTTTCGGATTTTTGGGCTAATCCAATGATTGTACGGTGGCTACAAAACCATTGGATACTAAAATCCAACGGTTTTCAATTATTGCACCAGTGCAACCACTTGCATTGGTTCCGCCACTACAGAGAATTAATCCGTAATCCACCGATGAACATATCATCCATGGCTGCAAGACCAAAGAAATAAAGATAGATCTTCAAAATTAGGTTGACATTGAACGTTGTCTATCAGAATGCATAATGCTAAACAAAGATATGATCAGAATCAATAAAAATGTTCATTGACTGACACTGAAATTTGGTGTTTTGGTTGGTAAAAATTCGTCATACAATTTCCAGTACATATGCATCGTGGATGTTCAAATTGATCAAGAAAAGTAGAAAACCGATCAGAACCCATTCAGTCAGGTAGATTCAAGCTTCAAACTTTTTCAGCATCTATTATTCACTTGATACAAAACATAGGTCAATACTAACCCCGTTCGTAATGATTGCTGAAGAGAATAAATCAATGTCGTGAATTTCAACTCCGCTAATCCCAGCATTGTTAACCTACACAATACAGTCTTCGGACATGAAATACATACAAATAAACAACGCGTATCAACTCTAATATGGAACTTTTAATGATTTTTAAGAAAATTATCAAGCTCGTTAAATGGAAAATAGGCCTGATTATACTAAAATAAGCAAATCTATCAAATGCAACGTGACATTTTATACGACTAGGGAAAACAATGAGGGGTGGGGACGATGAGGACACCCCACTCCTGCTCCTCAAACCAATATTATAACGTGGTGTATTAATTATTAGATTTCAATGTTACCAGAATATCAAGTTTGCCAAACTGGGATTTAACAAAATCTGCAAGAGTAGCTACACTTGCATCATCAGCCACGTCTAGTTGATGAAATACAACAAAATCTGAAAGACCAGAAGCTTTGAGCGTTTCCAAAGCATGAAGACCTCTTATCTCATCTCTTGATGTAAGCACCACTTTGATTCCAGCTGAAGCTAACTGCCTTACTATCTCTAATCCAATTCCTTTGTTTGATCCAGTCACCACTGCATACCTATGGAAGAGAGATTAAGAGGAAGAAGACACAAAAATTAGGAAAATATAATATTCAGAAACATGGTTAGATATGTTACAAAAGCGGCCTGCATGGTGCACGACATGGTCCAAGACCAATTTTTAACTTAATATCGCTCACTCTTCAATTTAGTCGTTAAATCATACAAATATGAGTAGTCTCTAGAGCATATAAAACTCGGAGTAGTCCATACTATTAGAATGTTAAAGACTAAATTGATAGATTTTCATATATTTTAGCGCCTAAATTGACGGATTTTATTATGGACTAAATTGGAAAGATAATAATGGTTTAGGGTTCCAAATTAATGGTATATTCAACTGTTAGCATTAGAGCCTAAGGTAACCAACTTATTTTCGCTCAAAAAAAGAGGCAAACAACTTATTTGTAGGTTATAGCACAGACACTTATCATGATAAGCGTTTATGCATAAGCTTACATAAGCTATTTTTATACAAAAGGATAAAACAAAGTTAAATTGTTTTTGTGTATGCTATAAGCTGTTTCATAAGCTATATTAGAGAACTTGTAAAAATAAACCGAAAAGAGTTTGTGATAACTGTCATAAGTTGTTTTCATAAATTCTCCTTAACAGTCTCATAAAACTTATGTCATTAAAATAAGCCAATCCAAATAGGATATTTAAAAAAAAAACAAAAAAAAAACAATAGATAGGTCTCACGTTCGAATACTCCTCATGATGGGTGAATAAGAATTTGCCTCCTATAACAATATAAAAAGGAATATAGACTGAATTTTTTTTATTCTTTTTATAATATTATTTAAATTATAAATTAAAAAATAGTAAAATCTCATTAGAGTAGAATTGCACCAATTGACAATGATCTAATCCTATAATCCCCAAAAGAGATCTTTTATTTTAAGATTGTCAAATGCTAAAATAGTAACATGTGTCCCAAGGGCACATACTAATGAATTTAAAATAAAAATAAATGATTTAAAAGTTGTACATTCAACTTTATTCAACTTTTTAAAGTCAAAATTTTGTAAAAAACTTTTAATTTTGGATTTCTTAAATTGTGCCATAAGGGCACAAGATAGCAACACCTTTTAAAATTTGGCATCTATGAAGTATCTTTTTAGGGAAATTTTTTAGATATTTGATGAGTTCAAGGGTCTGCATGAAGATCCCAGTTTATTTAATATTAAAATGTAATTAATATTAATGTATAATTAGATACCTAATGGAGGTGATGCTATAAGTACTTTTACCTAAAAAAACCTAATGGATTTTATTTAAAAAATTTGTGTGAGGTAATAAGTTGGAGAGATTAAATATTTATATACTACTGTTAAAAAATTATAAATAAGCATCTCTATCAAAAAATAGATGTCTCAGATTGTGAATCTTCTAACGAGAAATTTGGCTGTCGTATTGCTGCAACAGATCTAAGGTGTGTGGGGTTAACGAAGTGATGGTATAGTACAGATGAGTGTAGGATACAAAAGAGGAAAGTTTGTGTACTTTTTTTTTTTGAAAGATTGGAAAGTTTGTGTACTTACCTGTCAGGATGTTCTCCTCCCATCTTTAGTTCAACTTGGGAAATTCCAAAAGAGGAAAGTTTGTGTACTTTGACAATGTTGTTGCTTGTGAATTTGTGTTGTTTCTTCTGTTGCTTAGTGAAGATGAAGATGTTGACTTCAAAAAGGCCACACGTCCTAGTTTAGCCTCGGTTATCCACTACATTTATTTTTTCCCAAAATCATTCTATAAAGAAAAATATTATTTATTTACAAAAAGCTAATGTATAGAGGCATTTATATTGTTGAGCCAAAATTGATTTTCTACAATGTTTTGAAGTTTTTTGATGATAATAAAATATAAAAAGAGTAATTGCATATGTTAATGTATGTTCAAGTGTGTATAGTTATTGATTAAAATACAAAAATATTATATAAGTTTTGGTCATGAAAGAGTAAGATTATGGACATATGTAAGAGCATCTTAATAAAATGAGAAGTTGAAGTTTTGGATCAGACTTCGAAGAAGTCGAACTCTGAAGGTCTGGAGCATCTGAAGATTGAAGACTCTGAAGATATCCACACTCTGAAGGACACATTAGCATCAAAAGATTATGATTGGTTTTGTCGTCTTCTAAATGAGGGTCGCTATCTGACTCTGATAGTACAGTTTTTCTTCGTCTGAACGTCAAATAAATAAAAACGGATTATAGAGTAAGGTATTGCTATCACACAAAACGGATTATAGAGTAATATCGCATTATACAAATAAATAAAAAGATAATAAAGGAGTATCTATTTATAAAAGCAAAAAGAGATGCTAAGGTATGTCTGAACGTCAATATTATAAATTTTTAACACATGACACTTACAATCAAATTGATTGTCAAAGTCATATGTGTTGTTGAGTACAACTGGCCATAAAATTTTTAATTATTCAACATTACAAATTACTCCTTAATGTATAAAGTTTAAAACAGTGATTGTATAACCCTTATATACAAATCAATAGTGACCATGTAGATAGCTTAAGGCTGCAAAACTTTTTTTAATCTCTACAAATGGAAGGGATATCCGTTAATTATGTTACATGTACTTAGCCAACAACTTAGTGGAAGCTCAACTTAAAAAACATGCATATTACCTAAATCATGCAACATGGCCAAACAAATCAAGTGAAAAATAACAACAAAAGATTATATTTCGATGCAACATATCTGTAATAGTCATTATTATTATCAGCATCTCATTTTATTTTATTTTAAATCAAATATGCATTTGACTATTAGAAAAGTTATAGTTAGAACATTTGATATATTTTACAAAATACAAAAGATATAGCATCAAACTGCACATCGCGCGGGTCTATATCTAGTTTAGTTTATATAAGTAATTAAGCAAAGAATCCTAAAAAATAACCTCAGTCTTAGTTTCAAACGTTACAAGAAATTTAATAGAGAACTAAAAGTTGTTTACCGCCCTAAATTCCAAGTTTAGATTATATCAAATTTAACATGTAGGAAAGACAATTTAAGAAATAGTTATGATTAAATCCAAATACCTTTAATAATCTGACAATCATGATTTATTGACGGCGTAAAAAGTCTTTATCAACTCATACACATGACATTGTAAAATATTTTACAATATATAATAGCAATCAAAATGAAATAACTTTATTCTGGCTATAGAACAGGCCAGATGGACTACCATTGGGAAGTAGTGCTAACCTAACAGGATTTGCAGCTCCTTCTTCTACTGTCAATATACCAGTATTAGCACATATATCTGTTTTGACATAACCAGGGCAAACACAGTTGATGCAGAAGTTAGGATACTTCTTTGCAGTAATTCTTGTGTAAGCATTCATAGAAGCTTTAGCAACAGTATAGGCAGCCAAATATTTAGGCCAGCCTTTTCTTTCTAAGGAACCTTCTTCAAAATCTTTGGTAAACTCCTTTATTACTTCATCTATTCTCTCTTCTGTTAGGTTTTCAACATCACTCAAGACTCCTTTAGCCCATTCATTTGATACATGCTGATTTGACATCAATATAATCAATATAATTAGTGCTAATGCAAATTTAGTTAAAGGAGATAGAGTAAAAACTAAACATAAACTAAATAAGAAAATATATATATACCTATAAAAATTTTAATATAAAAGTTGGACTCGATATCAAAACTTCTAAAAACAGATCAGATTCAAGTCTTGAAAAAATTTAACTTCACAAAATTATTTCTAGTTTTACTAATTATTAGTATACCAATGAAAATATGGTCGATATTTGAGTAATTTTGTGCTAAGCAAAGTCTAGTATCTACTTTTAGTAGAAAAAGTTGAGTTTATGCTGAAAATAAAAAATAGGTATGCAGGTTATCTATAATTTTATCACTAAATTTAATAACGACAGAATTAGAGATCAAAATTTCATTTTGCATCTTTAACTTTTATCGATATTCGTCAAAAAGTGTAATGGTTCTTAATCATATGATTACAAGCTTATTAATTCTTAATAATTTATTGATCTACATATTTGCTTACCTCCATCATGCCTGCTACCGATGATACATTGATTACTCTTGGTGAATCAGATAGTTGAAGGAGGGGAAGAAGGTATTCAAATGTTCTTTTTGCCCCATAATAATTTATTTGAATGCATTCTTTAGCCGACTCAAGTGTTTGTGTTATTACCCTTCTCGATTCTTCATCAGATAGTGCCGCCTGCAATGTAAAAACAACTCAATATGCAAAGCCATTATCGAAGTTCTTCAAACCAGTTTCGACACAGTTAACATACTTAACATAGAGAAACTTCCAGCACAGTTTCATATTTCACAAGACAACTTATAGACTAGTACTTACATATATCATGACAATTTTTTGTAGTTAGGTGGTTTGGTTCATATTTCCCACTAGTATCAAATTTGAGGATGCATTCTTAATAAACAAGTGGTTTGGAGTAAAAATCTTGATAAGTTTAGTGGGAAATATTGAAATTTGGTGTTTTGATTGGTAAAAATTCTTGATAAAAGACCCAGTACATGCATCATGGATGTTCAAATTGATCAAGAAAAGCAGTAAAACAATCAGGATACATTCGGTGCAGGTTCAATCAAGTTTCTAACTTTATGATCTGCATCTATAATGGACAAGATAAATAACATGGGTTGAAACAATTACTAACCCCCTTTGTCATGATTAGTGAATAGTATAAATCGCTGTCGTTGATTTCAATTCCACCAATCCCAGCATTGTTAACCTATGCAATACAATTTTTGTTCATGAAATATATACAAATAAACAGTATTTATAACTCTAATAAGAAACTTGTAATGACAACTAGAACTGATAATGCTAAACTAAGTAAATCTACGAAATGCAACATGGCATTTTATATGACTAGGGAAGGCAATGAGGGTCGGGACGATGAGTACTCTCCACTCCCAATGCTCAAAACCATTTTATCATGTTTCCATGTGAATGTTGTTATGGAAACAGTGCGGGCAGAGGCAGAATTTTCCTCCCCACGAAAAACCTGCCCCAATCACGATGGGTTTGGAAAATAATACTCATCTCTGCCTCCAACGCCCCCGACTTTAAATATCGGGAAAAACTCGAACCTGAACCCACACCAGATGAAAGTAGGTTTTTTTCATCGAAGTTAGGGTGAGTTCGGTAGGGTAGCCGCATGTGCAGGTCCCATTACCACGCCTAAGGTAATGACTTTGCAAAGTGAATTACTTCTACAATACTTCATAAAAAGGGGGGAGGACTAGAGAAGATTGAACTCCCTGACTTGCAAGGGAACCAAAAGAAGATTGAAAAAAGACATTATAGAACAATTTCTAAATCATGCAAATGGCAAATTTGTTGTAAGTGTTGCTATAATACATTATCAAGTAAATATTGAATCCATTTTATCCTCAAATTTTATAAAAATAAGATACTTCTAGTTCCCCTATGAAATTACGAGGTTTTGTAACATGTGAAGACTAAAAATGAATAAATTTTTTATAAGGGATAAAATTTAAAAATAAATCAGAGACTAAACAGATATGTAACACTGAATTAAATGTCAAGGTTACCAAAATATCAAGTTTGCCGAATTGCAATTTGACGAAATCCGCAAGAGAAGCTACACTTGCAGCATCAGTGACATCTAGTTGATGAAAGACAACAAAATCAGAAAGACCAGAGGCTTTGAGTGTTTCCAAAGCATGAAGACCTCTTTTCTCATCTCTTGATGTAAGCACGACTTTGATTCCAGCTGAAGCTAACTGCTTAACTATCTCAAATCCAATTCCTTTGTTTGCACCTGTCACAACTGCATACCTGAGGAATTGTGACACAAGGATTAGTAAAATCTATAAGATTTAAATACTTGGTTGGATATGTTAAAGAAAGAAAGTTTGTTGCTACCTTTCTGTATGTTCTCCCATCTTTGGTTGCAACTTAGCAACAAGAAATATTTTCTTCTCTTAGGAGGAATTACTCTACCAGTACCACACGGAAATTCTTCTGTGACTAAGGTAATATCATATGTATCCATTGTGCCGTTTCCTATGATGTCTTTTAAAAAACTATAGAACAATATTTAAAAATACAAATAGAAAATAGACTCAATAAGAAAGGTCAATGATGTCTTTTTCATTTTTTCGATACAAAGTCTATAAACTTTGAGCAGATATCCTTATTTTAGAAAATTAATATGAACATGAGTGTGAATTATTTATTTTTTTATTTAATGTTTGATTTGTCTTTTTCATCCTTTTGTTTCTTGTCATTTCTTTTCATGGCCAAAAAAAAATATATTATTAGAAGTTTGATTAGCAATTAGTTAGTTACTAATTTGTGAATACCTATAAGTTATAGTCTTGATGTCATCACTTGTAGCCAACCTTCCTCATGTTTTATTTTACAAGTTACAACCATCAATATAATACTCTTAGGCTGTTCCCTCTTCCTCGTTAATGGATACCATCTTTTCTAACATACATTATTAATAATAATAATTAAAAGAGAATAGGTGGTAGTTCAATTGTTTTTATATTTTAGTACAAGAGAATTGTACTAAAATATGAAGTTGAACTTTGAAAAATTTGTTATATTAAACAAATTATCAAAGATTAGGGTAGCATCACCTGTGTCTTTAATATTTAAAAATTTACTTGATATGTAAAATATTTTGTCATTTGTCCTATTTGTTGTCCTATTTGTCTCTCAGGGTTCCTCATGTATTCCAGTTACCATTGCCTTTGCTCTTGACCTGCATCTCTTCCATTTCATGCCTTGCCTCAGAATTCTCTATTTGAAAATGATGCCGCTCAACAACGAAGCTGGCAACACATTTTGCACCTTCCCCTCATCAACCAGCCACATTCAAAACCTTCAAACTATGCAATTGTGGCTCTCCATACACTGCTTCACCTTTAGCATAGACATACAAAGTCGAGAATCGACCACCACACCAGCGCGCATGCCTTTGTCTCAAGTGTTGGCGGGTGGCCAGATAAGGTTTTAGAGGGATGGATGGGTCGCGTTGCCAGCTATTGAGAGAAAGATAAAAAGAGAATATTTGTTGTTTTAACAAATTAAAAGACAACAATAATAATAAAATTACAGATACGGGCTATGTGGGACTCAAGGTGGGAGACATGACCATAGCCTTGCCATGCCACCATTATATAAAAATTGCCGACGGTGTACATATAAATAATGTTAAAAACAAAACTATCCACAGTAGCGATCATCAACATTACATAGAACCATTATCGAATGTCCATCATAGATGCTATCATATACATGGAACTTAAATAAGTCATATTCAAATGATAAGACACATAACTCATCCCCGGAACCAAATGGGGATATATTGTTTCCCTTTTTGCTAAGTGTGCTTCAACACTCAACTTTGCAAGTTATGAATTAGGAATATTAGATTAGAAACCATATTATATAAAATCCTTGGCCGCTGCATTTCTAAATGTGGATTGCACCAGGTATTGAGTTGTACCTTACCTTGTGATATTACTTTTCATGGACAAGAGGAGAATACACAGGAAACCACATATTGTGTCGGACATACTCCACAGTCTCCTCCTGCAACAATAAACAGTGGCAAAATTATTATGTGAAGGGTGTGGCTCATTCCTGTAGCAACGTTCCCGTGTTAACACATTCTATTCTACACCGATAGCATGAAAACTTATAACGTCCACTCTGCAAGAATTTCTATTGTATCAAAATCTCATTAAATTGGGAAAAGTTGCATACTTTTGACATGTTTGCAAGTTCTCTAGGCCCTACATCACCAAGTCCCTCTGCCAGATCTTCTTCAACTGCTGCTCGAAGCACAGCAGCTCCAACCTCTGCTGTAACGTCTCGTATGCTGCAGTGCGCAAAGTAGGGTTAATAAAAGAAGACCATGACTTCAACTACTAAGAACTGGCCATAATTTCAACTACTGAGAACTATTTAGCTTCTCAACAAACAACCAAATAAACAAGACTTTCTATTCTAATAAGAATGTTGTTGAGTACACGTTTTTTTAACCATATCTCAAGCTACTACATTTGGTAAACGACTAGACAAGAGAAAGTGGGTGAATACATATTTTGTTAGATATATGGTATCATATTTGGTTTCTAAATCCAATATAACATTCAGAAAACCACATTAATTTCATTAAAAAATTGCAACTTCGTTTGTTCTGTTCATGTCATAAAAGAGGCAGGAAAAGCAAAGCAAAAAAAAACAAAACATATCAGAGGGAAAAGGGAATATTACCTATTAACGGATGGATATAGAATTCCTTGTACGACATCTTCCTCAGCCATGTATGAAGCAAGGCTGTTAAAATGAAAATGCGTATTGTCAGCAACTTATATGACAAGATGCAACAAGTGACATGAAAAATAAAGTAGGATTTGAAATTTAATCCAGTTAAATTATTAACAAAATTGTGATCATATATGCCTTATTTAAGAAAAGCACTGAATGATAAGAAGCACTGTAAAACTTATGGTGAGTGCATGTCATGTATAGAGTTATCATGTTGACAATTTTAGCAGTAAAAAATACTCTCAAAATATAGTGCATATGTACTATTTTGCAAGAAAATAAACGACCCAAACAACGGATCACATAGAACAGATTTAAAAAATATATAGAGAACAGGTAAAAAGTAAACATTTGGCAGCACATAAAACAAGGAAAAACTGCTCAATGACTCATTTACTCAGACGTCATCACAGCCTATTGAATTCCATTATGAGAAGACTCGATAAATGTAAAGATATTTTGACAATCCTCCATGAATCGAAGACCTAATAGCTTTTAATAATAAAAATAAACAATTGTCTAAATTAACATCATACCATTCAGCAGCTGCTTGCAACATTCCATCTGTAATAAGATGAGAACCTGATAGAAGTGTTCCCAAACCAATTCTGAAATGAAAAGTTCAAAATAAAAGTTACACTAGTAACTCAATTGTAAGTATATAAAATCCAAAATAAGTAAGCCCTACCCTGGGAAAAGGTACATATTGTTTGCTTGATTTACATGGCCTACATTCCCATTACCTGCGCAAAATTTGAATTGCATAAAAACAATAGCTAATGAAAATGTGAACTTTACAAGATATAACAATCAATGCAAGAATTAATTACCAAAATCTACATTTTCGAAAGGGCTTCCACTTGCGAACACTATATGTTCCCCAGCATGATTAAAAGCATCAATAGCAGTGCACTCAGCTGTTCCAGTAATACAAAAAAATATTCAAATTAAAAAAAATCATAAATATTTTTATGGAAATGTGAATGCTTAATAAGATTTGTACAAACAAACCATTCAATGTGGGATTAGACATGGCAAAGATAGCAGGTTTTGTTGAAGCAGATTCTCTCATTGCCTTAAGCACCTGAGCTGAATCTCAACCATTAAATTTTAAGAACTCAACTAAGAAAAGTTAATACAGTAACCAAAGCTGTCACAGATATCTATTTCATAAATTTCACTGGGGGATATGACATAACAGAAGTGCAACTGTAGTAGATAAATTACCTCCTCGTTGAAAATACCACCAACACCAGACAAACCTAGGAGCACATGTGGCTTAACTTTCTTAACCTAAAGATCAGTAGGTTAGGTAAAGGATCAACATAAGCATGGATAAATATTTAAAATAAGTATCACTAAATAAAAGGAGTTTAGTCCTTTTATATCAAAATGATTCTTTTGAATATAATAAGAGTAGAGCCTTGAACCAAATAAAGTTTTTCTCAATGAATCTTATAACATTTACCACTTCAACTATACTAGCACCCTCAGTAAGCCCGTCTATGTCTCTTGGATTTTTAGCAAATGGGGCCGCATCTGGATCTAGATTGTTCCTTTCTGTTGTAACTAGACCCTGCATATGAAGATGGCGTTGCTATCAGATATAAATCAACAACAGCCAAACATGAAATAGCAGCACACAAATATTAATTGAACACAACACAGTTATTTATTTCTCATATTATGTGAACAACATTAGGTACAAAAACTAATCAATCAAGATAAAGAATGTGATAATAAAAAATTAAAAAAACTGTTTGTATCACATCGAATTAGACGTTTTGTAATGTATATGAAAGTCAACACAACGATGGTTTTCAAGCATTGCCACTTAAGTAGATTGAAGATTAAAGATTGTGAAAGCATACATTTTTATCAATCAGAAAGAATTGACTTTTGGCAGCTGATTCACTGCACCCAGATATTTTTGCAACTGCCTGGATGGCCATTTTCAGAACCCCTAGCCCTGCACTGAATCCAAAAGAGAAAAAAAGTTGAGGCAGGCATGTGATAAAACAACAATAAAACAAAAGAAACTGGACACACAATATTATGCCCATTATGATCAGCTTTGCAAGTACCTCCCAGCTCCAACCATAACTATCTTTTGGTTCACAAAATCAGACAATGGTCGACCTTGAGATCTTACAGTTCCCAATAATCCAGCAAGTGCAACACCAGCAGTGCCCTACAGGACACGGTAAAATTGATGCTTCAGTAGCAACTTCAATAACAGCATTAGAAATACCTTAAAGATATTCTACATCAACAGTATTTAATGTCACTTTCTCACCTGTATATCATCATTAAACATGCAAAACCTTTTCTTATATCGTTCTAGGGTTTCAAAAGCCCACTTCGCTTGGAAATCTTCAAACTGGTGAAATTAGCACAATAATTTAGCTACCAAATTTAATAATCGAAAAAATGATAGAATAGTCATAGATACAAACCTGCACAATAGCCTTGGGCCATCGAGCATGAACTGCTTCCATGAATTCATCAACAATTGAAAGATACTCTTCACCTTCCAGCCTTGGCTGTCGAAGTCCTAAATCTATCACATGAAAACAACACGAGAAAATCCAATGCCTTTCAGGATATCAAGGTAAACTAACTAGTGTGCTAGATTTGATGGTAGTCTTTGCATTTTCAGAATGTAATTACATGTTAAGGATAAACTAGTCATAAATGTGTCTGAAATTAATCAAGAAGATACAATATACAGCAGTGACTAAAATCTAAAGTAACATGTCAGAATTCTGAATATGGTGAATCTTTTATTTGAATTCATTCATGTTATTTTTTGTTTTTTCTAATAAGTTCACTTTTATTTGCACGAGAAAAGTATGAATAATGACTCGTTATAACTCAAAAGGTAAAGAACGTCAATATCACAGTCTGAAACTCCTAAAATGCCGTGTGTAAGGTAGTAAAAAATAATCAAACCACAGTAATGGTTTATTATCATGGTCATAGTAGTCAAAAGCAAACAACTGGTTTGAGTTCAGGGATAAGGAGTTGGAGGTCCTGAGTTCAAACCCAAATGGATGAGTAAATATTAATCTAACTATTAACATTTGCCATTAAAAAAAAACAAAGAACTGACGAGCATGACATATAACTTCTTTACAAACATAAATTCTTAGCAAGGACTGCCTGAACCAAGGAGGGCTGGCAGGAGCTATGGCCTTCCAAAGCTCAAAGATTATAAAATTATATAAAGAAAGTTTGTAAACCGTGAACTTATTGATGATCTAATTAATTGGTTAGGTTTTTATGCTGAAGGTAGAGACAGTTAAATTGAACAAGTGACTATGGTAGTTTCTTCTCTTGTAGTTTTTTTCAAACTTCCAGCTAAGCTTTGCAAATAGCTTATAAGTTATCTATGGTAAGAAAGCTTTACTGGAGCAATAATTTTAGACTTAATAAGATGAGAAGATATGATAAGATTTAGAAGCATGGTGGGTTATGCTAAAGATATTTAATCTAGTGGCGGTAATTCAGAAAGGAAAGAACTTGATCAAGCCTCATTCATATGTTTTAAAACCAAATCCAGTGCAGTCTATCAATCCTTCATGTATCGTAGATATTGACTTTTGAAGTTATTCATGATACTAAATAAATAAATATTGGAATTAACACGCCCAACATGAATCGTTTGGTTTCTTTTTTGCACCCCAATAAATTAAACTGTGAGACATTTAAGTAAACAGCTATAAATAAACAAACAAAAGATCTAAAGGAATGGTTATGCTCACAAAGGCGGTCTCCAAGTAGCTTTTGATTGTTGGTGCCAACATCTAACATGACTGGAAGTATCTGCCATATTTGAAAATACAACATAGGTTGAGCAAACAGGCCTTATTTCTACTTTTAGCAAGTGGTAGTTAGACAAAAGGAATCTAATTGACATATTATTCCACATGATTGATCTTGAGAGAAAATATCATAAAAACATTGTCAACTCATATAAAAGATACATAACTTTACATGACAAAATTAAAACTTATAAGCATTAATGAAATGATATATGGCAAGTATCCTAGCACAGGTACAAATCCATTCGGTTATTAAAATGTTACAGATGCTTCTACCCAAAGTCATGGCCACTAGCAAAAATGCTTAGGTTGATGCTCATCCAGAAAACGCAAACAATAACATACATAGATTGAGACAGAAAAATAGATACAGACATAAAAAGAAGCATACTCTTTGCGGATTGATACCAGCAGCAGCGACATACACATCAAGTTTTCCAATGGGTATTCCAATTCCTTGAACTCCAAGATCACCTAATCCAAGAATTCGACTTCCATCTGTCAAGACAATCATGTCTACCTGCAAAATATCAATAAGATGCTGAAATGAAACCAAATATAGGAGTAAATATAGAACAATCTATTTTCACATAATGAACCAAGGTAATGAGAAGGTAACCACAATTCGTATACGAGATTTTGAGTTGTCGAAAAAATCTATACAAACTGTGATAGAACCCACAAATTCAAGATGAATGAAATTGTATTTTATTTAATGAAAAGTGATGAGCTTAAGAGCACTACAATGGTGAAAACAGAAATTGAAAGGGATAAACCAGAGTTAAAGACTCCTAATCCAGAGCATAGCTCCTACCAGAGAGTTGACTCTCCTAATTACTATTTGATAGAAAGGTACTGAATGCCTTCTACACTCTCTCATCCTCCCTTATAAACTAAGGTGATCCCTTTAAATAGTGGCTCTAATCACTAATTAATTATTCTCCTAAAAGTGTCGGTCAAACCACTAATTAACCATTACTCCTAAGATTGTGGCTCAAGTCACCAAGCTCCCCTCAGCTTCTATAACCTTCTGTAAGGTGTAAGAGTGTAGCGTGTGTGATTTGGACCATTCATTGGGCCATCAAACTCATGGGACCCTAGTGTCCTATCAAACTGAAAACGTAGTATCAACTTTATGCATCATGCATACTTTGAAAGTATTAAAAAATTTCCTTTTCAACAAAAAAAGTAAAAGAATCCAAGCCCCTTCACTCTCCCCTAAGTTTTCATGACTTTTTGACAAATCACCCCTTTAAAAACATATAAAAAGCATCCTTGAGTATGATTGTTTGTGAAAAATTAACTCTACAATTTATGGTTGGGCCCAACACATCCCCGCAAAACTGACTTGTGAGGTGAGGATTGCCCCTGCTTAGGAACACTTGTTCAGGCCATCTCTTATCCAACGTGGGACTCTTCTAACAAATTTATAGTGTAGAAATTAAAACAAAATCAACAATTACAAAAAAGATATTGGATAAATTTATCCAGGTCCATACAAGAGGTATCAATGAAAACAATGTTGCGTTCTACAATTAAAATGGTTTGTTGAAAGGATTAAAATATTTGACATTGTGTTCACTAAAGGACTTCTTTTATTAAACTACTTAATAAGAGACTATTGCCATACCAGGCCAATTGATTTCTTTTTATTACTCAAGGAGTTGAAATGTACCATATTTAGCACAAGGAACAGAAAATAAGTGATTCAATTGTTCATAAGCTTGAACAGTATGCTATAGGGATTAGATGGGAAGAATAAAAGGTGAAGAGTTATTTCCAATTCCGACAATGAAATTAAAAAGAAAATGATATTGCATTGCTGAAACTAATGCAATACCTCTTGAGCTGGCCAGTTATAGATCATTGACATCATCTCTCCTTTGTCTTTGGCACTAAAATACATTCCACGTGGCCGTCTAAATAACCCTGAATAATTTTGACACACTAATCCAACTGTAGGAGTATATATTATTGGAGCAAACTCTTTAATATTATCAATAAGAACCTGAAGAAAAGTGAAATATATCAACATAAGAATCAGACACAAAAAATTGATTATACTCTTAAAATACCAAGCAAATCGTGTCTGAAAGAACCTAAAAAAGAAGCAAACTTCGTCATCAAACTCACTCTGTAGTACAAAGTTTCGTTCCTATCATGCAGTCTATTTAAGATTCTCCATTTTGCTAGGGAAACAACTTTTTCTGGTTGTCCCACAGTATTCTTCTCCAAAGATCGGTATGAATCCACTGAAAATAATAATAAATGGCTATGAAATATTAGTAAAGAATAAAATTACAAATGCCTTAAAATTGAGTTTGATTTAACAAAACCCCAAAAAACTCTCTTAAGATGAGATTTGCCATCCACTTATAACTACTATTAAGGTCATCTCATTGTCTATGTGGGACTCTCAGCATATGGAGCTTGAAGTTTGGAAGATTTGACATATGTGGATGGCCCAATAGATTTAAGATAGACTCTAATACCATCTAATAATTTTGGTCTGACTTAAGTCAGCTAAAAATAAGCTAGCTCTCACGGTGAGGGTTACCCTCGACTTACAGTCGCAACTAAAACCATATCACCATCTAATGTGGAACTTTCAACAAGATGGATAAAAAGCATGAAACTAAACACATTATAATATCAAAAGCATAGGCCTCAAACTTACTAAAGCGGTCATATTGCTGCTCAAATGATATAACACGAGGAGGAAGAAGCCCTCGAAGCCCCAATCTATCCCTTTCAGTCAAAGGAAACCCAGTATCCTGCATTCCAAGAATTTAAAAACAAAAATCATTGAAGAGCAACCTTAGAGGAAGGTTTTCATTACCAATTGACATCATCCACAAGATTATGTAAAACAAACAGCCATGAGAAGCATCACTCAGTTACACTCAACCAAACTCTAAACACATGCCATAGAAAACATCAATAACACAGAAAACAAGTAAACAACATCAAATAATTCCCTATTTGGGTGGGCTAATTTAGCTTGGGACCTGGAGTATGCTCTCCTCAAGGTCTCAGGTGGTTCGATTCACCCCGATGTCAATTTGGCGTGGGCTAATTTAGCTTATTTAAAAATAAAAAAAAATTCCTATTTCCTCTAAGTTTAATCACGGTCGGTGTAAAGAAATCTACATTGTTAACACATATTAACCCATCATGTGTATGACTTTAGAAGTGGTTACAATAAAAGTCAAATGTTTCTATTCAGCTTAACGGTTATGATTCAGTGACAGTGTAAAGAATTTTTACACCAATGGTGTATATGAATTAAATCCTTCCTTATTACTCACTCAAAAAGAAGAAACAAAAATAAGTAGTTTTCATATAAATAAATATGAAATTAACTTCTATGCACTGACGGTGTAAAACTTTTATACACGTGCATTCAATCAAATCACACCATCCTAAAGTATCTCCATAAACATCTATGTGACATGATTTGATTGGATTGGATGCACCTGTAAATAGTATAGAAATTAAATTCAATAAACATCAGCAAAGGCACATCAATCAATTTTCTTCTTAAAAAAAAGGCACATCAATTAACAAGAATAAAAATATTTTGATCGAAATGATAAATTCACAGTAATCTTGGTCAAAAACAGAAACATCTTGGTCAAAACAGTAATTTACACTATAATTAAACTGATTCAACGGTCGCTTATATTCTTCTCACTCATCAAATTAAACCAAATCAATCACAAATAAAGGAATTACATAAACTAAATAATATCCACTTCATTTCTGCAAAATCAAACTGAATTCAAAATTCCACATAGATGAGTAAAGATTACTGTAAATATTGTTTTGCAGAAACCGTCAGTGTAAAAAATCGCTGTAAATCATACCTTGTTGAACCAAGGATCGTGGAGGATGTCAGCACCACGTTTGTGAACAATGCAAGGACCGGGAATCGCGGTGGAGAAACGCTGCGATCGGACGAGTTTAGAAGCTGAAACGAATCGCGCGAATTTCCACATTCTTCTCACTTTCCCTTCAACGAAGCTTCAAATTGAACTCAACGCTAACTTATAAAGAATTAACTAAACTACTATTAATCAAAGTTAATTAAGCATCTTAATTATTTATTGTGCTGAGAAAATTGACAAAAGTGTTTGTGGCTAGTAACTACTACTAATCTACTATGATATTACTAAATGCAGTGTCGTTTTGTAGAGGGAACTGTATAGAATTTTCAAGCGGTAATTGTTGATTTTAGCGGTGACTATTCTGCACTCATACTTTGTTGTTCTATGGTTGACTTTGATTATTTACCACAAATTAATGACACTGTTTTTGGTTATTTTTAGTAATCATTTTGATGTTTAGAAGAAGAAAAAAAGGAAGTAACTAATTTGGGTATAAAATATTCTGCATTATCAAGTTATTTTAAGTTGGCATTAACTAACTGACACATGTCATTATTTTAACTTGACATGTCAACAACCAATTAGTTAGGTCTTAAAAAAAACAACCAATTAGTTAAAATGATATGTTAACTAGTTAAAATGATAAGTTAATCTGACATGTCAACAATAAACTCTTGACTTTTAACAAATTAAACATGAATATTTTTTAACAATTTCCAATGCAAATTTTTTAAATAAGTTTCATTAACTAAAGAGAGCACCGGTTAACAAGATCCTTAATTAAATATGGATCAAAATTAAAGACACTAATTTGTCTTTTTGTGAAAATATAAAAGTTTAATTTAGACATTACTTTTTGCAAAGACTGAATTATACCATAAACTAATTTGTGAGTAATTAAAATATGAGTCTTGTTAACCAATATCCTTAGAGCAATGGTTAAGGTAATCAAAATTAGTAGCTTTACATTAGAAATAACAATTTGTAAACCTTTTACAAGTTGACTTGACCATATTTTATCACCTTCCAACACAAAATTTCTATTTTTGTTTCTTTATCCAATGCCCCAAGGGCGCTCTTTATCATCTCCCTTAAAATATATATATATATATATATATATATATATATATATATATATATATATATATATTTTAACTTTTTTACACAAGACTAGTCTCTAAGATAGGTAGTCTTATCACAAAGAATATAGGAAACACTAATACACATCGTTAAAAAAGGAAATGTTAATCAATGATTTTGGGGCAATAGTTAAGAGAACAAACATAAAAATAGATCAAGCGATCAATCTTTATTTCGTCGAATCCGCTAACTTGAAAGTCGATCAAACTGAACTTAGATTTGGACAAAATTAAGGTTTTGTTTCTCACCTATGAATTGGACTGATTTGAGGTTTTGAGTTTGAAACCGTCTTGCACCCACCTGACAATCCAACTCTACGTACATATATTTTAAACTTTTTTACATGAGACTAGTCTTTAACATAGGTAGTCTTCTCAGAAAGAATATAGGAAACACTGATACATATCGTTAAAAAAGGAAATGTTAATCAATGATTTCAGGGCAATTGTTAAGAGAACAAACATAAGAATAGATAAAGGGATCAATCTTTATTTCGTCTAATCCGCTAACCTGAAAGTTGATCAATTTGAACTTAGATTTGGACAAAATTGAGGTTTTGTTTCTCTCTATGAATTGGACTGATTTAAGGTTTTGAGTTTGAAACCGTCCTGCACCCGCTTGACAATCCAACTCTACGTACATATATTTTAACTTTTTTACACGAGACTATAGTCTTTAACATAGGTAGTCTTGTCAGAAAGAATATATGAAACACTCATACATATCGTTAAAAAAGGAAATGTTAATCAATAATTTCGGGGCAATAGTTAAGAGAACAAACATAAAAATAGATTAAGGGATCAATCTTTATTTCGTCTAACCCGCAAACCTGAAAGTCGATCAAACAAAACTTAGATTTGGACAAAATTGGGGTTTTGTTTCTCACCTATGAATTGTACTGATTTGAGGTTTTGAGTTTGAAACAGTCCTGCACCTGCCTGACAATCCAACTCTACGTACATATATGATCTATCAATTATTGAACACTTGTTAAGTCTAAAATGTAGAAATACCAATTGAAGTTGTCTGAGTGGGATGATGTGGTTGAAGAGAATATCCAGTAAGTCACATATGTAGGATAGTCAAATCAAATGATATTAAAAGTCATCATGCACATCCCTAAATCTACTCGTAGTGATAGCCAATAAAATGGGCGACTTTTCAGCTCAAGGGTTTATATGTACTCAACCTAAAGGGGAAACTTCCGACACACAAAAAATGAAACCTTTTAAAAAAAACAAAAAAAACAAAGAGGGAAACTTCTTACATTTATTTATTCAATAAATATGTTGTATTTTTTTATAGAGAAAATAGGATGTGTATTTAATAGTTAACTTCTTCGCTAATTTAACAAAGTAATCGAGTTCAAGGAGTTAATAAGTTTCACCAAAGACGGATTGTTCAGAAGAATCTGACATCGATTCCTAACTGAAACAATTATTGGTTAGACTTAACTTACTTCTCGGGAAAACAATTCTTATTAAAAGAAACGATGTTTGGATATATTTATATAAAAGTGAAGTGAATATTAAATTCAAGGCTAAAAGCTTAAGTAGAATCAATTCTACAAACAAAAATAATTCTACTTTTAACTAAAAAAAATAAATTAATTCTACTTTTAAACATCCAAACATGTCCAAATAAATTCTACTCCCCTATAATCACTTTTGGCTCTTTCAAAATTGAAAGCAAACATTCTAATACAATTTATGTTGTAAATATATATTCACTGATAAAACTGGCTCGTTGTAAAACCAAGTGATTGGCCTCAAGTAGTTGATGAGTAAAACAATTTTTGATCAGACATTACTTACCTCCTAGTCGAACTTTAAACGAACTCTAAATAAGGAACAAGTTGTTTTGGAGAATTCAAGTTCAATTTTTTAGTAAAACAATTTTTTATCAGACATTTCTTACCTCCTAGTCGAACTTTAAACGAACTCTAAATTAGGACTCTTTACCTTGAAATTAAAAGGTTAACACTAAAGAATAAACTGGGTCGTATCATTAATATATAAAACAAAGAATTGCATGGCGTGAGTTTGGCTTAGCGGCCAATTTCGTGATTTTATGTCATACTATTTTCCTAATGATATAAAATATGTGCTCAATAAAGCTTTATTGGTTGGACTGTAACACCCTTTAACCCGACATATAATATATAATTATAAATGTAACAATTAAACAAATAATTCATGGTGTTAATCTTTATTAACTCAATCCTAACATAGTTCATCATGTATCAAATCTCAACCTAGGGTCAAATATCAGATATCAAAGTACATTATCATAATTCAACATATGATTCCTCAAACATAATCGAATGACATAAATAAAATTCCCAACATCCTAATCAGAGCACCATTAGAATAGACTCTAAAGTTAAGTTGTAAAAGACGAGTAGGAGCTAAGCCGTCATGGGAAACTCACGTCAACTATGCGTCCTTGACCAACAATCTACACCACAAACATAGAGGAAATACGAATGCATGTATAGTATTAGGATCACAAACATCATATACACATATTCATCTCAACATACAATATTCACATGTATACTCATTCAATATTAATTGACGATAAAGAACTTACAAACTTCATCACGAGAAATAAGTAAACATTCACCTCATCAAATACTCACCAATTGGGTACATAGCATTCAAACTTCATCACGAATTAAATTACACATCTTTCACAAGAATGAACATAATTCAATTCAAATAACTTCACATATATTCACATAGCCAAGTATGCATCTTTCAGATAGACTCATATGTATGCAATGTTCTAGTTCAACTCTATATGCATGTGGTATCAAGTTTTGGATATCAGATGTATGTTTCTGAGTGATCCCCCGTCGTCAAATATTTGGATAATCAGAGGTATATTACCGATTAATCCACCTGTCTTTAAATACTCGTCTTTAAATAGGACTGACCATGATGCATGGATACCAAGAACAGATTTGACAATGCACAACTCCATATAGTTCATGTTACACGATCACTTCATCACAGAGCATAACAACAGACTAATGCATAATCAAATCAATACATCCATACACCAACAAATCATTTCATCATCACATCAACATTTATTCACATCAATAATTGAACATCATCATAGGAAATCATCATCATCATTATCATATTATCATCATATGAATGTCATCATAAACAATACATCAACATTTCATCATTTTGTTTCATCATTATATAATTCTCACTGTTATGTCAAAGCACATCAATATGCATTCACCTTAATTCATAATCACATTCACAATCATTGGATATTCATAACATACCATGCTACAACATCATGCATAATTCAATAATCATCTTATAAGTTCACAATCAATACATAGTTCAATTTAGATTTAAATTACATGTTCGATACTAACCAATCTAGTTGCTAAGTTTATTTCCATCAAGAGCTAGGTTAATTACCATTACCATTCCAAATTATACTCCTATTAATCAAGTTGAAGAGTTTGAGACATATTCACATGCATTGGATACCTTAAAATAACGAAAATTGGAGTTTTCCACTACAAAGGGGGTTACACGGTCCTTCCAGCTAGGCGCACGGTCATGTCACCCAAGTCAAGGAGTTACGCAAGCCTGTGCCACCCAGGCGCACAGTTGTGTGTGTTCTGCAGGTAGGGGAAATCTGCAATTTTCTGTTTTTCTCAGAAAACACTATTTTCAACACCATTTTTCGATCCAATTCACATCAAACTCAACCTAAATCATCAAACTAATGTTGTCTGATTAATTATACATTAATCTCACCTTAACCAACTTAAATCTACTGGTTTACATCATTAATTAACATATGGGAAATGTTAACCAGTGCCTCAGGAACACTAGTTAAGAAGAAAATATAGTATATATGGCATTGGAAATTGTGTTGTCAATCCCTTAAAAGTTAATAAAGTGTCTTTTTTAATTTAAAACTTTCTTTTTATGGTTTTCTTTACCCGTGCCCCAGGGCACCGGTTAACAAGACCCTTAACATAATTATCAATTACTCTAAAATATCACTTCAACCCATTTTTAACATGTTAATTCACACTCAAACATAGCAGCAACAACAACAACAAGTCTTCATCAAAAATCAACAACAACCATATTCACCAATTCAATTATAATAACACCAACACAACAAATCAACATAATCTTTCATGAATTTCATCAAATCAATCATAGAACTCAAAAACACAACAACAACATATTCAAATCATGAATTTATCACCATAACCTCATAAACTCACAAACAATCAAATGCACATAATCATAACATATTAGAACACAAATTCATCATTATTTCATCACAAGATTCATGAAAGTAGAGAGAAAATATACAACCCATAAACACCCAATTGCTCATAAATCTCATATGGTGAAAATAATCTAACTCCCGTACCTCTTAGCTCTTCAAAATTAGCATCCGTCTAACTTGGATCTCCCTCTTCTCTTGGTTCCTTAAGCTCTCATCTTCTTCCTCTCTAGATCTCCTTTTTTTTATTTTTACCTCTATCTTAAAAGTTTGTAAATGAATTTTCTAACCTAATTCACAATGACTACCACTTATTTATATCTACTTGTATTGGGTTTGGTTCACATATCTTTTAGTGAGATTAGTCTCTATTCATTTCTCTTAAAGAAAACACTACACATTTATTTCACTTAAACCTCCCATTTTATTCATGCACCACTATTCTCTTTTGGGTAATAATACATCACTATTATCTTAATTCCACAAAACTCTTACTTACAATTAACTTCTCATAAATACCCTTCAATTATAATTTACTAAAATACAATTCACCCTTGAAATACCCTTCAATTATAGGGTAAATTCTTTGGACAACAAATATAATATGAATTCTTATATTTTTTAATGACACCAACAAATAGAATCATTATAGACAAATTTGTTTAAGGCTATAATTAAAAAAATATAATTATAAAAGAAAACTAAAAATAAAAACATATATGTGTTTTGTCGTGATACAACTTTGTTCAAGTGTACCAGCTTCCATCTTAAAGGGGTTACAATCTTAATAAGTTTTACAATTCATAAAAATTGGACTTTTTTTTCTTCATTTTTTCTAGTGTGTGTGTGTGTGTGTATATATATATATATATATATATATATATATAATTGTTGCGGAGCTTCTATATGCTTCTATCGAAGGTGCTAGCGGTGAGATTGTCAAGGGTGATGAATTATTTTATTTCTCCTTAAAGTGGGAAATTTGGTACATGGAGTGTTGGTGGTAAATGAGGTGGTAGATTTTGCAAAAAAAAGTATAAAAGGGAATATTTGATTCTTAAAGTTGATTTTGAAAGTGGGTGGTGAGGATGATGACTTGTGTGCTTTGAGGAAGTATATGTCCATTTTGGTGAATAGAAGACCTACATAGGAAATTAATATTCAAAGAGAAGTAAAGAAAAGAGATCCTCTCCTTTCTTTTCTCTTCTTGTGGCGGAGGGATATAGTGGGTTGATTGAGGTTAACTTATCAATAGAGTTCATGAGTATGGCGTGTAATTTTATGAATTGTTGTGAATGAAATTTACATTTTTAGTACTTGGGGCTACAGGTGGGGGCAAATTCGAAGTGTATGTCAATGCGGCAGTCGCTTTTGGGAAAGTTGAGGAGGAATCTTGTTTCAAGGGGGAATCATGACTCATTTGTTTTTCGCTAACAAATCAAAATGAATCATGATTAATTTAAAAATTAATACATAGAGGGTTAGGTATGTGGGATACTATGGTAGTTAATTTGAATTTTATTTGAAAAAAGGTGATGGCGGTTGTTACAAACTAATTATCCTATATGGAAAGTATTATTGATGGAAAAATATCAAAGTGGAGTGGGAACTTTGTTGGAAGGTAGTGGTGTTGAGTGTCTGTGGTATGCTTCTCTATGGTGGAAGGATCTTGTGCTTATTCACGAATGTGGAAGCTCAAATTGGTTTAATTCCGAGGTGGTAAGGCATGTACGAATTGGTGGGAGGACCATTTCTTGGAATAATAAGTGGATGGGAAGTTCTACACTTCTTGTACAATTTCCAAGACTTTATGCTATTTTAAATAACAAAAAAACAATGGTATTCTCATGGAAGAGATCGTTATGTGTGTGGGAAGTGAACCTTCTACATAATTTGTTTGAAGTGGTTGATGGTTTCAATTATTCCTAAGAGCCATATTGTTGGAAGAGGACACCGAAGGAAAATGATTTGTTTTTGGTTAAGTCAACTTAGATTTTGTTGGCAAAACACTAATCGTGTTGAAGGATAAATGGAGTGATATTGAGAAGAAGGTTTTTGGTTTTTTTTAGAAAGGGGAATCTCCATCAAGAGTGGTGGCTTTTTCTTGAAAATTATTACTTGAATGAATTTCGACGAAATTGAATCTTACTATTCATAATATTGTTCAACCGAAAGATTCGACAAAATGTTCTTTGTCCGAATTAGAGAGGGAAACATCTACTTACCACTTCTTGTTTTGTGTTGTGGATGGAGGGGTGTGGAATTTGGTAATGAGATGGATATATTTTTTGTTCATAACCCCTACGAAGAAAAGTTGCGAAAAGGTTATTGGCTTCATTGGCAGGTATTTATTTGGGTGATTTGGAGAGATCAAAATATGATTTTCTTTAATAATGTGGTAAATAAGGTGGAAGAGCTAATGGATGAAGTCAAAAGTGTTGTCATGGAGGTGGTTTTTCGCTAGATTGAAGGAAGCTTTCAATTTGTTTTTATTATGAATGTTGTTGAGATCCTAAGTATTGTATTTTGAGGTGAGTATTGCTAGAGAGTAGGTAGGGGAGTTCTATTTTGTATTGGTATATGTGGCTTTTGGGTTTTATTAACTCTGTTATTTTTTTGCATGGTGTTGTTTTTTTTTTTTTTTGTGGCTCTGTTAGAGTCTTGCTGGTCTACTACTTTTAGTGGTCGCTTTGTTGTTTGTGTGCCCAGACATGATGATGTTTGGGGTCTGGGAGCTTAATCGATTTTCGACGGTATGATAAATAATGTGTCATGTTGCCATATTTTACTTCTTGTAAGGGTGGTATGATAAATAAATGTGTTATTTAAAAAAAAACAGGATGAAAATCCTCTAAAGTGAGTAAAAGTGCGCAAGCAGAAAATATGTTCAGTATCTTAACAATAATAAGACTACAACAGAAAAATACAACATAATCAACTGATAGACATTCATGGGAAAAAGATAAATTGATGGAGAGTATTAAAAAAATGTCGGTTTAAGAAGAATTTGCCAAAATGGCGTTTTCAAAACTGCCATCATTTTCCTGCTACAAAGTTTAAAATGTTGGTTTAAGAAGAACCGTCATGCAAACTGTCATAATACACGTTGAATAAAATGACAGCTAATAATTTTATTTTACTATAAGGGCAGTTTAAACCCATGTTAATATAAACTTTTTGAACAAAAAAAAAAGTGTTTATAGTGGCGGTTTGAACCGCCGTAATGGCAACTTTTCTAATGAGAAAAATGCGCATGCAGAAAAATGCTCAATATCTTGATAATAATAAGATAACAACAGAGTAATACACACAATCAATTGATAGACATTCATAGAAAAAAGATCCATCGGTTGAGATTATTCAAAAAATCATTTCATTTTTTCTATGTCAAAGATATCAAATAAAAGTGCAGCTTCAAATATTTCCACTTAATTTGGATCAAATGATAAGAAATCCTGCAAAAAGAAAAAATTAACATAAAAAAAAGTAAACAACAGCAAACTATAGTGAATTAAAATTCAAAAAATTATTTAGTTTCTTTACAAATTAATATAGAAAAGCTTAGCTATGACTAAAACATCAAAGATACGTAATAAACACAATCATATATCATTTTCATACATTTGATGTTTGGTTTAATAGGAGACAAGACAATAAAGTTGTTCATAGTTTAGCCAAGGTAGCCCAAGATCATGTTAATTTTCGTATTTTCATTTGAGTTCTATCATGTATCTCTACTCTTATTTTAGATGAAATGCATTAAGTTTTCTCTTCTAAAAAACAAAACAAACATAAGATAAAGTATACATGCAGCATATGACCATGTCAACCATTAGAGAACACTAAATTCCCCAACTTTCTTTCATGCAATCGGAGAAGCTAAAAATATTTGCACTTTATAGTTATTATCAAGAAACTATCCTTCTTCCAACGAACATTTTAGAATTTAGCATGCTTGTTTTCGGCGGAATAGAATTAAACATACTTTTCTGATAACATAAATATTGATTTTAAACATAGATAAAATATAAATGCAACTTCTTCCCAAAGAAAAAAAAACTCAAGCATTTAAGATCTGTAAACCAATTAATCCTCATGGCTCAAAATCAACCAGAACATATTCTTCATCAGAAAATATTATTAGATTACAAATTGTTACAAGAACTCATAAACATACATCTTATCATCATCGTCGTCGTCGTCGTCGTCATCATCATCATTATCATCATCGTCATCATTATTATTATCATCATCATCATCATCGTCATCATCTTTTTTTCATAGGTATGCTTATTGTTATACATCCAAACCTTAAAAACATGACGGTTCACCGCTATCTCGTTACAAAACTCCTCAACAACATTCTCATCATTCTTTTTATGCTTCGAACCTAATGTCATAGCAAAATCCAACATATTCTTCCTTTGCGTTTTTTTTTGAAGAAGCTAAACTAGCCCACCTAAATTAGCACCGGTGGGAATCGAACCTGAGACCTTGAGGAGGAGCACACTCTCAGGTCTCAAGCCAATACCACCAGGCCAACCCAAGTTCATGGTTGAACTTTGTCCTAAACCTCTTATTCGTGTTTGACTTCCCTTCTCCAGCACCATCACGACCATCACCATTGATAGGCATGACAAGAGTAGTTGTAAGTACAATACAATGGAAGTTTCTATGACATTTACAAGCAGCACATTTGAAAAAATCGGTGCTACCTTTGGCTCCAGCAGGTAAAAACTCACGACAACCATCAAGAGAGTAGCCTCCAATATTGAACCCAATGTGTATCTATGGTTTCTCCTGCCTTGAATGTCTACACACATGATCAACATCAATAAATATGAAAATATTTAAAGTAAAATTCGATAATTTAGCCCTAAACATAAAAATAAAATCTAAAGTAGATTTTTTTAGTACCGTTTTGATGGATCCATCCTTTTGAACAACCCATTCTGTCGGAGTTTCTCACTTTTTTAATCAAAGAAATTACACTCGATTCCAAGTTTTATCAAAGAAATCCTCCAAAGAAAGGAGATTGTAGATAACCACAAGAAATGAAAATAATCATGATCAAGGAATAGCATTAGATCTATACAATGAATCTGCAGCAATGAAATTACAGTTTAGTACAAATTAGAGCTAGAGAGAAAAGGATAGTGAAATCAGATCTAATGAAGAAATCAAAATACTGCATACTTTTCTGTAGTTAAATTCCAGGCTAACACATTGAAATTTTTGGTTAGTTTGATTTGAGATGATGGAAAATGTAATAAGTAATCTTCTTTCTTCACATAATTAGATTTTGCTGGTGGAAGGAGAGGAACAAAGTGTTTGTGGAGAGCTGCGGCTGCTTCTATGAAAAAACCTATAATATCAGTCTATAATATATATAGGTGTTAAGACGGGTTACCCTACCCGAACTATTTGGGGCCAGCCCAAATGGACATTAGACTTTATCAGGTTGGGCTAATAAGCTCTATTTAAATATGGACTTAAGAAAAACTTTTTGACTCTATACAGGCTTAATGCTAAACGGACCTGCCTTAATTATTTTCATTTTTTGAAAACATTATAGAATGTTCAACAAAATTTCTTACGATTTTGTAAAAAAAAAAAAAAATTCTTACAAGCACTTTTTTTTACTAGTGTTTAGACAAGCAATTTGTGCCTGTCTGCACGCCTTTTTCTTATTGCGAAAATGCATGTAAATTATGAACGTTTTTTTTAATGAACTATGTTTATCTTTTTCAATTATCCGACAATATTAAAAGTATAATATCAATTCTTATATTTTTTAATGACATCAACATAACAACATTATTATAGATTTGTTTTAAATTCTTATAATTTTTAATGACATCAACACATATAATTATTATAGAAAAATATGTTTAAGGGTATAATTAAAAAACAAAACTGAAAAATAAATTTAAAAAACATATATAAATGTTTTGGCGTGACACAACTTTACTTAAGTTTACCAGCTTCCATCTTAAAGTGGTTACGATCATCATAAGTCAATTCATAAAAATTGGACTTTTTTTTCTTCATTTTTTTAGGACTATTATTTTCCCATCCTCCTCTGTTCTCGCGATCCCTACAAAAAACACACAAATACCCTGGTCCGGATTATGTAATTCGAACTAGATTGTTAGAGTTTTTAGGATTATAAAATCCGAACAGTTACAAAATATGATTTTTTGTGTTTTCTTTGATGTCAAAGGTCTCTGTTGACTGTTATACAAACCCTGCATTAGCTCCAAATCAATTGCAGGGGTTATATGAATGTTAATGAATGACCATGACACCACAAACACTCCTAAAAACTAACTTCTTCTTTTTTGTATTAGTTATAAATATACACTATTCTTTTTTAAATATAAAAATACACTATTCTTTTTTAAAAAGAACTTACAAAATTATTAATTTACTTTTCAACAAAATTTATTAATTTAGTTATAGAAAAAACCTATGTCTAGTAAAATATATGAGTGAAGACTCAATTTTTTTATACGGTGGATACTTTACGGTTCATCATGAATTTTGTCTTCCTTGTTATTTTTATGGTTCATTTTAGATCTTATCTTTTTTTTTTAATTCTATGAAGATGTATGAATTTTTGTTATCATATGGACTATAATTTTCTTTTTTAAATACTCTCAGGAACTTAATTGTCTATTTTTAAAATAAAGGAAAGAAAAAGTTTTATATTGATCTTGCACACACAATAAATGTGGTTGTCACATATTCCACACATGCTGTCCAAGTATTTTGTCAATATTTATGTTATATTATTTTCTTTATAGAAATTTGTGTTCAAATATTATTTATCAAAATTGCGTCACTAGAATATTATTTTTCAAAATATATTAACATTGAATAAGTATGAAAAAAGAATCACAATTGACACAAATAATTTTATATTTTATTTGAACTTAAATTCAAAATTATAGGTTCCATGTTCACTATGCAAAGAGAAAATAAATAATATACTCAAAATCTTTCAATTTTTATAAATTTCAGGAAGAAATTCTGTAAAAGAAAAATTCATGAAGTAATTAAAAAAATAAAAAATTATACAAATCCGCAGGAAATTCCACAGGAAAAGTGACCAAAACATTCTGCAGCAAAAGCCTCAGCAGTTGTTAGAGTTACCTGCGGATATTCTTGCGGTTACAGGATCCGCCGGAAATGTCCTCAGGGAAACTAAAACAACAGGAAAATCCGCAAAGATGCCTGCGGAAAAATTTCCCAAGAAAATCCGCAGGAAATTAGTTAGAATCTAGTTGTGTTTCTCAAGCAAAGCCATGGGTATTATGAACAGTTTCATCAACGACATCTTCGAGAAGCTTTCTCAGGAATCTTCCAGACTCGCTAGGTACAACAAGAAGTCGACGATCACTTCTAGGGAAATTCAGACCGCAGTCAGGCTTGTTCTGCCCGGTGAATTGGCTAAGCATGTTGTTTCTGAGGCTGTGACCAAATTCACAAACTCTTAGATTCGGGATCTTGTTTCCTATAGGTTGTTAATGGGTCACTATGTCTGTTTATGCAACAAGAGTACTTTCCTATGCATACTCCAAAGTTTATGCAATACTATTGAACCTGCAACGTTGAAAAACAATCAACACATGTATAAAATGCAAACACATCGACTAGTATGATTCATGTTTGAGGAACTCACATATTTCTTTGTGCCACATAAGGAGAATCTAAACTGAAAAATTACAAATCTCTGTTATTCAATTATGCACCGTTGCAAATTTGTGATATGTGACAAAATACGAGCAAACACCAGTCAATCAGAAAAAGCGTGATATATGAAGTAGCAATAAACGTCGCAAGAAAGGGGGGGTTTGAATTGTGACCCTTTTTAAAATTATTCCTGAAAGCTTTAAACAAAGATTGATATACTCAAGAAAGTTCTTGGTAAATATTAGTTTAACAAGATTAGAATATATAACAATTAAAATATTTGTTCCAGAATATTCTGGAGAAAGTTTATAAACAGAATGAGAAAAATGATCTTTAAAAAGATTGTTTTGACAGGGACCAGAATGTTCTGGAGAATGATTAGTTATATGAAAAATAAAACAATTTTATACGTTTAATTTAAACTTTAGTTGAAGTAGTTAAACAATTGTTTTATCTTGGACCAGAATGTTCTGGAGGTAGTTTTAGTATTGAATAAACTTATACAACAATATTTAATGATTAATTAAGGACCAAAGAACTCTGGATTAATATATGTGATATAGTGTGTGATGTGTAACTTTAAATAAAGAGAAAGAGAAGAAGAATAACACAGGAGAGTTATCCTGGTTCACCAAACCCGGCTACTTCCAGTCCCCACACCTCGTGTGAGATTATCCACTATAGTTTTCTTGCTAACAGAAACTTCTGATTAGCACTATAAGATCTTGATCACACCAGATCAGTCCGTAACACCTGTATTATCAACCTCAGCAGGCTTCTACAATTCTTTGCACACTAGCAAAAGAAAGGTTGGAATTTTCTATCTCAAACTATTAAGCCCAATAGACTTGAGAAAAAAACAACACACTTTGTATAGTGAGTTTTGTTTGGATCAAAAATACTCAACACATGTTTGAGTTTTACAATAGCAAATTCGAAAGATAAGATCCAAGAGATATAGTGAGAGAGCTTGGAATTTGCTTTGTTTTGAGAAGAGCTTTGTATGTAGTGATGTATTTCACTTGAGAGAATATTTGCTTTCAAAACTCTTGCCTTTGAACTTCAAGACCACTTGTATTTATAGGTGAGGAGTGTCTTGGTGACCAAGGGAGAAAATAGAGCTGTTGGACACGTTTTTGATAGCTGTCCAAAGTCTCATTTGATTTCTCTTTTCTTCTTTAAAATAGCCAGAACGTTCTCAGAATGTTCCATCTGATTTGCCTAGCTTTCAAAGCACTGTAGCTTGCTTGCGAGTGAGAGAACATCTGTGATGAGCTGTTTTACTTGCTGCCCAATGCTTGATTATGTCATTGTCCTTTGCTTTAGTGATGTCATGCTTTAATAAGCCATGTGCTCTTATGAATGAGATATTTTCTTTTAATGGGCTTAAAGCCTTTTCCAAATGGGTCAAAACCTTTTCTTATGGCCCAAAAGATATCTCTTAAATATGATCAGCCTTGATTACACGTTGTGTAGTCTTGTTCATACTTGATGTACTGTTTTGATTTCTTCGTATATGCCAGAACGTTCTCAGTACATTCTCATGAAACAAATTCTCACAAAACGAATTAGTAGATAACAAGATTGAATAAATATATGTTTGTAATCTTTAAAACATCAAATAAGGATTTTGTCTCAACAATATACATCGGTGATACAAAGCCTCAGCGAAATCCAAAGCTAAATCTTTATGAACGGGCATAGTTGAAGAACCACATGGCTGAAACAGAGTGAAATCACCGTGAACACATTACAAGACAGGGCAAATGCAATGATGGATGTTGAACAAAGTGACGGAAAAGATAAAAGATATTCTTATCATTAACGAGTGTGAAGAACATAGAACCTCAACCAACATATTTGATAGTATTATTACAACAGGAGTAACCAGTAACAATTATCAAAAGGATCGGTATGAAACTCACAAAATCTAGTCAGAAACATAACTGACATTTTAAACCAATGTGAGAGTTTAAGGATCATGAATTCCTATTTCCCATGAAGCTCTTACTCAATAAAGTAAGATCCAAAGTCATTCAGATATATAACAAGCACCAATGCGAGAAATAAAACATCAACCAAAGCATAAAATTTAAAAAGTGGTAGTTAATATTCATGAAAGAAGTTTCTACAATCACTTTTAAGGCACGGACAGAAGAAATTACAACAAATACAATATTGAAAAATTGAGCTAGAGTTAAGCACCGTGTGAAACTAAATTTATCAATTACCATAGTTTATTTTCTGGATCATCCAAGGTATGCCCTCACCATTCTAGCATTAAAACTCTTCAGAAGGCTGCACGTATATAATGTATAATATGAAGGTAACTTCATTGTGTGCAAAAAGTGGTCGATCCTTTAACTATGTTGGACATTTTTTTTTTCAGTATAGAAGTTAGATCTTGAAGCATCATGTTTATTTTAGTCCGATGGTCAAAACTTCATAACAAGAAAAGATCTATTGAGAATAAAATAAAGTCATAGAATCAACAACAATGCACTGAATTACTAATATAGTGCAAGGCTATTAAATTTTTTAATCTTGATGCATCCACTTCATCTTCCCAAGCATCAATTACACTTTTTAAAGGAACACAAAAAACCGTTTGATGGATAACTAAGAAATAACCAAGAAAAATCAATTTGTGCTCAATATTTGATGATACAATGTAGAGCAAATCAATACCCATATTACGGCGAGTTAAGCTAAAAAGCAAAATCAGTTGCGAAATCTGAGAACGATTCTGATGTGAAATCACTTGTTTGCAGAAGGCTCTGGATGTAGTCTATATTGTGGTGATCACCTGCAGTGGTGAACAATGAAGGTATATCTTAAGAGGTTATTAATTCTTACATATTTATTTTCAGGTCTCTTTCACTAATCAAGATAATTGTGCATATAATCAATTGTTTGGATTTTGATGTTTCAAAGTCCATTCGATTCTCCTTCAATAAACAAATTTTCGTTCAATAACTATCTACATATTCATTTTGTACATCTTTAAAGACAGAAACAACTATCTCCTTCAATAAACATCTTTATATATTTTATATTTTAGGTACATCTTCAGCACTGAGAAAACTATCTTGTATATGGAAAGCGAATAACAAGGCATATTCACTATCAGCATCACCTAAACCATTATCAATGAGTTTTTAATGACTTCCTCTGAATTAACAGTTTTAGAAGAATTTGGGGTGACATTAGATTGATCCTCTTGCATTGTGGGCATCAACTCCTCAACATCAATATTATTTCTATGGATAAACAAAATGGACACAAACATAATTAGCTATTCTCCTTCTTGGTTTTTCCACCTCCAAGGAGATGTGCGTACATGTTTGAGCGTTTGGGTAAAGAATTTGAATAAACAAATATTACCTGTTATTGTTAGTCAAATCTTCATTGAGTGGCCAAGTTGGCATGCCTGAGTAGGGATCTTCAAGAAAACAATCTTGTGGAACGTTAAATAGCTCTATAATTGTCAAATGTAACAAGATCTAAATAGTAACATTTGTTTTTGACTTAGTTACAATTTTGAAGTGTTACTAAATCTCATATATGTTGTAGTGAAACACCCTATCCAGGTTGTCAATCAATCGTCCTGAATATTGTCTGGGTTGGGGCCTTCTAACCAATATTTCTACTTTTCTGAAGGAGGACTAAAACTGGTGCACTCAGCTGGTACTTGAAGAGCATTCAATATATTTGCTATATCCATAAGATGTTGCCCCACTTCAGTTTTCCATATCACGAATTCACCATACTAGTCCTGTTAATATACAGAGCTATAGAAAGTTAAATATCACATGAGTGAACAAATTAAACAAATAAAATGGAAGAATTCAACATTATATGAATCCTATTAAATCCTAAAAGACGGAGTAGTGCCAACACCGACTATATCCCTGCAAATTCTTCAATTTTAGCTTTCCACTTTATAGATTCCTTACAAGTCTTTTGCCATTAAAATTCAACATATAACATTATAAAGTACTTTAGGAGACAGAAAAACCATTAAATTATTAAAGCATTAAAATTCACCTCCATCATGTTACTTTCAGTTTTCTTTTCCTTCATCATATCTCTGCTATGGAAATAAAATCACTGAAAAAAATAAAATAGCAGCCATAAAATATTAATTTGACATTCTGTTTTCAAGTTCAATTCTAGTTCATTTGAGCTAAATTAAGTTGTTTTTTCCTTCTTGAACAACCAAATATTATTCAAGCTCCCAAACTATTCTAAAGAAGAGAAAGCTGATGCGAAAGAAAACAGAAGAAAAAACAACCCCAACGCAAAGGCAGTACAGAGGACCCAGCAGAAGTATAAATAACCCTACCCAAAGGCAGCAGCAAGCCACGCCCAAACAGACCAAAACCGCAAAAACAACACCAAAACTGCCAAACTAATAGACCGAAAAATATCAGCAGCGGGAGAACCAAAAAAGCCACGCCTCCCAGCCGGATAGCTTACCGAACAGCAAATTGAAACGCTAAACAAGCTTAAACTCATATAATCGGAAGACATACCAAGATGATGTTTCAAGAAAACAAACTAAGGACAAGGAACTACGCAAACAAACATACCAATATGTTGTTTTTGACGAGGGGTCTTCACCTAGCATGAACGAGAACATTAATGACACTTTAGACCAACAATGGAGAGTAAAGTCATTCACAAAGCTTAAATTTTTGCATACAAAGTCGAAATGAGGTGTTTCACTAATGACACAGGAGAGTGAAATTTCAAAATGGTCATTATAATCGGATGACATGTAAATAACTCTGTTTGTTAACCTGAAGTGACAGAAGGACCAATTTGTTTAATGTTGCAAAAAAATAGACTATTTTGAACTATCAATATAGTTGATGACTGCCTTAAAAACCATTTCAAGTGTCAAAAAATGAGGACAAAGTTGAGTTTTAGAAGAACAGTCATGCAAACAAAGTTCATGTCATAATTTTTTCTTGCCGTAAAGTTTAAAATATCGGTTTAAGAAGAACCGCCATGCAAACTGTCAAAATACGCATTAAATAAAATGATGGCTAATTTTTTTTTTTTTTTTTTTATCAAAATGGCAGTTTTGACCGCCATAATATACACTTTTTCACCTAAAAGGGTCATATAGTGGCAGTTTGAACCGCAGTAATGGCCGTTTTTATGATGAAAAAATGCGCATGCGGAAAAATACAAAACAATCGACTGATAGATATTCATAGAAAAAAGATTCATTGGTGGAGAGTATTCAAAAAATCATTTCATTTTTTCTATGTCAAAGATACCAAGTAAAAGTGCTTCTTCAAATATTTCCAATTTATCGATTCGGATCAAATGATAAGAAATCCTCCAAAAAGAAAAAAATAACAGAAAACAAGTAAACAACAGCTAACCATAGTGTATTAAAATTCAACAAAGTTATTTAGTTTCTAAAGAAATGAATATAGAAATGCTTAGATAAGACTAAAACATCAAAGATACGTAATAAACACAATCATATATCATTTTCATACATAATAAAAAATTCTTATATGAATTGGCTCATGTCATTTGTGAATTATCAATAAATATGAGACATTGGTTCCAAAATTATCATATTTATAACAAAACTAATTGAAGCAAATTTACATGTTTTTGGATCAATATAACACCAAACTTAAAACACAATTTGTAAATCAATTTTGAACCCATAGAAACATGTTGTAGTCCCCTAGCTTCATCCAGGATCCATGATGACATGTACAAAGCATTACCAATAAAAGTCATACGTGAGGAGCAATTTAGCACCCTTTGTACTTTGTTTCACACATGTTCACTGTTGTCAAATTCCTATGTGTGATCATGCTATTAGCAAACATACATTTACTAGCCAGTTCTAAAAAGAAGAAAAAAACAATATCGGAAGGATAATTTGAATTTATCCTTTTTCCCTAATAGATGCTATGAAGAAACTATCCGTTTTCCAACAAACATTTTAGAATTAACCATGCTTGTTTTTGGTGGAATAGAATTAGGAATACTTTTTGATAATAACATAAATATAAATGCATCTTCTTCCCAAACAAAAAAAAAAATCATGCACTTAAGATCTCTAAACCAATTAATCCTCCTGGCTCAAGATCAACTAGAACATTCATCATTAGAAATATAATTGGATTACAAATTGTTACAAGAACTCGTAATTATCTACTTTTTCTATGGGTATGCTTACTTTTATACATCCAAACCTTAAAAACATGACGCATCACCGCTATCTCGTTACAAAATTCCTCAACAACATTCTCATAATTATTTTAATCTTCCAACCTATGTCAAAGCAAAATCCAACATCATCTTCCTTTGCTCATAGGTGAACTTTGTCCTAAACTTCTTATATCTCGTAACAAAATTCCTCAACAACATTCTCATTATTATTTTTAATCATCCAATCTAATGTCAGAGCAAAATCCAACATCTTCTTCCTTTTCTCATGGGTGAACTTAGTACTAAACCTTTTATATTTCATTGCAAAATTCTTCAGCAACATTCTCATCATTATTCTTAATCTTCCAACATCTTCTTCTTCAGTTTCTGTTTTCCCAGATAACACACAAAGGCGAGAATGTCCTTTTCCGCTGCGCTTTGTATTTCTATGACCCATTCCTGCTCATCTTGAGTGGATAGGGCTGTGAGTTGAATAAAGTTCAGCTGTACAAAATAATAATAATAACCACATTTGATTTTCGGGAAGCATTCAACAAAACAATTTAATACTTCCATGACACATATTTATAATTCTCAAATTTGTTTCTCTTGTTTATATGATTTTCAGATTTGTAAACAATTTTTTTATTAGACAAGATTTAAATTAGGGAAATTCACACTAGCTTTTATCTTGTTGCATGATTGACAAATGCATCAATTTCTAGACATCTCATTCTTTATACGACCATTTAACACAAAGGAAGAGATTGCAATATCTCTAGAATAAATCAAGTCGTTTATGTATGTTACGAAATATCAAATCATCCCATTGGAAAACAAAATTAAATTTTACTAAGATTGTGTACCTGATTCGCCTGCTTGAATTGATTAGGCTTGGACCCAATGTGTATCTAGGTATTCTCTTATAGAGCAGATGCCTTGAATGTCTACACACATGATCAACATCAATAAATATGAAAACCTTCGATGTAGAATTTGATGATTTAACCCTAAACATAAAAAGAAAATCTAAGGTAGATTTTTTAGTACCATTTCTATGGATCCGTCCTTTTGAACAGCCCATTCTGTCGAAGTTTCTCACTTTTTTAATCAGAGAAATCACACTCGAATCGAAGTTGATATAGAAAAATAGAACGATGTCGTCATCAATAATCCTCCAAAGAAAGGAGATTGTAGATGACGACAAGAAAATAAAATCATCATGATCAAAGAATAGCATCATATATCTACTGTGAAGCTGTAGCAAGGAAATTACAGTTTAGTAGTAATTAGAACTAGAGAAGAGGAAAGCGAAATCAGATCTAATGAAGAAATCAAAATACTACATACCTATCTATAGTTAAACTCCAAGCTTACACGTTGCAGTGTTTGGTTCGTTTGATTTGAGATGATGGTGAATGTATCAAGTAATCTTCTTTCTTCTCATAAGCTTCTAAGATCGACCATGAGAAAGTGATTAGATGATGATGGTGGAAGGAGAGAAACAATGGGTTTGTGGGTGGCTGCGGCTGCTGCTAGCAAAGAGGTTTTCAAAACTTATGCATCAGTCAATAATATATATATAGGTGTCAAGATGGGTTACCCTACCCGACCAGTTTTGGGCTGGCCCTAACGGACATTTGACTTTATTAGCCTGGGCTAAAAAGCTCTATTTAAACATGGACTTAAGAAAAACTATATGACCCTATATGGGCCACAATCTAAATGGATCTGCCTTAATTATTTTCATTTTTGAAAACATTGTAGAATGTTCAATAAAAGGACGTTTTACCATGCACCCCATCAGTTATACTCTTACCCCTACAAAACTCCAAAAATACCAATTTTATCCTTTTTCAAGATCACGCCCAATCACCTATACACCCCATCAACTTTTTTGGATTTAAAAATAATTGTCAAATTTTCCAGAATATACAATCAAAAAATAATAATTTGCAGGTCATTATACATAAGCCAAATAAAAACTCAGTTCTCTCTCCCTATAAATTCATCCCATTTTCATTTCATCTTCAATAACCTTAATATGAACTTTTTGAACAAAAAAAATGTTTAAAGTGGCGGTTTGAACCGCCGTAATGGCACCTTTTTTAATGAGAAAAATGCGCATGCAGAAACATGCTCAATATCTTGATAATAATAAGATTACAACAGATTAATACAACACAATCAATTGATAGACATTCATAGAAAAAAGATCCATCGGTTGAGATTATTCAAACAAATAATTTTACTTTTTCTATGTCAAAGATACCAAATAAAAGTGAAGCTTCAAATATTTCCACTTAATTTGGATCAAATGATAAGAAATCCTGCAAAAAGAAAAAATTAACATAAAAAAAAGTAAACAACAGCAAACTATAGTGAATTAAAATTCAAAAATTATCTAGTTTCTTTACAAATTAATATAGAAATGCTTAACTAAGACTAAAACATCAAAGATACGTAATAAACACAATCATATATCATTTTCATACATTTGATGTTTGGTTTATTAGGAGACAAGACAATAAAGTTGTTCATAGTTTAGCCAAGGTAGCCCAATATCATGTTAGTTTCCGTATTTTCATTTGAGTTGTATCATGTATCTCTACTCTTATTTTAGATGAAACGCATTAAGTTTTCTCTTCTAAGAAACAAAACAGACATAAGATAAAGTATACATGCATCATATGACCATATCAACCATTAGAGAACACTAAATTTCCCAACTTTCTTTCATGCAATCAGAGAAGTTAAAAATATTTGCACTTCATAGTTATTATCAAGAAACTATCCTTCTTCCAACGAACATTTTAGAATTAACCATGCTTTTTTTCGGCGGAATAGAATTAAACAAACTTTTCTGATAACATAAATATTGATTTTAAACATAGATAAAATATAAATGCAACTTCTTCCCAAAGAAAAAAAAACTCAAGCATTTAAGATCTGTAAACCAATTAATCCTCATGGCTCAAAATCAACCAGAACATATTCTTCATTAGAAAATATTATTAGATTACAAATTGTTACAAGAACTCATAAACATACATCTTATCATCATCATCATCATCATTATCATCATTATCATCATCGTCATCATCTTATTTCCATGGGTATGCTTATTTTTATACATCCAAACCTTAAAAACATGATGGTTCACCGCTATATCGTTACAAAACTCCTCAACAACATTCTCATCATTCTTTTTAATCTTCGAACCTAATGTCATAGCAAAATCCAACATCTTCCTCCTTTGATCATGGGTGAACTTTGTCCTAAACCTCTTATTCGAGTTTGACGTCCCTTCTCCAGCACCATCACCATTGATAGGCATGACAAGAGTAGTTATAGGTACAATACAATGGAAGTTGTTGTGACATTTACAAGCAGCACATTTGAAAAAATCAGTGCTACCTTTTACTCCAGCAGGTAAAAACTCACAACAACCATCAAGAGAGTAGCCTCCATGAAACACATCCTGAATGCAAGAAACTTAATAAAGCTTTCAACAAAACCATTTAAAACTTCCATGAAACATATTTATAATTGTCAAATTTGTTTCTCTTGTTTATAAGATCTTCATATTTGTAAATGAATTTGTTATTAGACAAGATTTAAAGTAGGGGAAAATCACACAAGCTTTTATCTTGTTGCATGATTGACAAATGAATCAATTTCTTGACATCTCATTCTTTAAACGACCTTTAATACAAAGAAAGAGATTGCAATATCTAAAGAATAAATCAAGCCATTTATGTTACAATATAATGAATCATCCCAATGGAAAACATAATTAAATTGTACTAAGATTGTGTACCTAATTCGCCTGCTTGAGTTGATTTGGCTTGAACCCAATTTGTATCTAGGTTTTCTCCTACCTTGAATGTCTACACACATGATCAACATCAATAAATATGAAAATCTTTAAAGTAGAATTCGATAATTTAGCTCTAAACATTAAAAAAAATATAAAGTAGATTCTTTAGTACCGTTTTGATGGATCCATCCTTTTGAACAGCCTATTCTGCCGGAGTTTCTCACTTTTTTAATCAAATAAATTACACTCGAGTCGAAGTTGAAATAGAAAAATAAATCGATGTCGTCACCAATAATCCTCCAAAGAAAGGAGATTGTAGATAACCACAATAAATTAAAATAATCATGATCAAGGAATAACATCAGATCTATACAATGAATCTGCAGCAAAGAAATTACAGTTTAGTAGAAATTAGAGCTAGAGAGAAGAGGAAAGTGAAATCAGATCTAATGAATAAATCGAAATACTGCATACCTTTATGTAGTTAAACTCCAGGCTAACACATTAAAATGTTTGGTTAGTTTGATTTTAGATGATAGAGAATGTAACAAGTAATCTTCTTTCTTCTCATAAGCTTCCAAGATCGATCATGAGAAAGTAATTAGATGTTGCTGGTGGAAGGAGAGGAACAAAGTGTTTGTGGAGAGCTGCGGCTGCTTCTAGCAAAAAGGTTCTCAAAACCTATAATATCAGTCTATAATATATATAGGTGTCAAGACGGGTTACCCTACCCGACCTATTTCGGGCCAGCCTAAACGGACATTAGACTTTATCAGGTTGGGCTAAAGAGCTCTATTTAAATATGGACTTAAGAAAAAATACATGACTCTATACAGGCTACATGCTAAATGGATCTGCCTTAATTATTTTCATTTTTTGAAAACATTATAGAATGTTCAACAAAATTTCTTACGATTTTGTAAAAAAAATTCTTACAACCATTATTTTTTACTAGTGTTCAGATAAGCAATTTGTGCTTGTCTGCACGCCTTTTTCTTATTGCGAAAATGCATGTAAATTATGAAAGTTATTTTTTTAATGAACTATGTTTACCTTTTTCAATTATCCGATAATATTAAAAATATATATCAATTCTTATATTTTTTGAATGACATCAACATAACAGTAGTATTATAGATTTGTTTTAAATTCTTATAATTTTTAATGACACCAACAAATATAATTATTATAGAAAAATATGTTTAAAGGTTCAATTAAGAAAAATAAAATTTAAAGTGGTTACGATCATCATAAGTCAATTCATAAAAATTGGACTTTTTTTCTTAATTTAAAGTGGTTACGATCATCATAAGTATAATTAAGAAAAATATGTTTAAAGGTATTATAAAAAAACATAAATGTTTTGGCGTGACATAACTTTATTTAAGTTTACCAGCTTCCATCTTAAAGTGGTTACGATCATCATAAGTCAATTCATAAAAATTGGACTTTTTTTCTTCATTTTTTTAGGACTATTACTTTTCCCATCCTCCTCTATTCTTGCGCGCTACAAAAAACACACAAATACCCCTGCTCCGGATTATGTAATTCGAACTAGCTTGTTAGAGTTTTTCGGATTACAAAATCCGAACAGTTACAAAGTGTGATTTTTTGTGTTTTCTTTGATGTCAAAGGTCTCTGTTGACCGTAATATAACCCCCGCATAAGCTCCAAAACAATTGCAGGGGTTATATGAACTGTCATCAATGACCATGACACCACAAACAGTTCTAAAAACTAACTATTTTTAAGAAAATGTAAGAAAAGAGGTGAAGTGAAGAATGAAGAAATTTGTTGAAGATCCAAGCCTATTTATAGCCTTAAACCAGTCATAGATCATAAGTACAATCAACTAAAACGTGTTCCACATTCAAACCGTCCAAAAATGCATTAAAAACTCCATTAACTGCACAAACCTTTGGTGAAATGCTATTGTCCAAAAAACTCTGGGTTATATAATCCGAACAACACCAGAATGTCTATTTGGAGGTTTTTTTTTAGAGAATTTTCATGGAATATGACATAGAAAATAATTAATAAATGCATAAAAAAAAAACAAGTAAGCGTCTTTAAACAACATAAACAGCAAAAATATTCTAGGATGATGTTCGAAGAAGTGCTTTTGAACTCGATCCAGGTGGCTTGCCAACTGACATATTTCTATCGGCAGGCCAACTGGATCGAGTTCATAAAAACCTTTTCGGATTCAAATCTGCAACATAACGATGAAAGACAAGATGTTTCAAGCGAATTATATATTTTTCACATCATGCTGAAGATCTTCATCATGTTGTCAAATAGAGAGCAATCTATTTGCAACAGCATGAGGAAGATCCTCACCACAATGACAAAAATTTCCATGACTTCTTTGGTGTGTTTTGCTGGAAATGAAGATGAAAACCAGAAACACTTATATATAGAGGTATCTAGACATTGTGGACCACATAAACTGTCGGTGCAATGTGGTCCACACAAAAGAATCCTATGCTGAAGGAATTCAGATTATCGAATCCGAATTTCACTTATAACCTATAAAATTGAATTGAATTCGTATTATTTTAGCGTTTAAATGAACATCTTTGGCGTAAAGTAAAAAATAATGAAAATTTTGATAATATATATATATATATATATATATATATATATTATTTAAAACATAATAAAACATCTTAGTTGAACAACATATAACTAACACATAATAAAAACAACATAAAACACGTAAAAAAACAACATAAAGTGGTTATAATCCTCAAAAGTTTTATACTTCATAAAAATTGGACTTTTTTGTTCTTCAATTTTTTTTGTATATATCTATGCATTCAGAGGGCAAAAAGTACATCTCTCGTTTGTAATTGATGGACTTTTGTCCAATTTTTTTGTTAGAGAGCATCTATAAGCTTCTTTCAAAGGTGCTAGTGACGAGGTTGTCTAGGGTGATGAATTCTTTTATTTTAATTTAAAGGGTAAAATTTGGTAGATGGAGTGTTAACTGTAAATATGGTGGTAGATTTTGCAAAACGTATAAAAGGAAATATTGGATTCTTAAGTTGTTTTGAAATTGGGTGGCGTTGGGTTTTGGAGAATATGATGGTGAGAGTGGGGTTTTGTCCAAAGTGGGTGGCGTGGATGATGACTTGTGTGTTTGGAGGTAATATATGACCATTTTGGTGAATAGAAGCCCTACTGAGGAAATTAATATTCAAAGAGAACTAAAGAAAGGAGATCATCTTGCTCCTTTCTTATTTCTTCTTGTGGCGGAGCCCAGAGGGATAGAGTGGTTGATGATAAACGTGGTGAATGGAAATATGTTCAAGCGGTTTAAGTTTAGATCGGAAGGGATTGAGATATCTCATCTTCAATATGAAGATGATACTCTTTGTATAGGAGAAGCAACAGTGAATAACTCTCTTTGTATAGGCATTATTAAGATGGTTTTAGATGGCATCTAGTTCGAATGTCAATTTTTTCTATGTTGTTTGATTGGGGTTAACGTATCAAGAGAGTTCATGAGTGTGGCGTTTAATTTTATGAACTGTTGTAAAGACAATTTATCTTTAGAGTACTTGGGGCTACAGGTGGGGGAAATTCGAAGAATACGTCAATGTGCGAGTCACTTTTGGAAAAATTGGGGAGGAATCTTGTGTCGTGGGGTAATCATGAATCATTTGTTTTTTGCTAGCCCGTCAAAATGGATCGTTACTTATTTCTAAAGTAATACGTAGAGGGTTAGGTGTGTGTGATGTTATGGTAGTTAATTGGACTTTTATTGGAAAAATGCTGATGGTAGTTGTTACAAAGCAATTATCCTATATGGAAAGAGGTGTTGATGGAAAAATATTGAAGTAGAGTGGGAAACTTGTTGGAAAGTAGTTGTGTAGAGTGTTTGTGGTATACTTCTTGGCGCTGGAAGGAGCTTGTGCTTATTCACAAATGTGGAAGCTCAAATTGGTTCAAACATTGTAGAATGTTCAATAAAAGGAAGTTTTACCATGCACCCCATCAGTTATACTCCTACCCCTACAAAAACTGTAAATTACCAATTTTGACCTTTTTCAAAATCACACTCAGTCACCCATACACCCAATCAAGGTTTATGTAATTAAAAATAATTTCCATTTTCAAGCTTCAACTGCCATTTTCAAGAGCGGAAAAATCGCAATGGAGATTTGTTGTGTATGAAAAATCGCGATGGAGAAAGAGTCTCTAATAGGAGTGTTTTTTTTTGTTATGATTGAAAGGAGATTAAATGGGCTTATGTATCCGAAAAGAGATTAAACGGGCTTATTTTTTTGTATAAGTTATAAATATACACTATTCTTTTTTAAATATAAAAATACACTATTCTTTTTTGAAAAGAACTTACAAAATTATTAATTTACTTTTCAACAAAATTTATTAATTTACTTATAGAAAACAACTATGTCTAGTAAAACATATGAGTGAAGACTCAATTTTTTTATACGGTGGATACTTTACGGTTCATCTTGAATTTTGTCTTCCTTTTTATTTTTATGGTTCATTTTAGATTTTGTCTTTTTTTTAATTCTATAAAGATGTATGGATTTTTGTTATCACATGGACTATATTTTTCTTTTTTAAATACTGTCAGGAACCTAATTGTCGCTTTTTAAAATAAAGGATAGGAAAAGTATGATATTGATCTTACACACACAATAAATGTGGTTGTCACATATTCCACACACGCTGTCCAAGTATTTTGTCAATATTTATGTTATATTATTTTTTTTATAGAAATTTGTGTTCTAATATTATTTATCAAAATTGCGTCACTAAAATATTACTTTTCAAAATATATTAACATTGAATATGTATGAAAAAATAATCACAGTCGACATAATAAATTTTATATTTTATTTGAACTTAAATTTCAAATTATAGGGTCCATGTTCACTATGCAAAGAGAAAATAAATAATATACTCAAAAAATTTCAATTTTTATAAATTTTAGGAAGAAATTCTGTAAAAAAAAATCATGAAGAAATTAAAAAATAAAAAATTATACAAATCCGCAGGAAATTCTACAGGAAAAGTGACCAAAACATTCTGCAGCAAAACATCAGCAATTGTTAGAGTTACCTGCGGATATTCTTGCGGTTACATGATCCGCCGGAAATGTCCTCGGTGAAACTATAACAACAGAAAAATCCGCAACGATACCTGCGGAAAATTTTCCCAAGAAAATCCGCAGGAAATTCGTTAGAATCTAGTTGTGCATCTCAAGCAAAGCCATGGTTATTATGAACAGTTTCATCAACGACATCTTCGAGAAGCTTGCTCAAGAATCTTCCCAACTCGCTAGGTACAACAAGAAGTCGACGATCACTTCTAGGGAAATTCAGACCGCGGTCAGGTTTGTTCTGCCCGGTGAATTGGCTAAGCATGCTGTTTCTTAGGGTACCAATGCTGTGACCAAATTCACAAACTCTTAGATTTGGGATCTTGTTTCGTATAGGTTGTTAATGGGTCACTATGTCTGTTTCTGCAACAAGAGTACTTTCTTATGCATACTCCAAAGTTTATGCAATACTATTGAACCTGCAACATTGAAAAACAATCAACACATGTATAAAATGCAAACACATCGACTAGTATGATTCATGTTTGAGGAACTCACATATTTCTTTGTGCCACATAAGGAGCATCTAAATTGAAAAATTACAAATCTCTGTTATTCAATTAAGTACCGTTGCAAATTTGTGATATGTGACAAAATATGAGCAAACACCAGTCAATCAGAAAAAGTGTGATATACATCGGTGATATACAAAGCCCCAGCGAAATCCTAAGCTAAATCATTATGAACAGGCATAGTTGAAGAACCACATGGCTGAAACAGAGTGAAATCACCGTGAACACATTACAAGACAAGGCAAATGCAATGATGGATGTTGAACAAAGTGACAGAAAAGGTAAAAGATATTCTTATCATTAACGAGTGTGAATAACATAGAACCTCAACCAACATATTCGATAGTATTATTACAACAGGACTAACCAGTAACAATTATCAAAAGGATCAATATGAAACTCACAAAATCTAGTCAGAAACATAACTCACATTTTCAACCAATGTGAGAGTTTAAGGATCATGAATTCCTATTTCCCATGAAGCTCTTACTCAATAAAGTAAGATCCTAAGTCATTCAGATATATAACAAGCACCAACGCGAGAAATAAAACATCAACCAAAGCATAAAATTTAAAAAGTGGTAGTTAATATTCATGAAAGAAGTTTCTACACTCACTTTTAAGGCACGCATAGAAGAAATTACAACAAACACAATATTGAAAAATTGAGCTAGAGTTAAGCACCGTGTGAAACTAAATTTGTCAATTACCATAGTTTATTTTCTGGATCATCCAAGGTATGCCCTCACCATTCTAGCATTAAAACTTTTCAGAAGGCTGCACGTATATAATGTATAATATGAAGGTAACTTCATTGTGTGCAAAAAGTGGTCAATCCTTTAACTATGTTGGACATTTTTTTTCTCTATAGAAGTTAGATCTTGAAGCATAATGTTTATTTTAGTCCGATGGTCAAAACTTCATAACAAGAAAGATCTATTGAGAATAAAATAAAGTCATAGAATCGATAACAATGCACTGAATTACTAATATAGTGCAAGGCTATTAAATTTTTTAATCTTGATGCATATGCTCATAAAATGCATGAGCAAAGTAGTCATCCACTTCATCTTCCCAAGCATCAATTATAAGGGCAGTTTAAACCCACCTTAACATAAACTTTTTGAGCAAAAAAAAAGTGATCCCTCGTCGTCAAATATTTGGATAATCAGAGGTATATTACCGATTAATCCACCTGTCTTTAAATACTCGTCTTTAAATAGGACTGACCATGATGCATGGATACCAAGAACAGATCTGACAATTAACAACTCCATATAGTTCATGTTACACGATCACTTTATCACAGAGCATAACAACAGACTAATGCATAATTAAATCAATACATCCATACACCAACAAATCATTTCATCATCACATCAACATTTATTCACATCAATAATTGAACATCATCATAGGAAATCATCATCATCATTATCATATTATCATCATATGAATGTCATCATAAACAATACATCAACATTTCATCATTTTGTTTCATCATTATATAATTCTCACCGTTATGTCAAAGCACATCAATATGCATTCACCTTAATTCATAATCACATTCACAATCATTGGATATTCATAACATACCATGCTACAACATCATGCATAATTCAATAATCATCTTATAAGTTCACAATCATTACATAGTTCAATTTAGATTTAAATTACATGTTTGATACTAACCAATCTAGTTGCTAAGTTTATTTCCATCAAGAGCTAGGTTAATTACTATTACCATGCCAAATTATACTCCTATTAATCAAGTTGAGGAGTTTGAGACATATTCACATGCATTGGATACCTTAAAATAAAAAAAAATTGGAGTTTTCCACTACAAAGGGGGTCACACGGTCCCTCCAGCTAGGCGCACGGTCGTGTCACCCAAGTCAAGGAGTTACGCAAGCCTGTGCCACCCAGGCGCACAGTTGTGTGTGTTCTGCAGGTAGAGGAATTCTGTAATTTTCTGTTTTTCTCAGAAAACACTATTTTCAACACCATTTTTCGATCCAATTCACATCAAACTCAACCTAAATCATCAAACTAATGTTGTCTGATTAATTATACATTAATCTCACCTTAACCAACTTAAATCTACTGGTTTACATCATTAATTAACATATGGGAAATGTTAACCAGTGCCCCAGGAACACTAGTTAAGAAGAAAATATAGTATATATGACATTGGAAATTGTGTTGTCAATCCCTTAAAAGTTAATAAAGTCTTTTTTAATTTAAAACTTTCTTTTTATGGTTTTCTTTACCCGTGCCCCGGGGCACCGGTTAACAAGACCCTTAACATAATCATCAATTACTCTAAAATATCACTTCAACCCATTTTTAACATGTTAATTCACACTCAAACATAGCAGCAACAACAACAACAAGTCTTCATCAAAAATCAACAACAACCATATTCACCAATTCAATTATAATAACACCAACACAACAAATCAACATAATCTTTCATGAATTTCATCAAATCAATCATAGAACTCAAAAACACAACAACAACATATTCAAATCATGAATTTATCACCATAACCTCATAAAATCACAAGCAATCAAATGCACATAATCATAACAACATATTAGAACACAAATTCATCATTATTTCATCACAAGATTCATGAAAGTAAAGAGAAAATATACAACCCATAAACACCCAATTGCTCATAAATCTCATATGGTGAAAATAATCTAACTCCCGTACCTCTTACCTCTTCAAAATTAGCATCCGTCTAACTTGGGTCTCCCTCTTCTCTTGGTTCCTTTAGCTCTCATCTTCTTCCTCTCTAGATCTCCTTTTTTTTTATTTTTACCTCTATCTTAAAAGTTTGTAAATGAATTTTCTAACCTAATTCACAATGACTACCACTTATTTATATCTACTTGTATTGGGTTTGGTTCACATATCTTTTAGTGAGCTTAGTTTCTATTCATTCCTCTTAAAGAAAACACTACACATTTATTTCACTTAAACCTCCCATTTTACTCATGCACCACTATTCTCTTTTGGGTAATAATACATCACTATTATCTTAATTCCACAAAACTCTTATTTACAATTAACTTCTCATAAATACCCTTCAATTATAATTTACTAAAATACAATTCACCCTTGAAATACCCTTCAATTATTGGGTAAATTCTTTGGACAACAAATATAATATGAATTCTTATATTTTTTAATGACACCAACAAATAGAATCATTATAGACAAATTTGTTTAAGGCTATAATTAAAAAAATATAATTATAAAAGAAAACTAAAAATAAAAACATATATGTGTTTTGTCGTGATACAACTTTGTTCAAGTGTACCAGCTTCCATCTTAAAGGGGTTACAATCTTAATAAGTTTTACAATTCATAAAAATTGGACTTTTTTTTTCTTCATTTTTTCTAGTGTGTGTGTGTGTGTAATTGTTGCGGAGCTTCTATATGCTTCTATCGAAGGTGCTAGCGGTGAGATTGTCAAGGGTGATGAATTATTTTATTTCTCCTTAAAGTGGGAAATTTGGTAGATGGAGTGTTGGTGGTAAATGAGGTGGTAGATTTCGCAAAAAAAAAGTATAAAAGGGAATATTTGATTCTTAAGTTGATTTTGAAAGTGGGTGGTGAGGATGATGACTTGTGTGCTTTGAGGAAGTATATGTCCATTTTGGTGAATAGAAGACCTACATAGGAAATTAATATTCAAAGAGAATTAAAGAAAAGAGATCCTCTCCTTTCTTTTCTCTTCTTGTGGCGGAGGGATATAGTGGGTTGATTGAGGTTAACTTATCAATAGAGTTCATGAGTATGGCGTGTAATTTTATAAATTGTTGTGAATGAAATTTACATTTTTAGTACTTGGGGCTACAGGTGGGGGCAAATTTGAAGTGTATGTCAATGCGGAAGTCGCTTTTGGGAAAGTTGAGGAGGAATCTTGTTTCAAGGGGGAATCATGACTCATTTGTTTTTCGCTAACAAATCAAAATGAATCATGACTAATTTAAAAATTAATACATAGAGGGTTAGGTATGTGGGATGCTATGGTAGTTAATTTGAATTTTATTTGAAAAAAGGTGATGGCGGTTGTTACAAACTAATTATCCTATATGGAAAGTATTATTGATGGAAAAATATCAAAGTGGAGTGGGAACTTTGTTGGAAGGTAGTGGTGTCGAGTGTCTGTGGTATGCTTCTCTATGGTGGAAGGATCTTGTTCTTATTCACGAATGTGGAAGCTCAAATTGGTTTAATTCCGAGGTGGTAAGGCATGTACGAATTGGTGGGAGGACCATTTCTTGGAATGATAAGTGGATGGGAAGTTCTACACTTCTTGTACAATTTCCAAGACTTTATGCTATTTTAAATAACAAAGAAACAATGGTATTCTCATGGAAGAGATCGTTATGTGTGTGGGAAGTGAACCTTCTACATAATTTGTTTGAAGTGGTTGATGGTTTCAATTATTCCTAAGAGCCATATTGTTGGAAGAGGACACCGAAGGAAAATGATTTGTTTTTGGTTAAGTCAACTTAGATTTTGTTGGCAAAACACTAATCGTGTTGAAGGATAAATGGAGTGATATTGAGAAGAAGGTTTTTGGTTTTTTTTAGAAAGGGGAATCTCCATCAAGAGTGGTGGCTTTTTCTTGAAAATTATTACTTGAATGAATTTCGACGAAATTGAATCTTGCTATTCATAATATTGTTCAACCGAAAGAATCGACAAAATGTTCTTTGTCCGAATTACAGAGGGAAACATCTACTTACCTGTTCTTGTTTTGCATTGTGGATGGAGGGGTGTGGAATTTGGTAATGAGATGGATATATTTTTTGTTCATAACCCCTACGAAGAAAAGTTGCGAAAAGGTTATTGGCTTCATTGGCAGGTATTTATTTGGGTGATTTGGAGAGATCAAAATATGATTTTTTTTTAATAATGTGGTAAATAAGGTGGAAGAGCTAATGGATGAAGTCAAAAGTGTTGTCATGGAGGTGGTTTTTCGCTAGATTGAAGGAAGCTTTCAATTTGTTTTTATTATGAATGTTGTTGAGATCCTAAGTATTGTATTTTGAGGTGAGTATTGCTAGAGAGTAGGTAGGGGAGTTCTATTTTGTATTGGTATATGTGGCTTTTGGGTTTTATTAACTCTGTTAATTTTTTGCATGGTGTTGCTTTCTTTGTTTTTTTTTGTGGCTCTGTTAGAGTCTTGCTGGTCTACTACTTTTAGTGGTCGCTTTGTTGTTTGTGTGCCCAGACATGATGATGTTTGGGGTCTGGGAGCTTAATCGATTTTCGACGGTATGATAAATAATGTGTCATGTTGCCATATTTTACTTCTTGCAAGGGTGGTATGATAAATAAATGTGTTATTTAAAAAAAAAAACAGGACGAAAATCCTCTAAAGTGAGTAAAAGTGCGCAAGCAGAAAATATGTTCAGTATATCTTAACAATAATAAGACTACAGCAGAAAAATACAACATAATCAACTGATAGACATTCATGGGAAAAAGATAAATTGATGGAGAGTATTAAAAAAATGTCGGTTTAAGAAGAATTTGCCAAAATGGCGTTTTCAAAACTGCCATCATTTTCCTGCCACAAAGTTTAAAATGTTGGTTTAAGAAGAACCGTCATGCAAACTGTCATAATACACGTTGAATAAAATGACAGCTAATATTTTTATTTTATTATAAGGGCAGTTTAAACCCACGTTAATATAAACTTTTTGAACAAAAAAAAAGTGTTTATAGTGGCGGTTTGAACCGCCGTAATGGCAACTTTTCTAATGAGAAAAATGCGCATGCAGAAAAATGCTCAATATCTTGATAATAATAAGATAACAACAGAGTAATACAGCACAATCAATTGATAGACATTCATAGAAAAAAGATCCATCGGTTGAGATTATTCAAAAATTCATTTCATTTTTTCTATGTCAAAGATATCAAATAAAAGTGCAGCTTCAAATATTTCCACTTAATTTGGATCAAATGATAAGAAATCATGCAAAAAGAAAAAATTAACATAAAAAAAGTAAACAACATCAAACTATAGTGAATTAAAATTCAAAAAATTATTTAGTTTCTTTACAAATTAATATAGAAAAGCTTAGCTATGACTAAAACATCAAAGATACGTAATAAACTCAATCATATATCATTTTCATACATTTGATGTTTGGTTTAATAGGAGACAAGACAATAAAGTTGTTCATAGTTTAGCCAAGGTAGCTCAAGATCATGTTAGTTTTCGTATTTTCATTTGAGTTCTATCATGTATCTCTACTCTTATTTTAGATGAAATGCATTAAGTTTTCTCTTCTAAGAAACAAAACAAACATAAGATAAAGTATACATGCAGCATATGACCATATCAACCATTAGAGAACACTAAATTCCCCAACTTTCTTTCATGCAATCGGAGAAGCTAAAAATATTTGCACTTTATAGTTATTATCAAGAAACTATCCTTCTTCCAACGAACATTTTAGAATTTAGCATGCTTGTTTTCAGCGGAATAGAATTAAACATACTTTTCTGATAACATAAATATTGATTTTAAACATAGATAAAATATAAATGCAACTTCTTCCCAAAGAAAAAAAAACTCAAGCATTTAAGGCAATTAATCCTCATGGCTCAAAATCAACCAGAACATATTCTTCATTAGAAAATATTATTAGATTACAAATTGTTACGAGAACTCATAAACATACATCTTATCATCGTCGTCGTCGTCGTCATCATCATCATTATCATCATCGTCGTCCTCATCATCATCATTATCATCATCGTCATCATCATTATCATCATCATCATCATCTTTTTTTCATAGGTATGCTTATTGTTATACATCCAAACCTTAAAAACATGACGGTTCACCGCTATCTCGTTACAAAACTCCTCAACAACATTCTCATCATTCTTTTTATGCTTCGAACCTAATGTCATAGCAAAATCCAACATCTTCTTCCTTTGCGTTTTTTTTTTGAAGAAGCTAAACTAGCCCACCTAAATTAGCACCGGTGGGAATCGAACCTGAGACCTTGAGGAGGAGCACACTCTCAGGTCTCAAGCCAATACCACCAGGCCAACCCAAGTTCATGGTTCAACTTTGTCCTAAACCTTTTATTCGTGTTTGACGTCCCTTCTCCAGCACCATCACGACCATCACCATTGATAGGCATAACAAGAGTAGTTGTAAGTACAATACAATGGAAGTTTCTATGACATTTACAAGCAGCACATTTGAAAAAATCGGTGCTACCTTTGGCTCCAGCAGGTAAAAACTCACGACAACCATCAAGAGAGTAGCCTCCAATATTGAACCCAATGTGTATCTATGGTTTCTCCTGCCTTGAATGTCTACACACATGATCAACATCAATAAATATGAAAATATTTAAAGTAAAATTCGATAATTTAGCCCTAAACATAAAAATAAAATCTAAAGTAGATTTTTTTAGTACCGTTTTGATGGATCCATCCTTTTGAACAACCCATTCTGTCGGAGTTTCTCACTTTTTTAATCAAAGAAATTACACTCGATTCCAAGTTTTATCAAAGAAATCCTCCAAAGAAAGGAGATTGTAGATAACCACAAGAAATGAAAATAATCATGATCAAGGAATAGCATTAGATCTATACAATGAATCTGCAGCAATGAAATTACAGTTTAGTACAAATTAGAGCTAGAGAGAAAAGGATAGTGAAATCAGATCTAATGAAGAAATCAAAATACTGCATACTTTTCTGTAGTTAAATTTCAGGCTAACACATTGAAATTTTTGGTTAGTTTGATTTGAGATGATAGAGAATGTAATAAGTAATCTTCTTTCTTCACATAAGCTTCCAAGATCGATTATGAGAAAGTAATTACATTTTGCTGGTGGAAGGAGAGGAACAAAGTGTTTGTGGAGAGCTGCGGCTGCTTCTATGAAAAAACCTATAATATCAGTCTATAATATATATAGGTGTTAAGACGGGTTACCCTACCCGAACTATTTGGGGCCAGCCCAAACGGACATTAGACTTTATCAGGTTGGGCTAAAAAGCTCTATTTAAATATGGAGTTAAGAAAAACTTTTTGACTCTATACGGGCATAATGCTAAATGGACCTGCCTTAATTATTTTCATTTTTTGAAAACATTATAGAATGGTCAACAAAATTTCTTACGATTTTGTAAAAAAAAATTCTTACAAGCACTTTTTTTTACTAGTGTTTAGACAAGCAATTTGTGCCTGTCTCCACGCCTTTTTCTTATTGCGAAATGCATGTAAATTATGAACGTTTTTTTTAATGAACTATGTTTATCTTTTTCAATTATCCGACAATATTAAAAGTATAATATCAATTCTTATATTTTTTAATGACATCAACATAACAACATTATTATAGATTTGTTTTAAATTCTTATAATTTTTAATGACACCAACACATATAATTATTATAGAAAAATATGTTTAAGGGTATAATTAAAAAACAAAACTGAAAAATAAATTTAAAAAACATATATAAATGTTTTGGCGTGACACAACTTTACTTAAGTTTACCAGCTTCCATCTTAAAGTGGTTACGATCATCATAAGTCAATTCATAAAAATTGGACTTTTTTTTCTTCATTTTTTTAGGACTATTATTTTCCCATCCTTCTCTGTTCTCGCGATCCCTACAAAAAACACACAAATACCCTGGTTCGGATTATGTAATTCGAACTAGATTGTTAGAGTTTTTAGGATTATAAAATCTGAACAGTTACAAAATATGATTTTTTGTGTTTTCTTTGATGTCAAAGATCTCTGTTGACTGTTATACAAACCCCGCATTAGCTCCAAATCAATTGCAGGGGTTATATGAATGTTAATGAATGACCATGACACCACAAACACTCCTAAAAACTAACTTTTTTTTTTTAAGAAAATGTAAAAAAAGAGGTGAAGTGAAGAATAAAGGAAATTGTTGAAGATCCAAGCCTATTTATAGCCTTAAACCAGTCATAGATCATAAGTACAGTCAACTAAAACATGTTCCACATTCAAACCGTTCAAAAATGCATTAAAAACTCCACTAACCGGCCAAACCTTTGGTGAAACGCTATTGTCCAAAAAAAACTCTTGGTTTTCGGACTATATAACGTTTCAAATTATATAATCCGAACAACACCATAATGCCTATTTGGAGGGTTTTTTTTTAGAGAATTTTCATGCAATATGAGATAGAAAATAATTAATAAATGCATAAAAAAACAAGTAAGCGTCTTAAAACAACATAAACAACTAATTATTCTAGGATGATGTTCGAAGAGGTGCTTTTAAACCTGATCCAGCTGGCCTGCCAACTGACATATTTCTTTGGCAGACCACCTGGATCGAGTTCATAAAAACATTTTCGGATTCAAATCTGCAACATAGCGATGAAATACAAGTGTTTCAAGTGTATTACATATTTTTCACATCATGCTGAAGATCTTCATCATGTCGTCAAATCGAGAGCAATCTATTTGCGACAGAATGAGAAAGATCCTCATCATAATGAAAAAACAATTCATGGTTTCTTTGGAGTGTATTTTTTGTTTGTTTGTGTTTTACAACAAATAAACCATGGTAGCAAGATCTATCTATATATTTTTGACAACATGCTGAAGATCTTCATCACACTGTCAAATAGAGAGCAATCTATTTGCGACAGCATGAGGAAGATCCTCACAACAATGACAAAAATTTCCATGACTTCTTTGTTGTGTTTGTGGTATGCTTCTTGGCGCTGGAAGGAGCTTGTGCTTATTCACGAATGTGGAAGCTCAAATTGGTTCAAACATTTTAGAATGTTCAATAAAAGAAAGTTTTACCCTGCACTCCATCGGTTATACTTCTATCCCTACAAAAACTGTAAAATACCAATTTTGACCTTTTTCAAAATCATACTCAGTCACCCATACACCCAATCAAGGTTTATGTAATTAAAAATAATTGCCATTTTCAAGCTTCAACTGCCATTTTCAAGAGCGAAATAATCGCATGGAGCTTTGTTGTGTCTGAAACACCGTGATGGAGAATGAGTCTCTAATAGGAGCGTTTTTTTTTGTTATGTCTAGAAGGAGATTAAATGGGCTTAGAGAAAGTGGGCTTATGTATCTGAAAGGAGATTAAATGGGCTTATTTTTTTTGTATTAGTTATAAATATACACTATTCTTTTTTAAATATAAAAATATACTATTCTTTTTTAAAAAGAACTTATAAAATTATTAATTTACTTTTCAACAAAATTTATTAATTTAGTTATAGAAAAAACCTATGTCTAGTAAAATATATGAGTGAAGACTCAATTTTTTTATACGGTGGATACTTTACGGTTCATCATGAATTTTGTCTTCCTTGTTATTTTTATGGTTCATTTTAGATCTTATCTTTTTTTTTAATTCTATAAAGATGTATGAATTTTTGTTATCACATGGACTATAATTTTCTTTTTTAAATACTGTCAGGAACCTAATTGTCTATTTTTAAAATAAAGGATAGAAAAAGTATTATATTGATCTTGCACACACAACAAATGTGGTTGTCACATATTCCACACACACTGTCCAAGTATTTTGTCAATATTTATGTTATATTATTTTTTTTATAGAAATTTGTGTTCTAATATTATTTATCAAAATTGCGTCACTAAAATATTACTTTTCAAAATATATTAACATTGAATATGTATGAAAAAATAATCACAGTCGACATAAATAATTTTATATTTTATTTGAACTTAAATTTCAAATTATAGGGTCCATGTTCACTATGCAAAGAGAAAATAAATAATATACTCAAAAAATTTCAATATTTATAAATTTCAGGAAGAAATTCTGTAAAAAAAAAAATTCATGAAGTAATTAAAAAAATAAAAAATTATACAAATCCGCAGGAAACCGGCGGATATTCTTGCGGTTACAGGATCCGCAGGAAATGTCCTCAGTGAAACTAAAATAACAGGAAAATCCGCAAAAGATGCCTGCGGAAAAAGTTCCCAAGAAAATCCGCAGGAAATTCGTTAGAATCTAGTTGTGTTTCTCAAGCAAAGCCATGGGTATTATGAACAGTTTCATCAACGACATCTTCGAGAAGCTTGCTCAGGAATCTTCCAGACTCGCTAGGTACAACAAGAAGTCGACGATCACTTCTAGGGAAGCATTCAACAAAATCATTAGATACTTTCATGAAATATATTTAAAATATTACACATCATAAATGCACAAAACTTAAAGCTTTAAACAAAACCATTTAAAACTTCCATGAAACATATTTATAATTGTCAAATTTGTTTCTCGTTTATAAGATCTTCATATTTGTAAATGAATTTGTTATTAGACAAGATTTAAAGTAGGGGAAAATCACACAAGCTTTTATCTTGTTGCATGATTGACAAATGAATCAATTTCTAGACATCTCATTCTTTAAACGGCCTTTAACACAAAGAAAGAGATTGCAATATCTAAAGAATAAATCAAGCCATTTATGTTACAATATAATGAATCATCCCAATGGAAAACAAAATTAAATTGTACTAAGATTGTGTACCTGATTCGCCTGCTTGAGTTGATTAGGCTTGAACCCAATGTGTATCTAGGTTTTCTCCTGCCTTGAATGTCTACACACATGATCAACATCAATAAATATGAAATCTTTAAAGAAGAATTCGATAATTTAGCCCAAAACATAAAAAGAAAATCTAAAGTAGATTTTTTAGTACCGTTTTGATGGATCCATCCTTTTGAACAGCCCATTCTACCGGAGTTTCTCACTTTTTTAATCAAAGAAATTACACTCGATTCGAAGTTCAAATAGAAAAATAAATCGATGTCGTCACCAATAATCCTCCAAGGAAAGGAGATTGTAGATGACGACAAGAAATTAAATTCATCATGATCAAAGAATAGCATCAGATCTCTAAGTGAAGCTGTAGCAAGGAAATTACAGTTTAATAGTAATTAGAACTAGAGAGAAGAGGAAAGCGAAATCAGATATAATGAAGAAATCAAAATATTGCATACCTATCTGTAGTTAAACTCCAAGCTTACACGTTGCAGTGTTTGGTTCGTTTGATTTGAGATGATGGTGAATGTATCAAGTAATCTTCTTTCTTCTCATAAGCTTCTAAGATCGACCATCAGAAAGTGATTAGATGATGCTGGTGGAAGGAGAGAAACAATAGGTTTGTGGGTAGCTGCGGCTGCTGCTAGCAAAAAGGTTTTCAAAACCTATGCATCAGTCAATAATATATATAGGTGCCAAGATGGGTTACCCTATCCGACCAATTTTGGGTTGTCCCTAACGGACATTTGACTTTATCAGGCTGGGCTAAAAAACTCTATTTAAATATGGACTTAAGAAGAACTATATGACCCTATATGGGCCACATGCTAAATAGTCTGCCTTAATTATTTTCATTTTTGAAAACATTGTAGAATGTTCAATAAAAGGACGTTTTACCTTGCACCCCATCAGTTATACTCTTACCCATACACAAACTCCAAAAATACTAATTTTAATCTTTTTCAAAATCACGCCCAATCACCTATACGCCCTATCAAGTTTTTTGGATTTAAAAATAATTGTCAAATTTTCCAGAATATACAATCAAAAAATAATAATTTGCAGGTCATTATACATAAGCTAAATCAAAACTCAGTTCTCTCTCCCTATAAATTCATCCCATTTTCATTTCATCTTCGTTAACCTTCCTTTACACAAAATCTCTAAAAATAAAAAAATTATTTTGAATTTTTCATGTTGTTCGTTTCATTACCTATACACTGTGTTTTTTAATATTCAATGGTACTAAACCATGGAACTTGAAATATCAAAACCAATTAACAACTTTTCATCACCATGATTAAAATGAGGAACACATTGGCAACAGATGGCAACATAGATGTATCAACAACAACAAACCCTTTTTCTTTCAATCCCATTCCCTCAAAACTAGATTAACCACAAAACGACCCTAATCTCTAAATCGACAAATCGTTGTTCCTATTCATGAAAAAAGTGTGGATGATCTAAGTGTTGCTGCAAAAAAGCTTATAGTTTCCATTTTGAAAGAAAATAGTGTTGTCGAGGGTGGTGTGTGATGTGAGAATGGTGAGGGAAGAGAAGAGTTTGGAGCTGTTGAAATGAGGCAAATAAGTTTGGATCAATTGATGAATGAATGCATGAAGGTAAGAAAAAAGAGATATAAAGAAAACTTTTTTCCTGCTTCTTTCTAACATTCTAAATTTCAGAAATCCGTAAAACTTGAACGGTTTACTGAGTGGGTGTAGTTTTATCCAAGGTTAAAATTGGTATTTTTGATAGTTTGTAGGGGTAGGGATATAAATGTTGAGGTATAGGGTACATTCTTACGATTTTGTCAAAAAAAAAATTCTTACGAGCACTATTGTTTACTAGTTTTCAGACAAGCAATTTATGCCCATCTGCATGCCTTTTTCTTATTGTGATAATGCATATAAATCATGAACGTTGTTTTTTTTAATGAACTATGTTTATATTTTTCAATTACCCAACAATATTAAAAATATAATATCAATTCTTATATTTTTTAATGACACCAACAAATATAATTATTATTGACAAATTTGTTTAGGGGTTTGATTAAAAACATATAAGTAAAAAACAAAAGTTAAAAAAAAAAAACATAAATGTTTTGGCGTGGCACAACTTTGTTCAAGTGTGCTAGCTTCCATCTTAAAGTGGTTATAATCTTCATAAGTTTTACAATTCATAAAATGGACTTTTTTTTCTTCATTTTTTCTAGTATATACTCACTCCGTCCTTAATTCAAAGCACTTATTGAGAAAAAAAAATTGCCCCTAAATGTAACCTCTCTTTCAATTTTCTAGATCCATTTTTTTTTTTCAAACATAACCCTAATTAATACTACTAATTTACCTTAGAATATGAAAAAGTCAAATTTGAATACATTACAAACAAGGACAATTTAGTGATATCCTCACACAAAATGAACATATTAGTTAAACTTTTACCTTTTCTTAATCTTTGTGAAATTTGCAATGAGGGCTTAGATTAAGGGACAGAGTATATATATATATATATATATATATATATATATATATATATATATATATATATAATTGTTATGGAGATTCTATAAGCTTTTATCAAAGGTGCTAGAGGTGATATTTTCTAAGGTGATGAATTCTTTTATTTCTCCCTAAAGAGAGAAATTTGGTGGATGGAGTGTTTGTGGTAAATCAAGTGGTAGATTTTGCAAAAAAAAAAGTATAAAAAGAATATTTGATTCTTTAAGTTGATTTTAAAAATGGGTGGTGTGGATGACGACTCGTGTGTTTTGAGGTAGTATATTTCAATTTTGGTGAACAGAAGACTTATAGGGGAAATTAATATCCAAAGAGAATTAAAGAAGGAGATCCTCGCCTTTCTTTTATCTTCTTGTGCCGAAGGGATATAGTGGGTTGATGATAAATGTGGTGAATCTAAATATGTTCAAGGGGTTTAAGTTTAGATCGGAAGGGATGGAGATATCTCATCTTCAATATGCAGGTGGTAGTCTTTGTATAGGCGAAGCAAAGTGGATAACTCTCTTTGTAAAGGGATTATTAAGAAGGTTTGAGATAACATTTGGTTCGAAGGGCAATTTTTAAATAGTAGTTTGATTGGGGTTAAAGTATTAAGAGAGTTCATGAGTGTGGCGTGTAATTGTACGAGTTGTTGTGAATGAAATTTACCTTTTAAGTACTTGGGGCTACCGGTGGGAGTAAATTCGAAGATTGTGTCATTGTGGCAGTCGCATTTGGAAAAGTTGAGGAGGAATCTTGTGTCGTGGGGGAATCATGAATCATTTGTTTTTCGCTAACAAATCAAAATGAATCATGACTTACTCATAAACTAATACATAGAGGGTTACATGTATGGGATGTTATGGTAGTTAATTTGAATTTTACTGGAAAAATGGCAAAGACGGTTGTTACAAACCAATTATTGTATATGAAAAGTAGTGTTCATGGAAAAATATGGAACTGGAGTGGGAACATTGTTGGAAGGTAGTGGTCTAGAGTGTTTGTGGTATGCTTCTTGATGGTGGAAGGATCTTGTTCTTATTCACGAAGTGGAAGCTGAAATTGGTTCAATTCCGAGGTGGTAACGCATGTAGGAATTGGTGGGAAGACTATTATTAGAATGATAAGTGGAGGGGAAGTTCTAAACTTCTTGTACAATTTCTAAGACTTTATGCTATTTTAAAGAATAAAGAAGCAACCGTATTCTCATGAAATAGATCATTCTGTGTGTGGGATGTGAACCTTCTACATAGTTTGTTTGAAGTTGTGGATGGTTTCAGTTATTCATAAGAGCTAGATTGTTGAAAGTGGATACCGGAGGAAAACCATTTGGCTTTTGGTTAAGTCAACTTATATTTTGTTGGAAAAACTAATCGTGTGGGAGGATAGATGGAGTGATATTGAGAAGAAGGTTTTCGGTATTCTTTGGAAAGGGAAATCTCCATCAAGAGTGGTGGTTTTTTCTTGAAAACTTTTACTTGAATGAATTTCGACGAAATCGAATCTTGCCATTAACAATATTATTCAACAGAAGGATTCGACAAAATGTTCTTTGTGCGAATTAGAGGGGAAAACATCTATTCATTTGTTCTTGTTCGTGGATGGATGGGTGTGGAACTTGGTAATGAGATGGATATATTTTTGGTTCATTACCCCTTCAAATTTGATTATGCATTTGGAATGTTGAAGTATAGAGGCGTCAAATGAAAAGCTGGGAAAAGGTTATTGGCTTCTTTGGCTGGTAACGATTTTGGTGATTTGGAGAGCGCAAAATATGATTTTTTTTTTTTTTAAATAATGTGGTAAAGAAGGTGGAAGAGTTAGTGGATGAAGTCAGAGTGTTGTCATGGAGGTGGTTATTGGCTAGATTGAAGGTTTCATTTTGTTTTTACTATGAATGGTGTTAAAATCCTAAGGGTTGTATTTTGAGGTGAGTATTTCTAGAGAGTAGTGAGGGGAGTTCTATTTTGTATCGGTATAGGTGGATTTTGGGTTTCATTACTTTTGTTAATTTTTTGCATGGTGCTTTTTTCTTTGTTTTTTTTTTCTCTATTAGCGTGTTTTTAGTCAACTACTTTTAGTGGTTGCTTTTTTGTTTGTGTGCCCAAACATGCAGATGTTTGGGGGTCTGGGAGCTTAATGGATTTTGGACTTTGTTTCCCTGCATATTTTACTTTTTGTAAGGGTGGTATGATAAATAAATGTGTTATTTAAAAATCCTCTAAAGTGAGTAAAGTGTAAAGTGAAAAAAATCATAGGTTTTTATTGTAACAAACTTATGAGTTGTTATGATATACCCACAATATCTACCGTTAATTTATTAAGTAATGATTGATATTGTCCACTTTACACGCTAAAGTGATCAGTTCATCACTTTTGAGGAGCATGATCCACATTCAACTATGTTGTAATTGATTTCATCAAAATAAAATTATCGTGTGGTTAGAGAAAGGTAGAATTTTAATGTTTTATAAACGTTAATAATTATCTTTAGGGAGCTTCTACGGTACACCCGTAAATTAAGGTGTACCGGTACTCCTACTTCAAAAATCTTTAAATTAACTATTATTTTTATAGAATAAAGAGCTAACTGTTAACTGTTGATGTTTATATTTTAGAAAATATCATTTCATAAGAAAAAATATCATTTCATTGTTTATAAAAATTATACTAATTTTTTAAAAAATTTATCATAAAAAATAATCAAAATTCTCTATTATGAGTATTAAAAATTCAGAAAAATTAAATTTTATTTCGTTGACGTTTTTGGTAAATAAGATTTATAGGTGATAGAAAATAATTTTTCTCTTAAATAAAAAACACATTTAACTATTAATTTATTGATTTGATGTACCAACACACTCAATTTTTTGGATGTACCATAGAAATTGTTTTATCTTTATAGGAATTATAGTTATTTCCATAAACCAGACTACTCGTGGCCCGTACATATTAGCCCTAATAGGCAGCTGACTATTAAGGGTCCGACTAAATAGGTCGGAAAACATTCACGATAGAATATATTGCCCAAATCCTACTTTTTATTCGGGTTGGCATGCTGACCTTCATGGGTAAGCCTAATTAGACAACTCTAATACTTGAATGAATATAAATATTTCAACTTTTCAATTTCTAACACACAAAATATAGTAGAAAAACTAATCATTTAATTTATTTCTTTAATAACATGAGTTGTAATTTTTTATCAAATGAAGTGTTGAAATCTTCGTGTCCACCCACAAATTATCTATTATGATTATTATAATATATAAATCTTGTAAATTTATGGTCCTAATCAAATCAGAACGGAAACTACCGAAATCATTCATGCACTTTATTTATTACGTCCAACAGCCACAACCCGTTATTTCTTTGCGCGATTTTGATGACATGTCATCTTAGATTAATTTCAACATATTTTTTCAGTTAATTTAGCTAAGTTTTGATCCAGTTTAGAAGAGTTTTAAAAAAAAATTGCATATGGTTTTCGGGACATTTTGTAATGTTTTGATCCAATCAATTAATTATTAGGTTTTTTTATGTAATTCAATTTCAAATCATGCAAATCGGCAAAGGGAAACATCTCAGAAGCATTTGGGAAGACAATGGATGTTGATTCAAGAGGCCTATGAAGACATTACAAAGTGGAGAAATTCTATTGAAAGTCCCCAAAAGGGTTTCAAGGAAGAAAACTCTAAAAAGACCAAGAAAACTGCGAAAACACACCAGAGGATAGCACCCCCACCCCCATGGTGTGCTGCCACGCGTTCCAAGTCTGCGAACCAGTGTTGAAAAAGCACTGTCGCATGAGGTGCACCGTCCCACATGTGGCGCGCGTGCGCCTCTATTCTCTGCGGGTTTGAGGGAAAACCCAATTTTCAAGCCCAGATCCACTTGAAAATCAACCTATATATAAATACAACTCCTCGCAATCATAATGATTCATTCAGAGTGAAGAGGTTCTAGATGAAGGAAAGCACTATGAGCTTCAAGGAAGGAGTCTCTCTACTCGTCCTTAGTCTTTAGGGTATGCTTTATTTTGTAACATTTTCTTTAGTTACTATGAGTAACTAACCCTTAATTGGGTAGGAATTTAAGATGAACCTTTGTTTTATTGTTGGATCTTTTTAATTCAATTTTGTTTTATTAGTTATGTTATAATTTCTATATAATTTTCTTATGCAAAATTCTCAATGCTTTCACTAAAATAGGGAGTGTGACATACCTAGGCCTTATGATTGAACATTGAAAGAAAGCAAACTCTCTCTTTCAAACGTTGCATGTTAACTTTATTCTTTACCCTTTGGTAAGGTAGATGAGTTTGGGTTGTTCGTTTGTAGAACTACTAAGATAATAGAGAATATGTTATGAACTTCTAAGATACGAGGACAAATTAGAGCCTTTAGATGACAATTTAGGAATCCTTATTCTTTTACGTTTCAATTACCTTTAAGAAAGTAAGACCCTACGCTAACATCCGGTAAGCGTACTTGCTGATCTCTTTATGATAGATAGTATACAATAAAATCTCAGTATTACTATTTTATATACTATGAAAATATTTTCTCTACGAAAAAGAGGTATAGTATTATTTTCTTACCTTTTACGATATTGAAAAATTGGTACAACTAGTTAATAGTTTTCCCCTTCCCTCGTGCTCATTAATTTAAACTTTTGTAAACAATTTGTATCCTCTATGCATACGTATCTTTTCTAGTTCATTTATTTTCAGATTTAATCTGAACATATTATTTGCAGGACCCACTAGTTACTAAAGCACCAAGTTTGGTTCCACTACTGTATATAGATGTTTGGTTCCTCTATGCATAGATGTTGTCGTCACACTATTTCAAAGTTGTTTTCTTCTTCTTGAACAGCCAAATATTATTCAAGCTTCCAAACCCCTCTCAAGAACAGAAAGCTGGTGTGAAAGAAAATAGAAGAAAAAACAAGTACCCAGGGCAAAGGTAGTACAGCGGACCCAACAGAAGTAATCGACAAAACAGATCAAAACCACAAAAACAACACCAAAACTGCCAAACTAACAGACCAAAACACAACAGCAGAAAAGAACCAGAAAAACCACGCCTCCTAGTCAGATGGCTTACCGATCAGCAAATTGAAACACAATAGATCCAAACTGCCAACCATCAGGAAATTAGAGACTATTTTTGAATTTCAATAAATAGGACGACTTCCTTAAAAACTATTTCAATTGTCAAAAGATGGGAACAAAATTGAGTATTAGAACCATGCAAACAAAGTTTATGTCATAATTTTTCCTGCCATAAAGTTTAAAATATCGATTTAAGAAGAACCGTCATGCAAACTGTCAAAACACGCGTTGAATAAAATAACAGCTATTTTTTTATTATCAAAGTGGTAGAATTACTCGCCATAAAATACACTTTATCAGAGGAAAAAAGTCATATAGTGGTAGTTTTAACTGTTGTAATGTCCACATTTTTACGGAAAAAAAATGTGCACAAAGAATAGGTTCAATATCTTGACAATAATAAGATTACAATAGAAAAATACAACACAATCAACTGATATACATTCATGGTAAAAAGATCAATTGGTGGAAAGTATTAAAAAAATGTTGGTTTAAGAAGAATTTGCCAAAATGGCATTTTCAAACTGCCATCATTTTCCTCCCACAAAGTTTAAAATGTTGGTTTAAGAAGAACCGTCTTGCAAACTGTCATAATACGAGTTGAATAAAATATCGGCTAATATTTTTTATTATAACGACGGTTTCAACCACCTTAATAGACACTTTTTCTACAAAAAAAAAAAAAGTGTGTATAGTGGCGGTTAGAACCACCATAATGGCAACTTTTTTAATGAAAAAAATGTGCATGCGAAAAAAATACTCAATATCTTGATAATAATAAGACTACAACAGAAAAATACAACACAATTGATAGACATTCATAGAAAAAAGATTCATTGGTGGAGAGTATTTCAAAAAATCATTTCATTTTTTATATGTCAAAGATACCAAGAAAAAGTGTTGCTTCAAATATTTCCACTTAATTCGGATCAAATGATAGGAAATCTTCCAAAAAGAAAAAAATAACAGAAAAAATGTAAACAACAAAAAACCATAGTGAATTAAATTTCAACAAAGTTATTTAGTTTCTTTACAAATAAAAATAGAAATGCTTAGCAAAGACTAAAACATCAAAGATACATTGGGGGCCGTTTTATTTGTTGCTGCTATTGTTGCAGGTCGTTTTTGCCGCAGTTTTTTCCTCTTCTTTTGGATGGCTATGTGTATTGCTTTTCACCTATGCTTGCTATGTGTGTTTGTGGGGCCTGGGAAGGTTTTTTTTCTTCTTCTTATGTTGTTTATTCAATATAACGCCAAACTTAAAAGTCAATTTGTAAATCAATTTTGAACCCATAGAAACATGTTGTGGTCTCCTAGCTTCGTCCAGGATCCATGATAAAATTTAGGGTTAATAGTGTTTTTCACCCCTGTAATATATGTCATTTCTGATTTTCACCCTTATGAAATATTCGGTTTAATTTGGATCCTTATAAAACTTTTTTTTTCCGAAAAACACCCCTCCTCCATCCAACTCACAACATTCGCTTATGTGGCGCTAACTTGGTTTTTATTTTTTTTAATCGGCCCTGTCAGATTTTATTATTAAAATATCCAAAAAATAATGAAAATTCATTTATATTAATTTAAAAACAAAAAATAATTAAAAAAATTGAAAATTAATTTTTGAAAATAAAAAATTGTAAAATTAGAAGATTTTTTTTTTTAAAAAAACTCTGGAAATTATTTTTAATACCACAAATTTTATCGAACTTTTTTTCGAAAAAAACCTAACCTATTTTAATTTTTTTTAATGATTTTTTAAAAAAAATAATTTAAAAAAAATCAAAAATTTCGAAAAAAATCTTATTGTTTTTTTTAATTTTTGAAAAAAAAAATCGATTTTTAAATAAATCTGAATATTTTTCTGATATTTTTGAATTTTTCTAAATTCCAATTTTTTTTTATAATGATGAAAAAACATTTTGGGAAAAATTAGCTCTGATTGCCTAACCATGTTCGACTGGCAGGCAGGACTGGTTTCTCTAACCCCAATTCCACTGGTGCAATCTCAGTCTCCACCCTCTCTAGGTGCTGTGTGATCTGCTGCGGTTTTGGGGGGCACCTCTACTTGTGTTGCAGATGATGTTCCTCTCCCGGTTCACTGCCTGAAGGGCGATACTCTCTCGATCAAAATTGGCCAAGACGAATACTCCAAAGGCTTGACCGAATGTCAGCATGCTCTATGGGGCTGGCTTACCTTAACTAAGGGCTACAAACCTTACACGGCACGCGATTTGGCTTCCAAATTGGGCAAGATTTGGAAACTGGTTTATGAATGGAAGATGGTCTCGCTCGAACGTGGTTTTTATGATATTCTTTTCCAGAATACGAATGATTTAACTCGTATTTGGGCGGCGGGTAGCGTGTCTCTTCAACTTGGTCTTCTTCGTCTCTCTCAGTGGACGAAAGACTTCCATCAAGATTCTCATAAACAAACGGATGCTTCATTATGGATTCGACTTGTTGCGCTGCCTCAGGAATATTGGCGTGAAAGAACATTGAAGGAAATTGTCGGGGCTATGGGTACACCTATCTCTATTGACGCTCCGACACGGAATAGGGCGTTTGGACAATATTCCCGCATTCTGGTGGATATTGACTTGTCGAAAAGGGCATTTGATGAATTTCTAGTCGAAAGAGAGGGTTTTTCCTTCAAAGTGGAAGTACAGTATGAACGTCGTCAAATTTTTTGTCGTCATTGTTATGTCATTGGACACAACGTTACGTTATGCAAGTGGCTACATCCGGAAGCGGGCAACGAAAATCGTGGTAAATCTAAAGTTGTTTACATAAGTAAGAAGGTTACTCAACATTCTTACTGTGACAAAGGAGATTCATCTTCGGGTACTTTACAGTATGTCCCAGTTGTTCCACAAGCTTCAACTAGCAACATATTAAATAAAGATTATGAAGGTGTTGCGCCAAAAGATTTTTCATCCAGCACCTTTAGCTTTGCACTAAATAACGTCACCGACTCAGTCCCTCAAGGTGCGCTCCCTAGCTAGACCAACCATTCTTGTGTTAGATTTGGTGACTTCGATGAGCATGATGATGATGAGAATATTTCTGAAGATGAGGGGATGGAAAATACTCTAAGGGACCTGTTATTTCTTCTCCATCTGTTTTGAATGTTGAACACGCTACTGTACATGATGATAATGTTTCCCCTGATCAAGCTACTCCCTTGAATATTCCAAGTATTGAAGCTCTAGCTGCCACTGCCCTTGCTGATACTGACACCGAATTGGCAGCAGCTCAGACATCCGCACAACAAGTTACGATTTCACCTACAGCTACTACAGCTTGCGTAGTGATACCTTCAAAATTAAATGCTGCATATGATGTGCATTTGATAGGCAGCACCACCGCATCCCAGGATGATGTCCCTGTGCAACATGTTAATCCAAGACTTCAACATGATTTGGAGCTTTGGCAACGCATTAAAGAGTACGATAAAAAAGCGGCACAGGAACCACCTTTCACTGCGGTTTTGACGAAGAAGCAAAAACAAATGATGAGGAAGGAACTTCTTGATGGGAAGCCGCCATATAGTACCATCAATTTTCCTACTAGTTATTACCATAAATTCTGTCCAATTCTCCTACATTTCTTAACCTTAAATTGAGTCGAGCTTTCGTCTTCATCATGTTATATGTGTGAAATTTTCTTGGTATATCCTTTTTCAACAAAGTTTGGTTTTACACAAACTGTCTCTGAGCAAGAGTGAAATTATTTTCAAAATAGTGAAGATAGAAGATGTACGTCAACTTATTCCTCACTTTTTCTTTTAACATGTAATCTCAAAACTTGGTAGTGACTCATAATTTATGATCACTATGTACACAAGCAGATTCATCTTTTGTGAACAAAAATGATAGGAATCAGAGTAGCATCTGCAGATAAAAAAATAAAATAAAATCAGCATGATATCCAAAATTTATTTCTTGTGTAATATATTGATATTGTGTTTGTCTAGGTAATGATACACTGATTTCTCAATTAATTCTTATGATTCCTAACTTATTACACTTGTTTTTCATTCCTTGTTCGATTTTCATGGAATTTTGAAGTGTTTCATAGAAAGAGTGGCTAATGAAAGCATGTTGCTTCTAGTTTATAAGTATACTTCCTAGATAATAATCAGAGTGGTGCAGCAGAAGCTTGATGACTATTAGAAAAGAAATTTTGAGGATGATCTAGAATTCTTGAAATTACTGCGTAGAACCTGTTAAGTGTAAGAACCTTCATAATTTGTTGGTTTTAAATTTATAGATGGATGGGACCAATTGCATTATTCTTTTGTACGTGAATATGCTAAATTTATTAAAATCTCCAAAATTGTCTAACTTCATTTCGTATGCTGTTCATGGCCTTAGTTGGCTAACTTTTTGCAAAATAAAAAATAAAAATTAAAAGTTTCCTTTGACTCTACATGTTGATAATTTGCTAGACTAAGTATTGTCATGAAAGATACTCCAGAAGTTTATTATTATGACCCGAATACATGACTAATCTTTTTGTGTTTTGTAGCCAATGACCATCTTTATGTTTTTCTATAGATAGATAAAAACAAATTTTGAAGACAAATTTTTTAAAAGGTGGGGAGAGTGTGACATCCCCAATTCTCATAACCAAATAATTTATTATTATTATTATTATAGCTTTAACATCCCAACCTTACCTTTTAGTATTAGTATCTAAATAAAAAATTGTAGTATATTTATAGTTTAATATTTTTTTTGATAATTGATGAATTGTTTGAACAATTAGAGGATAAATTAAGTAGATTAGTAATAAGAGCGGGTATCTAGAAAATTACCATGTCCCCACTCATTTTTTACCCTTAATTACTAACTTGGAACAAAATATCTCTCTCCTTTAAGAAGTTCAGCCACCGCCCACCTCTTAAAATTCCAATTAGAACTTTTCACTTTCTAATTAAGCAATTAGGAAGCATGCACCATCCATATCTCATCTAATATGCCCATTAGTTTTGAAGAAAAGAAAATGAAAAGAAGATAGAGAAGGGTTAGACCGTGAGGGAAGAAGAGAAGGAAATTTCAAGATTTTCCTCACTATCAATCAAGAATAGAAGAAACACTCATTCCCCTTTGTTTTCCTTCTGCTGGTCGTGAAAATGGAGAAGAATGAGGAGACAATTTTGAGCTAGCTTTCAAGAATAGGGCATATATCAACCTGCATATCTCCTTTTAGGGAATTTAAGGTAACATAGTCTAAACCCAAACACTAAAACCTCTCTAGGGTGTACTTAGGGTTATTATAATTGATTTATGAATATCCCTTCTTTATTCTTGTTTGCATGCTAGAAGATTAGATTTTTAATTATTGATTTCTTTTATAAAATTATGTTTTAGTTATATTTTAATTAATTAATATTGTAGTTATCATTATGTGTCTCATGAAAAACAATCTATATATATATATATATATATCTATATATATATATATATATATATATATATCTTTGTAAAGGAAACTTGAGTTGTTCTCATGCAAGCTTTATAATGATGTGGCACTCTAAAAATTCTTTTTATCATCACTCAAATCTCTTAAATTCATCTCTAATTAAATACACCAACTATATTTTAGTAGTGCTTTATTGAACATCTCTTCATAGTCCAATCCAATAAATAAACTATATTTTTTCTATTCCCTCGATTAATAGTCACCACTAACTGTTTACGTTGCTTTGTTTGTTTTTTGGTCAAGCTTACATTGCTTTATTTTATTTTAATTAGTAAGTAGTTATTTACTTTGCTTTTTTTATTTTTCGGTCAACCCTACATTGCTTAATTTTATTTTAATTAAGAAGTAGTGTTGGTAACCATGAATATAGTGTAGTTAGTGATAAAAAAAAATGGATAGTTGTAAACAAAAGATAATGGAAATTTAAGACCATAATCACAATTGATCACTCACAAACCATTTGATTCAAAAAATTGAAAGAGGAAATCAAAGTGTAACCTATCCCATTAGTGATACTTGGATGAGACCCTCCCTCCTCTCATTCATCACTACTTTTCATTCTTTGAAACCTTGGAGAAAATATTGAGAGAGAAAAAAAAATCATGCATTTTTCATCAAGAACCAAGTAAGTAGTGACTGATAAATTATTTCATTTTGATTATCACTTTATTCACCTAATCATATGACTATGTCATAAAAAATCACACTTACTTAACAATATGATCATTAGTATGTCTTAAACCATAGAACCAATTCTAAGATACTTTCTTTTCTTTTGTGAGAATAAAGTTGTAGTTGCCTTGGGCCATAGAAATAATTATATGATGCTTATATTCATAGAAAACATGATTTTAATATTTGATCAATTATAACAGTTTCAGTGTTTATGAAAATTATACTCTTAGGACTTCTTATTTTGATTATGATTATTTAAAACTCTTAATAAATTTGGTTTTGGATAACGTCACTATCTCCAAACTACTCTTGATTGGTGCTCTTCAATTATGTATGGTAGTTTTTGTTTTCTTCCATACTCTTCACATGTCTATTATTTATTCATTGATTTTTTTTGTGGCAGGATAGAAACACAAGCTACTCTATTATATAGATGGACATATATTTAAGCCCTCCTTTCTCTATTTATTTAACATTTCTTAGTCTTATTTTCTAGATTTTTTTCTTATTTTCTTTTATTGATTAATGTGGATATGACAATTTTTCATGTGAATGAGGTGTATACGATTAAAATAGGCTTCTATTTTTACATATGTCAACACAATAGAAAAGTGAAGACATTTTGCCATTGTTGAATCTACAGACAAACAAATGTTTAAGATCAACAAGGTAAAACATATAGAGTCTGACATTGTAGATTACGATATTCACTAGATATATATATATATATGCTATTTTTTAAAACTTTGTAAATTATAGCTTAAACAATAAATGGAAAACTATAGAGCATAAAAACTCACTTTTATATGTATTATATGGTAAAGGACTACTGAAATATGAAATGATTTATTAATAAAAGTTCTAGCAAAAAATTGTTATATAAGATGTAAATAGCTACACTAATATATGAAATATGTAAAAGTTATTATATTAATACTCCTTAAGATATTTATAAAAATTGCAATCTAAATTTATAAGAATTCTCATACTTCTAAAAAAATTAACTTATTTTTAGTATAAATTAATATAAAATATATTTTTTCCCGACAAAATTAAATATAGTTATATCACCATATTGGAGAAGGTTGTATATTGCATGAAGTTTCATCTCAAACTCAAATAAATTAAAATTTTCTCGAATATCATAAGTTACGTTGATTTATGTTTTGAGGAACTTGGTTTGATTTAACTTACGATTTTTAAGGAAGTGATATATCTCTCTAAACCATGTGTGTGTGTGTGTGTGTGTGTGTGTGTGTATATATATATATATATATATATATATATGTATGTATGTATGTATATGTAAAGTAAACTTGACACATTCTAGAGTTAGGATTATGCCTATGTGGCACATCTAAAAAAGCTTCTCACACTATTAACAACTTGATTTCCCTGCTATCTTTGAAGAATTAAAGAATTAGTTAAATCTATTTGAAGAATAACAAGTTATGTAAGAAGAAATACCCAAGTAAAATTTTCTTAAAAAGTATAGATAAGTACAAAAATGTTATGGGTTTTTGCATAACTTTTTTGTTGGTGTCTATTTTTTTTTAATGGCAGAAAAATATGATTTATTTGTTTATGTTATATATCATTTGGATTGAAGGAAACATGAATGAGACTGGAGTTGAAGTCAATGGTCCTGAATTTGGGAATGTTCAAAATGTCGATGTTCATTATTGGAAGTATAATGTTACTGCTTCTACTTTGGATGGAAACAATGTTTTGGTTAGTGTCATTTACGAAGCAGTTTTTGTTGTTTTTATGTTGTTGATAAATTATAAATTGTATGATTTCTTGACAAATCTATTGTAACATTTTCCTCGAGGTGTTGTTGAAAATTGTTTATATATCAATCAATCTAAAATTCAACTGGTAAATCTTATGACTGTGATGTTCACACTGCGCCAATAAGCATGCTTCAGAAGTACATAGAAATAGGATGGTACAACTTTGTTCTTCAAAAGGGCCTAAAAGTTAGTGACATAATTTTATTCACAGTCAATAATCCTCTTAATATGATGTATGCTACAGTCGTTAACTGGGATTGATTTTATGATCAAATGTGGTGGCTCGAGGTTGTTGTATGATTTTCTATTTTTAATGTAATATTTAAGTTCTCGAAGGATTGATCGAAAAATGATTGTCATATTTATTAAAGTTAAATTTTAATTGTTTTTATGTTAAATTCAGTTAATGATTGAAGTAATGAATTGAAGTTTATGTTAAACTATCTATGTTGAATGTAAGGTTTAAATTTTGTTTTAGTTATATTACGCTCATTGTGAGACAACGATTTTTTTTTAAGCATTTGATTGTTTGGAGGATTCGGGGAATTGTGTTTTAATCCATTAAAGTGTCTTTTCTTAAAAAAGATAATTTTCTTTTTTGGGTTATAAGACAAGATAATTTTTATTTTTATAAAGAACATATTTTTAGTTTCTCCGATAACTTTCACACGCATGAAAAAATATTTTTAAACACAATTTAATAAACCCGTGCGTTGCACGGGTTAAATACTTAGTTTATATTTGATGGGAATGATATAATTAATTGTTATTAGATAGTTATATGCAATATAGTGGATTGTGAGCGATAAAAAATATGATTATTTTCTGCATAAAAACATTACGGTGCAGCTGATCAAGTCTTATAATTTATATTGATTATTTATAGTGATTTTATGAATTGAGTGTTCAGCTAAATTTTAGCACTGCAGGGCAAACCTGAGTAACAATGGATCCCTGGTAGAAAGGCAAATCCTGAGTGTTAGTTAAGATTTATGACACTGCAGGGCAAACCTGGGTAACAATGGATCCCTAATAGAAAGGCAAATCCTGAGTGTTAGTTAAGATTTAATTTATGACACTGCAGGGCAAACTTGGGTAACATTGGATCCCCTGTAGAAAGATAAATCTTGAGTGTTTAGTTAGATATAATACTGCAGGGCAAACTTGGGCAACAATGAAAATCCAGTAAAGAGGCAAATCCTGAGTATTCAGTTACAATGAATGACACTGCAGGGCAAACCTGAAAAACAATTGAAATCCAGTAGAAAGGCAAATCCTGAGTGTTCAGCTAAACTAGTTAACAACTAAATTTAATTTAAGAATTAAAGACACGTATAGAAATCATCTTTATTTTGTAATATGGTTGATAGGTTAAGAATTTATTATGTAGCGATATTGATGAGAGGATATTATCCATGTCTAGTACACCAGACAAGGCTGGGAACATCAAGAAATCATTTTTACATTCTCTGTTACTGAGTCTTTGTGCTCACTATGTTTGGGTGATGTTTTCAAGTTTAGCTTGGCATTGGAAAGTTGAATAGTATGTTCGGACTACTCGTCAGCATTTCAATGTAGAGCTTCTTTGTTACCGGATCACAGAGGATATTATCCATGTCTAGTACACCAAACATGGCTGGGAACATCAAGAAATCATTTTTATATGGCTAAATTGTATTTTTGGTCCCTTAACTATTTAGGTAGTATCGCTTTGGTTCTCTAAATAAAATTTGATTTATTTTGGTCCCCTAACTTATTTCTGTTACACATTTTGGTCATTTCCGTTAGTTTTAATTCAAAAATGTTAGATTTTCTTCATCTTCTTCTCCTTTTTTTCATCTTCATATAATCTCCATCAACAGCAAGAATCCCAAAAAAATTCCAGAAGAAAATGAAGAAAACCTAACGTTTTTTAATTAAAACTAACGGAAAGGACCAAAATGTGTAACAGAAAGAAGTTAAGGGACCAAAATAAATCGAATTTTAGTTAAGGGACCAAAGCGATACTACCTAAATAGTTAAGGGACCAAAAATGTAATTTAGCCTTTTTATATTCTATTTTACTGAGTCTTTGTGCTCACTATGTTTGGGTGATGTTTTTAGGTTTAACTTGTCATTGGAAAGTTGAATAGTATGTTCGGACTACTCGTTCACAATTCAATATAGAGCTTCTTTATTATCAGATCACAGTTAGAGTCATAGATTAGAATGTTGATTTTTCGTCGAATGATTTGATTATATTTTTATGAAGTTGTTGAACTATTTTTATGAAGTTGTTGAATTAAAGGTTAGAAAAGTATTTAATTTTTAATAGATTCATTTTTATTTCTATTTTATTTGAATTATCTCAGTCTCTAATATCAAACATCTTCCTAGGTGTTACATTCAAGGCCAAAACCCAATGTTTTATTCGGGTTGGCGGCTCGACAAATATGTCCTAGTCCATTTTGAGAGTTCAACTAGACATAATCATTTGAAAACTCTTTATGGTCACATTAATAAAAAAAAACGTAATAATTAAATAATTTTTTTCAATAATTATATGAATTGTACTTTTTCTATCAACTAGTGTTATTATTTTTGTATCACTCAAGAATTATCTATTGTCTATTATCTCTTTTCTATTATTTTTAAGGCTTAATTACACATTTGGTTCCTTAATTAATTTTCAGGTTTTGTTTTGGTCTGTTGATTAATAAAAGTTTCGTTTTGGTCCTTTAAATATGCTTCTTTTAGTCAATTTAGTCCCTCTCATTAATTTTAAAAAGAAGACCGTCGAATCATGCAAGTCTATAGTATCTTAAAGTGAACCATCAACACTTAATATTTTTTCCTTTTATTCTTCTTCTTCCTCCTCCTCTCTTCTTCATCATTTTCATAGACCTTCATCAAAACATACCCATAAACCCAGAAAAAAACTGACCTTATAAAAACATAAACTCACAATCAAATTTTCATTCTTGGGAGTTAATGTTTTGATTAATTCATTCTCCAAAAACAACATTTAAAAAAGTAACGTAGTAAATAGTAAAAATGTTAGGGTAGTAGCATACTAAGCAAGAGGCATTGGGATCAATTGTAACATCACCAATCATCAAACCAACATCAGAAAACTCTTCTTTAAATTCTCTATACTTCTGATTACCAAGTGCTTTAATAGGTGAAGTGTAAATAACATCTTGTTTGTTTCGAAGAGACATAACAATTGCATATAAAGCCACAACAGTTTTCCCAGCAAATGTATATGCAGACGCCTAAAATATTAATCCCAAGAATGAAACTTTGATTGTGGGTTTATGTTTTTTTAAGGTTGAATTTCAGTTTTTTCTGGGATTTCTGGGTATGTTTTGATGAAAGTCTATGAAGATAATGAAGAAGGGAGAAGGAAGAAGAAGAAAAGATTTTTTTTAAGTGTTAATGGTTCATTTAAGATACTACAACTTGCATGATCCAAGGGTATTCTTTTTAAAATTAACGAGAGAGACTAAATTGACTAACAGAAACACATTTAAGGGACCAAAATAGAATTTTTATTGATTAAGGGACCAAAACGAACCTAAAAATTAGTTAAGGGACCAAATGTGTAATTAAGCCTATTTTTAATGTTGGTTAGGTTAAGTTACTACATTAATTATGTACTAACTAAAGAGGTACCATTTTGTTTGTCCATAATATTTGTCAAAAAAATATATTATACAAAATTAAAGGATAGTTCACATACAGTTGTATCAATATACATGGATTCACACTAATCATGTTAAAATAACATTCATATTTTTTAAAAACAGCAAAGACAACATTAGTTATGAAAAATTACGAAATACTTCCCCGTAGACCATATTTGACGTTACGTTAGTATCTACATCGTCTTCATCATTTTTTTAACATAAATGACTTCACTATTTTTTTTTAAATTTCAGCATTTAATTAGTCTAGTCGACATTTACCAGCTAGTGTAAAAAAAAAGAATGACATTTACTTGTCAATCAGAAAAGCAAAACAAAGTCAGCAGCAAAATGTGAACCCGTAAAATTAAACTGAAATTGCAACCATGTAAATGATAATTTTATAGTTGAGCAATATCAATATAGGTCAACACCTTGAATGGTAGTTATAGATTTACATGATTTAACCCAAACATAAACAGAAAATCTAAAGAAGATTTTGTAGTACCGTTTTTATGGAACCTATAAACGAGATCGACGGCGGCATTCAAAATCCAAGATTAGGTTTAGATTTTTCTTAGCCAAAACGACAGAAATGGCAGCTGAATAGCAACTTGAACACTTCAAATGTTCGATTTCACTTGAAATCATGTCTGATCCCATTATCCTCTCCTTTGGTCAAACCTTTGACTGTTATCCCGGTTTTTCTTAGCTTACTCCACAGAGGGTATAACGATGGGATATGTATACAAATGTTGGGGTAGGCACAATCCTGTACTGTTTCACCTGAAATATAAAACTCAACTCATGAGTATGATCTATAATTGAAACCAGAAAATATGACTTTTATAAATGAGAATAGCATCCAAATATATGGCTCACAATAAATATATAAAACTAACTGAAGAAATAATATTGATTCCTAAAAATTATAAAGAACAAAAACTATTTTTGATTCATGTCAGAAACTATAATTTTGTCTAAGTCTACACTAAAAAATGTAGAGTTGTATACTATATACTAGAATTTTAGGCCAAACTCATAACCAGCAGCTGTATCAAAGCAACGGAATACATATAATAGAGTAAAACAAGTAACATGCAAATTTGAAATAGATATATGCACATTATTACAAGGACTATTTCGCATCATTTCAACTCAATGAATTCACTATTTTCATTTTAACCCGACGTATTTAATTTTTCTTTTATGTCTCATTTTCAACAATGTTGCAATGTTGCATTTCATTTTCAACAAAAGTAAGATGCAGTATTACAACAAAAGCAATGTAAAAAAGGGGATTAAGAAATTTGACCAGGTCCTTCCTCAGTTGAATTCTTTCTCCACTAAATGTCACTAGCTTGAGTCTTGCTTATTCTAAAATCACCTGAGAGGATGTGTACGATTTCTATATATGATGTAATCTTGGAGATATCTTTTTCTTCAAGAATTTCATAAATAGACTTCATATCAATTCCTTCAAAATTTGTAAGATCATTTTGTTTACCATTTCCTACTGCATCGATAAGAGCTTCAACTCCTACTACATTCTTCAAAGCAAAAACGTTGTTTTCTAACGACAATTCTCCTCTCCAAAAATTCTGACACACCTACAAATTCCAATGCGATTGAATTTAATTTTAGCGAATAACACAAGTGTAAGTGAACATTCATTACAACAATAAATCTAAGGCGATAGGTATTGATGAACTAGTCGAAGAAATAAAACTTTTGTCATGGCATTGATCGTTGAGTAAGTTGAAAATCGTGACATGCCTTTTCTATGAGTGGTGTTGGAATCCGAAAGAGTGCCTAACGAGGTAGTGTGTGGTGGTTGTGTGCGGGGGCTGCTTCAGCGGGTATGTTTTTAGTCTCGCTGTGTTTGGTTTTCGGTTCTGTGACATATAGGACAGCTTCTAGTGCTGGTTTTTAATAGTTGGTTTTGGGTGCTGTTGTAAATGTTTTCCGTTTCAGCTGCTGTTGGCCTCTTGTATTCTGCCAATAGCCTCTTGGTACTGCTTGTGCCGGTGCTGATTTATTAATATATGCTGTATTAAAAAAAAATCAAAGCCAAACTACTAGAAAAGAAGATTTTGATCACACTATTGATTCGTGATAACACTTATTTACATGAAAAATATTTTGTCACATCACACTATTGCACCATGGGAGAGGATTCAAATCCATTAAAGAGTGATGTGTTAGTGCTGTTTATGATGTTATGTAATGATGAAATGAAATAGGATAAACCAGGAATAATTCAATGTAGTAGATACCTCAAATATTTTATTCCACCATTCCTCTGACTCATTGTTGAGTAAACGACCTAAAATATGTTGATGTTATGTTGATTATTTTGTCTCCTACTAGGACACACATAAAGATCAATACCTGTTATAACTTCTGCAATCCCAACCCTACCATCTTCATATTTTTTTGCAACCTATTAGATCAAGAAAAATATTAAAGATCAATATTTTGTTATAACTTCTTTGCAGGGAAGCTAACAGGAATCCCTGCATCACACAAATCACAGATGAGAGGGTGCTAATAACATTTACTTTTTAATACACTATACAGCATGTAAAACTCATACTTCAGTTTTGGACAAAATATATCTAGGTTTTCTCTTACGTTGTGGTAAAAAAAATCATTGCACTCTCAATGATAGATACACTTATGGGATGAGTGTCAATACCTAATAAATATGTTGAATGATGCACATTCACTCTTTTAATCAAAGAAATTACACTTGATTTTGAGATAGAAAAGTAGAACAGTGACATGACTAAACCACCAATGAATGCGGTTTGTAGATGACCACGAGAAATCAAGATCTTTATCAAGGAATAGTATCCGATCTGAAGCTGCAACAATTTAAGTAGAAATTAGAAGAAAATAGATTACATATAAAAATGAATACTTGCAAAAATATTGAGGAAAGTGGAATTAGATCTGATCTAAGGAATACCTTTGTGTAGTTAAACATACCAAAGGCTCGTTCATGACAGCTTTTTGTCTACATTTGGTGGATTGGAAGGAACAACAAAACGTGAAAGTGATAATTTGTAAGAGGGTTAGGGATAGCAGAAACAGATAATAGTCTGAGACTGAGTAGCAGCGGCAAGTGAAAATGGCTACTTTGAAAACCCTAATTATTATCTATTATATAAAAGAGTCACTTTTGCACAGTCTAGAGTGTCAAAATGGGCTACGTGTTTGTTATGGGTTGGGCCAGAAAGCCTTATTTAAACACAAAACATTAGGCTTTCACCTCTACAAAGGGCAAACCATAAAAAAATCCACTTTACCCCTCTTGTCATTTGACTTCACCCCACAAAATATTTTCTTTACCAATCTTTTAATCATGAATTAAATAAATGACAGTCAAATTTATAAATTGGAAAATAGAGAACAAGAATTCCATAAAAACCTCCACCCTCTGTCTGTATCCAAGTCACTTTATGTCTCTAAAACACTTTGTTGACATAAATTCACAACTTTGTTAATTAATTATAACATGTTCTTCCCTGTTAGTGAAATGGTGAATGGTGATAATAATTTATTGAAACCAAACAAGAATTGAATTGAAATATAAAAAAAATGAGAAAAATTACTAATCAATTTCATTTTGAGATATTTAGTTTGTTAATCATGTACACTTAGGTCTTTATAGCGAACAATTTTGTGAAATAGACTTAGGTCTTTATAGGGAACAATTTTGTTTGTTGTTATATTTTATCACTTTTGCGTTAGTGTAACACTATATGTCAAATTTTTACATTGTATTCAAATAATTTTATCTGTATATCGGATTTTGTTTGTTTATATATTGCACAATATTTTCGACTGTAATTTTCCTCAAAAACAAATCGACTATAATTGATTGTTTTTAGTCATTTATGTTTGACAATGTTTTTTTTTTTGAAATGTTGATTGCGTTTATATTTAAAAAAACACAATTACTAGTGAAATAGTCACAAAAATACTTATGCATTCTCATTAAACTCGCATAAAAGAACCAAATATATATCATAATTGAGCTAGGAAAATGTGTCAAAAAATGATTAAGCTAGGAAACTTGCAAGTTTTTTTTTGAACAAGCCAAAATGGAATATATTAAATCACCAAAGGTGGTTCATCTCGCACAAGGTGTGCAAAAGAGAACCACCTACCAAAATACAATGTTAAGAGTCTGATACCATAAAATAAACACAATGGAAGAATAACAAAAAGAAAGACCCATACAAAGTAAAGGGTGCCGTCACTAATCAGTATAACTTAAATCGAAAGTGAGCATATTGGCCTTTAGCCATGAAAAAGACATAAACTTGACGTTGTCTGTTAAATGATCCAAATCCAAAGTCTTATGCTTAAAAATCATGTGATTTATTTCCTTCCAAATAACCCAGACACTGGCATGCTAGATTACTGTCAGGAAAGAGCGTGTAGATCGTGGTAACTCCACCAACTGACCAAACTGATGAAGGTGATCACTAACGGAATTTGGTGCAATAAAAGAAATGTCGATCCACTGATATAAACAGTGCCACACACTACCAAATATGTCACATCGAAAGAGTATATGAGCTGCGGTCTAAGGTGAGCCGCAACCACCAATGCAAGATATGTCGTCCTGTTGAATGACTCTCCTACGTAGAAGGTTGTCATTGGTTGGAAGTCTATTGCGAAGGAGTCGCCAAGCAAACATTGAAACCTTTAGTGGAACTTGCTTTTGCCACACTGCATCGAACACACCCCTCTCAAGAGGTACACCTACCGTCGTAAATTAATACATAGATGGTTAGGTATGTAGGATGTTATGGTAGGTAATTTGAATTTTATTTGAAAAAAGGTGATGGCGGTTGTTACAAACCAATTATCCTATATGGAAAGTAGTGTTGATGGAAAAATATGGAAGTGGAGTGGGAACTTTGTTGGAAGGTAGTGGTGTAGAGCGTATGAGGTATGCTTCTCGATGGTGGAAGGATCTTGTGCTTATTCACAAATCTAGAAGCTCAAATTGGTTCAGTTTCGAGATGGTAAGGCATGTAGGAATTGGTGGGATGACTATTTCTTGGAATGATAAGTGGAGGGGAAGTTCTACACTTGTAAAATTTCCAATACTTTATTCTATTTTAAATAATAAAGAAGCAACCGTATTTTCATGGAAGAGATCATTTTGTCTATGGGAAGTGAACCTTCTAAATAATTTATTTGAAGTGGTAGATGGTTTCAATTATTCATAAGAGTCAGCTTGTTGGAATGGATACCGGAGGAAAATGATTTGTTTTTGATTAAGTCAACATAGATTTTGTTGGAAAATCTAATCGTGTGGGAGGATAGATGGATAGATGGAGTGATATTTTACTTTTTGTAATGGTGGTAAGATAAATAAATGTGCTATTTAAAAAAAACAGGACGAAAATCATTTTAAGTGAGTAAAAATGTGCATGCAAAAAATATGTTCGGTATCTTGACAATAATAAGACTACAACAGAAAAAATACACCACGATCAACTGATAGACACTCATGAAAAAGATAAAAATTGATGGAATATTAAAAAAAATGTCGGTTTAAGAAGAATTTTCCAAAACGGCGTTTTCAAAACTGCCATCATTTTTCCTGCCACAACGTTTAAAATGTTGGTTTAAGAAGAACAATCATGCAAATTGTCATATATGTGTTGAATAAAATGACGGATAATATTATTTTATTATAAGGGCGGTGTAAACCACATTAATATACACTTTTTAAACAAACAAAAGGTGTGCATAGTGGCGGTTTGAACCGCCGTTATGGCAACTTTTTTACTGAGAAAAATGTGCATGCGGAAAAATGCTCAATATCTTGATAATAATAACACTACAACAGAGAAATACAACACAATCAATTGATAGACATTCATAGAAAAATTATCAATCGGTGCAGATACCAAGTAAAAGTGCAGCTTCAATATTTCCACCTAATTCAGATAAAATAATAAGAAATCCTCCAAAAAGAAAAAACTAATTAAAAAAAAGTAAACAACTGCAAACCATAGTGAATTAAAATTCAACAAAGTTATTTAGTTTCTTTACAAATGAATATAGAAATGCTTAGCTAAGACTAAAACATCAAAGATACGCAATAAACACAATCATATATCATTTTCATACATAAAAAAAATCTTATATTAATGGCTCAAGTCATTTGTGAGTTATCAATAAAGAGGATACACTGATTCCAAAAATATCATATTTATGGCAAAACAAACTGAAGCAAATTTATGTGTATTTGGATCAATATAACACCAAACATAAAAGACATTTTGTAAATCAATTTTGAACCCGAAGAAATATGTCGTAGTCACCTAGCTTTGTTCAGGATCCATGATTACAAAACACGACACCAATATAAGTCATACGTGAGGGAAAATTTAGTACCCTTTGTACTTTGTTTCACACATATTCAAATTTGTCAAGTTCCTATGTGCGACAATGCTATAACATTGCTTTTTGACAAAATTTTCTACTAAATAGTGTATCATGGGATCATATCAGTATGTTCAAATACTGTTACCACTATAGCCTTTATTTAATAACACTTCATATTTTAAAAAAAAAAATTCTAAAATGATTTTTTTTAACACTATGGCCACACTAATCCTTATGAGTTATGTAATTTAAGTTGAAACAGGCTAATCAGATTTTTCAGCACTTAATTATTAAACATACATTTACAAGCCAATTCGAAGAAAAAAGAATCAATATCAGAAGCATAATTTGAATTTGTAAAATCAAATAAACTGAATCACAAACCATGTTAAAGTTAACTCGAGCCAAGATAAATATTAATAAATATCAAAATCATGAATGTCATTACTAGAATTAAAAAATTCATCATAATCATAAACATAAAATCTAAATTAAATTTGTTAGTATAGTTTTTATGGAGCCATCCTTTTGAACTTCTTGAATGTCTTTGAATGTTGATATTTGGGTCCCATGATGTCTATGTCTTAACCAACATTCCAGATGCAATCTTTGTGTCCCATGATGTCTATGTCCTAACCAACGTTCCAGATGAATTCTTCTTCCAAAATGGAAAATCAACCGTGGATATTGTAACTTGTCTTTTTTACGAGTGGAGTTGAAACCCGAAAAATTCTATGAAGAGGAGATGATGTTGATGTTGGGAAAGAGAATGTGGTGGTTTGCGTGGGGGGAATTTAGCTTAATTTCTAATGTCCTTCTTTGTGTACACGACTCTCTGTGTAAGGTGGCCTTAAAACCTTTTTATCGGGGTCTCTGTACAGCTCAAAACCATAAGATTAACAAAACACCTCTCTTTCCATCTTAAACTTCAGCATCCTTCTCTCCATTTCACCACGTTCAAAAACCAAAACCTCCGCCGCAGACACCGGCTGGGAACCACCGTCACGGCATTGAAGTATTTTTTTCCCCGAGAAGTTCTTATTCTTCTTCACCAAAGCCTTCTTATAACTCCCACACCTCTTCACATAAAAAGCATATGTGCCGTCGTCACACGCCACTGCGGGGATGTTTACCTTGGCGGTGAAAGGAATTTTCCGGTCACTGTTTTGGTCGGTGATGAAAATGGAAAATTGATGCGGCGAGATTCCAATCTTGTGATCTGAAAATAGAAAGAAACATAGGATAAAAAATTTCGGTTGTCGCAGATAACTTATAACTCAAAACCATAACAGTAGAAACTTTCAGGAGGGTAGCATGTAAAATAAGGTATAAAGCGAACTTATAAACCTATACGGCAATTACCTACACATGTTGAAAAACGATAAATTAGTATCTAATCTAAGAAACCAATATAAAGTAAGGTATTATGGACTCCATATGAAAAAATTAAACTTGAGGTAGAAAACATAGTTGTCATATACGGCATATTAATCATAGTCACTAGTGAGAGAGAGAGAGAGAGAGATAGATAGAGAGAGAGAGAGGGAGAGAGAGAGAGAGAAAGAGATACATTGAGACACACAACAATAAGAGGATTAACATATCTAAATTATGCAATGAGCGAGACGATCCAAAGTCCCAAGAATTTGTCGCACTCTTCATCTCTAACAGTACAATGTGACTACCATATTGAAACTTAATAACGCAGTCAACAAAACTGTATGATACTTACATGAAACACATTTAAAATATTACATGTCCAAAATGCATGAAAGTTTCACAAAATTGATGTGATGATTTAGGAAAAATGAAATTCAACTCACCGGTCCGTAGGCACCAACTCGGTTTTTCTAAGCATAGTCGACATATCGTATGACCCTGTGATATGTGTTGCAATACTGCTCGGTATCTAGACAACAATATGACTGCAACAGAAAATACAACACAGTAAGTGATAGACATTCATAGAAAAAGGATACATTGGACGAGAGTAACAAAAAATGCATTACTAAGAGAGACAAAAAAGAGGATTAAACTAAATTATTAATGGTGGAGATCTAAAGTCCCAAAAATTTGTCACATTCTTGACTCCAACAATACAAAAACCACATTGAAAGTTCATGAAGCATTCAACAAAAACATTTCAGATTTCCATGAAATATATTTAAATATTACACATCCTGAATACAAGAAACTTAATAAAGCATTTAACAAAACCATTTAATACTTCCATGAAACATATTATAATTCTCAAATTTGACTCTGTTGTATATATCATTCTCAGATTTGTAAATAAATCTGTAATTATTCCTATATTACTTTACTCACTTCAAAACCCACAACGCATATCTATATATTAAATGCAATATCTTGGAAAATCTTTAAAATAGGGGAAATTTGCACAGACTATTATCTTGTGGCATTACTGACGAATGCATAAATTTCTAGACATCTAATTCTTGCAAGTGTTTGTGTTACAATATATTGAATCATCCAATTCGAAAATAAAATTAAATTGTACTAAGATTGTGTACTTATTCGCCTGCTTAAATTGATTAGGCTTCAACCCAATGTGCATCTAGGTTTTCTCTAACATTGCAATAAAAATTCGTTGCACTCTCAATGGTAAAAAGACAGGTAGCAGATGCATTGAGTGTTTACACACATGATCAACATCAATAAATATAAAATAAATGTTGAATTGGATGATTTAGCCCTAAACATAAACAGAAAATCTAAAGTATATTTTCGAATACCGTGTTTATGCCGCCGTCCTTTTGAACAACCCATTATGTTGGAATTTCTCACTTTTTTAATCAAATAAATTACACTCGGCTTGAAGTAGAAAAATATCGTCACCAATAAACCACCAAAGACAGGAGATTGTAGATGATGATAAGAAATTAAAATGATCATGATCAAGGAATAGCATCAGATCTCTACAATGAAGCAGCAGCAAGGAAATTACAGTTTGATATAAATTAGAACTAGAGAGAAGAGGAAAATGAAATCAGATCTAGTGAAGAAATCAAAATATTGCATACCTATATGCAAGTTAAACTCCAAACTCACAAATTGCAGTATTTGGTTTGTTTGATTTGAGATAATATTTCTCACAAGCTTCTAAGATCGATCATGTGAAAGTGATCAGATGCGGCAGGTGGAAGGAAATGAACAAAGTGATTTTGGGTAGAAGCGGCTATCAAAAAGGGTTACAAAACCTATACATCAAACTATTGTATATAGGTGTCAAGACGGGCTACCCTACTGGGCATGTTTAGGACCGGCCCAAACGGATTAGACTTTATCAGGCTGGGCTTAAAAGCTATACTTAAATATGGACTTTAAAATAACTATATGACCTCATACGGTCCACTAGCTAAATAGATCTACCTTAATTTTTTTTTTTTTTTTAAAGAAAACATTATAGAATGTTAAACAAAATTTCTTACGAACATTATTTTTTACTAGTATTCTGACAAGCAATTTGTGCCCGTCGGCACGTCTTTTTTTATTGCGCTAATGCATTCTTTTTTTATTGCACTAATGCTTGTAAATTATCAACAATATTTTTATAATGAAAATTTGGTATCAATTTTTATATTTTTTTAAATTATAGCAAACTATGTTTATGTTTTTCAATTTCCCAACAATATTAAAAATATAATATCAATTCTTATATTTTTTTTAATGACACCAACAATATAGCATTATTATAGTTTTTTTTTTTGTAAAATTCTTAGATTTTTTTCTGACACCAACAAATAGTATTTTTATAGACAAAATTGTTTCAGGGTATAATTGGAAGAATGAAAAAGTCAATCAAAAATCTTATATTTCCTTAATATATGGTATCCATTTATATATAGTATAGATTTATCCAAAAAATATAATTAAAAAAATGGAAAATAAAAAAATTAACATAAATGTTTTGGCGTGCACAACTTCATTCAAGTTTACAAGCTTCCATCTTAAAGTGGTTACAATCTTTAAAAGTTTTAAAATTCATGAAAATTGGACTTTTTTTTCATTTTTCTTAGTATAACTATGCATTCAATGCGAAAAAAGTACGTCTCTCTTTTGTAATTGATGGACTTTCGTCCAATTTCTTTGTTAGGGAGCTTCTATAAGCTTCTTTCAAAGGTGCTAGTGGCGAGATAGTCTAGGGTGATGAATTCTTTTGTTTAAACTTAAAGGGTGAAATTTGGTGATGATAAATATGGTGGTAGATTTCGCAAAAAAGTATAAAAAGGAATATTTGATTCATAAAGTATTTTCGGAAGTGGGTGGTGTGGGGTTTTAAATTATATGATGGTGAGAGTGGGGTTTTATCCAAAGTGGGTGGCGTGGATGATGACTTGTGTGTTTGGAGGTAGTATATGTCTATTTTGGTGAATAGAAGTCGTACAAAGGAAATTAATATACAAAGAGAACTAAAGAAAAGAGATCCTCTTGCTCCTTTCTTATTTCTTCTAGTGGCAGAGTACGGAGGGATAGAGTGGGTTGATGATAAACATGCTCAATCAAAATATGTTCAAGTGGTTTAAGTTTCGATCGGAAGGTTTGAGATAGCCTCTGGTTCGAAGGTCAATTTTTTTTAAGTTGTTTGATTGGGGTTAACGTATCAAGAGAGTTCATGAGTGTGATGTTTAATTTTATGAACTGTTGAGAAGGCAATCTTGTGAAATTCGAAGAGTATGTCAATGTGCGAGTTGCTTTTGGAAAAATTGGGGAGGAATCTTGTGTATGGGGTAATCATGACTCATTTGTTTTTTGCTAGACTTTCAAAATGGATAGTGACTTATTTCTAAAGTAATACAAAGAGGGTTAGGTGTGTGATGTTATGGTAGTTAATTTGACTTTTATTGGAAAAATGCCGATGGTAGTTGTTACAAACCAATTATCTTATATGGAAAGAGGTGTTGATGGAAAAATAAGGAAGTGGAGTGGGAGCCTTGTTGGAAGGTAGTGGTGTAGAGTGTTTGTGGTATGCTTCTTGGTGACTAGTCTGACTGCTGAGAATGCAAATGGGTATCTATAAATACATAGTATTTGTTAAGTTTGATGTGTGATACTGATAAATTTACCTTATTTACAGTTTGGCATGTTAAAGATATAAACATTTTGATCTATTTAGATCATAGGAAATTTAACAACCTTTTCCCCTTGTTTTTAACTTGCTACGAGACTCACTATCTATCGTATTGGAACTATGTACAATTTTATAAGTTTATGTATGGCACTTTGTTGTACTTGCATGAAGCAAACAAAGTTTTTTATTGTCTCAAGCACTATGTATCTTAGAAGGATTTCAAATTGTTTTGTGTACTCTATTTATTTTGTTTTGAAGATGGACTCCCTTGATGATTGCTTGTTCATGGCATAGAACCAATAACCTTTAATTTTGATATTGGTTGACAGCAGCTTTGGTCTTTATGGGAAAAACCATGTGAAAAATTGTTTTCATAGAAATTAGCATCATTTGATTTTAATAATGACGTTTATTTCCATGAATTTATTGACTCTGCTCTGATTTCTAGTCAACTAGCAGCCAGCAGGTGGATTTAACTGATTATACTTTGAATGCGGTGACAAGCATGATTATCAAAGAGTTCCAAATAAAAATCTATGATGCCAGGAAAGATTTACTCTAATTTATGTTTCTAGGTTGTTTGTCATGTGATTATGTGCATATTTGTTTGAGTTAGAGATTTTGATAATGGTTTTTGCCAATACTATGGTGTGGAGAGATCCCTAGCTCAAAAGCAAACAAACTATTTGTTGCTAACTAGAGGAGTTTAGTCTTTTTAAGGTTCATTAATTACATATTTAATTTCAGAGTGTCAAGCTTCATTGAAAGTGCTTTGATATTTTCATTTCATTTATAGTTTAAAATTAGGTTATATTTGTTCAAATCAACCTATTAGATTATCAAGTTTTTAAGTGAATGAAAGCAAACACACTTCAAATATTTTAATGCGCTTATGTTGAGAATAATGAGTGAACTTGGTACATAATTTTATCTATACTTGACTTGATCAAAGCTACTTTACTCTTCTTCAAATTTAATGTATTCCAAAGGTTATTATTATTGATCTTTCCCTCTTCTTGCTTATGTTGTTATCAACCCCTAACAGAGAATGTGGCTGGAGGAAAAGTTAATTAGCACCTATATGCTTATATCCATGTGCAGTTTGTTTGGAAAGGAAATGTATGGTCGCTGTAGAAGGTAGACCACCATTTTAATTTACACTCAATGCTGATATAGATGCTTTTACATGGAAAAATGATCTGGACTTTTAAGATGCTTAAACTTTTTATGTGCAACAATTGCAATGTCAAGGAAGCTTGGTCTCATTCCCAAAAAATACATTCAAATTAGATATTATAAAAAATCTAAATATTCTATTTACAATATCTAGTGATTTCATTTTGACTGATATATTTATTTACATATATTAATTAATTGGTCAGGCTTGGATATGTTTTCTACAAATGATAGGATTTTGTCAAATACACCACAAAATATTTGTTTTTGTGAGTTCAATGGAATGCATATACACCACAAGATATATGAACATGATGCTGAATCCCATTCCCAAAACCAGACTCATGTTTCTGATCAAATTAACAAACTGTGTTTGCCTATGATTCTGTTACATGGATTTGGAGCCTCGGTTTTCTCTTGGAAACAAGTTATGAAGCCTTTCGTTGAGGCTACATGTTCAAAAGTTCTAGCCTTTGATATGCCAACATTTGGATTGATAACTTCTGGAAATGGAGACACAAATCCTCTAAATGCATACTCCATGGAGTTTTCAGTGCTTTTGATTTATTAAAAGCCGAGAAGGCAATTTTGGTAGGGTATGTGAATTTTCTATCTCCTGTTTTAGTGCCTTTATTTTTCAGCTGGATGTTGTTAGGTGACTTTTGTCAATCTAGGTTTAGCTTACTTGCATCTGTTGTTATAAAGTTGACATCTAAGTAGGTGATCGTAAGTTGCACAATGCATCTAGCTAGATAGGTATTCATCTTATTATTATGGTTTTTACATTTACAGGCCAATGCATTGATATGGCTGTAATATTTTAAATTCTAAGGCCGATGATAAATATATTCAACTCTCTATATAAGAAACTGTTATCATCTATCCCGTGTTCTTCCCCTGCGATAATGCTGGTAATCCAGTTGTTCAAGTAATACTATATAATCTTTGTTCCAGTTACATATCATTATTGGAAAAATATAATAATCTAAGACAAACATGAAATTATTACATTGAACTCAAGAAAAACTTTTCATTGAATCGATGTTCCATAAAATTCCTTTTCTTCCGGTCCATACATATAGTCAACTACGCAAGGAAAAATATGGTTAGATTGCTTCTTGTTGATACACTTTTATGCATTTTAGTTTCTTTCTTTAATTGACTGCAATTCTTAAAGCCGACACCATCTATAATTGGTCATGACCACTGAAATGTTGGCCCTTTCATCATATGAATCTCAGGTAAGAATGGCAATTGATAAGTTTGGTGCTGCTGCAGTTCGAAATTCATTGTATGATCCAAAACGGGTCTAAGCATGTCCTTAGTGGTTATACAAAGGTAATGTAATCTGACAAAAAATTCCTATTTTCATGTTCGGTAACTATATTCTTTCTTTTATTTTTATCATGATTCTCAAATAGTCTGTGCTTACAAGGTGTAAGCATTGAAGGCAGCCATTGAGGGTTAAGGATTGGGACAGGGATCTAGTGGAATTCACTGCTGCAATGCTTTTGGACCACATACATTATCTATTGTAATTGTTTTGAATGTCCACCCATTACAGTAGTGTTTTGGTTTTCAATGTTTAAACTATGTAATTTATCTATTGTTTTGATTGTTACTCCTGAAAGAATTATATGAATGGGATTTAGATATTTTAGTTATATATTTTTGTATTTTAAGTAAGTATTTATTTAAATTGTCAACTAAAATTGCCCAATTCAATTTTACTTTTTTATTAAAAAACTAAACAATTGCGACTGTTGTGAAGGGTCGCAAGCCCATTTAAATTATATTAAAGCGCCTCATTTGCGACTGTTGGCAACTGTCGCAATACCTTTTGCAGCAGTTGGTGTGACTGTTCTATGAAGGGTCACAAAAGACAGTTGCGACCCCAACATCCGCACCTGTTGGGGAACAGTCGCAAATGTACATTTGCGACCCTTCTAACAGTCGCGATCAGTCATTTTAAAAGTCGCAAAATGAAGTTTTTCTTGAAGTGTTTGTGGTATGCTTCTTGGTAAGGTGTAACACCCAAGGCTGATGAAGCCATAAAGTGGTCTATGGTGCAGAAGGCACGGAAATGAGCGGCTCCTGACAGCTTCTAGACGAACCAAATCACACTGGAATGAGATGGATCTCGGGGACATGCATGTATGGGACTGCATGGTTGAAAGAAGGCTTATAAGAATTGTATGGTATTACCTATATCAACAAGATGCATCTTCTTTTTGGTAGCCCATTCCATAAGAACTTCACAGATAAGCTTGCTTGACTTGAAGTAGTCTTTGGTTCAATTCGAAGGTGGTAAGGAATGTAGGAATTGGTGGGAGGACTATCTTTGGAATGATAAGTGGAGGGGAAGTTGTACACTTCTTATATTATCTCCAAGACTTTATGCTATTTTAAATCATAAAGAAGAAACCGTAATGGAGATGTGGAATATGACAAATGGTGTTGGAAACTTTGTATTCTCATGGAAGAGATCGTTTTGTGTGTGGGAACTGAACCTTCTAAAAAATATGTTTGAAGTGGTGGATGGTTTCAATTATTCCTAAGAGATAGATTGTTGGAAGTGGAGATGGGGGAATTGATTTGTTTTTGGTTAAGTCGGCTTATATTTTGTTGGAAAAACTAATCGTGTGGGAGGATAGATGGAGTAATTTTAAGAAGGTTTTTGGTTATCTTTGGAAAGGGAAATCACCATCAAGAGTGGTGGCTTTTTCTTAGAAACGCTTAATTGAACGAATTTCGACGAAATTGAATCTTGCCATTCTTGATATTATTCAACCGGAGAATTCGGAGGAATGTTCTTTCTGTGGATTAGAGGGGAAAACATCTACTCATCTCTTCATGTTTTGTGTCGTGGATAGAGGGGTGTAGAATTTGGTAATGAGGTGATATATTTTTGGTTCATTACTTCTCCGTAGACCACATTTGATGTTATGTTAGTATCAATATCAATATAGGTCAACACCTTTAATGATAGTTATAGATTTACATGATTTAACCCTAAACATAAACAGAAAATCTAAAGAAGATTTTGTAATACCGTTTTCATGGAACTTACAAACGAGATCGACAGCGGCATTCAAAATCCAAGATTAGGTTTAGATTTTTTTCAGCCAAAAAGACAACAATGGCAGTTGAACAGCTTCTTGAACACTTCAAATGTCCGATTTCACTTGAAATCATGTCTGATCCCATTATCCTCTCCTCTGGTCAAACCTTTGACCATTATCCTGGTTTTTCTTAGCCTACTCCAAAGAGTGTATAATGATGGGATATTTATAGAAATGTTGGGGTAGGCGATCCTATACTGTTTCACCTGAAATATAAAACTCAACCCATGAGTATGATCTATAATTGAAACCAGTAAATATGACTTTTACAAATTTGAAAAGCATCCAACTATGGCTCACAATAAATATATAAAACTAACTGAAAAAATAATATTGATTCCTAAAAATTATAAAGAACAAAAACTATTTTTGATTCATGTCAGAAACTATAATTTTGTTTAAGTCTACACTAAAAAATGTAGTGTTGTATACTATATACTAGAATCTCAGGCCAAACTCATAACCAGCAGCTGTATCAAAGTAACGGAATACATATAATAGAGTAAAACAAGTAACATGCAAATTTGAAATAGATATATGCACATTATTACAAGGACTATTTCTCATCATTTCAATTCAATGAATTCACTATTTTCATTTTAACCCGACGTATTTAATTTTTCTCTTATGTCTCATTTTCAACAATGTTGCAATGTTGCATTTCATTTTCAACAAAAGTAAGATGCAATCATTCATCACACATATCACAATTCACAAAAATCCAAAAATCATACATCTTTACACTTGCAAGAATAGGATGCAGTGTTACAACAAAAGCAATGTAGAAAAGGGGATTTAGAAATTTGACCAGGTCCTTCCTCAGTTGAATTCTTTCTCCACTAAATGTCACTAGCTTGAGTCTTGCTTATTCTAAAAGCACCTGAGAGGATGTGTAAGATTTCTATATATGATGTAATCTTGGAGAAATCTTTTTCTTCAAGAATTTCATAAAGAGACTTCATATCAATTCCTTCAAGATTTGTAAGATCATTTTGTTTACCAATTCCTACTGCATCGATAAGAGCTTCAACTCCTACTACATTCTTCAAAGCAAAAACGTTGTTTTCTAACGACAATTTTCCTCTCCAAAAATTCTGACACACCTACAAATTCCAATGAGATTGAATTTAATTTTAGCGAATAACACAAGTGTAAGTGAACATTCATTACAACAATAAATCTAAGGCGAAAGGTATTGATGAACCAGTCGAAGAAATAAAGCTTTTGTCATGGCATTGGTCGTTGAGTAAGTTGAAAATCGTGACATGCCTTTTCTACGAGTGGTGTTGGAATCCGAAAGAGTGCCTAACGAGGTATTAGGTAGTGTGTGGTGGTTGTGTGCGGGGGCTGCTTCAGCAGGTATGTTTTTAGTCTCGCTGACTTTGGTTTTCGGTTCTGTGACATATAGGACAGCTTCTAGTGCTGGTTTTTAATAGTTGGTTTTGGGTGCTGTTGTAATTGTTTTTTTACTGGTGTATTGGTGTTGTTCTGTTTTCCTGTTCAGCTGCTGTTGGCCTCTTGTATTCTGCCAATAGCCTCTTGGTACTGCTTGTGCCGGTGCTGATTTATTAATATATGCTGTTTTAAAAAAAAAAAATCTAAGCCAAACTACTAGAAAAGAAGATTTTGATCACACTATTGATTCGTGATAACACTTATTTACATGAAAAATATTGTCACATCACACTATTGCACCATGGGAGAGGATTCAAATCCATTAAAGAGTGATGTGCTAGTGCTGTTTATGATGTTATGTAATGATGAAATGAAATAGGATAAACCAGGAATAAACCTAGATATATTTTGTCACTACTAGATCAATACCTGTTATAACTGCAATCCCAACCCTACCATCTTCTTCATATTTTTTTGCAACCTATTAAATCAAGAAAAATATTAAAGATCAATATTTTGTTATAACTTCTTTGCAGGGAAGCTAACGGGAATCCCTGCATCACACAAATCACAGATGAGAGGGTGCTAATAACATTTACTTTTTAATATACTATACAGCGTGTAAAACTCATACTTCAGTTTTGGACAAAATATATCTAGGTTCTCTCTTACGTTGTGGTAAAAAAAATCATTGCACTCTCAATGATAGATACACTTATGGGATGAGTGTCAATACCTAATAAACATGTTGAATGATGCACATTCACTCTTTTAATCAAAGAAATTACACTTGATTTTGAGATAGAAAAGTAGAACAGTGACATGACTTAACCACCAATGAATGCGGTTTGTAGATGACCACGAGAAATCAAGATCTTTATCAAGGAATAGTACTATCCGATCTCTACAATGAAGCTTCAACAATTTAAGTAGAAATTAGAAGAAAATAGATTACATATAAAAATGAATACTTGCAAAAATATTGAGGAAAGTGGAATTAGATCTGATCTAAGGAATACCTTTGTGTAGTTAAACATAACAAAGGCTCGCTCATGACAGCTTTTTGTCTACATTTGGTGGATTGGAAGGAACAACAAAACGTGAAAGTGATAATTTGTAAGACGGTTAGGGATAGCAGCAACAGATAATAGTCTGAGAGTGAGTAGCAGCGGTAAGTGAAAATGGCTACTTTGAAAACCCTAATTATTATCTATTATATAAAAGAATCATTTTTGCACAATCTAGAGTGTCAAAATGGGCTACGTGTTTGTTATGGGTTGGGCCAGAAAGCCTTATTTAAATACAGAACATTAGACTTTCACCTCCACAAATTTATAAATTGGAAAATAGAGAACAAGAATTCCAAAAAAACCTCCACCCTCTGTCTGTATCCAAGTCACTTTATGTCTCTAAAACACTTTGTTGACATAAATTCACAACTTTGTTAATTAATTATAACATGTTCTTCCCTGTTAGTGAAATGGTGAATGGTGATAATAATTTATTGAAACCAAACAAGAATTGAATTGAAATATAAAAAAAAATGAGAAAAATTACTAATCAATTTCATTTTGAGACATTTAGTCTGTTAATCATGAACACTTAGGTCTTTATAGCGAACAATTTTGTGAAATAGACTTAGGTCTTTATAGGGAACAATTTTGTTTGTTGTTATATTTTATCATTTTTGCGTTAGTGTAACACTATATGTCAAATTTTTACATTGTATTCAAATAATTTTATCTGATTATCGGATTTTGTTTGTTTATATATTGCACAATATTTTCGACTGTAATTTTCCTCAAAAACAAATCGACGATAATTGATTGTTTTTAGTCATTTATGTTTGACAATGTTTTTTTTTTTTGAAATGTTGATTGCGTTTATATTTAAAAAAACACAATTACTAGTGAAATAGTCACAAAAATACTTATGCATTCTCATTAAACTCGCATAAAAGAACCAAATATATATCATAATTGAGCTAGGAAAATGTGTCAAAAAATGATTAAGCTAAGAAACTTGCAATTTTTTTTTGAACAAGCTAAAATGGAATATATTAAACCACCAAAGGTGGTTCCTCTCGCACAAGGTGTGCAAAAGAGAACCACCTACCAAAATACAATATTAAGAGTGTGATGCCATAAGATAAACACAATGGAAGAATACCAAAAAGAAAGACCCATACAAAGTAAAGGGTGCCGTCACCAATCAGTATAACTGAAATCGAAAGGGAGCATATTGGCCTTTAGCCATGAAAAAGACATAAACTTGACGTTGTCTGTTAAATGATCCAAATCCAAAGTCTTCTGCTTAAAATTCATGTAATTTATTTCCTTCCAAATAACCCAGACACTGGCATGCCAGATTACTGTCAGGAAAGAGTGTGTAGATCGCGGTAACTCCACCAACTGACCAAACTGATGAAGGTGATCACTAACGGAATATGATAGATATTGGAGGAAAATGATTTGTTTTTGATTAAGTCAACATAGATTTTGTTGGAAAAGCTAATCGTGTGGGAGGATAGATGGATAGATGGAGTGATATTTCACTTTTTCTAAGGGTGGTAATTAAATAAATGTGTTATTTAAAAAAAACAGGACGAAAATCATCTAAAGTGAGTAAAAATGAGAATGAATAAAATATGTTCGGTAGCTTGACAATAATAAGACTACAACAGAGAAATACACCACAATCAACTGATAGACATTCATGGAAAAAAAAATTGTTGGAGTATTAAAAAAAATGTCGGTTTAAGAAGAATTTACCAAAATGGCGTTTTCAAAACTGCCATCATTTTTCCTGCCACAAAGTTTAAAATGTTGGTTTAAGAAGAGTCGTCCTGCAAATTGTCATAATACGTGTTAAATAAAATGACGGATAATAATTTTTTATTATAAGGGCTGTGTAAACCGCCTTAATATACACTTTTTGAACAAACAAAAAGTGTGCATAGTGGCGGATTGAACTGCCATAATGGCAACTTTTTTACTGAGAAAAATGTGCATGCGGAAAAATGATCAATATCTTGATAATAATAACAATACAACAGGGAAATACAACACAATCAATTGATAGACATTCATAGAAAAATTATCCATCGGCGCAGATACCAAGTTAAAGTGCAGCTTCAATATTTCCACCTAATTTAGATAAAATGATAAGAAATCCTCCAAAAAGAAAAAACTAATAGAAAAAAAGTAAACAACAGCAAACCACAGTGAATTAAAATTCAACAAAGTTATTTAGTTTCTTTACAAATGAATATAGAAATGCTTAGCTAAGACTAAAACATCAAAGATACGTAATAAACACAATCATATATCATTTTCATACATAATATAAATTTTTATATTAAGTGGCTCAAGTCATTTGTGAGTTATCAATAAAGAGGGCACACTGATTCCAAAAATATCATATTTATGGCAAAACAAATTGCAGCAAATTTACAGGTATTTGGATCAATATAACACCAAACATAAAAGACATTTCGTAAATCAATTTTGAACCCGAATAAACATGTTGTATTCACCTAGCTTCGTTTAGGGTCCATGATTACAAAACACAACACCAATAACAGTCATACGTGAGGAGAAATTTAGCACCCTTTGTATTTGTTTCACACATCTTCAAATTTGTCAAATTCCTATGTGCGACCATGCTATAACATCACTTTTTGACAAAATTTTCTACTAAATAGTGTATCATGGGATCATATCAATATGTTGAAATCCTGTTACCACTATAGCCTCTATTTAACAACACTTCACATTTTTTTTTTTAAAAATGTATTTTTTTTTTAACGCTATGACCACACTAATCAGGTTTAAATAGAAAAAAAAATCTTAAATATGTATTTTAAGTTGAAACAAGCTGATCAGATTTTTCAGCACTTAATTAGCAAACATACATTTACTAGCCAATTCGAAGAAAAGAATCAATATTAGAAGCTTAATTTGAATTTGTAAAATCAAATAAACTGAATCAAAAACCATGTTAAAGTTAACTCGAGCCAAGATCAATATTAATAAATATCAAAATCTTGAATGTCATTACTAGAATAAAAAAAAATTCACCATAATCATAAACAGAAAATCTAAATTAAATTTGTTAGTATAGTTTTTATGGAGCCATCCTTTTGAACTTCTTGAATGTCTTTGAATGTTGATATTTGGGTCCCATGATGTCTATGTCTTAACCAACATTCCAGATGCAATCTTTGGGTCCCATGATGTCTATGTCTTAACCAACGTTCCAGATGAATTCTTCTTCCAAAATGGAAAATCAACCATGGATATTGTAACTTGTCTTTTTTACGAGTGGAGTTAAAACCCGAAAAATTCTATGAAGAGGAGATGATGTTGATGTTGGGAAAGAGAATGTGGTGGTTTGCGTGGGGGGAATTCAGCTTAATTTCTAATGTGCTTCTCTGTGTACACGACTCTCTGTGTAAGGTGGCCTTAAAACCTTTTTATCGGTGTCTCTGTACAGCTCAAAACCATAAGATTAACAAAACGACTCTCTTTCCATGTTAAACTTCAGCATCCTTCTATCCATTTCACCACGTTCAAAAACCAAAACCTCCGCCGCAGACACCGGCCGGGAACCACCGTTACGTCATTGAAATATTTTTTTCCCTGACAAGTTATTATTCTTCTTCACCAAAGCCTTCTTATAACTCCAACACCACTTCACATAAAAAGCATATGTGCTTTCGTCACACGCCACTGCGGGGATGTTGACCTTGGCGGTGAAAGGAATTTTCCAGTCAGTGATGAAAATGGAAAACTGATGCGGCGAGATTCCAATCTTGTGATCTGAAAATGGAAAGAAACATAGGATAAAAAATTTCGATTATCGCAGATAACTTATAACTCAAAACCATAACAGTAGAAACTTTCAGGAGGGTAGCATGTAAAGTAAGGTATAAAGCGAACTTGTAAACCTATATGGGAATCAACTACACATGTTGAAAAACGATAAATTAGTATCTAATCTAATAAACTGATAGAAAGTCACTAGTTGTCATATACGGCATATTAATCATAGTCACTAGTGAGAGAGAGAGAGATAGATACATTGAGACACACAACAATAAGAGGATTAACATATCTAAATTATGCAATGAGCGAGACAATCTAAAGTCCCAAGAATTTGTCGCACTCTTCATCTCTAACAGTACAGTGTCAGTAACCACATTGAAACTTAATAACGTAGTCAACAAAACCATATGATACTTACATGAAACACATTTAAAATATTACATGTCCAAAATGCATGAAAGTTACACAAAATTGATGTGATGATTTAGGAAAAATAAAATTCAACTCACCGGTCCGTAGGCACCAACCCAGTTTTTCTTAGCATAGTCGACATATCGTATGACCCTGTGATATGTGTTGAAATACTGCTCGGTATCTAGACAACAATATGACTGCAACAGAAAATACAACACAGTAAGTGATAGACATTCATAGAAAAAGGATATATTGGACGAGAGTAACAAAAAATGCATTACTAAGAGAGACAAAAAAAAAGGATTAAACTAAATTATGAGTGGTGGAGATCCAAAGTCCCAAAAATTTGTCACATTCTTGACTCCAACAATACAAAAACCACATTGAAAGTTCATGAAGCATTCAACAAAAACATTTGAGATTTCAATTAAATATTACACATCCTGAATGCAAGAAACTTAATAAATATGAAAATCTTGGTTTTCTCCTGCCTTGAATGTCTACACACATGATCAACATCAATAAATATGAAAATCTTTAAAGTAGAATTCGATAATTTAGCCCTAAACATAAAAAGAAAATCTAAAGTAGAATTTTTAGTACCGTTTTGATGGATCCATCCTTTTGAACAGCCCATTCTGTCGGAGTTTCTAACTTTTTTAATCAAATAAATTACACTCGAGTCGAAGTTCAAATAGAAAAATAAATCGATGTCGTCACCAATAATCCTCCAAAGAAAGGAGATTGTAGATAACCACAAGAAATTAAAATAATCATGATCAAGGAATAGCATCAGATCTATACAATGAATCTGCAGCAAAGAAATTACAGTTTAGTAGAAATTAGAGCTAGAGAGAAGAGGAAAGTGAAATCAGATCTAATGAATAAATCGAAATATTGCATACCTTTATGTAGTTAAACTCTAGGCTAACACATTAAAATGTTTGGTTAGTTTGATTTGAGATGATAGAGAATGTAACAAGTAATCTTCTTTCTTCTCATAAGCTTCCAAGATCGATCATGAGAAAGTAATTAGATGTTGCTGATGGAAGGAGAGGAACAAAGTGTTTGTGGAGAGTTGCGGCTGCTTCTAGCAAAAAGGTTCTCAAAACCTATAATATCAGTCTATAATATATATAGGTGTCAAGACGGGTTACCCTACCCGACCTATTTGGGGCCAGCCCAAATAGACATAAGACTTTATCAGGTTGGGCTAAAAAGCTCTATTTAATAATGGACTTAAGAAAAACTATATGACTCTATACAGGCCACATGCTAAATGGATTTGCCTTAATTATTTTCATTTTTTGAAAACATTATAGAATGTTCAACAAAATTTCATACGATTTTGTAAAACATATTCTTACAAGCACTATTTCTTACTAGTGTTCAGACAAGCAATTTGTGCTTGTCTGCACGCCTTTTTCTTATTGCGAAAATGCATGTAAATTATGAAAGTTATTTTTTTTTAATAAACTATGTTTATCTTTTTCAATTATCCGATAATATTAAAAATATAATATCAATTCATATATTTTTTTATGACATCAACATAACAACATTATTATAGATTTGTTTTAAATTCTTATAATTTTTAATGACACCAATAAATATAATTATTATAGAAAAATATGTTTAAGGATATAATTAAAAAATAAATAAAAACAAAACTGAAAATAAATTAAAAAAACATAAATGTTTTGGCGTGACACAACTTTATTTAAGTTTTCCAGCTTCCATCTTAAAGTGGTTACGATCATCATAAGTCAATTCATAAAAATTGGATTTTTTTCCTTCATTTTTTTAGGACTATTACTTTTCCTATCCTCCTCTGTTCTCGCGCGCGCTACAAAAAACACACAAATACCTCTGGTTCGGATTATGTAATTCGAACTAGCTTGTTAGAGTTTTTCGGATTACAAAATCCGAACAGTTACAAAATGTGGTTTTTTGTGTTTTCTTTGATGTCAAAGGTCTCTGTTGACCGTAATATAACCCCCGCATAAGCTCCAAATTGCAGGGGTTATATGAACGGTCATCAATGACCATGACACCACAAACACTCCTAAAAACTAACTATTTTTAAGAAAATGAAAGGAAAGAGGTGAAGTGAAGAATGAAAGATATTGTTGAAATATGCAACATAACGATGAAATACAAGGTGTTTCAAGCGAATTATATATTTTTCACATCATGCTTAAGATCTTCATCATGTTGTCAAGTAGAGAGAAATCTATTTGCATCAGCATGAGGAAGATCCTCACCACAATGACAAAAAAATTCATGACTTCTTTGGTGTGTTTTGCTGGAAATGAAGATGAAAACCAGAAACACTTATTTATAGAGGTATCTAGACATTGTGGACCACATAAACTGTCGGTGCAATGTGGTCCATACAAAAGGATCCTATGCTGAAGGAATTCAGATTATCTAATCTGAATTTCACTTATACCCTATAAAATTGAGTTGTATTTGTATTATTTTAGCGTTTAAATGAACATCTTTAGCGTAAAGTAAAAAATAATGAAAATTTTGATTATATATATATTATTTAAAACATAATAAAACATCTTAGTTGAACAACATATAACTAACACGTAATAATTACAACATAAAACACGTAAAAAAAACAGCATAAAGTGGTTATAATCTTCAAAAGTTTAATACTTCATAAAAATTGGACTTTTTTGTTTTTCATTTTTTTTATATATATATCTATGCATTCAGCGGGCAAAAAGTACATCACTCGTTTGTAATTGATGGACTTTCGTCCAATTTCTTTGTTAGAGATCTTCTATATGCTTCTTTCAAAGGTGCTAGTGGCGAGATTGTCTAGGGTGATGAATTCTTTTATTTTAATTTAAAGGGTAAAATTTGGTAGACGGAGTGTTGATGGTAAATATAGTGGTAGATTTCGCAAAAAAGTATAAAAGGGAATATTGGATTTTTAAGTTGTTTTGAAAGTGGGTGGCGTTGGGTTTTGGAGAATATGATGGTGAGAGTGGGGCTTTGTCTAAAGTGGGTGGCGTGGATGATGACTTGTGTGTTTGGAGATAGTATATGACCATTTTGGTGAATAGAAGTCCCTACTGAGGAAATTAATATTCAAAGAGAACTAAAGAAAGGAGATCCTCTTGGTCCTTTCTTATTTCTTCTTGTGGCGGAGCCCAGAGGGATAGAGTGGGTTGATGTTAAACGTGGTGAATGGAAATATGTTCAAGCGGCTTAAGTTTAGATCAGAAGGGATTGAGATATCTCATCTTCAATATACAGATGATACTCTTTGTATAGGCGAAGCAACAGTGAATAACTCAATTTTTTTATACGGTGGATACTTTACGGTTCATCATGAATTTTGTCTTCCTTTTTATTTTTATGGTTCATTTTAGATCTTGTTTTTTTTTTAATTATATAAAGATGTATGAATTTTTGTTGTCACATGGACTATATTTTTCTTTTTTAAATACTGTCACGAACCTAATTGTCGCTTTCTAAAATAAAGGATAGAAAAAGTATTATGTTGATCTTGCACACACAATAAATGTGGTTGTCACATATTCGTCACACGTTGTCCAAGTATTTTGTCAATTTTTATGTTATATTATTTTTTTTATAGAAATTTGTGTTCTAATATTATTTTGGCTAAATTGCATTTTTGGTCCCTTAACTATTTAGATAGTATCGTTTTGGTCGTCTAAATAAAATTCGATTTATTTTGGTCCTCTAACTTATTTCTCTTACACATTTTGGTCATTTTCGTTAGTTTTAATTCAAAAATGTTAAATTTTCTTCATCTTCTTCTCCTTTTTTTCATCTTCATATCATCTCCATCAACCTTCAACAACAAGAATCCCAGAAAAATTCCAGAAGAAAATGAAGAAAACCTAACGTTTTTGAATTAAAACTAACGAAAAGGATCAAAATGTATAACAGAAAGAAGTTAAGGGACCAAAATAAATCGAATTTTAGTTAAAGGACCAAAGCGATACTACCTAAATAGTTAAGGGACCAAAAATGTAATTTAGCCTATTATTTATCAAAATTGCGTCACTAAAATATTATTTTTCAAAATATATTAACATTGAATATGTATGAAAAAATAATCACAATCGACACAAATAATTTTGTATTTTATTTGAACTTAAATTTAAAATTATATGGTCCATGTTCACTATGCAAAGATAAAATAAATAATATACTCAAAATCTTTCAATTTTTATAAATTTCAGCAAGAAATTCTGTAAAAAAAAAATTCATGAAGAAATTAAAAAAAATAAAAAATTATACAAATCCGCAGGAAATTCCACAGGAAAAGTGACCAAAACATTCTGCAGCATGAGCCTCGGCAATTGTTAGAGGTACCTGCGGATGTTCTTGCGGTTATAGGATCCGCCGAAAATGTCCTCCGTGAAACTAATACAACAGGAAAATCCGCAACGATACCCGCGGAGAGAGTTCCCAAGAAAATCCGCAGGAAATTCGTTAAAATCTAGTTTTGTATTTCAAGCAAAGCCATGGGTATTATGAACAGTTTCATCAACGACATCTTCGAGAAGCTTGCTCAGGAATCTTCCAGACTCGCTAGGTACAACAAGAAGTCGACGATCACTTCTAGGGAAATTCAGACCGCGGTCAGGCTTGTTCTGCCTGGTGAATTGGCTAAGCATGCTGTTTCTGAGGGTACCAAAGCTGTGACCAAATTCACAAACTCTTAGATATGGGATCTTGTTTCCTATAGGTTGTTTATGCAACAAGAGTACTTTCCTATGCATACTCCAAAGTTTATGCAATACTATTGAACCTGCAACATTGAAAAACAATCAACACATGTATAAAATGCAAACACATCGACTAGTATGATTCATGTTTGAGGAACTCACATATTTCTTTGTGCCACATAAGGAGCATCTAAGCTGAAAAATTACAAATCTCTGTTATTCAATTAAGTACAATTGCAAATTTGTGATATGTGACAAAATATGAGCAAACACCAGTCAATCAGAAAAAGTGTGATATACATCGGTTATACAAAGCCTCAGCGAAATCCAAAGCTAAATCATTATGAACAGGCATAGTTGAAGAAACACATGGCTGAAACAGAGTGAAATCACCGTGTACACATTTCAAGACAAGGCAAATGCAATGATGGATGTTGAACAAAGTGACCGAAAAGATAAAAGATATTCTTATCATTAACGAGTGTGAAGAACATAGAACCTCAACCAACATATTCGATAGTATTATTACAACAGGACTAACCAGTAACAATTATCAAAAGGATCAGTATGATACTCAAAAAATCTAGTCAGAAACATAACTCACATTTTCAACCAATGTGAGAGTTTAAGGATCACAAATTCCTATTTCCCATGAAGCTCTTACTCAATAAAGTGAGATCCAAAGTCATTCAGATATATAACAAGCACCAATGCGAGAAATAAAACATCAACCAAAGCATAAAATTTAAAAAGTGGTAGTTAATATTCATGAAAGAAGTTGCTACACTCACTTTTAAGGCACGCACAGAAGAAATCACAACAAACACAATAGTGAAAAATTGAGCTAGAGTTAAGCACCGTGTGAAAGTAAATTTATCAATTACCATAGTTTATTTTCTGGATCATCCAAGGTATGCCCTCACCATTCTAGCATTAAAACTCTTCAGAAGGCTGCACGTATATAATGTATAATATGAAGGTAACTTCATTGTGTGCAAAAAGTGGTCAATCCTTTAACTATGTTGGACATTTTTTTTTCAATATAGAAGTTAGATCTTGAAGCATAATGTTTATTTTAGTCCGATGGTCAAAACTTCATAACAAGAAAAGATCTATTGAGAATAAAATAAATTCATAGAATCGACAACAATGCACTGAATTACTAATATAGTGCAAGGCTATTAAATTTTTTAATCTTGATGCATCCACTTCATCTTCCCAAGCATCATTTACACTTTCTAAAGGAACACAAAAAACCGTTTGATGGATAACTAAGAAATAACCAAGAAAAATCAATTAGTGCTGAATATTTGATGATACAATGGAGAGGAAATCAATACCCATATTACAACGAGATCAGCTAAAAAGCAAAATCAGTTGCGAAATCTGAGAACGATTCTGATGTGAAATCACTTGTTTGCAGAAGGCTCTGGATGATGTCTATATTGTGGTGATCACCTGCAGTGGTGAACAATGAAGGTATATCTTAAGAGGTTATTCATTCTTACATATTTATTTTCACGTCTCTTTCACTAATCAATATAATTGTGCATATAATTAATTGTTTGGATTTTGATGTTTTCAAGTTCATTCGTTTCTCCTTCAATAAACAAATTTTCATTCAACAACTTTCTACATTCATTTTGTACATCTTTAAAGACAGAAACAACTATCTCCTTCAATAAACATCTTTATATATTGTATATTTTAGGTACATCTTCATCACTGAGAAAACAATCTTGTACATGGAAAGAGAATAACAAGGCATATTCACTATCAGCATCACCTAAACCATTATCAACGAGTTTTTAATGACTTCCTCTGAATTAACAGTTTTAGAAGAATTTGGGGTGATATTAGATTGATCCTCTTGCATTGTGTAAATCCAATGTATCCCCCATCCTGCTAGATATTAATGACCAATCTATTTCCATTAAAATTGATGTGGCTGGCAAAGAATTTGGTGTAATTGTTGTCTATGCATCCACTTGTTATATTAGAAGAAGAAGTCTTTGGGCAGCCATAACACATCATCATTCTCAATATGACTTACCTTGGAGTTGTAAGTCATATTGAGAAACCACTACTCTCCTTCAAGATTAGCTATGGAGGAATTCCAACAATGGTCTGACACCAACAATTTCATCCACCTTCATACTAGGGGAGCTTCATACACCTGGTCCAATGGCAGAAAAGGAAGATTCAACATACAAAGAAGACTTGATAGAGTTATAGTTAATCATAATTGGATCACTGCAGCCTCAACATCAAATGTTTCCACCCTCACCAAACTCAGGTCTGACCATTACCCTCTTCTCTTTCAATTCAATAACCAAAACATCCAACACAATTCAACCTTCAAATTCTTAAAAGTTTGGACTGAACAATTCCTGATTGCATAAACATTATTAGACAAAGCTGGAACACAAAAATCACAGGTTGCCCAATGTATGTTCTTACCCAAAAATTAAAACTTCTCAAAGAAAACCTCAAAACCTGGAACCATAACACCTTTGGAAATATTCATTCTCATGTTAACACTGCTAACCAGCTGGTAGATGATATACAAGAACAAATTGAAAGAACATGATACACTGATGATCTGTTAGAACAAGAAAAGAATGCACAATTAAATCTTGAAAATGCTCTCAATCTTGAAAAAATATTCTGGAAAGAGAAATCCAAAGTCAAATGGCACTCTGAAGGAGATAGTAACACAACATACTTTCATAGAGTTGCCAGAATTAAACAAGCCTCTAGCCTCATTACAACCTTGAGGAGTGGTGATGTTTTACTAGATGACCTTGAAGATGTATATGAACACATTGTTTCTCACTTTACAAATCTTTTCACTCAAAATTTAAATTTTATCAATGATGGTATGGTGGAAGAAGTTATTCCAAGTTTGATTACAGATAGGATAAATAGCATGCTCACTTCTTTGCCTAACCTTGATGAAATCAAATCTGTATTTTTTTCTCTAAACCATGATAGTGCTCCTGGCCCTGATGGTTTTGGTGCACTATTTTTTTCAAAAATACTAGGAAATAACCAAGCATGATGTGATAAAAGTTGTTCTGCAGTTTTTTTAACTCTGGTTGGTTATTGCCAAATTTTAATTCAAATACTCTTGTGCTTATCCTTAAGACTAACAATGCAGATTCAGTAGATCAATACAGGCCAATAGCAAGTGAAAATTTCAAATTCAAAGTGATCTTAAAGATTTTAGCAGATAGGTTAGCATCAATCATGCCAGCTATTACATCAGTTCAGCAAAGAGGATTTATTAGACGAAGGAATATCAAGGATTGCATATGTCTTGCATCTGAAGCAGTCAATGTTCTACCAAAGAAGACATTTGGTGGCAATTTGGCAATCAAAGTGGATATTGCAAAAGCTTTTGACACACTTGATTGGAGTTTCCTCATCAAAGTTGTCAAAGCCTATGGGTTTAATGACATGTTCTGCAAATGGATTCATTCAATATTAGCATCTGCAAAAATCTCTATTTCAATTAATGGAAAGTTACATGGTTTTTTTTCATGTTCAAGAGGTGTGAGACAAGGAGATCCACTATCACCATTATTATTTTGTCCTGCTGAGGAAGTTATCAGTAGAAGCATCACTAAGCTTGTTAGAGAAGGTGAGATGAGTGTTTTTCTTAGTTCCGGAAACAACCTTGTTCCATCTCACATACTTTATGCTGATGATATCATGTTGTTCAGCAAAGCTACAAACCTTAACATCCAAACCCTAACTGAGCTGTTTCAAAGATATGCACAAAACTCTGGCCAGTTTGTCAATCCAAGAAAATCTTTCATTTATGCTGGATCCATTAATCATCATAGGTTTCTTAACATTGCTGCATCAACTGGTTTCAATATTGGGTCACTCCCCTTTACTTATTTAGGCGTGCCTATATTCAGAGGGAAGCCTAAAACTATACATCTTCAACCTTATGTTGACAAGGTAAAAATGAAGCTTTCATCTTGGAAAGCATCTTTGTTATCTATTGCTGGTAGAGTCCAGTTGGTTAAGAGTGTAGCTCAATATATGCTCCTTCATTGTATCTCTATTTATGCTTGGCCAATCAAACTAATCAAGGATGAGGAGAGATGGATGAGGAATTTCATCTGGAGTGGAGATGTGAATCAAAGGAAGCTAGTCACTGTCCCTTGGCCAAGAATGTGTCTACCTTTGATAGAAGGAGGTTTGGTATAAGATCCTTATCTAGTATCAATGAAGGTGCAAACTTAAAGATGTGTTGGGAGCTGCTTAATTCCAATCACCACTAGGCAATCTTTCTGAAGAGTAGAGTTCTCAAAACGAATAAACCAATAGCTTATCATGTTTTTTCCTCTATTTGGAGCAGTATCAAACACAAATTCCCTTACATTCAATGAAACTCTTTCCGGAACCCTGGTAATGGGCAAGATATCAACTTTTGAATAGACAACTGGTGTGGTGCACCATTGGTGGAAGTATTACAAATCCTTGCATATCTGCACAATTCTTTGACATCAATAGTGGATAAGTTTATAGTAAATCATGAATGGTATGTTCCTGATTGTGTGCTTCAAATTTCTCCAAACTTGCAAACAATTCTAAACAAAGTTACTATTACCTTTAATTGAGAAGGAAGACAGTCTTGTTTGGAAACTCACTCAAAATGGAGAACTGTCAGTTAAGGATGCTTATCTTTTACCACTCTCCACTAAACAACAATATATGTTTGGCTAAGCTTATTTGGAATCAAAGTGTCCCTCCTTCAAAAACTTTGATGTTATGGAGATGCTTGCTAAACAAGTTACCAACAGATGACAATCTAGCAGCTAGAGGATGTCAGTTTCCATCTATGTGTAGCATGTGCAATAGATCTGAGGAAACATTACACCACTTATTCATTGATTGCACTTTTGCCAATAGCATTTGGAACTGGTTGAGTTCAATTACAAAAATCCATTGCAATAGAGGCTGGTCCCCTCTCTGCAAATTAATTGTCCTTGCAGCCATAACCTATTGTTTGAATATTATCTGGTATTGCAGGAATCAAAAAAGATTTATAGATAAAACTTTGAATGTCAGATCAGCTATTAGTCTCATTATTGTTGGCACCTCCCTATCAGGCAACTGCTCTAATCTCAAGGCAAACTCAATTGTGACAGATTTTGTGATGCTAAGGGCCTTCTCAGTCAAAATGAACTTTGGAAATGCTCCAAATATCAAAGAAGTTTTGTGGCAGCCTCCCATTATGCATTGGATCAAATGTAACTTTGATGGAGCATCTAATGGTAGTCCTTGTCCTTCAGCTTGTGGGGGGGGGGGGGGGGGGGGGGGGGATTTTCAGGGATTCAAATGCTGACTTTATTGGTGCCTTTGCTTTCAATTTAGGCATTGCAAACTCTTTAGTTGCTGAACTTCAAGGAGCTATGATAGCAATTGAAATAGCAGCTCAAAAGGGATGGAACAACCTTTGGTTAGAAACATACTCAGTTTTAGTTACTCTAGCTTTCAAATCATCTAAGATAGTTCCTTGGCAACTAAGGAACAGATGGGAAAATTGAAAGATCAAGGTTTCTTCAATGAATTTCTTTGTCACACATGTGTATAGGGAAGGAAATTATTGTGCTAATATTTTTGCCAACATAGGAATCTCTTTACAAACTTATGCTTGGTGGGATCATTTACCTAGCCAAATTGGTTCAGAATTCAATAGAAATAGGCTAGGCATGTCTAATTATAGATTTTCTTGATGTATTGAGGGTTTTGGTTTTGTCCCCCCTCTCTTTTTGTTTTTTAATATATTTTTATGGGGCTTGCTTTCTTGGCAAGTTTCCTTTTTCTTAAAAAAAACAAAAGTCAAATGAGAATAGGTTTAAATTGGAATGGTATAACATTTATTGGGGTAAAGGTATAACAGTAAGGATATATGGTAAAACTTTCATGAATACGAATTCTAAAATTACAACAAAAGCCTAGTGAGATACAGGTTGTAGGCTAAACAGGTGGACTCTTATTTATTTATTTGTATAAAATTATATAAAAGTTCCACAAAATTTCTTTTAACCAATATTTTTTTTTATTCGAAAAATATGCCTCCACCAGAATAAAATTTAGACAAAAGTGGTGGTTGAAAAGTTGACGTGTGGTTAAAAATTTAGCCCATGTATATCAAATTTTCAATAACACTCTTTGTTATATTTCATCGTGGATGGAGTAATTAAAAAAAAAAGAGAGAAAATTAAAAATCTTAATGTTTTGGAGTCCCGCAACCTCATTCAAGTTTACTACCTTCCATTTTAAAGCTATGATCTTTCCTAGATTTAAAAATCATCCAAAATTGACCTATTTTCTTCGTTTTGGTATACATGCATTGAATTTTCTTGTAATTTAGTCCATCAAATAATATATTTTTGTAGCTACATAAAGGCAAAATTTTAGTGCTACAAATTTATTATAGCATTTGTAGTTATATGGGGCAAACGAGGTACCCGTGACCCGTACTAGCTATCCCTCAGTTATTACGGGATACTTAAGGATTCAATAAAAAGCCTATAAAAAAATTGAATTGGAAGTTTAAGGCCAAAACCCAATGTTTTATTCAGGTTGGCGACTCGACAAACAGGGACGGATTTGAATTCGGAATATCACTGGGGCACAATTTTTGTATCAAATGACTAAATAATAGTAAATACAAAGGTAATCAGAACCGGACCAGACATTAAATCAGAATAGGCATGGATTTTGAGTTTAAAGGTTCATCTGGAGTTGAATCCAGTGGCGTATCCAGTACCCTGGGTTAGGGGTGCAAACAATTTAACTTCATTTAATATTTATTATTATTATTATTATTATATATAATAAAACCATAAATGTTAATAAATATAATCAAATTTATTACATATAAATATGCGACAGATATTTCTCTGGTGGACTGAGTATGAGGTGATGTAGAACGCAATAAGGTTGAACACATTAGAGGTTTTTAGACAGATTTCAAAACGATGTAGAGAATGACCATTGTTGTGGTAGTGAATATGTTATCAAAAGAGATAAATAGAGAGAGAAGCATGTATGAATTTTTGTATGACTAACTCATGAAATATTATGAAACTCAAACCAATCAACTAGTCAATAACAGGTAACTAGCAAAATCCATATGTAAATTTAAAATTTGATTCAAATTATAAATTAAGAAGGATTAAATTGCATTAAAAAATATAAACAAAGAGTAAATTTAGAAGAAAAAATTACACCTATAGATGATATTTATCATGATTATACTAAAATATATGATTAATGTATATAAAATATTTGTCCAATTGATATATGAATGGTGTTTAATCAAGTGTGACCTAAATTTTCTGTCAAAAAGTGTTTTTGCAAAGTAATATTAACGTTACACAACCCAAGTCCATAGTAATATATACATACACTTTAACCCTAATTACTTAGTTACTTATAGAAGAAAGCAGCCGCCACACAGCCAGGTCACACTTCTTCTTCTATTATGATTGCAAACTACTAGTTTAAAAAAGAAATCACTCAGTTGTCTTCTCCCTCAGCCGTGCCTCACTTCTTTTTCACTTTTTTTTTTTAAGTTCTTTTAGTTCCTTGTAAGATGAAATGTGGATCAGAGGTGCAAACAGATTTTTTCAGGGTGTGCAAATTACCAAAAACATAGGATTATATGTGTAAATATCAAAAACTCAGGGTGTGCAGCTGCACACCCTCATCACCATGTAGATCCGCCCCTGGTTGAATCGGGGTTTAACCAGATTCTATTAAATTGTTCTTTTTTTTTTTGTTTAATAAATTAAATTATTCTTTTTTTGTTACTTTATTATAATATTCTAATGAAAAAATATATATTTTATTATAATATAGAAAATTATTAAACAAAAAAACTATAAAAGAAAAGGTAACAAAATCCAACTCACGCCATCATCCCCTTATATTTCAACATACAAAGTCTAGTTATTTCTTTTTAAATTCTTTATGGGCTTCTTTTATAATCCTGGTCAATCATATATTTTATAAGCCCCATCTATGATTTAACCTAAATTATATAGTAACTCTAGCAACACAAATAACCACATTTGACGCATTAGTATCTACATCTTGTTCATCCTTTTTTTAAGATAAATGACTTCAATATTTTTCTAGAACCCTATTGTCAAATATAAATGACAATACAACATTGTAAAAATCACCGAAAAACAATGAATTGTAAACGGAAATTTTGTGAACAACTTTTTTTTTTAAGAAATTTTGTAAATAACTTAAATAAAATAAATAAATAAATAATAAATGAAAATAATACCCTCAAGAATCAGATCATACCCTCAAGAAAGATAAAGAAGAAAAAGAAACACAATCATACCCTCAAGAATCAGATCAAGAGTCTGAACAAAATCAAAAAACACATTAAATAGTGCTTCACAGGACAATTCATCTCGACATTTCACTCAGATGGATCAACTTTCACACAAAACAACATATGTGGCTTAGTCATATATTCATTTCCAATTTCAACAGCAATAACATCACATATTTGCTGGTTAAAGTGTTATCGATGTTAATATTGCTCCATGAACTGCCACACTCCAAAGCTTCTTGTAACGAAAAAAACATTTAAATTTAGGCGCACATATTTTAGTTATGGACATACAAACTGGAAAATTCTTACCACCACATTATTATAAGCCACTGGTTGGTCCAGTTTCAGGATTACCATATTCAACAGAACTCCCTTCATTGCACTTCTCGTGATTTTAAAATATGATTAAAGTCTATATTATATCATAAGAAAAAATCCCGTCGATAATACTTGTCATTCTATGTTACCTTTAGATTATATTTAGACATGCTCTGTTGATTGATATCAACCTCATCAGTACTAGTCTTCTTGACTGTGTAGTTCCTAAACTTCCTATTCACGTTTCATTCACTAACTTTAAACCAAGTAATATATTCAATATAGTTCAAGGCTTCAGGCATAAAATTGTCTATATTAAAAACAAATTAACATCATCAGGGATATCCCAATAGTGGTAGACAATGAAAGAGTACAACACATTGGCTATAGAGGCAACTTAGTCATTATTAAACTGCAAATTAGAACTTAAAATATTTCTGATCCATAGCTCCATGTCTATAAAGCTATTTTTTTACAACATGTATCATGGAAAATATCAATATGTCCAAACCCTGCCACCACAATTGCCACTATTTAACAACAGTGCATTTCAAAAAAGTCAAATACTTAACACGATTATTTAAGTTAGATTTTATAACAAGTTAGTCCTTAAGTTTTTTTTTTTACCAATTGGTCTTTAAATTTCTTTTTGTTATAAATTAGTCTTTAAGTTATAGAATATTAACACTATCAACCATTTTTTGAGCCAACTTCGATAAAAAATGTTTATGAAGCAATTAACATTGAGGAGATAGGTACAAAAGTGTGCTTATGGCATCAAACATGACTACTTACGCACATTTCCAAAGCTTTATGCTATTTTAAATAATTAGAAGCAACTGTAATCTCATGGAAGAGATCGTTTAGTTTGTGGGAAGTGAGCCTTCTAATAATTTGTTTGAAGTGGTGGATGGTTTCAATTATTCCTAAGAGCCAGATTGTTGGAAGTGGATACCGGAGGAAAATGATTTGTTTTTGGTTAAGTCAACTTAGATTTTGGTAGAAAAGCTAATCGCGCGGGAGGATAGATGGAGTGATATTTTACTTCTTGTAAGGGTGGTAAGATAAATAAATGTGTTATTAAAAAAAAAATAGAATGAAAATCCTCAAGTGAGTAAAAATGTGCATGCAGAAAATACGTTCGGTATCTTGACAATAATAAGACTACAACAGACAAATACAACACAATCAACTGATAGACATTCATGGAAAAAATAAAAATTGATGGAGTATTAAAAAAATGTCGGTTTAAGAAGAATTTGCCAAAATGGCATTTTCAAAACTGCCATCATTTTTCGTGCCACAAAGTTTAAACTTTTGGTTTAAGAAGAACCATCATGCAAATTGTTATAATACGTGTTGACGGATAATTTTTTTTATTATAAGGGCGGTGTAAACCGCCTTAATATACACATTTTGAACAAACAAAAAGTGTGCATAGTGGCGGTTTGAACCGCCATAATGGCAACTTTTTTTCTAAAAAAAACAGAGAAATACAACACAATCAAGTAAGAGTACAACTTCAATAATTCCACTTAATTCGGATAAAATGATAAGAAATCCTCCAAAAAGAAAAAATTAACAAAAAAAAGTAAACAAAAGCAAACCATAGTGAATTAAAATTCAACAAAGTTATTTAGTTTCTTTACGTAATATAGAAATGCTTAGCTAAGACTAAAATGTCAAAGATACGTAATAAACAAGATGATCAGAGTTTTCAACACTTAATTACCAAACATACATTTACTAGCCAATTCGAAGAAAAGAATCGATATCAGAAGCATAATTTAAATTTGTAAAATCAAACAAACTGAATCACAAACCATGTTAAAGTTAACTCGAGCCAAATTCAATAGTGGTAAATATCAAAATCTTAAATGTCATTACTAGAATTAAAAAAATTCACCATAATCATAAACAAAAAATCTAAATTAAATTTGTTAGTATAGTTCTTATGGAGCCATCCTTTTGAACTTCTTGAATGTCTTTAAAGGTTGATATTTGGGTCCTACGATGTCTATGTCTTAACCAACGTTCCAGATGCAATCTTTGGGTCCCATGATGTCTATGTCTTAACCAACGTTCCAGATGAATTCTTCTTCCAAAATGGAAAATCAACCGTGGATATTGTAACTTGTCTTTTTTACGAGTGGAGTTGAAACCCGAAAATTCTATGAAGAGGAGATGATGTTAATGTTGGAAAAGAGAATGTGGTGGTTTGCGTGGGGGGAATTCAGCTTAATTTCTATTGTTCTTCTTTGTGTACATGACTCTCTGTGTAAGGTGGCCTTATAACCTTTTTATCTGTACAGCTCAAAACCATAAGATTAACAAAACGTCTCTCTTTTCATCTTAAAAGCATCCTTCCCTCCATTTCACCACGTTCAAAAACCAAAACCTCCGCCGCAGACACCGGCTGGGAACCACCGTCACGACATTAAAATATTTTTTTCCCGACAAGTTCTTATTCTTCTTCACGAAAACCTTCTTATAACTCCCACACCACTTCACATAAAAAGCATATGCGCCATCGTCACACGCCACTGCGGGGATGTTGACCTTAGCGGTGAAAGGAATTTCCCGGTCACTGTTTTGGTCGGCGATGAAAACGGAAAACTAATGCGGCGAGATTCCAATCTTGTGATCTGAAAATAGAAAGAAACATAGGATAAAAAATTCCGTTTATCGCAGATAACTTATAACTAAAAACCATAACAGTAGAAACTTTCAGGAGGGTAGCATGTAAAGTAAGGTATAAAGCGATTTTATAAACCTATATGGCAATCAACTACACATGTTGAAAAACGATAAATTAGTATCTAATCTAATAGACCAATATAAAGTAAGGTATTACGGACTCCAACTGAAAAAAATAAACTTGAGGTAGAAAACATTGTTGTCATATACGACATATTAATCATAGTCACTAGTGAGAGAAAGAGAGAGAGAGAGAGAGAGAGAGAGAGAGAGAGAGAGAGATAGAGACATGCAACAACAAGAGTATTAGCATATCTATATTATTTAATGAGCGAGACAATCCAAAGTCCCAAAAATTTGTCGCACTCTTCATCTCTAATAGTACAGTGTCAGTAATTACATTGACACTGAATGATGCAGTCAACAAAACTGTTTGATACTTCCATGACACACATTTAAAAATTACATGTCCAAAATGCAAGAAAGTTTCACAAAATTGATGTGATGATTCAGGAAAAATGAAATTCAACTCACCGGTCCGTAGGCACCAACCCGGTTTTTCTTAGCATAGTCTACATATCGTATGACCCTGCAATATGTGTTAAAATACTGCTCTGTATCTAGCGAATAAAATGACTGCAACAGAAAATACAACATAGTAAGTTATAGACATTCATAGAAAAAGGATACATTGGACGAGAATATTAAAAAATGCATTTCCTTTCTTTCTACATGAATGCTGATAGTAATTTGCTCAATACGTTAGGGATATAAAGTAGAATCATAACTACAAATATTTCCACTACGATAATTCAACAAGAGGATAAAACTCAAGGTAGAGAACATAGTTGTTATATACAACACATTAGCCATTAGTAAGAGAGACAAGAAAGAGGATTCAACTAAATACAATAACCACATTTAAAGTTCATGAAGCATTCAACAAAAACATTTGATATTTCCATGAAATATATTTAAAATATTACACATCTTGAATGCAAGAAACTTAATAAAGCATTTAACAAAACCATTTAATACTTCCATGAAACATATTATAATTCTCAAATTTGATTCCCTTGTATATATCATTATCAGATTTGTAAATCAATCTGTAATTATTCCTGTATAACTTTACTCACTTCAAAACCTACAACGCATATCTATAAATTAAATGTGTTTGTGTTACAATTGAGTACTCCAAACAATATAAAAAAATCAATGTGACACGTAGGTGATTGTATCGGTAAGACATAATATCAAGAAAATTTAATGTGATTGTAATATATTAGTATCTAGAGCTATGGATTAGGTATTTTCAATTAAAACGAGGTGATCAGATTTCAACATTTAAATATTAGCAGCCATGACATGTAATAGCCAATTTGAAAAGGAAAACAATTTCAAAATGTGAGTATTAAAATTCTCATTAGCAATTACGGAAAGACACGTAATCAAGAAAATTTAATGTGAGTGTTATGGATCAATAGTTAGCATATCCATCCAAATAAGGAACTAAATTTACATGTATAATTACAAGTTTGAATCATGGTCGATCTGGTAAAATCACAGTTGCATAGTGATTTTCTTGAAGTTTCAAAGTGTAACTTTTGGAAAATCGGCGCACTATGATTTTATCAAACTCATTGCGAGTTCAATCATGCATATAAGTTTTTACTTGACTTACAATGGGTTCAGAAATGTATCGTATCTCAGTTTTCACAAAGCCGCATGTATGGCAGTATGTTCCAATTAGTTCATCCAATCGATAATCATGTTCACATATCTCCTATGCCTTCTTTGTGTCAGCTAAAACCTCATCAGCATTTGCACCCTGTTATGGTATTTAATAGTTGAACATAATCAACCTTTAGCCTTAAAATAGAAGATAAAACCAAAAAATGAAGTATTTAATTGTCAGATCCTTAAACATATTTGATGGTCAATTATATGATTGATATGATTTTGAATTCAAATGTGAAGGTGATTAGATTTTTCAACATTAAATTAGCGGCCATGACATGTACCAGCCAAATCAAAAAGCAAAACAAGATCAGTGCTGCACAATCTAAATTCAAAAAATGAAATAAAGTGAATTATTAATCATGTAAAAGATAATTCTATACTGGAATGTCGTTACTAGAATTTGATGAATTAGCCCTAAACATTAAATCTAAACTAGATTTTTTTTAGTACCTTTTCAGTTGATCGTTCCTTTTGAACTTCTGACTTAGATCCCATCTTTTCAGCATTCCTCACTTTTTTAATCAAAGAAATTACACTCGTTTTCAAATAAAAAAATTGAACCATGTAACCAATAAACCACCAAAGAAAAGACATAGAAGATAACGGCAAGAAATCAAAATCATGATCAAGGAATAACATCAGGTCACAATGAAGCTGCAACAATCTGTTACAGATAACAAATTGAAATTAGAAAACTGAAGTAATAAGAAGATTTGGCAGAAATTATAATGCATATATGCAAAAAAGTGGAATCAGATCCAATTCATACCTTTGTAGAGTTATACCCAAGCAGCGTTTTGTTTACATTTGATTGGTTCGATTTGAGTTGATATATGATTGACGGTGGAATCAGTATAATAAATTGAGCTTGAGCAGCAGCAGTAGATAATTGTGTAGTGAAGAGCAGCGGCTAGGGTTCCTTTCCAAGCCCTATCTATCTAATGTATATATAGCATTGTGCAAATTTTCAATTTGGACCAAAAGCCCCATATTTTCTTATAAAGTGATGGGCAATTAGGTAATTTAAAATTTAATTTCTCTTTATTAGATTTTTTTTTTTGCCCTTTGTAAATTTGGTTTTTCTTTTTCCAATCTCATTTCAAATCTTATGCAATCCTCAACAATCTCCTTTTATTGTTTTTTTTTTCCAATTCCCCAATTGTAGATACATTTATAAGAATTCGAGTTTTCTTGATACGATAAATATTTAGATTCTCTTTCCAATAGTGTTTTTTTTTTTAAGTGTGTGAAATCATGCAATTAGTTAAATTAAAATGGTAAGACATATCAAAATCGAGGATCGTGTTTTGCTATCAAATAATATCTTTAACTTAACTAAACAAAAAGTTAGTAGATTTTCCCTCAAAAAACAAAAGTTAGTAGATTTGTTGGATATCAATTATGAAAATTAAGCAAAATAAGATTGGTTTGAACTAATTGTTGGAGGGTAAGTTTCACTAGATGACTATCTTAAGTTATCAAATTTATTATAACTATTAAGTGTCTCTATATAATTACTACCGAATTCACTAAAATATTATTTCCGTAACTCCTTAGTGACAGAGTTGTTAATTCTAAAATAACCTATGCTTCGATAATGAATTTAAGATTAAAATTCTCAATTGATTTCAAGGTTTTTCATCTATTCCTACTTTGCAGAGGCAAGAATTCTTTATCTCAAAACGTTTATGACTTCAACTTCCATTTTACAATACAAATCATAAACTAGTTTATGGCATCCAAGCAATAAAACCATCAAAGCATGGAGATAAGAAAAATAATTTTGATAAGTTTCATGAATAATCAAAGATCAAAATCACATAGCAAAAGTTTACATCTAGTTATACTCATCCCCAACGAAGGAGGATATATACAAGATAAATTTACAAAAGATAAAGATTAAATAAGAATTACGAGGAAAATCCATGAACGATTCTTGAGAAAATTCCTTCAATGATGTTAGGAATACCTCCTCTCTGTTTTATTCTACGACATAAATTTTTTAAACTCAAATATGATCAAAAGATGCCTCCAATACGACAAAAAAACTATTTATATTGCAATATGCCTAATATGGTTCATTGTGCTGCTGCAAGGGTACCTACTACCTAGCACCCAATCACATGGGCCTGAACCCTATACAAACGGAGAACACACAAGAGAAAACAAGCCAAAACTATTCCTAAGATGCAACGAAACTTCAAGCATCCAGCTTAAACTTTGCTTTTAATCAAAAGAAACCTAAGTTGCTAAACAATGAAATGTAGCCAGGTTCACCAACATATCTAGCACTACAAAGGAGAAAGACCAAATATCAAAACAATCAAATATATCCCATTAAGATAGAATTATCAACCATCCAAATATTTTGGATTTCTTTTCATGACACCCTTTTTAGAACTAGTTGATAAATTTGAATCGGCATTAGCCCAAGTAAATTTGATCCATGCACACTCTTACTTTCCAGCGCATCTCCTATATATGTGTGGCCTTACTTTCATTTATACATGCCAAAGTGCATCGATCCAAAATTAAGTCAGCATGATAAATGTTTCTTTGGTCCACTTTCATCCAAACATGTTTCTTTTGTTTCTTTTGATGTACCACTAACCAATAATAATAATAATAATAATACATTGCTCGACTCCATAATGAAAAACAATAATTTATTTAAAATAACTCTAAATTAAATACTAAATTGATAGTAATAGACTAAAAACTTAATTAAAAAGACAATAAATATGTGATATGACGGACTGTCATCACAACCCCAAACTTGAACTGTAACTTGTCCTCAAGGAACAAACTTGTTAAATTGACAATCGATAGTAAAATAACAATTACCTGATCAAGCGATAGTACCCAAAAGTTCATCTACCTACTAGTTAAAATTGAGCTAATTTGACTTGCTTGCATCCACCATACACAACTCCACTAGACAATTTGATAAGAGTCACACACAGTCGACACTTAGGTCTACATATTACCATACTTTTGATAAGTTTCTAAACGTCAATCAAAGTCAATGTCATTATACACTTTGAGGTCTTTAAGGATTATAACGGGACTTATGTAAAGGTGGGATATTATTTGGATAAGTAGGCTACACGAAATTTGAGTTAGGCACTCCTACGAAAATTAAAGCATGGATTCAATCCCTCATTTACCCCTTGAAACAACAATTTGTAAAGGTACTAGAGAATATTTGTAACTTGTTGGGACAATTGAGTTTTAAGTTACTCAGATTTTTCATTGTTCATCCATTTTTCATTCTATTTATTTTTTTTATACACCATTTTTGAGTGTATTTTTTTTCATGATTTGTTCTTTGTTCTCTAGTACCTCCACTCCAAACTTAGTTGGTTGCAAATTCCAATAGCAACCCCAAACTTATTGTTTAGCAACACCCTACATAGCCTAACTCAAATATAACTTTTTGGGTCAAATCCTAAAAGTCCCTAGACTCAATATGTAGTTTATCACCGAACAAAAAGATCTAAACCTATTGGCTCAATTTGGCTTTCAAAAAAGATAAATTCAATCAAAATCAGGGTAGGATTGAAAAGGCTCACATGACCAAACACTTTTGCCTCTGTGTGTATATGACAAAGATCAATCAACAGTAAAGAAACAATGCAAGCTCTAGAAATGTAGTTGCACGGAACACTCTATATAAGTAAATTGAAAAAAATAATATTTAGCTATGAACCTTAGAGTGTTAGATTTCTGGGAGTTGTGACTATCTATCACACATGCCGTACACTTCGCCTCTGAAATACAAGTCATTCCTCCTTATGAACTTTTTGGAATACCACTTGAACAAGCAATTGTTACTAAACTGGAAAAAGTCAAGAAACAAGAAAATTCATTAATAAATAAACAAGCAAACAATTAAAGTTACCCAAAAAGGGAATCAAACTGACATCTGAGAAAGACTAGTTATTGAAAGAAAAAGAACTGATGTGGACTTCGTATTTTTTTTTCCTTTTTTTTTTGTCCATCTTTTCATATTTTTTTTCGTTATATTTTTTTAATAGAAATACCTGCAAAATAAAAAACAATAAAAAAAAGGACGGGTTGTCTCCCACCAAGCGCTTTCTTTTACGTCATTGAGCTTGACGCTTCAACCACTGTTAGGGTGGCAAAAATGACAGGAAAAATATATCATCTTTCTTCTTCCTTTTGTTTGGCAGGAATTCCATGAACTTGGCATAAAGTATCAGATACTCTCATGCACTCACTGTTATTCCTTTGGAATTTAAGCTCTCCCACCATAGAAAAGGACATGCATCCATTTGCACACAAGTTATTTCTTTAACCCCCGTTGGTTGAAACTTCAGAAAAAGACCAATACTCTTTACCTATGGATTTTCTTCCACCACAATTTTATGACAATCAGTCTCCATTTGAACCAACTTCTTCTGAGACTCGTATGCTTTTTCAACAAGATCACCACACTAAACATCAAACTTCTCAAATGAAATTTGATTTGACACCAAGAAATCATCTAAAATATTTTGAAGTTGACTATTGTAATCGATGTTGATCACCTCTTTCTTCCATTCACAATCACTACCTGGTTGATATGCCTCACAATAATCATTTTTCTTATTTAATCTCGAGATTTTATTGTCCAAATATTTGATCTTCAAAGATAGCATATATTTTTCATACTGCAACGTAACGATCTCTTTTGTGTCATAGAGGCGTAACATGTCTACTAACCTGTCTATAATAGCTGCAAAACTTGAATAAACTTTTTAGCAGCAAAATACAATGAGATAAACATGAAGGGATCAAATCGTAAAAAAAAAATCAATTTTTTTTATATATAAACAAAAATATAAATGACAGAAATCCTAAATAATAAGAAAATTGCCTCGTTGAAATGATTTAACAGTCCTCGTTGATAGTATATTTGACAAGTGTACCAAAAGCTATCGAAGTAGTAAAATAATATCGTTCCCACAAGGACTGTTTTTAATCTCAAGAATTCAATTTGGCTATGCTTTGCTTATACTTTGTATGTGCCTTTGGGTGTTATCATCCGAATTTGGAAAATGGGCGATATCTGTATTTTGGATGTTCTTCAGCGAGTTCATGAGTGTATGGTATGAGCAAGCCCTTTTTGGCGATATAGTATTCTGTAACTTGGGCGAAACCTTTTTGGCGCTGTAGTACTCTGCATTTCATTGTTGACGTAATTTATCGAGGCGAGTTGTACATGGCATCCTAAGTACTTGTGATTTTTATTTTGGATGTAGCTTAAAGCGGGAGAGTCCTTCTTGGTACTTTGTACTTTAGTATTTCTTCGTCTCCTATTTGTGCTGCAATTTAATTTTGTTCCTTGTAGTGTTGTGCTCTATTTTGCTTCGATTTGTCGATTTGTTTATCAGTGGTTTCTGTGATTCTATTTCATTTGGGCGGTCACAATGTCGTTTTTGGTTATTTATTGTCTCCTTTGAAGTTTGTCCTTCATTTAGCTTCGTGGTGCGTTTATTCAAGTTATGCTTGCTCTTTTTTGCAGAGGAAATATGGTTGTTTTTCTGACTATAGTTTCAGTCATTTTCTGGCGATTGCTGGCAATTATCTTTTGATAAATGTTGACGTTTTATGGCGTTGTGGAGAATATGTTGACGAGTTGAACTTTTCTACGGTGTTGCGTCGAATCTTGTAGCATAGTTCGTACTTTATTTTTTACAGTTGTATCTTTGTAGGCAAACATGGTGTGTAAAATTCTAGTGAGTTGCTCGTTTTTGTGCAGAGGACGTTCAGAACCCACTAGTCGGGTTGACGTTTAAAATTGTTTAGAGCCACGAGGGGTTGACAGGGCGTTTAGATCCTCAAAGGTTTGACGCATTAGTTCAGAGCCACGTGGGGTTGACTTAAAAAACTGTTCTGAGCCACGAGGGGTTGACAGGGCGTTTAGAGCCACGAGAGGTTGACGCATCAGTTCAGAGCCACGAGGGGTTAATGCATCAGTTCAGAGCCACGAGGGATTGACTGCTTAAATATGTTCAGAGCCACGAGGGGTTGACGTGTTATGGAGAATGGCGAAGCGAATCCTTATGGCGAGTAAAATTTCTTTGCAGAGTGGCGAAGAGTAATCATTTTGTAGAATGGCGAAGATAGTCACTTTGTAGAATGACGAAGATAATCACTTTATAGAATGGCGAAGATAATCACTTTGTAGAATGGTGAAGTCAAAACCTCGAGGGTTGACGCTTCTTGTAGTATCCGTAGGATTTCCCTGTAGAATATAGTAGACATGGCTAGTAGTGTAGAAAAAAGTAGACATGGCGAGTAGTGTAGAATAAAGTAGACATGGTGAGTAGTGTTTAGAAAATAGGGCGCCTCGTTAAAAACCTGCAAAACAAATCTCAACAGTCGAGAAAGGTTAGTATAACTCCGTGTTTCATTTTTAAGCTCCTAATGACATGATCATTGCTTCTACATTTCATTCTGGCGTGTTGTTTGCTGAGTTCCTCCTTTTGTTTAACCTCGCCCTTGGCAAGCTTTTCTGTCTCCCAACTTTCTTTATCTAAAATATAACGTTACTTCCAAACTTCCAAAATAAAGGAGTCTTAATCATATTCGATCCTATTTAATGAGAACTAATTACATGTTGTCTTCTCTTATTAACTCGCCCATATTTTCTACTCCCCTTCCTATTCTTTCCATTCTCTTACTAACCTTCTTACTTGATTATCCTGTGCTTTTAATTCTTCTTTCTTCTATTAGATTTGGAACTAAGTTTTCCTTCTACTTTTCTTAAATCAAAATGTGTTGCTTCCTTATTAAATTCAAACTAACTCGCTTCGCTCTTTTTATTTTATACTTCTTCTTTTTCTCCTACTAACTTGAATTTTAACTTTCTTCGTATTTTATTCTCCTAAGTCTTCTGCTCAATGTGATTCTTCTACGTGGGTCTGGAGCTATTTAATCTATTATTTATGTTTTTACTAAGCAGTGAGTTCAATTTGCAAAGTAAATGGTGCATAAAAGGGGTTCCTAGGAAAGAGAGGTGGGTCACTTGGACCTCTTAAATACCAAGACTTTTCTCGCCAGAATCCCTCATATGTGACCTTTTAACAATACTACACTTTACTTTTGCCACGGGTTACCTAAAGTTGTTAAATAATTTTCCTGATAATTGAATTTGTTTTACAAAAGAATATGATCATAGTTGTATTATTCCTATTTCTTTTCACACAAAACTAGGACTAGCTCGCCTACTTACGAAATTGGGAATAATCCACCCATTCCCGATTGTTGTTTGTTGTTGTGGACGTAACTTTGTCATTGCCTTGCGAACTGGATATTGGTAAAATTGATTGTATATTTCCTCGAAGTATATTGGACCATAAATTTTCTTCAAATCAAATAGTATAGTTTTACAAAATATATTGGGGGATAAATTTTCTTCAAATCAAATAATATATTTTCTCAAAATATATTAGGCAATAAATTTTATTCAAATAATAAATTTTCTTCAAATCAAATAGTATATTTTCGCAAAATATATTGGAAGTAAATTTTATTCAAATAATATATTTTCTCAAAATATATTAGGTGATAAATTTTCTTCAAATCAAATAGTATATTTACACAAAATATATTAGGCGATAAATTTTCTTCAAATCAAATAAATATTTTCTCATTATATTAGGCGATAAAAGCCTTCCTGAAGGTCTTTTTAGTCCTTAGGATTATATTGACGATCCAGAGGAGAAGAAAATCAAAGCTTACTTAATATTCTAATCACTCTAAACATATAAGGATTTCAATTGCACGTGGGTTAAGGTGAATTTTGAATGAGTGCATGGTGAGGGAGAGGGAATGGGTACGGCTGGGAGGAAATAATGGAGAGGGAGAGTTCTGTTATTTTCTCAAGGGAAAAATAAGTGAAAGAATGAGTTGATACAACCATAACTACAACTCTCTAGCGCTAGCTCCATGTAATTGGGTGCTAGTCACCCCAGAAGTAGGGAAATGAACCATGTTGGGCATGTTGCACTATAAATAGTTTTTTTTTTTTTTTATCATATTGGAGGCATTTTTTGATCATATTCATGTTTAGAAACTTTGTGTCGTAGCATTAAAATATAGAGGAGGTTTTGCTAACATCATTGAGAAAGTTTTCTCAAGAATCTTTCGTCGATTTTCCTCGTAATTTTTATTTAATCTTTATCTCTTGTATATTTATTTTGAGTATATCCTCCGTTGTTGGGGATGAGTAGAACTAGATGTAAACTTTTGTTATGTGATTTGATCTCTGATTATTGATGAAACTTATCAAAACTATTTTTCTTATCTCCATGTTTTTATGATTCGTATTGTAAAATGGAAGTTGAATTCATGAACTCTATGAGATAAACAAATATTGCCTCTGAAGTCTAGGAATATAGGCAAAACCTTGAAATCAATTGAGAACTCTTGTACTTTCATGGGTAATTTTAATGTTCAATTCATTATGGAAGCATAGGTTATTTTAACGACTCTGTCACTAAGGAATTAAAGCAATACTATTTTAGAGAATTCGATAGTAATTATATAAAGAGATTTAATAGTCATAGTAAATTTGAACTCTTCGCCCAACAATTAGATCAAATCAATCTTATTTTGCTTAATTTTCATAATTGCTATCCAACAAATCTACTATATTTTTGTTTAGTTATGTTAATAATATTATTCGAGAGTATAACACGATCCTCGAGTTTGATACTCGGTCTTACCATTTTAATTAATTTTACCAATAGTGCGATTTCACACACTTTTAAAAACTAGGTTAAAATGCACTTTTGGCCCTCCAAGTTTGCAAAACTTGCGATTTTGGCCCCCCTATTTTCAAAATAGCACTATTGACCCCCCAAGTTTCAACCCCTTTGCAAAAGTTAGGCCCCCTTGATTTTGACTTGGTCAAAGCTGATGTGGCGCTTATGTGGACACTATTTTTTTAAAAAGCAATTGCCACCTATGATTTTTATAATCCACCTGAATTTAAAATAATTATCACCACAACAGAACTCAAAATAAAAACAGTAGCAAAAAGAATGAGAGGATGAGAGATTTTAGTTTCAGCAACCACCATATTTGTCACTATCGTTTGCCACTCTGGTCACTACCCATCTCTCACAATCTTCTCTTTTTATGATTCAAGGGATGAATGATGATAATGGAAAGAAATGCTATATCAAGATTGATTTTGAATTTTGAAGGGATGAGCCTAACTTTTGCAAAGGGGTTGAAACTTGGGGGATAATAGTGCTATTTTGAAAATAGGAGGGCCAAAATCGCAAGTTTTGCAAACTTGGGTCAAAAGTGCATTTAAGCTTAAAAAATTCATATTTGAATTAACCAATATGAGAAGATCAAAATTCATTCAAATTTGCAACTCCAAATATATTCTCATACAAACGTTTGAAATTTGATTTCATAATGAAAATGAACTATGCAACACAACTTCAAAGCATGAAAAGGTAAAAAGAAAAATGGTAATAAGCCTCAAGCACCAGCAATAGCAATATCCTCAAGCATGCCATCATTTAGTCTCTTAAGCTTTCATCACCACAACTTGACCACGAGGTTTTAGTTTTCAAGAACCTGCAGCAACAATTTTTTTTAAAAAAAAAACTAAAGAATTCAGCTCTATGGATATATCATATCGTGTGCTCATATTCTTTAATTTCACCTCCATGTATAAACCATAGAATTCAGCTTTTTAAGCCAAAACCTAATAAAACTAGTAAAGAGACAAGACAAAAACCAGAAATCCTTCTAAGAAGCCTATAACCAGAAAATGCCACTTCTAATATTAGCCCAAATCTTATTAAGGAGTCTCCAAAACTGCATAATTACCTTCCAAATGCAACAACACCAATGAATAAAATCAGCCCCGGACGAATGTACACACGTGTTTCCTCCTCTCAGATAGCCACTTGCTGACTCCAGATAAACAGTAAGGAAATTCTCCTCAAAACATAAATGAAGATAGCTACCTAATCTGAATTAAAAAACCAACAAACCATTAGGGGACATCTTTTGTGCCTTTCTTCAATTCAGGATACATATTATAAACCTTTGGCATAAGTTTCCTAAAACCATCATCTCAGGATAGTTACAACAATTATCCCTCAATAACATAAACCTCCATATGCATTCTCTTCTCAAAAACCATCATCTCATGATAGTTACCTCAATTTATTTCCACCACAACAACAATCTTCTCTCAATTTTTCTACACTAATTAACCTAAAATCCAACCCTCCTTCATATATCTAATTAAATAAATAAATAATCATTTTTTCAACCACCATTCCCTAGTGTACTCATTAATTTATTACCAATTAGAACAAAAATACACTTACTAGCAATAAACACAATTCAATTTCCACACACACACAAGGTAAAATGATATTTTCAGGCACAAATTTCACAATTCATCAATGAAACAATCCAGACATAAAACAATAGAGACTGAAATTAATCAAAACAACTAACAAAATCATGAAACCCAGAAAAAACCTGCATGCATTCAAAGTAGAAATTGAAAACAAAAGCGAAAATGGAGAGAGAGAAGCTTGAAGTTTCAACGGAGACTATAGAGAAAACGGAAGTTGTAATGAGAGAGAACTGTGATTACTGATTTCAGGTTTTCACAATCAGATATTTAAGGACTTGAATCAATTTGAGATCTATTGATAATTGTCGATTAATCATCAAATGTTGCCCCAAATATACAATCATTAAATGCTTAACATAGTAAATCAATCGTACAATCACATTCTAGTGCATCTTTAGAGAATTTTTGTAATCTATGTCAACGAAAAAACATAACAAATAAACCAGAACAAAAACTACCTCTCTAGAGGCAGAGGAACAACAATGGGGACGACAACAACTAATCCAATCAGGCGCCATAATAAGTCCACACACTTTCTAGTGGTTATATTGAATTAGGTTATACATTTGGAGTACATGTTGATTAGGTAATATACCGTTAAATGCTTTTTGTTAATCAGTCCTAAGATTAAGGTTATTATCAACAAAATGGTGCATCACCATCACATGAAATAGCCACGAGACTGAGAAATCAATAATGAAATATCTATCCAATCATACACTATATTTTAGAAATCACCAATAACAAGCAACCAAATCACAACTTTCTATGAAATTCAAATTCAGCACAACCTAACCAAAAACCCAGTATATTACCTCCTTCAATACCATTTCAATACACCAAAAGCAAAATTTTGACACCATTTCAATACACCAATAACATAACCAAAAACCCTGTATATTGCAGCTTCACTGTGGCGTGATGGTTGATGTTATTCCTTGATCATGATGTTAATTTCTTGTTGTCATTTACGATGTCCTTTATTTGGTGGTTTATTGGTGACATCATTATGTTGTTCTATTTCAACATCAAGTGTAATTTCTTTGATTAAAAGTGCTACATATTCCAAATGGATGAGATTCAAGTCAGAAGTTCAAAAGGATGACCCTATAAAAACGACACTCATTTATATAGGTCATCCTTTTGAGCTTTTGACTTGAGAGTCATCCAGTTGGAATTTGTAGCCTTTATAATCAAAGAAATCACACTTAATGTAGAAATAGAACAACGGAATATTAATGATGTCAATAATAAACCAGCAAAGAAAAGACATGTAGCTGACGACAAGAAATTAAAATCACGATCAAGGAATAACATCAAGTCACAATGAAGCTCAATCAAGTCACAATGAGGCTGCATCAAGATATCACATATAAGAAAGATATAATAAGAATGCATAACTAATATAATATTTGGCAGAAATTTAAATGAATAGATGCAAAAATGTGGAATTAGATCCAATGTACACCTATGTTGTTAAACTAGGGGAACGTTTTGTCTACATTTGTGTGGAAGGAACAAAGTGTGAATTGATGATTTGACGGTGGAATCAGTAGTAGTTTGAATTAGGGATAGCGGCAGATAAGAGCGGCCAATGGAAGGAACAAAGTGGGTAGCAGCGGCTAGGGTTCCTGTCCAAACCCTATCTACTAATATATATATCATTGTGCAACTTTTCACTTTGGTCCAAAAATACCCCACCTTTTCATTTAATGTGGTGGGCAAATATGTAATTTAAAAACTAATATTTGGGATGGGTAATTTTGTAATTTAAAATTTAATTTTTTTAATTATATATAATAAAGATATAGTTTCTCTTCCGGATAGTGACTTTCAAAAGTATTCGAAATCTGTAAAGTGGTAAATTAAAACAGTTAGACGAGTGTTAAGTTAAGGATCTCGTTATTTTGCGAATAATATTTATATTTTGGAAATTTAACTTAGAAAATACGGAAAATTTTAAACCGGTATATGTAGGTTTTAGAAACACGCGCCTCTTAGAGCACAAGCTACGTGAATCAAAACTTCAAAAATCTCACGCGAAAACACAATCTTCCAAGAATGCAAAATAAAGCACTACACCTTATGCTAACATGTCGAACTTACATGTCAAAGACATCTGGTACAACATCCTGCTATACCATATTGTTTTAAGAAAATGCAGCCAATACAATACCAAAACCCAACAAATGCATTTTCGATCCCTCGATCTATTTTTATTAAAATGGATTTAGATTCTCTCATTTTAAAAACCAACTTGTTGGTCGCCTGATTTTTATGTTTCTTGGGTTTTGGCTCCCCACCCTTTGCTTATGTATCATGGTCAGTTAAAAATATGGCAAGGACTAAGTTGACAATTTAAAGTACAAATATCATTAATAGTTTATTTAATTTACTAATAGACATTTAAAAAATAATATATATTTATTCAAATTTAACTTCATCATCATTTTCATCTTTTCATTCCATTGTGTTCATCAACTTCATCAATAAACTTATAAATTTCAAAACCATCAATAAATCTAAAATATCTTCATCATGTTCAGAAAATCAAAAATCCGAAATACCCTAGAAAACCTTGAGACCTTTAAAGTTTTGTTTTTAAAGGGTTTTAATAGCAATCAACTATGAGAATAGGCGTGGTTGCTATTGAAATACATTCATTGAGACCAAAAAGAGATATGAAAAGCCAAAGAGAACCAATAATCCCAAGACACTTTTTTTTAAATTATTATTATTTTCAATCGATAAAAATCCTAACTTTTGAACCTTTGAACTTTCATCTAATCATTATGTTAAAAGTGAATCAATTGAACAACTCCCTGTCGGAACGATACTCTTTTTACTACTTCGGATTTTACCCTATCAAGTTTTTGGTGCCGCTGCCGGGGAGTTAAGTAATTTGATTAACTTTCTAATAGTGGTTAGAATGATTTATTTTTCTTTTTCTTTTCATTTTTCTTGCTTTTCTTTTTACCTTTAACTTCTTGGGTTTCTTATTCTTTTTTTTTTAGAAGAAGCAAAAGTCTTGGTGAATTCGTTCCCGAGATTGAAAGATTCTTGCATAAGAGAAGGAGAGAAGCACGAAATAATAACGTTATGGCTGAGGAACGCACTCTTATGGTATGCAACCCCTTCTACGGAAGAACCACATGCTATTATTGTGTACCCAACGGTTGAGGGCAATAATTTTGAAATAAAGCCTGCACTTATTTACTTAGTGCAGCAAAGTCAATTTTTCGGATCACCCGCTAAGGATCCGAATCTTCATATTTCTACTTTTCTAAGACTCAGTGGAACTTTGAAAGCAAACCAAGAGGTCGTAAGCCAGCACCTCTTTCCTTTCTCTTTGAGGGATAGAGCTAGTGTGTGGTTTCATTCATTGCAAGTTGGTTCTATTACTCATGGGATCAAATGAGGCAAGCATTCCTTGCCTGATTCTTTCCCCCTTCCAAAACCGCTTAATTGAGGGATCAAATAACATGATTCACTAAAAGAGATGGGGAATCTCTTTACGATGCGTGGGAGCGTTTCAAAGAAATGCTTAGGCTTTGCCCCCGTCATGGTTTAGAGAAATGGCTAATTATCCATACTTTCTATAATGGTCTTTTGTATACCACAAAAATGAATGTTGATGCAGCTGCATGTGGAGCTTTGATGAATAAAACTTACACATCAGCATATGCTTTGATCAAGGACATGGCTCAAAACCACTATCAATGGACAAATGAGAGAGCCGTCACTACTGTTGCTCCTCCACCCTCTAAAAAAGAGGCAGGTATGTACAAAGTTTCTACCCTTGATCATCTATCTGCTAAGGTGGACACACTTTTTCAAAAATTTGATAAATTAAGTGTAAGTGTTGTCACACCTACTCCTGTTTCACCATCATGTGAAGTTTGTGGAATATTTGGCCATACTGGCGTTGAATACTAACTAGGTAGTGTTGTTGAAAGTCCCGACCAATTGAACTATGGTCAATATAATGAAGGAATGAGGCCAAACCAAAAACTTTATAATAAAACTCCTCAAATTCCTATTGAACAACAAACAACACCACCTGGTTATGCAAAAATCCAGTTTGGAACTTTTGTTAGAAAGTTATGTAATGAATCAATCCAAGCACTACCAAGAACTTAAAAATCAAACTGGATTTTTGAATGACTCTTTTGTCAAGCTTACATCAAAAGCGGACTCCATTGCTACTCACACTAGAATGCTAGAGACTCAAATCTCTCAAGTATCCCAACAAGTAGCTACTTCCTCTCAAACCCTCGGAGTCTTTTCGGGTCAAACTGAAACCAACCCCAAAGGCAATATAAATGCTATTACACTTAGGGATGGTAAGCAATTAGAGGACCCCGTTGTGAAATCCAAGGTAATAAAGGGTGAGATAGAGAGTGAAAAGCCACAAAGTGAGAAAGTCATAGGAGAGACTGAGAAGCCAATTGTCCCAACACCTTATAAGCCAAAAATTCCTTTTCCACAAAGGTTTGCTAAACCTAACCTGGATGCGCAGTTTAAAAAGTTTGTAGACATGCTGAAAAAAATATACATCAATGTTCCTTTTACTTAAGTTTGTCTCAGATGCCTCTTTATGCAAAAAATTTGAAAGATATTTTATCAAAGAAAAGAAAAATAGAGGATAATGAGATAATAGCTCTAACAAGAGAATGTAGTGCTGTCATACAAAAGAAATTTCCTCCAAAGCTCAAGGATCCCGGTAGTTTTTCCATCCCTTGTGTGATCGGGAAGGAAACCGTTGAGAAAACCATGTGTGATTTAGGGGCTAGTGTTAACCTGTTTCCCTTGTCCCTCTTGAAGAGGATTGGTATAGGTGATTTGAAACCCACTAAGATGACCTTGTTGTTGTTGATCGTTCCATTATCTATCCGGCCGGAATTCTTGAGGATATCCCCATTAAGGCGGGAAAAATTTATATCCTGGCGGATTTTGTGGTAGTAGACATCAAAGAGGAATCTGAAATTCGAGTCCTTCTAGAAAGGCTATTCGTCACTACTGTGGGTGCTATTATTGATGTTAAGTATGGTAAGATAGTTTTTCATATAGGTGATGAGAAGGTAGATTTTGAAAATTCCAATTTGATGAAGGGTCCCTCTATTTTTGATTCATGTTGTATGATTGATGTGATTGATCATCGTGTGAAAGAATGTTCTTTAGCATTATCTGCACACAATAGTCTACGTAACCCAGATTGAGAAACATAAACTTTTTGAACGTCAAGCTAATGATGTTAAAAGAGCGCTACGTGGGAGGCAACCCACGGGTTTAATGTCTTTCTTTATTTTTGATTTGCAAATTTATTAAAACAAAAGCAACATGAAGAATCCTCCACAGGATCCCCAAACTAATTGTGAGCTTTCCCTTTTCATTTTCCTTTTAGTTTTTCTTTTTCAATCATTGAGGACAATGCTTCACCCAAGTATGGGGGGAGCCAATAAGGTTTCTTGTATAATTTTTAAAGTGTCTTAGTGTTCCAAACTCCCTTGAATTTTAATTTTCTGTTTTGTTTTATTGCGAAAGGCATGCAAGCAGCTTGTTTTAATTGTATATTATGACAATTTTTTTTGTTAAGTCTCTTCCAAATGGCTGTTTTTTTTGTACAAGAAAAAAATTTCTCGTGTTTTGAGTGTTCTTGCTATACCCACATCAGATTTCAATGTGAAAATTCTCTTTATGAGAAAAGCACAAGCTGCAGTCTTTGAATAATTGTGTAGGTAGGTATTTTAAGGAGCACGTTCTAACTTCATTGGTAAATTAACCCTTTAAAGTTTTCAGAGTAAAAGTAGTATAATTTAGTGTGGGGGAATAAATATCGAATCAAAGAAGGGCGGAAGCAAATATATCTATAAGGGAACATCATTGACTCTGGGGGCAGGAGTAGGCTCACTAACTTCCCACATGAAGATGGTGTTTCTCTGACAACCAAAAGTAACTTTCATAAATCCTTCTAAATATCAAAAAGGGGTCAAAACAAATACATACATATGGGGGAATCATTGACTCTAAGGGGCAGAAGTTGCCCTACCTGACTTCCTACGTGAAGGTGGTGTCTCTTAGCCTTAATAAAAATTCTGCAGTTCCCCGAGATGTGTAAATATCAAGTGATCTAAGTGATTCCCATCTCTCTTATATGAAATGAAGAAATATCTTTTCTCGGTTGGTTTAGTGTTAAAGTTAGAACCTGTTTCCTCATAATATCTCTTACACAGGCGCAAGAAAAAGGTTGGATTACACACACACTCACTTGAGATTTGTTGTTGGGTTTAATAGGTTCATGAGAAATGCTTGAAGTTGTGATTAGTGAACGCTTAGAAAAAAGCCTTGGAGGGGACAAGAATTTTTAATTGTATTGTCATATTTTTAATTTTATTTATGCTGCTATTGGTTATGCCTTTTGCTTGAGGACAAGCAAAGATTCAAGTTTGGGGGAGTTTGATGAGTCAATAATTAGTGTCTTTTAAGAGTTTATTTTAGTTTATTTTATTTAGATTTTATGTGTTTTTATTTACCTTTTAGAACTATTTTACTTAAATTACTTGTTATTTAATTTCAGGAACAAATATATGAAAGATTGAGTCTTGGAGCGAAAGAAAGCAAATTTGGAGCTGATTGAAGGCAAAAATACGAAGATCTTGTGCAAAAATATCAGGCATGGTTGCGCGGAACAGCGGCGTGGCCACGCCTCCAAAGTTGGAAGCTCATTGCCCAAGTCTGAAGCTTGGCACGGCCCGTGCTGCCAGTAATACGGCCGTGTACGATGGTGCAACCCTTTTGCTGCTTTTGTTCCAGAGTGTTGGCACGGCTCGTGCTTGTGGTGGCACGGCCGTGCCAAGGTTCCAGGCTGTTATTTGTTATGTTTTCAACCTAAAAGCCCATGGATTTTCTTGTGTAACACTCTAGTGATTTATTTCTTAGGGCTTAAGTCAGTATTAGCCTATAAATATAGCAGTCATCAGCATATATCATCATATTTTGTTCTTGGAAATTATAAGTGACAATTGTTTCTTTGAATAAAAGTTCTTCTTTATTTTATTGTTATTTATTATTATGTTCCTCTTTTTCTTCTTCTCAAATGCCTACAATGAACATGAGTGAGTAGACTTCTTTGTCTTGGGATTGTTGGATAAGTCTAATGACATAATCCTATTCAAACCAAGCCTAGAATGTAACACCCCGTTCTCCCAACAGGCGTAATAATAAATATAATTATATCAGAGTAATTCAACAACGGAGTATTACACTACTTTTCAAAATCTCATAAATAGAAATTATACTATTTATTAATGCACATTGAAAATCTCATTAAACTGCAGCGGAAAATTTCATTTAAAAACATATTTCCACCTCAACAACCATCTTGGCACAAAAGCCCCAGCAAAAATCATCATTTTTCAACAACATGAAAATTCAACAACATAATCGAAGTTTGATACATAAATGAATGAAAGAGAAACATCGCAACGATCCCCATCCCGTTACGTATCAGAGCCCTAGACACAGAGTCATACATCCTACTAATCTTCATTACCTGCAAGTTACCCATACGAAGGAAACATTTTCAAGCAGAAGGGGTGAGATACACGATCAATAATAATGATATATAATTCATCAAATCAATGAAACAACAACATCTCACAACAAGACATTATTCAATTCATATGTAATATATATATATACATATATAACAGCAGCATAATCATCTCTCAACAACATTAAACAATAGCGACAACAATTTCATTATCAGCAATGAACACCAACAACATGACCGACAACAACGACTACGACAATGCAACATCGACAATGACAAATGCATTATGCATGTGGCACCATTTTACGCGCGTTGAATGCTAAGCATTCGAGGGCATAAGCCCCCAACAGTTGGATGGTTAAAGCATCCCAGGGCATAAGCCCCCAATAGGTGAATGATAAACATTCCAGGGCATAAGCCCCCAACGGTGTGAATGCTAAGCATTCCAGGGCATAAGCCCCCAATAGTTATGAGTATGCAAATGGACTCGACTTGTGTATATCAACATACAACTCAACAACGTCTACGACAACAACATATGTGCCTAATCATTTATGACACACTCCACAACTTAGTCAAAATCTGACACAACAACTCTTACGACAGAATTCATCAACGTAGCACATATACATTAATCAACTACATTCATATCAAACCAAAACATTCTTCAAAAACAAAGCAAGTGTGATCAATAAGACATAAGCCAAATACTCATAAAACACTTCAACTAAATCCCTAATACATAAGTTTGAAGTTGGGAAACCAACCATAAGTTTTGGACTAACTCAGAATTAGTTATGCTAAGTTTTCTTAAAATTTTCTGAATACCCACTTGGACTATTTTCATCATAACTCAAAATCTAAAAATCTTTTACACGTCAAACCAAAGTCATTAGAAAGCTAACTCAATTATCTACAACTTTCATGTATACACCTAAGACTAATTCAGTACCTATCAATACCAGTTTTCATTTCAAATTCGGAGAAAGTTGTGCTGAAATTCATAAAAATTCACTGTGACCTACGTGCAGTAATTTGAAAATAACTCAAGTTCTATAAATATTTTTGAAGTCAAACCAACGGAATTAGAAAGGTAACATCCATACCTACAACTTTCGTGTTTACACGGAAAGCTAATTCAAAACAGAAACGGGTGAAAAGTGAGTGTTTTTCCAGTTTTGGCTTTCAGAAAATCGGTGGCCGAATTCGCTTATGGGAAAAAACAATTTTCACTTCAAAAACCCAATTTTTGATCCCTTAATCACCCAAAATAATTTACAATGATGCTTACAGGTCAAATAGGCAATATAGAAATCAAAACAACATAGGAACATGCATCAAACAACACAATTCATCTCATTTTATCAATTAACATAAACTTTCTAACCCTAACTCAAGAACACAACAATTCATCAAATTTCAGAATTATATACTATGATTATTGAAGGAAATCCCACCCTTACCTTAATTCAGCAAAATGAATTGAAAATCTACAACGATTGATCCCTTCCTAGCCCTTCTCCTAGCCTCTTGGTCTTTCTTCTCTTTCTCTCAAAAACTCACTTTTTTTCTATTGTACAAATGTTTTTGTCTGACTCTTTCTTACTAACTCCCAAAACATAACCCCTCTTTTCTTTCTCTTAACTCCCACTTATTCCACATAATTATAATTAATCCCCTTAATTCTAAATAAATATTATTACTACTTATTTCTATTTCTCATGTTTTATTTAAATAATAAAACAACTATATAATAAAATAACACATACTATATATCACACATAAATCATATATTTCACATAAAATCATATATATCAAATAAGTCATGCAAAATCGTATAAACAATATTCAAACATCATTTAAAAATAATAGAATCAAAATGGGGCGTTACATAGAACCCTAATTTTATGTAACCATATTTTCTAATCTAATCTCACCGTTCTTATAATCAATAACAATATTAAACGAATGATCGAAAGATGAAGTTTAATAATTGTTATTGATTCATCTCAAATACTAACCGAAGGATCAAAAGATGAAGGTTGGTATTGGACATGTGATATTAGACAAGGTTTTCGAAACATGAGAATAACTTAGAAAACCTTAAGACCTTTAAAGTTTTGTTCTTAAAAGGTTTCAATAGAAATCAACCATGAGAATAGGCGTGGTTTCTATTGAAATAAATTCATTGAGACCGAAAAGAGATATGAAAAGCCAAAGAGAAACTTGTCTTTAGAAAATAGAGCCAACATAAGTTTTAGGTTTAAGGTTTGGCTTGTGAAAGATTTGTTATTAAGATGAACCATTAATCCCAAGGCTCTTTTTATTAATATTATTTTCAATCGATAAAAATCCTAACTTTTGAACCTTTGAACTTTCATCTAATCATTATGTTAAAAGTGAATCAATTGAATAACTCCATGTTGGAACGATACTCTTTATTACTACTTCGGTAAACTGTTCACTTGCCGATTTACCCCATCAAATCACCAAACATTTTCTCTCCACAATGACGATTCCTATTTAGTGTGGTGCTAAATAGTTCAAAACTATAGATGCTCTAAGGGAGTTGATATTAACATAAGAGGTACGACAATATAATTCAAGCTTCTCTCGAATGACTTAAGTGTAACCTTTTCTAATATATTTTACATGGTAGAAAAGTGTATATTTTGACATAAGAGGAGAGAGTGGGGTAATTTATGCATATCTTAAGAGAGGGGATGTTAATTTACTCATAATTATGTTTAATAAAGCAAAATCACAACATGATTTTACATAAAAATTGTTTGTAAACTTCAATGTTATAAAGATATATTAGGCTTAAAACAAATTTGATCCTTTTAACTTATTTGGTCCCTTTACATATTTATGTAAGTTAACGCAATCTGGTCCCTTAACATATTTACCTATTACTATACCAAGTTGCATTAACTTACAAAAATTAAGAGACCAAGTTGCGCCAACTTGTACAAGTCCTGAGACCAAATTGACTTTTATAGTTGAATGACCAAATTTAACTTTTTAATTAAGTTAAAGACCAAATTGATTAGATTTAAGTTTCTAGATCAAAAATCAACATTCACAAAAAATTAAGGAGCCAAAGAGGTATATGCACATTTAATTTGAAGTAGCCCAATTACTTTTTTTATTTGAGTCACCTCCAAAAGCTCCTAATCGAAAGATCATTTAGCTTCCACCACTTCTCAACCTCTGATCCACCGTAAAACACCAAAAAAAGCCCAAAACCAAACTTGAGCTAAAGAACTGACTCCCGATCTTGAATCAAAATCAATCAGCCCACCAGACTTCAGGACCAAATCAGAAGGGCACCCCTCCCTCCCCGGACCATCAGATAAATACCATATCTAGCAAAACAAGAATTCCGCTAGACACCAAGTCCCGATCTCGAATCAAAAGTAATCAGCACACCTATCCAACAAAGCTACTATCTTTTTGTTTAGTTAAGTTAAAAATATTATTCGAGAGTAGAACATGATCCTCGAGTTTGATACTCGGTCTTACCATTTTGATTTTACTAACTGTACGATTCCACACACGTTTAAAAAATAACTATTAGAAAGAGAATCTAAATATTTATCTTATCAAGAAATCTCGAACCCTTATTCTAAAACATTTTGTATTACCGGTAAGAAAAAAAATGTTACATTCATCATTTTTGAGAAGTTATAAAAAGTGTCGCAAAATTGTCTAAACTAAAAAATTGTGAATCTACCAAATTTATTTTTGCTTAGATTTCATTCATATTTGAATTAACCAATATGAGAAGATCGAAATTAATTCAAATTTGCAACTCCAAATATGTTCCCATACAAACATTTGAAATATGATTTCATAATGAAAACGAACTATGCAACACAACGTCAAAGCATGAAAAGGTAAAAAGGAAAATGGTAATAGGCCTCAAGCATCAGCAATAAGAATATCCTCAAGCATGCCCTCCTTTAGCCTCTTAAGCTTTCATCACCACAACTTGACCACAAGGTTTTACTTTTGAAGAACCTGCAGCAACAAATTTAAAAAAAAAAATAGAAACTAAAGAATGCAGCTCCATGGATATATCATATCGTGTGCTCATATTCTTTAGTTTCACCTCTATGTATAAACCATATAATTCATCTTTTTAAGCCAAATCCCAAAAAAACTAGTAAAGAGACAGGATAAAAACCAGAAATCCTCCTAAGAAGACTACAACCAGAAAATGTAACGTCTAATATCAGCCAAAATCTTATTAAGGAGTCCCCCAAACTGCATAATTACCTTTAAAATGCAGCAGCACCACTGAATATAATCAGCCCCGGACGAATGTACACAAGTGTTTCCTCCTCTCAGACAACCACTTGTCGACATCGGATAAACTGTAAAGAAATTATGCTCAAAACATAAATGAAAATAGCTACCTATTCTGAATTAAAAAAAAACAGCAAACTGGTAGGTGACGTCTTTTGTGCCTTTCTTCAATTCAATATACATATTATAAACCTTTGGCATAAATTCCACAAAACCATCATCTCAGGATAGTTACAACGATTTTCCCTCAATAACATAAACCTCCATATGCATTATCTTCTCAAAAACCATCATCTCAGGATAGTTACCTCAATTTATTTCCACCACAACAACAATCTTCTCTCAATTTTTCTACACTAATTAACCTAAAATCCAAAACCCTCCTTAACAATACTAATTAAATAAATAAATAATCACGTTTTCTACACCAATCAATTTTTTTTTCAATTTCTACACACACGGACACACAATGTAAAACGATATTTTCAGGAACAAATTTCACAATTCATCAATGAAACAATCCAGACATGAAACAATAGGGACTGAAATTAATCAAAACAACTAACAAAATCACGAAACCCAGAAAAAACGTGCATGCATTCAAAGTAGAAATTGAAAACAAAAGAGAAAATGGAGAGGGAGAAGCTTGAAGTTTCAACGGAGACTATAGAGAAAACGGAAGTTGTAATGAGAGAGAATCTTGATTACTGATTTGAGGTTTTCACAATCAGATATTTGAGGACTTGAATCAATTTGAGATCGATTGAAAAGTGTCGATTAATCATCAAATTTTTCTTCAAGTATATAATCATCAAATGATTAACATAGTAATTAAATCAATCGTACAATCACATTCTAGTGCATCTTTTGAGAATTTTTGTAGTCTATGTCAGCGACAAAACATAACAAATAAACTAGAGCACAAACTACGTTTCCAGAGGATTAGGAACCATAATCAGTCCATACACTTTCAAGTGGTTATATTGAATTAGGTTATTCATTTCGAGTACATGTTGATTAGGGAATATACTGTCAAATGTTGTTTGTTAATCAGTCATAGGGTTAAGGTTATTATCAACAAGATGATGCATCACCATCACATGAAATAGCCACAAGACTGAGAAATCAATAATGAAATATCTATCCAATCATACATTATATTTTAGAAATCACCAATAACAAGCAACCAAATCACACAAACTTTCTATGGTATTCAAATTCAGCACAACCTAACCAAAAAACCTGTATATTACCTCCTTCAATACCATTTCAATACACCAAAAGCAAAATCTTGACACCATTTCAATAAACCAATAACATAATCAAAAACCATGTATATTGCAGCTTCACTGTGGCGTGATGGTTGATGTTATTCCTTGATCATGATGTTAATTTCTTGTTGTCATTTACAATGTCCTTTATTTGGTGGTTTATTGGTGACATCATTATGTTGTTCTATTTCAACATCAAGTGTAATTTCTTTGATTAAAAGTGCTACATATTCCAATGGATGAGCTTCAAGTCAGAAGTTCAAAAGGATGACCCTATAAAAACGACACTCATTTGTATAGGTCATCATTTTGAACTTTTAACTTGAGACTCATCCAATTGGAATTTGTAGCCTTTATAATCAAAGAAATCACACTTAATGTAGAAATAGAACAACAGAATATTAATGATGTCAATAATAAACCAGCAAAGAAAAGACATGTAGTTGACGACAAGAAATTAAAATCACGATCCAGGCATCGCATCAAGTCACGATGAGGCTGCATCAAGCTGTTACAGATAAGAAATCAAAATAAGAACCCATAACTAAAATAATATTTGGCATAAATTATAATTAATAAATGCAAAAATGTTGAATCAGATCCAATGTACACCTGTGTGGAAGGTACAAAGTGTGAATTGATAATTTGACTGTGGAATTAGTAATAGTTTGATTAGGGATAGCGGCAGATAAGAACGGCCAATGGAAGAACAAAGTGGGTAGCAGCGGCTAGGGTTCCTGTCCAAACCCTATCTACTAATATATATATATATATATATATATATATATATATATATATATATCTTTTGGACCTAAAATACCCCACCTTTTCTTCTAAAGCGGTGGGCAAATATGTAATTTAAAAACTAATATTTGGGATGGGTAATTTTGTAATTTAATTTTTTTTTATTAAATATAATAAAGATATAGTTTCTCTTCCAGATAGTGACTTTTGAAAGTATTTGAAATCTGTAAAGTAGTAAATCAAAACAGTTAGATGAGTGTTAACTTAAGGATCTCGTTATTTTGCGAATAATATTTATATTTTGGACATTTAACTTAGAAAATACGGAAAAGTTTAAACCGACATATGTGGGTTATAGAAGCACGCGACTCTTAGAGCACAAGCTACGTGAATCAAAACATCAAACAAATCTTCAAAAATCTCACGCGAAAACACAATCTTGCAATAATGAAAAATAAAGCACTACACTTTAGGCTAACATGTCGTACTTACATGTCTAAGACATATGGTACAACATATTGCTAGAACATATTGTTTTTAACAAAATGCAGCCAACACAATACCAAAACCCAACAAATGCATTTTCGATCCATCTATCTATTTTTATAAAAATGAAGTGTTGAGCCTCTCATTTTAAAAACCAACTTTTTGGTCCCTTGATTTTTATGTTTCTTGAGTTTTGGTTCCCCACCCTTTACTTATGTCTCATGGTCAATTAAAAATTTGGTAATGACTAACTGGACAATTTGAAGTACATATATCATTAATAGTTTATTTCATTTACTAATAGACATTTAAAAAATAATATATATTTATTCAAATTTCAATTCATCATCATTTCATTCCATTGCGTTCATCAACTTCATCAATAAACCTATAAATTTCAAAACCATCAATAAAACTAAAACATCTTCATCATGTTAGAAAAATCAAAATTCCCAAATACCCTAAATTGACCAAATTTAGAGAAAGCCCTTAATTTCCTTCCCTTAGAAGCTGCAAGAAAGATTTGTAAGATATGATGATTTACTCCTTAGAATTATTTCTCACCCCTTCAATCCAAAAACAGTGACAAATATTATAGTTTGCAGGATTTACGAGGGGGAAATTTGAAATTGGAAAAATAAAACAAAATGAAACAATCAACGAAATGCACGTGCATAATGAAATTGAAAGAAACTCAAGGGTCTGTTTGGTTCAACAGAGGGGAGAGGAGGGGAGGGATTTTAATGGAGGGGAGGGAAGGCAAGGGAAGAGATGGAAGATATTTTAATTACATATATGTTTCATTGAAAAGGGAGGAGGGAATGGATTTTAATTAAAAATGTGTTTGGTTCACAAGAGAAAGGGAGATATTTTAAAATTAATTTATTGTTTTACCCTTAAAATTAATAAAATATACGAACGATGTAAACAGGCTTCCGAAACAATAACGGTGTACGAAGCATTGATAGAAATGAGGATAATAAAGAAACAAATAAATAACAATGTAATAACTAACACCGCGATATAGACGACGGGATAATGGATTACTCACAGTTCACGTTCGAGGAGGTCTGAGGCAATAGTTGGCAGCAACAAAGTAGCAGGTTGGAAGAGTGAGTTTTACATGTAACAAATATGGGTTATAGATAACCTAATAATAAAATTTGTTACTAGGAAAATATAACTTAATAGTAATAAAATTTGTTACAAGGAGAACATTGAGATTTTAAATTAATCGAAGAATAATTTTGGCAATGCATTACAAATTTAAAGAGATCATCTCATATTGCCTCCCATCTGAAAACCTTCGATTTGGGGGAAGCAAAAAGTGTATCTTGAAGGGGTTTTAATCCCCTCCCCTTCTAAAATGAGAGGATCAAAATTTCATTTTTAAAAAAACAGGGGGACAAAAGATGTGTTTAAGCGAAAATGTTTTGTCAAGCAGCCTATTGGCTAGAAATTCACTAATCAGGAGAATAAGTGGGGTGTTCGGGGTTCAAACCCCCGATCTGTACATATATTATGCAATGTTCTTACCGATTGAGCTAAGCTCACAAGGAATAATATGAACTTAATTTTTATTATTTTTCTTCAAAAATAAACAATATTCATTCATTCAAATTGATCGAGTACATTGGCATGATACAAATTCAAATTCGGTAAAAACAAAAATGATTGACATGCAAAAAAAACTTACAACATCAAGCTTAATAGTATAAAACGACAAAGTATATATGCCTATGGATAAGACTATATTCAAGCCACTGAAATACTCATGTTTATGGATTTGGAAAGTTAACGATGCAAAAGTCATCGATTGAATCTACACTTGTCAAATCTAATCTTTCAACCTAGATCAAATAAACACCGCACTAAGATGGGAAATCAGAAACACACCGCACAAAGACAGAAATGTATATGGATGTATTAATATGGATGTTTAGCTATGAAACACTGTTGCAAACACGACATGAATACTACACCAACACACTGTAATAATTTGAAAAAATGTATAATTCAATGTAACTATATGGGTCGGGTGTCTGACAATGACACATGTCAGATACGGGACACACCTTATCAGAATTGTGGGTGCTAGAAAGATTTTTACTACTCCGTTTCATTATCTATGATACTTGTGAAATCCAATGTATGATTGACTTTTGGAATAAATTAAGCTGAGTTTGAAGAAATCAAGTGGTACCGTGATTTTGTTGATGTTTTCATTTGTAGTTTTTGTTACAATCACGGTGACACATTGTGATTCTGGCAAACTCACTGCAAATCCAAACATGCGGTTAGTGGATTAAATAGGGGTGTAGTAACCTTGAATATCAATGAATGTGGAAAAGAAGGGGTAGTTAGAATGTAAGAATTTTAACATGGGTTGTTATCTGTTCTAAGTAATTTAGAAGTCCTTTCTTTTTCAGCATATATTGTAATTCTGGGAAGGCGCATGCATACATGACTCATGCTTTTGATGTTAGCAATCTTTTTTGTTCTTGAGACTGTTGGCGCAAGGAAAAATGTATACAACAAAAATACAACATGAAACTGTAGTGCACTGAAGTGCACCATTCATGTCATCCCAATAACAAGCAATTCCACATGAAACTATAGCTAGCTAGCACATAAATGATGATGATACAAATCTTTGTGAAGGAATAATGATGAGAAAGGAAGATGAAGACCTTTTCCAATATCAACTTTGTAAATGATTCCTATGATTTCCCTCGAGGTATTTTATTTGTGATTTTTTTTTATCATTTTTATGCTATACTATTGTGTGTGTATGTTTACTTATCATTTTTATGCCATTGACATCTGATACTTCACTTACATTTAAATAAGGCTAAGCCTTTGAAGATTTATATTTGCTATTATTGTAAACCTTTCTTTGAAAGTGGTCTGAAATGAATTAGTGGCATGATGTCTTGCATGAAGAATGTGATGCTGAAATTTCAATTTCATACTTAGTTGTTAATAACTATTAGCCAGTTTTGAAATGTTTTCATTCTATCAAGTATTAAGCAGGTGAGTCTAGATCGGAAGAAAGAATGGATTTGTTCAAGGAGTGGACATCTAGAACACCATGGAAAGAGAGGAAAAGAACAAAGAAGTGTGGCACTCCACAAGTGGTGTCTAAGTCTTACCAAAGGAGAATTATATAAGACTGCATCTAAAAATGAGATTGCAAGCTATGGCTATGACAAAGTAAGGACGGCTTTATTTTGAATTCATCATGTATAGTTTTTTTCTTAGTTTTACCCTTAAAATTTTGATCATATGTTGGGATTTGATTCAGGTCCTTGTGGATGCAGAATGCACTCATGATGGCTCAATAAAACATATTCAGAAGTTTGAACAATGGGGCTGGATAAGTTTTCAACGCCGTGTGCTGGATGCTGAGAGGACAGATGATTTACATGCTCTTTAGGCAAAGATTTGTTATTTTGATCTTTAATTATATGAGTGCCTTTAGTCTGAAATAAATTTTCGTTTAACCCACACATCTTTTGCATCTCACTACAGCTAAATCTTCTAAACAAAGGTTTCAGACTATTTAATGTTGGAGGATCACTTGTCTATAGCACTTGCCGGTGCCTTTTTCTCTGAAACATCTGGGCTCTTTTACACAGTCAAAATACACGCACACAAAAGCACGTCACAATTCGATCATGTGATTTTATTTGAACAAATACCTTATTGTTGATTATCTTAACTGTTACTCAAAATGAAGATGTGGTAGAGCAATTCTTGAAGGAAAATATAACAGCTGGTAGGATCTTCATTTTTTAATGGCCAGTGTTAAATATTTATCTTTATTTTTTAATGCACATAAAAAAATGTTTTGAATTTGATTTGCTGACATTGAAATGTAAGTTGTATGATCCTTTTGAAAAACCAATTAAAGAGAACTGTTCAACCATACTTCAGAGAGTAATATGCTTGTTTTTGGGAACTTAAACTTATTTATCTTTTACCTGGCCAAGGTATCAAGAAATAAGACATAAACCAATTGAATGAGTGACTAAGTATAATCAGTATATATATGCTTTGTAATGTTATAATTCTACCAGGTTTAGTTTACATGAGCTATTGAATATTAGAGCCTATGTATCAACACTATGACTGACTCTAAATCTCCAATTAGTTTTTTTCTTCAGAAAAAAGGATTTGGTAGGAATAGGATATCATAAATTCTAAGCCAGTGTTGTCAAATAAGCGCTCTATAGAGCTATAGCACAGCGGAATTTGAACAAATCGATGTTCAGCAAATTGGGTAAAAAACAGATGATGACCTATCATATGAAAAATGGAATGTTTGAACTTTGAAATGAATCTGTATGGGCTTCTCTGGATATTTGTTTCAAACTTAATTTATTTATCTCACCTGTCTCTTGCTCTCTGATTCTTATATTTGCCTTCTCATCTTTTCTCTCGACCGTGTTGTGTTTCAGTTAGATGCAAAGACTGCTAAAAGATCTATACTCGATGGTAAGCATTCCATGTACCATTTCTTTATCGACTCCCCGTTTTTGTTAGCTTCCAAATGGAATCTTGTGTGGAATACTTCTATTCTTTATTTTCTTTTATATAGAATTTGAATTTTGTGTTTTTATTCTGATTTAGGTTTTCGTAAAACTGATGAGTCTCTTCTTCAAGCAAGTGCTGAAGGTACAATTTGAACACTTTGAATTTGTTGATCTTCTGTTCAAGACATGGCTGAATCGAGTTTGAATGTGTTGCACATATGGTTTCTTTGTTTTTTCGCATGCTTTGTTAACAACGTTGAAAAACATGTTACATGAATTTTTCATATTTCTCCATTCTGTTTTAGCATTTAGATTGGATACAAGTTGGTGGCTTATATTTTTGAGAGATGATTTTGTTGTTATTTATTTCTTGCTGAAGTCTAGGTACTTTTCCAGGGGGGTGGAAGAATGGTTCTACAACCGTATGTGTTTGGGTATTGGGACAAAAAGTAAGTTTACGGTTACTTACTGAAGGTTTGTTTAAGGCATAACGGTTTACCTTTACAATATTATCTGTTTGTTGAGTTTAATTTGAATTGAATAAGAATTAAGTTATTGTTGTTAATATTCTGTTGTTTTGTTGATTTGTTATGTGATGATGAGTGTTCTGTATGTTTAGTTCTATCTGATTAGTTTGAATTTGAATTAATTTAGTGTTGTTAATATTGTGTTTAGGCGACTGAGAAAAGGAGGGGGAGACTGGGAACTGAGGAAATTGCATTCAATTGATATAATTGAGCGTGAAGTTAAGCAAGAGTTGATGAAACTCAAAAGAACCCCTACGGCCAAAAAGGCAGAATATCAGAAAAGGGTTAGGACCTTGATGCCCATGAGGTGAATTGAACAAGATTTAAATTGCAGAAAAACTATCAGAAAAGCTATTTATCTGCAAAGCTAAATCCAAGATACTTCCACAATGACTTTTATGTTTCATAATAATTATTTAACAATAAAAATGAATTTTGTGAGTGTAAGTAGGAATACTTGACTTTATAATTTGAAGTACTTGATCCAATTATTGTTTTAACATAAAATTGTCAAAAATTGTTTCTTGCTTCAATGTATGATCAACTGTCTAATCTAGCCTCTTTTGAACATGATGAGTTCTCTATTCATAAGGCTTATATATTGTGAATTTGGCAGTTTATCGTTTTAGTAGCGACTCAAATTCAAATATTGATAAGTTTTAGCAATAAACAAATTTTTAAAATATAACTCATTCAAACATATAACATAGAATTTTAAAAACGTGATATTCAACCAGTGCGTTATTATCTTCACCTTAAAATAAGTTATATTGCCATCATTTTATACATGATATTTAATTAATATTACAATTCGTTTCCTACTTAGCATTTCCCCAATGAGATATCAAGGACGTTTCTAAAGGGAAAGCGGAAAACGATGACACTCATTGATGACCAAACTCAAAGAAGGTATAAGTGTCGCTTGATTACCACGGAGAGAGCAAGTCATGAAAAGTGTTTGGGTGGCCAATAGTTCAACTTTTGCCGAGAACGTGTGTTAAAGGTAGTTGGTAAACTAATCTTCAATCTTGAACAGCCACCTAAAAACATGCACGTTCAAGTTGTTCCAAATAGATCTTCGTTGTTCAACATCCGCCACTTTGACGAATCATCTTAACTCTAATCCAAAACTATCTTGACTTGGGGATGCTGATTCTTTGGTTCATTTTGTGTGATGTGAATATTAGTGTCAATCCCTTTTTGGTAACACTGTGACAGTAGCGCTCGCTTTTATAATTTTGACTAATATGTAATCGTAATTTTCACATTATTGGTTCCTTCATTAGTTCCAATTAGTTTCATCTTAATTATAATGATGTTTTCCTGGTCTCATGAACAAAATATATACTCTTTTCATGAATCAAGATTTGGTAAGGCTTTCATAAATTTTTTGATAAATATAAATAATGTTTGTGCAATATTTCTTAATTTGCTCATTTTTCCTTTAGAACAATTTTTTTTACAAGATACGTTATTCAACCCATGCGAAGCACGGGTTTGTAACTAGTTACCTTGAAAACAACTCATGCTAATTACGAAATAAAATGTCACTTGTACTATGCAACTTTTGCAAGCAAAATATTTATAATATAGATATAGATAATTTAAGACCATCTACAATAGAGCACTCTATTTTAGTTGTTTATGTGGGCAAAATATACATACACATTATTATCTATTTTACAATCTTCAATGATATTGCTTAATAAGCACCAAATCTCTTCGACCCATTACGGAGGGAGAGAGGGAGAGAACGAGGGAGGGAGGGAGGGAGGGAGGGAGGGAGGGAGAGAGAGAGAGAGAGAGAGAGAGAGAGAGAGAGAGAGATGAGAGTGCTTCCATTGCCACCAATATCTATAAGCACCAAACATTTTCTCTCCACAATGACGATTCATATTTAGTGTGGTGCTAAATAGTTCAAAACTGTAGATTCTCTAAGGGAGTTGATATTAACATAAGAGGTAAGGCAATATAATTCAAGCTTCTCTCGAATGAGTTAAGTGTAACTTTTTCTAATATATTTTACATGGTAGAAGAGTGTATATTTTGACATAAGAGGAGAGGGTGGGGTAATTTATGCATATCTTAAGAGAGGGGATGATAATTCACTCATACTTTTGTTTAATAAAGCAAATACACAACACCATGATTTTACATAAAAATTATTTGTAAACTTCAATCTTATTAAAATATATTAGGCTTAAACCAAATTTGATCCTTTTAACTTATTTGGTCCCTTAACATATTTATGTAAGTTAATGCAATTTGGTCCCTTAACATATTTACCTATTACGATACCAAGTTGGATTAACTTACATAAGTTAAGAGACCAAATTACGCTAACTTGTATAAGTCTAGAGACCAAATTGACTTTTAAAGTTGAAGGACCAAATTTAAATTTTAAAATAAGTTAAAGAGCAGATTGATTAGATTTAAGTTTCTAGATCAAATTGAACTTTCACAAAAAATTAAGGGGCCAAAGAGGTATTTAATCCAAATATATATTGTTAAATTTTCGATTAATTTGGTAGATGCACATTTAATTTTTGCCCAATTACTTTTTATAAGTATTTTTGTTTTTTTGAAGTATCCCAGTTACATTTTGTAAGCTGTAACACAAATAATATATTTTATTACTTAGGTAGGTTGAAATTTCATTTATTTTTTGTAAATTAATTAAATTAGGTGTATTCACATAAAATTTAAAGAATGTTAGAGATTGTACTTTGTAAAACAAATAATTTTTGAATTAATTTAAAAAAGGTTTATCTAACATGTATAATATTGGACATGTTAAAGGAACTAAAAGTAGCAATGACATTGGCTAAACATTCTATATTAATGATGGTCGTCGGATAACCATGGTGTTATTTTTCTTTTTGATGACCATGAATTTATTTTCTGTTCAAATTCAAGATAATTAGACAATCTTGAGTTACGTTGGTGTTATTTTTCTTTTTAATGATTTTCTCAACTTTGTTTCTTTTATTTTTCTTTATTAGTGGAGCTCCAATAACTAAACAATTCATTATCATTATAGGATATATTTTCTCTTGTGAAGAGATCCATTTTTTTCCATGATTTTTAAAAAAACTAGATGAATTAGGTGGTACATGAAAGATATTCACTCTTTTCCATCACTTTGACATATATGAAAGAAAAAAAAAAAATTCATCTAGTACGACTCTTTCTTTCTTTTTTTTGAACAATTTTTTTTATTAACAACCAGATCTCTGCTTAAGACGAAAAGAAATTGTTGATTCAGAGAATACAAATTAAAGACGCCATATATAGACGGAATACTTGAAAATAAACATCATAAAAGACACCCCTACATACAACACCTCTCCATACCCTACATTCAACACTCATGAGGACAACAAACACCAAAATAAACATCACCACCTAAAACAGACTCATTCAGGAAAAGGACCATTGAAAAACGATATCCATAACCACCCACCGTCACTACTCACCTCAAAAGAAACACCCCTCTAAATGAAACTCTCAGTCCTCATCACCAAAGTTGAGCCACCTCCAAAAGTTAACCGAATGATCATTTAGCTTCCACCACTTCTCGACCTCTGATCCACCGAAAGAACACAAAAAAAAGCCCAAAATCAAACTTGAGCTAAATAACTGACTCCCGATCTCGACTCAAAATCGATCGACCCACCAGACATCAGGACCAAATCAGAAGGTCACCCCTCACCCCTGGACCACCAGATAAATACCATATCTAGCCAAACAAGATTGCAGCTAAACACCAACTCCTGACCTCAAATCAAAAGTAACCGGCCCACCGGAATCCAGCACACAATATGTAAGCCAAACGACATGATATGCGGTGGTGAAAACAACAATCAAATCAAAAAGGAAAAGGCTCAGCTCAAAAGGACCCTCAAAACACCCTAAACACCTTAACATCCCAAAAACTCAAACAAGAGGTAGCGACGACAAAAATAGACCCGAGTAACAAGGGTAGCCTCCAAAAGAAACCAACCACAACAAACATCACAAAACACCCACCTCCTCACCTAATCAACACCAACCACCCACCTCTTCACCTAATCATCACCAACCACCCCCTTTTATAGCTCTCGTCCGCAAATCATTCCAACACCAAGTCCGAGTCCACAATAATCCACACCATTACAACCCCACGTACCCCACGCAAAACCACCATCACCACCTCAACCGAATCACAACCACCACCACAACCGACTTACCCCCACCACACATCACTACCATCACCACCACACAACAAAAACAATAGTGAAACATCTGACACCACCACTGCCTCACTACCACCACCATAATCGAATCACCACCACCACCACAACCGAAATAGCCTACACATTAACTGTCGTGACAGATCCACATCACATCCTCACACCACATAGTACCACAAAAAATGTGGCCTTCTCACTACCTCCACCTAGATTTGTAGAAGATCGGGACAACCGAACATCGAAACTAGAAATAGAAAACATACGCGAACAAAGACATACCATAAGGGGATGAAGAAGGTGGTGCGGAGATCAGATATAGCTCCAAAAATACGTCAGTATGACCCATAAAACTTAGATCCACATACACAAAATCCGAACCATCTCTAGAAAACTCGGTTCCATTTGTGGAATTAGGGAGCCACCGACGTCGAAAATGTGCATGAGAACCACCAACACGGAAAGGAACCAATCTGAGGACTTTAAACCCGAAGAAGCAATCGAAATTGGATCTGGAAACGTGCAGCAGCCATACAACAGGAAATACAACAAACCAAAAATGAATCTGGATCCAACACCCACCCCCACGGCCCTTGAAGCACCGGAGAACTAGAGAAACAACGACGGAGGAGTATTTAACATGGTTGAGCGATGGCCGAAGGAGGGAAAGGCACAAAAATCATCGCTGGATGGCTATGAACGGTGGTGGTGAGGCGGATCTTGTTGCACCACCACCATTTAAGTTTACATCGGAAAATAGAAATGAATGGACTGGCAGAGGAGTGTAGCAGCGGAATAAGTTGAGAGTTCACAAAGTAAAGTTCATTTTTAGAGAGATAAAGTTTTTTATTAAAACTTGATGATCTAATATGAATCTTTCAAAGTGATCATTGATTTTTATCTTTTTTCGAAAAAAGATAAAAGTAAGATATTATTCGTCTTCGAGGGACGCATTTTGTTCTTGTTTGGTTTCTTGCATTTCCGAAGATTTCATATAAAAATACGAAAGCACATGTTGAGGAAAACTCCCTAATTAATTTTAAAGATAATAAACCTTGATGATTAAGGAATTAGTGGACTTTGATTAATTTCTTGGTATTTAACTTGTGCTCTTGATTGTTTAACTAAGACAGTAACATGGCTTAACTCTGAATTAAAGGACATTTGAATTCATGATCTAACTTTGAGTTCAGAAAGTTAGATCAGAATGTTGCTCAGAGATCAGAATGTTCAGGCAGAGTTCAGAAGGTTGTTCTTATACAAGCCTATGAACTCAAGAACATTATCAAGAACATGCAAGGCACATGTGACATGAATAAATGTCCAGGAAAGTACACTTGCATGGATCAATCAATAAAGGCGTCTACAAGGTTAATGTCAAAAAGGATACTCAATGTTCATTTAAGGCTATAACATTGAAGTATGAGGAATATTCCAAAAAGGAATATCATCTTAGATGTTACAATCACCGCTCTTTATTGTTGCTTAACTATTAGGGTTTGATTACATCAAATGGTAGTCTTACGAATCATCCTAAGTGAAACAAAAGGAACATTCTGATGATCAGAATGTTCACCTCAGCTCATGCTTCACTTTATGAACAATACCGTAGGTGAAAAGCAAAATGCAAAAGCAAAAAGGAAATCTTGTCTCACTCAATCAGAGTTAGACACGTATGGGAGATGGCACCGTACACAGACCACACAATCCCTTAAAACATAGGCATGAAGATGAGGAATCCACATTATCTCTCCTGCATAGCTTCCAACACAAATTTGGGAAGGTATTATCCAGCAACATTCTGATGTATGTGGAAAAGCCACTGCTTATGGATAATACCCATAAACTTATGAAAAGCATATGATGAACCTAGAAATTCATCTGACATTCATACATGATGAACCCAAATGAAAATCTTGATGAACCCGGATAAAGATCATCAAGAACACAACAACATTTTGAAGTATTCTCAAGAACACAACAACATTCTAAAGTTTAAATGTTTACCCGAAATTTCAAGTAAAAGTCAGTGGGACCCAGGGAACATGGCACAAGACCATTGGTCACCCTCCAACGGCTACAAGAGCCCAAGAACTCTATAAATAGAAGTTAAAGGCTCAATATTACTTGCACCATTGCATAACATCAAGAAAAACAACAAGCATCGAGCGCATGAGCACAACCAAATATAAGTTAATGCAACTTATATAAGATAGCACAGCATGGTCTCTTAACTTATGTAAGTTAATGCAACTTGATACCTTAATAGCTAAATTTGTTAAGGGATCAAATTGCATTAACTTACATAAACTAATGGACCAAATTAATCTTTTAAAATTCAAGGGAATAAACTGAACTTTTAAGTAAGTTAAAGGATAAAATTAATCGATTTTAAAGTTAAAAGAACAAACTATACTATTGAAATGAGTTAAAAGGATCAAATTTGTTTTAAGCCTGATATATTTTAATAACATTGAAGTTTACGGATAATTTTTGTGGAAAATCCTGGTGTTCTGTTTTTACTTTATTAACCAAAAGTATGAGTGTAACAAATATAAAAAAAATAAAATAAGAGTTTGAGTACATTATCATCTCCTTTTCTATGAGATGCTTAAATTATCCCACTATCTCCTCTTATGTCAAAATATACACTCTCCTACTATGTAAAATATATTAGAAAAAGTTTCACTTCACTCCTTTGAGAGAAGCATGAGATATATTTCACTTACTTTTTATATTAAATTCCACGCCCTTATAGCATCTACAATGGTGGGTATTTCAACTACTTAACACCACACTAAATAGGCACTGTCATTGTGAAGAGAAAATGTTTGGTGTTTATAGAGGTGGTTATGGAAGCTCTCTCTCTATCTCTTTCTCTCTCCATCCAATTGTTGTGAGCCATGTTTATTAAATTGTATAAAAAAGAATAAACTTTATTGAAATACAATGACATTGAGTTATTAATATGACTCATTTAATAATTTTTTAACGTGTTGGGTTGGAGAAATTTGGTGCTTATTAAGTAATACCATTAAAGATTATAAAATAGATAATGTGTACGTATATTGCCTACATAAACACCTAAAATAGAATAATCTGTTGTAGATAGTCTTAGATCTACATGAAATAATTTAGTCATATGTTTTTTATTTACTCATATCTTTTTAAAAATAGATATACATGTACCTTTTTTTCTTATGGAGAATTGCATTTGATTTTTGGAAAAAAAAAAACAAAATGAAAATTTGGAGGTGGAGGGAAGAGAGGGTTAATCTAACTTATCTATGTTTGCATTATGAGCAGATCCTTTTTACAACCCTAAAACGCATAGTAACCTCAGTCATTGAATTTCTACGCCTATAAATGAGATTCCAATGCAACATCAAATCGTCCAAGTGAATAGAGGCTAAACGAACCCTGGATTTTGTCGACGTATTGGCTAGAAGAAGAAAAAATTAATCACATTTATAAAGATACAATTGCGATTTTTTTTTCCAATCAAATATGGAAACTTAATCTTGAAACCCATGTACCTTTGTTTTTTTATTTGGTTTATTGCAGTGCTGGATTTTAATGAAAGCGCAACATGACATCATATATATATATATATATATATATATATATATATATATATATATTGAATTTTGGATCAACGCTAACTGAAATCTAATATCCATATCTACAACTTTCTTAAATACATTTAAACCAATTTCATAACATAAATCGGTGATAAAACACATGTTTGGGAGCTAGGCGCCATAAATTCAACTCTGTAGCGCTAGCTCCATGTAATTGGGTGCTAGTCACCCCAGAAGCAGGGAAATTGGCCATGTTGCACTATTAGTAGTCTTTTTGATCATATTGGAGGCATCTTTTGATCATATTCGAGTTTAGAAACTTCGTGACGTAGCATTAAAATAGAGAGGAGGTTTTACTAACATCATTGAAGGAGTTTTCTCAAGAATCTTTTGTCGATTTCCCTCGTAATTGTTATTTAATCTTTATCTCTTGTATATTTATTTTGAGTATATCCTCCGTTGTTGGGGATGAGTAAAACTAGATGTAAACTTTTGTTATGTGGTTTGATCTCTGATTATTGATGAAACTTATCAAAACTATTTTTCTTATATCCATGCTTGATGCTTTTATTGCTTGGATGCCATAAACTGCTTTATGATTCATATTGTAAAATGGAAGTTGAATTCATGAACTCTTTGAGATAAACAAATCTTGCCTTTGCAGTCTAGGAATATAGGTAAAACCTTGAAATCAATTGAGAACTCTTGTACTTTCATGCGTAATTTTAATCTGCAATTAATTATCGAAGCATAGGTTGTTTTAGAATTAACGACTCCATCACTTAGGAATTAAGGCAATACTATTTTAGAGAATTCGAGAGTAATTATATAAAGAGATTTAATAGTCATAGTAAATTTGATAACTTAAGATAATCATCTAGTTAAACTCATAGCCCAACAATTAGTTCAAATCAATCTTATTTTGCTTAATTTTCATAATTGCTATCCAACAAATCTACTAAATTTTTGTTTAGTTAAGTTAAAAATATTATTCGATAGTATAACACGATCCTCGAGTTTGATACTCGGTCTTACCAATTTAATTTTATTAATTGCACGATTTCACACACTTTTAAAAAATAACTATTAGAAAGAGAACCTAAATAATTATCGTATCAAGAAATCTCGAACCCTTATAAATGTGTCTACAATAGGGGAAGAAGAAAAAATTTCGCAAATGATACATGAAAATTGTCGCAAATGGTACTTTTTGTTTCATTCATATTTGAATTAACCAATATGAGAAATCGAAATTCATTCAAATTTGCAACTCCAAATATGTTCCCATACAAACGTTTGAAATTTGATTTCATAATGAAAACGAACTATGCAACACAACTAGGGATGGCCAAAAAATCTGCACCCGTGAATTTCCGTAGATAAAATCCTCTACAGACACGGAGCGGATACCTGCAATAGCAATAGCAATATCCTCAAGCACGCCATCCTTTAGCCTTTTAAGCTTTCATGACCACAACTTGACCACGAGGTTTTACTTTTGAAGAGCCTGCAGTAACAAATTTAAAAATAAAATAAAAAACTAAAGAATTCAGCTCCATGGATATATCATATCGTGTGCTCATATTCTTTAATTTCACCTCCATGTATAAACCGTAGAATTCAGCTTTTTAAGCCAAAACCCAATAAAACTAGTAAAGAGACAAGATAAAAACCAGAAATCCTCCTAAGAAGCCTACAACCAGAAAATGCCACTTATAATATTAGCCCAAATCTTAGTAAGGAGTCCCCTAAACTGCATAATTACCTTCAAAATGCAACAACACCACTGAATAAAATCAACCTCAGACGAATGTACACAAGTGTTTCCTCCTTCAGAAAGCCACTTGCCGACTTCGGATGAACACTAAAGAAGTTCTCCTCAAAACATAAATGAAGATAGCTACCTAATCTGAATTAAAAAACCAACAAACCGTTAGGCGAGGTCTTTTGTGCCTTTCTTCAATTCAAGATACATATTATTAACCTTCGGCATAAATTCCCCAAAACCATTATCTCAGGATAGTTACAACAATTTTCCCTCAATAACATAAACCTCCACGTGAATTCTCTTCCCAAAAACCATCGTTTCAGGATAGTTACATCAATTTATTTCCACCACAACAACAATCTTCTCTCAATTTTTCTACACTAATTAACCTAAAATCCAACCCTCCTTAACAAATCTAATTAAATAAATAAATAATCACTTTTTCTACACTAATTAATTTTTTTTCAACCACCATTCCCTAGTGTACTCGTTAATTTATTCCTAATTAGAACAAAAATACACTTACAAGCAATAAACACAATTCAATTTCCACACACACACGCACCCACACAAGGTAAAACGATATTTTCAGAAACAAATTTCACAATTCATCAATGAAATAATCCGGACATGTAACAATAGAGACTGAAATTAATCAAAACAACTAACAAAATCACAAAACCCACAAAAAACGTGCATGCATTCTAAGTAGAAATTGAAAACATTAGCGAAAATGGAGACAGAGAAGCTTGAAGTTTCAACGGAGACTATAGAGATATCGGAAGTTGTAATTAGAGAGAATCGTGATTACTGATTTGAATCATTTTGAGATAGATTGAAAATTGTCAATTAATCATCAAATGTTTCCCTAAGTATACAATCTTCAAATGCTTAACATAGTAAATCAATTGTACAATCACATTCTAATGCATCTTTTGAGGGTTTTTGTAATCTATGACATCGACAAAACATTAAAAGTAAACCAAAACAAAAACTGCGTCTCCAGAGGTAGAGGAACATCAGCAAGGACGACCGCAACTAATTCAATCAGGAAACATAATCAGTCCATACACTTTCTAGTGGATATATTGAATTAGGTTATACATTTGAAGTACATGTTGATTAGGGAATATACCGTCAAATTCTTTTTGTTAATCAGTCCTAAGATTAAGGTTATTATCAACAAGATGATGCATCACCATCACATGAAATAGCCACAAGATTGAGAAATCAATAATGATATATCTATCCTATCATACATTATATTTTAGAAATCACCAATAACAAGCAACCAAATCAAACAAACTTTCTATGAAATTAATATTCAGCACAACATAACCAAAAACCTTGTATATTACATCCTCCAATACCATTTCAATACACTAGAAGCAAAATATTGACAACATTTCAATACACCAATAACATAACCAAAAACCTTGTATATTGTAGCTTCAATGTGGTGCGATGGTTGATGTTATTCCTTGATCATGATGTTAATTTCTTGTTGTCATTTACGATGTCCTTTCTTCGATGGTTTATTGGTGACATCATTCTATTGTTCTATTTCAACATCGAGTGTGATTTCTTTGATTAAAAATGCTACATATTCCAAATGGATGAGATTCAAGTCAGAAGTTCAAAAGGATGACCCTATACAAACAGTACTCATTTGTATAGGGTCATCCTTTTAAGATTCTGACTTGAGACTCATCCAATTGGAATTTGTAGCCTTTTTAATTCAAGAAATCACACTTAATGTAGAAATAGAACAACATAATATTAATGATGTCAATAATAAACCACCAAAGAAAAGACATGTAGCTGACAACAAGAAATCAAAATCACAATCAAGGAATAGCACCAAGTCAAAATGAAGCTCAATCACGTCACAATGAGGCTGCATCAAGATTTTACAGATAAGAAATCAAAATAAGAACGCAGAACTAATAAAATATTTGGCAGAAATTACAATGAATAGATGCAAATATGTGGAATCAGATCCAATGTCGCCTGTTTGTCGTTAAACGAAGGGAACATTTTGTCTACATTTGAGTGGAAGGAACAAAGTGTGAATTGATGATTTGACGGTGGAATCAGTAATAGTTTTAATTAAGGATAGCGGCAGATAAGAGCGGCCAATGGAAGGAACAAAGTGGGTAGAAGCGGCTAGCGGCTAGGGTTCCTGTCCAAACCCTATCTACTAATATATATAGCATTGTGCAATTTTTCACTTTGGACCAAAAACACCCCACCTTTTCTTTTAAAGCGGTGGGCAAATATCCAATTTAAAAACTAATATTTGGGATGGGTAATTTTGTAATTTAATTTTTTTTATTATTATATATAATAAAGATATAGTTTCTCTTCCAGATAGTGACTTTCGAAAGTATACAAAATCTGTAAAGTAGTAAATTAAAATAGTTAGACGAGTGTTAACTTAAGGATCTCTTTATTTTGGGAATAATATTTATATTTAGGACATTTAACTTAGAAAATACCGGAAAGTTTAAACCGACATATGTAGGTTTTAGAAATACGAGCCTCTTAGAGAACAAGCTACGTGAATCAAAACTTCAAATCTTCAAAAATCCCACGCGAAAACACAATCTTCCAAGAATGCAAAATAAAGCACTACACCTTATGTTAACATGTTGTACTTACATGTCTAAGACATATGGTACAACATCTTGCTAGAACATATTATTTTAACAAAATGCAGCCAACACAATACCAAAACCCAACAAATGCATTTTCGATCCATCTATCTATTTTTATCAAAATGACGTTTTGATCCTCTCATTTAAAAAACCAACTTTTTGGTCCCCTTATTTTTATGTTTCTTGAGTTTTGGTTCCCCACCCTATTTTAGAGTCAAGTTTGCTTATGAATCATCGTCAATTAAAAATATGGCAATGACTAAGTGGACAATTTAAAGTACATATATCATTAATAGTTTATTTAATTTACTAATAGACATTTAAAAAATAGGGTTAATGGTGCTTTACCCACCTGTAATATAGGTCATTTTCGGTTTTACACCCTATAAATTTTATTTTTTATTTACCCCTTGTAAAACTCTTTTGTTTTGATTTACCCTCCAAATAGGTCATTCAAAAACCAAAATATCTAGAAAAAAATTAAAAATAGGTTGTTGAATGACCTATTAGAGAGTAAATAAAAAAAAAAAAAATTACAGAGTGTAAAACCGATAATGACCTGCATTATAAGGGCTAAAGCATTATTAAGCCTAAAAAATAATAGACAAAACTTCACTGTGAAATCCCCTTCACTGATTTATCTACTAAATTTAGAAGAAAAGGAAAGAAGAAAAAAAAGACAAAACGAAAGATAGAACCACTGCGAACTCACCTGATGAATCATGGAAATCACAGTTGATTGACGACACAATGTCATTTCTGAGCTCATTGTTTCCACCTCCAGAAGCACCTACCCTCATCAAAATTTTGGCACTACCCACCAATCTTGCAACTCTTTCACGAGGCTTTTTAAATTAATTTGTGCTCAAAGACTCAGGTAAGATCTCCACCTTTCGCTTCTAACTGCTAATTTGCTATTTTTTACCATCAACTTGCTTATTGTTGCCTATTTCTCGGTTACTGTTTCCTCCAATTTACATAAGTCTATCATAAGCACACTCGTTAAACTCACATTTTTCCTTTAACTTGTTAATCTCACCGTCCAACTCACATTAATTTTGCTAACCTCAATTTTTTTCACAGCCTCCACCATTTCTTGTTTCAACTTATTAAAGACATACACATCAACCTCATGTTCTTCTTTCTTTGAAAATCAAGAATTCCATTAGTTTCATTCAAAGAAGCTTCATGAGTTATTTAGCCTTCTTGGAATCCTTCAAAAGAGCTTCCTGAGTTTCTTGTAATTTCTTACATAGCTCACAAATTTCATCTCTTTTGTTAAACTATACCTCGGCTTGTAAACTATTTAGATTTAAATCATCCATCCAAACACACCCTTAGAGTTTTTCTATTTACACCTATGTATTTTACACTCAAATTTACTTAAAATTTTTAATAATACCAAAATTGTTCTTTATATAAATTTTCTTAAAACTTGATTACATTTATTCTCACTATAAATTAAAACTTGATTTCATGTATTGTCACTATAAAATTTCACCCTCTTTCACCTACAAACAATTATGAATGTTCAATTAATTTCTATAGAAGATTAAAGAGTGAATAAAAACATCTTTCATTCATACTCTATTGCATATAAATAATTGAATTGCTTCTTCTTTTCAATGATGGTAAAGTTTCTATTTTTTCGTGTTGTTCAACATTGATATATTATGCACTTTACAAGTTATTTAATGGTGCAGCACGAACAACATTAATTAATATTGTTGAGGTTAACTTAAATTCAGTTTAAGTAGGTACATGTAAACTTAGTTTACAGAACCTACTTAAACTATATGTACATACTTAAAATAAGAAGAATCGTCAAACAAAGTTGAAGAGGTTAAAACAAAATTTAACCTAGATTTTTCCCTCCCTTTCCAACGTAATAAATTCTCACATTTGACCTTCTCACCCATTTATCACACAATAAATGTCATTCATTTCAAATTCGAATATTCCTCCTTATTTAAATGCAATTGTTTGACCTTCTCATTTAATATCAATCTCTTAAATGTTTCTTTGCCACACATTAAATATTCCTTTGTCATTCATTTAAAATTCGAAAATTCCCTCAACCCAAGTTGACTTATTAAATGTTGAATTTTAATGAATTTGTGTTTAAATAATTAAACGATAAATTTGGGTAATTTTGACCGTTTATGTGAGATTATGTGATTTTGGAAACTTATGATTGGTGTAATTTGGGTCGTTTACGTGTCATTAAGTGTGATTAGTGATTACGCGTCATTAACGACGAATTTGTGTAATTTGGATCGTTTATGTGTTATTATGTGATTGTGTGATAAACGATGAATTTGTGTAATTTAGATCGATTATGTCATATTATCTGATAATGTTGTTAAATTGGTGTAATTCTTGTTGAAATACCAATTAGGTAAGATACAAGGAAGTTTTGGGAGGAGCATAACTGTCATGGTACACAAATACAAAAGACACAAACTATTCTCCGAGTTACAGGGGTATGTATCTAGAGCCGCTTTGGGTTTTATCGATGATAAATTACAACGCTCGAGGACATTCCGCTTTTCTAAAGAGGATTGTGGTTGTGTGCAAATGACAATGTTCGGGTTGCCTTGTGCTTGTATTATTGCAAAATAGAGTTTTAATACAACCCATTCACAAGTTTTGAAACACTTGTAAGAACTGTTTTAATCAACAAAGGAAAACGACCAATAACCGCCAACGAGCAACTAACAGACACCCCGAAACAAGACTAAAAAAGCATGCACATCAAAAACAAAACCAAACAATACTCTCCACCCACAAACACCGGAACTGTAAGGCGAAACAAAACAAAGTCTTCTGCAGACCTGGGATACCACATGAACAATCCAAGAAAACCAGCAGACCCTGCACTAAACCTTCCACCTCTCTGCCAATAAAACCAGTGCATGTAGAGTAACAACACCAAAGATTATCTAATCAAACAATCACCTGGGTTCCAATACCATTCATAATACAGACAAGGGAAAAACTTCAAACCACTAAGGTTCCACCTCCAAGACACCACCACGTTAATTTCTACTCCAAGACACCTTGACTTGAACCAAAATAGTTGCAGTAACTCTTACGATAATGAGGAAAAGAAAATATAGTGAAAAGCAAAGAATCAAAAACAAAAACAAAAACAGGAGGAGAGGGGGTAACCACATTAAACCAAGCATATTTTCAAGTAATCCAAACTAAAATTACATCATTTGAAACAAATCAAACAAAGTCAAAAGACCTTACACATCAGTCATAAATGACATGAAAAATAAAGCTTCGTTCAAGTCATCAGCAAAAAACTTGAGCTGATTGCAACATAAATATATCTATCCATCTGCTCTAAGAAAATAATTCCACTATTATACATTGCAGAATTTTAAACTTATTTTTCTCACACAGCATTTTTTTTCACTTAAGGGTAAAATAATTCCACTAATATACATTTTTTTCATTTACACTTCATCAATGAACTAGAAAACCAGAAGCAAGCAGCAGTTTTTATTTATTTAATTTTCACTTAGGGGTAAACTAATTCCACTAATATACATTTTTTCATTTACACTTAATCAATCACACTAATAGTAGAGAACTAGAAAACCAGAAGCAAGCAGCAGTTTTTATTTATTTAATTTTCACTTAGGGGTAAACTAATTCCACTAATATACATTTTTTCATTTACACTTAATCAATCACACTAATAGTAGAGAACTAGAAAACCAGAAGCAAGCAGCAGTTTTTATTTATTTAATTTTCACTTAGGGGTAAACTAATTCCACTAATATACATTTTTTCATTTACACTTAATCAATCACACTAATAGTAGAGAACTAGAAAACCAGAAGCAAGCAGCAGTTTTTATTTATTTATTATATTAATATTATTGATTCCCATGCATATCATCTTCTCATTCTCAATCATCAGCTACGGCCCAAGGCAGCTCATTCTCATAGACCCAAGCTATAGCTATTTGTCATGTAGATACTACTTCTTGGAGTAGTGATCATCCGGCCTTTCTGCCTCTTCCATTCAAATAAATTTTACACTCAAAGGGGATCCATTCAAATGCATGTGAGGTATCATTACCTGTTCAGCGCAAAGAGATGAAGGCTGGAAGGTGCAGCATAGGCCAACGCAGCGTCAGAAGCAGGCGCATCAGAGGAGGATGCAGGCGCAGAGAGTTGCAAGCGATGGCTAGTGTTCTTAATCCTCAAACAAGTTTGGTACAACTAATTTGAATTTCAACAATCAAGTAGTAGATTGTGAATTGAATCAATGGACATGAATAAAACCATTGGATCAAAAACCATAGCCAATGTGCTAAATGCTAATTCCAATGTGGATAAAAAACCGTGAAATAAATCCAATGAAGTCCAATTTGAAAGAAACATCCAAAGGGAAAAAAAGATTATGAATAAAAACCAGAAAATACACATGACATTCAAAGTTAATAAAACGATTTGAACAATAAAGGAAATTTTTACATGAAAAAAATATGGTGTGATACAAAGTCCAGACTTTTTCAAAGATGCATGGTCAATCTTGACTAGAAAATGCAGAAAAAATAGCATAACATATTAACATGTGCAGTGACAACCAAGAACCACACAAACAAGTAAAAGAAACATAATGAAGAGACCAAGCATATATCCAAAATAATTATCACAACTCTAAGCACAATCGCAGAAAACACGAGTCAAAACAAAATTTCTATTGACAAAATTCAAAATCCCAATAATAAAATGAAATCGTTGTACAGGTAGAGGGAAATAGTGAAGACAAAAGGGAAGATAGAACTGCTGTGAACTCACCTGATTAATCAAGGAAATCACAGATGATTGACGAAGAAGAAATAAATATCATCCTCAACGTTGAGACTGCATGTTGTTACCTGCAAAGGAGAAAGATTTAACATAAATTAGAAGAATATAAAACAACAACAATTAACTACGATTGCTATAAAACAAGCTCGTATTTTATCTTTTTTACCTTTTGTTAATTCGTTACCATAGAAAAATAAAACTAATAGATGCAAAACGAGAGAAGAGCAAAGTGGAATCGAATTTTATGAAAAAGTGAAAATGCAAGGATACACATATACAAATACATATTAATGTAGTTAAGCTCACGGCAACAATGGTCTACATTAGTTTGATATCTGACAAAGGAACAACATGAATCTTTGGAAGTAGTGGCGGCTAGTGAAGGGGTTGTAATTTGAAACCATATCTTATTTAATATGAAAGTGGTGAGTTGGGGTCAACTAATCTTCTTCCAACTTGTGGCCCTTTGGACTCGCACACATGGCCATTTGAGCCTGCATACATAAAGAACAATTATGTCATAACTCAAGCTTATATATAGAATGATTTTGTGGAAAAATAATAAAATTTGCTCATAAACAGGAATTCGATCTCCCGTTTATACGCGAGAAAACAAAGTGGATATGATTCAATGTTTTCATGCTTATATATGTACAATGTCTTCATGTTTTTTGAGCGTGTACCATGAAGTCATGGCATCATTTATTCATTTACTTTGTTTATTTGGTATGAATTTTAGATTGGAGCTGCTATCGCGAAGAAATCCCAGAGGGGGTTTTGATTGATCTGGCATAGAACTTTGTAATAGAATTCTGATATTATCATCATTACTGGATCCCTTAGACAGCTCATTCTGATTGAACACTGTCCTCTTATATAGTGTCCTCTTATTTTCCAGAATTCTATTACTGGAATCATCAAACTCATGTTAGCGTTGAGTTGAAGCTGCGGATGATGAGTTCAGATCTACCGAACAAGAAATGATGTTTTTACAACTTATAAGAGAGGGGTTAATGCAACACGTCATCACTTGCAAGGCTATTATGTTTTTTCTCTACGAATTATTCTTTTCTTTTTCTCTTATTTGAAAAAGAAAAGTTTAAGTTACTTGAGTTGGACTAGGGAGGATGTCAAGTAAGATAAAAAATATGGGATTTCACTCTCGGTCTTGAACCGAGTACCTCTAGGTTGTAAGGCAAACTTTGTAATCAAGTGACTTTTAAAGAGACCGGTAAAAAAAATGTATATATATAGTTAATAGATTATTTAAAATAAGGGTCTTGTTAATGAGTGCCTCTAGAACATTATTTAAGTATTTTAAATTTAGAAAATATTCTTTAAAAAAGTCAAATATCACAAATTTCAATGCATTGATTAAACATATTTTCATAAAAACTTAATAATCACAGTTCATGCATCTTTTTATACATTCCTTTGATCCTTTATATCTGGCCATTGGAAACACTAATTTTACCAATGAAGAAAACTCAGCAAGGGCATGCAAATAAAAGGATACCGCAGTTTCAACTTCACACAAATTTACCTTTTCTGCCCATCTTTTCGCATCATTAACACGTTCTTTCAAAAGCAAAACTTCGTTTTCGTCTGCAGAATACACCGGTAATTTTCTGTCTGAAAAAAATAATAATTGTATTAGATATTTTTAGTACTTGCTCCTTAAAATATCAAAGCAAATGTAGAGTATATGTTCCTCACCTATAAGATCCTCTATCTGATTTTACCGTTCCACTGTATATAGGTTCACAAGGGAAATGGCACACCAGAGCGCCCTGCACGAGCGGTCCTTCCCACACGATGTATATAATTCTATAGGTTCAAAAGGTTGTGAATCCAGTCAATGTAAAAATTTATCTATTTCCATAATTTTTGCATTTGCGTTAATATAGATGTATTGTAATATTGTTTATAAATATAGACATGAAATTACAAACAAAACAATAGTTAATGCTTTATTTAACTTTGGAAATGGAAACACAATTTTTATACAAAAGCAACAATTAACATGAAACGGAAAGAGTATTAGTGCAATACATGTCAACAAAAGAATAAAAGTGTAACGTAGCACATCTTACTTTGGGGTTTTGGGGAATGTCATAGTTAATCACCATATCTACTGTCGGAATATCTTGTCCCCTACTAGCCATGTCAGTAAAGGAGAATATTGCATTCCCCAGACTTGAACTTCTTCAAGGCTCCAAGTCTTTTTGGCTGTCAAAAAGATATTATAATAAAACTAGCATATTTCTTTGCAGTTTAGAACAAATTACAATTTTTTTATAGTATAGGATTTGCAGTAAATTACCTGACTCATAAGACCGTTAATTGGGATTGCTTTCAAACCAAGATTCCTGAGCATCAAAGCTAGAAGCCGTGTTGACTCAGTTCTTTGAGTGAATACCATTGATGTACTTCCGGCCATTTCAGTGAGAATGTATACAAGGTAGCAATCCTATGAATGAGCATGATCAACACAAGTATGTAAGATAATATATAGTTTCATGAAAACCTAAATTAACAAAATTGTTATTTACTTACTTTCACTCTAAATAGCCAATTTATAAGAAGTGCATGTTCAAGACAAACATTTCTTTATTACCTGAGTGCTCTCTAAGTATGAGATTTCTGCATAGGATTTTAAGTTCTACTCTTTATCTTCTTCCAGGTGAAATAATATGTTACTCTACAATCCATTTAAAGGTTTATAAAACAATTAATGGCGGTGCTAGTGATCAAACCACCTAAGGGAATTTTTCCTTTCTCTACAATTTTCAATGTCATCACGAGCTTACTTTGAAAACTTTATTATTAATTAATTTTAAGACTTTAAAAAATGAAATGAGTTTTAAATTACCAGCTTTGGAATTTCACCCAAAACCATCATTTCATTTTCTACATCCTCAAATTGAGGTTCAAAACTAACTGCGATTTATTTTTGCTCAAAATTGTCCCTAAGAAAGCATTAAAACTAACTAAAGTATAACAAATATTAATCTTTCAGGGATAAAGTGTAATTTTTCTTCTGAATAAGATATTTGTAAATAGTATGATGTACCTTCACAGGGTTCCTTAAATGAACCTTTCCAAGCCTCTTAACCTGAAATAGCAACTCTCTATTATTACAACTGCAAACTTAAAACTGAATAAATTACACAATCAAGCATTGGTAGCACGGTTGAAACAATCACATTTTAACTATTCCACGTGTACGATTCCACATTTATCGGTTTTAAATTCGAGTCAAATGACATGTAAACTAGGACCTTCAACCGATTTGACTTGGATGAAACCACATCTAACTTTCTAAACTCGTGATGCTTCTTCTACACCTTATGAACAAAAGCGACCAAACATGAAACATTGAAATAGAGCACAAAAATTCTAACTTTAGGACCATATGTTTTATGATTTGGTGGGATAACTTACAACTCTATGAGTATGACTAGTCATTACAGTGATTTGCTATTTTCCTTTGTATAATTGGGTTGAAATTTTGAATAATAATTGTACTTATGGTATGATGAGTCGTCGAGTCGAGTTTATAAATCAAATTCACGTAGGCAAAATGAGTTTGCTTAAACTCAACATTATTTAGACAAACATGATTTGTAGTATGTAAGCAGTGCATAAATTCTATATCATATGCACTATAAGATCCGTAACAGAGAAAAATTGATTTATCATAAACAGATATATGAGATTTGACCTAAAACAATATGATTAACTAATTTGAAGAAATCAAAGAGAAATGAAAAGCGAATATCTAATCAGAGAGAAAAATGATAATTATGCCCGTTAGTGTTAGGTGGATATGAAAGAGAAAGCTTGATTTATTTAGTCCATGTAGTACATGAATATTCATAGAATGAGAGCTTCAAAGGCTATCAAATTCAGTTATAACAGAATATGATGACTCAGCAACTATAAGAATAATTTTTATAACTAACTACGCATCTACATATACACATAACCTACTATACAAAAGGTGTTAACTTCAATCATGTACGATACTAAAACGCTTTCCGAAAGAAAAAGGTTCATTTGAATATTAAGATATCATATCTAGCTAATGCCAAAGGAAAAACGAGTTAATAATAAATAATACATCAAGAGCCTTGTAATCAATAAACCTACATAATTATCTCCTTTGTCTCTGTTGTCGTAGCCGAGAAAAGAAATGTTCTCCGTTCACGAGGAATTAATCCTAAAAACTCAGCGAGTGATTTCTCAAAGTCCTCACTCAACAGCCTGTCTGCCTCATCCAAGACCTGCTCAAATTACAAAACAATCAAACAAGTCCAAACTAAAAATTTGATGATAAGGAAGAAGTAATCAAACTAAACATTTGATATATGGAAACGAGGACTAGATATGGTACAAAACAAACTATATTACTTAAATATTTCATGTTGTAAATTTGCAAACAGGATCATGCTGCAACTATAAGCGAAACATAAAACACCATACATCTATATGATATGTTTGCAAATAATGACAAGTACTTGTATTTTTATGATTGTCTTCTTAACTAGTAGACCAAACCTGCTCGAAATTAGAGATAGAAAAAGCTGCATGAGTTGTGGAGGGAATAGTTTGTGTCCCTTTACTGCAATCATCTGGAATAAATTGGTTCCTTTAAAAGTCACTCATTTTTCTCCGAGACTCCTAAACAATAGACTTCCCACGAGGGATAACCTTGTCAATCATGGTCTTTTACAGAAACGATCTTTGTGTGAGGGTTTAGAAAAATGGAAACTTTTCAGTATCTGTTCTTTGAATGTGAACTTTTTTGGGAGAGTGTGGCAATCAATATTGGCAATCAGTATCTGTTCATTGATATTTGATAGTGTCTTCAGTAACGATGGCCTAATTCATGCTCGACAATTTGGCGGGTTGATGAATGGTGGTCGAGCGATGCGGGAGAGGCTAGTGCTGATTTGGATGGCTTGTATTTAGTCTATTTGGAGTTAAGGAACGGTGTGATCTTTACTCAAAAGTTTTTAGGCGTCTAATAAGATTCCTATATCATGTACAAATATATTCTTAGTGGTTATGACTTTGAACAATAGTACCTATAACCACCAAAAAGGTTCACCTAAATTCATCAAGAGAAAAATCATTGTATCTATTAATATCAACAGACATGAACATTAAATTTAGTTTACACTAGACATGTACTCACTACTACTCAACCATTGGATGTCAAAAATAAAACTCGAGTTGAATCAAAATAACGTAGAAATCATACCAAGTATTTTAATCTATCAAGAGAAAATCCTTTGGTGTTTTTTAGGTGATCCAAGACTGGTCCAGGCGTCCCAACCTTCAGAAATAAGAAATCATCATAAATAGAAAAAACAAAATACAAACATCATATTTTGCATCATTCATGTCTAACCGGTAAACAATCAAGACATCAAAGACAACAAAAATAGAGTGCACTCATCCAGTAAAACATGAGTTAAATTTTCAATCAACGCAAGCACTATTGTATTTTTGATATCACTCACTTATTACCTTAATGCTCTTGACATAAAAGAAACTAATGAAATCAAAGCAAGTGTACGGAAACAGTAAAGCTTACAGTAATATCAGGTCCCTTTGCTATCTCGATAGATTGTTGTACCATGTCCATCTGTCCAACTAGCTATAGAAAAAGGAAACGATACTAATCAAAATAGATTGTTTTGATTCACCATATGATTGTACAAAACAAACAAACATAAGCTCTGAATTGAACAGGAGGATATAAAATTCATGCATAACGAATTATGTCGGAAAAATGCATCAAAAACTGACCACAGCACACTTGACACCAAATTCAGAACCTAGAGCTTCAAACTGTTCAGCAATTTGATAAGCAGGCTCCCTATATTACAAAATAGGTTAGAGTAGAAGAAATATACTAGTTAAAAAATATGATTCGACGAGAATTGTAACGCGCCACACTTATTTCAAAATTGTTGACGGACCCCACAAATAACCCAACACAAGTATTTCCAGCGTGCTTTGTCCTCACTCACACGACTCAATTACATTTTTGGGAACTTCCCAGAACGTCACCAATCCAAATACTACTCCAAGTCAAGCACGTTTAAGTTCTTATCCATTAAGTTATCGAAAAGAATAAGAATAAGAACTTCATAGTTAAACGTGTTTGACTTAAAGTAATATTAGGATGGATGACCTTCTGGGAAGTAGGGTCGGTCGGCAATCTCGAATGCAGGACGTTAAAAATTAATCCGATAAAATTGAATTATATGAATATTAAAGTATCAAACCTTGTGGGAGAGATTACACAAGCAAAGAACCTGCGTCGTGGTGCATCTAAGAGGGCGTGCAATATAGGAAGAGCAAAAGCTCCGGTCTTACCAGAACCAGTTTGGGAAAATCCAATCACATCTTTTCCTTGTAGTGCTTGAGGAATTGCTTTTCGTTGAACCTCTTTGGGATTTTTCCAACCCAATTTTTCACAAGCTTCCACCAATAACTCATCTAAGCCAAGATCCTTAAATGATTTGATTTCTTTATTCTCTTCCTCCATTCTCACTTTCTAACCTGTACATTTCTATGTAAAATTCACCAATATAAAATCAATTGAACAATGGATAAACAACCATTTTGGTCAATGTGAGTGGCAGTGATCATATAAAGTCTCTGAATGTATCGAAATTGCAAATACATTCCAAGTGTCCTCACTTGTATGTAATTTTATGGACTAAATTGAATAACGAAAAACACATTGAGAACCAAACTGCCTAACACACGTTTGAAGATACGATTGCGATTTCGATAAATACAAGATTATAATGAAAACGTCTCACACATATATGTAATATAGTTACATTATTTGATAAATACTGAACCGTAACCGTATACTAATAGGATCATATTTATGTTTGATTGAATTGGGAGAACGGGAGTGAAAACCTGAAAAGAGAACTTTCTCAACGTGTAAGGGAAGTTCACGATGGATTCCGGCAGCTGTTTTGGCCGCAGTTGAGCACAGTTTCAGTATCCGTGCGATTCAAAAGGTTAATTAGCAAGATCAGGGTTTTGATTTTATTAATTTTTTCCTTAACCTCGTGAAACTTGGTACCCAAGCTAATCCTATACCCCACAAAGTATATAAGGGACAAGTTTACCTGCAATGTATACGTAAACTTAGTTTGTGTAGCATGTATTAATTGAGTTTACGTAGCCTAAGTAAATAGTAAATTCATTTTACGTGTTTCTTTTAAATCTACCTTTTGAGACGTACCTAAACTTAGACTACATATATGTACAAGTACAATTTCAATTTTATCATTTAATTCTAATTAAAATTGGGTATAGCAAAAATTTTAGTGTGACTAGAAATTCTCATAATACTTTTTTTAGCCATATCAGCACAATTTGATGATGTTGAACTGGTAATTAATTCCTGGACTTAATTCCATTTTCAAAGAAAAATGATGTAGCCACCAATTTTAAATTTAAGGACATTGTTGGGAATTGAGACTAGGGGTTAAATACGTTACTGATCATTTTAAATCATGGATATATATTTGAAAACCTAAACAGACAAACTAATCACAAACGTAAACTCATAATACAAAGGAACAAACATGAAGTTTCAAGCAAACAAACCTGGGACATTAAAAAATACAAAGGACAGGCAACTAAACTTGTTTACAGCGAGGGGTCTTCACCGTATATGATATATGAATAAGAACATTGATGACACTTTGGAGCCACATTGGAGATTAATATCATTCTTGAAGCATAAATTTTTGAATACAGTGATTGGAAGGAGGAGGTTAATTCCTTGCTCATGAAATGGTCATCAAAAGATAATTGAGAAACTGATGGCCGTGAATTGGAATGACAATATAAAGAATCTTGAATCCTTGATTAATTAATAGCATTGAAGGTTAATTTCACAAGTACAAAGAGAAATGCAGATAAATGGATGGTAACACATATAGATGAAGCAAACTAGAGGTAAAGATGTATCACAGCATCTATGAAAACTTGAATTGCAACAGAATAGTTGCAGTAACTCTTGTGATAACGAGGAAATGAAAATTGCGCATATAAACCAAAGCTACCAAGTCATCACACATCAGTAAAATAGATAATAGCTACTAACAAGTATAGATCCAAAGTAATTAACCACATTTAACCAGCATTCTTTCAAGTAATCCAAATTGAAATTAAAGCATCATTTGAAACTCTGTAAACAGTCTCAAAAGACCTTACAAAGTAGTCATCTTATTAGTCAAAGAACATGAAAAATAAAGCTTTGTTTAACTCATCAGCATCAAATTTGAGCTAATTGCAACATAAACCAAATCTATTTATCTATCTGCTTTAAGAAAAATCTTCCCCTAATATACATCGCGGAATTTTACACTTACTGTCATTTGTTCCCTGCATCCGTGCAATCTTTCTTTAGAAACAAAGACCCCCTAGATAAATAGATTTGGTTTATGTTGCAATTAGCATTGAGCATTCATCTTTAGAAACATTGTTTCCAACATCACTTAAACCAGCCAAAATATCCTTAACAAACTTAATTAAAGAACAAAGACCCCCTAAGAAATTATGATCAATAGCACCTTTCTCATAGACCACAAGAACTGAATAAAAATGAAAAATAGTTTGAACTTCAAACCATTTCTTAATCTTCAACAATTCCTCCAAAACAGGAAAAAAAAAAACCTAGACCCAAAAACAACATCAGGTTCATCAACATCACCATCCGACGAAACAAATTTCCTCAAAACCAACATCACATCATCAGCAGATAGATCCATAAGAAGCTTTCTATCAACCTGCCATAATTTTTTACTGGGACCCACAGACCTCAACCCGGAGATTCTAAACCCTAATTTTATCGTAGAAGATTCTCGATCTTTCTGGAGGCATTTCCGAATGTAATCTTCGGAGGATTGAGGGTGCCATGTTCGAGAACCAATCTTGATGTCGACGACAGCGACGTTGGTGTAATTGGAGACAAACCAGAAAATAATAAGCATACTAAAGATATTGCATTTCGATCTTTGCATACATTATATTTCAGAAATCACCAATATCAAGCAACCAAATCACACAAACTTTCTATGAAATTCAAATTCAGCCCAACATAACCAAAAACCCTGTATATTACCTCCTACAATACCATTTCAATACACCAGAAGCAAAATATTGACACCATTTCAATACACCAATAACATAACCAAAAACCCTGTATATTGTAGCTTCATTGTGGCGTGATGGTTGATGCTATTCCTTGATCATGATTTTAATTTCTTGTTGTCATTTATGATGTCCTTTCTTTGGTGGTTTATTGGTGACATCATTCTGTTGTTCTATTTTAACATCGAGTGCAATTTCTTTGATTAAAAATGATACATATTCCAAATGGATGAGATTCAAGTCAAAAGTTCAAAAGGATGACACGATACAAACGGTACTCAAAAATCTACTTTAGATTTTATGTTTAGGGTTAATTCATTGATTCCTAGTAATGACAATCAAGTATATAATCATCCTCGTGAGCTTAACTCAGTTGGTAGAGATATTTCATATTATATGCAGGGGCCGGGGTTCGAACCCCAGACACCCCACTTCTCAGCAATTAAATTGTGTGAGCTCTAGCCTTTAAGCTACTTGACCAAAAAAAAATTAATCGTTAACCATGTAAAAAATAATTCTAGAGTAGATTTATTAGTACCATTTGTATAGGGTCATCGTTTTGAGCTTCTGACTTGAGACTCATCCAATTGGAATTTGTAGCCTTTTTAATTAAAGAAATCGCACTTAATGTAGAAATAGAACAACAGAATATTAATAATGTCAATAATAAACCCCTAAAGAAAAGACATGTAGCTGACGACAAGAAATTAAAATCACGATCGACGAGTAGCATCAAGTCACAATGAAGCTCAATCAAGTCACAATGAGCCTGCATCAAGCTGTTACAGATAAGAAATCAAAATAAGAACGCATAACTAATAAAATATTTGGCATAGATTATAATGAATAGATGCAAAAATATGGAATCAGATCCAATGTACACCTGTGTGTCTATAACCAGGAAAGTGTGAATTGATGATATGACGGTGAAATCAATATTAGTTGGAATTAGGGATAGCGGCAGATAAGAGCGGCCAATGGAAGGAACAAAGTGGGTGGCAGCGGCTAGGGTTCCTGTCCAAACCCTATCTACTAATATATATATATATATATAGCATTGTGCAACTTTTCACTTTGGACCAAAAACACCCCACCTTTTCATTTAAAGTGGTGGGCAAATATGTAATTTAAAAACTAATATTTGGGATGGGTAATTTTGTAATTTAAAATTTAATTTTTTTTTTATTATATATGATAAAGATATAGTTTCTCTTCCGGATAGTGACTTTCGAAAGAATTCAAAATCTGTAAAGTAGTAAATTAATAGAGTTAAACGAGTGTTAACTTAAGGATCGCGTTATTTTGCGAATAATATTTATATTTAGGACATTTAACTTAGGAAATACGGCAAAGTTTAAACCAACATATGTAGGTTTTTTAAACACACTCCTCTTAGAGCACAAGCTACGTGAATCAAAACTTCAAACAAATCTTCACAAATCTCACGCGAAAACACAATCTTTCAAGAATGCAAAATAAAGCACTACATCTTATGCTAACATGTTATACTTACATGTCTAAGACATCTAGTACAACATCTTGCTAGAACATATTGTTTTAACAAAATACAGCCAATACAATAATAAAACCCAAAAAATGCATTTTCAGATCCATCTATCTATTTTTATAAAAATGAAGTTTTGATCCTATCATTTTAAAACCCAACTTTTTGGTCCCCTGATTTTTATGATTCTTGAGTTTTGGTTCCCCGTCCTATTTTAGAGTCAAGTTTGCTTATGTATCATGGTCATTTAAAAATATGGCAATGAGTAAGTGGACAATTTAAAGTACATATATCATTAATAGTTTATTTAATTTACTAATAGACATTTAAAAAATAATAGATATGTTTTCAAATTTCACTTCATCATCTATTCCATTGTGTTCATCATTTTCATCAATTCTCTCAAAAAAAAATCATCTTCATCAATTAACCTATATATTTCAAAACCTTTAATAAATCTAAAACATCTTCATCATGTTCAAAAATCAAAATTCCCAAATACCCTAAATTGACCAAATTTAGAGAAAGCCCCATAATTCCCTTCCCTTAGAAGCTGCAAGGAAGATCTGTAGGATATGATGATTTACTCCTTAGAATTTTTTTTCATCCCGTCAATCCAAAAACAGTGACAAATATTATAGTTTGAAGGATTTATGAGGGGGAAATTTGAAATTGGAAAAATAAAACAATGAAACAATCATTGAAAGAATTGCATGTGCACAATGAATTTGAAAGAAACTTAATGGTCTGTTTGGTTCAACGGAGGGGAGAGGAGGGGAGGGATTTTAATAGAGGGGAAGGAGAGGCAAGGGAAGGGATGGAAGATATTTTAATTAAATATATGTTTGATTCAAAATAGAGGAGGGGAGGGATTTTAATTAAAAATGTGTTTGGTTCACAAGAGAAAGGGAAAGATTTTAAAATTAGTTTACTGTTTTACCCTTAAAATTAATTAAATATATGAACGATGTAAACAGGTTGCCGAAACAATAACGATGTACGAAGCATTGATAGAAATGAGGATAATAAAGTAACGAAACAATAACAATGTAATGACTAACACCACAACATAGACGATGTGATAATGGATTACTCACAGTTCACGTTCGAGGAGATCTGAGTAGTTGGTAGCAACAAAGTAGCAGGTTGGAAGGGTGAGTTTTACATGTAACAAATAAGAGTGATAGATATCATAATAATTAAAGTTGTTACAAGGATAATATAACTTAATAGTAATAAAAGTTGTTACAAGGATAACATTGAGATTTTAAATTAATCGAAGAACAATTTTGGCAATGCAATAAAAATTTAAAGAGATCATCTCATACCCCCTCCCGTCTAAAAACCTTCGATTTGCGGGAAGCAAAAAGTGTGTCTTGAAGGGGTTTTGCTCCCCTCCTATCCCCTTCCCTCCCCTTCTAAAAATTGAATCTAACACGCCGAATTAACGATAAAATGTTTATTATTGAAATGAATAAATTAACCCTAAAATTCTAAACTATAACATAAACATCATGTAAACATTTTAACTAAATTAATCTACTTATATCTACTCTAAAAATCAATTATAACATATTAATCTACTCAAAAACTAAAATAAAATAAATCTACTCAAAAACTACAAAAAAAAAACATTTATAACAAGTAAAATGTAAGTTAAAAGCACTAAGATTACTTACTTGTGATTTTGTTGAATAAATTTGGTTGGGGTTTTTAGAGATATTTTGAGAGAGATTTGGAGAGAGATTTGGAAATTTTTGGTAGAATGAGAGTAATAATGGAGGAGAGAGCTTCTGCCAGATTTGTATCTGGATCGCCGCGGCAGTTAACTGCTGATGGATTCCTCAGCAGTTAACTGCAACCGGTTCTTTCAGAACTTCGACAGTTAACTGCAACCGGTTCTTTCAGAACTTCGACAGTTAACTGCAACCGGTTCTTTCAAAACTTCGGCAGTTAACTGCCGTCGGGGCTTTTCGTCATTTACATGTGTTTTCAGCCAAACACAATGTGTATACAACACTATTCTTCTTCCGGAGATTGTCGAGATGATGATGGGTTTTGTGATGTAGATCGCTCTGTTTTGAAGTTAAAAATTAGTTGAATCGTAGATAAAAAATTAGGATTTAATTTTGTTGGATTGACTTTTAAAATGAAATTAAACCAAACAAGTTGTAGTTTTTTAGGAATTAATATAATTTTTTTATTTCAACATTATAATCAAGATAAAAAGTGATTTAGAGTAAAAACTGAACCAAACCAATGGGATTTGAATTGGTTCGTTTGCTGCAGTTTTTTTGGAAAACAAAACATTTTTTTTATATAAAAAAATAATATAATTTTTTGTTTCAAACTTATAATCAAGTTAAAAAAAAAATTCCTAAAAAAAGTTAAGAAGTTTTTTTTTTTTTTTACAAAAATCAAGTTAAGAAGTTGAAAACAACTTATTTCAAACAACATTTTAAATTTCATTCAAGATTACAATTTCATTTTCATCTAACAATGTTCTCATCAATATAAATCATTATAAAAACATAGACCAAAAAGAAACTCTCTTCACTAAGAAATGAAAAAAATTAAGATCTTATCATCTACAACATTTTAGCTCTACGACAACGGCAAATTTTATTATTGTAAAAAAATTGTTCTGATAGGGTATCAAAGACAGCATTTTAAAAATTTCATAGCGGTGTGTGAACAAAAGCGTTCTCTTATGGTGCCTATTACTACGATTTTTCTAACGGTGTTGCTGTATGTGAACAAAAGCGTTGTCTAATGATAAGACAACACCTCGGTTTGCCACGAACGGGGAACCGTTCTGGTAGATAACAACAACTCTTTTTTCAGATCTTGCAACGGTTTTTCGTCGTTGTGGTAGACCACAAATATTGTTGTTTATCTTAAAGTTCTCATTGACTTTCTATGATTTTAAGATATGTTTAATATAAACAAATATGCAAAATTGCAAGTAGCATCAAATTAAAGCGCATAAATACATTTCAAACAAGAAGCAAAGAAGAAGCTTAACAAAAGAAAAGGGGAAAATCGACGTTTTGGTCCCTTAATGTGTAACGAGTAGCCTTAATAATCCTTCAGTATATCGAAATTTAAAAATAGTTATTGATTGCGTACAATGTTAATCAAAATAGTATCTTACCTTAAAGTTTTCCATTAATATTATCAGTTTATCACATCAGTTCCTCCATAAACTTATTTATTGTCATATCAACTTCGATATGAAAAGAGTTAATGTCATTATTGAATGACTATTTTAACATCATGGACAGTTTTGACTAACAAAGTGAACAACCAAGGACTATTTTAAAATTTTGATACATTAATGGACTTTTGTTGTTATTTGTTACACTTTCGGAGACCAAAATTACTATTTGCACAAAGAAGAAATATGTCATTCGATAAAAAAAATTATTCGGTTGGTAAATATAAACTATAAACCGAACCAAACCACACGGTTGAGTCAAAAAATGACACGAATACATTCGAACCAAATGTAAATTTTTGCAATTTCGATTTAGCTTATTTAATTTACGATTTTTTTATTAAATTGTTTTGATTTTAAACACGCCAAATAGATTTTCTAAGGTAAAAATTATTTAGAATCACATATCCAAAAATCCTCGTATCAGCCATGAGATTGAATGTACGACCTTATTGATCGATGAGTGCCAACTAACTACACCTTAATTTGTTTTTTCAAGAAAAAATTATAGGTTATGTTTGGTATGGCTAATTCATCACTTGAATAGTTTATATATCATAAGTTCCTATGATTAAAATCAAAATGAGTTACTATGATCAAAATCAAAATATTTTTTTTGTGTTAGTTTTCTCTCACAATTTTTTTTTTTTCCACAAACTAATAGATCATGCTTGGTTTTTTCTTTTTTTGAAGGATACTTGGTTTTTCCTTAACCTCGTGATACTTGGTACCCAAGCTAATCCTATACCCCACACTGATTTTTCCTTTTTAATTCTTTTCAATAAAAAAGTAAAAATGATATAGAATAAAAATATAACTATGGGTTCTAAAAAAAAAAATTACTATGAATAACTCCAAAGTGAAGACAAACAAAACTCCAAGTGCATTTTTTTACATGTTTTTATATATTTCTTAACTTAAAAATTCATTTATGATAGCTATAACAAACTTTAAAAAAAAGGGAAATATGAGTTGTTTAGTTGGGAACCAAAAATATATGGATTCGAGGAATTATGAGTTGTTTAGTTGGGAACCAAACAAAAAAAGCGCAAGCAGAAATGCATAAATTATTTTTTTTCTTCCTGATCTTAAATCCCAGAGATTTCATTAAATTAAATTAATCCATTTGAAAATTAGTATCCAATAAGAGAGTAAGTGTTAGAAAGGAAGTGTTCATAACATTTTTCAATGACTAAAAAAATATCTTGAAAATGAAATAAATTTTCAATTGAATACATCACGTAGTGTAAACTAAGTTTGTCTGTAGCATGTGTAAACTGAGTTTACATATCATAAAGTAAATAGTAAATTCATTTTACGTATTTCAACAAGAAGTACCTAAACATAGACTACGTATATGAACAAGGGCAATTTCAATTTTATCATTTGATTCTAATTAGAATTGGGTGTGACAGAATTTTCAGTGGGCTAGAAATTCTCATAATACTTTTTTGTTAGCCGTATCAGTACAATTTTGATGATGTTGTAATGGTAATTAATTCCTGGACTCAATTCCATTTTCAAAGAAAAATGAAGTAGAGACCAATTTTAAATTTAGGGTATTGTATTTGCTTTCACAATTGTGAAGTTGGGAATGATTAGATTCGTGATACGATTTAGCAAGCGTGTCACGATTTTGCAATGTCGTGAGTATGTTTTGCAGGGTGTCCAATCGTGACACGATTTTGGGAAAACGTGACACAATTTTTGGCTTGCTGGACATATTTTCAGGATAAGGTTGGTCGTACCTTGAATCGTACGCACCAACCGTGTCACAATTTTGGGAACCATGACACGGTTTTCACAGTGTATGTGTACTATTTAAGTGTTTCAGCTCATTTTTGAAGAAGGGGTGAAAAGAGCTTCAAGAGAGGAAAACTTGGGAAATCAAAGGAGGTAACTTTAGGATTAAGGGTCTTTGATTAGAGTTCTCTTGGATTGGGAAACATTGTAAACACCTTGGTTGAGTGAAAATCATTGAGTTCTTGTTCATTTGTGAGATTGGAAAAATGGGTAGAAATTAGGTTTGTTCTTTGTGAGCTTGTTTAAGCTAATTTCTTGTAACCCATTTGTATCATTTTGTAAGAACTCTTTGATAGTGGATTGGAGAGATAAATCTCTCCCCCAGAGTATGTCAAGTTGGACCGAACTGGGTCAACAATCTTTGGTGTGTTAGTTTCTCTTCTCCCTATCTTTTGCTTGTGGTTTTGAGCTTTTCACTTTGATTACTAGATTAGATCTAGGTGTTGTTATTATTGTTGTTGCTTGTGTTTGCTTTGATTGTGGTTACTACATTCCTTTACTCCACACATCATAATTTGTATTGGTGTGAGATTTGAGTCGGAATTCACAACAATTGGCGTCTACCGTGGGGCAAAGGAGTGAATTGGTTTAGTGAGTACCATGGGTTCAAAGTGGGATATTGAGAAATTCACCGGAAGTAACGATTATGGGTTATGGAAGGTGAAGATGCAAGCCGTGTTGATACAACAAAAGTGTGAGAAAGCTTTGAAGGGTGAAGGTGCGTTGCCGGTCACCATGATACAAGCGGAGAAGACCGAGATGGTGGACAAGGCTAGGAGTGCCATTGTCTTGTGCATCGATGACAAAGTTTTGAGGGATGTCGCGAAGGAACAAACTGCGGCATCAATGTGGTCAATGTTGGAGTCATTGTATATGACCAAATCTTTGGATCATAGGCAATTCCTTAAGCAACAACTCTACGCATTCAAGATGGTGGAGTCAAAGATCGTAACGGAGCAATTAACGGAGTTCAATAAAATCCTTGATGATTTGGAGAACATTGAGGTGCAACTTGAGGACGAAGACAAAGTTATACTCTTGTTGTATACTCTACCGAGATCATTTGAATTCTTCAAAGATACCATGCTCTATGAAAAAGAAGGCATTGTCACCTTGAAAGAAGTTCAAGCGGTTTTGAGAACCAAGGAGTTGACCAAGTCCAAGGACTTGAAAGCGGATGAAAACGGTGAAAGCCTTAGTGTTTCAAGAGGAAAAGGTGGAGGTAGAGGTAACCGAGGAAGCTCAAAGAGTGGTAACAAGGAAAAGTATCAGTGCTTTAAGTGTCACAAGTTTGGTCACTTCAAGAAGGATTGTCCGGAGGACAATGAGAACTCCGCGCAAGTAGTCTCCGAGGAATATGAGGATGCAGATGCTTTGGGGGTGTGTTGTTGGGAGGATGAAGAAGGTGAGGTTTCTCACCTTGGTATTGATGCCTTGTAGAGCGGTGAACGTCTGGAGAGACGTTAAACACACAACATCAGCCTGGAGAGGTGGTGGAAAGAATACTCATGGCTAGCCTGGAGAGACAATGTGAATAATATACGTGATCAACCTTTTAGGTGGAGTGACAAGGTGAAAGCATAGTGTGTGTACACATTTGAAAGTTGAGGTAGAGAAATCTCAACTTGAGGTGGAGTTAGTGACACCGGGAATGGTACGACTATAGATACCTTGGGTGCTATGCTCTAGTTGTGAGCATGAGAATTCTTCATGAGGACGGAAGGCATTCCGGGGTTTGAAGAATGTATGGTGTGGCTTGTGTGATTATCTAAAAGACCAAGGGTGATTGGATGCAAGGTGATCTTCAAGGAAGCGGGAGACGTTCCGTGGTTGAAGAGGGTTTGGTGTAGACTTGTGGAGCTACTTGGTGTAGTTGGATGCAAGGGAAAGAAAAGGATCTTGATGGTTGATGGTTAAAGTGGCATCATCATCATTTTGAAGTCAATGTCGAGAATTGTTGTATTTGCCTTTAAAATTGTGATGTTGGGAATGATCAGAATCGTGACACGATTTAGCAAGCGTGTCATGATTTCGCAATGCCGTGAGTATGTTTTGCAGGATGTCCAATCGTGAAACGATTTTGGGAAAACGTGACACGATTTTCGGCTTGCTGGGCACGTTTTCAGGATAAGGTTGGTCGTACCTTGGGTCGTATGCACCAACCGTGTCACGATTTTGGGAACCGTGACACGATTTTGACAGTGTCTGTGTACTATTTAATTGTTTCAGCTCATTTTTTGAAGAAGGGGGTGAAGAGAGCTTCAAGAGAGGAAAACTTGAGAAATCAAATGAGGTAACTTTAGGGTTAAGGGTCTTTGATTAGAGTTCTCTTGGGTTGGGAAACATTGTAAACACATTGGGTGAGTGAAAATCATTGAATGTCTTGTTCATTTGTGAGATTGGAAAAATGGGTAGAAATAGGTTTGTTCTTTGTGAGCTTGTTTAAGCTAATTTCTTGCAACCCATTTGTATCACTTTGTAAGAACTCTTTGATAGTGGATTGGAGAGATAAATCTCTCCCCCGGAGTAGGTCAAGTTGGACCGAACTGGGTCAACAATCTTTGGTGTGTGTTAGTTTCTCTTCTCCCTTTATCTTTTGCTTGTGGTTTTGAGCTTTTCACTTTGATCACTAGATTAGATTTAGGTGTTGTTATTATTGTTGTTGCTTGTGTTTACTTTGATTGTGGTTACTACTTTCCTTTGCTCCACACATCAAAGTTTGTATTGGTGTGAGATTTAAGTCGGAATTCACAACATAGGACATTGTTGGGAATTGGGACTTGGGGTTGAATATGCTACTGAACATTTTCCATATGCATTTTTCTTCAATCTGGACTCTGAAATGTGGAGGCTGTAATGTTGATGGAATTTAGGATACTGAAATATTGGTAATCCTGTTTGTTATCAGTTTTTCCCTTCCCTCATTTCTATACAGATATATGAATAAGAACATTGATGACACTTTGGAGCCACAATGGAGATTAAAATCATTCTTGAAGCCTAACTTTTTGCATACAATGATTGGAAGGAGGAGGTTAAAACCATGCTCCTTGAGTCCTTGTACCCGCCCTTGGTACGATATATCGTTTGCTCGCACATGGCAGACTTAGTCAAAGAACAATCACATATCAGGCAAAGACCACTCAAATGATCATCAAAAGATGATTGAGAAACTGATGGCCATGCAATGGAATGACAGTATAATGAATCTTGAATCCTTGATTATTAATAGCATCGAATGTTAATTTCATTAGTACACAGTGAAATGCAGATAAATGAATGGTAATTGGTAACACATCAAAGGTAAAATAGATAACAGCTACTAACAAGTATAGATCCAAAGTAACCACATTTAACCAAACATATTTTCAAGTAATCCAAATTGAAACTAAAGCATCATTTGAAAACAGTCTCAAAAGACCTTACAAAGTAGTCATCTTATTAGTCAAAGAACATGAAAAATAAAGCTTTGTTTGACTCATCAGCATCAAATTTGAGCTAATTGCAACATAAACCAAATCTATTTATCTATCCATCTATCTGCTTTAAGAAAAATCTTCCGCTAATATACATCGCGGAATTTCACACTTACGTTTCCTGTCATTTGTTCCCTACATCCGTGCAATCTTTCACGAGATCTTTACCAGTGATAATCACTCTTTCTCACTTAGCATTGAGCATTCATCTTTAGAAACATTGTTTCCAACATCACCTAAACCAGCCAAAACATCCTTAACAAACTTAATTAAAGAACAAAGACCCCCTAAGAAATTATGATCAATAGCACCTTTAGCATCAACCACGTGAGCAAAATCAACAAGCTTAACAACAGCACGTGCACTCTTTTTCTCATCCTCGTTTTCACCTTTCTCAAAAACCACAAGAACAGAACTTGAATAAAAATGAAAAATAGTTTGAACTTCAAACCATTTCTTAATCTCCAACAATTCCTCCAAAACAGGAACAAAAACCCTAGACCCAAAAACAACATCAGGTTCATCAACATCACCATCCGACGAAACAAATTTCCTCAAAACCAACATCACATCATCAGCAGATAGATCCATAAGAAGCTTTCTATCAGGCTGCCATAATTTGTTACTGGGACCCACAGACCTCAACCCGGAGATTCTAAACCCTAATTTTATCGTAGAAGATTCTCGATCTTTCTGGAGGCATTTCCGAATGTAATCTTCGGAGGATTGAGGGTGCCATGTTCGAGAACCAATCTTGATGTCGACGACAGCGGCGTTGGTGTAACTGGAGACAATATCTTCTAAGACAAGGTGGGGGTGTAGACCGGAACCGTCGGAGGCGTCGATGGTTTCACTGCCATGAAAAGAAGGGAAGAATTTGAGAATGTTGGAGGGGATTCGTGTATCGGAATAGAGGGAGGTGTAGAAAGCAAGTTCGTTGGAACCTCGTTCGTCGCCTTGAAGAGGTTTGTAGAATTTTCCAGAATCGTCTATCAGTGGACCTAGGATTCCAGTTTTTGCTTGGTGACCGGCAACTTGGTGCTCCGGGATTTTCAGCTTCACCATTTTGCTACTGAAGCTGTATCCATTGAACACAAATAACAACAACAAAAATTGTCAAAAAAATTATTAAACATATGAAATCAAGAGTTATATGAAAAGGGAAGAGAAAAACCAGAAAATAATGAGCACAGACTATCAAAATAGAGGGACATAATGAAGAATATTTTAGACAGAATCGATAAAACCAATAACATCAAACTAGAGGGACATAGATCGAACTGAACAATATGTAGGTACAAATAGTAGTATTTTGCAAAACTTATTGTCTATGTACAAATATGAATATTAACACTTTCTGATATATAAAATTGACAGATTTTATATAGGACTACTTATCATATTTACATAGTTTAGGGACTAAATTGAACAAAAGGGGATAGTTTTATTTTAAGCGGCAAAATATTATTTATGTCGATTTGTGTAAGACACACAGAAACTCGCAGACAAAACGGGCATAGAAAAATAAAAAGGGACAATATATATGCGGTTCACTTTCCCAAACCACCCTAACCCCAAAATGCAGCACCACAACCAAAAGAGCTAGCATTAAGGAAAAACAAAACACCTGCACAGCAACACAGTAGACAAACTAACACCCAAGGCCCATAACAGAATAACGAGGCTAGCATATTCCACACAGAAAAACACCCAGTCGCCTACCAATCTGCGTTTTACAGCAACAGTAAGACCTCAAAACCTCTTCTACCGCCACCCGCACGACCATACCCGTTACCTCAAAAAACAGTCTCTCGGATTGCAACACCACTCGTAGAAAAAACAAGGCAGAATATTCAATCTACATATACTCCACCTCCAAGATAAAACCTTGATTTTTTCGACTATATCCTCAACACGAATAGCCCCTATGTTAAATGTTCTGTGATTCCTAGCTTTCTATAAAACCCAGTTCGTTGCATGCCAAATTAACCTATGACCGTTCCAGATCCTCTTGTTTTTTGCCTGCTGACCCCAACACTCCCAATGAATAAACAAATTCGAAGGAATTATATAAATGAAACCCAACCATAACATGACCTGTAACCAAACATTCATCGCCACTCCACAACGAAGAAAAAGATGGTGGCTGATTCCACCACCGTGTTATCACATAAAATGCAATTTGGGAAGCTCTCATGGGCTATGAAGCACGGATACAGACACGGACACACCGACACCGCTAATAATATGAGATAATCATAAAATTCAATGTAATTATGTGTCGGTTTCGTGTCGGTGTTACGACACATGTCTGTCACCGAGACACGCCTAATCCGAGGAATGTCTGTCCTTACGTTTTGACGCGCAAGATTAGAAAACCAATAGTATCTTGGATCTAATCTAACGAATAAAAGGCTATCTAATTGTAAGAAGCATGCTTACATTTTCATGCATAGTGTGACGCTTAAAACTTTAAAACATGACTCAATGAAATTCAAATGTGAAGATCCAATTATGACATTCCAAAAACTCAATCCTACAATTTAATGGTATTAATAACACTAGAAATTGAAATCATATAAATCATATATTCTATCTATCTTGCAAATGGAGTTACCTTGATATTTAGTGGTGGAGATGATTGACAGATTGAGGCGAAGCAGAGAGGATTGTGGCTTAGTGCGGGAATGAGGATATTGTGTTTATGATGACTGCATGTGATGGGTGTGTGAAGATATAAAGCAATATGTAATGTAATGTGAACTGTACGCTACAGGTAGGTAGATGAAGTTGGAATTTTCACTTTTTTTATCATATTTTTAACCACCACACGTTTGTTTCTTCTCATACTAATTTCAGCTTTGGAATTATACGTTTGTATTCTTCTGGTGGGTGCTATGATTCTAATTCTTTTCCAGAAAGGGTTTTTTAAGTCGGTATGCTCTGTAATATGATTCTCTTGCAAAAGGTGAATTTTGCAAACCGCACCCTAATAATTACTGTATGAGAAAATTAAGTTTTGGTCTTCGAATGTTTAACCGGTAATCACGCTAGCTAATTTTTAGGCAGAAACGCACTTTGGTCGCCTAAGTTTACTATAGTGGCTTTTTCATTTAAATTTCATTCAATAATAGCCACATGATGTACATCTCACTTAAGTGAGTGGCAACCTGGCATTTGACTCGATTAAAATTATAAGCGAGTATGAGTTTTTTTTAAGCTTAAATATGATTTTCGTCTAAAAAAATTTTTGTTTGAAAAAAGTCCCTGGCCATACCATGTCAGCAAAAAAGTGGGGTCAAGACCTTTCTAAAATAATTTTTTTTTGGAGGGATGTTTTTCAATTTTTTTTTACAGAGACGAAAATGAAAACGCGCCCAAATTACAAGGACGAAATGCATATTTAAGTCTTTTTTTAATAGGGTCAAAATCGCAACTATGACAAATATACATGTTAAAAGTGTGTTTAAGTCTAATTTTTAATGTATCAAAATTTTAAAATAATCTCTGATTATATATGATGTTAGTCAAAATAGTCTTTTATATTAAACTGTTTAATTAATATTGTCATATTAGTCATTTAATATACTTAATTATTATCATATGAATATGTCTAACATGTGCAATATTATAGAAACCATGTGATTTTCTTTTCTCTCTCATCTCTCTTTCTCGAACCTCAACCGTTAGCTCTTTTTTCATTTTGTCTACCAAAGAGAGGTGATTTATGGTCAATTTTGACCCAGAATCACTCATCCGAGTTGTTTTTACTTATGTCCAAATTAAATAAGTGGTTTTCATATATTTTCAGTTTTCTTTCGTTTGTTTTTATGATTTTTGTTTTGATTTACCGTCTTTGTGCGGTGTGTTTTTTATTTTCCGTCATAGTGCGATGTTCATTTAATTCAGATTGAAAGATTAGTTTTGAGCAAGTGCGGATCCGATCAATGACTTTTGCGTCGTCAACATTGTAGGCATAGATACGTTGTTGTTTTATGCTATTAACATGGATGTTGTAAGTTTGTTCGCAAATTCATCCTTTTTGTTTTTAGCAACTTTGGATTCGTATTGTATCGATGTACTCAATCAATTTGAATAAATGAATATCCTTTATTGTTGTTAAAAAAATGCAATATTGCACATGTTAAAACAACTAAAAGTAGTAATTTTTTATTGAAAAAACAACAATTATTTATTATAAGCTACATATTTAATATAAAATGCATAAATTTCAATAGAAAATTATCATTACTTCTTATTATATGAAAGTTTGCACATGATAGAATTTTTTTTATCATATTAATCCTTATAAGAATTTACCTACCGGTACTATCATATATTATATGAAAAGAGTTAATTTGAGCATCGCAAGACTATTTTAATGTTATTGACAATTTTGACTAATAAAGTCCATATTCATAGACTAATTTAGAATTTTCATACATTTGAAAACTAGTGTGACTACTCGTTGCACATTTCAAGACTAAAATGACTATTACCCCAATTTTATATCAGATAAATAATTATTTTTCTTCTACAAATGTGTAACAAATAATCATAATAAATCTTTGATGTATTGAAATTTTAAAATAATTTTTAAATGTGCATAAAGTTACTCAAAATAATCCTTAACATTAGAATAGTCATTTAGGCTCTGTTTGGTAAAATCAAGCTATAAGCTAGCTGATAGCTGAAAAGTTAGCTTATAGCTGATGACTGATAACTGATAGCTTATAGCTGAAAAGTTCGCTTATTGAAAATAATGTGTTTGGTAAAATTAGCTGTTGACGTGACTGATAAATATAAAATGACATAAAAAGACATGTTTTTATTTTTTATTTTTTTATAAATTATATACACTTTTTTTTTACTTATTTATTTAATTTTAAATATTTGAATTTATTTTAAATTACGTTAATCTCCAAAATGATAAATGTTTGTTATGAATTCAATTAATATTTTTTTATTTCACTAAAATGGTTTTACTATTTGATGCCGATTTTATTTAAAACTTTATATTATATTATATGAATTGAAAGCAAGTTAAAAAAAAAAAAAAGGAAAAAGAACAAAGAAAATATATGGTAGTAAGTAGTAACGTGCAAGTGGCTTTGCACTAAAGGTGGGTAGTTTTTTTTAAGATAAAAAAAGTGAGTAGTTACATATGAATATGGGTAGTTTTTTCTAATTAAAAAATAATAAAATAAGATTAATAAGGTTAAAATTGAAAGAGAATATAAAAAGCTACCAGCTATAAGCTCAAAAGCTACTTGAAATAGCTTTTCAAAAAAAGCTATAAGCTCGTAAGAAAAGCTTGTTACCAAACACATCGGCTGTGTTTGGTAACACAAAAAAGCTAGCTTATAGCTTGTTGGACTAGCTTATAAGCTCGTTGGATGAAAACGTGATGTGTTTGGTAACAAGCTTTTCTTACGAGCTTATAGCTTTTTTTGAAAAGCTATTTCAAGTAGCTTTTGAGCTTATGGCTGGTAGCTTTTTATATTCTCTTCCAATTTTAACCTTATTAATTTTATTTTATTATTTTTTAATTAGAAAAAACTACCTATATTCATATGTAATTACCCACTTTTTTTATCTTAAAAAAAAAAACTACCCACCTTTAGTGCAAAGCCACTTGCACGTTACCATATATTTTCTTTGTTTTTTTTCCCTTTTTTTTAACTTGCTTTCAATTCATATAATATAATATAAAGTTTTAAATAAAATCGGCATCAAATAGTAAAACCATTTTAGTGAAATAAAAAATATTAATTGAATTCATAACAAACATTTATCATTTTGGAGATTAACGTAATTTAAAATAAATTCAAATATTTAAAATTAAATAAATAAGTAAAAAAAAAAGTGTATATAATTTATAAAAAAATAAAAAATAAAATCATGTCCTTTTATGTCATTTTATATTTATCAGTCACGTCAACATCTAATTTTACCAAACACATTATTTTCAATAAGCGAACTTTCCAGCTATAAGCTATCAGCTATCAGTCATCAGCTATAAGCTAGTTTTTCAACTATCAGCTAGCTTATAGCTTGATTTTACCAAACAGAGCCATCATGTTTTCATCCAACGAGTTTATAAGCTAATCCAACAAGCTATAAGCTAGCTTTTTTGTGTTACCAAACACAGCCTTAATATTTTTCGGAGAAGAAAATGATCTTTTACCCTCAATATATTAGCAATTTGGATCAGATCTAATCCAGATTAATATAGAGAAGTTCATTTTAATACTTACATTTTCTTAAAAGTTATATTTTGTCAACTCTACCCTTATATCGGTTAATTATCGAATCCATTTTGTATAAATAAAGTGCTTACTTTTTGTTATGTGTCGTAAAGGGATTTTGATGAGTATGTCTAAGGTGTCGTAAAGGGATTTTGATGAGTATGTCTAAAGTGATCACTAATGATATGAACAACTTATTTTTAATATATATCGACTTTCCAAAACATTTCTTTATTCTCAAAGTAAAATCAGTTGTAAACATCATGTTTTTTTATGGAAACTGGAACTAGCCACATTCATCCATATGCTGCCTTTTTTTATTTGGTGTCTGCTTCTTATAGGGAAACTCTTTTCACTGACTGATATATCCTTATTTAAGAACAACATCCTTATTTAGTTGTCACTTATGACTTTTCCATCTTTTCTATTATTGTAATAGAAAAACATGAATAATTTTGTCTCAGTGATAGCAACTTCACAATTGATTCTGAAGAATCCGCAATGCTCATGAGTACCAAACAACTCTACATACACATATAACACTAAAAATCACACTAAATTAGATACCATCTTTTTACTTAAACATTATTTGACACAAATTTACAGGACCAACACAAAGAAATATTCTTATAGCATCCATCTCACATCAAAGGTGTGTCGAGTGTCTTACGCACATGTAGTACATTTAATTACTCTTTTATTTTTCAAAATATTATTACTAGTTCAGCGTTTCAATGTCAACGTAGTGTCTGCTCCCTGTGTGCTTCATATCTTTATACCCTTAAAATTTATTTTACTTCTAGTTATTCCCTCGTAATATTAGTCAGCCAATAAGGATCAAAGCAGCAAATGAAATACTCAACTAAGATTCAATTGTCAGAAACTTATAGTATGATACAAAATGAACATGTTTTGTTACAAAATAACAACAAACAGCTGAAAACTATGATTTCTTTACAAGGAATGGTTCAAGAACACATGACTTAGGATTTTTCATAGGAGGACCTTTTTCTCTTCTCTCAAGTTCCTCAAGCCTAAAGGTGATCAACTTATCCCAATTCCCTCCTTCAAACAGTACTCCTGCTTTACCATCAGTAATTCTTTGAACAATACCACAGTACATGTAAAAAGGGTTATTTTGATTCTTCACAATAGCAATCATTCCTGGAAGTAACATAGGAAGTTCCGGTGGTTTTGCCTTCTCTGATGAAGAAAGTTTAAGGCTTTTGCCACCTCTACTAGGTTTTGGAGGAGGGTTTTCTTCAATGAATTTTTTCAACCCCTTTTCACCACCAGGAAAGCCTCCAGTTAACCCCATCAATTCTTTGTCAAACCCGTCTTCTGCAACACTTTCAAAGGATTTTGTTGAGTCTTCTTGTTCTTCGTTACTTGCTTCTGACGATGTTGGTTGATTCTGATCATCAAGACCAACTTCTCTTTTAAGCTCTTTTAGAAGACCTTCTTCTCCTTTGCAGAGTCCTCTGCCTCCCATGATCTGCAGCAAGTCGAATTTGGCACATGTTTGTACTGTTTTGTAGGCTGGTTTGCTGTGAAAGATGGAAGCTTTATTGCTGTGAGGATAAAGATGAGTGAGGTTCTCTTGGCCTAAGAACTTGGATTTATGAAGAGAGCCATGAAGGCTATGGAGAGCAACAAAGGAAGACATTTTTAATTAACTGTTAAGAAAATTGGCTGAAGACAACATTAGTGAGAGGAGAAAGAGGGATGAAAAGCATAGTTTCATAATCTAATTCTGGCCACATTTATTGGATAGGCCTATCTTTTTATGAAATGAAAAACTATCAGAAAATCTTCTTCCCATTTAATCTTGACCACAAAGTTTATTCTTTGGACCAAATTTGCCTATATGATGAAAGAATTTTTTTCCAACATGACCTTATGATTAAATTCATTTTAGCATCAAAATAAAGTAATCCAAACATACAATTTATCATGAGAAATTATAGCAGTGAAAAGCCAAGGCAACATATTTTCCAGCCTAATGAAAAGTATGACATAATTCCTATGATAATGACACATGATGGAAAGAGTGTGTGAGAATGATGACCCACTTTTTCCTTCATTCCATGTTATATTTCACAGGTTGGTTGAAAACCAAACCAACTTGATGATATTACTACTTGGCATTTACTAACTCTACCTGAAGATCCAACAAAATGAGTTGACTTGGTTTTTTCAAGAATTTATATAGATTTATTTTACAACAATCTAAATGCAGTAACAACTATTAAGAGCACATGTCATTTTTAATGGTGAACAACAACACTCAAATGCTAAACAAGGAAGCCTTATATGACAAGTTTGTTTCTGCCTCACTGCTGAGCTTCAGTTGTAAGCGTTAATTTAACACCGTCTTTAAATGAGACAGGATAAATGTTAAGAGTTTGAACCAATCTAGTGATATCCATAGATATGTCAGCTGGGGACTTCACACCTCGGTCAACCTGGAAAAACAATAACGAAAACTCAACAGCGTCGCAATAAAGAAGAATCAAAGACGACATCATGATACCAAACTGACCAAATTGACATCAAAAGATAAATGAACAGCTTTGAATTCCACAACAAAATTTTAGTGATAAATGAAGCATAACACATACCGTTGAAGCAGAGACTGGTTTGATTAATGAGGTGTTATACCCTCTGAATTGTGCAACAGCCTCAGCCATTTCAACGCGCGATACCCTATCAGGTCCACCAGCATTAAGTAACAATTGCATTTGCTTTCCCTCTGTGACAAGAATCAGAAATCAAATCATTAAGGCGAATTTGAGATGCCTCAAGTTTAAAGAACACAAAAAAAGTGAAAATGTCATACATAATTGTAAAAGAGTTAGATATAAACAATTTTCATAGATAAGGATTGACCATCTACAATACAAGTGTTTTGAAACCTTGAAAAAGATCTAACTGAAAATCAGTTTCATTAAGAAACTCTTTTTGCAGCGTACCGCATGTCTAAACAATAAACATGAGTTATTTACAAAAAGTTCTGTACCTGATAACCACTGGCTGGTTAAAGCTAGTACGATGGTTACGAGATCCTTAACGAAAATTGGACAACGGAACTCGTCGTGAAAGAAATTCACTTTTTCTCTTTTAGAAAGGGCACTGTCAATCCACTGCAATAATAAGAGATTTTCTTAGTTATTTTTATTGCAGACTGAAAAATGGTGAGCCAAGCACTACCAACATCTTTTAAAAAAGAAACATCTTATTCAGTTACGATTAGGAACACATATTCATCATGCAATAAGTAACAGATTTTGCAAGTATCATTCACATTTCAAGTTTCATCGATACAAATGCTGGAAGCATTAATTTTCAAATAAATGTATAATTCCATATGTACTGCACATGCACCTGAATAGGAAGTGATTTTGGAACTGGTGAGACAGTTTGTGGTCCATAGATGATACTGCTTCTCAAAATTGCAAAGTTTGGGAAGTTTTCTGAAATGAACTTCTCTGCTGCCACTTTTGTTTTTCCATAAACATTTACTGGAATAGGAACGTCTTCTTCCTTGTAAAAGGACTTCTCCCCTTCGTAAACTAATGAGAAGAAACGTAAATTGCAATTGAGCTATCAAAGTGTAAATGAACATGGTTATGGATAACAAAGCAATATATTGATTACGATTTACGATAAGATTGGCTTACCTTGATCTGTGGAGAGATGAATGAGAAGAGTATTGTTCTGTTTAAAGCTTTGCAGCCATTTTACAAGGGATGACGGCACATTAATAGCATGTGCAGTATCAGGATCGATTTCACAAGCACGAGGAACCGAGATGGCACCACAATTAACAACTACATCAGGCTGCCAATAACAAACCAACGCAATTCTCATTATGATAACACAACAAGTACCAGAAAATGTTCTATAAAGTTGTGAAATGGTAGATGCGATCCTTCATCGTGTCCTTATGTTCTATAAACCTCACATGTTTTATCTCTATTTCTGTGAGATCCATGCGTTTGCGTAGCACACAAACACATGTGTGATCCATATTCATACTGATATAGCATGGATAATGAGTGATTTATAACTATCAAGTTGAGAGGAAAAGAGATGACAACCTTTTTGTTATACAAAAACAAATTCTGTAACTTCAGAAGTATGCAACGTTTGATATTTTTTTTATAATTAATTTAAACTTCAATGATGAATTGAAGTAATGGGTGCTAATGGAGGAAACCAGACAGAGCCTCAATGTCAAACAAGAAAAGGCATGGTTATCAAAGTTGTCCTAAAACCAGCCGTGTAACTGAAATCAAAATCCATTTATAATAATTTTAAGCGTTCATTTATGTAAGAGTTAGCAGTTAGTGCATGTTTAGGGTGAAGGGAAGATAAATTGTGTTCATTTTTACAAGCAAATAAGAAGATGCGTTCATTTTAATTCGCTAATAAGAAGATGAGCGACTTTTGAAGTGAGTCATTGAAATGAAGAGAAGATAAAATGTTTGATAGAGGTGATATGCATTTTCGGAAACAATGAAAATGCAAGACAGTACTTTATTTTAATAGTCTCTTTTATCTACAACAACAAGAAAAACTAACATAACAAGCCCGTCTAGCTCAGTTGGTAGAGCGCAAGGCTCTTAACCTTGTGGTCGTGGGTTCGAGCCCCACGGTGGGCGATTTCTGTTTTTTTTTTGGCTTAATCCATGTGTAGCCACAAAACGAAAAACAGTAAAACTAATACAATTTTAAGAAATAAAAATAAAAAATAATTTTTTTCCTACTTGTAAAAGTAATTTTGGTATTTTAATATCAAAGAAAAAAAACTATACCTTCAAAACATTGGTTTAATTAAAAAAAGTCTTTGGTTAAAAATTGAGACAAAATTTTATCTCAAACATAACATATATGACTTCAGTTAATCTTACAAAACCAAGTCAATTTGCTAAACACTCATCCATATAACATGTTTGGATAAACAATTTAATTAAGTGCTTATAGTATAATCTCTTAACATATAAGTGATTCTGTATAAAATATTTTATATAAGCTATAATTTATTTTCAAAAGCTATCCTGGCTTCAGCTTATGAAAATAAGTTAAAAACAACTTATAAACATATCATAATCAGTTTCTCCAGCTTATGAAATTAGTAACACATTGCAATTTGTAATGAATCAGATCAACCCCATTAATAAAAATCATGTTTTGTCACTGACCCACACAATTGAATTGTAAGTTAGAAATGTTAGTAAAGAACCTGGCCAAAAGTGTTGGAAATGGCATCAAATCCAATGGCAGATTTCAAATCGACATGGAAAGATTGAGAATGAGGAAATGCATCGAACAAAGGTTGAAGAAGAGGAGAAGAATGATAGGTGAATGCTACTGTGAGAGATTGATTGGAGTAATAGGATTGTAATAGATGTTGACCCAAGTAACCTGTGCCTCCTACGATCAATATCTTCTTCTTACTCATCTCTGTTTCTTCTTTTTTCCTTTTATTTACTTTTGATTGCTTTCACGTTATAGAAATTCTGGTGACTGTTTTTCTGTGTCTGAATTCTTTTTATTTTTTTTACATTTTATATTTTCGCAGGTCTACGCCGGTGTTTGTGGATTCATTTTCTTTTATGATATTAGGTGATATCTATCGGGGATAATGTTTGTAGGGATTAGAGTTCGAACTTCGCATTTTCCACTTCCCCGTACTTTAAAGTTTGTGATCTAAAAAGAAGGTAATATTATAAAAAAATAAAACTAATAAATGCATAAAATAAATTGGACAAAGCTTATATCGAAGGATTTCATTTCTTCATTTATGTTTTATAAGTAAGGATTAAGGAAGAGTAATACTACCTATTTAAAAATTCTCAATAACTTTACTAAGAAAATACATATCCTAATATTATAGGAGGATGTTCTCTCTCCGCAGGTGAAGTTTTTGTCCAATTAAGGCTCTGTTTGGTAAAATTAAGCTATAAACTAGCTGATAGCTGAAAAACTAGCTTATAGCTGATGGCTGATAGCTTATAGCTGAAAAAGCTCGTTTATTAAAAATAATGTGTTTGGTAAAATTAGTTGTTGAAGTGACTGATAAATATAAAATGACATAACAGGACATGCTTTTTTTAAGTATAAATTATATACACATTTTTTTACTTATTTATTTAATTTTAAATATTTGAATTTATTTTGAATTACTTTCATCTTCAAAATGATAAAGGTTTTTTTTTTATAAATTATTAATATTTTTTATTTCACTGAAATGGTCTTACTATTTGTTGTAGATTTTATTTAAAATTATATTATATTATATGAATTAAAAGCAAGTTAAAAGAAAAGAAAAAAAATAAAGAAAATATATGGATAGTAACGTGCAAGTGGTTAGGTGCATCAAAATATAAAAAGTGGGTAGTTTCTTTTTTTTCTTTTCTAATATACAAAAAATGGGTAGTTACATATGAATATGGGTAGTTTTCTCTTATTAAAAAATAATTAAATAAAATTAATAAGGTTAAAATTGGAAGAAAATATAAAAAGCTAAAAGCTACTTGAATTAGCTTATCAAGAAATGCTATAAACTCGTGAGAAAAGCTAATTACCAAACACGTCATGTTTTCATCAGGGGCGGATTCAGCTATACCTGAGGGAGTGCACCTGCACACCCTGAATTTATGCTATTTGCACCAATATTCTTACCTTGATTGCTATTTGCACACCCTGGAATTAATGATTTGCACCTCACACCCAAGAGTGAGCCAGACTGACGCGTTGGGGATTCACCTTGAGTGATTGGCGTGCTTACAAATAGTACTAGTGATGTTTAGTAACTTTTAATACTGTTAATTGGTGTTAATTTTTCCATACGTGGACTTTTATTTATTTAAGAACCATAAGTGGACTTTTAATGCTACCCATAAAAACTAAAAACGGCAAAACATGAGTACGATACTAAAGTTTAATACATGATGATTGTTGCTAAAGAATGTCTTGCATTGTTTAAGGATCCTAAATTTAAAAATTATTTCATAAAAACTTAATATTAAAAGTCTTTAAACAATGGTCCAAGAACATTCGTTAGCGTTTCTCATACTTCAAACTACTCAACCAATGCGCCAAATCAAATGCATTTGATGTATAAAAAAAAAATGCATTTGATATAATTAGACGTATGCGTATAAAATCATGTTACATTATCGGCACATATTAATTAAATCCTAAAAAAATCACTAGATCATAATATAATTTGGTAATCCCCGCGCGCGCGCGCACACACACTTATATATATATATATATATATATATATATATATATATATATATATATATATATATATATATTAAAATTTAAAATTCTATATTAATAATATTAATGAAGTTAAAAAATTTGCACCCCCTGACCTAGGGTCCTGGATACGCCACTGGTTTTCATCCAACAAGCTTATAAGCTAATCCAAGAAGCTATAAGCTAACTTTTTTGTGTTACCAAACACAGCCTAAATCTCAATCTTTTATTTATTTTTTATCAGTGCAGTTCAATACATAAAAAAAAAAAAAGGAACAACAAAAATGTACATTGGACCTCCTCTATTGAAATGTTTACGGGAGAGGATTCACACCTAGGAATTACACACCTAGAAAAAATTATACTTTCTTCTTCTTATATTAGATGTTTTATTTGAGTTTTACGCGGTTTTTAAGAAAATGATTAATAATGTTGATTTTAATGGTATAATATGTATCATTTATTAAAACACTCTTGTTAATTACAATTAATGGAATAGTTTTAGATGATTGAAATGCAATAGATGAAGGTATGTTAATAGAAAGAATAATAAATGTTGTTTTGATATTATAATTGGATAAACAATTTTTTTATGCAAACAAATTCAACACATTTCAATCATGATAATGTTCCAAACACAATGAGGAATGCTTGTAAAAGTACTATGAATAGCGTAATTGGTAAATGTTTGTGCTAGAGCAAAAACACTACCATTTGCTTGTCGCCTAGTGAACACAACTTTAATGTTGTTTTTGAAAGATAAAAGGGCCCTACATTAAGAGATAATTGAACATACTCGAATCAATCCAACTTTAAATTATTAATGTCATCTACTATCTTTTAACAATCTATCTCTATAGTAACGCAGCCCAACTCCTTAGACATGAGTCACTTAACTCATGCTTCCCCTTCACTAGCAGCAATCAAAGACGAGCTGTTCAAACTAGCTATATGATCGTTGCTGATCTATTTGAACTGATACACACTGACTGTTGCGAGCAAACAACCATGAATTCAACACTCTGCTTACTCTTTCCATTACTTGCTTAAAGTCCTCTAACTTCTATTCCCAAAGTTTTGTATTCCCTTGCTTCTAAATACTCCACAAAAGCATGCTAAAATTGATTAAATTGTCCCCATCAATATCTTGACATACTTTGAAAAAGAATTCTACAAACTGTCTATAGTGGCCGTAACAATTTGCAAAAAGTCATATCTACCAAATTTTCTCCAGCATGCTACATGTCGTACCCTAATTTTTGACCAGTTTATTTTTTATTTTTTATTCGTACGTTGATCGTTTTCAGCCGTTTGTTTGCGCGCTAATTTCCGTAATATCTGCGTTTGTTCGTATTTGCGGTCGCGGTTATTTTTTCGTTCGTCGTTTATGTTTAATGTCGCTCGCGTATTATTTTTGTAATTTTTACTCGCGTTTCGTGCGTATTTTAGTGTAGCGTAACGTTTGCGTTCGTAAAGTTCATTTTATTCACGTCGTTGATTTATTGTTTATTTAGCGTAATTTAGCCGAGTATCTCAGTCGTATCAGACGAAATTTCGGCAGAGAGGTATTTTAAAATACCTCATTTTTTGGTTCCGACGGGACATTTTTATTTTTATTTATTTAATTTTCGTTTTTTATTTTTAATCATTTATTTAGTTATTTATTTTTTCCATTTATTTATTTATTGTTATTTATTTATCAGATTTTATTTTTCTTTTAAGTCATTTTAGTCCACTTGTCAATTTATCATTGGTCCAGTCCAACTTTTCCTCCAAGAAACAGCAAGGGTATTTTGGTCCATTCCATGCATCAGATACTTAAGGTGTCAGAATCAGTCAGTCAGGCCAGGCACAGTTTTCAAGTACAAACAGATCCCAAAATCAACAATCACAAAAAATAGATCAAAGACCATTTTTCACCAAGAACACATCAAGAACAAGCTAAAACCCTATTTCTCCATAATCAAATTTAACACAAGATTCAACAAATTCATCATGATTCTCAATGATTCATCGAAGAATCATCATCATTGAACCGTTTTCTCTGCAATTCAAGTGCAAATTCATCACCATTTGGTGACAAACTCCAGCACCGATCACAGAGAATCAGTGAGAAAAGAAGAGAAAAATCTGAAAATAGCAACAACAGATCTATATCAAACAATCATCACAACATCAAATCCGAACTCATTTTCATCCATATCCAAACCCTAACAACAACAAATCCATACCAACAAACACCATAACCATAGATCCGAACCAAACCACAAAGAACCGAAAAAAGAGAATCCGAAAATAGCAACAACAAAGGAATACGGCCAAACGCAAGCACAAGGCTGAACCGAATCTGAACCACATCAAATCCATAACACAAATCCGAACCTTAAGCTCACAAATCAAAACGCAAACAACAAGGAAAATCCGAACCGAAGCAAGAACGTGAGAAGGAACGGCCGAAACGCAAAGCAACGGAAGAGGAACGTGAAAAAGAAGGAAATCCGAACGTGAAGAAGAAAGAAAAAGAAGGAACACAATCGAACCAAACGGAGAGCGAACCGAAAACGGTTAGAGGTATTTTTTTCTTTCTTTTTTTCGAAACTTTTCTTTTAGATCTAGGGTTATGTGTTTGTCTTTTGAAGTTTTTGAGTTGATATATGTATAGAGGAGGAGAAAATGATTTGAAAAAGTGAAAATTTTTTCGAAAAAGAGGTGGTTGGGGTTTTTCCGGCGGCAGCGCACCACCCTGGGGTGCCCGGCCACCGTGCCGGTGCAAGCTCTGCTCGCCGGAGAAGATGAATCTTCATCTTCTCCGGCCACCTCCTTCCCCTTTTTTTTTCGGTTTGATCTTAGAGAGAAGGGAGAGAGTTTGTTGTTTTTGTTTCTTAGAGAGAGAAGTGAATTTGCAAAATGAAAGAAAAAACATGTGAAAGCTTTATATATTCATTTAATGGAGGTGGGGCGGGTCACCCATGGGTTGACCCAGTACCCGCCCCAGCTCATGACCCAGTACCAAGCCCATTTTTGCTTCTGCTTTGCTGTTTCCACCCCCTATCTGCTACTGCACCCCCCTCCCAGCACATATTTTTTGTAGCATTTCTTTCTCATTTCATGCATTACTTTTATTTTTATATGACCTTTGAACTATGCTTCATGTTTTTTTTAGTGTCTTAACTTTCATATCATGCATTTTTACTTGGTCTATTTGAATTCTATTTCTCATATCTTAGTTCATTTTAGGATTTGAAGTAATATTTCATACTTTTCTATTTTGTTTAAATTATTATGCGTTTATTATCTTTTAATTTATTTAATAGTTTAATTCCTACCTTATGCATTTTGTTTAGTTAGCATTTCAAATACCATGCATTGTATAGTTTACTTACTAATTTAACTTCAAACTCATGCATTTTTTTCTAACTAATATTTTCTTTTCGAAAACTTGCGTTTCGTACTCTTTTAAATATACTTAATGTCATGCATTCTATTCGGTAGTTATTCTCGTATGTGGTGTTCTCTTTATGCTTAAGGTTTCAGTATATTTCATTTTGCATCTCACGCATCTTTTAATTTTTTGTGATGTATTTATTTATCATACTTAGTGTGTAATTAGGGAATTGATGTAATTTATTTTCGCGCATTTTTTCCTTTTGAGACCATAGAATGTATTTAGGGTATGTAATATGTAACCGGCATACGCACTGACACGCGCACCGACACACCACTTTATTTATCGCTTTATGCTTATTTATTTTTCCGCCGTTACGCGATTTCATCGTTAGTTTAGAAAAAATATTTTCTTCAAAAAAATCAAATTCAAATTTCTTTTAAGTAAACCTTGGTATGTAATCCAAGTGTCTTTTCTTTTATTTTCCTTAATCAAATGTTAATTAATTTAATATCCACATTAGACATGGATTTCGTGCAATTAAAATTAACCAACTTCATCGTATTTTCTTCTCATGCCTTGATGCCTCTCATCTCTTCTTAAAATCTTTTTTTCAAAAATGTTAAAATCAATTCAACCCATCAAATAAGTTCTTTAGCCGAACTACTTGATTTTGATCCCGATTTATTTGGGTAAGTAGGCAAAGGGTTTCGACCCTTCCAAATCAATAAAAAATAACCAAAAACATGCTTCATCTTTCTCCCTTCTTTCACTTTAACTTTTAAACTCTTTTGATAAGTAAAATTAATTTAGCGCAAGATTAGAGAATAGGTAGAAGGTTCCTATGGGATACCATAGTCGGTTCGGGTGCCTAACACCTTCCCCAATCGAAACCAACCTCCGAATCCAAGGTCCATAAGGGTTTTTACTCACTTTTTCCCTTCCCGCGAATAAAAGTTGAGAGTTCAATGATTCAAGGTTCAAATCCAATCAATGATTTTGATACCCGAAAATCACGAGCACAGAAATGGCGACTTCACTGGGGACCTTTCTGAGGGTTAAGCCTATTTTATCTTTCTTTACTTTTGCGCTTTATTTGCTTATACCTTTGTAAATACGTGCCTAATTGTTTACTTTTTTCGTGAGTGGCGAGATAAGTCCTATACCCGGGCTTGAGTGAAATATAAGATAGGAGTGGTAGAATCATAGTGACATGCCGAGAGTATTCTCGTGTGGTGGAACATGTGATATAACCACACTTAGCGGAGGATCTTGAAGTGATATACGTCGACGTGTGTTGTCGCGCTTAGACATTATTGCTTTTAAGTTTCCGTAGAAGCTAAGGACCTTAGTTACCTTTAACCCATCTTGGCCATTAGGATGTAGTGCGGTGGCTAACCAAGTGTTGTCTTGGCCTTAGTCGATACGCGATGCTACACTCAAACTAGACTCTCCTACGGACGCTGTTGGACCAGGTGTCGTCCCGGGAATCCAATAAAGTTCGGAGGGGGTTGTAATTTGGGAACTGTGTTAGAACCCTGGTTACAAGTGCATCTGAAACCTTAGTCCTTACCAAATGACGTGTTTACCCTCAGCTCCAACTTTATGTACTTAACCTCACCATGTTTTCTATGTTCTTTAGCATAATCATGCATACATGCATTCATACATAGATACTTTTTTGTATCCATTAAAACATCGAAGGACTTATGTAATCTCTTTTTTTGTAAACATATTAGATATGGAGGGTGTTGTGAAGAAAATTGTGAAGAGGACTAAGAAGTATGATTTCAAGAAACCGGATTTGGAGAATTTAAGGAAGCTAGCAAGGAGGTTGACTAGCCCGGACCACTTTCGTGAGCGGTATGGTTATTTGCTTAGTATTCTCAAGACAGATGTCGATGAAGGGCTCCTCCATACTTTGGTCCAGTTCTATGACCCACTTTATCACTGTTTTACTTTCCCGGATTATCAGCTTATGCCTACACTTGAAGAGTACTCTTATTGGATCGGTTTACCCATACTCGACAAAGTACCTTTCCATGGTCTTGAACCCGCACCCAAGTATTCAACCATCGCGGCTGCTCTTCATCTTGAAATCTCCAAGATAAAAGCCAATCTTACCCTTAAAGGAGGTCTCCAATGCCTACCCTTCAATTTCCTATACCAAAAAGCCACTACTTTCTCCGAGAGATCCAATGCCGACGCCTTTGAGGCCATCCTTGCTTTACTTATCTATGGTATTGTGCTTTTCCCGAATGTTGACAATTTCATTGACATGAATGCTATCCAGCTTTTCATTACCCAGAACCCTGTCCCTACCTTGCTTGCTGATACCTACTTGTCCATCCATGACCGTACATCTAAAGGACGTGGAGTTATCATTTGTTGTACACCCTTACTCTACACCTGGTTTACCTCACATTTACCTCGCCCTAAAATTCGATCTGAATTCATTCCATGGTTGGAGAAACTCATGGCTCTCACCCCAGATGATATAGTGTGGTACAACTCGGCTTATGATACTGGAGTGATTATTGACCATTGTGGGGAGTTCTCCAATGTGCCACTTCTTGGTATACACGGGGGCATCAGTTATAACCCTCTTCTTGCCAGACGTCAGTTTGGGTACCCTATGAGGATGAGACCTGCTTACCTCTTCTTATCCAGTGAGTTTTTCTTGTACAAGGAGGATGTTAACGATAAGAGAACGCAGTTTGTGCAAGCTTTGCGATCCATTATCAGGTTGAACAAGAGCCAGTTGAAGTATAAGTCAAATGTAACTCATGAATCTTACGTCGATTGGGTTATTGATAGAGCTGCTCAGATAGGGATGCCTTACCCCCTGCTAAGGTCCTTAACTGCAACTATTCCCACAATACCAGTGCCTTTACCTCCTAAGACCATGGAGGAGTATCAGGCGCGTTTGGTTGAGTCAGAGCGTGAAAGTGCCGATTGGAAAGAGAAATATCATGCAGCTAAGCGTGAAAATGACATTCTCATGGGTCTTTTAGAAGAAGAGAATTGGAAAAATCATAAGAAAGATCAGGAGATTGCTGAGCTGAAAGAGCGTATCAGGGTGAAGGATGCTATACTTGAACAGGTTCCCAGGAGTAAGAAGAAACGCATGGATTTCTTCGCTGGCCCGCATTCAGATTTGGAGGAGTAGTCTGCTTCAAGAGCTTGAGATCTTCACTTTTATTTCCTTTTTATGTATTTTCCTAAGTTTTCTGTTATGTACTTTGAAGTCTATCCCTTGGCTTAGTTTGTTTAAAAGGGAATTATCTTGTTTTTGCTTTTTATTTTTGTAATGAATGTTTAAGGTTGTTATGTTTACAAAAATTGTCCTTATAAGTTCTTCGATGATTTAAAAAAAAAAAATTTGCATTATTTTTGCATTTAGCATATCATGCATCATACTGCATCCATAAAATGTCAAAACAGAGTCTCATAGTTCTCTCATTTCTGCCTCAGTCAAGGAAAGTGGCCCGGCGTATTCAGTACAAGCCTTCTCGCATCCACAACACTCGGGCAATTGTTAAAAAGAAGATGGATTTGATGGAACAAGAGAACAGGGATCTCAAAGAACAGGTTATTACACTCAGAGAAGGGATGGATAAGTTAATAGTTATGATGGAAGCTATAATTGTCAATCAGGCACAAGCGGCAGCTACCCAACCGGTTCTTGATGTTATTCCAGTCCAACCAGTTCTTGATGCTCAGCCGATTCCTGTTGTTGTCTCTACTACACCTAATTCTACTGTGGTTGTTTCGTCTGCCCAGACTGGTCCTACACAACCGATCCTTACTGCTACGGCTGCTGGCACTGCACAGCCCACCCCAGCTGGTTTTTCTTTTGGAGATGCATCAAATATGTACAATGAAGGTCTTCGTCCTCCTGGTTTTGCTTATCACCCTCAGAACTACATGTCCAAAGAGTATCCTTGGGGTATGTCTCTTACAGCTAATGAAGGTGTACGCTTTGCTGGCCCAAAAATGCCAACTCCTTATGGACAACAAGCAACACCACTTTTTCATCATGGACAGTTATTCCCTCAAGCTGTCATGAATCACACGACACCCATTGTGCACACTGCCCAGCAGGAGGAAGGACCAAATTATCATTCGGGTAGTGTAGTAGGAGATGACAGAATGGTAAGTCTGGAAGAGAAGTACGACGTAGTGCAGAAAGAACTGAGGGCTCTTCGTGGTAAAGACATCTATGGTCAGAATGTGCACGATCTTTGTTTGGTCTCAAATGTGGTACTGCCTCCCAAGTTCAAGACTCCGGATTTCGTCAAATATGAAGGGAACACTTGCCCACAGAGTCATCTGGTTATGTATGTAAGGAAGATGACAGCCTACAAAGACAATGAACCTTTGCTCATTCATTGTTTCCAAGACAGTTTGACTGGTCCCGCACAAATATGGTACATGAATCTGAAGGGTATCACCACCTTCGAAGAACTGGCCAGGGCTTTCATACAGCAGTACCGGTATAACATACACCTGGGGCCCACCCGAAGGGAACTGCAAGCTATGGCTCAAAAGGATAAAGAGTCTTTCAAGGAGTATGCTCTCCGTTTTATTCAAAAATCGGCCCAAATCCGCCCTGCTCTGGAGGAAAGAGAAATGGCTGATCTATTCTTTGAAACTTTGAGTCCCTACTACACAGAAAAAATGATTGGTTGCGCGTCGCAGAAGTTTACTGAGATGGTTGACGCGGGGGTTCGCATTGAAGATTTGGTCCGTAAAGGAATTTTGGCCAAAAAAGGTAGTGTATCAAGTGCTTCGTCAGGTGAGTCGTCTAATGGATCCAAGAAATTTGGAAACAGTTATCCAAAGAAGAGTGCTCAGGAAGTCAGTATGGTAGCTCAGAGTGGATCCCAGCCAATATATCCAAACTACTCCTTCATTGCCAATATTCCACCACCTTTCCCAGCTCCACAAAATCAACATTACCACCCACAAACGCCCCAAAGGCCTCCACCATTCTATCCACCACTATACCAACAACCGTATCCGCAACCTTTCTACCGACAACCATATTACCCACCACCACCTCAACAACAACAACCTCGTAATCGAGCCCCACAACAGCCAAATCGCCTTCCCAGAAAAGAGTTTCCCCCCATACCCATGTTGTATGCAGACTTGCTACCCTCTTTATTAGCAAGGAATCTTGTGCAGACTAGGCAGCCTCCTCGCCTACAGAACCCATTACCTCTATGGCACCGTGCTGACCTTACCTGTGCCTTTCACCAAGGGGCACCGGGGCATGATGTTGAGCATTGCTACCCGCTCAAAGAAGAAGTTCAGAGATTGATTCAAAGCAAAGAGTTGTCCTTCGAGGACACCAATTCCAATACTCAGAATAATCCTTTGCCATCTCATGGACCGGCTGTTAATATGATTCAAGAGGATCAAGATTTGAGTCTAATTCTCAGGGTTCAAGATGTCAGAACTCCTTTGGTCCCGATTCACGCCAGGATGTGCGAAGCCAACATGTTTAACCACGATCACGATGCTTGTGAAATGTGTTCTGTGGATCCCCGAGGATGTGAGAAAGTCCAGGAGGATATACAAGGACTGATTGACAGAAAAGAGCTGATTGTCAAGAAGGAATCCAGGAATGTTTGTGTTATTACCCCGGTGTTTAAGAATCTTGAGGTAGTCCGTGATGGTGCGAAGTCAGACGTCACTCCTCTGGTGATCCGTTTGCCACGACCTGTTCCCTATACTTCTCAGAAGGCCATACCCTACCGGTGTGAGGCAACTATTGTGGAGAATGGTAAAGAGATCCCTCTGCACTCTGCAGATGCTGTCATAAATATAGCAAGTGTGGGCAAAGTAATGAGAAGTGGGCGTATTCTCCCCACTGTTGTGCGCAACGAGAATATTGCTTCGAATGTGCCAGTGCAAAACCTTGATAAGGGTAAAGGTGCCAGCCAACCTGAGGGGAACATTCAGGAAGGTAGTGATGAGATCTTAAAGCTGATCAAAAAGAGTGAATACAAGATAATCGATCAGCTGTTGCAAACCCCGTCCAAAATTTCCATAATGTCTTTACTAATGAACTCTGGAGCTCATAGGGACACTCTGATGAAGATTTTGGCTCAATCATATGTGGATCCCGATGTTACCCTGGGGCAATTCGGAAGCATAGTTGGGAATGTAACTGCGTGTAATAACCTGAGCTTTAGTGATGAAGACCTCCCGGCGGAGGGAAGAAACCACAACTGGGCTTTGCACATTTCTGTCCTTTGTAAGTCAGACTCGATGTCGAATGTGTTGATAGACACCGGTTCCGCCCTCAATGTGATGGCAAAAACTACTTTGGAAAGGTTGGCATACCGTGGCGCCCAGTTGAGGCCAAATGCAGTGATGGTAAAAGCATTCGATGGATCTAGGAAGTCGGTGATTGGGGACATAGACTTGCCTATCACGGTGGGCCCTCATACCTTCAAGGTTACATTACAAGTCATGGACATTCAAGCTTCATACAGTTGCTTACTTGGAAGACCGTGGATCCATGAGGCTGGAGCAGTGACCTCCACTCTTCATCAGAGGCTAAAGTTTGTAAGTTGTGGAAAACTAATAACGGTAATTGGTGAATCAGCCTTGTTGGTTAGTCATTTGTCTGCTTTCTCCTATATTGGTGCTGATGATGTAGAAGGAACTTCTTTTCAGGGGTTCTCTGCGGAAGAAGGAGCTGCTAAGAAGGGTGAGACTTGTATGGCCTCCTTGAAGGATGCCCGAAAGCTTGTACAAAATGGTAAAACAGGAGGCTGGGGTCAGTTGGTACAGCTGCCTGAGAACAAGCAGAAAGAAGGTCTTGGTTTCTCTACCAGTCAGTCGAGCGCAATTTTCAAGCCAGTTGAGGGCATTTTTCATAGTGCTGGGTTTATTCATGCTCCACCGGAAACCAATGCTATCCTTGAGGATCAGTCGGAAGAGGTTGCACCTGTCTTTGTGATACCCGGAGGAGCCTGTTGTAATTGGATCGCTGTGGATATTCCTTCCGTGATGCATGTGTCTAAGTAATATGTTTGTCTACTTTTTCGTTTTTTTTAAGAAAACTCTTTTCGTCCTGCCCCAGACGAAAATGAAATCTTGTAGGGCTTTTGGTTTTATCTTCAAGTATTGTCGTTATTAATGAAAAAACGTCGTTTCTATCATGACTGTTTTAATTTTATTTACTGCTTTTTCTGGAAAAATGGTAATAGAAAAATCCCAAAAAAAAATTTCATTCTCTTTTTCTTTTTAAATCAATCAAATTCAAAAGTCTGCATTTACTCATTTACTAAAATCAATCATAAATCATGTGCAGACTGAACATACATAAGCCCGTTGAACACAGTGACCCTATGCTTCTGCCCAACTTTGAATCCCCTGTTTACGAGGCTATGGTAGAGGAGGATGATGAGATTCCTGATGAGATCAGATGGATGTTAGAGCAAGAGAAAAAGATCATTCAGCCTCATGAAGAAGAGTTAGAATTGATCAATCTGGGTACTGAGGAGGATAGAAAAGAGATCAAGATTGGAGCGTCATTGGAAGTTACCGTCAAAGAAAAGGTAATTGAACTTCTTAGGGAGTACGCTGACATATTTGCTTGGTCATACAAAGACATGCCAGGTTTAGATCATGAAGTTGTAGAACACCGCTTGCCTTTGAAACCTGAGTGTCCTCCAGTCAAACAGAAGCTCAGAAGGTCTCATCCTGATATGGCCCTCAAGATCAAAGAAGAAGTACGGAAGCAGATTGATGCAGGCTTTCTAGTGACATCCGAGTATCCTCAGTGGTTGGCTAACATTGTGCCTGTTCCAAAGAAAGATGGTAAGGTCCGAATGTGTGTTGATTACCGAGATTTGAACAAGGCAAGTCCAAAGGATGATTTCCTGCTACCTCATATTGATGTATTGGTTGATAGTACTGCTCAATGCAAAGTTTTCTCCTTCATGGATGGGTTCTCTGGTTACAATCAGATCAAGATGGCTCCTGAAGATAGAGAAAAAACATCTTTCATCACGCCGTGGGGCGCTTTCTGTTATGTAGTCATGCCATTTGGTTTGATAAATGCTGGTGCCACGTATCAGAGGGGTATGACCAAGATATTCCATGATATGATGCACAAAGAGATAGAAGTTTATGTGGATGATATGATTGTCAAGTCTGGTACTGAAGAAGAACATGTTGAGTATCTGTTGAAGATGTTCCGACGTTTGAGAAAGTACAAGCTCCGTTTGAATCCTAATAAATGTACTTTCGGTGTCCGATCAGGGAAACTTTTAGGCTTCATTGTTAGTCAGAAGGGTATTGAAGTAGATCCCGACAAAGTCAGAGCCATCAGGGATATGCCCATTCCAAAAACAGAGAAACAAGTCAGAGGTTTTCTCGGAAGACTGAATTATATCTCCAGATTTATTTCTAATATGACTGCTACTTGTGGGCCGATATTCAAGCTACTCCGCAAAGATCAAATGATCGTTTGGACGGAAGATTGTCAGAAAGCCTTTGACAGTATCAAGGAGTATTTGTTAGAACCTCCAATTCTTATCCCTCCAGTTGAAGGAAGACCGTTGATAATGTACTTGACTGTGTTAGAAGATTCCATGGGTTGTGTACTCGGACAGCAAGATGAAACTGGTAGAAAAGAGCATGCAATCTATTACTTAAGCAAAAAGTTCACAGATTGTGAATCCCGATACTCGGCACTTGAGAAGACTTGTTGTGCTTTAGCCTGGGCTACCAAACGTCTTCGGCACTATATGATCAATCATACCACTTGGTTGATATCCAAAATGGATCCAATCAAGTATCTCCTGGAGAAGTCTTCGATATCAGGAAGAATTGCTCGTTGGCAGATGTTATTGGCCGAGTTTGATATTGAATACCATACTCAGAAAGCAATCAAAGGGAGTATCCTTGCAGATCACTTGGCTTATCAACCAGTTGAAGATTACCAACCTGTTAAGTTTGATTTCCCTGATGAAGAGGTCATGTATTTGAAGATGAAAGATTGTGATGAACCGTTGTTTGGTGAAGGTCCAGATCCTGAATCTAAATGGGGTTTGATATTCGATGGGGCCGTTAATGCTTATGGCAATGGAGTCGGGGCACTCCTTGTCACACCTGAGGGTACTCACATCCCTTTTACTGCAAGGCTACGATTTGATTGTACAAACAATATGGCAGAATATGAAGCTTGCATCATGGGCATTGAAGAAGCAATCAATATGAGGATTAAGAATATTGATATATGTGGAGATTCAACCTTGGTGATTAATCAGATCAAAGGGGAGTGGGAAACTCACCATGCTGGTTTGATTCCTTACAGAGATTATGCAAGACGGTTGTTAACTTTCTTTAACAAAGTGGAGTTGCGTTACATTCCCCGTGATGAGAATCAGATGGCAGATGCTTTGGCCACCTTGTCTTCGATGATCAAAGTAAATCGTCACAATGATGTGCCATTAATCAGTGTCCAATTCCTTGAAAGGCCTGCTTATGTGTTTGCAGTTGAAGTACTTGCTGATGGTAAGCCATGGTTTCATGATATCAAGGTTTTCCTTCAAACTCAAGAGTATCCGCCTGGGGCATCTCACAAAGATAAGAGGACTTTGAGAAGACTATCTGGTAATTTCTTCCTGAATGAAGATGTATTGTACAAAAGAAACTTTGATGCAATGTTGCTCAGGTGTGTGGATGAACGTGAAGCAGATTTATTGATGCATGAGATACATGAAGGTCCCTTTGGCACTCATTCCAGTGGACATGCAATGGCTAAGAAAGCATTGAGGGAAGGTTATTACTGGATAACGATGCAAGCTGATTGTTATAATCATGCCAAAAAGTGCCACAAATGTCAGATTTATGCAGATAAGAGCCATGTACCACCATCTATGCTCAATGTTATCTCTTCTCCATGGCCTTTCTCCATGTGGGGCATTGATATGATTGGTCGGATTGAACCAAAAGCTTCTAATGGACATCGTTTCATACTAGTGGCTATTGATTACTTTACCAAGTGGGTTGAAGCGGCATCTTTCGCCAATGTGACCAAGCAAGTAGTGGTTCGGTTCATCAAGAATAACATCATCTATCGTTATGGTATTCCTAACAAGATCATCACGGATAATGGTACAAATTTGAACAACAACATGATGAAAGAATTGTGCGATGACTTCAAGATTGAACATCACAACTCTTCTCCATACAGGCCTCAGATGAATGGTGCGGTTGAGGCTGCAAATAAGAATATCAAGAAGATTGTGCAAAAGATGGTGGTTACCTACAAAGATTGGCATGAGATGTTACCCTATGCTTTACATGGATATCGTACCTCAGTGCGTACATCAACAGGGGCAACCCCTTTCTCTTTGGTATATGGTATGGAAGCAGTGCTCCCTGTGGAGGTGGAAATCCCATCTTTGAGAGTCTTGATGGAGGCTGAATTAACTGAAGCTGAGTGGTGCCAGAGTAGGTATGATCAATTGAATTTGATTGAAGAGAAACGCATGACCGCTTTGTGTCACGGACAACTATATCAGTCAAGGATGAAACAGGCGTTTGACAAAAAGGTTCATCCCCGTGAATTCAAAGAAGGAGACCTTGTGATCAAGTGTATCAAATCTTTCCAACCGGATCCCAGGGGCAAGTGGTCTCCGAATTATGAAGGTCCTTATGTGGTCAAGAGAGCGTTCTCTAGTGGTGCTTTAATCCTTACAAATATGGATGGAGAAGATTTACCTCGTCCTGTGAATTCTGATGCAGTCAAGAAATACTTTGTCTAAAGATATGTGAAAAGAACAGCTCGGTAGGTCGAAAACCCGAAAGGGCGGCCTAAACCAAAAAAGAGCGTCTCGGTAAGTCGAAAACCCGAAAGGGCGGCTTAGGCAAAAATTAGAGACACAAAAAAAAAAAGAAGAAAAAAGAATTGAAAAAAAAGAGTTTATCCTGATAGGTCGAAAACCCGAAAGGGCGGCCTATGCAAAAGTTAAGGACTATGACAAAGTAACTGCATCAGATCAAGCATCACCCATTTGGGGCACCTTAGCTGTCAGAAGTCCTCCGATACTAAAGCATCTAAATAGTGGTTCAAAGTTGTTAGGGAATGTAGTGGTTATTGTGTCCAATGTACCTTCCCATGTAATTACCATTTTCCAACTTTTGTAATCCGTGGAGCCATGCCTTTGGCCGGTTACCACCCTATTACATTAATTTGAGCCGGTGCACTCTTTTGGAATTCTTGTTTATTCTATATGCAATTTTTTCTTCTCCCATTTTTAATGTCAATACTTGAAGCAAAAACTTTGAAAATTCTTTTACTTTTTATATTTTCTTTTGAAAAAAACAAAAAAATGACAAACATATTATCTGTAGGTTCATATATCATGGAAACATATGTCAACATCCATTCAAACACAGGTGAATTCAACAGAGGATCATAGTCTTGCAAAAAGAAAAAAGAAAAGAAAAGCTCGCTAAGTCGAAAACCCGAAAGGGCGGCTTAAGCCAAAAATGAGCGTCCCGGTGGATCGAAAACCCGAAAGGGCGGTCCAGGCAAAAATTAGGGACATACAAAAAAGAAGAATATATTCCCGGTGGATTGAAAACCCGAAAGGGCGGTCCAGGCAAAAGTTAGGGATTCAAAAAAAAAGAATACAAAAAAAGCAATGACTATGTGAAGCACGATTTTGGAGAAGGTACTTTGGTTCAGTTCAGAAATGGCAACCTCAGCCAGGTTTTTGTGTTATGTGTTCCTTACCCAGCATTGGTTTGGTTAACGGATGGCACTCCGTTTGTGTTTTGATTCATCTCCAGTGATATTATCCCCAGTGAAGAATGCTAAGTGTTGGCGCTGTAATACCGGGTCACTATCCTTACGACCTGCCCAATCTTGTCTCGTCAGTTTCACCAATATATTTTCATACATGTTCATTCATTCATGCATACATATCATGCATACTGATATCATTCATATGCATTTTACCAATGTGTCTTACTCCATGTGTATCCAGTAAAATTTGTCATCACCAATGTGTTCATTTCGGTCTGTTTACCATTTAAGCTTCTTCAAGTGACAGGTCCCACCTTTCAATTTTCCCCAGTATCTTGTTTAGTCTACATTTCGTACGAAGAGTACTCGTTTGTACCCTGTTTTTGTGTGGCTAAGTTGCCTCAGTAATAGTAACGCATCACCAGTATTTCAGTTCGTATGTTCGTCATTACCCCATTAAAGGTAATTGACAGTTTTACCCTTTCGTATGTTTGTCATTACCTCAGTAAAGGTAATTGACAGTTTTACCCTTCGTATGTTCGTCATTACCCCAGTAAAGGTAATTGACAGTTTTACCCTTTCGTATGTTTGTCATTACCTCAGTAAAGGTAATTGACAGTTTTACCCTTTCGTATGTTCGTCATTACCCCAGTAAAGGTAATTGACAGTTTTACCCTTCGTATGTTCGTCATTACCCCAGTAAAGGTAATTGACAGTTTTACCCTTCGTATGTTCGTCATTACCCCAGTAAAGGTAATTGACAGTTTTACCCTTCGTATGTTCGTCATTACCTCAGTAAAGGTAATTGACAGTTTTTCATTTCGTATGTTCGTCTTTACCTCAATAAAGGTAATTGACATTTTTTACCCTTCGTATGTTCGTTGTTACCCCAGTAAAGGTAATGACCAGTATTTCTTTTCGTATGTTCGTCTTTACCCCTGTAAAGGTAATAGACATCTTTTTCTCCCCAGTAACACTTTATTTGGTTCTTGAGTTAGTATTTTCGTCGTCATTGCATTCGTACTTGCATAACAGACAACTCATATCATCACATCCATGGAACTTTCTCGATTTCTGAGTTGGTCAAAAATTGGTGTACTTGATATTTAAGTCTCTCCGACCCGTCATTTCAAAAAATCTTCGTCTTTTTAAATCCTCGTGACGGAGAAACTTAAATAGGGGCATCTGTCGTACCCTAATTTTTGACCAGTTTATTTTTTATTTTTTATTCGTACGTTGATCGTTTTTCAGCCGTTTGTTTGCGCGCTAATTTCCGTAATATCTGCGTTTGTTCGTATTTGCGGTCGCGGTTATTTTTTCGTTCGTCGTTTATGTTTAATGTCGCTCGCGTATTATTTTTGTAATTTTTACTCGCGTTTCGTGCGTATTTTAGTGTAGCGTAACGTTTGCGTTCGTAAAGTTCATTTTATTCACGTCGTTGATTTATTGTTTATTTAGCGTAATTTAGCCGAGTATCTCAGTCGTATCAGACGAAATTTTGGCAGAGAGGTATTTTAAAATACCTCATTTTTTGGTTCCGACGGGACATTTTTATTTTTATTTATTTAATTTTCGTTTTTTATTTTTAATCATTTATTTAGTTATTTATTTTTTCCATTTATTTATTTATTGTTATTTATTTATCAGATTTTATTTTTCTTTTAAGTCATTTTAGTCCACTTGTCAATTTATCATTGGTCCAGTCCAACTTTTCCTCCAAGAAACAGCAAGGGTATTTTGGTCCATTCCATGCATCAGATACTTAAGGTGTCAAAATCAGTCAGTCAGGTCAGGCACAGTTTTCAAGTACAAACAGATCCCAAAATCAACAATCACAAAAAATAGATCAAAGACCATTTTTCACCAAGAACACATCAAGAACAAGCTAAAACCCTATTTCTCCAGAATCAAATTTAACACAAGATTCAACAAATTCATCATGATTCTCAGTGATTCATCGAAGAATCATTATCATTGAACCGTTTTCTCTGCAATTCAAGTGCAAATTCATCACCATTTGGTGACAAACTCCAGCACCGATCACAGAGAATCAGTGAGAAAAGAAGAGAAAAATCTGAAAATAGCAACAACAGATCCATATCAAACAATCATCACAACATCAAATCCGAACTCATTTTCATCCATATCCAAACCCTAACAACAACAAATCCATACCAACAAACACCATAACCATAGATCCGAACCAAACCACAAAGAACCGAAAAAAGAGAATCCGAAAATAGCAACAACAAAGGAATACGGCCAAACGCAAGCACAAGGCTGAATCGAATCTGAACCACATCAAATCCATAACACAAATCCGAACCTTAAGCTCACAAATCAAAACGCAAACAACAAGGAAAATCCGAACCGAAGCAAGAACGTGAGAAGGAACGGCCGAAACGCAAAGCAACGGAAGAGGAACGTGAAAAAGAAGGAAATCCGAACGTGAAGAAGAAAGAAAAAGAAGGAACACAATCGAACCAAACGGAGAGCGAACCGAAAACGGTTAGAGGTATTTTTTTCTTTCTTTTTTTCGAAACTTTTCTTTTAGATCTAAGGTTATGTGTTTGTCTTTTGAAGTTTTTGAGTTGATATATGTATAGAGGAGGAGAAAATGATTTGAAAAAGTGAAATTTTTTTCGAAAAAGAGGTGGTTGGGGTTTTTCCGGCGGCGGCGCACCACCCTGGGGTGCCCGGCCACCGTGCCGGTGCAAGCTCTGCTCGCCGGAGAAGATGAATCTTCATCTTCTCCGGCCACCTCCTTCCCTTTTTTTTCCGGTTTGATCTTAGAGAGAAGGGAGAGAGTTTGTTGTTTTTGTTTCTTAGAGAGAGAAGTGAATTTGCAAAATGAAAGAAAAAACATGTGAAAGCTTTATATATTCATTTAATGGAGGTGGGGCGGGTCACCCATGGGTTGACCCAGTACCCGCCCCAGCTCATGACCCAGTACCAAGCCCATTTTTGCTTCTGCTTTGCTGTTTCCACCCCCTATCTGCTACTGCACCCCCCTCCCAGCACATATTTTTTGTAGCATTTCTTTCTCATTTCATGCATTACTTTTATTTTTATATGGCCTTTGAACTATGCTTCATGTTTTTTTTAGTGTCTTAACTTTCATATCATGCATTTTTACTTGGTCTATTTGAATTCTATTTCTCATATCTTAGTTCATTTTAGGATTTGAAGTAATATTTCATACTTTTCTATTTTGTTTAAATTATTATGCGTTTATTATCTTTTAATTTATTTAATAGTTTAATTCCTACCTTATGCATTTTGTTTAGTTAGCATTTCAAATACCATGCATTGTATAGTTTACTTACTAATTTAACTTCAAACTCATGCATTTTTTTCTAACTAATATTTTCTTTTCGAAAACTTGCGTTTCGTACTCTTTTAAATATACTTAATGTCATGCATTCTATTCGGTAGTTATTCTCGTATGTGGTGTTCTCTTTATGCTTAAGGTTTCGGTATATTTCATTTTGCATCTCACGCATCTTTTAATTTTTTGTTATGTATTTATTTATCATACTTAGTGTGTAATTAGGGAATTGATGTAATTTATTTTCGCGCATTTTTTCCTTTTGAGACCATAGAATGTATTTAGGGTATGTAATATGTAACCGGCATACGCACTGACACGCGCACCGACACACCACTTTATTTATCGCTTTATGCTTATTTATTTTTCCGCCGTTACGCGATTTCATCGTTAGTTTAGAAAAAATATTTTCTTCAAAAAAATCAAAAAATCAAATTCAAATTTCTTTTAAGTAAACCTTGGTATGTAATCCAAGTGTCTTTTCTTTTATTTTCCTTAATCAAATGTTAATTAATTTAATATCCACATTAGACATGAATTTCGTGCAATTAAAATTAACCAACTTCATCGTATTTTCTTCTCATGCCTTGAGGCCTCTCATCTCTTCTTAAAATCTTTTTTTCAAAAATGTTAAAATCAATTCAACTCATCAAATAAGTTCTTTAGCCGAACTACTTGATTTTGATCCCGATTTATTTGGGTAAGTAGGCAAAGGGTTTCGACCCTTCCAAATCAATAAAAAATAACCAAAAACATGCTTCATCTTTCTCCCTTCTTTCACTTTAACTTTTAAACTCTTTTGATAAGTAAAATTAATTTAGCGCAAGATTAGAGAATAGGTAGAAGGTTCCTATGGGATACCATAGTCGGTTCGGGTGCCTAACACCTTCCCCAATCGAAACCAACCTCCGAATCCAAGGTCCATAAGGGTTTTTACTCACTTTTTCCCTTCCCGCGAATAAAAGTTGAGAGTTCAATGATTCAAGGTTCAAACCCAATCAATGATTTTGATACCCGAAAATCACGAGCACACTACACTACATGGACATTCTAAAAAGACATTCTAAAAAGACATACCGATTATTCTCCATTTCATCATAACAGTTTCAAACCTTTATGTTGTAATGGAACACCTTTATGTTGTAATTGGATCCGGTCAGGTAAGCAGTTTCAAACCAAACACCAAAGAAAAGATCGAACCTTATAAAGGACCTTTAACAACCAAATACAATTCCATTTCATTGAAATTTTCAGATGAGCTCTGTCAATAATTTTCTCCATGTGAACTTGGAGTGCACTTCACACCGTATACAAACCTCGACGTCAAATCTCCAAATAACATTGTCTAAATCTTATACATTTAGCATAAGTGCTCCTATTATTTCAGCTGCATCTCTCGAATCGAAAATGTTCTTGATTAAATTCTCATTCCAGTTGCCATCTATATAATTAATAATTTGACCTACAAGCATATATTGAGACTTTGTTGATGCTGCTGTTTGAACTCGTGGATTCTCTATACTCGGAGCCAAGGATCATTCTATATACTAACGAGGTGGCCGTTTTCAAGCTTCCATCAATGACCTTCGGCTAACAACATTCGTGAAGACATAATTGGGGTTGTGCCTTATCGCTGCCCCAATAAAATTCCATCTTGGAAAATATGTAGCTTTGGAAACTCTTGTAACCATAGCATCTGGGTTGGTCATGAACTTCCAACCTTGTGTTCCCCAACATAAACATTGCAAGACTAAAGCCATGTAAATTTCGAAAACCTAAACCTTTAATAATTTGCACTCCTTTCACATAGTAAGTTTTAATATGTTTCCTTTGTCTTATAATGAGTGACATGCTTATAAAAAATTATAATTCGTTTTAACCATTTCACGTAAATTAAGAAATGTAATCAATGTTATATAACAAAAGCAAATTATAAGTAACTTTACAAAATTATCCTTCGTTAATGGCATGAGGAAGATAAATATACAAAAATTGAAAAAATAAAAAGTATTATTAAATAGTAAAAGGTAAATAGAAAAAAATCATTAATCTTTCATTAGCATTATAAAGCGTTTATAATGGAAGACAATTTTTTTCTCACTAAAACAACCTATAAATTGGAATAGAAAAAATAATTACCTTTTTTTTAATTATACACTTTGATTGATACATTTCATCATTTTCAATTCAATATTTTTCACTTTGCAATTATAATGATGAATGCACCAACACTAATACTTTAGGAGAGTACTTTTATTTTTTAAAAAAGAGTTTAGGAGAGTACTTAAAATCATACATTCTCCGGTCTTATATATAAGCAAAAAAAACAGTTTTCACGGTGATTAAGAATAGCAGTTAAGTGTGTTGATTTTCTAAATTTTGTGTAAAACATAAGTTAAATTGACTATATTGCCCTTTTCTTAAAATTAATGCACCAACATGATTGTACAACTGCATTAGAGAAATTTAATACTGTACACCTTCTGGTTTCCCATCTCACGTGAAAACATGCAAGACATTGGAAACATCAATTCAATTATACGCAAGGCATTTCAGCTTCTTAACACCTCATGAAATTCAATTATATGCAAGGCATTTCAGCTTCTTAAAATTTTGGTGTGCCGCCAAAATTTTCATTTGAATGAATGACATGCAATTTTCATTCCATGTCAAATTTCAAAAGTTTTTTTGGGATGATTCATTTTCCTTATCATGTTCCTATAAATAGGCTATGAACATTTACACTATCACCATCTATGAGTGTTCTTCAATATGACTTTTGATATTGACTTGAACGAACCTTATAATGATGCCGACGGAGTCGCCGATGGGTCGCCGGTAAATGAAAACAGAGCTGTGTTACCCATCGACTTAAATGTGCAGCCTTACGATGAAGATTACATTTTCGACTTGAATGTTGTCCCGTCACTTGAAGATGATTGTGTAAATGATGCTGAAAATGTCACTGGTGGAAATGAAGCTGATAATATATTTAGAGGTAAATTAGTTAATTTCATTGAAGCTGAGGAATCTATAATGTAGTATAATCAAATGAGTTTTCTTTTTCTTACTTTATTTTTTATAAACTTTTTGTTTCAGGGACCCAAGATGATACAAATGGTGAAGATGAAGACATGGGTGACTTATTTAGTGAAGAAGATGAAGATATGGGTTATACATTAAATGAAGGTGAGACAACTAATTCAAACTATTACACACCATTGTTTGAGATATTATCATTGCTTGCTGAATTAAAGAAGATTAAAATAAACTAGTTTAGTATTAAAATTAAAACATTGTTTTCTTCTTACGTTTCTGTATTTTTTCTTCTTGTATTTAATAACATTAAGAACTTCTTTTTTTAATCATGCAGAGGCAATTATCGTTGAGGAAATTGAACAATCTAATAACAAACGTTCTTTTCTCGACAACAATCAACAGAAGCTTGTTTCTCATTTATTGTTAAATTCAAGTTATAATGGAAAACTTTGTCGTGGGATTGTCAGAACATTGGCATCTTATTTTTCAGTCTCTCAAGATGTCATTTATCAGATTTGGAGGCAAGTAAAAGAAACGGGTGATCCGTGTCATAAGAAATCAAAAAATTATGGTCGAAAAAGGATCCAAATAGATTTCGACAAAATGCGCAATGCTTCATTAGCTAAGCGTAGCACTCTTCGATCTTTACAAACTGTCTTGGGGCTTAAAACCAAGACAACTTTGCTGAAGTACATAAAGGAAGGAGTCTTACGCCGACATTCAAATGTGCTCAAACCATATTTGAATGATAATAATTTGAAAGCTCGTATTGAATTCTGCTTGGATATGCTTGAGGAGAGTAGCATACCACATGATCCAGTGTTTAAGCCTATGTATAATATTGTTCACATTGATGAAAAATGGTTCTATATAACGAAAAAGTCATCAAACTATTACCTTCTTGCAGATGAGGATGAGCCACATCGTATGTGTAGGAACAAAAATTACATCGATAAGGTCATGTTTTTAGTTGTTGTGGCTAGGCCAAGATTTGATGGTGATGGTAATGAGACCTTCTCAGGAAAAATTGGTTGCTTTCCAATAGTTCACAAGGTACCAGCACAAAGGTCTAGCATCAATAGACCTGCCGGGACACTTGAAACAAAACCAATCACTTCTATAAATAGAGAAGTCACTCGAAAGATGTATATCGACGAAGTTTTACCGGCAATCAAAGAAAAATGGCCACGAGAATATGCACATGAAACAATTTACATTCAACAAGATAATGCACCTTGTCATGTGCCTCTAGATGATGAAGAGTTTTGTAGAGCGGCTTGCGATGGGGGATTCGACATTCGTTTGAATTTTCAACCTCCTAATTCTCCCGATTTAAACGTATTGGATTTAGGCTTTTTTTTCTGCCATTCAATCTTTGCAGCAACAGGAAGTAACTAATTCGGTTGATGCACTTATTGAAGCTGTGGAAAAATCTTTTGATGCTTTTTCCGCCCAAAGTTCGAACAACATTTTTCTCACACTTCAATCTTGTATGATTGAGATAATGAAGGCGAAAGGATCCAACAACTACAAAATTCCTCACATGGAGAAAGAGATGTTGCTTAGGAGAGGCATGTTACCCACACAACTAAAATGTGACCCGGAATTATTTCAAGAAACTTTTGACTACTTGTATAATGTTGAGGAAATGTGAGGGCAGAAACTTAAACTCTTAAGTACTTGTATTTTATGATTTCTTTTGGTGTACTTGTATAATGTTGAGGAAACTTTTTTATTTCAAGAAACTTTTCAGTATTTTTAGTGTGCCTACTGAATAATTATTGTTTCTTCATTTACATAAAGATAAAATAACATGGCAGCTTTAGAGGGAAGATAATTTGTTTAAGGCTACACGTAATACCACTAACATAAGAAAATCCACTTTTTTATGTTCCATGTTAGATTCACAATTCATTTCAATTATCTTGCCACACGTAGTGCAATGCATGCAAACAAATGAACGCAGACGTGAAAGTTGAGGAATTATAAGTAAAAGAAAGAAAATAAAATACTATAATCGGGACAAATATACACCAGTATCCAAAAATAACAGGTGTAACTCATTTCAGTATCCAAAAACTCATTCCAGTAGTTTCATTATGAAAGAAGGATTAACCAAAGATATCAGGTTACAAAAAAAAACTCATTCCAGTATCCAAAAACACTTTATATGCCACACCTAGTTCAATGAATCTATGTATATTTTCAGCACATCTTCAATCCCTTTCCTCAACTCTTCATTCTTCAACTCCTCAATCTCAAGTCCATTCTCCAACTCTTCATCCTCCAACTCCTCAATCTCAAGTCCATTCTCCAACTCTTCATCCTTCAACTCCTCAATCTCAAGTCCATTCTCCAACTCTTCATCCTTCAACTCCTCAATCTCATCTCCAGAGTCCATTGTTTCTACTGGAACTTCATTCAGATCAAAGTTTTCCATGTTTAAGTTCAGAAAAGCTCTCTCACATTGTTGGACGAATTTTTGACGCAGATTTTTCACTCTTCTAGATTGCATTACCTCTGGAACTTCACCACAAACACTCATAGAAGACTCATCTTCATTAGGGGCTTTGTTCAACTCAAAATTGTTCTTGTACTGCCCTCCAAATGCTAGATCTTCAAACACCCATGTTTGCTTTGTTGTGACCTCATCATCACTTTTTGACATCACTTCATCTTCAAACAAAGTATCTCGAATTAGGTTGGTATCTCCATCCCCATCAAGTGAGTCTTCAACAACAAGAAGAGAAATATCTTCCAAGTTGCTGTCAATGCCCAAATCAAATGAGGGTACTTCATCAAACCATTTTTGTGGGGATGCCATTTTTTTTTTTGAGTTGAAAAGAAGAAGATGAATGGGAGATAGAAAACCATAAAATGAGTTTTTTATAATATTGGGTACACCAAGAGATATGGAAAGTTGTTATGGAGAATTGAAATGAATATATTATGAAAAGTTGTTATGGGAAACATGTGTACGTGTATTCCAAGAGGTGATTGAAAACCACAAAAGACTTTAAAGGGGTATATTAGGAATAACATTGTAAAAATGGTTAATTTTGCTTATATTTGTGACCAAAGATTGATGTTTTTTTTTGCTTATATGTGTGACCGGAGGGTGTATCTTTCTATCTTATTTATACATTTTTTAAATACATGTGAAACGAAGAAAGAATTGTTTTTATTTTTCTTTTTTAAAATGATAATAATACAACCCTAGCTTCAAATTAGAACGGAGCAAAACATGTATGAAACGATCGCAGAATCCTCTTTACTTCCACCACGATGAGGGGCAGTCTCTTTCTCCCCGCCACATTTCTCAGCTTTTACCACCGCTTCGCCGCCTCATCCACTAATCCGGCACAGTATGTTTGTTTATTTGTTTCATTTATTGATCTCTTTGTTTCTTTTAGCTACTATATCAACTTAATCAAGTAGTTCATAGATACAACGTGTAAGAAGCAATTCTTCTGGAAATTATATACTATATTTTGTGTACCATTGTTTTTGGTAGAAATACAAAATGATAAATAACCATTGAAACTCACACACACAAGCGAAGGGGTCGGAGTTCGAACCCCGACAAAATGTCGGCATAGCAATTTTGGTAATTTTGTCACTTAAGCTAGGACGTGTAGACTGTTTATCATTTTTATTACAACAAGTAAATAGGTGTAACGATTAACTATGTTAAGGAGTTAAAAGTCCAAGTTCGAATTATAGCATGAGAGAAAATACTATCATAAAAAAAAAAAAAATAGGTATATCAAATATAAATCCCATTGTAATGACAGAGTTAACAAGTTAATTATAACTACTCCAATGATGTGTTTGTTTTGGTGGTGGAAATTCCACGCTCAGCCAAAATCACGATAGCAATCAACGTTTATTATGAAGCTAGGAATATTAACTTCATAAAATCACGGTAAAATCAGCTCCAAACGCACAACAATTGTGACAAAAAGCTATACCAAACACATGCTAACTCTAATACATGAAAAGAAAACAAATTTTAGTTTTTTTTAATAGGCAAATATTAGTCAATTAATTGTAGGTTTAATAGTGTTTTACCCTTGTAATATAAGTCATTTCCGGGTTTACTCCTTGTAAAAGTTTTGTTTTGGTTTTCATCCTTGTAAATTTTCTTTTTTCTAGAATACCCCCCTAATAGGCCATTTTCAGATTTTTTTTTTCAGAAATTTTGGTTTTTGAATGATTTATTATTCTGCAAAAAAAAATTTTACAAGGACGAAAATCAAAACAAATTTTTTACAGGGGTAAAACACTATTAACCCTTAATTGTAATGTTAGCAATTTTTTCATTCATTACGGGTTTGAATTCTGGTACTTTAACTACTTCAATTACTTTAACGCATAGGTCAAACCATCATCACATGGTTCGCAACTTGCCTTGGTATGTCGTACGGGTACTAGCCTACTCGGTACGCAACTCTTGATGTATTGCCTGTGTAGGGGTATCCATAATCGATACTCAACCCGGGTTGGGTAATTCAACTGGTTTGAGCTAAGAGATAAGAAGTTGGAGGTATTGGGATCAACGACGGATGAAGGAGTAAAAACTAATCAAACAACTAATTACTAACATTCACCATTAAAAAAGAGTTGATACTAAACCCTGGGGATATTAAACAAACTATTAAACCAAACAAAACCACATTGATTTTAGCTAAGGGTCAAAGAAGTTGAAATTGTTGAGTCATCCCCCACATATTGTTGGTTCTTGGTGCTTTTGCATCTGCATTGTGACAACAACAATGTTTGGAAAAGACCAATAATGTTTGTTTCCACTGGTATGTGTGCATTTGTTGTAATATAACAATTATTCATATTCATTGTATTTGTTCATCTTGTTGTGTATCAATTCAAATTTCTTTGTTGTGTTTGGATAATAAGCAAAATTAGGGTCGAATCTTCTATTGTGATTAACCTTTTCATCAAGTGTTTTATACATTCGATTCATTGTTAATCAAATTCATGTTTTAAGGGTGAATTCACTATTTCATTAGTTCGCTAATTGTCATGAAATGAGAATAGTTCATATTATCAGTATTTGTTAGCTGGCCTTTGAGTGTATTATATCTCCAAAATAAGCTAGAACTCATCATGCTCTACTTATTCCGAAAGTAAGATGTATTCAGTCTCTTTAGATTTTTTGTCGTAATTTGTTAAATGCTAGCCAAAACTGTTGTTTGGTTGAACAAAATGTATTGCAGGAGGAATGGATTGTTAACAAGGTCCTAGTTTTAGGTTAATATGAAATGGTTTCTTGTGTTGCCTTGATAGTCTCATTTGATGTAACTTGATTTTGATTTGCCTTTGTCATTGTAGTATGTAGCATTGTAAGAGAAGTTTACTAGAATGTCCAAAGAGGTACTGTGGATTATATGGTGTCTACATTGTGGTCACATTGAAAATGAGATGACGATCATGTCCATGTCTCTCTAAAGGTTGTGATCACATTTTCTTCAACCAAATGAGATTATACGGCGTCTACGTTGTGATCGCATTGAAAATGAGATGACGATCATGTCCATGTCTCTCTAAAGGTAACCCTTTTGATTGCATATTATTGTGTTGTGCTTTTTAAACGATAAGCGACTAAGCGTTGTAGTATTTAATTTCTAGCAGAATTTCTTTTTTAACACTTAATAGCAGTTTTTGTTTGGGGAAAACAATTGTTATAGTTATTTATATATATTTAATCACGACATTTGATTTCCTGGACTATTTCCTCCTTCATTATGGTTGACTGTTTCCTTGTAGTCAATGGATAAGGATATTAGGTGAAATCATGGTGATGTTTGGTTCATTTGTCTGTCCTTGAAATTTAAGATTTTTCCCACTCGTTTTTTGCTGTTGTATTGCTACAACTTCTTTTGATTAGTATTAGTGATTTCAAGAGTCACTGCCACTTACTTTTGCTTTTTTGTGTGGGATTATAAGCGATTTATTTACAGAAATGGTAACAATGGCCTATTTTGGTTATGCTTTGCCTTTATTGGTATCCATTCATAAACCTTCCAAATAATGATAAATATTTTGTTTAGTACAATGAATCTCGACCGTAATCCACAAATATTAAGGAAAATATAACGCACGACCATGATTCGATTGTTTACTCTGGCACGTGAGAAAATGGGAACACGTGACTTTGGAGGCGTAGGAGGCGCCTTTTTATTTGCATTCTTTCCCCTTTCCTTTCATCTCTTAATGAAAACCTAGGTTAAAAAAAAATTCAAACAAAGTCGAGGCTTAAGTGACCTTTCAGAGTTTTACTTTGGGGGAAAAATCTGTGAATTACATGGAACCTAAGAGAAAAAGAAGTCAACCTAATGTAGACGAAAGTCCGTCTGAGGGAGAAGAAAGTCCACCTGTGGGAAAAGAAATTCCGACGGGATGGGATGTTAATTCTGAAGTTCAGAAAGATGGCTCGATTAAAACGGTACAAAAAATCTACTTTAGATTTTCTGTTTATGTTTGGGTGAAATTATCGAATTCTAGTTATGTCATTCAAGATTTTGAAATTTATTGATATTGATCATGCCTATAATTATCTTTTACATGGCTGCTGATTCAGTTTATTTCATTTTACGAGTTTAAGATTATGCTGCTGATATTGTTTTGCTTTTTGAATCGGCTAGTAAATGTCATGTCTGCTAATTAAATGCTGGAAAATGTGAACCCCCCGTTTCAATTGACAATACCTAACGCATAAAGATTAGTGTGGCCGGAGCAAAGAATTTTCCCATTTTGATTTTTTTTTAAAATGTGCACTATTGTTAAATAGTGGCTATTGTGCTAGCGGGATCTGAACAAATTGTTATTGTTCCATAATACAGTATTTAGTACAAAATGGTGTAAAAAAGCAGCACTATAGCACAGTTGCGTTGTGGAATTTGATCAAACCACTATTTTACAATAGTGTATATAAATTAAAGTCATTTTAATTAGACATTATTAAAATTATTAGATTTGTGTGTTCTTTAAGCGTCAAGCCATTGAGGGTCGACAAAGTGTCCTAGCCATGTTTGGTGCGTGTTCCTGATACCTGGTGAGGATTTTCTGGCACATGTCTTAAGAGGGTCGAATAGGTTCCAGTGTTGAAAACATGTGTGATATAAAAGTGTATGAAAATATTAGATGTATTCAAGATTCAAAATAGCTTTGTTAGAAAATGTGAAAGTTGCTCAAGAAACAATTGTAGTGTATAAAAAGTCATTGTAATTGAGATAATGTTTTGTCATTATACACATCAGCAGACATGAAAATGTGTATTTTGAATTATTATTTATTAGTCTCATCATGGAAATAAAATTGCCATTTATTTGTATGTGCCTACTAAATAGCATCCATAGCATCCATTATTCCTATAATCCAGAATACTAGATACTGATACATTCACATTAAACTTTCTTGATCTCGTGTATTCCAATCTCAGATGAGTAACGGTATTTTTGAAACTACATCCAGTGATCCAAAAATTACTGATATTTTTGGAATCAGTGCGTACAATTTATTGATAATTCTCAAATGGCATTGGATGGAAGCACTTTTCTGTATTCGGATGTCAAGAAACTAAATAACTTTGTTGAATTTTCATCGACTATGATTTGCTTGCTGTTGTTTTCTTTTAATTTTTCCTTTCTGAATGATCTCTTATCATTCTTTCAAATAGCACTTTTAATTATTCTCTTGTTGAATTATTGTAGTGGAAATATTTGCAGCAGTTCTACTTTATATCTCTGACATAGAGAGCAAATTAATATTAGTATTCATGTTGAAAGAAAGGAAATAAATTTTTGAATACTTTTCACCAATGTTTCTTTATTTTTTCGTATGAATGTCTATCATTTGACTGTGTTGTATTTTTCTGTTGCAGTCTTACTATTGTCCAGATACTGAGCAGTACTTCAACACATATCGCAGGCTCATACGGTATGTAAACTATGCTAAGAAAAAACGATTTGGACCCTACGAACCGGTGAGTTGAATTTTATTTTTCCTGAATCATCACATCAACTGAATGTGTTGTTCTTATCAGTCCCAGGATTTCCCATCAATTTTGTGAATGTTTCTTGCATTTTGGACATGTAATATTTTAAAATGTGTTTCATGGAAGTATCAAATGGTTTTGTCAACTGCTTTATTAAGTTTCAAAGTGGTTACTGACACTGTACTGCTGGAGATGAAGAGTGCGACAAATTCTTGGGACGTTAGATCTCCTCCATAATTTAGTTATGTTATTCCTCTATTTTGTGTGTCCCTTTCTCGATAGTGACCAACTTGGCAAATATGACAACTACATTTTCTACTTCGAGTTTAATTTTTTCAGTTGGAGTCTGCAATACCTTACTTTATATTAGTATATTAGATACTTATTGTTTTTCAATTTGTGGAGTTGATTGTCATAAAGGTTTCTAAATTCCCTTTGCGAAGATTTATTCCCATCATGTTACCCTCCTGAAAGTTTCTTGATTATATATGATTTTGAGCTAAGCTATCATTGGCAACCTGGAACATCAATCTTATGTTTCTTTCTATTTGCAGTTGTTGGAATCAACTGAAATAAGTACTCCCATTGCTTCCAGTCCCATGAAGACATCAGCTGCCTTGTCACTTCCTGTGGGACCACGCCAACCAAGCTCAGCTTCGTTAGCTGCTGATCAGGGTAAATTTCTGAACAGAACTTTTAAAATGGATAATGTTTGTCTGTGATCATAGGCTTGCGAAACTGGCGACGAATAGGAGGGTAGACCATAGGCTTATACATGAGCTAATGAATACTCCCTCCATTCCTGTATAGTTGCAGTGATGGTCGCGTTGCAATCTTTAATATTGTGGACAACAACGGCCAAACACAGCTAATGCAGATTCAATCGTAATCGCAGAGACATCAAAAACCTTGATCTTACGACCCTGGTCGCGGCAGCGGATGATTTTTTGAAACCTTGGTGGCATGCCTCAATTGTTTTTCTTCTTAATTGAAGTCAACAAGACAATTGATTCAATTTGTGTTTCTTTCAGATGAGGATGAGGATTCTAAATCATCCAGCGCAGGCAAAAGTGGTGATGCGGAGAAAGACGAGGAATCTGTGCCCAAGAAGGATGCTGCTGTCTTTACTGAGTTGGGAACTGATTCAGCAGGTAAACATAAACCATTCTGTTTCAAGTGGATTTATTTTCATATACTCTTATTTCACTGTTTTTGTTTTATACTTTAGAAAGGTCTTGACAGTGCTTATATGGTTATATATCTATACATTCAAAATCATTTTGTTGGCACTTTTTTGGGATGAATTTTTACAAACAGAATGTCATGTGTGTTTGTTCTTAACATTTGACGCGACTTTCTATCATTGTTCTTAACATTTGATGTGAAATTTTAGCCATGCCTTGGCTACCTTCTTTTATGGTATACATCTTGATTTTTTCAAGATGAGACTTTTCGCATTGCAAAAACTTATAACAGAAACATTCATTTGCAACTTCAAATTTGGGTTAAGGAATGTAATAATTGACAAATTTTTCATTTTCATATGGCAGTGGATCAAAACACTCAGGAGAGGAGGATGAGTAGCAGGCCGAAGATAGCCAACACAATGTTGAAAGGTTTTGTTCTGTCTAAGGAAAAAAAAGAGAGAAGGAAGAAGAAGAAGGATTAAGCAATGATTTGTACTCTTCTTTGTGACTTGCATCATAGTATCACTCACTAAATTCCATTGTACCTTTAAGCTACTTTATCATAATATAGTGTACTTGTTGCTGAGTAATTTCACCAATAAAGTGAGTTTTTATTTCATCAATCTTCTATGTACTATGCTCTGTTGTCAAAGCGGAAAAGCGGCGCGGCGCGGTCAGCCTAAAAATTGACGCGGCGTGGGATGTGGGCGCGCAGTATAAAAAAAAAATAGAATTAATAAAGATGAAAAATTAAAGATAATTAATTCATTTTCACTAATAATTAGTTTATTTTTCATTTTCACTAAAAATTAAAGTATAATTTGTTCTTGAAAATAATAAGTGACAATTGTTTCTTCTAATAAAAGTTCTTCTTTATTTATTTTTATGTTCTTCTTCTTCTTCTTCTTCTTCTCTATATCGACGATGAACATGAGTGAGTAGACTCTTCTTGTCTTGGGATTGTTGGATGAGTCTAATGATTTAATCCTAATCAAACCAAGCCTCTAACCTTAATTTTATGTAAACCTATTTTCTAATCTCTTTCTTCGTTCTTATAATCAATAACAAATATTAATCTCTTTCACCAGTCTTCTCCTTTTCATTGTAACCGTTCATAGTTTTTCTACAACTAGGGGTGTACATGGGTTAGGTCAACCCATAAATTTTGATCAAACCCACCTAACAAAAAATGAGTTGGGTCGGGTAATTAGGTAAGTATGGTTTATAAAAATGAAAAACCTATAAAAATAAATGGGTTACGGGTAAAACTTAACCCAATAACCCACTTACCCAATAATGATAACATTTTTTGTTTATTTCCATAGGGAAGAAGGAAAATATCAAAGGTTTTGAACATAAACCAAGTCATATTTCCAAACATGCTAGAGTTATAAATTAAGATGTTGCACATTTTAGTTATTTTGATGCTAATGAGATTTTATGTCATACAACTTTAGTTTGTTGCAAATATTTTATGATGTAGTTTATTGTTTGATATTATCATTTATTATTTTATCATGCTAAAAAAGGAGTGAAAATAAGTTACCTAATCCTTTTAAGAAAGAGGACTTTAGTAACGAATTTTCACGGACGCGTGTTTCTACGTGCTGCAATTAAAACTCCAATAAAAAAACTCGCACAACTAATTAACACACCACTAAAAACTCCAATAAAAAAATAAATCAGAGCTGTCTTGTGTGGTTCTACAACAAGCAAACAACCGCACCATCTTCCTCTCCCCCACCCCCCCAATCATTCAAACTAGCTCCACAATATAGCAGTACCGACAACCTCTTTCCCCTTTCCGATCGAATTTCCTCCCCCACCACCACACCTTCCTCCCTCCCTCATCATTCAACAATGTTTTTTTTTTTGATGAAGCCATCATTCAACAATGTTAAAAAGTGAAAATCAACATGAAAATAAAAACAAAATAAAGCATGTATATTAAGAGAAGTAATTAGATTCAGTATTAGGAAAAATTGGATGTTTGAGGATGAGAAGAGTCATTCGAGAACATAGAAAGAATTGGGGAGTAAGGAGAAATAGTGTGGGTTGAGCAAAAATGGTCATAAAAAGGGATAAGAATTAACATTTTTACTATTAAGTTGGAAGCTGCTAGGCATAGAAGAGAGAGACGGTGAGTTACTCAAAAAAATTCACTTTTTAATTTTTTTTATTTTAAAAAATGTTCAGAAACTGCCAAGGCGTAGAAAAGAGATTTACACACGCGTCCATGAAAATTCGTTGTCCAACTCCCGCACCAAACAACATTTCTCTTTAAGAAAGAGGATTGCTATTTGGTACGGGACTTTAGTAACGAATTTTCACGGACACGTGTTTCTACGCGCTGCAATAAAAACTCCAATAAAAAAAACTCGCACAACTAATTGACGCACCACTAAAAACTCCAATAAAAAAATAAAACAGAGTTGTCCTGTGTGTGGTTCTACAACAAGGAAACAACCACACCACGTTCCTACCTCCCCCCTCATAATTCAAACTACTTCCACAACACATCAGTACCAACAATTGTAGTATTCCTTGATGAATCAATGATTACAAAGCTATTTATAGCTTGCTGATGCTGTACAGAAGCTTACAATAGGATAGCAAATCAGCAGATTAATACTATGCTATGCTAATGATAAGTAACTTGGGCTCTAAGCTAACTCAGTCAACAGTTTTGATAACTTCTTTATTCTTATAATGTCATAGCCTCACAAGTTGGAGATTGGTAGATGTCTATCAATCCCAACTTGGATAATAAGATGTTGAATTGCCAAGGAAGCAAGGATTTTGTGAAAAAATCAGCAACTTCATCTTGAGAAGAGACTGAGAGAAGGTTCAAGATGTCTGCATGCAACTTTTCTCTGACTATGTGACAATCAATTTCGAGATGTTTGCCTTTCATGAAAAACAGGATTGGCAGCAACGTGGAGGGCACTTTGATTGTCACAAAATAAGATTGGGAGCTTGCTACAGTTGATGTCTAAATCATGTAGCAGATAAAGAAGTCATTGAAGTTCACATGTAGCTAAGGTTAAGGCACGATATTCAGATGATCTGGAAATAGTAATTACAACCTGCCTATTTGGCATCACCAAAATTAAACCAGAGAAGCAAACATGTATGAAACGATTGCATAATCGTCTCTGTACCTTTCACACATTTCTCAGTTTTTACCACCCCTTAGCCGCCTCACCTTCCTTTCAACGCTGTACAATATGTTTGTTTATTTGTTTCATTTATTGATATCAACTTAATCAACGTGTTACAAGCAATTATTTTGGAAATTATATACTATATTCTTTGTTCATCAATTTTATTACTACACAAAAATAGGTGTATCAAATATAAATTCCATTGTAATGACATAATCAACAAGTTGATCGTCATCGTGAGCTTAGCGTGGTTGGTATGGACAATGCATAATATATGCAATGTTCAGGATTCAAATCACGGCCACCACCAAAAATATAATCAACAAGTTAATCATAACTACTTTAACTCTCATACACGAAAAGACAACATATTTTAGCTTTTTTTTGGATAAACAAATATTAGTAAATTAATTGTTATGCTGGTATTTTTTTTAATTCATTGGGGGTATGAATCCTGGTACTTTAACTACTTCAATTCTTTTAACCCTTAGGTGAAACCATAGTCACTTGGTTTGCAACATGCTTTGGTATGTCATACGGGTACTCGCCTACTCGGTACACAACTCTTGAAGTATTGCCTGCGTAGGGTTATACATAGTCGATACTCAACCCAGGGTTGGGCCACTCAACTGGTTTGAGTTAAGAGATAAGAAGTTGGAGGTATTGGGTTCAATGTCTGACGAAGGAGTGAAAACTAATCAAACAACTAATTACTAACATTCGCCATTAAAAGAAAGATGATACTAAACCCTGGGGATGTTAAACGAACTGTTACACCAAACCAAACCACACTGATTTGAGCTAAGGGTTAACAAAGTTGAGATTGTTGAGTCAACCCCCACAAACCGTTGGTTCTTTTACTGCGCGTTTGCACTGTGACAACAACAATGTTTGGAATAGATCAATAATGTTTGTTTCCACTGGTATGTGTGCATTTGTTGTAATATTACTTTTAACAAATATTCATATTCAATGTATTTATTCTTGATCTTGTTGTGTGTCAATTCAAATTTCTTTGTTGTGTTTGGATAATAAGCAAAACTAGGGGAATATTTTCTATTGTGATTAACCTTTTCATCATTATAAGTGTTCTATACATCCAATTTACTGTTAATCCAAAAATGAAATTTATTCAGATATTTTATCTTTAGATTTTTTGTCGAAAGTTGTTAAATACTAGCCGACACTGTTGTTTGGTTGAATAAAATGTTTGCAGCAGAAACTGGATTATTAGCAAGGTCCTTGTTTTAGGTTAATATGAAATGGTTTCTTGTGTTGCTTTGATATCTCATTTGATACTTGATTTTGATTTGCCTTTATCATTATACAGCGTCTACGTTGTGGTCACATTGGAAATGAGACAATGATCATTGTCCATGTCTCTCTAGAGGTATCATTTTTTATTGCTTACTTTTTAAATGATAAGCGACTGAGCGTCATAGTATTGTATTTTTACCATAATTGCTTTTAGCATTTCATAGTAGTTTTTGTTTGGGGGAAAACAATTGTTGTAGGTATTTATATATTTGATCACAACATTTGATCTCTTTGACTATTACCTTCTTCATTATTGTTGACTTTTTTCTTTTAGTCAATGGATAAGGATCTGACTTCTGAGGTGAAATCATCGTGATATTGTGTCCATTTGTATGTGCTTGAAATTTAAGATTTTTCCCACTCTTTTTCCGATGTTGTATTGCTACAACTTTTTTCGATGTTTTAGTGATTTTAAGAGACGATGCCCCTTACTTTTGCTTTTTTGTGTGGAATTGTTGGCATTTTGCTTACAGAAATGGCAACATGGCCTATTTTGGTTATGTTTTGCCCTGATAGGTATACGTTCATAAACCTTCCGAATAATGATAAATATTTTGTTTAGTACAATGAATCTCGTCCGTAATCCATTAATGTTAAGGAAAAATGTAATGCACGACCATGATTCGATTGCTGGCTATGACACGTGAGAATATGGGAACACGTGACTTTGAAGGAGTATGAGGCGCCTTTTTATTTGCATTCTTTCCCATCTCCTTATCAAAAAATTAGGTTAAAAAACAGTATTTCAGACAAAGTCGAGGCGGAAGAGACCTTTCACAGATTTGTTTCAGGGGAAAAATCTGTTGATTAGATGGCACCTAAGAGAAAAAGAACTCCATCTAATGGAGACGAAAGTCCATCCGAGGGAGACGAAAGTCCATCTATAAAAATGGTACTCAAAATCTACTTTAGATTTTTTGTTTATGTTCTGTGACATTATCGATTTCTAGTAATGTCATTCAAGATTTTGAAATTTATTGATATTGATTATGTCTCGAATTATCTTTTACATGTTTGATGATTCAATTTATTTTATTTTATGGATTAAGATTATGCAGCTGGTTTTGTTTTGTTTTTCGAATTGGCTTAGTACATGTCATGTCTGCTAATTAAATGCTGAAAAATCTGATTACCTAACACATAAGGATTATTATGGCTGGAGAAATTTTTTTACCAATTTTTAATTTTTTAAAAATGTGAATTGCTGTAAAGTAGTTCCTACAGTGAGGTAGCGGGATTTGAACAAATTGCTATTGTCCCATGATGCAATTACAATATTTAGAACAAATATTGTCGAAAAGTGGCACTATAGCACAGTTGCATAACGGAAATTGAACTAACCATTGTTTTACAATAGTGTATACAAATTAAAGTAATTTTAATCAGACATGTTAAAGTTATTAGATTGGCATGTTCTTTAAGCGTCAAAGAGGTGTCCTAGCCATGTTTGGTGCATGTCCAACCAACATTTTTTAAACCTGGTTAAAACTCTAGCAAGTGTCTTAAGAGTGTCGCGTATGATCCAGTGATGCAAACATGTGTATGAAAGTGTATGAATATACTAGATGTATTCAAGCTTCTAGCCTTGTTAGAAAATGTGAAAGTTGCTCAAGATTCAAGCTTCTACTGTTTATATATGATTTTGAACTAAGCTATCATTGAAAACCTGGAACATCGATCTTATGTTTCTTTCTATTTGCAGTTGTTGGAATCAGCTGCCTTAGTTTCCAGTCCCAGGAAGACATCAGCTGCCTTGTCAAATCCTGGGGGACCACGCCAATCAAGCTCGGGTTCGTTAGCTGCTGATCAGGGTAAATTTCTGAACAGAAATTTTAATATGGATAATGTTTGTCTATGATCATAGGCTTGCGAAACTGGCAACGAATAGGAGGGTAGACCATAGGCTTATACATGAGCTAATCAATACTCCCTCCATTCCTGTATAGTTGTTGTTTTAAGGTTATTTAAACGTACCAAAAAACCCAATAAACTGTTACTTTTGATGAAATTATGTCTTTTCCTATTGCAGCTTTAAATTGTTGGTTGTTATCTGATTCCACATATTTCTCTATACACTAAATAGTTAAGCATGTTATTTAAAAAAAAAATAGTATGTTACAATGAACTTTGAAAATGACAAATAAATATGAACATTTTTTTAATCAATAGGGACAAGTAAAAAGGAACGAGGAAACATTTGAGCTTCATAGTGGCACACAAGTTTTAAATCATAGTTTTGGCGACAGTTGCGTTGCAATCTTTAATATTGCAAAGAACAACAGCCAAACACAGCTAATTCAGATTCAATCAGTGATCACAGAGACATCAAAAGCCTTGATGTAGTGACTCAGATAATTTTTTGAAACCTTGGCGGCACACTTCAATTGTTTTGTTATTAATTGAAGTCAACAAGACAATTGATTAAGTTTGTGTTTCTTTCAGATTATGATCATAAATCATCCAGCATAGTAGAAAGTCATGGTGTGAAGGAAGATGAGGAATCTGTGCCCAAGAAGGATGCTGCTGTCTTTACAGAGTTGGGAACTGATATGAACAAAGACGAGGAATCTGTGCCCAAGAAGGATGCTGCTGTCTTTACAGAGTTGGGAACTGATATGAACAAAGACGAGGAATCTGTGCCTCAGAAGGATGTTGTTGTCTTTACTGAGTTGGGAACTGATGTGAACGAAGACGAGGAATCTGTGCCTACGAAGGATGCTGCTGTCTTTACTGTGTTGGGAACTGATGTGAACGAAGACGAGGAATTTGTGCCTCAGAAGGATGATGTTGTCTTTACTGAGTTGGGAACTGATGTGAACGAAGACGAGGAATCTGTGCCTACGAAGGATGCTGCTGTCTTTACTGTGTTGGGAACTGATGTGAACGAAGACGAGGAATTTGTGCCTCAGAAAGATGCTGTTGTCTTTACTGAGTTGGGAACTGATGTGAACGAAGAAGAGGAATCTGTGCCTACGAAGGATGCTGCTGTCTTTACTGTGTTGGGAACTGATGTGAACGAAGACGAGGAATTTGTGCCTCAGAAGGATGATGTTGTCTTTACTGAGTTGGGAACTGATGTGAGCGAAGACGAGGAATCTGTGCCTACGAAGGATGCTGCTGTCTTTACTGTGTTGGGAACTGATGTGAACAAAGACGAGGAATTTGTGCCTCAGAAAGATGCTGTTGTCTTTACTGAGATGGGAACTGATGTGATCGAAGACGAGAAATCTGTGCCTCAGAAGGATGCTGTTGTCTTTACTGAGTTGGGAACTGATGTGAACGAAGACGAGGAATATGTGCCTAAGAAGGATGATGCTGTCTTTACTGAGTTGGGAACTGATGTGAACAAAGACGAGGAATCCGTGCCTAAGAAGGATGCTCCTGTCTTTACTGAGTTGGGAACTGATGTGAACGAAGACGAGGAATCTGTGCCTAAGAAGGATGCTGCTGTCATTTCTGAGTTGGGAACTGATGTGAACGAAGACGAGGAATTTGTGCCTAAGAAGGATGATGATGCCTTTACTGAGTCGGGGACCGATGTGAAAGAAGACGAGAAATCTGTGCTTAAGAAGGATGCTGCTATCTTTAATGAGTTGGGAACTGATTCAGCAGGTACAAGATCAACCATATCCCATTGCTATTGGATTTATTTTCATATATACTTATATGATTATATATCTATACATTCAAAATCATTTTGTTGGCACTTTTTTGGGATGAATTTTTACAAACAAAATGTCATGTGTGTTTGTTCTTAACATTTGATGTGACTTTCTGTCACTGTTCTTAAACGATGCTTGAAATTTTTGTCATGTCTTGGCTAACTTCTTTTTTGGTATACATCTTAATTTTTTCAAGATGTGACCTTTCACATTGCAAAAACTTATAAAAGAAACATTCATTTGCAACTTCAAATTTGGGTTATGGAATGTAATAATTGACAAATTTTTCATTTTCATATGGCAGTGAATCATAACACTCCGGAGAGGAGGATGAGTAGCAGGCCGAAGATAGCCAACACAATGTTGAAAGGTTTCGTTCTGACTAAGGAAATAAAAGAGAGAAGGAAGAAGAAGAAGAAGAAGGATTAAGTAATGATTTGTACTCTTCTTTGTGACTTGCCTCATTGTATTACTCACTGAATTCCATTGAACCTTTTTGCTACTTTATCATAAGATCTCTTTAGTGTACTTGCTGCTGAGTGATTTCACCAATAAAGTGAGTTTTTATTTCATCATTTTTCTCTGTATTGTGCTTATTTTTTCTGTTGTGAGTTACTGGTTTTGTTAATCATAAAAAAATGGTGCTTCCATCTTGATTTCAATGGCTGAAAACAACCGCTTCAAAGGTGTCTAAGCTGATCTGAAACACATTCTTGAACGCATGAACCACCTAGAAGCTGAATATGTCAACAATCACACCCTTATCATCGACCTTTGAAATGGTTTGGAGTCCAGCATGACATCCAACGCCACTACTGCAACAACCCTTTCAGGTTAGATATGTCAAGCTCGACTTCCCCTGCTTCGACGAACGGATGTTTTGCAGTGGATCCTTAAAGCTAAACATTTTTTTTAACTATAACGCTATCTCTGATGATCAACGCACAATCACATCGATCCCCAAAAATATAACAAGGCTTATCTTGAATAAATTTTAGTTCATAAGATTAAAATATTATTTCAGCATAACATAGTTTATGTCAAAAGGAAAAACAGAATTTTAACCGATCATCACACACCAGCAAATACAGAGATTAAAATCCCTAAAGATACATTTTTCTCTTCTTTCATAGAAGTAATTCTTGATTTGGGAGATATGTAAATATCCTTCATTCACTTCAAAAGTCCCTAGCCGATTGATTCCATCCACCAGTCTCCTCCTCTTGATTGTAACTCCGTTCATAGTTTCTCTGCAACCAATAATCGATTGTTCATTTTAAACGGGAGAAATTTATGCAGAAAAGTATGAAGAAAAATAATAGAAAAACAGGTTCTATAGCCTTATTACCTCAGGTGTAAAAGTGAGAGCCACCTTAACTTCTCCACAATATTTTTCATCCTTCACAAGTTTGTAAGAATTCTCTGGAAGGCTACCCTCTTGAATCACTGCCTCTAAAGGAATTCTATAGGCAGAAATGAATGCCAAAATTGCAAATTATAACTTTCTAACCTTCTTTTAAGTGTAAACTAGTTTTAAGAAAAGAAGTGTACGCTCAAAATAAATGGAATTAACAAAGTTTAAACCGTGTTATATTATAAGATAAATGCTTGTCAATATGATAAAAAAAAAAAGGAGAATGATGTTTAGTTAAAAAATAGAGCGGGTGTTTGTGTAATTTATGAAGACCTTAAGAGGTTAGTGTAATTTGCCATGATAAAATCATTGATATATTTATTATTATATATTATGAAATGGTAAGAAAAAAAATGTTGAAATAATTAAAATAGTAAATATTTCATTATTGATAAAAATGTCGTTATGAGTCCCGTGTATGAATTGTACAACAATATTATTTTGTGACTCATTTATCATGTTTTTAGTATTTTTTTATAGTCATATTTCTAAAAGATATAATAATTAATAATCTACAATAATATTTTATAATATGACATGGTGGCCTGAATTTTTTGCTTCTCTGTTGGTTTCGAAATATGTTGAGATATATAGGTTTCAATGTGTCTTGTTTGTCTATACTCTGGTACTTCAAGTTCGAAAGAGCTTTTATGCTTGCTGATTTGTTTTGGAAGTCATTGACATTTGGATTTTGATACCTTGATGACGGTCGATCCATTAATTGTTTTTCGTAGAGGTTCACTTTTCTTGCTGATTAGTAAATTTTTGTTAAGATAGATTTGGGTCGATCCACTTGGTCTGATTTATTATGTTGTATCCCCATTTTTTGTTGTACCTGAGTCAGGTCTAATGTCCTCAGACTCTTTATCTATTTCTTTTTATTTAATATTATTTTTTTTACTAAAAAAAAGATAAGAAAAAAAAAGCAAATTAATTTTAGAGAAGAAGCAATCTTGAAAATGTGTAATTTTTTGAAAAGTAGGTATATACCTTGTAATAAATATTTTGTAATTTTTTTTAACTCTTTAGATATTTAAAAGTTGAATTATAGTAAAATTTGCTTTGATTGGTATTAAGTTAGTGTGTTTTATCGAGTGAGTTTGTTTTAATTTGATTTTAGGAGAAAAAATAGGAGGTAGTTGAAGCAAAAGACACAAAAAGATATAATTTTGATGATGTGTCAAAAAATTAAGAAGACGTAAGATTGTATTTTTTGTAGACATTAAGTTTCGTAATTTTTTTTTGTACAAATTTTCATGATTAGAGAATTAGAGAATAGAAGATTGTAATTTGTTTTGATTGTGATTAAGATTAAATTTGTTCGTTCTTTAAAAAAAGATTAAGTTAGTGTATTTTATCATCTGAGTTTGTTTTAATTTGTTTTTAAGAGAGAAATTATAGGGGGAAGTTGAAGCAAAAGACACAAAGGATATAATTTTGATGACGTGTCAAAAAATTAAGAAGGGGTAAGATTGTATTTTTGATAGACATTAAGTTTCATATTTACATAATAGATATCAATACACTCCCAGGAAACATTGATAAAGTCAGTTGAAGTCAAAAATAAAAAAAATGTAAAACAATCTGGGCAACTGATTGAAACACCAGCAGCAGTATAGACATTACATTCCAAATAAACAAGAAAAACATTAAGAATACCCTGAATTCATTTGTTATAAGGAATTCACTGATTGACAAATAAGAATACCCTCAAGATTAATAATGCACAATTTCCCTTCCCCAAATTATCTGGGGGTAACAGTCAGCATTACAATATTAAACAATAAACATATACCCCCAATGTAACTGCTTCAAAATTCTTCACACCTTTACATAAGAATGCAGCCCAGTTAGAAAACTCTATGTAACCTAGGGGCCAAATCATGGTTCTAAATTACAGTTGCGATCACAGTTGCAGTTATAGTTACACACTTACACTGCAAGCCATGATATTGCTACAAAATGTAGACTAATGTGATCACAATTGCAATGCCATTGCAGAGACCTTTAAAACCTTGCAATGAAAACCCCATTAAAAGAAACAGAGGAATTGAAATGAAGTATTTATATAGACTAAGAATTAAAGTACAAAAAACAATAAAAACAAATCTTGACATGAATTGTTTTGCATGAAGCTTATAACATAACATTATCGAAAAAAGCAAATGATAACTTATCACCTCAAGGAGGAGCATACTCCCAGGTCCCAAGCCAATTCCACCAGACCAACCCAAATGGGTTGCAACTAATTAGAAATTAACAAAGAAAAAGTCACCTGAATTGATTCACTAATTCAATCATCAATTAAAAATAGACTCAATTATCAAGCTTTATGAACAACAAATATGTAGATCGGGCCAACTTAAGATGAAAATTTAAGCACCTGAATATTTTTATATCATAAGTAGTATGGTTGTTTTCAACGTTCAATAGATGTTTCTGTCCTTATTGAATATTCTGTGATTTTTTTCTATAATTCATATTTTTATCGTTCTGAAATGCATTATTACATTTAAATAAATAAACCAATTTCTCACGGAATTTCCAACAGATAGCTCATTTCCAGCGAACTTTCCTGCGGTTTTTGCGGCAACGCGCTAACAGGCAGAAAAACCTGGGAACCAAAATACTTTTCCTGCGGCTAGTACTTTTCCTGCGGATCCTAAAATCCTAAGGAACCTATTACCACGAAGGTATTACCTGGGAACCAAAATGCTTGGCAAAATCCGTAGGAAACACATTTCCTGCGGAATTTGTACCAAACTCCGCTGGTAATTCCGCAGGAAATTCGAGAGTTTCTAGTAGTGTGTGACTTTGTTGTTATACTACTTTTAACAATTATTCATATTCATTGTATTTGTTCTTGATCTTGGATTGCGTCTATGTTGTGGTCACATTGGAAATGAGACAATGATCATTGTCCATGTCTCTCTAGAGGTATCGTTTTGTATTGCTTACTTTTTAAATGATAAGCGACTGAGCGTCATAGTATTGTATTTTTACCAGAATTCCTTTTAGCATTTCATAGCAGTTTTTGTTTGGGGGAAAACAATTGCTATAGTTATTTATATATTTGATCACAACATTTGATCTCTTTGACTATTACCTTCTTCATTATTGTTGACTTTTTTCATTTAGTCAATGGCTAAGGATCTGACTTCTAAGGTGAAATCATCGTGATGTTGTGTCCATTTGTCTGTGCTTGAAATTTAAGATTTTTCCCACTCTTTTTCCGGTGTTGTATTGCCACAACTTTTTTCGATTTGTATTAGTGATTTTAAGAGACGATGCCCCTTACTTTTGCTTTTTTGTGTGGAACAATTGGCATTTTGCTTACAGAAATGGCAACATGGCCTATTTTGGTTATGTTTTGCCCTTATTGGTATACGTTCATAAACCATCCGAATAATGATAAATATTTTGTTTAGTACAATGAATCTCGTCCGTAATCCATAAATGTTAGAAAATTTTAATGCACGAACATGATTCGATTGCTGGCTATGGCACGTGAGAATATGGGAACACGTGACTTTTGATGAGGAGGAGGCGCCTTTTTATTTGAATCCTTTCCCTTTCATCTTCTTATATCACAAAATTAGGTTAAAAACAGTGTTTCAAACAAAGTCGAGGCGGAAGAGACCTTTCACAATTTTATTCCGGGGGAAAAATCTATTGATGAGATGGCACCTAAGAGAAAAAGAACTCCGCCTAATGGAGACGAAAATCCATTTGAGGGAGATGAAAGTCCATCTGTGGGAAAAGAAATTCCGACCGAATGGGATGTTATGTCGGACATTCAGATTGACGGATCTACAAAAACGGTACTTAAAATCTACTTTAGATTTTCTGCTTATGTTCTGGTGACATTATCGATTTCTAGTAATGTCATTCAAGATTTTGAAATTTATTGATATTTATTATGTCTCGAGTTATCTTTTACATGTTTGCTGATTCAGTTTATTTTATTTTATGAATTAAGATTATGCTGCTGATTTTGTTTTGTTTTTCGAATTGGCTTAGTACATGTCATGTCTGCTAATTAAATGCTGAAAAATCTGATTACCTAACACATAAGGATTACTGTGGCCGGAGAAATTTTTTTTCCCAATTTTGAATTTTTTTTAAATGTGCATTGTTGTAAAGTAGTGCCTACAGTGGTAGGATTTGAACAAATTGCTATTGTCCCATGATACAATTACAATATTTAGAACATAATGTTGTCGAAAAGTGGCACTATAGCACAGTTGCATAACGGAAATTGAACTAACCATTGTTTTACAATTGTGTATACAAATTAAAGTAATTTTAATCAGACATTATTAAAGTTATTAGATTGATATGTTCTTTAAGCGTCAAGCCATCGAGTGTTGACTAACTGTCCAAGAGTTATCCTAGCCATGTTTGGTGCATGTCCAGCCAACATTTTTTTAACCGAGTACCTGATTCGAACTTTGGCACGTGTCTTAAGAGTGTCGCGTAGGGTCCAGTGATGAAAACATGTGTATGAAAGTGTATGAAAATATTAGATGTATTCAAGCTTTAAAATAGCTTTGCTCAAGATTCAAGCTTCTACCGTTTATATATGATTTTGAGCTAAGCTATCAATGACAACCTGGAACATCAATCTTATGTTTCTTTCTATGTGCAGTTGTATTCAAGCTCGGGTACGTTAGCTGCTGATCAGGGTAAATTTCTGAACATAACTTTTAAAATGGATAATGTTTGTCTATGATGATATGAGGGTAGACTGTAGGCTTATACATGAGCTAATCAAATCTTGTATGGTTGTTGTTTTAAGGTTATTTACATGTACCAAAGAACCCAATAAACTGTTACTTTTGATGAAATTATGTCTTTTCCTATTGCACCCTTAAATTTTGTTATCTGATTCCACATATTTCTCTATGCACTAAATAGTTAAGCATGTTATTGAAAAAAAAAATAGTATGTTACAATGAACTTTGAAAATGACAAATAAATATGAACATTTTTTTTAATCAAAAGCGACAAGTAAAAAGGAACGGAGGAACATTTGAGCTTCATAGTGCACACAAGGTTTTAAATCATAGTTATGGCAACAGTTGCGTTGCAATCTTTAATATTGCAGAGAACAACAGCCAAGCAAAGCTAATGCATATTCAATCTTGATCGCAGAGACATAAAAAACCTTGATGTTGCGACTCAGATCAATTTTTGAAACCTTGGTGGCACACTCAATTGTTTTGTTCTTAATTGAGGTCAACATGACAATTGATTAAGTTTGTGTTTCTTTCAGATGATGATTTTAAATCATCCAGCATAGCCGAAAGTGGTGGTGTGAAGGAAGATGAGGAATCTGTGCCCAAGAAGGATGCTACTGTCTTTACTGAGTGTGGAACTGATGTGAACGAAGACGAGGAATTGGGAACTGATGTGAACGAAGACGATGAATATGTGCCTAAGAAGCATGCTACTGTCTTTACTGAGTTGGGAACTAATGTGAACGAAGGTGAGGAATATGTGCCTCAGAAGGATGATGTTGTCTTTACTGAGTTGGGAGCTGATGTGAACGAAGACGAGGAATCTGTGCCTAAGAAGGATGTTGTTGTCTTTACTGAGTTGGGAACTGATGTGAACGAAGGCGAGGAATCTGTGCCTAAGAAGGATGCTGCTGTCTTTACTGAGTTGGGAACCGATGTGACCGAAGGCGAGGAATCTGTGCCTCAGAAGGATGATGTTGTCTTTACTGAGTTCGGAGCCGATGTGAACGAAGACGAGGAATCTGTGCCTGAGAAGGATGCTGTTGTCTTTACTGAGTTGGGAACTGATGTGAACGAAGGCGAGGAGTCTCTGCCTCAGAAGGATGATGTTGTCTTTACTGAGTTGGGAGCTGATGTGAACGAAGACGAGGAATCTGTGCCTAAGAATGATGCTGCTGTCTTTACTGAATTGGGAACCGATGTGAACGAAGGCGAGGAATCTCTGCCTCAGAAGGATGATGTTGTCTTTACTGAGTTCGTAGCTGATGTGAACGAAGACGAGGAATTTGTGCCTGAGAATGATGTTGTTGTCTTTACTGAGTTGGGAACTGATGTGAACGAAGGCGAGGAATCAGTGCCTAAGAAGGATGTTGTTGTCTTTACTAAGTTGGGAACTGATGTGAACGAAGGAGAGGAGTCTCTGCCTCAGAAGGATGATGTTGTCTTTACTGAGTTGGGAGCTGATGTGAACGAAGACGAGGAATCTGTGCCTAAGAAGGATGTTGCTGTCTTTACTGAGTTGGGAACTGATTCAGCGGGTAAAAGATAAACCATCCCATTGCTATTGGATTTATTTTCATATATACTTATATGATTATATATCTATACATTCAAAATCATTTTGTTGGCACTTTTTTGGGATGAATTTTTACAAACAGAATGTCATGTGTGTTTGTTCTTAACATTTGATGCGACTTTCGGTCATTGTTCTTAAAAGATGCTTGAAATTTTTGCCATGTCTTGGCTAACTTCTTTTTTGGTATAAATCTTGATTTTTCAAAGATGAGACTTTTCACATTACAGAAACTGATAAAAGAAACATTCATTTGCAACTTCAAATTTAGGTTATGGAATGTAATAATTGACAAATTTTTCATTTTCATATGGCAGGGGATCAAAACACTCAGGAAAGGAGGATGAGTAGCAGGCCGAAGAGAGCCAACACAATGTTGAAAGGTTTCGTTCTGTTTAAGGACAAAAAAGAGAGAAGGAAGAAGAAGAAGGATTAGGCAATGATTGGATTTGCCTCATTGTATTGCTCACTAATTTCCATTGAACCTTTTAGCTACTTTGTCATAAAGATCTCTTTAACGTACTTGCTGCGTAGAAATTTCACCGATAAAGTGAGTTTTTATTTCACCATTCTTCTCTGTACCGTGCTTATTGATTTTGTTGTTGTGAGTTACTGGTTTTGTTAATCATAAAAAAATGGTGCTTTGATCTTGACTTCAATGGCGGAAAACTCCCGCTTCAAAGGTGTCTAAGCTGATCTGAAACACATTCTTAAACGCATGGATCAGCGAGAAGCTGAATATGACCACAATTGCGCCCTTGATCTCGATTGTTTCAGGTTAGAAGTGTCAAGCTCGACTTCCCACATTTCGACGAACGGATATTTTGCAGTGGATCTTTAAAGCTGAACAGTTTTTTAACTATTGTGCTACCACTGATGATCAACGCCTCACAGTCACATTGATCCACCATCGACAAAACTGATGTTTTGCTGTGTATCTTTAAAGCTAAACATTTTTTTTAATAACGCTATCTCTGATGATCAACGCCTCACAATCACATCGATCCCCAAAAATATATCAAGGTTTATCTTGAATAAATATTAGTGCATAAGATTAAAATATTATTTCAGCATAACAAAGTTTATGTCAAAAGGAAAAACAGAATTTTATCAGATTATCACACACCAGCAAATACAAAGATTAAAATCCCAAAGATACATTTTTCTCTTCTTTCATAGAAGTAATTCTTGACTTGGAGGATCTGTAAATCATTCATTCACTTCAAAAGTCCCTAGCCGATTGTTTCCATCCACCAGTCTCCTCCTCTTGATTGTAACTCCGTTCATAGTTTCTCTGCAACCAATAACCGATAGTTCGTTTTAAAAGGGAAAAAATTATGCAGAAAAGTATGAAGAAAAATAATAGAAAAACAGGTTCTATTATTACCTCAGGTGTAAAAGTGAGAGCCACCTTAACCTCTCCACAATATTTTTCATCCTTCACAAGTTTGTAAGAATTTTCTGGAAGGCTACCCTCTTGAATCACTGCCTCTAAAGGAATTCTATAGACAGAAATGAATGCCAAAATTGCAAATTATAACTTTCTAACCTTCTTTTTAGTGTAAACTAGTTTTAAGAAAAGAAGTGTACACTATCAATATAAACTAGTTTTACACCAGCATTCAACTTTTTCAGGTATTTTAAATTGCAGTAAGAAAGTTGGTTTGCCTCGCAATATCATGAGTTCTTATTGAATATCGATGTAATACTATTTTACACTGACAATGTATCTCCATTAAACTCAAGATGAATCAAAGGAAAATTTGCAAGTATAAGAAGAATATAACTCACATTACTTCTCCAAGATTATCATCAGCACTATAGTTGTCCTTTTCCATTATCTTAAGATTGAGCTCAGAAGCAGTGTCAGAAACAGTGAAAAGAAATGTCTCATTCCATTGAGGGTTGGATCCAGCACCTGATATTATTCATAATACAATAATCAAGCATCTAGAGAGAAATAAAAATTAACAAATAAGCAGATTAATACTATGTTTGTCATCAGATTCAGAAATGTACCTTCTTGCACAGTACTCTTGTGCTCCTGTGCCCTGTAAGTGAGGATCACATAAGGATCTATGCTAGCTGCTCATTCAGAACAAAGATCATGACTTTAGAGGATCATATCTAGAACAATTTTAATAGTCAAATTGCTAATTCAACATTATTATATGATTTTAGTTGGAAAAAAAAAATGATAGTTGATAGAGTACATTGAATACAATATCAAATTCAACATCGCTAAAAACGAAAAAGATGAATCTGCGGACAAACTCACAACATCCAAGTTAACAACATACAACAGGCAAAATCCCTACATGTAATATGATAAACTAAAGTGATTGGAATACCCTTGCCTCTGGATATGCAACGTTGACACCTAAGTCGTTGATTAAATCTATAATTGATTAAAGTTGATCCTTCAGTATCAATCAAACAAACACCGTAACAAGACATAAATTAAAACAATGTCGTACCACGATGACGAACAAGAATAGGTCGGGCTCGTGAATTGGACTATTATATGATTATAGTTACAACTAATTAGAAATTAACAAAGAAAAAGTCACATGAATTGATTCACTAATTCAATCAGCAATGAAAAATAGACTCAATTATCAATCTTTAGGAACAACAAATATATAGATCCGACCAACTTAAGATGAAAATTTTCTATAGATTAATTTGATCACAAGATTTCATACTTTTAGATCCAGTGTTTGATGCAGAAATTTCAATGAGAATGTACATAGTATTACATTACTTACAGAGAAAATCATTATCTTCAAGGCCTTTGGCACTGATCAAAACAACTTCAAGCGTTCCACGAGGCATCTTTCTCTGATTTCAAAAATTCTAAATGGTTAACAGCTTTTGATTCTGGATTATTATCTCTAAAAGGTTGAATTCAGTGTGCCAAAAAAAAAATGCATGAATTAGTGTATATATAGTATTAAATTGAGTTCGATTGGATCCAACTTTTTTCCCTTTAAATGTTGAGTCCCTTAAGGATTGTTTTTTTCTATATAACAATTGTACAGGTACAACATACAATATGCACCCTAAATAGCTTATGTCATTATTTTCTACGCATATATACATACATATTCCAATTCATTCCACCATTTTATTTTATATAAATACAAAATGATGTGATTGATTTATTTTTTTTAGGAAAAATGATGTGATTGATGAACTTCAATCCACAATTAGAATATTAAAGTTGTGATTGATGCTGATAATCTACATCAATCATTGTTCTTAGAGTAGAAACTAACGTATTAATTTATGTTGGTTTATAAAGATAATCTACCTTCTTATAAAAATTAAAATACAAATCTATCTTATGTTATACATATTAAAGTTCTAAATGATGCACCATGTGCTTTGGCAAATTGCCCCTTGCTTATCATATCTAGGTGGCAGGTTCATTATATCATAAGTGTGTCTTCATACTAACATACGAGTCTTATTTATAGGACACAAAATGAGCAAGTGAGTGATCAAAGTAATTAAGGGTCATTAACTATTCATTCACTAATTAAGGTTATATAAAGGTGGAAGATTAAGGATAGACATCCACTAAATTAATTATTCATAACACTTCCCCTTAGATGTCCATCAAGATATGGCTCATTATAACCTTATTAGAAAGAAAAAAATTCAATGAAAAAAATTCTAGTGAAGAAAAAAGATTACAATATCCTTTTACATAATACACTTATTTCTCCCACTTATTTCTCCCCCTTGACAATACAACCATCTTTGAGATGATGATGACCAATTTTTTTGTATTAGTTGTTCAAAAACTCTACTGGGAGTGATTTTGTGAAAAGGTCTGCAGGATTATCACAAGAACGAATTTATTGAATGCTTATCAGCATTCTTCTAAAGATTATGAGTGAAAAAGAATTTAGGAGAAATATGTTTAGTTCGATCTCCTTTAAATGTAACATTCTTTCAACCGAGCAATGCATGCAGTATTATCTTCATAAATAATTGTCGCATTTATTCTTCCGATAAACCACAACTCACTTGTATGTGTTGAATTAGAGACTTTAACGAAACACATTCTCGACTCACCTCATGTAGTGCTAAGAGTTCATCATGATTTGATGATGTTGATGTTATGGTGACAAATAACCTGCATTTGCATAACATTGCAAGAGAAGTTTTCTTGAATGCGCCAAGTTCCAAGTTCGACATCTGTTGTCTTGATGAACGGCAACCTCCATTTCTCCGCCATCCTGATCTTATCTTCAGTTGATACCCGCTGCAAACACCGCAAATAAGTTTTTTTTGTTGAAGAAACGGCACAATAGGTTCTTACTACAACACTCGCATGTGCATTGTGACAACAACAACGTTTTGAAAAGATGAACGATGCTTTTTTTGTTGTTGTGTTTCAGATTGGTTTGTTTAGTTTGGATAATAACAAAAATTAGGGGCTGAATCATCTATTATTATTAACATCTTCATCATTATTAGGATTCCCTAGCTTCAACTTACTATTAATAAAATTGCTATGTCCACAAGTTTCAGCTCAATTGATAAAAATCTTAAAATTGTTAGATTGAACATTGTGGTCAGCGGTCGAACCACGGCTCATTCACTTGTGCGTGTGAGAGTTTCTAATGACTATTGTCATTTCATCTTTTTTATAAAAAAAAAATTAAAAACTTGGCATGCTATGCACATTCCAAAAATAATCTAGAACTCACCTTGTAAAATTAATTCAGAATTGATAGGGTAAGTGCTACTTAATTTATAGACCAATTTCAAATCTGTAATGCCACACTTTTCTGAACTTGAGGTGTGCAATTCTCACCACTACACTTCAGGGTTTTTCATTATTAGATTCTTTGTCACAATTTGTTAAACACCGGAAATATCGGTGTTTGGTTGAACAAAATGTATAAGCAGGAACTTGATTGTTAATGAGGTTGTAGTAATAGGTTGAACAAAATGGATTAAGTTATTTATTGTGTTTTCTTGGGTTCTCAGATTTGAAAAGTAATTTGATTTTGATTTCCCTTTGTTAATGTAGCATTGTAAGAGAAGTTTACTTGAATTAGTTAATGTCCAAAATGGTATGGACTTAACGGTGCCACAATATTGTCCAAGGTTATTCCTGTCTCTAGTTAATATAAAATTATTTAAATGATAAGTGTCATAGTATTTTATTTTTACTAGAATTTCTTTTTACCACTTAATAACACTTTTCATTTGGGGAAAAACAATTGTTATATATTTGATCACAACATTTTTTTTTTGGCAGTATTTGATCACAACATTTGGTTGACTATTTCCTTATTCATTATTGTTGACTTTTTTTCTTAGTCAATGGATAAAGATATGAGGTGAAATACAATTTTTTTTTAAGAAGTTAGATTAACACATCCAAATTAACACCGGAGATGATCGAACCTGAGACTTTAAGGAGGAGCACACTCTCACATTCTAAATCAATTCTACCAGGCTAACCCAAGTAGGTCGGTGAAATAATGTTAATGTGGGGTAGATTTGCCTATGCTTGAAAATTAAAAAATTTCCCACTCTTTTTTTCACTATTGTGTCACTACATGACTGCAGCGTTATTCAATTTGTATTAGTGGTTTCAAGAGAATCTACACCCTTACTTTTGCGTTTTGTGTGGTAAAATGGTAAAATGGGCTATTTTCGTAAAGTACTATCATGATTGGTATTTGTTCATAAACCATCAGGCTAGTGGTAAATATTTGGTTTAGTACAATGCATCTCATCCGTAAACAAAATATGTTAAGGAAAACGTAACGTACGACCATGATTTGATTGTGGATGATTGCACGTGAGAAAATGGAAACACGTGAATTTGGAAGAGGAGCCTTTTTATTTGTAGTCTTACCATGTTCCCTATTGTCTCCTTACTACAATCCGAGGTAGTAATCGATGATATCTATTATGTGATTTAATCGATGATTTCTCAACCTATTAAATGACCCAATAGCATTAAGTTTTTTGATTACAAAGTGATTATCAAAACCTAAACTCTATGTCTAGAATAAAAGTTTTAATAGATTATTATTTTAATCCCTAGATTCAAAAGTACCTTTCAATAACATTTTAAATCTTAAATAGAACATTAAACACAAGAATAATAATAATATTGAATAAAAGAGCTAGAACCTTATATTAAATGATCAAAAGATTACATAATAGCTTGTTTGAATACCTCAAAACCCACAAGGGTAGATGTCGCTACATATATCTATGATAGCCTTGCAAAAGATGGAAGAAAGATGAAGATTTCATGATAAGATACATGATATCTCTACAAATCATGGGAAGAATCTACTTCTAACACCTTTGCTTTGTGTTTCTCTCACTAGAAATGCCCTATTTCTCTCTCTAGAAAACCTGAAAATGAATAAAACAGTACAAAAAATACCAAGGAAAGAGAGAGAAATCTATTTATATGGGCTGAGTTTGAGAAAATTCGCTTCAAGCGTGCTAAACTCGCTTAAGCAAATTGCCTAAGAATCCCACGTTGGCCACTGAAAGACTGCCACGTGGACCTTATCCTTTGAATTTGTTGATGAACTTGCTGAATCTCGCTTAAGCGTGCTGGAAGCGAGTACTCCCTGGACATTTCTCGCTTCAGCGAGAAACTCGCTTGAAGCGAGTTGGCCTTTTGCAGTTGAACCTTGTTGAAAGCGTGCTGAGGGTGAGTACTCCCTAGACATTTCTTGCTTAAGCGAGAAACTCGCTTGAAGCGAGTTGGGCTTTGCAACTTTGGGTGATTCTTGGTCCTGCCTTGTATTTTCCTGCACAAAAAAGGGTAGAGTAAGGCACATAAAGCATAAACGACATATTTTCACTTATCAAGAATCTACGCCCTTACTTTTGCGTTTTTGTGTGGGTCTGTAAGCGATTTGTAAACATAAATGGTAAGATGGGCTATTTTGGTAAAGTACCATCCAGATTGGTATCTTTTCATAAACCATCAGGCTACTGGTAAATATTTGGTTTAGTACAATGCATCTCATCTGTAAACAAAAATGTTAAGGAAAATGTAATGTACGACCATGATTTGATTGTGGACGATTGCATATGAGAAAATGAGAACACGTGAATTTGGAGGAGGGGCCTTTTTAATTGTAGTCTTACCATGTTCCCTATCGTCTCCTTACTACAATCCGAGGTAAAAATAAATCAAACAAAGAGGAAGCAAAGACGAAACCTTTTGTAGCTTTATTTTGGGGGAATAATTTGTTGATTGTATGGCACCTAAGAGAAGAGAAAGATCACCTAAGAGAGAAGAAGGTTCGATTGGCAAAATTCCGCCTGGATGGATTGTCAAGTCAGACGTTCAAACAAACGGTTCTACCAAAATGGTACTCACAGATCTACTTTAGATTTTATGTTTATGTTTATTCATGGTGAAATTATCGAATTAAAGTAATGATATTCAAGATTTTGATATTTATTCATATTGATTATGTCTCCATTTATCTTTTACATGATTGCTGATTTAATTTATTTCATTTTATGAATTCAAATTACGCTATTGATTCTGTTTTGATTTTCGAATTGGTTACTAAATGCCATATTTGCGAATTGAATGCTCAAAAACTTGATCCCCTGTCATTTCAATTGAAAATGCCTAATGCAAAAGGATTAGTGTGCTTGGAGTGAATTTTTTTTCTCATTTTTATGTTTTTTTAAATGTGAATGGTTGTCATATAGACGTAGTAGTGGTAATGAGATTTGAACGGGTTTCTACCTTGATACACTATTTAGTACAAAATGTTGTTAACAAGCTGCACTATAGCACAGTTGCACAACGAAATTTGAACAAAGCACTGTTTTTTGTGATCTGTAATTAACAACCCTAAAAGTGTGTCAAGCAAAGTCAAAAGGGTATTAATTTTTTTTAACGCATGACTTATGTTGATGATGTTTTGTTAATGTCACTTATAATAGATGCTGGAATGAAGCTAGGTGAATGGCAATTGTTTCTACGAGTTTTTATTCTTCAATAACAATGTATAAAATTGATTCACTGTCTGGCTTTGAAATTTGGTGTTATATTGATTAAAGATAAGGAAAATAAATGCTTTAAGTTCCAACATACAGTTAAGTTCCGACTTTGTGTTGGGGACAAACAGTATATATATACCTCAGAAGAGAAACGCTAACAACATTCACTTTTTAACACTTTTTCTAACACTCACTCTTTTATTAGATGAAATCAATGTATGTCTCACCATTTTGTGTGGGTCTAATTTTCAAAGTGTAGACTTACAATGATTTAAACCAATAAAAGAGTGAGTATTAGAGAAAATATTCAAAAGAGAGTGTTACTAGCACTACTCACCTGAGAAATGACATGTGTTAGAATTGAGTTGTAAGTGATGTGCATGAGAAGAGTTACTCTCAACCATCGATATATGGTTGTTTGATCATAACTATCTTATCTCACACACTCGTAGTCAGTACACACCTCTTAAATATAACTGTGTTAGGGAAAGGTGCATGCGAAACAAAACAACATTTCAAATGAAATTTAATTTATATGCTTCTTAATTTTTCATAATTTTAAACTATTTTTATATTTATTTATATGTTAACCGGATAACTTACATACATTGCCAATTTAAAAATACTTTATAAATGTAAAAATACTTTATAAATGCACGAAGGGATTCGTTGACATGTCAATACAAATAGTGTATAGTATTCATGTTTCATAATAGTAAAATTTCCTCAAGAAACAAGTAGTGTTTGAAAAGTCATTGTATTTGAGATAATGAAATAGTGTTTGAATAGTCATTGTATTTGAGATAATGTTTTGAAATTAAACACATTAGCATACAAGAAGTTCTAATTTTTTGAATTATTATTATATTAGTCTCATCAAAGAAGAAAAATGGCCATTTATTTATGAGTGATAACTAAATAGAATTGATAATTCCTATAATCCATAATGTTATATGCTGATAGAGTTACATTAAATTTTCCTTATCTTGTGTAAAGATAATTTTAAAAGGGTCAATTAAGTAAATGATCCTTATAAACATCTATATATTTGTTTTTAGACCTTAGAAAAATCACACTTTTTGGCTTATGTAACATTTTTCTATAGTACTTTTTAGGGTTCAATAATGCTGACAGAAAATTTTATAAGAACTAAAAATGCTAATGAAATTTTTTACAAAAATTAAAAATGCTAACATTTTTTTTCCAAAGAATAAAAAACATGCATTTGTTGTAGGAACTAATAACGAAAAAAATTATAGATATTTATAAGGACCGTTTACTTAATTATGTAAATCTACATTTGATGTCCAAATACATGTTGATTCATTTTTTTGGGTATAAATTTGATACTTTTGGAACCAGTGTGTCCTTTTTATCGATAATTGACAAATTATGAGCAACATGATATGACAATCTTTTAATATCTATGAAAATGGGATATAGTTGTGTTTATTACTTTATCCACCCCTATAATATAAGACACTTTTGGGTTTGCACAGTCAGATGATCTAAGGGGTATTTCAAAACAATTTTTTTTACAATGACCGAATCTAATTTTTTCACAGAAGACAAACCCAAAAGTGTTTTATATTACAGAGAGTAAAGCATTATTAACCATTTCTTCAATGAATGTCTATCACTTAACTGTATAGTATTTTTCTGTTGCAGAGCTATTATTGTCCAGGTTCTGGACAACATTTCTATACATACTCCGACCTCATATGTTATATCAAGTATGCTATAAAAAAGCGGGCTAGCATCTATGGGCGGGTGAGTCAAAATTTCATTTTCCCTAAATCATCACTTTAAACAAATGTATTGTTCTTATTAGACCTGGGGTTTCCCATTGATTTTGTGAAAGTTTCTTGTATTTTGCAATGTATTTTTATCAGACCTGGAGCATAATTTTTTTTCTCACATTTCAATATTTTTTAAATGTGAATTGTTGTTAAATAGTGACTTGTAGTAGCAGCGGGATTTGAACATATTTATGTTGTCCCGTGATACACTATTTAGTACACAATGTTCTAAAAAAGCGGTACTATAGCATGGTTGCATGACGGAATTTGAACAAACCATTATTTTTAGTGATCTGCAATTGAAAACATTGAAAATGTGTGAATCAAAGTCGAAATTGTATTAAATTTCTTCTCATGCACGACTTATATTGACGATGTTTTGTAAATGTCATCATAGATCCTAAAATGAAGCTAGGTGATTGCCAATTGTTTCTATGGATCGTTATTCTTTCAATAACAATGTTCAAAATTGATTCACTGGTTGTCTTTGAAATTTGTTTGAGTGGAGTTGTTAGTCATGAGTTTGAAAGAGTTACTCTTAGGAATTCATGTTGGTTGTTTGATCATGACTGTCTCATCTTAGGTACTCACTAATACACCACTTTAATTTAACTGTGTGGGGGAACAAGGTGAATGCATGACCGAACAACATTTCAAATGAAAATTAATTAAGACCTTTCTTAGTTTTTCATAAGTTTAAACTATTTATTTATTAATTGAATTTACTTGTATACATTGTTAATATAAAAATACTTTATAAATGTATTGAATGATTGGTGAGCATGTCAATGAATATAAATAATGTATAATATTTTTTTTATTTTTATTTTAGGATTCTCGGGTTTCAGATTTTATATTTCAACCTATGTTGTATTTATTCGAATTATATAATTTGAAATGCTCTAGTAATAAAACACAATAAATATTCATGTTTTTACCATGATTATACACTGCAGGACAAATTCGAAGATGCTGATTACAATATGACTATGCATATCATAGAGCAGTTTGATTACCATGTCGACGCTCGCGAACCAAATACACATGTTTCACAATCGAAGTCAACATGCTCAAGTAGTAAAAGTATGCATCCTACTAATATATCTCATAATCCTATCCCGGTTCAATTCGACATCATACTCGAAGACGAAGTTTTGTCGTTCATGCATCGTTATATTGAAAAGGCATTCGATGTCGAAGGTGATGGTCATTGTGGATTTCGTGCCGTTGCAGCCCTACTTGACATGTCTGTTGATGATCATCATACTATACGTCGTGAACTTTTACAAGAGCTAACTAGTGACCATGATCGTTATTTTCGGCTAATTGGGACAGAGAACCGATTCAAAGAGGTCAAACATGCTTTGACTCATGATGGAATTGACCCTGCATCTGATGATAAATGGATGATTATGCCAGACATGGGATTTCTCATTGCACAAAAGTATAAGTGTGTGGTAGTTCTACTATCCATCAAAAACGGGCAGGCGGAAACTTTATTTCCTTTGCGTGGTGCACCTTCAGAAAGAGATCGAATCATATGTCTTGCACATGTGAATGACAACCATTTTATGATGGTAAACCTTTTTCCTGTGTTTTTAGTTTATTTTAATGTCATCTTTATTTATGTGTAACATTCATAAATTATATTACAGGTATATCTGAAGGACGATTGTCCTATTCCTCCTGCTCCTGAACTCTGGAAACAACGCCGTCAAGATGATGCAGAGGCGTGGGAGTCAAAATATATCCATAGGATTCATAGGTATAATGAACTCAGTCGTGCGACAGGTAATAAGATAATTGGAGATGATGATGTGATTGTTGAAAACATTGAGAAGGAAGAGAAGGTTGTTGATGATAACAAGGTTGAAGATGAAGTAAAGGTTGAAGATATATAGAAATTGATGATTATATAGCATAGACCTTAGAGTGGAATAGTGAAAATGTATTGAACTTGGGGGCGAACAGGTTATGGAATGAAGCTAGGTGACTGCCGATTGTTTCTTTTTGGTCTTTATTCTTCGATGACAATGTAAAATTGATTTACTATTTGGTTTTATATTTGATTAAAGACAGGTTATAAATGCTATAAATGCTTTAAGTTCCATTTTGCAGTTTAATTCGACTTTGTGTTTGATGATAACTATCTTATCTCACGTTCTCCCTTAATACACCTCTTAAATATAACTTTGTATTAGAACAAGGTGACTGCATAACATAACAACATTTGAAATGAAACTTAATTCATTTCTTTCTTAATTTTTTTCATAATTTTAAATTAAATTTGATGTGGTCATGTTTAACATGTGTTCTTAGGACACATGTTTAGGTTTTCGTTAAAAGCAAGTATATATTGAGAAATATTAAATTTTAATTTTTTTCTCTCTCCGTCTCATATTATGTGTTTTATTTGAGTTTTACACATGTATTAAGGAAATGATTAATATTGTTGATTCCAATGGTAAAATATGTGTCATTTCTCTTATTAATTATAGTTAGAGGATTGGTTTATATGATTGAAATGCAATAAACAAGGGTATATTAGTGGAAAAGATTAATAAATAGGGAGTATAAAATAAATTTGCGCATTTTCCAATACAAATTTTTTATATTTGGTACCTTAACTTGTGTCTTAAGGGCACATGTTACAATTTCCCTTATTTATATATTAATTGGATTTAAATTTTCTTCTTTTTTTTTAGTTGAATCAAGAGGAGGTCATGCATGTGATCGTGAATTTAGCTCAGTTGGTAGGACAATGCATAATATATGCAAATTCCGTGGTTCAAATCTCGGCAACTACAAGAGGAGGTCACGCATCAGAGGTAAACTTAGCATCCCAACCAGGTTGACAGTTTTAAGAAACCCCCATCCTTTGTCGCTTGTCTCATAAAATATTATTAAAAAAAGAAAAAAATATATATGCAAGAGGGGTTACTGGACCTGACCCTCAAAGACGAGACAAAAAAAAAAGCTTAAATATTACACCCGTCCTTGCAAATATGCCTCGTTTAAGTTTTGCTCCATGTAAATTTTTTTTTTAAATCTGTTCTCGCAAAATTTTCTGTCTTTTAAAAAAGTCCTTGGGCCAACCGAAGCTGCTTGGTGGCACTTAGGTGCTGACTGTGCATAATAGCCCACGTGGCATCTGACGTGGCATTTAAATTAATTTAAAAATGTAAAAAAAATTAAAATATTTGGAAATTAATTTTTTAAATACAAAAAATAGAAAAATTCAAAATTAATTAAAAAAATCAGTTAATTTTTTTTAAATATAAATATTTAGATTTTAATTTTCCAAATTAAAAATTAGAAAATATTTTTCGAAAATTATAGAAAAATTCAAAGTTAAAATAATTTTTTCGGAAATTAATTTTCGTAAATTAATAAAAACAAAAAGTTACAGAACATTTTTTTAAAATTTTAAAAAAATAAGGAAGTTTATCATCAGATTTTTTCTTTCAAAAAAAAAAATTAAAAATATATTTTCAAAAATCTGGAAAAAAATTCAAAATTAAAAAAATAAAATTTATTTTCCAAAAATTAGAAGAAAAAAAATCGTTCGTTTTTTAAATTAAAAATATTTTTTCTAAAAAAATATGGAAATTAATTTTCGTAATTTACAAAAAAAATTCAAATTTATTTTTTTGAAAATTTACATTTAAAATTGTTGGAAAGAAATTATTTCAAAAGTATTTTTTGATTTTTTTAAATTTTGGAAAATTAATTTCCATATATTTTAAAAACAGAAAATACATTTTCCAAATTTAAAAATCAATTTTTAAATAATAAATACCAATTCACCTGCCACGTGGCACTTATGCCTAGTCACCGTGCGACACATCAGCTCCACAGTGCCACCTTGCAGCTTCTATGGTCCTAGGAGTATTTTAAAAGACAGAAAATTTTGCGAGGATGGATTTAAAAAAAAAAATTCACAAGGACCAAAACTCAAACGAGACATATTTGCAAGGATCGGTGTAATATTTAAGCCAAAAAAAGAAACTAACAAAATCGAAAAGTCGGCAAACCATAGCGGTCTGTAAAGAAAACATCTCTAATAAACGTATGTAGAGAAATCCACTTTTTGCCTCCCTTCACTCCGTGCTTTAAAAGAATGAAACAAAAAAGAGTCATATTTAGTTATGTTAATCCACTTTTTACCTCTTTACAACTGGCACTAATGTGTCGGGTATCACAACTGCATTTTCAACTTTGACTTTTATTTTTCCTTATTTTATATATGTTTAAATGTGTTTTTAGTCCCTTAGTTTGATTGAATATTTAGTTAATTTGTAGGTCCTTGCATTTTTTGGAAATTTTTAAACAGGCCTCTAAACTAAAATAAGTTGTAACTATATATGTTCTTGAACAATATCATTTTTTTTCAGTTAAATCCTTTCTTAAGTTGACGTTAGTCAATGCTGACGTTACATATTATATAAAATAGATCCCTGAACTAATTGAAATTTGTAAGTAGGTTCCTGCACTACCATTATTCAATGATTTCCAACAAATTTCAGTGAAAATTCCGGAAAAAACCAATTTTCCGTGGGTTAGGCCAAGGATTTTCTTTGGTTGAACTTTGTATCAGGTGACTTCGTTGTTAGCACAATGAGAATGTCTTCGTTATGTGAGAATGGTTAGAATACCTAATAACCATTATATCAAAATTAAACGGTTGAGATTAAAAAAACTCAATTTAAGAAACATATGTATCTCTCCCCACTACATTTTTCTCATAAACCCATTTTATCTTTTCATCTTCTTTGATGAAAATCACATCCCTCTAAACCCAGGTTTATCTCTTCTCCATCGACAAAAATCTTGAGTCCTCTCATCTTATTTCTCGATTACAGCAAGCCTGAAATTCTCTTCCTCCTTCATTCGATTTCACCACCAAAAAATTGTGATTTTGTTCCTCTTTCCAACTGGAGCATGATTCCTCTATTAATCTTTTTTTTTTCTTTCTCTATCCATTATTCCTCTTTATTATATACCTTGCTCTAATTATGTATTGGATTGATTTTTTTTGTTCTTTGAAGGGACTGAAATTGTTTCGTTTTGCCCTTTTGTGTGTTGGATAAAATCAAATTTCATGAATTGAGGGTTTTGATTTGTGTGTTGGTTGAATTTTCAATTTTATTTGTAGGTTTCGATTAGTACAGGTAAATTAATAAAAGTGTTACAAATAATCAATATTGAAATCAAACCAATTTACAATTTAACAATAATATTAGTCACACGTTAATGGTGCGATCGATATCAGCAAACACTGTGATGGGAAGTTAAAGATTGAAGAAGAGTTTGAATTTTGTCTCACCTAGATATGCCCTCTTAGCACAACTTGTCTGTTGTTATGAATAAATTTTGTCTTTTAACAGATAAATTTCATAGAGTTTGAATTTGTATTGGTACACTGTATACTTTTTTGTAGGGATGGTCCACTTTATAGTGTTGTAGTTTAAAAACAACTAAATTTGTTTTGAGTGTTTAATATAAATATTTTTGTTCGAATTTAAAGCCGTTATTTATTCAGTATTAGTAAAGTCATCTTCTAAGTACTTACTGCTAGATTCAACTCGCTTTTGGTAACTTTCGCTAGTTACTAACCAATTACTTGCTAGACAGATAGATATTAGTATATGAACTACAAATATCAAGATATAAACAACAAGATAGTAATATTAATATTAGGCCCTGTCACAACCTAAAAAACGACATTAAATTAAATAAATATCCAACAAAAATAAACAAAGGTTCATCTTAGAACTCTAACCTAAAAAGAATTAGTTACAAATGGTAACTAAAAACAAATTACTAAAGATAAAAACATACATTAGAAAATCAAGGAGAAGATAGAAACACTCATGAAGCTCCAAAGTTGCATTCCTCTTGAACTGCCACAGTTATGAACATGAAATTCTGAATGAGGAAGGCTGGTATTTATAGTGAGAGTTTCTAATTGAGTTTGGGCTAAAACGTAGGCTTTACCCACAAGAAGCATAAAATTACATGTGCGCCCCTCACATTTCAAATGCTCGGGGCACATGGAGCATGCCCAAGGCGCATGAAGTGCACCTTGGAACACGCCCAAGGCGCATGGTAGATGCCCAAGGCACATGGCAAGTTTTTGTCGTGCCCAAGACGCATCCCATGTGCTCAAGACGCATGGTTGCTGCTTCATGGGTCCAGTTTCTCCAATTTTCGTCGTTTTTAGGTCTTCGTCTTCAAATAACTTGTCTCGGAACTTGAAAACATAATTCCTCCCGTTGTAAATTCTCCTGAGGCCTCTTGAATCTTCATTCTTGCTCTTCCAAAAGTATTCACAAATCTTCGGATGTTCTTGATTTGCCAATTTGCATGATTTCTTCGTGAATTACTTTAAAAACACCCGAAAAATGCTATGTTTCGGGAAAACTAGAATTACATACTCAAATATAGAAAACATTACAAAAGTCCCGAAATCATAGACAATCGTTCTAATACTCCTCCTTTTTGCTGCTAAAACCTACTGAAATTGACTGAAAAACATGCTAAAAGTAATGTAAGATGACATGTCATCAATGTATATGCAACTAAATCCGAATCTTCCCCCATTCCCAGGTGTATTTGTGCAATTATTGACCAACCCTTCTTGTTTATAATGACGTGGAAAACCATATTGTTCTTGAAGCAAGTATCAACAATGTGACCATTTTGGCCTTAATGTGTGCAAATCCTTGTACCCCTCCCTCTTCCACCATCAAATATGCCTCCTCTATCACCCCTACCACGAGGTGCTATACCTCTTCCTAAAACTTGATTGCGTGAGAAGCAATTACCATATACGACTAAAAGTTTTTTTATTAATCAAGAGGTAAAATGACATGTCTTTCTTGCTGCACAAGCAAAAAAACACTGTTTTCCAATATTGGGAAGAGGATCCGTGAGCACGATTGGAGACCTTAAGGTCTGAATATTGGTCCTTTAATCCATTAAGAAGACGTATCACCTGATCATTAGCCTTTTATTCATGAATCATCAACACAATAACTTGCAGGAATAGGAATGGAATTGTCTAAGTCTTGCCATAATTTCTTAATTTTAGTGTAATAGGAAGATGTAGTGCAATCTCCTTGCTTCTAAGTGTAGATTTCTTCTTGAATATCTAAGATGTAGAAAATATCACCTTGGTGAAATCTGTCTTTGAGTTCTTTCCATATTTCTGAAGATGAATCAATCCAAAGATGAATTAATCCAAAGAATGCTCTGAGAAATCTCAGGATCCACATAATTGCTGAACCAAGACATGATCATGGTGTTGCAACAGTCCCAAGCTATAAAATTACAATCTTCATCAAAGGGTCTTGACGACACACCATTGATGAAATGAAGTTTGTACTTTGAACGCAATGCCGCTGTCAGACCTTGAGACCAAGAATGGAAATTGGTATCATTCAATAATGGAGTAACAATCAGAACAATTGGATTCTCATTAGGGTGCATGAAATATGGACTCAAAGTATCATTTTGATAACCCTAGTTCTTGGGAGTTGGTTGACATGGTTTGCCACCATTAACGCTTTCTGAATAACTGTCAACAAATATGATGATGAAGGAAAGATGAACTGAATTGTAGAGGTGAATTCCGTAATTAAAAAAGATATCAAGATAAATTGCAGGGAATCAAAGAGAAAGAAAAAAACAGGAACAAATCATGTTCAAAGAGGAAAAGAAGAATAAAAAACATTGATTACAAGAATCAATGGAAGATGAATGAACAAATTGAAAAGGAAATCTACAGATTTGTATTGAATGTTAAGATTAGTGAGAAACAAGAGAGTGCGTGAAGAATGATTTGACCCAGATGAAGAGTGAGAGATTGAATGCGATTGATTCTGTTCCGGACCGGCCATAAGGCCAATCCCACAATACCACATGGACCAAATGTCTGCCGGACTAAGGCGTGTCGCCTGTAGGAATACGCCAATAACAATGCACCTTACCTCACTCAAGCACGTTCCCATTCATCCCGCGTCGTACACATGGCCCTCAACAGCTTCCTAATAAGGTGCCGCATCTCACGTAAACAGTTATTCTCACGCACCCCTATACAAGGGTGACTTAGCTTCACCCCCAAGACATGATTCCGTTTCCCACACTTTTTTACACACTCCTCTTATTTCTCATACTGACTTAACATTCTAACTAACTATGTAATAAAAACCGTAAGGTAGTTACACTACTGCTACCTAGCTTGATGTGCAAGTAGACCACATAGTCTTCTTATTTCCACTTTTAACAAACAAAATCATTCTTTTACAACTTTGAATTTGGATTAATGTAATAATTAAGAAGTTTTTCATTTATTTTCGGTTTTTGCAATGTATAGGGAAAAATATTGATAAATAAATTTTTTCTCATAATAAAGATGATAAATAATATATATTCATATGAAGTGTATACATTGTGAATTTTTATTCTCTTTATGTTTACAACTTATTTTAAAAATCATATCAATGTAATTTTTTATTTACCAACTAATTCAATTTTTTTTTTTACCAAATATGCTTCATTTAATCAGCTAATTCATCTGCTATGAGCTAAAAAGTTGTCAATTATAATTTACTTTATCTGCTGGTTTAGCCAATTAACTCATAAAATTCCAAAAAAAATAATAATAATATGGTTTCTCTTGAATAAATTTTAGTGCATAGTACAATATTATGTTATGGGAATGGGTTGAAAAGCAAAACAGAACACTATCATATCATCACACCAGAAAACACAATGATTAAAGTTCCTAAATGTTCTCAAAATATACTTTTTTTTTTGTAGAACAAATTATGGATCTTCTAAATATGCAAATCCACCACAAGTCTCAACACCTCTTCAAAAGTCACTAGCTGATTCTTTCCATCCACCAGTCTCCTCCTCTTCATTGTAACTCTGATCATCATTTCTCTGCAACCAATAATTGATAGTACATTTTAATAGGGAGAAAAATATGCATAAAACTATGAAGAAAAATAATATAGAAAAAGAGATTATATAGCCTTATTACCTCAGGTGTAAAAGTGAGAGCCACCTTAATCTCTCCACAATATTCTTCATCCTTCACAAGATTGTAAGCATTCTCTGGAAGGCTACCCTCTTCAAACACTGCTTCTAAAGGAATTCTGGAGATAGAAGTGAATGAATATTTAGTATGCCAAAATTGTTCATGATAGGTCAGTGGTAAGAGTTTGACTATGTAACTTTAAAGGACACACTTCAAATCATATATGAATGAATAATTACTATGCAAAAATTGCAAATTGCCCCCTTTGTACCCTCTTTATGTGTAATTTTTTAACGAAATTAGTTTTAAGAGACCAACTTTTAAAAGAATCCAACTTTTACACTTACTCTCTCTGAACAGAAATATAAGCAAAAGTGTATGTAGTTAAAAATTTAGTCCAGATACATCAATTTTTCATCTACCTCTTTACTTATATTTCATTCTAGAGTGAGTATTTTTAAATTGGATATCGGTGTTAAACTATTTTACACCGACAATGCATTTCCATTCAACCAAAAAAGATGAATCAAAGACAAATTTGCAAGTTAAAAAGAATTAATCTCACATTGCTTCTCCAATATTATCATCATTATTATAGTTGTCCTTTTCCATTATCTTTAGATTGAGCTCAGAAGCATTGTCAGAAACAGTGAAAAGAAAAGTCTCATTCCATTGTGGGTTAGATCCAGCACCTGATATTATTCATAAAAAGGTAATCAAATTAGTCACTAGACAACAAAATAACAAATAAGTCTTATGTTTGTCAGAATTTTACCTTCTTGCACAGCACTCTTGTGCTCCTGTCCCCTGTAACTAAGGATCACATAAGGATCTATGCTAGCTTCTCATACAGAACAAAGATCAGAACATTAGTAAAGAAATTAGCAAAGAAAAAGTTACCTAAATTGATTCTCTAATTCAATTAGAAAAGAAAAATACACTTATTTAACAAGCTTTATGAACAATAAATATGTAGATTAGACCAACTTAGCATGAATAATTTCTCTAGTTTAATAAACAAATAATTTTTCAGGTCATGATGAAATTTTATTTAAAAATTGAAAGTCAAACTCTTGGATCCATTGTTTCATGCAGAAATTTCAATGAAAAACAAAAAATCATTGACATATACAATACTTGAATTTCAAATCTCCTATGTATATTACATAGAATTACTTACATAGAAAATCGTTGTCTTCAAGACCTTTAGCACTGATCAAAATAACTTCAAGAGTTCCACGAGGCATCTTTCTTTGATTTTGGAATTGTAGTTTGGACACAAATTCTAAATGGTAAAGAGCTTTTGATTATAGATGCTTCTCTAATATATATTTATGTTTCTTAAAGTTGAAGTAAAGGTTGAATTATTGTACCAGAAAATGCCTGAATCGGTAAAAAATAATTATACAATATAATATATACTTATTTGTATTTTTATTTTTTTTATATTCTTATTTGAGACACTAAAATGTGGACACCCCTACAAATCATGATTTAAACTTTTGTCCCCACGTTGTGGAGTCCACTTTGAAGATTCAATGTATTGGTTATATGTCATTGTTTTTTCTACTCACATATATATGCATATTCCAATTCAATCTACCATCTAACCAATCATATATGTTTTTTAATTTATGTTGGTTTATAAAGTCAAGCATTCCTACGAAGGTTCAAATCTAATGCATATGGCAAGTTTTGATAGGATTTGGACGGTGTTTTTTTTCTAATCATATGCAAAGAGTATGGACGGTTTGATTTCTCCATTTAAAGACTACTTTTGGTTTTTTAATTTTTACAAATTTTAGAAAATAACTTTATTTATCTGGAAGTTAAACGTACAACCAAAAATCAAGAATCTCATATGAAGAATGTGTCGTGGTAGTTTACCAATTTAAGTCCGATTACAAGAGAAAGGAGTACAATACCCCATATCTTGTGTCAATTGCAATGACGGTACGGAGAATCTCTTCTATTGTGTATTTGGAAGCATCGTAATCTTAAACTTTGGCAAAATGAAAATGAACTTTGTGTTCATGTTGTTTATAGAGCAAGACATCTTATGGATGAGTGGATGGCAGCAAACTCACGCACGCAGATAGCACTTGAACAAGTTGCTAGTAACTCTACACGTGCTGTTCACACACACAGTTCATGGAACAACCAGTTCATATATGGGAAAAAACCGCAACCGGGTAAGATCAAGTTCAACATCGATGCATCCTTTTCCTCTATTTGGAATCAAACTAGTATAGGAATTTCTTTACGTGACAAAGATGGCGTATATGTGTTTGCTAAACCTATAAATTTATCTCCAATGTGTACTATTGAAGTTGGTGAAGCTCTTGGTTTGCTCCTGTGAATAAAAAAAGAACATGATTGAAATAGAGAGACTCCACTAAAGATGGTAAGTTATATTTTCTACCGGAGATTATTCATTAACAATGTCCATAAAAACCGTCATAAATAACATAGTTAACAAAAAAAATTCGTTAAATAGCATTCGACATACATAAAGAATGGAAACTACGATACACTTATAATCTTCTCTTCCTGATAGAATTATGCATCAACCATGAACCAAGTCTACATGTTTTAGTATACGTTCTATTTAACAAATGCAACGTTACTTTACACTCCTTTTAAATTCCATCTTATCTCAAGTTAAATGACAAGAAAAATATACTCCATTTATTTCTCTAGTTCAATTTATCCAAAAACAGAAAATCGAAGTTTTGGATTCATTGTGTTTCATGCAGAAATTTCAAGTGGTGATGTTTTGGTTTTCTTTTGGGGTATGAAATATAATTAACTAATTTCCAAAACCAATTTTAAAAAAATGCAAGTATTAAAGAAATTAAAGTAGAGACAACAATGTGGTTCGCGAAATTCAATTTAACAAACACTCAAGACAAATCTTTGATTCATGAAATTCAATTATTTAATAAATCATTACATCTGACAAACGTAGGGTTAACAAGCGACAAACTTGTGAAAATAGGGTTCCGGAATCCACCAAAAATTGAGAAAAACTCTCTAAAACATAATTGATTGAATAAAAATTATAAGTTGTCTCTTAGGGTCTGTTTGATTCGAGAGTTTTGGAGGGGAGGGGAGGGGAAGGGAGGGGGAGATTTTTAATTTGACGTGTTTGGTTCAATTTGTACAAGAGGAGGGGAGGGAAGGGGGTGGGGAGCAAATCTCTTTAAAATTTTATTGCATTGTCATAATTATCCTTAAATTAATTTCAAATCTCAATATTAACCTTGTAACAACTTTTATTATTACTAGATTATATTATTTTGTAACAATCATATTATTATTAGGATATCTTATTCTTGTAACAAATTTTATTATTTTGTTATATTTTTCTTATAACAACTTTGATTATATATTAATTATTAAGAGATGTTCTATTTTTTTATGGAAGTAATTGGCAAAAAATGCAAGGATTACAAAGAATTGATCTTATAAAAAAATATATATGATGCATGGAGCAAAATACATGAGCCAGTTTGAGATAAAATAAACAGCTTAGATATGCGCTACCCTTTCGTCGATTTCTCAAATCGTAAAAACTAACAGTTTCTTTTATTTAATTAAGTTTAAGGGTAAAATGGTAAAATAATATTAAAATCTCTCCCCTCCCCTTCGAACCAAACACGTTTTTAATTAAAAATATCTCCCCTCCCCTCCGTTAAAATCCCTCCCCTTCCCTCCCTCATAATTCTCGAACCAAACGGACCCTTATGTTACAACTGTTAAGCTTAAATAGGAAAATAACAAACTCTAATAGGCCAAAAATAACAAACTGAAAACAAAATACTACTAAATTGCTAATAAAACCCTCATGCATCAGCCTCCACCATAATTTTCCTTTATTCCAAGTCCCTCCATCATAGCTATCATGCACCTTAGTCCTCCTGAGAATTAAAAGTTAATTTCAAAATGGGGACACAAATGTTAAGACACGTTAAAATCTAAAATGTATTGCACATGAAAATGTCATAAAAAATTAAAAAAAAGTTATAAATGAAAAAAATTTACATTATTTTACTAAATTATTATTTTTTTAATTTTCCAAAGTTGTATGAATTTACCTCCTCACGAGTGAATTTGAGAGCAACATAAATATCACCAGCATATACACCATCATCATTAATTATTTGGTAATAATCTTCTGCAACGCTATCCACATAAAACACAGTATCTAAAGGAATGCTGCATTTCATAGAAGAATAATGTATATTAATTAATCTTTTAATTAGTTGATCGATAAACATAAAGAAAAGTATATATATGTAAGTTAAAGTAATTGAAAAAGTAAACTCACTCTGCATAGCCAATCCTTTTCTGCGTAATGTTATCATATAATTCCATGGTAAATACATTAATACCATCAGTGATAACATCGAAGTAAAAAAATTCATTCCACAATGGGTAAGTTCCAGAAACTGTTATTGACCATAATAATTGTTTAGTAAGGTACTATCAAAAACAATTATGTTATAAATTATGAAGCACAAACATAAACAAGACACCGACACTCTGACATTGATATCAATTTGTGAAAACGACATAATTCAGTGTAATTATAGGTATCGGTGTCATGTCGATGCAGACACCGACGCGAGTTTGAACTCACAATTCTCTACTTCTTAATATTTCGTGTGTGTAAGTTTCGCTCTTAAACTGAAAAGAAAAATGTAAAGTTTTTAGGAATTAAAATGTACCTGTTGGCGCATAGCTTACACAGCTGACTCTCGCCTGTGTGCCAGCATACTTAATAACGACATACGGTTCTATGTTTTCTGTTTAATTGTCAAGAAACAAATAAGAATCAATCCATATTGAAAAATAAATTTGAATTGCTAAGTTTAATAAGAATCAACTCTTTCTGGCTGCTGATCAAGAAATAAGAACTTGACTCATTTGAGTGTCTTAGTTTATGTGGTGGGTGACGGAAAAACAAAACGAAAAAGAGAAAGCAAAAATACAATAATTTAGCCGATGTTCAGACAAACAATCGAACTCGACCATCACATATGAAAATTTGGATGAATATTGATATTAGTAATCCATAAAAAAGAATATAGCTTCATTTTATCTAGCAACCGATGGATAGAACTTTCAAAGTTGAAAATCAAATATTTTAATATAAAATTGAGTGAAATATATTATATAATTTTGCATATATTTTACTACTTACTGAGAAAATCATTGTTGGCATGGCCCTTGGCTCTGAGCAAAGAAACCTCAAGCTCCCCTTTCATGGCTTTGAAAATGTATTAATTAATTTCAACAATTCCAAACAAGCCTGTAACAATCGAACTCTTTCCTGATCCTATTAATTATATTCAACAAGTTAGTTGAGGATCAACCAGTCAAAATAAAAAGTTAGTTGAGTATCAATTCATTTGGAATGTATGAGATTTTTTGATAAAATTTGGAATGTATGAGTTAAAAAAAATAGTCATTTTGAATGACCTTTTTGGAAGATTATTTTTCCATTATTAATCCATCATACATGGTATATCCTCAAAAAGCAATTTCTAAAAGTAGTTTGTTGACTTAAATGAAATATTCATTTATGTTGAATCAAACATTAATTAATGTTTTCACAATGAAAAAGAAAAAACTTATTTTTTGGTCAACAAAATCAAAGATATCTATTTATACTATATATATATATATATATATATATATAGAAAGCTATCCCTTTCAACATTTTGAGCTGAATTTTTCTTTTCAAAAAAATAAATAACAAATAGATAAGAATAAATTTAAATATTAAAATAAAGTGTAACAAACACAAATATCCACTACTTTGAGCTTGATTCCAAAATTGTGGTAGATAGTATTTGTGGCAATAAAAGTGGCGCCTCTAATTTTAGCGCAGTAATCAATGACTGTAGACGCATGTTAGCTTCTGATTTAGTAACCTCTGATGTTAGGTCAGAGACAAGCCAACTTATTTAGAGACAAGCCAAAAAAGTCGCTCATAGCTTTGCTATAGTGGCTTTGCGTCATTCTAGTTTCCATATTCATATTAGGATTCCATCTTGTATCTCTACTATTATTATGAATGAAATGCAATAAGTTTCTTCTTGTAAAAAAAAAACACAAATGTCCATTTTTTTCCTTTATCATTTAAAAAGTATAACAAACTAGATGAATATATATATATATATATATATATATATATATATACTTCCTCTATTCATCCTAAGAAATGAATCACGATCACATACACAACCTTGCACACACGCGTACGAGCGTGAAAGAAGGTTGCAAAAAAAACAAAAAGGTTAACATCGTTTTTGGTCCCTGTAAAATTAGCAAATTTTAATTTTGGTTCTTATACAAAAAAATATTCTTCCACTTTTGGTCACTTATTTAAACTTGTGGTCAGATGACATATATAAAAATGGGATCAAAAGTGGAAGAATCTAAAAACTTTGGGATATAATCTAACTTTTTTTATAAGGACCAAAACTGAAATTCGCTAATATTACAGGATCAAAAACGGTATTAACCTAAAAAAAATTGAATCAAAAACATTTGTAGCACTAATATATGTTCAAAAAGAATTTTGGTTCATTTAAGGCATATGTGTGTGTTTCTATATATATATATATATTTGTAAAGAACAAAACTATGTTCATTCATTATAATTGTTAGAGTATATAATTAAACATTGTGAAAAAACATATAAAATGTATTTACAAACTATAACATCCAAGTTAATAATATATAACAACAAAATGCATACAAATAATATGATAAAATTAAAGTAAACAGAATATTTATGCCTCCATATCTGCAACACGCCTAAATTATCTTTCAACATAAATTAATTGAACATTACAACAAGACCAGGAATAAAACATAATCACACAAGATAACGAATAACACAACACCACATACTTAGATTGATATATGGAGAAAAACATTCTTATTATTCTTAATTTAACTAATTTCTCAAATTCGAAAAAGTAAAATTCACCCCTTTTCATCAATTCTCACTTCATAATTTTTATTTTTGTTTTTTTAACTAACACCCTAAACATTCCCCTTAAAAAAATCTAAATTTAATCGACATATACATCCATGTTTCATAATACCTGACATATTTTGTGTGACACGTTTGAGTTGAGTGTCACACTTACACTTAAACTAATGTGCCATGTCATTTCCACATGCGAAAACATTTTTTATTTATTTTTATAGAAATTGAATTGAATGAGCAACAAATTAATGGAGGGACCCACCCAAATCCCACTATCGTGTGATAATGATACATCTCACAACCAATACATACATTGCTGATATATTTTCCAGATCTCATTTCGCGCAAAAAAAACTCAACTACTATGGCGACGAAACCTTCCTCCTCCTCCACCACCACCACCACCGACGCCGCCGTGGCTGAAACTTCATCGGTGAAAATATCTCCGGAAGTTGACCCAAAACACGTTTCCGAGACTCTATTGTTTGTTAAGCTTATGGGTATTGGTGCTCCCGTTCCTGAAAACTGTAACGCAGATGGTTTCTTTGATTCTTTTCTTCGGAATTTCATCAAAGTTGATCAAATTCAACGTGGTCGGATCACTTGTACTGTTGTCGCCAAACCACCTATCTGTGTAACTTCCTTTTCTCTTTTCTTTCGTTTTTTTACTTTATGTTATGTAGTTATTGTTGTTCTTGAGGTGCTTGTTTATTGTTCAAGAGTTTCTTTGAATTGTGTATTAGAAGAAAAAAGTTACTCATAGAAAGACTTATGAGCTGAAAAATTCACTATTTAGTGTAATTTTGAACCTTCTGGTTGTGAATTTTTCAATTTGGTTCTTAATGTTGAGCTAATTGTGCTCGTATTATGTGTTGATCAATGTTTATTGTTTAGTTCTACCAGACAATTCACTTTTTAGGTTCATTGAATAACTGACCGGCTACATTAGTCATTATTATTCAATGAACCTAAGAAGTGAATTTTCTATTGTAATAAGCAATAGAGGAAATAATTTTGAACCTTCTAATCGAAGACACAATACCGATACATAGACACCAATAATAATTTATGAAAATAAAAGTGATTGAATGGGCCGATGTCAGACAATAGACACCCCTTTAAAGTAAAGTGTATTGGTTGTGAATCTATCTTGTGATGTATCTATCAATTTTAAATTGTGCTACACTTGATCTACTGTTTGAGCTGGGCTGGGCTGGGCGGTGGAGTTTTACGAAAATGGATTCCCTGTAGTTGGGAGAAGGTTGCTCTACCCCTGAAAAAAGCCGATCAGGAGATAGCTTCTGATCTAAGGAAAAAAAACCAATCGAAACTTATCTACCGATATGTTTGTGCCATCGGGAGAAACGTTCTGATAAATTGAGGGCTGTTGAGCAAACATGAGGGGATTGCAGAATGACTCTTGGATTCAAATCAGATAGTTCACAAAATACATAGGTTTTGATTTTTTTTTGGAAATCCAAAATGATGAGCTTGAAATTCTAACGGTCTTATCTTGGTCCAACAGTTACCTATGTGCTAATTACTTTAAACTTAGCTGATTTTGTCACCTTAGAAAAGTCAATTTGAACTTTGGGCTCCAGCTCAGGCTAAGTGAATCTGGTATTTTTCTTGGTTCAAAGTTAAAAATTTGTCTGAAAATTGAGTGTATAATAACTTAAAATGTCATTTGATTGTATTTGGAGACTGGAATTTTCTCATTTTATTTGTCGGAATTGCAGAATGGCTACGGAACACTGCATGGAGGCGCTGTTGGGTCCTTAGTTGAAGTTCTGTCAACTGCTTGTGCTAGAACTGTAGTTGCTGAGGACAAGGAACTTTTTCTTGGGGAAATTAGCATTTCATACCTCTCTGGCACTCCAATAAATGTGAGTTCTTGTTTTCATTGGTGATTCTTTCCTATGATGTCCATGACAATATTAGCTTGTGCTTGTATTAAAGTTTGCAACCGTTTCACCGCATGTCAATATGAAGTGTCTAGTCGTAGCTTCATAATGGCCTCGCATTCAAAGTCCAATTGACCGTGGTTCCATACACATTATTGTTACGTATCTTTCCTTCATCTATATTAGAATACATATTCTTTCTGCTGTGAATGTGTCACAAAAAAACATACAATTTTGTGTCTATAGTTAGTATGATGTAACGAAGATTTATCATATATGTTATAAAAAAACATACAATTTTGTGTCTACAGTATCACCGATACTTTGTACGTTTTGAAGTATTAGTTGCTTCATGTATGTTAGATAAAAGGCACATAATTCAACCCTTTTGAGTTTAGAATGGTTCATTACGCTGTGTGTGGAAATGCAATGATTTATACTCAGTTACATTTCGAAACAGCAGAGCAAAGCCGAGGAGATTAAAAGGCAATTAACTATTTTAGTTGCTTAGCATTTCCTTTGAAAATGGCTTGTAATTTGGTTTAGTGTGGGACTAGGTTCGATCTTTTTATAGGACGGCTGAAGCCATGATGGACTTTAACTGCTGAGTTATATTTTCTGGTTCTTTGGTTTATTTGAAAGGACTTCAAAAATCAACTTACAAGTAGAGTTTTGAAGGTAAGATTCTGATCCTAGACAAGAAGGGAAAATGCATTTTTTGTTTGAGACTCAGAATGTAATTGATAGTTAACAGTTGATCACCATAATTTCACAGTCACATATTGTAATCTGCATTGACATTTTCTAGATGACTCTTACACCTCTAGATTGCACATGTTGGTAAGGTGCATAGACAATTTAGAGCATCAAGTGAAATATCAAAATCCATTAATAAAAAAAGTTAGATTTTGATTGTAAAAAAATTAGCTTGTAAAAATGATGTTGCTATGAATTTGTTCAAAATCAACTCCTTAATTTTTATTTTATTATCCATTACAACTTGCACTTTACTCTCTAGTTGCACCTTGTACTTTATAGCATTGAAATAAATATATATTTACATTTTGGACTATATGCATATGCAGGAAGAAATTGAAGCTAATGCCTCTGTGGTGAAGCGTGGAAGAAATTTGACTGTAGTTGCACTTGAATTTAAACTGAAGAAAACTGGAAATTTGGTTTATCTTACTCACGCTACCTTCTATAACATGCCGGTTTCCAGCTTATGATCACTTAGCTTTCTGGTGATTCTGCAATTCCATTTAATGTATGTAATAGCAAAATGTATTTGAAATTAATTTGGCTGATTCTTATCATAAATACATGTATAGTTTATGCTCCTCTTTATGCCCATGAGGCCATGACCATGCCCATTGTGATTTGTGATGATAAATTTTCATGTAACGATGCTGATGTTGTCAAAAATAGAATATCAGCTTTAATTTATCCAAAGTTTATGACTTATAGATTTATTTAGTTTGTAGTAGAAATATTATATATGCAGGTGATATTCAATGCTTAGCTTATCTTCTCATATAACATTGTTTGTAGTTTTTAGTAGGTATGTACAGAATAATTATTGTGAGCAGCTTGTATTGACTATTGAGTAGAACAAAATAGGCTTGATTCACGGGGAAAGTCTTACATCGATACAAACACAAATAAAATTATTTGGGCACAAACGCAACAATGAAGAAAATTATCTGATAAATAAATTGGTCACATCATTCAACAACATTAAACCAATTTATCTTTAAAAAAAGCATTTGTGAGTGTGCTCAAACCTTTTACATTTGTGTTTGCCCCTAAGTAAGTATTTCTCTTCATTCACAAAACAATAAGTACGAGATAAGATATAACATTACCGGACAAGATTGTACCGAAGAGAGATCATATTATTTTTTTTATGTTGGGAATTAGAAAGGATGCTTTGGTATTTTTGATAGTATGTATTATCTACAAAAAATTGTTCCGGAACAAAGATTTATGCTTTTATCTAGTCCTTTGCTATATGGGTTGTTCAAAGTTCAAACTCACGATCAGTTTCTAAATCAAATAAAAACAAGAAGTTGTCTAGTTCAATCCCTTGTTTTTTAACAAATCCAACGCACCCAAACAATAAATATTAATATATTTTATAAAAAAATCGTGGTGATACATTGTCTCTCCAACAAGCTGATTTTAGTTTTTCCTCTAGGATCTCTCTTTCATTTTCTTCATTGAGAGTTGGTTTTGGGTAAACTTTTGACCCGCAATCACTCCTCTTTCTTTTTCTCTATTTCAATATAAATAAGTGTTTTTCACATAGTTCTAGTTTTTTTTTCCTTCATGATTTGTCGGTGCGGCGCAGAGTTCATTGTCTTGTGCGATGTTGTTTGATTTTCTGTTTTGTTGTTTTTTTCATTTGGTTTTTGTTGCAAAATCGGCTATTTAATCAATGATTTAGAGTCACGGTTGCAGATTCGGAGACATGTGTATTCTAGACATTTTTATTTTATCATATTATTTGTATGCATTTTGCTGTTATATGCTATTAACTTGGATAATGTGAGTTTGTTCGCATGGTGTTGATTCGTCCCTGTGAGGTTAACTCAATTGGTAGATATATTGCATAATATATGCAACAGTCAGGGTTTGAACCGCATCCTATTTATTTATTTTAAAAAGATGAATTTATATATATACTAGACTACTTGACATGATTTTGATTCTTCTGCTAATTTTAAATTTATTGTAAGGATAAAAAGTTTGAAATAGCGATCTTTTCATGTTTTTTTGCATTAATTTTTTTTACAATAAATAAATTAAATGTGAATTTTATGTTTTTTTTTTGCGTAAATTCATATTTAATTAATGTTTTGTTAAATAATTTTAATATTTTTAGAAGAGATTTTTATAATATTCTAAACTTTCTTGCAAAATTTCTTTCGAAATTCCGATCGGTAAACATGAATATGTTCATCATATGGCCGGCCTGTATTAGTCCATACTCCACCAAAAATCAAACTTGTCAAAACGTAGAAGTTTGTTTTTCACACGACCTATCCTAGTTGAATAACGATACTTCATTCAACCTGATGTCAGATCATTTGGTTTTATGGTATGATGATGATCCACGAAAATGCAAACATATAATGAATACAATTGAACAAACGAAAGCCATTAGTGACGTAAACAGCACCAGTTACAATCCAAAGCTTACATTTACATTCTTTTCATAAGCTATTATAGAGAGCTTAAGAACATAAGCTGAAACCAAGTTATAAGATGACATAAGCTCTTAAAGAGCCTAACAATTGCTTATAATATTAGAAAAAGAAAAACCGACTAGAGATTGAATCGGTGAGACATCTAAGTCATGATTCAACTAGTTAAATTGGTTCAATTATTGCATGCATGTCTTTACATAAGCTGCAAAAGAATTTTATAACATGTGATCTCCGCCAAATCCAATATGCAAGAGTTCTTCAAGTACACCCCTGTTCAAATTTTCAAACATAATTTCAACTTAGTGATTTCAATGTATAGTACATTATTAATGTGTTACTGTAATTCAAATTTAAAAAATTGAAAAAGTGAGAAGCAATTAATATCCACTATCTCTTTTAATAACAAAGAATTTTTCCTAAGAAGATTACCTTAAGTCTTTTGTTTCTGCTGCTTCCAGATTGGAAAGAGTTCCATAGACACTTTGCTGAAAATTCATTGCTGGTGGAACTGTTTCTTCTTGCTCATCAGACTTAGAACCCTCCACTGTGTGAGTTTCCCTACTTGTCTCAGATTCACATCCTTCTTCTTCCTCGACAACTTGACCTTCTGAGGAATATATCCATCGAAAACCACACTCTTTTAACACTGCTTCCAAGTTATCTCGAGGACAAGCAAAGAATTTAAATGTAAGCTTTGAATTGTGAATGGCACTCACGCCATTGTCTTTTATTACTTTGATTGCTTCCATTATTTGCTCGCAACATTGTGGATCGTACCATAAAAACAAATGATCCGAAATTATGTCCATTGAAGAATAAGGATAAAACACAACACTTTCATCTCTAAAGAAACTCTTTATACTAATACATTCACCGCAAGTGGTTTCTAAGTAGCATTCACATCCAAGGTTTCCAATGCGACATGATTGATCTTGAGAAAGAACCAAGTAGAAAATGAAACCCAAATGATCCCTAGGGGGAAGTTCAATAGACATCAAAGTTTGTGTAGAATGGTAATGGAACCAGTCTCCAATTTTAAAATTTCCAGCCGGTAACATGTAGCAAATCTTACCTTTTATTGAAGTGTCACAAATATAAGAGTCATCATATAAATCATTGTAACCATCATCATCATCATTATCTGAAGATGCTTCTTCATTGTTTTCTAATACATCTTCTGGTAGTAGTGGTTTTGCTCCAAGTTCAATCTTTAGAATGGCATCTTTCAAAACGGAAACAAATGAATGTTGATTCAATTTTATGCAGTCATGGAGAAGAAAAGTACACTTATTTTGGTGTTTTTTGGTATGTTCGTTTGTTGAATTCAACACATTCTGAAGAGATTCACAGTTCCAAACATAGAAGCACTGTATGGAATGTGGAAGAGAAGGTATAGATTGAAGCATTTCACAGTTATCAATGTCAAGAAACATGAGTCTTGGAAGACAATTAATGCTTTCAGGTAAGCTTATGATAGCACAGAAAGATAGTGTTAAATTCTCCAATGATGATAGCAAGGAGATGCTGTCTGGGATTACAGATAAATTGTGAAAATCATGTAAAATTAAACTTCTAACAGACCTGAAGCAAGGGCTCGGTAGTAGTTTATGCAAGGTGGTTAAATTGTCTTGTTCATTCATCTTTGAGTCAGAAAGTGTCATATGGTTTGCAAAGTTTTCAGGAAGATCCACAAGACCCTCACAGATGTGAAAAGTAAAAAATTCAAGATTAGTTGATGTTGTGAAAGGATCATTAGCGTTTTGGGGCATTGATACGAACTCTTGGAGATTGTAACATCTACCTGCAAAAAGTGTCTGGAGAGATTGTGAACGAGTGATGCCGCAGAGGCTCTTAAGTGACTTACATCCACCCACATATAACTCTTCAAGCTTTGGGAGATTGAAAATAGATGGGTAAACATGAGACATGCTTTCACAATTTTCAAGATTTATAAGCTTAAGATTTGGGGCACTGGAAAAATTTGGACACTCTATCAAGCGTGTAGACTCACGAAGGTCTATTATCTCTAAACTCGGCAAATTCTGTAACAATATATAATGGAAGAACAAGTTAGTTTATGATTTTCCTAATCTTGGAAATATTCAATTTTTATTGAAATAAATTAGCTTTTCTTTTATCAAAAGATAAACAAAAACATAACATATACATCATACTTGTGCTCCGTTCCAAAGTTTTTCTAGGTTGCTATATGGAAGACAAAGTTCAACAAGCTTCCATGGAGAAAAATTTGATGGTAGAGAATTTATTGGATATGCACTCCATTCAAAACTTCTCAAGTTGTTAGGCAAAAAATCAAGGCCCTCGGGAAGATGCACAGAAATAATTCCCTTAACATCTCGATTGTGGTCTTCGAAAGCAAGTAATCTTAGGTTTGGCATTTTTGTGAAAGCTTTAGAGCTCAAATTTATGCAAGTAATTTGAGCTGTATCTAAGCGTATGCTTTCAACTGCACTAGTCCCCTGATAAATGAAAATTATAATTAATGTTAGTACTTTATGGTAAGTTGCAGTTTTACACACACACACACACACACACACACAGATGTTTTTTGGAATGCAAGTCGAGATATATATCATTCTTACATTATTGTTTGTCAACACATCACAAATTTCAACAGCATTCCACAATCTAGTGCGTTGTCCAGGGTTTTTGATAGATTCTTCACGAACAATTTGCCTACCCATTTCTTGTATCAAATCATGCATCTGTATGTCATTGGCTGGAGTAATCGTTACAAGAGCCTTGTCTAAAAGGTTTCTTATCCCAATATCTGCAAAGAAACCACACGCATTTAATATTTCCGTTACTCTGCTGATGCTTCCACAACCTTTGAAAAAACATGCAATGTCTAGAAATATATCTTTCTCTGTATCATCTAATTCATCATAGCTTAACTTCAACACCTTTTGAATTTCAGCATTTGGAATTTCCTTCAGTTTATTTAGAGCACTATCCCATTCTATTTTAGTTTTTGTACGAAGAAATGAACCCAGAACTTTCAAAGCCAAAGGGTTGCCTTTTGCATAAGAAACTAGATTGTTTGATATCTCCTCATATCCTTCACTGGGAAAGATTTTGTTGAAAGCATTCAAACTAAACAACCTGATGGAGTTTTGAGAGTTCATTTCCTTAACTTGATGAATTTCGTTAATTCCTCCGCCTATCAACACATGCTTATCTCTGGTTGTCACAATGACTCTGCTACCAGCTCCAAGGCAATCGTGCCCTACTCCAATCAAATTTTCTAGAAGTTCTAAAGTATGAACGTCATCTAGTACAATGAAAGCTTTCATGCGTTTGAGTCTTTTCATAACCATAGATGATATTACTTTTGGAGTGTCAATACCAATATCTTCCCCTAATAACTTAGAAACAAGTCTGCTGTATGTGTAACTGAGCCCATGCCTCTTTGATTCTTCTGTGACATTTTCTAGGAAGCAACTACGATCATACATGGAAGATACCTTCTGAAATATGGCAGCGGCAAGGGTTGTCTTTCCTATGCCTCCCATACCCCAAATTCCAATAGTTCTAACTTCACTTGAATCAACTTTTAATAATGATTCAAAGCTTGAATAGTTTTCATCTGGTATGAACAAACATCTAAGTTCATTTGTATACTTTTGATTCAATTTTTGTAAAACTGTTTTGATGATGTCTTCAATCAAGTCAGATTCAGTCCTAACATATAAGATTACAGATAAATGTTAAAATATAAAAGGAGACTATAAATTAGTTAATAATTAGACGATACAAATAATTCAAGAAAATTTGTATCCATTTTATAACCATAAGACACTTGCATATGTAGTGCACGCATCTGAAATTGTCTTTCCATAACAGTTTTCCAAATTAATGTCTTTGAAATCAAAATTGTAACTTGAGTTAGCTCTAGAAATAACACACATGTGTCAGTGGTTACAGTTATTGTCCAATAAAAATTAATAGAAAAAGCATGTGATTCTCAAGTTAAAGCTGCATTATATAATTAATTGTGTATATAACTTTTCCTTAAAAAAAAAAAAATCCTTAGTTATCAGTCTCTTCATTCATGTATAAATAGTATACATTCACTTTATGTACTCAAATATGTAACAAACAAATTAAAACTTAACAGTAACATAACACTTACAAAATCATGTGCATGAGTTCATGGTGAGCTTAGCAACATCACAGTGGCATTGTGATTTTGTTTAAATTTCAAAGTGTAATTCTATGAATCTGTAACAAAATCACGGTGATCCACCGTAATTCTATCAATCTTATGGATGATAAATTTTAAAAATATCCACATGCTTGTAGATAGGAGGAGAATCCACAGTTTAGATCAAAATCTAATCATCAGTTAAAGGATAATTTCTAGGTCAACTTTAAGAAACAAATCAATCCCAATATTTTAAGAAATTTTTTTATCTAAAAATGTAATATTTTTGTATGGTCATAACAACTTATAATTGGTTGTGATTTAATAAAAGTGTAAAGTTTAAAAGTAAAAATTATCAAAATTAACTCAAATCATTTTTATCTTTGTCCAGAAACTCCAAGTCATCATTCATATCATAATTTTTTTATAAAAAAACACTTAGTGGTGGAATGATCCATCCTTAAGCATTAGAATTTGCAAAAGTAAAAGCAAAGAAAATACCTATATGTACTTGAATCGAAGCCAGATAAATTAGCTATCTCAAAGAGAGCATTCTTCCACTCTTGAATCTTATCTTTCCCTTGTTTCTTTTGTTTCGCCAACGCCATGTGGTAACTCCCTGTCTGCTTTCGGACATGTGATGGTTCTATACGGTAGAACACAGGAATAACAACAACGTTGTCTTCGTCATTTTTGTTGCACTTCATTATTTCAATGAGTTCATTCAAACACCATGTTGAAGATGCATAGTTTTCTGAGAACACAACCAAAAATAAAGCAGATGCTTTAATTGCTTTTTCTAGTTCTTCCCAGACCTCTTCTCCTTTTTCGATTCTATAGTCTATGTAGGTTTCGATGTTGTTTCTACACAAAGCCGCATGAAGAAAGCTTGTAAAATTGGCGCGAGTGTCTTCCCCTCTAAAACTGATAAAAACATCGTGTTTTTTGAGAGAAGAAGAAGAAGAAGAAGAAGAAGAAGCCATAGCTATCTTTGAATGTTTATGCTTTGGTTGTGGAAGATACAGACTACTACAATAACATTGTCTTAAACTTTTATATCATGACTTTATGGTATTGGTAACATCACGTTAATGTTGAATAGTTTTTTTTTTTTTTTTTTTAATGAATAAACTCAATTTAATCACCGAAAAAGATGATATCTAATTAGTCGATGATATTTTTATATAAGAGATAATAAATCTTTTCTTTTTTTAATTACATAGGGACTAATTTAAGTCCCATATAAAAATTTGAGAGATAAATTTCATACTATTTTTCATCAGACAGAAATGGGTATTGATTTTCTCTTCTCTTATCAAGTTGACAGAAATGTTGTCTTTTTCACACCTATCACATCTCACACATGTGATCAGAACAACATTTTCTTCTATTATATCCCCACCACTACTCTTTCAATGTATGTTAACATGAAGCTTCGTAATGGCCACACGTTAAAAGTCCAATTGACTTGTGGTTCCATACACATTATTGTTACGTATCTTTTCTTCACTATATTGGAATATATAATCTTTCTACTGTGAATGTGTCATATAAAGACATTCAATTTTGTGTTTGTTGTTTATTGTATAATGTGTTTTGTTAATTGGGTATGTGGAAAATATTAGGATCTGAAACCTTCAATGTTTAGTAATTTTGAGCTAATTATGCTACTTTTGTGTGCTAACAATGTTTAGTATTTTCTTTGGTTGAATGACAAATTTTAGCATGTAGTTGTTAGATTAAGTATTTTAAGAAAAAAAACAACTTATGAAAATACAATTTTCGTTAGTGAGAATTTATGAATTAACATTTTGTTTTTTGAAGTAGCTTATGAATTATCATAAAAACTTATTTATTTGGATAAACTATTTTTTCACAAGCTCAAAAATAAGTCAATCCAAACAAGTGTTAGTACTATTATATCTTCCAATCAAAGACTCAATACTGACACATAGACGTAAATAATAGTTTAAGCAAATAGGAGTGATTGAATGTAATCATTTGTCATTGTTAGACAATAGACACACCTTCAAAATAAAGTGTGTATAGGTTGTGAATCTATCTTGTGATTCATATGATTATGAAGACCGGATACTCCAAAATGGGAGACTTGTCCGTGTCATATACGCGTTGTATGTGTGTCGTATCGCACCCATACTACATATACGGATCTCATGGGTTTTGAGCTAGGATGGATGGATATAGGAGCTTGACGAAAATCGATTCCATGCAGTTAGGATGGGATATCCACACATTTACACAGTCAGGGCATTGATGACCGTTGGATTCAGATCGGACAATTCACAAAACAGTTTTTTTTTTTTTTTTTTTTTTTGTAAAAATCCAAAATACCAAGCTTGAAACTCTGATTGTCTTATCTCGATCCAACAATTGTTGATGTGCTAATTGTGTGAATTTAAGGTATCTTGATTGCATTCAATCTTGATCCGAATTTAAGGTATCTTAGCAAATTCTGTCACCTTAGGCTTTAATTCTCACAGCTCAACCTAAGTGAATCTGTTACTTTTCTTGGTTCAAAGTTAAAAATTTGTCGGAAAATATTTTATGTAAAGAAAAAAGGTCATATGATTGTATGTGGAGACTGTATTTTTCTCATTTTCTTTGTCGGAACTGCAGAATGGCTACGGAACACTGCATGGAGGCGCTGTTGGTTCCTTGCTTGAAGTTTTGTCAACTGCTTGTGCTAGAACTGTAGTTGCTGAGGACAAGGAACTTTTTCTTGGGGAAATTAGCATTTCTTACCTCTCTGGCACTCCAATAAATGTGAGTTCTTGTTTTCACTGCTGATTCTTTCCTATGATGTCCATGACAATATTAGTTTGTGCTTGTTTTCAAGTTTGCAACTGTTTCACCATATGTTAATATGAAAGCTTCCAGTCGTTGCTTCGCATTGGCCACACGTTCAACGTCCAATTGGCAGCGTTTACATACAAATTATTGTTACGTATCTTTCCTTCACCTATATTAGAATATATTCTTTCTCCAGTTGTGTCTATAGTTAATACGATGTAACGAAGATTTATCATATATTTTATAAAAAAAAACACAGTACTGTTTTGTGTCTTTAGTCACACCGATACTTTGTACGTTTAGAAGTATTAGTTGCTTCATATATGTTAGATAAAAGGCACAGAATTCAACCCTTTAGAGTTTAGAATGGTTCAGTATGCTGCGTGAGGAAATGCAATGATTTATACTCAATTGCATTTCGAAACAGCAGAGAAAAGCCGAGGAGATTAAAAAGCAAACAACTACTTCAGTTGCTTAGCATTTCCTCTAAAATTCGCTTTGTAATTTCGTTTAGTGTGTGATTAGGATCGATCTTTTTACCTTTTGGACTATATGCATATGCAGGAAGAAGTTGAAGCTAATGCATCTGTGGTGATTTGGTTTATCTTACTCATGCTACATTCTATAACATGCCAGTTTCCAGCTTATGATCACTTAGCTTTCTGGTGATTCTGCAATTCCATTTAATGTATAGCCAAATGTACTTTAAATTCATCAGGCTGATTCTTATAATAAATACATGCATAGTTGTTACGATGCTGATGTTGTCAAAAATAGAATATCAACTTATTTATCCGAGGTTTATGACTTGTGGATTTATTTAGTTTGAGATAGAGATATTATAAATATAAAGGGTGCTTTGTTATTTTTGATAGTATGTATGTACAAAAAGTTGTTCCGTGATTTAGCGATGAACAAAGATTTATGATTTTGTCTAAATCAAATAAAGACAAAAGAAGTTGTCTAACTCAATGCCTTGTTTTTTAAGAAATCAAACACACCCCAAAAGAAACATATTAATATATTTTATCAAAAAAAAAATTAGTGGTGAATTGGTGATACATAGTGTTGCATATCTGTCTCCAACAAGTCCACCATTTTTTTTTTAAAGCAAAAGTGGACTAGCAAAGCGCTAGTACCACGAAATATATAGAAACAGCAAAGCAAATACAAAAAAGAGGGGGGATTAGGCCAAAAACCCCTCAAGAAGGAACAAACCTAAAGCTAGGCCAATCTAACTTATTTAGAGCAAAATCCGAAGTTAAGCTACTAGGAATAGTATGCCAAGTAGAAAACTGATCTAGAGATAGACCAATATTAGCGAGACCGTCAACAACTGATTTCCTTCTCTATATATATGGGAAACAAAGAAGTTCATATTTTTTTAAAATTTGAGCACAGTTCTTCCATTTGTTCCTTAATGAGCAAGGCACCTGAGAATTAATTTTCAAGACATGGATAACCATAGCTGAGTCAAGTTCTAACCAGAGATTAAACCAACCATTTTGGTGAGCAATCTCAATTGCTCTCATTGCACCAGTCAATTCAGCAAGGAAGGCGTTTCCCTCTCCAATGTTCTCAGCAAAACAAAGTAATAAGTCAGCTGATGCATTTCTAAAATGGCCTCCACAAGAAGAAGAAATGGAGTTAGAACATCCGTCTGTATTGCATTTGATCCAAGGGTCAATAGGAGGGTGCCATAACACCTCTAAGATTTTTGAAGCTCTCGGAGGATGAAATTTGATATCAAACTTTTTAAGAAGGATACAGTCGGTTTAACACCCCGTTTTCCCAACATATAAATAAAGTAAGATATATCAGAGTGCATCGTAAAACAGGATGTCACATCTACATTTTCCAAAATCATTTAACACAAATAGGATTAAAATCCACTATTTAAATAAACACCTGCTTTCAGTAAATTAAATAATGCCGCAGCGGAAAATATTCGACATTTAAATCAAACTTGACACTAAGCCTCAACGTCATCAATATGATAAAAATCAAATTAAAAAGGTTCAACAACAACATCTTAGAAATTATACGTAATCGAGGAAAAACAAAGAAAATAAATATCCCCATCCCGTTACATATCAGAGCAAGACTCCTATGACGACATGAGGATCAACTCACATCAGCGGTTACTCCTGGTTATCTGCACGTTACCCACGTAGAGGCAACATTCAAACAGAAGGGGTGAGATTTCACATTCATTAATAATAAACAACAATTCATGAACAAGAATTAATCAACATAATATAGCCACAATAATCATCAAGAAGTACTTCATATGATTTCAGATATAATCATCAATTAATTTCATTTATCAATGCAACAACAGCAGCAACTTAACAATATGTCAACAACAACTCGACAATGCAACAACAACTACAACTCAACAAGAAGCAATATAATATGCATGTGGTACCAACAGAGCGTCATGCTTTCAACATAATGTCGTAATTCGACTAAACAGGGCATCAATCCCTCAACGTAACAACGCATCAAGCCTTCAACTTGGACAAGGCATCAAGCCTTCAACTTAGACAAATGCTTATGCAATGATAAGACTCAGAAATGCAACAACTATGATATTGTAATTCACATAATAAAATATCATAAAAGATGTTCATGTCAAACCAAAGCTACTGGAAGCATAATTTAATCATCAACAATTTTCATATTCAGACCAAAGGCCAATTCAAAACAGAAACATGTGAAAAAGACACAAGAACGCGAAACATGGCATTCTGCCATCAAGCAGTTCACTGTGGCGAGTGAGGTTGCTCGCCGTGGCGAGCTGACAGTAGCTCACTGTAAAGATTTCGCCGTGGCGAGTGACAAACTGGGTCACTCGCGAGGCGACTAAACCTACTCGTCGTGGCGAGTGACAAACTGGGTCACTCGCGAGGCGACTAAACCTACTCGTCGTGGCGAGTTATCTACTACTCGCGGGGCGAGGATAATCGCTCGTTGTGGCGAGCGACGACGAACAAAACTACAAACAGCACAAACAGAATTTCTGAATTTGTCCCAAAAACCCAATTTTCGACACCCCAACTCCCAAAATTAATAGGAAACTTTGCATACTGATAAACTACAACCTAGACAGCAACTTTTACATTAATTCATGTGATTACCGATGTTTTTAACAATTCTAATTTAATTCAAAACCTAATTTCACAACAACAATTTTTCAACAACATGAGATTAATCTTTTCAGAATCATATACTTATGATTAAAGAAGGTTAGTCCCACCCTTACCTTAGCTTGGTTGATTTTTCAGAACTCTACAAGTTTCTCTTCTTTTCTCCCAAAAACTGTGTTCTTCAAGTTTTCTCTGTTTTTCTTCCAAAACTGTTTTTCTGGTTCTAACCTTAATCTCTAATGTTCTCCTCTATTTATAATCTCTTCTAATCTTAACCTAAAAAACTCCTCCAATTACCAACCTACCCTTATGCCTCATTAAATCTAATCTATTTAGATTCCTTTACTTTTTATGTTATAACAACCTACTAATAAATCTTAAAAATCATCAAATATCACAATTAATCAAATAAATCAACAAAAGACTCCAAGCTCAATAAAAAAAATTAAATAAATAATAGATAAATAAATAGGGCGTTACAGTCGGCCATGGAAAGGGAATAAGTTTTTGAATTGTTACTTGCTAAAGAAACCGAAGCAATAATGGAAGTTATAGAGCTTTTCCAATTAATTTTGTTGTTATTGAATCTGAATTGATTCCTTGCAAACCAGATGGAATTGATGATATTGATGATAGCAGCGTTCACCACTAGCTTAGATTGATGATTTGAATATCTGTTACTAGTGTACCAAATGTCTTCAATGGATTGAAAGTGGAGAGGAATATTCAGGGTCCTTGAAAGACAACACCAGATATTACAAGCATAAATGCATTCAAAAAATAGGTGAAATGTAGATTCTTGAGTTTTACTACAAAAAGAACACATTGATGGGATATTAAAACCTCTTTGAGATAGGTTCTCATCAGTGGGAAGTTTGTTCAACGTTAGTCTCCAAACCATCTGAGATTTTGTTGGAGGAATATCTCTATTCCAGAAAAACTTTGTCCAAGTTAACTTCACTAAAATGTGCTTCTTGAATCTATATGCTTCCTTCAGAGGGAGGTCTCAATTTGAAGTGTGTTGCCAAACAAGCATATCATCAGAGTCAAAATTAGGCAGTGTAACTTTTTGAAACAAGATTCCACAGGTTAGGGAAACAAGCATCTAAGTCATCATCAATATTCCAATTGAAGTTATCAATATAATCACAAACCTTTGTTGGAAGCAAGCTGACCATGTCATCTGTCATTTGATACAAATAAGATAAAGGTTCCCCACACCATTGATCGTTCCAGAAATTCAGCTTCCTACCATTACCTATGAGCCAGTTTGAGTTATTCAGCACCGTTGTGAATTCAGGCTTTAGACCACTCCAAAGAGATGAAAATATGTGATGAGAGATGCATTTTGAACCTCTAAAAACTCTACTTCTAAGAAGCACTGCCCATTGTTCAGTAGAGTTAAATAGATCCCAACAACCTTTCAAAATTTTCGCTTCATTTAACCAAATGAGATATTTGAGCCCTAACCCTCCTTCATCATAGTCAGAACAAACTTTTTTCCAAGCTACAATGACTAGTTTCCTCTTTGAGCTGTCCCCGCTGCAAATGAAGTTTCTTATACATTTTTCTAAATCTTTGAGAAGAGAAACCGGCCAAGAGTATAAGGTCATGGTATGGAGAAGCATACTTTGGATCATTGACTTAACCATTTGCACCCTACCAGCTATGGATAAAAAGGAAGCCTTCCAAGTTGCCAACTTATTTTTGACTTTGTCCACAATAGGCTGAAAATGAAGCGTTTTGGGTTTACCTTTAAAAATAGGTGCACCAAGGTATGTGAAGGGAAGATTTCCAACACTAAAACCCAATATATAAGCCTGGTCTGATTGATTCCACCAGCATAAAAGAAAGATTTGCTAGCATTAATAATTTGTCCAGAGCAGTTAGAGTATCTAATGAATAAACTCTTGAGAGCTTCCAGATTTGATACTTTCCCTTTGCAGAAAACCATAAGATCATCCGCATAGAAACAATGTGATGGAACTTGAGATGAGATCAACTTCACCATTTTCCACAAGTTTAGAAATACCTCTACTCAATGATTCTTCAGCCAAACAAAAGAGAAGATGGGAGAGAGGGTCGCCTTGTCTCTCCCCTCTTTTACAAGCAAAATATCCCTGTTGACTACCATTGATGGAAATAGAGACCATTGCAGAGCTAAGGATGCTCTCTATCCAATGACAAAAAGTGACACTGAATCCAAAACCTTTGAGAACTTTAATTAAGAAACCCCAATTTAGCGTATCAAATGCTTTTAAAACATCTATCTTGAGTGCTATGTTACCTCCAAAATTCTTTTTATCAAGAAGATTTATTGCTTTAGAAGTTAAAGCAATACAATCTTTGATGTTTCTGCCCCTTATGAATCCTCTTTGCTCTTTGGAAATTATGTCAGGGAGAATTGTAGCCAATCTGTTAGCAATGATCTTTGTGATAATCTTGAACTTGAAAGGTAATTGGTCTGTATTGCTCAATAGTGTCTGCATTATTATTCTTTGGAATCAATATGATGGCGTTTGAGTTATAGCCAGGAACCATCCACCCAGTTGTGAAGAATTGAAGAACATCATTAATGACATCTGACTTGACTATATCCCAATAATCTTGAAAAAAATAAGCACCAAAATTGTCGGGGTCGGGGGCTCCATCTTTATTCATATAAAAAATTGCATGTTTGATCTCTTCTGAAGTAGGAAGCTTAGTGAGCAAGGTGTTTGTTGGATCATCAATGAGATTTGGTATGACTTCCTCCACGAGCAAGCTATTCTGCAAAACAACGTTAGTAGAAAAAAGACACTTATAATGAGAACAATGTAATCAACAATGTTAGAAGGTTCAGTAAGATTTTCTGTATCTTTTGAATGGATGAAATGAGTTTAGTTTTATTTTTTATTTTTGCGATTCCATGGAAATATTTGGTATTTCTGTCACCATGAAGTTGCCAATTTACTCTAGCTTTTTCTTGCCAAAAAATCTCTTGTTTTTTGAGAGCTTCCTCTAACTGAACATGAGCCACTTTCTCTTAGTTAAACAAGGTTTCAGCGTGCCCGGTGGTATTTATTTGTGTTTGAATGTGGTTGAGGTTTGATTCGGTCAGTTTCACATGATCATGAATGTTACCGTACACTTCCTTGTTCCAAACCTTGAGTTTCGACTTCAACATTTTCAACTTAGTATTCAAAATGACCATAGGGAAGCCAACAACTATCTCATTCCAGCACTGCTCAATGAGTGTTCTGCAGTCTTTGTGAAGGGACCACATTTTCATATACTTGAAACTGGAAGCAAAGGTTTGTTCTTCAGTTTTGATTTCCAATAAAATGGGATAGTGATCAGACTTGTGTTTAACCAGGGTCATGCAGGAAATAAATGAGAAACTTTCTATCAAATTATGATTACAAATAGCTCTATCAAGCCTTCGTTTAGTGTGCCTATAACCGGATATCCTATTGTCCCAAGTGAAAAAATCACCTTTGGTTGGGATACGAATGAGAGCATTATTATCAGTCCATTGATGAAAATCAATGATGGGGGGTCTATCCGGGTTAAAAAAACCAAGGTGCTCATGAGCACCAAGTATGGAGTTGAAGTCTCCAAAAAAACACTAAGGGCCTGTGTGAAGGTTTGAAAGTGTAAGCCAAAGTTGTTTTTAGTTTGGTAATTTGTTGAAGCATAGATGGCTGAGAAGAAAAATGTTAGGTGGTTGATTAAAAGGCTGAAGGAAACTTGTTGATTGTCTAAGCTTAAAGGAACATGGTTGAGGTTTAGGGTACATATGCACCAAAGATTGGGGATATTTTTGGTTCTCTGATTGAAATAAATTTTTTTGAAGCCTAACCTGTGAAGCCAAGTAGCCGGAAAAGCATCATAGGACATCCATGGTTCAACAATAAAGAGTAAGTCAGGTTTGTTTTGTAGAAGTAAATGCTTAAGAGCCAATCTAGAGGCGGGGTTGGCTATGCCCCTTATGTTCCAGTACTAGATTTTCATTGAGAAGGGTGGGATTGAGAGGCTTTATCTCTTGTTGAATATTTGGACTTCATTGGAGACTTCTTTGTTTAGTTTTTCTTTCTACTAGAAACTTGGAAATCCTGTGCATTTGTTGGAATCTCTAAATCTTGGGGCTCCGCTTCTAATTGTCTAAACAACCTTAGCTTTGCTTCCTCATCCTCTGCCATATTTTCCCAAGACTGTTGAAGGAACATTATGTTAGCATGGTTCATCTCAATATCAGCAGCGTTTTCCACTTGACCTTCAATTATCTGAGTTTGCGTATCATCAACAAACTTAGAGTCTTCTGAGTTTGTATCTTCATTTTCTAAATTAATGTGCACCTGAACAGCTTCATTTGGAGGTAACAATTCATTATTAATTCCTGCTACAGGTCTGTGAGCGCATGAACAACAACCTTTTTAGGTAACAATTCATTGTTATTTTCGGTTTCTAGCTCCAAGCCTGTGTGAATTTGAGCAGCAGCGTGGTGCAGTACCAATTCATTGTTGATTTCAGTTTCTAGTTCCATGTCTTGCGCCTTCATTAAACCAGAAGGGGACTGATGCGCAGTTTCATCCGTATCTTGCAAAGCTAGAAACATGTTTGTTTGTTTACAAGCACTAGTGTCAGCAACCATATCTGGTGTAACCTCATTCCTATGATCCTCAATGCAAAACTTCCTAATGTCAGCAACATCAATAGGCTTCTCACTGTTCTTGCCCTACTCTTGTCTTTTATCATTAACTTGAACATATGTTTTTTTTTTCTGAACCCTATTGTTTCCTTTGTTTCCAACCGTTTCCTCCTGAACAAAATCTTTCTTCAAATTTTTGCAAATTTCCATATAATGACCAATTTTCTTGCAGTTATTACAATAGTCAGGGATGTTTTCATAGTCTAAGTCAACAAAAAAAAAAGCAAACCCTTTTCTTTCAACTAGCACTTTGTACCTAAGGCTCTGTGTGACATCCATATCTACTAAAACCCTCACATATTGTCTAAAGGTTCGTTCCATCACGGGTTTAGTGGAGGCTGAATCCATGCAAATTGGTGTACCAACACAACCAGCTATAGAAAAGAAGATTTTAGGTCTCCAATACTCCTGTGCTAACCCATAAATTCTAACCCAAACTTGAGCAGTATTACTAATCTGTAAATTAGGGTTAAAATCTTTTGTCCATCCAAATAGTTTTAATACCCTAGGATTCAGATTCCAAGAAACAACTGATCTAACACTTTTTACGTCTTCTAACCAGGAAAAGGAAAACTCATAGTAACCCTTACCTAGAGATGAGACTCCCCATTGCTTTAAACCTTTCCAAATAACAACAAGCTTGGTACGTAGAGCAAGGATGGTGAGAGGGGATGCTCCCTTTGGCCAGATGATCCTTGCATGTAAGTTGTGTTTGCATGCATCCATTCCCGCATCGTATTCATCCTCCGGAATCGTTATAGCATAGTTATCTCCTTTGAGAACAACTTGAGGTAACTGTATCACACGAATGGGTCAGGGCTTGTAGAAAGGTCTTAGTCTGTTGTGGGGTAGATTTTGCTTGATTATGATCATATTGCTCATCATTAAGGCTTTTCCAGGGAATAATTGGAGGATTGGTGGTAAGTTTGGCCAGGTTTGTATTTTTCGTGAGATTAGGGTTTTCAACAGTGTGTGCAGTAGTGGTGGTTTTTGGTGTTAGATCCTGATTCAGGGTGGAATCTCTGAGACAAGGCCAAGTTTCCATTGTGATTGGTGAAGAGAAGAGTTAGGCGGTGGTGGTAAAGAGGTTACTTGGGAAAGGAAGGAAGGTTGAAGAAAGTGGCTTATGAACAATAACGTTTTCTTTCAAAAAATCTCCATAGAGTTTTCATGGTCGGTTATCATCCATCTAGCCTGAATATAATATTTTATATGATCTCTAATCAAAAACCTCCAACAAGTCCACCTTAGTGTTTCCTCTAGGTTCTCTATTCCATTTTCTTTATTGAAGGGGTGGTTTTGGTCAACTTTTTACCCGAAATCACCCCTCGTTATCTTTTTCTCTATTTCAATCTAAATAAGTGTTTTTCACGTAGTTTCAGTTTTTTCTTCATGATTTCATCGGTGCGCCACATAGTTCATTGTCTTGTGCGACGTTGTTTGATTTTCCGTTTTGTTGTCGTGTTCATTTGGTTTCTATTGAAAAATTGGCTATTTAATCAATGATTTAAACGTCATCGTTGCATATTCGGAGACATCTATTTTGGATGTTTTAATTTTATCATATTATTTAGTAGGCATTTTTCTGTTAACTTGGATGATGTGAGTTTGTTCGTAGATTCATTATTTATGTTTTTAGGGATGTTGAATTTTTATGTTTTTGGCAGTTATAAATTCATATTTAATTCGTGTTTTGTTAAAGAATTCTATTATTTTTGGGAGATATCTTTATTATATTTTAAACTCTCCAGCAAAATTTCATCCGAACGACACATATACGTTGACTTGAAAACAGAACCAAAAGTGATGCTTCCAAACTCTTGTGACTTAAAAGTCTGTCAAGTTGTAGATGTTTCCTATACTAGTCCACAGTCCATCGAGCATCAAGTCTATCAAGACTTAGACGATTGTTCATCATATGGTCGATCTGTATTAGTCCACAGTCCACCAAACGTCAGTATTAGTCCACAGTCCACCAAACGTCAAACTTGTCAAAACTTAGATGTTTGTTCTTCACATGTCGACCTATCCTAGTCCAATAGTGATACTTCATTCAACATCATGTCAAATCATCTCATCTAGTTTTATGGTATATCCACGAAGTTGCGAACAAATACAGAATACAATTGAACAAACGAAAGCCACTAGTGATGTGAACAGCACCACCAGTTACAATCCAAAACTTACATTTACATTATTTATTGATGAAACTATATATAATGATATAGTGATAGATATATCTAACCATTAGTGTTTATACATAAATTATTTCTATAACAAAAGATAAACTAAAGTCAAAGTATATTCACATAAGCTTTTAAATGTGTTCATAAAATTTTCTTTTCATAAGCTATTATAGAGAGCTTAAGAACATAAGCTGAAACCAAGTTATAAGATGACATAAGCTCCTAAAGAGCCTAACAATTGCTTATAATATTAGAAAAAGAAAAACCGACTAGAGATCGAATCCGTGAGACATCTAAGTCATGATGCAACTAGTTCAATCGGTTCAATTATTGCATGCATGTCTTTACATAAGCTGCAACAGAATTTTATAACATGAGGTCTTCGCCAAATCCAATATGCAAGAGTTCTTCAAGTACACTCCTGTTCAAATTTTCAAACATAATTTCAACTTAGTGATTTCAATCTAAAGTACATTATTAACGTGTTTGTAATTCAATGTTTAGTATTTGAAAAATTTGAAAAAGTGAGAAGCAATTGTTATGCACTATCTGTTTTAATAGCAAGCAATACCTTAAGTCTTTTGTTTCTGCTGCTTCCTGATTGGAAAGAGTTCCATAGACACTTTTCTGAAAATTCATTGCTGGTGGAACTGTTTCTTCTTGCTCATCAGATTTAGAACCCTCCACTGTGTGACTTTCCTTACTTGTCTTAGATTCACATCCTTCTTCCTCGACAACTTGACTTTCTGAGGAATATATCCATCGAAAACCACACTCTTTTATCGCTGTTTCCATATTTTTTTCAGTACGAGCAAAGAATTTAAATGTAAGCTTTGAATTGTGAATGGCACTCATGTCATTGGCTTTTATTTCTTTGATTGCTTCCATTATTTGCTCGCAACATTGTGTATCGTACCATAAAAACAAATGATCCGACATCATGTTAAATGAAGTACGAGAATGAGCCAACACTCTTTCATCTACAAAGAAACTTTTTACACTAATACATTTACCGGAAGTGGTTTCTAAGTAGCATTCACATCCAAAACTTCCACCATCTTTAATGCGATATGGTTGAACTTGATAAAGAACCAAGTAGAAAATGAAACCCAAATTATCACTAGGGGGAAGTTCAATAGTCACACAAGTTTGAGTAGAATGGTAATGGGTCCAGTCTCCAATTTTAAAATTGTCAGCTGGTAACATGTAGAAAATCTTACCTTCTATTAAATTGTCATAAATATATCTGTCATCAACATCATCATCATCTGAAGATGCTTCTTCATTGTTTTCTAATACATCTTCTGGTAGTAGTGGTTTTGTTCCAAGTTCAATCCTTACAATGGCATCTTTCAAAACGGAAACAAATGAATGTTGATCCAATTTTATGCAGTTAGGGAGGAGAACAGTACACTTATTTTGGTGTTTTTTGATTTCTTGATTTGATGAATTCAACACATTCTGAAGAGATTCACACTTCCAAACAAAGAACCACTGAATTAATTGTGGAAGAGAAGGTATAGATTGAAGCATTTCACAGTGACCAACTTCAAGAAACACGAGTCTTGTAAGACAGTTAATGCTTTCCGGTAAGCTTATGACAGGACATGCAAATAGTCTTAAAAACTCCAATGATGATAGCAAGGCGATGCTGTCTGGGATTTCAGATAAATTGTGACAAGCATTGAAAATTAAACGTCTAACATACCTAAAGCAAGGGCTAGGGAGTACTTTATGCAAGGTGGTTAAAGTGTCTTTCTCATTCATCTTTGATCCATAAAGTATGATAAAGTATGCAAAGTTTTCAGGAAGATCCACAAGACTCTCACAAATGTGAACAGAAAATACTACTTCAAGATTTCTGATGTGCAAAGTTGATGATGTCAACCCAGTTGTGGAAGGATCATTAGTGTTATGAGGCATTGATATGAACTCTTTGAGATTGTAACATTTATATGCAAAAAGTCTCCGGAAAGATTGTGAACGGGTGCTGTTGTAGAGGCTCTTAAGTGACTTACATCCACTCACATCTAACTTTTCAAGCTTTGGGAGATTGAAAATAGATGGGTCAACATGAGACATGCTTTCACATTTTTCAAGATTTATATGCCTAAGATTTGGGGCATTTGAAAAATTTGGACACTGTATTAAGCGCGCAGACTTGCCAAGGTCAATTCTCTCTAAACTCGGCAAATTCTGTAACAATATATAATGAAAGAACAAATTAGTATATGATTTGTTGAAATATATTTCACTTTTCTCTTATTAAAAGATAAACAAGAACATAACAGATACACCATACCTGTGCTCCGTTCCAAAGTTTTTCCAGGTTGCTATATGGAAGGTGAAGTTCAACAAGATTCCATGGAGAAAAATTTGATGGTAGAGAATTTAATGGATATGCACTCCATCCAAAACTTCTCAAGTTGTTAGGCAAAAAATCAAGCCCCTCTGGAAGATGAACATAATTAATTCCATTAACATCTCGGTTGTGGTCTTCGAAAGCAAGTAATCTTAGGTTTGGCATCTTTGTGAATGCTTTAGAGCTCAAATTTATGCAGGTAATTTGATCCATATCTAAGCATATGCTTTCAACTGCACTAGTCCCCTGATAAATGAAAATTAGAATCAAGGTTAGTACTTCGTGGTAAGTTGCAGTTTATATATATATATATATATATATATATATATATATATATATATATATATATATATAAATACATGATGTTTTTTAGAATGCAAGTCAAGGTATATATCATTCTTACATTATTGTTTGTCAACACGTCACAAATTTCGCCAGCATTCCACAATCTACTGCGTTTTCCAAGGTTTTTGATAGATTCTTCACGAACAATTTGCCTACCCATTTCTTGTATCAAGTCATGCATTTGTATGTGATTGTTTGAAGTAATAGTTACAAGAGCCTTATCTAAAAGGTTTCTTATCCCAATATCTGCAAAGAAACCATAGGCATTTAATATTTTTGTTACTCTGCTGATGCTTCCACTACCTTTGAAAAAACATGCAATGTCTAGAAATATATTTTTCTCTGTATCATCTAATTCATCATAGCTTAATCTCAACACCTTTTGAATTTCAACATTGGGAATTTCCTTCAGTTTATTTAGAGCACTATTCCATTCTTTTTTACTTTTTGTACGAAGAAATGAACCCAGAACTTTCAAAGCCAAAGGGTTGCCGTTTGCATAAGAAACTACATTTTTTGATATCTCCTCATATCCCTCATTGGGAAGGATTTTTTTGAAAGCATTCAAATTGAACAACCTGATGGAGTTTTGAGAGTTCATTTCCTGAACTTCATGAATTTCGTCAATTCCTCCGCCTATCAACACATGCTTATCTCTAGTTGTCACAATGACTCTGCTACCAGCTCCAAGGCAATCATGCTCTACTCCAATCATATTTTCTAGAAGTTCTAAAGTACGAACATCATCTAGTACAATGAAAGCTTTCATGCGTTTGAGTCTTTTCATTACCATAGATGATATTACTTTGGTAGTGTCAATACCAAGATCTTCCCCTAGTAACTTAGAAACAAGTCTGTTGTATGTGTAACTGAGCCCATGTAGCTTTGATTCTTCCGTGACATTTTCTAGAAAGCAACTCCCTTCATATATGGAAGATACCTTCTGAAATATGGCAGCAGCAAGGGTTGTCTTTCCTATGCCTCCCATGCCCCAAATTCCAATAGTTCTAACTTCTCTTGAATCAATTTTTAATAATGATTCAATGCTTGAATAGTTTTCATTTGGTATGAACAAACATCTAAGTTCATTGGTATACTTTTGATTCAGTTTTTGGGAAACTACTTTGATGATGTCTTCAATCAAGTCACTTTCAGTCCTAAAATATAATAAAATACTGATAAATGTTAGTATATAATAAAAGAGACTATAAATTCGTTAATAATTAGACGATACATATTCTGTCCAAAAAAATTAGACGATACAATATAATTCAAGAAAATTTGTATCCATTTTATAACCAAAGAAAGAAATAGCAAATAGAATACTAAAAAAATTATCATCCCCATCTTCTAAGAAACAAATCATTCAAAAATGTAGTAGAATTTATAGTATCGTCTATATCATAGTATCAGAATTTTTATCAGAAATTTATAAAAAAAAAACTTAGTGGTGGAAATTATCCTTAAGCATTAGAATTTGCAAAAGTAAAAGCAAAGAAAATACCTATATGTACTTGAATCGAAGCCAGATAAATTAGCTATCTCAAAGAGAGCATTCTTCCACTCTTGAATCTTATCTTTCCCTTGTTTCTTTTGTTTCGCCAACGCCATGTGGTAACTCCCTGTCTGCTTTCGGACATGTGATGGTTCTATACGGTAGAACACAGGAATAACAACAACGTTGTCTTCGTCATTTTTGTTGCACTTCATTATTTCAATGAGTTCATTCAAACACCATGTTGAAGATGCATAGTTTTCTGAGAACACAACCAAAAATAAAGCAGATGCTTTAATTGCTTTTTCTAGTTCTTCCCAAACCTCTTCTCCTTTTTCGATTCTATAGTCTATGTAGGTTTCGATGTTGTTTCTACACAAAGCCGCATGAAGAAAGCTTGTAAAATTGGCGCGAGTGTCTTCCCCTCTAAAACTGATAAAAACATCGTGTTTTTTGAGAGAAGAAGAAGAAGAAGAAGAAGCCATAGCCATAGCCATCTCTGAATGTTTGTGGAAGATACACACTCCTACAATAACATTATCTTGAAAGCAGAAAGGGTTTATTTTATTTTTTGAAAGATTGAAAGCAATATTAGCACATTAATATTTGCAGCACAAGTTCAGTATATATAACCACTGCTATTTTCGTTGACTTTATACCAAATAGGCAAGTACCATGGAAAAGTGAAGAATCTTTTATCCACAATTTGGTTATTTTATCCTTCTCAATCTCCACTTCCAAGCTTTAATCATTGGATTACATACAAGCAGGGGCGGACTTGGCCTCACAAAACCAGTGTGACACAATTTATTTTTTGCTTCAACATTTGCTTTTTGCATTCTTTTTATGGTATTATTAGTTAAAATAAAAGTTAAAAAGCTAAAATAGGCATTGCAAGAATCGAACCCATGTTCCATTGGTAAAAGAAAAACACCTTTGTCACTCATAACACCATACATATGTGATTAAATTACAAAATTTGAGTTATATAATATAATATTTAGCTAAAAAAAATTAAAAAAAAATATAATTGGGCCTGAACTAGTGTGGCACTTGCCACAGTAGGCCTAGTCCAGGTCCGCCCCTGCATACAAGTGGTTTAAATAAACATTTACTTGACTTTTTATTTGTTATTATATGTTTAGGACATTCCTTGAGCTTGTAAGTTGTAAGAAAAGGACCATTGCCAAGTTTTTATCAGAAGTATTGTTTAAGGATTTCAAGTTTCTGCATACACAAGCCATATTTTAAAGGATGTGATTGACTGCGGTCGGCAATTTGCCGCATTCACACAGTCATGCATTCTCAACCGTCTGATTATGATGGGAGGATCCTGATTTGAGAATAGAATTATAAATAAAAATGAAATACTTTTTTTCTGGGCTGTTTGATCAAGATCAAACGATTATTAATGTAATAAATGTGTGACTGTGTGAAAAAGTTGATTGTTTGTGAATCATAATTAATATTAAAGTGTTCATCTTTGCAGCATTCTGATAACACAACATGTAACGGTTATTGTAATATTTGGTGGTTTCTTTCACTTTGAACATTATTGTTTTGTATCTTGATTTTGTGTTATATCTAACATGATGGATTTCTGCTTAGCCCTTGGTTAGAAAGTGCAAAACAACTAGCTCAAAATAAAGAACAATTAAGAAGTCAACGCAAACAACTAAAACGTCTGCCGTGCTCACTGTTATTTGGTTTGAAATATACTTCTATGTGATTTCTTTTATTTAAAAAGAAATAAATGATATCCATTCATTTAAATTGATGGAGTCTATCGATACAAAGCAAATTCTCTAAAAAAAATAAAGAGGATGAATCTGCGAACAAACTCACAGATTTTATCTTAATCTAATGAACTACATTTATGTCTTATTAATAATAATGTTCCTCACCATTCTTGATCATTCTAAGCTCTAACGATATTTAGGTTTCCTTTTTCATACTCAATCAACATTTATATTTTATTAACAAAATTTTTTAGTCAATGTTTTCCATTAACACAATATTTTTTTGAAGAAGTTTATCATTAATAAATTTCAAATGTTAAACCTTGATTTACTAAACAATTTATTTATTAAAATTTATTCAAAATTTACGTTCTTAAATTCTTTAGTTATTCATATTAAATAAATTGTTTTTCTGTCAATAATAAATAAATAAAAATTTTCAAGTATATAAATTTATTTATAATGAAGAATAAATCTTGCACCAAAAAAAAATAAAGAATAAATATTTGATCGGTATATTAAAAAAATGTTGTATTTAAAAATAAGTGTGATGGTTTTTTATATTTTAATGCTACCATAGTGTTTTTTTACAAGCACTGGTCCTTTTAAGAACGTTAATCTAATTTAACAGTTAAAATTTATTCATAAAAAAAAAACATTTGATGAAACAAAAAGAATAATCGTTTTTACCATTTATTAATTGTGTTCATGAAACATTTTTTTTTTTAAAGAATGAAGCATAAATGTTGATTGAGGATAAAAAAGGAAACCTAAATATTGTGGATTGGAAGAGAATTTAGAAATTAAAGGTTCCAGAGAGAGTGAGATGTTTTATGTGGACCTTTTGTCATAATAGATTGTTGACAAATTATAGAAAAAGCAAGATGGGAATTGGGAGTCCTATGTGTGATGTCTGTGCAAATACTATTGAAGATGAGTTGCATGTGTTAAGGGATTGTCCTAGAGCCATGGCATTATGGATGAGTGTAGTGCATAATGGCGCTAGAAATGATTTTTTTGAGGGGGATATGTTGCATTGGATTAATTATAATATGCACAGTAAGGTAATTTGGAGCTATGATATTGATCGGAAGGACTTATGGGCAATAGGGTGTCACACCTTATGGAATTGGAAGAATAAGAAGAAAAAAAATTTATAACTTTAAAAGGCCATTGAATGGGAAGGCTTCTATCATGAGTTATGTTAGCGCCTACCATGCTGCTGGTAAAGCCACAAAGATCATTCAAGAAACTCCAAAAGTTATGACAATGGTGAGCTGGAAGTGCCCCCCGGGGTGGGTTAAAATCAACACCGATGGAGCACGAAAAGAAGATGGCAGAGCGGGTTGTGGAGGTATCATACGGGGGAGTGAGGGTGAATGGCTTGGAGGTTTTTCTAAGTATGTTAGGATATGTAGTGCGTATGTCGCAGAATTGTGGGGAGTTTATGAAGGTCTTCAATATGCAAGAAGATTGGGGTTCATATTGGTAGAATTAAATGTTGATTCTTTGGTTGTGGCAAAGACCTTATTGGATGAAGAAGATGTTAGTCCTATTAGTCGCAGTCTTGTTCAAAAGATAAGGAGATTACTTCAAATGGTGTAGGAGGTGAAAGTTCAACACTCTTACCGCGAAGCAAACACTTGTGCAGATGCATTGGCTAATATTGGTTTTAGTATGGGATCTACTTTGATGATTTATGAGTCTTGTCCGACTCAATTAAGACATTTGTTAGTAGCTGATCAAATGGGGGTGCCACAACCTCGTATGATCAATTTGTAATTTGATTCCTTGATGATTTTTGGGTACGCTATTTATATTTTTCGTACGATAAAAAAAGAAAAAGAATAGTGAAGTACATAGTTATTAATGAGACTTAAATGTAATCCATTAGATTAAAATAAATTCAAACGTGGAGATTTGGACTAACTCTTTAAAGTTACTTTTATAACCCTCCTATATATATATATATATATATAATATATATATATATATATATATATATATATATATATATATAAAAGAGAGAAAGAAAACATTTGTTTATCCAATACTTTAAGATCACTTTTTTTATTGAAAATCACAATATTTTGTGTATTAGTAATTATAGCCAAGGTTTTGCAACTCGAGAGTTTACCTCAACTCGTTTTGCTTGGGTAAACTCGACTCGAGAACTCGTACGGGTTTATCTAAAATTAAAATTATATAAAGTTTATTATATGGAAGACATATATAAGCTAATATAATATTGTAAATAGGTCAATGGTGCAAAATATGACTTAATTACAAGGGTAAATAACATTAAACTATCAAAAAAGCAAGTTTCACAAGTTCATAAAATTGTTAATAAAACTATCAAAAACTAAACTAGTTAATTTCTTCAAAAGGTCAACAAACACCACCACCGCAACCCTAACCAGTGTCGAAATCTGAATTTCCACCGTTGGAATCACAACCCTAACTGGTATGTGCTCCTCTATTCATGGTTTGAGAACTCAGAGAACTAAAAAAAGAAATGTTTCATTTCAGGAACAACATGTTATAGTAAATGTAACTATTCAGTAAACGTTCCGGTCTTTAGGCTTGTAGAAAAGGAATTGAGTTTTGAAAAAAATGGGCTTATTTTTTATTTTTTTAGATGTAAACTCGTAAAATTCGGTAAAATCGGTCAAGTTTACAAGAGTTTACCGAGTGTTAACTCGGTCAAACTCGTCAACCCTTCCGATTTAACCAAAAACCGAGTTTACCTCAGAGTTAACACGATTTTGGTACCTAAACACGTAAACTCGGTAAACTCGGAGAGTTACCACTCGATTTGCGGAACATTGATTATAGCAGCAAACACAAACGCATCAGAAAATATTTTTATTAATTATGATCATAGTAGTAGCTGGAAATCCCAAAAATGACTTTATCTTTATTATAATCTTGACCTTATCTATTAAGAAAACTGTGATTTTTAATTATATATGTCTAATTTAGTTATAATTTCAATTTATCTACTTTTTAGCTGCTACCTCTTTAAATATTAGATATAATAAAGTCTAAAGATAGGCTGTCAATGTGCTGGTGTGTGATGTTATAAATCTTGAGGAAGAACACTTATTACTAGCATTTTTACTGGTGTAATTCCTATGCAATCAGTACATGTGAGTGTTAATACCACTGAACTGACTCATAAATAAAGTGAGGACGAATAGAGCAAAATAGTTTCTGATATGTGCAACATTGGGCTTTGGAGTGAAGCAGTGATAAACCTAGACTATATAAAAGATCCTCCATCTTGGTGGGGTGGTAGTTCTTCCACTAACATTGCTTCCGAAGTTGTTTTAAGTCTCAATGTTGCTCATGACTTGAAGATTTTGCTGCCGAATTGGAAGGGCATTGATGCCAGAGCCAATGGTCCTCGGGTTTATCCGATGAGGAAGAGAGAACGATAACTATCAATTATTTGAAGAATTGTTGGAAAAGAGCCTTTTACCAAGGTGGTGTCTAGACCAAGAAAAAAAATATGCAGAAAAGTTATCAAGTTTATAATACCTGTTGTAAAGACATGATATAAGATTGGTGAGAGTTTTCAATAACTATTGTCATCTACTCTGTCTTTTAAAAAAAAATCACTATTATTTTGTCAATAAAAACTAATCACTATTATTTTCGTTGACTTAATACCAAATATAACTGGCAATAGCGACTAAATGATTTTAAATATACTTTTATAATCTTTGTTGTTGTACTACACGCGTCTACATATTAAAATGGAACAAGTTGGTATTAGTTCTTTAAGAAAAATTGATATTATTCTCTATGTTGATCCAGAGTGATTTATTTATTCCTTTTACATAGATTAAGAAAGTGTATAAAGGAGAGACTAAAATATATTTATTATGTATTGATGTATTTACCATCATCGTTATGTATTGATCGCATTGTTACTCGCATGTCGTTGTGGAATAATAAATTTCTTTCCCTCGGCGGCCGTCAGGTACTTCTGAAGTCTGTTCTGTTCTCTCTTCCGGTTTACTTTCTTTCCTTTTTCAAAGCCTCTGCAAGTATAATTTCTTCTATTGAATCTATTTTTAAAATGTTTTTTTGGAGGGGTGGGGAGGATAGAAGAAAAATAGCCTGGATTAATTGGGAATCTATTTGTACTCCTAAGGAGGATGGTGGTTTGGGGGTTACGAGGGTGGGAGATTTTAATACTTCTTTATTAGAAAAGTGGTGTTGGAGGATGTTGACTGACAAGGGTGGGTTGTGGTATCGTGTCTTGAAAGCGCGGTACGGAGAGGAGGGGGGCAGTTGAAGGAGGGAGGGAATGTGAGTTCTTTATGGTGGAGGTCGATTTGTAGGATTCGGGAGGGGGTTGGCAGCGGTGTCGGTAGTTGGTTTGAGGAAAATATATGGAGGATAGTGGGTGATGGGAAGGAAACTTTATTCTGGTTTGACACGTGGGTGGGGGAATTACCTTTGCGATTGAAATTTCCCCGCCTTTTTGATTTGGTTGTGACCAAAGAGAGTATTGTGGAGGAGATGAGGAGGTTAGGGTGGGAAGTGGGAGGAGGAGCGTGGGAGTGGAGACGTAGGTTACTAGCTTGGGAGGATGAGAGTGTTCTGCTATGTTTTTTAATGTTGTTTTGCAGGAAACTTCGACTGATAGTTGGCGGTGGTTGTTAGACCCAATCCATGGTTACTCCGTCTGAGGAACATATCACTTTCTTACTACCTCAGGGGCTGATGTCGACAGATCATTGGTTGATGATATTTGGCACAAGTTCATTCCCTCAAAGGTTTCATTGTTTGTGTGGCGGCTCCTTCGTGACAGATTGCCTACTAAAAATAACTTGACAAGGCGGAGAGTCATTCAATAAACGTTAGTTGTGACATTTACAGTTCTCTTTGGGTTCTTGTGTTGCATTGGCTAGGTATTTAATCGGTTCTTCATGGAGAGTTTCGACATCTTTTTTTGCAGTTTACACATATGGGTGGTTTGCCGAGGTTCTCTCATCTTTATTTACGGATAATTTGGTTTGCATCCGTTTGGGTGATTTGGAAGGAAAGGAACAACCGTGTCTTCAACAATGTGGCTTTGAATCCTTCTGTGCTCTTAAAAAAAGTTAAACTTAATTCCTTTGTGTGGTTAAAATCAAAACAGGTTGCTTTCTCTTACGATTATCATGACTGATGGAAAAATCTGTTACAGTGTATGGGTGTCCATTAGTTTAGACAGTTTTGATATTGCTCTTTGTAATGGTGGCACTGTGATTTTGTAAATACTTTGCTGGTTTCATCCTCTGCACACCTTGTGCGGGGTGATTCTTTGTTATTATATATATATATATATATATATATATATATATATATATATATATATATATATCATTTTAGCTTGTTAAAAAAAAGTGTTGTAAGGATATTGTTTAAGGACTTGAATTTGCTGCTGTAGCAAATCACAGCCATCAGATCTGAAGTGAACAGTCAAGATCTGACATTTTGTAAAATTGTTGAAATCCGTGTTGTAAATTTTGAGCCGTCAGATTATGAATTGATGGATGTGATTTGCTACTGCAACAAACTGTGTGAATTTGCTACAGCAGCAAATCCAGATAAGATCCGTCTAAAAAATTGTCTTTCTACTTGAGTTGACAACTCTTAATATTTTTTAACAATTGATATTTTATTTGTTATTAAAATATTTATCTATATGATATGCACATTATATTTGCGATAAGATAGTCAAATATAATGATATAAAACACTCAAACTTGAAAATTACATACTACGAACATTCTAAGATATTTGTTTGTAAACTGCTATTGATGTTACATCTATCTTCACCTTCTTATAGTTACCTTAACCAAGATGGCCACTTGCATCCATCAAACTCACACATGGAGCAAAGTGTTGTACAACTTTGTACTACAACTCTTGAATGTAATGTGCTAAGTTAGTTGCTGATCTGCTATAAATGTGATGAATGATGCTCTAAGCACAACTCCCGAAAAGGTATGTTTTTCTTGAAAAAATGCATCGAATAAATTATGTTTTTCTTTTCGTTACTTGAGGACAAGCAACAATTTAAGTTTGAGATTGTGATGATAGGTCATCTTACGTTATTCTTAGCATGTTTTTCAGTCTATTTTAGTAGGTTTTACCAACAAACCTAAGGAATATTAGAGCAATTGCTTATGATTTCTGGACATTTGTAATATTTTTCATATTTGAGTCTCTAATTCTATTATTCACGAAACATAGTAATTTTAGGGTGTTCTTGATGTAATTCATGAAGAAATCAAGGAAATCAGGCAAACAAGACATCTGAAGAATTATGAGATCCTTGAAAAGATGAAGAATGAAGATTCAAGTGGCATCAAAAGACTTTACAGAGGGAGGAATTTTGTTCCCAAGTTCCAAGACATTTTACTTTGAAGCAAACACCTTAACAGGCGAAGAAAGAAGGCATTTCATCATAGAATTTGCACTGAAGCACCCAGGCGCCTGAGGCTGCAAGGCACATGCGCATGGTGACTTGTGAAAAAGTCACTTTTTGTGACTTTTTGCCCCTGAATGCCCGTGTTTTTAGCCCAAATCAGGTGGAAATTTTCCCTATAAATACCTCATTCCTCATTCACAATTTCTTGTTTAGAACTGGAGCAGTTCAAGAGGAAGACGATTCTAGGAAGCCAGGGAGGAGTTCTATATTCTCCTATCTTTTATAGGGTATGTTTTTATCTTCTAGTATTTTTGTCTTAGTTATCATGTGCAACAAGGTATCTATAGGTTAGGGTTCTAGGATGAACCTTTTTTTATTTTTGTTGAATAATTATTTAATTTAATGTCGTTTATATTTTAGTTTATTTTCTGTTCGCTATTAAGTTTTATTTAGGATTTATTTATTCTGGCAAAGTGCAACCCTAGATTAGGTAGTTAGATTGTGGCAGGGCTTAATATTGTTATTACTATTTGGATGCTTGTATCTTGATATTTATATCCTTATACTAATAACTACCTGTTTAGGAAGTAAGCGATTAGTAAACTAGACGAAAGATACCGAAAGCGAGCTGACCTTGGTAGTAAGTACTTAAGATGGGACATTTACTAGTATTGAGTAAAATTTGTTGAACCTAGGATGAAATTAATTTATTAATTAGGGAATCCAGTACCAAGGGGAATAAACCTAAACAAGACATTATCATCAACCTCTAGGTAAGGTAGACGCTGATAGGGATGCTCGTTTGTAGAACTATTTAGGGGGGGAAGGAAAGTGTGCCATGAGTGTCCTAAAATTCATAGATTGGTTAACCTACTAGAACATTTACCTTCATTGCCATTAGAAACCTGAAACGTTAAGTTAAGTCTATGTTTCAATTACCTTTGAATTAGCAAGACCCCGCACGTAAGGATTACCGTGCGATCAGCAGGTGTAGTTAGCTATCAGAGGGTTAGACCTAGATCAACCGAGTTAGTAAAGACCCCTCACGTAAGGATCATCGTGTGATATGCAGGTACAACTTGACAACTGACTAGCTTAGAACGTCCCAACGGCCTCATCACTTGTATAGTCTACTTAAGATAACTAAATGCGACATGAATGTTATTTATTATCCGACAATATAAACAGAGGGGATTCAAAGAGTCATAACCGATGTTTCCTTTTCTGCAACCAAAAAGTGGTAACTTGCTCTGTCTCTAGCTCTTAACTCTGTTATTTCATATTGTCAATTTTTTTAATTCAACCTCTATTATTTACCCTAGCATCATCAAACACCCCTCTTATTTTCACCTCTTCAGCTTTAGTAAAGAGATCATGATATAAATTGAGGTTGAATGATAAAATGAAGGAAAAATAATAGAAAATAAATATGATATTTTTTTTAGGAAAGTGTAGAAGATCAAAATATATAAATTGTTGCAAAATATGAACTTGTGATGAAGCTGGTTTTTTCTTCTTATTGTTGATAAATAATAAGAAAATTTAATCTGGTGTTTTTCTTCATTTTTCTTTTAGATATTTTTTCACCTCTTCATTTTTAGACATATCTATATTGTATTTTTTGAAGATGAAAAATTGGTAAAGATACGGAAGAATATGAAATCATAGTGAAGCGAAAAAGAATAAAGGATACCTTGTTGTAGAATATGAATAGATGATGAAGCTGAAAAAATAAAGAAACTTCTTAAAAATAAGATGAAGGAAAAAATAATGAAGAAAAGTAACTTCATACATCTGTTATTGTAGATCATCTTCTTTATTTGGTGTCCTTGGAGTTTCTACATCTTCTGTATACAAAAAATTAATTGATTAGGTGAGAATGAGAGAAATGATGAAAGTGTTGGGATATCTTTTCAAAAAACAAAAGTTTTAAGGTAAAGTCTAGATATAAAAAAGGAAGAGGGAAAAGAAATAAAGTGTAATGGGTGTTTGAGACAGGGGTATAATGAGAAAAAATGGACCAAATGAAATGGAAGAAATCTAAGGCATCAGAGGACAGCAAAATATATGTCTTCTATTAAGGACTTTAAATAGTAAGAGTCATAATCTTTTCAATGATACACGTATGTATCTCCTAAAGTCAGTAAGGTTGGTCACGACATTTGCTCACTCCAATCGTCACATGAATGTACCTTGCTATAAATTTGAGAAAAACATTCAAGTTAAAATTATATACACACTTTGAGGACTTTAAAGGGTTATAGAGTGGATATATTTGGGAAAGTAGGCTAACAAAAGAACTTGGAGTTAATTTACTAACCTAATGATTCTTACTAAACATTGATGATCTCCCAACCTTCCTTCCTTATTCAGACAAGATGGGTAAAACAGTTGAACTATTTGTCTTTATTTTTTAGAGGAATAAAAACATTTTTTTTAAGAGACCAAAATTTTGGTCTCTTGATTTTTTTTTCTTTCTATTTTTGTTTTGTGTAGATCCATGGTTATCCACGATTTTTTTCATTTTTTCTTTTTCTGTCAAATATGTTCTACTGTTACCCCATCCGAAACTTAAAAATGTTACTAATTTCAAAGAGCAACCCCAAACTTAGCTTCAAAACATGTGCAGTCATAATAGTATCCTATCTAACTCCAAGTGAAATCAAACAAGGTGCATTTAAAGTTCAGGATTGTGACAGTCACTAAGTAACATTAAAGAAAATTTCGTCTGAAGGCTCAAAGTGGTTTCACAAAGGATAAGAAGAATATAAAAGGGTGGCTTGAAAGGCTCAGGGTACCAAAGAAAAATGTCCTCGTGTGTATAATAATCTAACCGATTGTTCATAAAGAACGACCACAAATTCGAGGAAAAATAGCATTAATATGGAACACTCGTAATGGAAAAAATTAAGTATCTAAACAACTTAGAATGAATATAAAAATATTTGGCTCTAAATTTCACCGGTGATGCTATTCAGAAAAGAGATGGTGATCCTATAAGTAACTTCAGTAGCAAGCACCATAAAGATGATTGCTAATCTCTTTATAAGATAAACTTGAGACTTAGTAACAGATTTAAGAAATGAAATTGATCAGTCAAAAAATCCCAGCTTAGTAGAAAATAAAGATGCAGGAAAAATAAATTAATGAGTTGCCTCCCATTTAGCGCTTGTTTAACATCTCAGTCCCGACAGGCAATTGGTTGCCTCCTATTCATTGCTTCTTTTGATTCATAAGCTTGACGAAATAGGTTGTCACCTATTCAGCGCATGGTTTACATCTCGAGCCTAGCATATATGTCTGTCTAAATGCACTTGAACCCATTTGGATCAGGTTCCTCATATCTGGTATTCAACCCCTCGATATAATCTCGCAAATGTATGATTTCCTTTGTTGAGACTTTTGCATACCACCTAGTGTGATCCTAAACCTCAACTCGAGCATTCTTGCAGATGCGGACTATAGTGAAAGGACCATACCACTCTTTGATAGCTTGAGTCGGTGGATAGAAAAGTTCATGCGCCTTGATCATGATATCTTCGCTTCCTCTGAAGGTCTTGTTGTCTTGAGTTCTTGTCGACACTTCTTCTGCAAATCTCACTTGTGTTACTATCTCCTCTTGTGGTTCTTTCTTCACTCCGCTAGTTGGTCTTCCTTCCATTGTTTTTCTTGAATATTGCTTAGTTCTCATGATTGCTAGTCTTTTTCTTGAAAAAGTATTTAATTGGTTTCCCTGCAATGTTCAGACTTTCACGTATTCGATAGAACAATATTTTACTTCAGCAAGATTTCAATTTAAAAATGGTGAGTGTGACCTATTGTCTACGAGTTTTAAAATGATTTATTAATTATAACTGATCTGTAAATGACCTATTGTCTTCAAGTAAAGAATTAAATAAACTTTGTTCAAGTACCAGCACATATTGCAAAGTAAGCATTTTACTCTCAAATTTATTTTAAATGGCCAACTATCGCTGCTCACAAGACAAATTTTCAGTCACATTTAGCAACCAACTTAAATATAGACATGTCAAAACAATACAAATATTCTTGAAAAGTGATTCCCACAACCAACTTGAAAAGTAAAGTACGTACTGAGAAGCAATATGTTTACAAATTGTGTTTTTGTAGATCACAACTAGGTGTCATTATATTTTATAAAACAAGTTTATACAACCATCACAAAAAGCACCCAAAAAAAAAAAATTCATATATATCCAAAACTTTAAGCAAACTCACTAATCAACCTATTCAAGACAATTTAGTCTATTCTAGATCTAAATTGGAAAATTAATAATTGACTTCAGAAACTAGTATAAAAAATAATTAACAAGAAAAAACAACAGCAAACAACAACAAAAATGCAGTATAATGTATACTGATGAAGTTATCAAGAAAAAACAAGGAAAGACGTCTAAATAATCATATAATCTTTGTGATTTCATTAAGTCTGCGATTCAGGTGCACATTGGCTTCACTCTGCAGAATTTTTTTCGTCTAGTCTTTTGGATAATTGTAGTGTTAGAACTCTTAAAAAGAGCAAAGATCATCATGTATCAAGCAACAGCATGTTTTTGCTCCAATGTGATTGATATGTACGACTCAGTACGACAAGAAAATAGAGTTGGATCATTCATAATGAGAATTGTAAAGCCGGTAATAAAAAACAAAACTACAAGACAAAAATATATTGGTAAATCATGACTCCAAAGCAACACTTGATCTTCACTCAATACACATTTAATCGGATAGAATTATAAGTCTTGCACATTCAAACCTGGAGGAAGTGATTGCTTCAACTTATCAGCTTTCTCAGTATCAAACACGCAAAGTGTGTACAGATACTTGGAGCATCAAACCTTGAACATGACCACATCTTTGCTTCTCTTGATTTTCACGGAGTGTGGATCCTTCCTCCTAGCAGTGAGCAGGAAGTCCTTAATCTCATTAATTTACTTAGGCATTTTCTGTCTTGACTGCTATTTCCCCTTTCTCCCCAAAAATCACAATCGGAACGCTCCTAATGCTTATACCTTTTAATAGTTCGTGTGAGCAAAGAAAGGTGTTTGTTAGCATGTAGATGTTTTAGTGATTGAATCATATGATGTAGCAACTGCAATAGCAGAGGAAGTAGCTAAGGATGCTATAACCAAACTTATCCTTGGAGCTTCATCTTCTGGTATATTTAAAAGTAAAAACATAAACCTATGTCTGCGAAAATCTCAGTATGCACACTCCAAGATATTGTACCATGTAAGTTGTTTTCCAAGGAAAATTTTCTATATGACCATCAAACATGTATATTGATGGAAGCATTATATGATATTGATTGATAAAACTAAATCGCGAAGCAACTTTGTACCAAAACTAAATCTACCAAAAAATTCATTAACAAAGTCAAAGTATCAAACAACGGCAAGATCTCAGAATATTCATTAACAAACACACTATATTTTGGCAAAAAGCTCTAAATGTGAACGCACCTTGGAAAAAAGACATAAACTTGCGACCGTTGACCCTAGCAGTCGCAGTAACCATCACAAAGGTATATTTTGCGACGGTTTAGAGATAAGGAGTGTAGAGAAGGTGTCGCAAAATGCTATTTTTCTTATAGTGAATTTCTTTTGCTTTAAGCAAATGAAATAGATGCAGTATTTATGGCTCTTAGAAATGCAAATCATAGTATTCATGAATATGAGAATATAATAATACTCTATATATATAGATAGAAAATATTATTCTAATTAGTCTAATCAGTATAATGTAAATCTATAATATAGAATATTCTAAAACTAAAAAAAGGTAGAAAGAAAATCGCTGAGAGAGGAACTCTTTCCTTCAATTGTGGGTTCCTAACTTCTCCAATAGAGTGTTAGATACAATTGTTTTCGGTTATTGAGCTACACCAAGAAATGAATAAAAAGTAAAGACAATGACAGAAAGATAAAGGGATAAACATTAAAAAATAACGTTATTTGATTGGATATGTCTATTACAATGTAAAATCTTGGTATTTAAAGCAAAATCTATGTCTACTTGCCAAACGATGTAGCCTACAATGCTGAGGCTTTGCTTGGCTAATTTCATGGTTTGTCGTGAAAACTCCCGTGCTCGTGGGATCATGGTTCCTCATGTTTCAGCCTCAATCTCCTCCTTAACAGAGCGGTTTATTGACTAAGCCCTTAGTGCACAACTCCGTGGAGACTGTGTCTCTTACCTTATTTATCAAAGCGGTTAATGTACTTTAAACAAGAAACATAGGTTTCTCATATTATCTAGTCACACTACGGTCTGTCTTAGTTGGAGGTTCTTATGACCCACTTACTAAGTTAGTAGCCTTGAGAGAGTATCAACTTCCTTTGCTCGACTGCTTTAGCATCGCCCAACCTTTGATCTACTGAGAGACACCCTTGCCTAATTCACCTATTTTATGAGATCGGTTAATATGATTATTTTTAGGTTTAAACAAGTGCAAAATAAATTAAATTCAAACATGAAATTTTTTGAGTCCATACAGATAAAAAAATGTATTATCAAAAGATATTTAATAATAGTTAACTTTTGATGAGCCATTGTTTGAAGGCATGTATTTTTAATTTTTAATTTTATAATTTTGGTTACATGAGAAAATGGAAAAGAAAAAGGAAGAAAAAACTAAAATAAAATAAGTCCTTGAAAAGGACACACCTAAGACATCGACGAATAAAGCTGATGCTAAACAATGAAGAGGTTCATTAAAAGTAATAAGATGATATGAACTATTAGCTCCCATCTTAGTAAGAATATCAGCACAAAAAGTTCCCTTCTTGAAAGATATGATGAATAAAAATAGACAAATCCTTAACAAGATACACCCGAATGAGTTCGAAGAGATTTACATGATGGTAGAACCATGTAGTCTCCTTCATAAACAATTGCACCAAGTGAATGAGAGTTCTAAGAGATTTGCATCATTTTTAATGTTCTAACTTCGTGCTTATTACAATTTAAATTTTTTTTATACAAAATGATTTACATATTATTTATTGAATTGTATACAACTTAAAATTTTGTATAATTGTTTAAATTTTATTTGAATGATCCACCTTAAAAAAAGAAAAAAAAATTGGCGATAACCCTTCGGTTATGGGTGATGAAGAAAAATTAAAAAAAAAAATTACCAAATATATTTTTTGTTAGAGTTTTTTTTAGAGGTGTTAAAAAGAGTTCTTAAAATGGATTTACAAACTGGTATTTGAAAATTAAAAAAAAATTCCAAAACATTTTGAAACTAAAACAGTAATGTATGTCACAACCTAGAATCCCCTATTTAGGGTTACACGCAGCAGATATAAGAAAGCGGCAGAAGGGAAGATGAAGAAGACTTGTGTCTTCCTTATGAATTGATTATTCAAATCTTGCTGAGGTTGTCGGTGAAGTCTCTTCTATGTTTCAAATGCGTTTCTAAGTCATGGTTTTCTCTTATCTCTGATCCTCACTTTGCAAATTCGCATGTTGATGTTTCGGTCGCAAGAATTGTGTTAATATCAAGAACTCCACCTCCTGTTGGAATTCTCTCCATCGATTTTGAAACATCAATTAACCATGACCATAATTCTGCTTCACTTAACCATAATTTTCTACTTCCTCGACGTTATTATTTCTATGAAATTAAAGGTTCATGCAGAGGGTTTATATTTTTGCACTGTTCTACAAACCTCGACGTATGGAATCCATCCACTAGAGTTCACAAACAAATACCTTTGTCTCCTTTTGATTCCAAATTGCATGATTACCATTTAAATCATCTGTATGGTTTTGGTTATGACCCGGTCAAGAGATGATTAATTGGTGGTTTTATTGTCCTATGATCCAGCCTTTGTTAAAACTATATCACACTTGGAGTTTTTCTCATTGATAGATAATAGGTGGAATGAAATTGAGAGTCCTCATTTCACTTATTTGAATGCCTCTGCATATCCCAAAGTAGGGTTATTCTTTAACGAGGCTATTCATTGGTTGGCTTCTTGTCATCATGATGTATCAGTGGAAGTTATTGTTGTCTTTGATTTGATTGAAAGGAAACTGTTAGAGATTCCTCTTCCAGATGATTTTGACCATGGTCCTATGTATTATGGTTTGTGGGTATTTGGAGAATTTCTCACTCTATGGAATATGAATTTTCATAATCATACACTTGAAATATGGGCGATGAAAGAATACAAATTGCATTTCTCTTGGACTAAGAATCTTGTAATTCCTATTGATTTTGCTTTTCCCCCGTATACTCTACAAAAAGTGGTGATATTATTGGAACTGATGGTGATCGCGGATTGGTGAAGTATAATGATAAAGGACTGCCTGAAGTGGCCATGTATAAAGAGTCTATGCTTTCATTCCCTGGTGACCGTGAGCAAGTTTAACAAGATGACACAAACAAGACAAATGAGGTTTTCAAATATTTTCCTTCACCATTTTCTTGATATTTTATGTTATGCTGTAATATAAAAATATGTGTTTGACTGCATTTGTAACATGAGTTAGTATAATAAAGGGTTCATTCTCTCATTGCACAGATTATGTGTGGAAATACATATTCAAGCAGTCATGTAAAAGCTTTTACAACATCAACTCAATTCATTGTATTTTGTTACCGTCTTATCGAACTATTCATATTATGTTTAATGTGTTGAATGATGTAATGTTCAGTTGCATGTATTGTAGTGACTACTTTTTTTTTATCTTTTACATTCCTTTCGTTTACATTTTGTCTACTTGTTGATCGGTTATTATTGTCTCATATGTAATGAATAATGAATTGTTCATATTTATAGTACAAGCTATTTCTTGGCTTTTAATAGTTCATTAATTTTCATTTTGATCTACTTTGTTGATTGTTTCTTATTGTCTCATCGATGCTAAGCAAACAATGTATGTTTGGATTGCCGGTGAGATTAGTAAATATCACGGTGACGCCATAATTTTGTTGAAACTAGTGATTCTATCAAACTCATTGTGATTTCAAACATACACACGGTTATTTAACTTGGATAAAAAAATTAAATCCTATTCACATGGAATGTGCATTATATAATAGAGTTGAGGTTGCAATCTTGTTACAATTGCAGTTGTGATGGCATACTAGAGATCTCAACAACCTTTATTTAGTGACTTGGGAGTGAAAGAGGCTTGCAAACATGTGATATTAGATTTGATCTCAAATTCAAGCATATGAAAAGAATTCTGCTGGAAGAGATCCTGGAAGAGTACCTGAAAAATATTTCTTAGAAGAAGAGTCATTTACGAAATACTTCAGGAAACCGATAGCATAGAACTAGTGGCTTCTTAGGGTTCTTTTTGTTCTTATGAGATTATTTTTTTCTGTATAGAACATGTATTCTACTATTCTTCAATTGCCTCTGCCATTCCCACCAATGGTATTTGGTATTCTACTTTAAATTTTAGATTATATTCATCTAGTCTAAAAAATTTAATAATGTTATGTTGCTAACTGATGTCTCATTGATTGCACAGCTAATCATACTTGTTTTGTCATTGGACTAAATCATACCGCGTTCAGCTCGAGCTCTATGCTGCACACCTTAAACCTTTTTGTCTATGTCCCCTTAAATGCTTACGTCAAGTCCCACTCTGAGTAGCTTCAGCTCGAGCGCTATAGCACAGCGGAATTTTAACAACCACAATTGTTCCGCAATATGTGGTTTAGTATAAAGTGATGTAAAATAGCAGTTATAGCGCAATAGCATAGTGCTATTTGAAGAAACAACTATTTTCCGCGATCCGCAATTGTAACACTGATATTATGATAATAATCCCAATAATTTTAGTTACAGCAAAATAATGTTTGGATAAAGTGATACATCATATATTCACACATATATATATATATATATATATATATATATATATATATATATATATATATATTTGCAGGTTTAGGTGGAAGTTAATTGGCCAAAGAATATGTTCCTTCTCGGACTCCGAGTGCACAGGATCCAATCTTTAGTAAAACTGTTGTTGGAGCTTCTGGAGACCTTGTCAAAATCAAGATATTTCCAACACTCTTTGCTCTTTTTCATGAAGATTGGCTACCTTAGGTCTGCTTTTTCTCATGCATTCAATTTCATTCAACAGCTTGAACATTAGCTAAATGAGTTGTTGTAGATGATTTTATTGTTTCAGACTTATTTTTGAGGCTCTATAGTTGTAATATTTATGCAGATCATTTGTTTGTTTTTTGATATGCTCAGACGAAAATGACCGATGAATGATTGTAGAGAGGGAAAAAAAACGTTTCTGGTTTGAAAAATAATAGAAAATTGGCAAACATTTATCAAAATTCTTTCACTTTTTTCTCAACTCATTTGTACCAATTCACATTTTTATCACTAAGTAATCAGCCATCTCCACAAACATCATAATACATTGGATCCATTGTGTTGAAAACCCCACCTTCAACATAACTTCCCTCAAATACAACTGATCATTCATGTCATACACTTTGCTAATGTCTGGTTTATAAAGCGCCACACTACCATTGTTGCCTTACGTTTTAACCTTCATATGGTGCATCAGTTCGATAGCCACCATGGCATTGCCAATTATGGACCTTCGTGCAGCAAAAGCAGACTGACTCTCTAAGATGCACTTATGTAATATTTTCTTTAGTCAGTTTGCAAGTAACTCTAATAGGGGAGTTTATACAACATGTTACATAAAGCTATGGGGCGCCAATCTTTCATTGATTTTTTCTCACTTCCTTTTGGGATGAGGGCTATATTAGTGGTGTTGAGGGAAGGAGGAAGTCCTTCATTGAGACAGTTACAATATTCTTGGTAGATGACAGTACTGCACACACTTCAAAATGTTGGCAGACCCCTGGATTAAATACATTTGGACCTGGACATTTATTCGGCTGCATAGAAAACATTGGCTCCTTGAACTCGTCAATTGTAAGGTGAGACCATCTAATCATTATCCGCATCATTTACAACATGACTAATAACATCAATTACAAGAGCGCACACACTTTTCCTGAAATAATTCATCAGAATATAGCTACATTTTTCATACCATTCTCGTCAGTTACTTGCACTCCTTATGGGTCTTCTAAGGCTAGTATGCAATTTACCTTTTTCCCAGAAGTACTAGATGCATGGAAAAAATTTGTGTTCAGGCCTCCACTATGGTACCAATGTGTCTTCGCCCTTTGTCGCCAATACATGTCATAATGTACAAGATGGTGGGTCATTCGATAAAACCTCATTCAAAGCTTCTTCCACTTTCCAAGCATTTTTAAACTTGAATGAGCCTCTTGGTCGGTTCGGTCTCACCACCGCTTCATCTTCCAACTAAATGGGATAGTGGTCTGATGTCGGTGCCACTAAGTTTTATATAGTTTTTCTTACGGGAATAATTGGAACCATGCCTCATTTTCCAGAGCCATGTCGAGCCTTTCTTCTTCTTCTTCTTCTTCACGGGGTACCTAAATTATTGAAGTAAGTGAAAAGATGCCCATGCATGTGATGAAGATCTATTAAACCATAGTCTTTATGGCTTGACGAAAACCACAGGTTAACCAATTTGCCCTCTCTGCTTGACCTTGTTTCTCATGTACATACATGATATCACAAGATCCCCAATTAGGAGGTTGGTCTTGGTCTAGCGTGCAAAATTGGTGATGAAGTTCCACGAATCTCGTCTTCTACCACCTTTCAGGAACCAATAATAACCTATAAATTGCCAACAACCTTTTTGAGTGTCTTCAATTGTTGCACTCATATGATTGGGATAATAATTCAAAATAGTAAAGTTAAAGTATTCCCGCTAGAACAAAGCGATGCTATCGCCCCAACCTGCTATCACCCCAACCTTCTCTGTCCTGAGCAAAATCAAAACCCATAAAATAATGAAATTCCTCTATTTTATTTAGATTGACTAATGTCTCATAAAGGAAAATATCATCTGGATTATAATATTGGACAAGGAATTTAAGTTTTGGAACAATGCTCGGGTTTCCCTAGCCTCGGCAGTTCGAGCTAATCAAACTCGTATTTTTGGAAAGTGGTTGATGTTACCATCATCACTATTCACCCTCATCATACCCAAAAAAAAAAATCAGAAGTAAATAAACCACACAATCTAGATGAAATAGACCAAACGATTCGAAAACCAAACTTTCAACAAGGATGAAACACAAAATTGGGGAAACACCCTTAAAACCCTAGGAGAAGAAACCATATTTCTCCAAAATAGGGAACCCGAGAAGAACCTCGTGATAGTCTTGCTTAATTTTAAGCGCAACCTATCATGTGCTGGAACCGGTAGGATTTTGTGGTGGTGGTTTTCCTTGGGTGGCTGATGGGGTTGGGTGGGGGCTGTTTCTTGCCTCCCCATTCTCGTGTGTGGCCTCTTGGATGTTTGTTTGCATTTTGTTGCCTGCACGTGTCTTGTGGTGCGCGGAGGCTGCCTCCTGTTCGCTGGTTTATTGGTGTAGCTTTTTTGTTATTGCTTTTCTTTGTGGTCTTGTGGGCCTTGGGGTTTGCCCTCATTAGTGTTTTTTCAAGTGTCTTTTGACAGCTCTTTTGGTGCATTTGTTACTTCTTTCTTTATATATATATATATTGTCATTTAAAAAAGTCTTGCTTAATTGTAAGAACTCAAGTAAGATCTCGTTCTACTTATTTTCTTGATCGATCTTGAATATGAGCATTTATAAACCAAACCAACACTTGATAAGTGAAATTTATGGTTGGATCTAACACAATCCCATAATATTAGCTTATGAGGTGAAGATTTTCCTCACTTATAAATACCATCTCTCATCCAATGTGGTGATTCCTTAATAATTATCAAATATATTATTTGATTTATTATTTTTTTCTCTTCAAAATAGTTCTTTAAATTTATCAAAAAATAAAATAAAAAAGTGTTCTTAAAATCGATTGGCCGTGCAATAATTTTTTGTGGAAAGAACACAAACAATATTTATTTAAAAACTAAAAATTATAAAACCGGTAATTTTGTTTTCTTTGAATAAATAAATTTATTTCTTAATCAATTAAGAAAAAAAAATTATTTACATTGGGCCTCGATCCATTTAGTAAAAACAAATACTAATTTATTCACGTATATATTTCATCACCTGGAATCCCCAAGGCTTACGCCCAACAGAGTCAAGAACATGGCAGAGGAGAAATACACACTCATGTGGCGATGTGGCGAAGATGAACGAGAAGTTATGAGCCCATTTGTTACAACTTTTTTTAAAAAATATGAATCTAAAAAAAAATATCTAAAAACAGCTTCAAATGAGAAGCTGTTAAGAGCAAATTCTGAAGAAAAAAAATATATTTGTTTTACAAGAGAGAGAGAAAGGGTTTGTTTCTTACGGATTAAAATAAAATTGATTTTTTCATAAAATAATATAGAGATTATTTTATAGAGGTTTTATGAAAAATCAGAATCTATTTTACGTTTGTTTACCCTAATAAAAATAATTTTTTTAAAAAATAAATACTTTAGTTTGTTTCGATACAACTATATAAAAACGATTTTTTGTTACAAAATTAGTTCAATTTTTTATCCAAAATTCAATCTTTTACAAATGACAATATTATAAACATACTTGGAGTAGCAACTATATAGTATAAATATTATGGAAAATAGGTTTAGGTGGTTTGCACAAGTAGAGAGAAATCATTTAGATTATGTAGTAAGAAGAGTAGATCAAATCTTAATATATATAAATGTTAAACAGTCCTGATTAACCCTAATCCCACCACTGATTAACCCTAATTCAGCCTTTTTTGAGAGGTTTAAATTTTTTTTATGAAAAATAGCTCTTGAGGGATTCGAACCCACGGCCATTTGCTTCCATCCAACCGATTTTATCACTTCACCAATAGCTATTTTACTGATATTATTTGCTTCCACTACATGATATCCAATATTAAACTCCATTTTCAAAAAACCAATTAATTCCTTTTCCTTTCTTTCCAAACGGTCTCGAACCCTTTTTTCTCCTTTCTCCTTCACAATCTAAACCCAAAAGTCTGCGTTTTTCATTCATTTCTTCCCCTTTTTCCTACGACATGTCTTGAAAAATGAAAATGTAGATGACCTTATAGGCTTCTATGGTTGAATCACTTGATATGTTTCTTATACTAACTTTATGCAGTAACTTTTTTCCTGTGATGTGTATTTTGAACTATTTAATTTGTTCATTGTTTAAATATTGTTCATTGTTTAGATTTTGTACGACGAGTTCCAACTTCGGTGCATTTTGTTATTGTAGTCTTTTTTGAAATGTTATATATAATACATTTAAACACGTCGACAACTAATAAAATAGTCAACATGATGCTTATATATGAAAATCGAAACAAACCCGTGCATCGCACGGGTCGGCGTCTAGTTGAGGATAGTCTTATTACAAGAGGCATAAGAAAACTTAGGTCATGTTACAAGAGGTATAAGAAAACCTAGAAAAACAATAAGAAACACTATTAGAAAAGATTTATAAATAATGAGTTGAATCTGAATATGGTTTATGATATAACAATATGACATATTTTGTTCCATGTAGCCGACCCCATTTTAATGGGATAATATTTGATTGTTGTTATTGTTGTCGTCTTTTGAAAGCATTAACTCATGCTCAAGAACAAATATTATTTCATTTCATGATCAACTACCTCGTATATTAGCCAATGAGATAATCAACTTCACGTGCATCGCATGGGTCCAAGTACTAGTTTCACCAACAAATAAGGCTATATAAATCATACACATTTCTAAGGTGAGTAATTAGGCAACACAAATTGTCAATAAGGTATATTCTCAAAGGTTGACATCTTCAAAGTTTATATCACATGTAATATAAAATCAAATAAATTTATTACGAGAGAATAATATTGAGTTCTTCAAAAACTACACATTTTTGAGTTTTTTTTTAAATAATTCTTCAGAGATGCGTTCCTTTTTTAATATAATATAGTTCTTCAAAAATTATATTGTAGATTTGATCAACCTCTTATGTAATCCTTCAGGATGCATGAATGTTGAATTAGAAATAAATAAACACAATATAATTTGCATAATAATGATAGTGTGTATTTATAAAGCACTGATTTCAATTGATGGAATTGTAACAATAGAATATAATCATCGATACAAAATTACAACTTATTTTATATATTTATAATAATAGATTAAGAAGAGTCATGCACATTTTCAGTTGATGTGTAATGATACTAAATAAATAGAAAGAATGATAGAGCGAAGGAGATGAAGAGAGAATAAATAGCAATAGCAGTGTTATTATTCTCTCGTCTTTCCAAGTATGTTACATGTGAACTCTCTTTTTAAAGAAAATAGAATACCTTCTTAATGGTACAGTAGTATGACTCATTAACTCCTTTTCTAAATGAACATCCATTTATAATATCTATAGCAAAAAATATAGTATTACCAAATATATTATTTGTTGTATTATTGTTTTATTAAAAGTACCTAAAATTTGTCAAAAAAATAATAATAAGAGTTCTTAAAATCGATTTACCAAAGAGTACTTGAAAACTTCTTTATTTAAAAATAATAATATATATTTAGATCTGGCCCAATAAAACGGTATATTTCTTTTTTGACAAAATTAAAACGGTATGTTGTCTTTTTAGAATAAATCAATTTTATTTACCTTGGATCTCGGCCCAATAAAAATATATATTTGGCAAATTCTATGGTACGTCAAAAAATTTAAGTGTGTTGGTACACCAAATCAATAAATTAATAGTTAAGTGTGTTATTTTTTGAAGAGAAAAATAGTTTTCTATCACCTATAATTAAATCTTATTTACCAAAAACGTCAACAACATAAAATTTAATTTTTCTGAATTTTTAGTACTCATAATAGAGAATTTTGATTATTATTTACAATAAAATGTAAAAAAAATTAGTATGATTTTCATAAACAATGAAATGATGTTTTTTCTTATGAGATGAAATTTTCTAAAATATAAATATCAACAAATAGCTCTTTATTCAATAAAAATAATACTCCCTCCGTTCCTTTTTAAGTGTCTTTTAAGGTGAATTTTTCGTTCCTATTTAATTGTCTTTTTGGTGTTTTAAGGATACGATTTATCAATTATACCTTTTGTCAATTACTGTTATCTTTTTCAATAACTAAATAATACTATCTATTTGGAAAACTAAAGTTTGTTTGTTTTTTAAACAAAGTTTGTTTTTGTTATCTTCAAATTTAAACAAAATTTTGTTACAAACACGGGTTCTAAGTGAGCTAAAATTCTATAAATAAGAAGAATAATAATTGTTAAAAATTTCAAGTGCAAAGTAAAAGAGTAGATTTGAGTCAAGAAAAATAAAAGACTCCATGAATCTTCAAAATGAAGAAAAAGTGGAAGACTCATTAGAGTTGCTAGAGAAAAAGATAATAAATGACAGTTGTTTGTTACGAGAGAAAGATAACATATTAAATTTATTTATTGGAAAAGATAAAGTGTGTGCAAAAAAATAGGAATTTATTCATGGATTAAAACGAGGATATAATAGAAAGAAAATGTGCAAAAATACACATCGATATTTTGATGGTAATCTTAATATATATAAATGTTAAACAGTCCTGATTAACCCTAATTCAGCCTTTTTTGAGAGGTTTAAATTTTTTTTATGAAAAATAGCTCTTGAGAGGGATTCGAACCCACGACCATTTGCTTCCATCCAACCGATTTTGTCACTTCACCAATAGCTATTTTACTGATATTATTTGCTTCCACTACATGATATCCAATATTAAACTCCATTTTCAAAAAATCAATTAATTCCTTTTCCTTTCTTTCCAAACGGTCTCGAACCCTTTTTTCTCCTTTCTCCTTCACAATCTAAACCCAAAAGTCTGCGTTTTTCATCCATTTCTTCCCCTTTTTCCTACGACATGTCTTGAAAAATGAAAATGTAGATGACCTTATGGGCTTCTATGGTTGAATCACTTGATATGTTTCTTATACTAACTTTATGCAGTAACTTTTTTCCTGTGATGTGTATTTTGAACTATTTAATTTGTTCATTGTTTAAATATTGTTCATTGTTTAGATTTTGTACGACGAGTTCCAACTTCGGTGCATTTTGTTATTGTAGTCTTTTTTGAAATGTTATATATAATACATTTAAACACGTCGACAACTAATAAAATAGTCAACATGATGCTTATATATGAAAATCGAAACAAACCCGTGCATCGCACGGGTCGGCGTCTAGTTGAGGATAGTCTTATTACAAGAGGCATAAGAAAACTTAGGTCATGTTACAAGAGGTATAAGAAGACCTAGAAAAACAATAAGAAACGCTATTAGAAAAGATTTATAAATAATGAGTTGAATCTGAATATGGTTTATGATATAACAATATGACATATTTTGTTCCATGTAGCCGACCCCATTTTAATGGGATAATATTTGATTGTTGTTATTGTTGTCGTCTTTTGAAAGCATTAACTCATGCTCAAGAACAAATATTATTTCATTTCATGATCAACTACCTCATATATTAGCCAATGAGATAATCAACTTCACGTGCATCGCATGGGTCCAAGTACTAGTTTTCTAAAAAGACAGTTAAAAAGGAACGGAGGGAGTAATTAACTTAAAGATTTTTGAAGTAGGAGTACCGGTACACCTTAATTTAGGGGTGTACGTTAGAAGTTCCTCATATATCTCTTATTTATAAATGTTAACCCGAACGCAATATTAACCCTAGATTTAACCTAATTTTATCGCCTAATTTTACTATATTAACCCTAGATTTAATTTAATCAAAACATTAATCTCTTACTTATCTCATTTATAAATGTTAACCCGAACGCAATATTAACCCTAGATTTAACTTAATTCTATCGCCTGATTTCACTATATTAATCGTAGATTTAATTTAATCAAAATATTAATCTCTTACTTATGTCTTATTTATAAATGTTAACCCGAACGCAATATTAACCATAGATTTAACCTAATTTTATCGCCTAATTTTACTATATTAACCCTAGATTTAATTTAATCAAAATGTTAATCTCTTACTTATCTCTCATTTATAAATATTAACCCGAACGCAATATTAACTCTAGATTTAACTTAACTCTATCGCCTGATTTCACTATATTATTTGTAGATTTAATTTAATCAAAATGTTAATCTTTTACTTATCTCTTATCTTTTATTTATAAATGTTAACCCGAACGCAATATTAACCCTAGATTTAATCTAATTTTATTGCCTTATTTTACTATATTAACCCTAGATTTAATTTAATCAAAATGTTAATCTCTTACTTATCTCTTATTTATAAATGTTAACCCGAACGCAATATTAATCATAGATTTAACTTAATTTTATCGCCTGATTTCACTATCTTAATCATAGATTTAATTTAATCAAAATGTTAATCTCTTACTTATCTCTTATTTCTAAATGTTAATCGAAACGCAATATTAACCTTAGATTTAACCTAATTTTATCGCCTGATTTTACTATATTAATTCTAGATTTAATTTAATTAAATTGTAAATCTCTTACTTATAAATGTTTACCTGTCTCGCTATATTTAACCTAATTTTAACCTAATTTTTATGAAATACTATACAACAATCATGACATTTATCTAAACTATTTTGTTATCGAGTCAAATATTACATTCGATATGACCCGTGCGTTAGCACGGGTCTATGGTCTAGTACTTATATATTTCATCACTTGGAATCCCTAGGGTTACGCACAACAGAATCAATTACGTGCAAGAGGAGAATAAACATGGCCAAGATGAATGCGACGTTCAATCTTCCTGCTATTACTCATTCAAATCCTGTCGAGGTTGCAGGTAAAGTCTCTTTTACGTTTCAAATGCTTTTGTAAGTCATGGGTTTGTACGTTCAATATCTCTTTTGATCCTCACTTTGCGAATTCCCATATTGATGTTTCCGCGGCAAGAATTGTGTGAATATCAAGAACTCCATCTCCTGTTGGAATTCGCTCTATAGATTTTGAAACAACCATGATTCTGTTTCCCTGTACCATACTTTTGAATCAAATCATACTGTGTTCGTTTGCTCTTTAAACCTTTTGTTCAGTCGCCTTGTATGCTTATGAAAAGTGCCACTCTAGGTAGCTTCAGTTCGAGCACTATAGCACAGCGAAATTTTAACAAACCGCTATTGTTCTACAATATGTGGTTTAGTATGAAGTGTTGTAAAATAGCACATAAAGCGCAATAGCGTAGTGCTATTTGAACAAACAACTATTTTCCGCGATCCACAATTGCAACACTGATCCAATAATCGTATTGCAGTTCTTATTAAGTTTGTTTTTGTTTCTATACGGTTGCACTTAATTCACATCATTTATGTTGCTTACTCTTTTATTTGTTTGCAATAAGTGTTTATATGAATATTGACTACTAGTGTAATATTTGATTGAAAAGGTGTAGTTTCAGCAAAACAATGAAGATGGCAAGTCAAAACAAGTTAAAGGATCATTTTCCAAGACTTCGAATGCACTCTTTAGAACATTAGCTAAATGAGTTGTTGTTGGTGATTTTAATTTTTCAAACTGTATGTTTCATTTACCTATTGATCTTTATTTATTTAATTGTCCTACATTATTCTTTCCGACCTCAATTTTTAAGTTTCTATTGGCTTTTTAAGTGGTTCATTTTGCTAGTTTGTGGAACATAAGATATAACGTAATAAGATGGAAACAACATTCTTTTTCTATATTGTATACTTTTGCAAGAGTGATTTGCCTAGTGCCTACAATAACCAAAGAGACTTCTTTGTTGGAATAAAAGAATTGGCATACTTCAGTATTGAAAGTTGGAGAATGTTAAACAGTGTTTCAGACGCATTAGTTAAGCAATTAAAATAAGTAAGATTTTATTAAAAAATGGTGTAATTACTATTTAACCAGTGTTCTAGAGCACCGGTTAGCAAAACCCTTGACCTGTTATGCGGAAACAGAAAAACAATATGTTAAATCTTGTAAACCTTGATACTCTTTTTCCATATTCTTACTCCAACTCTTTTTAGAAGTACGTACTAAATTCGGTTGTTTATCCAGATTGAGCCATGATCCTTGCTTAAAATCTTCGAGCAATATAGTATACCTTACCATTGGTAATAATGTTAATGAAAGGTTTCAGCTCTCATCATTTGTTCATTTATTGCTTAGAAAGGTCTTAACTCATGTGAAGGTTCTGAAGATCGTATCATGCTAATAGGAAGGTGGAGGAGTTACGTGAGTTTCACTACAAGAAAACATGATTTTAGCTTCAAATTTTAGCGTCGGCCACCGACACCAACGCGTCCAATTAGAGTCAGCCTAACCCACGTTTACCTTTCCAGACCATTTTTTGAGGCCTGTCTGACTTTATTACTTTTATTGATAAGAATTTAATTTTATAAAATTATTATTACCTATTTTTTCTCAGGACCCACATATAATTTTTAGATCAAATATAGAGTTGGCTTAGCCGACGCTACTATATTTACAAAAAAAAAATATTTTCTATATATATTATTATAAAGCTTTTTTTAGTTAAGTCAACAAAATATTACCCTAAATTTTTTCCGACACTTTTTTCCCTCTCTTAGCACAGTAAATAAAACCCAAAAAAAATTCCCTCTTTTTTTTCCACACTTATTCACTAAAATAAATTAAATTAAGTCATTTATCAAAAAAATCTCCACCACTCATCAAACCTTATCTATTACTTTTCTTCATACTTTTCCCCTTCTTCCCTATCTATAATCACTTTTCACCCTCTTCTTCAATATGACCGCTTTTCACCTTCTGTAATTGATTTTCACTTATGCTCTTCACCATGCTCTTCCAAAAACCTTCACGGATCTTTCCCCTTCCAGATTAACACTCAACTTCAACACTTCATCTCTCCAAGGCTTCTTTTCCATCAATCAGCTTTATCTCTCAACTTCTTTTTCAACCCTCAGCTGATGATTCATTCATCATACATTCAACTTATTTGAAAACCTCACTCAAATTCGTTCAACAAAGGTAACCCATCCCCCAAATTATGATTTTTCTAATAATTTATTAATTTAATACATGTAAGTAATTACCTAAAATGAATTTTTTGGTTGCTCTTGTTTTTTTTTTACGTTTTTGTGTAGTCTCCAAATGGTAGTTCGTCAATTCGTAAATTATGTGGCTTTGCAAGCAAATAACATAGGCTACCAATTTTGTGTGGTAGTGACAAATAACATTAGGCTTCACGTGATACACATTAGGATGTAATATTGCCACTTAATTTATTAATTAAGCAAAATTTCCTTAACGTTGGAGTTATGAATGATTGTTATAGCTAATGTTCATACTTGCAAGTGGATAATTGTTTTGGCTGTTGTGAATAATTGTTATAGCTAATGTTTTGGCTGTTGTGAATAATTGTTTCATTCTTGATGTGAGCAGTTCTTTGATATAGATGTGTTGGCAATGTGATTTTTTCAAGTTCTAAACTTAAGTGAAGCTTTTGATCAAATTTGCAATAGTTCATTGTGATTTTGACATTCTCACTACCAATCCAAAGTTTACACAATTTAAGTTTGGGTTAATATGTTTTTACCCCCCTTGTAATTTGGACGAGTTCCGGTTTACCCCTCTGTAAAAAAAAAGTTTAGATTTCATCCCTGTAATTTAAGATTCTTTCGTTTTAGACCCTGAGGCCTTATGACTGGACAAAATGATGATGTGGCATGATGAGTGGCGCGCTGACTGTGCATAAATGATTGTGTGGCATGCTGACTGTATAATTAATTTGTTTTTTATTTTTTTTAACGGCACACGTGGCATCTTGCCTATTTTTTCAAAATTAAAAACTGAAAAAAATAATAGAAATAAAGTTATATTAATTTAAAAATAAAAAAATATTTAAAAAATCTGAAAATTAATTTTTGAAAATAAAAAAATCGTAAAAATCAATATATTTTCGAAAAAAAACCGAATTTTTTAAACAAAAATTAAAAATTCTGGAATTTAATTTTTAAAATAAAAAAAAAACAAATTTGAAATTAAAAAAAAGTTAATGGAAAATAAAAAAATTGTAAAAATAGGAAAGAATCTTCAAATTACAAAGTCTATTTCGAAATAATCTTCAAATTACAAGGTTAAAATCTAAACTTTTTTTTACAGGGGGTTAACTGGAACTCGCCCAAATTACAGGGGGGTAAATACATATTAACCCTTTAAGTTTTAATGTAACTTTATTTTTGGAAGTTATGCTAATCTTCTTAAGTATCTTACTCCCAACAAGATGTGAATATACAATAGCAGCGATTCGGTCATGGCAGATCTGTCATGTGTGTTGTTGTGTGTATAGCTTGCTGATCTGGTTTGGAGCCTTTTTGTACGCTGCATACTGATCTGGTGTTTTAGATCAGGGACTTCTGTTTTTAGTTATGTGTTGCGGCTATAGTAGTAGGTGGGGTGTACTTGTGTGCTGCCTGGTGTAGTTGTTTCCTTGCCTTATGAATGGGTAGAGATTTGGGGTTGTGGGTTTGTGTACAAGCCTTTTCTTTTCCCAGCTTTGTATTGTTGGTTTGCTTTACTCATTGATCACTTCTTGTGATGGAGTAGTTTTAATAAATTTTTCATTCAAAAAAAAGAGAGGCAGATGTTTAGAGTCTAGTTAGTTGGTATTTTACTAGGATTGATTTTTTTTTCATAGTCTGTTGTTTCTCTGTGTTGTATCGATCTTATTATTTGAGTATTGGGCACGGAATCCTCTGATTGTTCTCTATAGCAATTTACAATTGTTATAGCACTTTTAGACAATTTTATATAATTTTATAATAAACGCACCCAAATTTTGCTTCATATCTTTTTGCTTGTTGTTTAAGATCTTGCTTTGCAGCACTCTTCAACTCTCGTCTTGTCCTCCGTCAATCTCTTCAACTCAGGTAATCTTCATTCATTCTGATAATATCCTTGTAATCCAATGAAAAATATGTTATGCACATGTTGTTTATCGATTGACTACATGATTTTTACCGGATTCATTGATGTATCTATGTTACTGTGATATCGATTCAGCTTCATAGTAGTTTGAAATGTGGTTTGAGAGTTGTGTGTTACTTTAGTAGCATTTAAAAATTCAGAATTTTTTAAAAAAGAAAACATATTAGAAAATGCACTATGCACATGTTTTTTCTAAATTTAATATTGGCAGGTTTGCTAAATCCCCAATTTTAGTTTGATTTCCGTTTGTTCTAAACTTAATATTAGTTTGTTTGCGTATGATTCAGGATTTAGTAGCATTTAAAAATTCAGAATTTTTGAGCAGATATTCTCATATTCAGAATTCTATTTGTTCTAAACCTCTTCTCATATTTTGCCTAAAAATGATAAAATAGTTATGATTTTGGAACCTGGAATAGCAGATATTCTCATATTTTGACTAAACATGACATAATAGTTTAGAAGTGAGCTTCTGATAACTTAATGAGTAAAAAAAACCCACAAAGACAATCGCTTTTTTAGTGATTTGTACTTTTTTTCTAACTTATTTTGTGAATGACAAGTTAATTGTTTGCCTTATAGAAAATGGATCGTTCTTGGATGTACAATAGGGTAAATGCTAATAGGCACGGATTGAAAAAACAGTATGTCCATGGTGTTCAAAAATTTGTGAAGAGGGCTTTGAAACAACATATTTGTTTATGTGAGGGAGGGATAAGGTGTCCGTGTACAAAATGTAAGTGTACCAAGATATCTACACTAGTGAATGTTAGACTTCACTTGTACCAGAATGGATTTCAACCAGAATATTGGATTTGGACTGAACACGGAGAAGTGAAACCCAATGTTAATGAGAGTGGTGGTTTGGATAGTAACGGGCATGTGCATCATGACGACCAATTTGATGTGATGAATGAGATGTTGTATGATGCTTTTAGGCTTTATGAAGATGTCCCCCATGCGAATGCTAACATAGGAAATGAGATATTGGCCGAGGGTGAGTTGCCTAATACAAATGCTAAACAGTTTTATGACAAGTTGATATCCTTCAACAAGCCCATCTACGAGGGGGCTACCGAGTCTAAGTTATCCATATCTGTCAAACTTCTGACAATCATGGCTAACTGGCATGTTCCAAAAAAAGGTATAGATTTTTTTGCACAAATGCTTAAAAATGTATGCCCAGTTAAAAAATGCTTTATCGAGAATTGTTACCAAGCAACACAGCTGGTGTCTAAGTTAGGGTTGAAGGTTCAGAAGATCGATTGCTGTAAGAAAGGTTGTATGTTATATTACAAGGATAATAGTAAGTTATCTGAGTGAAAATTTTGTTCTGCTCCTAGGTTCTTTCCTCGTACGATTAGTATGGGAAAGTACAAAGATGTCCCAGCGAAGAGAATGTTTTATTTCCCTATCATTCCTAGATTACAAAGATTGTATGCATCAACCGAGTCTGCATCTGAAATGAGATGACATCAGGAAAATAAAAACAATTCAAACCAACTTCACCATCCGTCTGATGGAAAAGCATGGAAACACTTTGAAGAAGTATATCCAGAATTTGCTAGGGAACCAAGAAATGTAAGGTTAGGTTTGTGTTCAGATGGATTTACTCCTTACATTCAAGCGTCTGCTGGTATGTATTCATGTTGGCCGATAGTAGTTACCCATTACAATCTCCCCCTTGAAATGTGCATGACAAAACCATACTTGTTTTTGGCTTGTCTCGTACCTGGACCTAACAACCCCAAAGAAAAGTTGGACGTCTACTTGCAACCATTGATTGATGATTTACAACAATTGTGGTCCAATGGAATTTTGACCTATGACATATCCACTAAACAAAACTTCATAATGAAAGGGTGCTTAATGTGGACAATTAATGATTTTCTGGCCTATGGTATGTTATCTGGATGGGGAACACAAGGTAGGTTGGCATGCCCTCATTTCATGGGAGACACAAAAGCTTTCTACTTGAAAAATGGCGGCAAGAATTCTTGGTTTGGTTGTAATCGTCGTTTCTTGGCAGCTAATCACCCTTTCATAAAAAGTAAAAGAAGTTTTCAAAAAAATGAGGATGAGAAAAAAGGTCCACTTCACATTTCCACAGGGCAAAAGATATGGGAGGCAGTAAGTATCTTCCCAAAAGTGACCGAAATTGGTTGGGAGAAAAAGCTGAAAGAGTTGAATGATTCTAGAAAAGATTATAAGTACGGAGTTCATCATAATTGGAGAAAACGAAGTATTTTTTGGGACCTTCCATATTGGAAGGACAACTTATTAAGGCACAACCTCGATGTGATGCACATAGAGAAAAATTTCTTCGATAATATATTTTACACTGTCATGAATATCAAGGGCAAAACAAATGATAATGAAAAGGCGAGAAAAGACATGGTTGAATGCTGCTTTCGCGGGGACTTGGAGATGCAGGCTTTATCTAATGGAAAGATGGGTAAACCAAAGGCAAGTTACACTTTGACCAAATCTGATGCCAAGCTGGTTTGTAAATGGCTTAAGGAATTGAGAATGCCAGATGGCTACGCTTCAAACCTTGCAAGGTGTGCCGATGTCGAAAAGGGTGTAGTGCATAGGTATGAAGAGCGACGACGGTCATGTTTTCATGGAGTGTTTACTCCCAATTGCATTTTATTCCTTACCATATTTGGTTTGGAAAGCATTAACCGAGATAAGTCAATTCTTCAAGGATCTTTGTTCCAATACATTGACGATGGACGGCTTGGTTAAGCTGGATCAGAACATTGCAATTATCCTATGCAAGTTAGAAAGGTTTTTTCCACCATGTTTCTTTGACTCAATGGAGCATCTTCCAATCCATCTTGCCTATGAAGCAATGTTAGGTGGTCATGTGCATTACCGGTGGATATAACCATTTATAAGGTAATTGTTGTGATTGATTTTAATGAGATTACCCTTTTATTATAGCATTATAAACATGGACTGATTGAATGTGCAGATTTATGGGAGTCTCAAAGCAGGCAGTGACAAATAAGGCAAGGGTTGAAGGTTCCATACGCACTGATTATGTACACCGCGAGATAGCTAATTTTTTAGCTCATTATTTTAGATCATTCAATTTGGTGCCAACCACAAGGTTAAGTAACGTTATCGTCCTTATGATCCTTTCATTCTTGCACAAAAAGTAAGACAGGTGTATTATGTTCCCTATCCAGAAATGTGTACAAGTATGCGTGGATGGTGTGCAGCAATCACAACAAAACCAAGGGGTCATGTGGAAATTGACACCATAGAGGATGAAATGTCTTATCAATCTCATGAGACGTCACCTGGTCTACCCATTCCAGAAATTGAAGCAATATCTTGTTTACGTGACAGCTCACAAGCAGACGTGTTTGATGATTGACCATTAACCAAATTGTAGTGAAGGGAGGAGAGTACAATGATTGAAGATGCATTTTAGTATTAGATATTATTACATGTATTTTGCATTGAAAAACATTAAAGCTTATTATATGTATTTTGTATTGCACTATCCATTTTGTAATTAAGTAATTTGCTGACTTTTGGTCAAATTCTTATATTAAATAACTTATTCTAATTAAGTTTGCATTATTGCAAGTATGTGGTCTTCATTCTTCAATTAATTATTTTCTTGTTATTTTTTTTGTTTATTTTTCAATTGAAATTGTGTTCATTATAATGACTTTTATTTTATGACAACATATGACTAACAAAGGTAGCAGCAAGAAGCAAAATACAAATCCTACTAAAGGAAAACCAAGGATATTGACTCCGGGAAATTTTAATGAGCAGCGGAATCTCATTAGTCAAAAGAAATCTACCACACAAAAATTTGGTTTGGAATGTAAAATGATATTTCAATCCTATACAATATTTCAAGATTATTTATTTAAAAAGGAATTATTATATTAATTTGTTTTAATTTCTGTCCTATGTAGAAATTCTGAGTCAATATTGGATGGTGTATTCCGTAAAAAATTTGCAGAACATGTACAACTAGTTTATGTTACACAACCAGTTTGTGTCTAGAAATTGTGAGCCAATACTTAATGAATGTTTGCTTGTTGAATTTTCAGGAGAAGGTATCTTGGGATCCTCGTGATCAAGGTTTTGTCTATCGCGTGTTTGAACAAAAAGGAGCTAAACGATTCACATACATGCTTACAAAGGCAAGGAAGAAAGGGCGTCCTGGATGGATAAGTGTGGATGCTTGGACTGGTCTTGAAACCTACTGGAAAACAAACCCTGATTTTTTGAAATCCTCTGATCAAAATAAGACAAATCGAGCTTCAACAAAAGGTGGTGCAGTCCACACCTCAGGCCGCAAGGCTCATATTGATGTGGCGCTTGAGCTCGTAAGTGATATGACACTTTGAATTTGAAGTCTTGTATCTAAGTTGTCTATTGATGTTAATAAAACTTATTGCGCTCATATTAATGAAAACTGACTCATGAATTGTTTATACTAATTATTTCTATACTGATTATTTCAATCTTTTATGATTTGTAGTCCAATAATCTTCAAAGGGATTTGGACCCTTATGAATTATTTCTATATACTCACAAGAGGAAGACTAGTGAATGGGTTGATAGTAGATCAAAGTCGGCCTATGTAAGTTATTGATTGTATATATTTTTTGACATTCATTTGGCTACTTCTAGTATCTTTCTATCATACATTGCTTGAATCCTACATATTATATCTAATACACAATGTAGGCTAATTCTGAATCCTACATTTCAAGAGAACCATCATGTGTTAACTTCTGAGCTTTACAATTTTGAGAACTAAAATGCAGATTTGCTATGTGGTAATTTAGTAACGTTGATGAGTTTTCTTTTAATTCTTTTGTATTTTATCTCATTTTAGTTTTTATATTTGATTGCATTTGTCTACTTGGTTGCGTAATGCTATGCTTAGAATTTTACTCAAAATGCATTGTTATAACTTGCAAATACTAGTGTTTCTTGCCGTTGTTAACTGACATAATGATCAAGGCCTTGTTTACATAATAGTATGTGAGTTTTAGTTATGAATGATTATCATTGTTGTACATTTTTGAAATAATATGGATTTCTCTTTTCCAAAAATTGTTCATGTGGATTGTGATGGTTAGATTAGTTTTGTAACAGATGATCAATGAAACAATCTAAAGTCATCACTGAAATTTTCTCATAAATGAAGGCTAAACTGACACAGTAAAGAACAGACCTGATATGAGTACTTGTGTAGAATATTAGAAATAGCTAATATTATATTATAAATACCTATTATTATACTATATTGCCGTATCTTTTTTGTCTTTGATGGGCAAATGTTAGCAGTGTTGCTAGTTAACCAGGTGAATTACTTATAAATAATGCATATGACATGATTTTTCGGTTAATGAATACCATGAAATATTTAATTTTTTTCTTTATTGAGCAGGAATCACTTAAAAAGAAATTGAGTATAGACAAGCCCAGATTGATGAAACAGCTGGAGATGGTGTGCAAGAGGTTGATGGAGGAACAAAACTTAGGTTGTGGACCGAGTCTGCAGGGGGTCGTACCCGTGGTCGAGTTTATGGTACAACAGACTTGGCTGTCAACCTTCGGCGTGGGTGCACGTCATTTACTCAAAAATCTCAAGATCATCATGGTTCCGAGTATGAATCTTTGGAGGCGGAGAGGGCTGCTAGAGTTAGAGCTGAGGAGAAGGTTGCTATAGCCGAGAAGAAGGCTGATGAGGCATTAGCTCAATCATAAGTGGCTATAGACCTAAACAAGCAATTGATGATTCAAATGGTTGAATTTAAACAAATTATTATGGAGCGCGACCATCGTTCTGGTAACGGATCATGTAGTGCCACCCATCCTCCTTCACATCCTCATTATGATGATAACTTGGACGACCAATCATTGCATGGTGACTCTTGACTTTGGTTGTTTTAGACGAGTTTTTAGTACTATAACGACCTTTTTTGGACGTGCTTATTTTGTTGGTAATATATTATGACATGAGCATGCTACTTTGGTCGTAACTTTGATATTTTGTAGTTTTAGGCTCTTTTTCAGTATCACAACAGTAGTTAAAGTGTTAAACTGAATGTGTTTCTTATGTTAGCACGATATTACTTTTTGTAGCTTACTTGATGTGCTAACTAGTTTATTGACATTACGGGCAAACATGATATAAAGTGAAATATTTAGCAGATTTGTGGTATTATTCTCAAAAGAGAGTATGAAACCAAATGTTTTGCTAAACAGAATAAAAAGTAAAAAAAAAAAAAAAATATCACTAGCCTCGGTCATGCCGTCTCTAACAATTTATTTGACTTTTTATGATTTTGACTTTAGCATCCGTTAGACTGACTCTACTAAATAACCTTGACTTTTAGAATTTGACTTTAGAGTCGGTCCAACTGACTCTAAGATTTAGTTGACTTTTGGTTGACTATAGAGTCGGATGGCCAACTCTATACGATTTAGTTGACCGGCTTAAACTTGACTTTAAAGTTAGTGTAGTCGACTCTAAAATTTTAAGATAGTGTCGGCTTGGCAAACTCTAAATCAATTTGTTGACTTTTTTATTTTGAATTAAATAGCCTCTACCGCGCAAAGAGTCAGTTTTAAACTCGGCTAAGCCGACGCTAGGTTAGTCTCGATGGGTAAATGGTCGACTCTATCCAGTAGCTTCTAATTTTTTAGCATGCCCCCGACACCGACGTTAATCCGACTCTAATACATTTTTAGCGTCGGTTTTTCCCCGTTAGAGTGGGTTTTTGGCCGACTCTAAAACGTTGTTTTCTTGTAGTGTTTACAGGGTTCCAGGTTGGCTCCTCGGATCTAAAAGTGTAACATTTGCAGTATGTTGATGACACTCTATTCATTGGGGGAAGCTTCTATGGCTAATATTTGGTCTATGAAAACAATTCTTCGCTGCTTTGGTTTAGCCCCAGGTCTTAGGGTTAATTTTTCCAAAAGTAGTATAATGGGTGGGAATTTTGATTCAGATTTCTTGAGCCTCGCTGAGGGTTTCCTCCATTGCAGGATTGGCTTCATCCTGTTCATCTATTTGGGCCTCTCCGTAGGGGTCAACCATAAGAAATAGGGAACTTGGGAGCCTCTAATCCAACAGATCTCCAATAGGCTTGGATATTGGTGTAATAGGTTTGTTAGTTTGGGAGGATAGTGGTGCTGATCAATTCGATTTTGAACTCTATTCCCATTTTCTACCTTTCCTTTATGAAGTTACCTTCAAAGGTTTGGAATAGGGTCGTCAGGATCCAGAGGCGTTTTCTTTGGGGGATTGAAAGGTGCCAAGAAAAACTCTTGGGTTAGTTGGGCAGAGGTGTGTAGGCCAAAAAAGAATGGGGGATTAGGGATCAGATATTTGAGGTGGGTGAATCAAGCTATGTAAGGTAAGTGGCGGTGGAGGCTTCTGGCTGGAGAAACTGAGTTGTGGGGGGAAATTCTTATTGCTCGCTATGGTGCAGACGTGGCTGGGTCCACTAGGAGAGGGAATGTGAGGGGCCTCGAGTCTTCCTCTACCTAGTGGAAGGATGTTTCGCTGCTGGAGTCGGAGGCGACTGTAACACCCCGATAATCCCAACTTAAAAATTCATGCATATAATCAGAGTATATCATATTCAGGATGTCACATTTCATAAAAATCCTTAAAATAAATGAATAATAATTCTTCATCATAAAAATATTCAACTTTAGCAGCAGAATCATAATTCAAAAATCCTTAAAGAATTAGTTCTTGGCACAAAGGCCTCATAAGCATCTCAAAAATTCAAGATAGATCGTAAACGTCATAATTAGTTCAACATGATACATAAAGGAATAGAATTCAATAAAACCTCATCCCGTTACATATCAGAGCATTTCCTACGACACCACAAGGACCTCTCACATCGTCGAACCTATGCTTGGTCACCTGCACTTGCCCACAAGGCGGCAATTCCAGCAGAAGGGGTGAGATTCACAACAATTATATTAACATATAATTCAAACATTTATGCTTAACAACAACAATAATCATCACATATAACGGAAACATCTCAAACATCTACATATAATAAATCATCCTAAAACATCTTCACATAACAAATCATCTCATAACGTCTTAAACACAAGACTCGAAAAATGCAACTCTAACATCTTAAACATCATGCATGTGGTACCAATATTTAAGCTTAAATAAGCTTCACCGTCGCTTTGAGCAAATGCTCCACCGTCTCTAATTATGCAAATGCATGAACTCGACTCTTTATACTTAAACAAGTTAACACAACATCTAAACATCATTTACGACTCTTGACCGACACATGCAATCATAACAGTACATGGCAGCAGCTCAGCACATTTAGCACATATTCACAGCACATAATCATCGTCACAAATATCATTTAAACGTCATTCATATACCTCACTTAATATGCATATAATCATAGATTAACGCCAACAATTAAAATCATCTTAAAGCATCATTACAGATTGTAATTTAGGTCATAAAACATCTCTAACACTATCCAAAGGTCTACCCTCAAAGCCTCGCTCAAAACAGAGTTGCAAAACTCAAGTTATAGTGGTCTGAGACCACATTGCTCGCTATGGCGAGTGGTTCTACTCGCCTCGCGAGTTGCTACCTAGCATTCTGTTACTACTCTCTACGGCGAGTGGTTCTGCTCGCCTCGCGCACATCAAAGGGTCGCTCGCCACGGCGAACTAAGTTGCTCGCCCCGCGGGCGCTACGTGGTGTTCTGTTACTCGCTGCGGCGAGTGGTTTTGCTCACCTCACGAGTGAAGTCGTTCTGCTCGCCACGACGAGTAGGTCTGCTCGCCACGGCGAACTATCGCAGAACAGGGTACGGGTTCGCTCAATCTCTCGCCAAAACTCATCCAATCCCTCATGTTATGCCTCTAATCCTTCAGAATTATGATCCTAGTGATTAACCTAGGTTCTGTAACACGTTTATACAACAAATTGCATCATCCTCACATCAATTCATCAAAAATTCATTTAACCCTAACTTAAGAACTCTCTCAAAACTCTTCTCAATCCCTTAGTTAGTCATAGACAATGAATGACATGTTAATGTAATCGAAGCTAGGCTCACCCTTACCTGGTAAGTTTGCAGAATTGGGGTTCCCTCCTCTCTGGCCACTTTTCTCCTTTTTTGCAAAAGTCTGTAACACGTACTGACTCTTTCTCTAAACCTAATTTCCTTTTATATCTCTTTTCTAATCTCAATTATCCCACAAAACTCTATCTTATTATAATAACAACCCCACCTCTCAAAATTATTGTTATTAAAGCACATCTTTATTTTCTTATAAATATATATATATATATATATATATATATATATATATATATATATATTAACATCACATATCTTATTTCATTAAACAATAAAATAAGCATCACATCACAACATAGTCTCATACGTCACAAACATCATCAAAATCATATAATATATAATAATATACTATATACTCTAATAAAATAATTAAATAATCAAAGTGGGTGTTACAGCGACACCTAACAGTGACTGGTTCTCGGGTGGTATTAATCGGGTGACTAGAGATGGGGATCAAACCTTGTTTTGGGATGATGTTTGGGTTAGGCATGGCTCGCTGAGGGAGATATTGCCTAGACTTTTCCAGATCTCTTCGCAAAAATCCTCTTTTCTTAGACCTATGTGTTCTTGGGTAGGTGGTAGGTGGGTGTGGGATCTAAGGTGGAGGAGGAGGCTTTTTGTTTGGGAGGTCAACTTTTTGGAGGAGATGATGGGGGTAATGGAGGGGCATCCCCGTTCCGAAGGTCCTGACTTTTGGTCTTGGAAGTATAATGCTGACAGGATCTACTCAGTTAAATGTGTATGCAGTCATCTCTTTGACATTCATTTAGGAGCAGGTAGCAGAGCGGCTCATCTCTCTCATATCCTGGCTTTGGTCTAGAAGAGTTGGACTCCGTCTAAGGTGCATGTCTTTTCCTGGCAACTTCTCCTTGATAGGATCTCGACTAGAATGAACCTCTTGAGACGTGGCGTGCTGAAAGATCAAGATGTTTCTTTGTGTATGTTTTGTGGTGCGGAAGTGGAGATTGTTAGTCATCTTTTTGTTATCTGTGGGGTTGCGTCGAGAGTTTGGTATGATATTTTTACATGGCTAGGTTGGGAGTTGGTCCTTCCTAGTGATTTGGTGAGTCTTATTTAGGGTTGTTGTCTTTTTCCTAGGAGAGAGACTATGAGGAGTGGTTTCTTGTTGATCTGGCATTCGGTGGTGTATTCCATTTGGTCTGCTCGTAATGATCTATTGTTCTCTAGTAGGATGTTGGATGTAAAGCAATTGGTTGATAAAATTCAATTTACCTCTTGGTACTGGATTTTTAGGAGTCACTCTGGTCATTCTTGTTCCTACTAGCTATGAGTGGGTGGTGGAACCATCGATCTGTTAGGACCGATAGGTTTCTAGGGAGGTTTTTGTTTGGGTGCTTTTGAGCATGGGTTCTGAGTTTGTTTGTTCCTTGTACATGCTCTTGGGGTAGTTGGCTTGGTTCATCTCCCCGGAGGGTGGGCTCTGGTTTTTGGAGGGGGGTTCCTTGCTTGCCTTTTAGCGGGGTGGAGTGCTTCTCCTATCTCATTTTTGGGTATTGGTGTTCTATTTTTCATTTGGTGTTGTTTGTTCTTTTTTCGATTTCGTTCAGCGGTTTTTATGCGAATCCTAATCGTTTGTGTTTGTGACTTGTTTTATTTTATTTATTATATATTTTGCCATTCAAAAAAAAAAAACTAGCTAATCTTCGTTAACTGCAGATGTTAATTAAGACATATCATTTAAATCTTTAATTCAAAATATGAAATAAAACCCATTATAATATGAACAATCTCACTATAATAGGAAAAATATAAGTTTAAATTTGCATATCATTGTGCTATATTCAAACAAGATAACAACCATACGCAATAAAGTAAATATAAATAGAAAAGCGGAAAAACAAACATGTTAGTGTCCATCTTAATGCTAGTTTCTATGAAAAAAAAAATTATGATATAAAATATATTTTATCTTATGTTGTTCTATCAATATTTATTTATCTTGTACTTCTTGACCTTGCTTAATCACTTTTTTTTTTTAATTTGTTTGTTTATTATAAAACTTTTCAACATTTTGAAATAAGCATATTAAAAAAATTAAAAATCTAAAGGGACTATAAGAAATTAAATAAACTATTTGTATTAATTCATATAAATTTCCCCAAACCCTACACCTCAACTCCAACATAGCAAACATATTTAGGGCTAAGTAAAGGACCCTATCCCACACTACAACAAACAACAAAACCCAATCCTAAAGGTCTCCATAAGAACTAAACAATCCATGTATAAACATTACAATCAATAATTTCTGCTTTGAAGAAAGAAATGAATTGATAGACTCTCTGTTTAAGTGAAAAAATAAATTTAATTGATTGAAAAATCATAAATGCAAAAAAACTATGATAGAAAATTTAAGTTAGACTTTGAAGCAAATATACTTTTCAACTTAACTATTAATATTCTGATATGTGATGCAGTTAAGGAGAATATGTGATAAGCTTAAATTATAGCCTATCGCGATATATCTAAAATTAAGAGAGAAGAACATAATCTAATTATAATCCTATTTGTTGTTTTATTTTTATTTCATTATCAACATCTTGTGAGTGCAAAACCATAATTATAAGGTCTATGAAATTACAAAAAGTGAAATAAAAATATACAATTATTGGGAGCCAGCGCCAATATAAATAAATAAAAACTATGAAATATTTGGCACAATATATATTGCATATATATTTTTCGAATGCAAGAACTCATTCTTCCCTGCATGTAATGTAAGTTTACTCTTTTGGGTCGTATACTCATACAATAGGTTTCTACACGACATCATATTTACATTCACCGAAAAGGCAATAATACTTACGATTCCGTCTTATTGGACAATCTTTAACAGTTTTACATTTAACTTGTGCTGTAAGAAGAAGAAAAATAATGTTACTAAATACAGTACAAACCAAATAAAGAAATTTTAAAAGGATGAAAAAAATAGCTTACCATCAACGTTCTTTGCAACAAGAAATAGGGTAAGAAATAAAACAATAGCAATCACAAACTTAAAAGTTTTAGCCATAATTTTTTATGTCTTTGCATGAATCAAATATAATATGACTTGATCAATTTATAGTGTATAAAGCACATGTTGTACTTAAAAACAATCCAATATTTTTAGTGGTGAAAGAGGTTTTAAGGATACATCCTAAAATTAATTCATTATTAAATATCTCTTGAATAGATTAATGTGTTGTTTATTGTCCTTTTAACACACTTAATAGAGGGGGTAACACGAAAAAAAAAAACTAGCGAATTATGGAAATTTATTTTTATTAAGTTTTCAACCTTTGAAAATAGAAAGGGAAAATATTTTAACAATAATGATAATGCAGAATTGGTGTCCAACATAGTTGTGTACAAGTCAAACATCTTTGTAGGATTTTTTTTTTTTAATTGTAAAATCGTAGTTGGGTCTACTTTTGTCCAGTTTGTGAGGTGAAAATTGCCTCAACTTTTAAACACATGTTCAAACCATCTTTTGTCCAACGTGTGACTCATTAAGAGTGATAGATCATGACATCAATCTTCTCAATGCTATTGAGAAAATGTGTTCTCAATTCCATTACCCAGTTTAGACATAAGGCTTCTATTGCCTTGAGTCTTTTGATGGATAAACGGTTGTTTTGCTGTGGTACTAATTGAAGCTCAAATTTCCCGATATGAATTCTTATGAATTCTTGCAACATGTGACACAACAAATAGAGAAGTATTATTAGATATTAGATATTGAGATTCAATTGCTTATTTTCAGATTGTTAATCTACCTAACTGTTTGCAAATAATACTTATATTATTAGTAGGATAGTGCTTAACATCACAAGGAAATAACCACAACAATACCACGACCCTTGTAATTAAAAGTCTTCCTAAATTTACAACCACTAATCGCCGTATTTTTCGGCCAGGAAAGGGTTTTTATAGGTCCACCTAAGATTCGTGAAACCTTCGTGAGCAATACTCTCGTGAGATATAGCACTGCCCTTATCAATATATATTGTACTCATATCAACAGACATTCTGAGTAATATGCCTTGTTCGAAAGTTCTCCTCGGATGACAAAAACAATGAAATAAAACACCTCATTGAGAAGTTGAAGAAAGGAAGAAAAAAATCACATAATCATTTATTGACAAATAATGGACCATATGTTCACTCTTCATGTTCTCTGTAGTATCATTCATTTACATGCACACCACAACAAAATCTTCAAGTTCAATGCCAAGAGTGGAAATAAACCCCATCATTGTTGTATTGTCCGAAACTGCCAACCACAGAGCATGCAAAGGAGGTATAATACCAACTGAGCTGCCTTCAAAGCAAGAATAGATTTGCTCCCCCAAAATCATTTTCACCTTTTGTGAAGCTTGGCCTCTCAAGAATGGATTAAACGGTAAAATGTTGTCTTTCCTGTGACCTAGTGTTGCTCTGCATATTGTAAATATGTGATTCTGAATCGTAGCATAGCCTGGTAAACCAAATAATAATAAGAGTAGATTCATATAGCCAATGTGCAATGAAGGAAAAATCAAGGTTAAGGTACTTCTGGTTACCCAAAAATGTGATTATCCATTTTTTGTTTTAAATTTTAGAGTAAACTACACTTTCTTTATCTGGGAAAAGCTTAAATTACATTGCACTTTCCTCATTATTTTGGTGTCAGGAGACAGGGATTAATCTCTCAAAACACGAGATCAATTTAAGAGGACGGACATTCTTCCAATGAGTTTTTCCCTCTTATTTTAAACTATACTTCGAGAGAGAGAGAGATATTACACTTTTTTAATATAAACAAAGCTTTTAGCAAGGGTAAATAACCATGAACAACTCCTAACAAAACTTTACCTCTCTCTAGGACATTTTTAATGTAATTGATAACCAATCTAAATACTTTATTACTAAGTTTAAGAACTTCAAAGGTAAATAAAAGTTTTAAACGCGCAATTTCAGCTTTGACACCTCACCTAAAATTGTTGTTCACTTTCATATGTCCCATAGTAGACAGTATGCATTCAAGACTATACTAATGATCTTAAGAATCACAAACAAATAGTTAAAGAATGTCCATAACAAATTATTTGAGTAAATAATCATTCTGGTCCTCGAAATTGCAAGTGTCAATCAATTTAGTCTCTCAAATATACAAAATAACAACTAAAACCTTAAATTAAAGAATGTCAATCAATTTAGTTCTTTCACCAAAATGTCTCTTTAGTAAACATTCATCAAAACCTATCAAAGACTTACATATTGTATTGAATAGTCTCTTGTTATATCAAGTCAAACATAAAACCGGTAAAATTGTTGTGCTAAATTTGAAAAGACCAAATTGACTGACATTGGGACTAAATTGCTATTTCGTAAAGTTGGATGACTAACTAACCAACCCCTTACAATTTCAATGACTAAAATGTGATTTAATCAGTTGTTTATATTAAAATGAACTTAGAAGTATAACAATATTCCTTTCTTAAAGGATGAGCATGTATGCTTTAAAATAAAAAAAGGGACGCCAGCGTAAATTTAAACTTCATTAAGAGAAGGGATTGCAATTTACTCTTCTTTTATACAGAAATTGAACCAAAGACATAGCCCTCACTCTAAACTTAGCTCACATCCAAGTCAAAAGTGGAGAGGTTCTAAACTTAAAATTTGATTATGCATAGTTTCTTCAAAAAAAAAATTGATTATGCATAATACCAAATAGAAGACACATGCCTAGCAATACAACACAAGAAATAAAAGGTCCGGATAACTTGTCAAATAGCAAGATCCCCTAGAGTTAAGTATGATTGGGGTGTAGATTCCGAAAGAGTATGGTTATATCTTTTAATCCGTAATGATATATTGAATAGTGAAGGGTGATAGGAAAGATAGTATGACTGGTTTTTTTTTAAGAATTCAGACTTCAATGTGAAAGGAATGAAAAGAATAAGTCATGATGTACATACCAAAGCCTATTTATGGATTACAGAAAAATGGCATTGACAAAGGCCTCTGCGTCGAAGGGTTGAAGGTCTTCAACACCTTCACCAACACCAACAAATTTTACAGGGATTCCCAGCTCATCAACCACACTGACCTGCCAACAGTAATTAGCATCTTATTCCTGACCCTTGATAGAAATCAAAAATAATTTGAATTAAGAAAATCTGTTTGAGCCTAAAAAGTATTTTAAGAGATTAATGAGATAAATAAACGAAGATAATAATACCACACAGCCACCTCTTGCTGAACCATCCAGTTTGGTCAAAATTAAACCAGTTACACCCACAACCTGTCCCAAGACAAAAAAGAAACTTCATTAACAGCTTACAGAAAGCTATTATGAAACTGCAAGGAAACCATAATACCAAATATTGAAATAGAGAAGTGCTAGCAACACTCTCTTTTCAACATTCTCTCCACTCACTCTTTTATTGAGTGAAATCAATGTGAGTCCTACACTTTGGAAATGGGTCTCACATAAAGTGGTGGGATCCATATGGATTTTACCCGATAAAAGAGTAAAGAGCGAGTGTTACGAAGAATGTTCCTAGCACTCCTCTACTGAAATAATATTATTGCCCAAAAATAGAAAAACAATTAAGGCTGTGTAGAATTGTTTTATTAGCTCTTCTCATTTCTATTATACTGAAATGCATATCTTTAGATTCGAAATTCCAACAGTCATCCCAAAGAAGCAATGTGAATGCAAAATGGTATTTTCATACTGTGATAACAGAGTTTCAAGATCAAATTCAAATATGTAAAATAACAAATTTCCCAAACAGAAGAAGACAAACATGGAATTCAAAAATGAGAACTATAATTTACTTCATTGAATTCTCTGGCTTGTGGCAACATATTCAAACCAGTAGTCCCATCCAGAACAAGTAAGATCTCCTGCAAGCATTGTAACATCATTAATTCATACAGTTTTAGATCTTACTGTGTATGAGCGTGAGAGAGAGAGAGAGAGAGAGATAAAAAAGATATTCAGGGAAGATGTTTTTCCATCACATACTCTTAAAATACATACATCAACAAGCCTACTTATGGAATGTAGACAAAAACAAATTAATGCACTTCCTATCAAACATGAAGTTATACTAAAAGATACACTCTTTCATTCAGAAAAAGAAAAAAAAGATACAAAAAAGATGCTAGGGAAAGACGCAAATATGATCCATGGATGATAATCTATCATACTAAAGTTCGCTGCAACAGCTCTAGCCGTGTCAATAATCAAGATGTCCAAGGTGAATGAAACAAATGACACCTGTGTAATTCAGTTGATAGAGATGATAAATTCATAGATTTTAAAGAAAACATAAAAGAATAAAAATTTAACATAAATCTCTTCATACTCTAGAAATAGGGAATACACTGATTAATAGATAAATGGAAAGCAAACAATGCTATCCCTACAGGTCATGTGGATTACATCAAAATAAACTATTATCCAACATCAGAAAACACTGTAATTTCTAAAGCATTTCCTAGAATTTCAGTTAGTTCTAATCCTCATTAAAAAAGATTGTGCTGCAAAATTTTGATACTGTAAACACCATTGCTGTAAAATTCACAAGACATGAAAACCTACATGCAGTTAAGATATAAGTTTCCAATCTGAAGGTGTTAACCAATGTCATGTTTGAACATATATTTTTCCCACTTTGTTTGACGAATAAAAAATATAACAGAGCACAAGCCAAGTGTACTAGTATAAATGGACAAAAGCAAAATACCAATGTATTGAGTTTAAACACAGATGATAGATACCATCACACAATAATTGTTCATCAAGTTCCACGTAAATGTCAAAAACCTTACCACTCAGAAAATTTCCAGCAAACCAAAAAGAAGATAACAATATAACTTACGAAGTAACTTCAAAAAGAAAAAGAAAATCTTTAAAGGGGCAGTGGATTCAAAAACAAGAAAATTATGATGTAATGGTCAGCAACTCTCAATGATTTACTAGCAGAAAGATGACTAAGTTGAGAGGAAAAAAGGTCAAAAGCACTTACATTGGGTGCACCAGCAACTACTTTAGCAACAGCCTTTTTACAAGAAATTAACTCTTCCATTAGCCTGTAATTGGTGTGTAAACCTGAGAATATAACATGAACACCAATACTAATATACAACCTGCCAGGTATTAAAGTTCAAAACAGCTAGCCGTAAAATTTTAGTACTTACGTCCAGATGTATCACATAATACAATATCATAACCTAGCTCTTTTCCTTTTTTTACAGCTTGTGAAAGCACTGCAGGTAATACAGAAGTTACAAAATTTAGAATCCAAACCATATATAAATATAATAATATAATGATAAGGATAATTACAAAATAAACAAACACTCTGTAAAACTAATAAAGTGATAAACGGCAGGCTAGGAGTAAAATCTAATTCTATTTGTACCTGCTGATGCTTTGGATTTCTCAGTTTCAGCCACAACAATCTCACACCCAGTCCTTTCAGCCCATATTTCTAGCTGATCACTAGCGGCTGCTCTGAATGTATCACCAGCTGCCAACAATATCTGGTAAAATTTTGAGGAGAACAAAAAATGAGCGTGAAATATTTTGTTCTAACATGTGACACATAAATAAGTGATCCAAGACAATGTCATATGATCTTAGATACTAAAAATCACCTCAATTGGATATGAGAAAGAATCTTGAGGAATAAAGTATCATAATACTTCATACAGTATAGAACATATACACTGGGGTCAATTTTAAATGTTTGTGTTGAGGGAGAGAAAATGAGACATAAGATGCTTAGAAAATGAGACATGTGGTGAAACCGTGTGTTTTGAACTACACAAAGGAGACTCTCTATATAAGCTTAAAAACAATAAAATAAGATAATTACAAAGTATGCTATCCCTATTTACAAGATATGATACAAGTCTATTGTATACAATAAATGCATGGATCCTAATCTCATTTTAAACAGTTCGAAAATTCGAGCTATGTGGAAGGGATAGACTAATGAAGGTAAACTAAAACCTTCAAAGATGCAACAGAGATTTGGAAGTGCGGCAACAAGAACAGTGTTATCCCAGCAAACGTGGTTGGCTACGTGGCTCAATTAATGCAATTAGTCTCTGTCAAAAACCAATTTTCCTGTAAAACCATTTATTGTTTGTCTTTTTATATTGTTTCTCCTAATTTTTGTTACTCTCCCTCTCCCATTTTGATTGGATTCTCTCCTATCTGACCCTCTTTTCTCATTTGAGTATAGTGCAGCTTCCAAGGATCTAAAGATATTTTTTACTCCTAAATTTATACATGAAATAGCTATTCCAAATGAGACAAAAACATCCTCTACAAGTAGAGTCATAAAAGATATCCAACAATGAGGCAGGAAATGCTCATCTTTCTGCAAGTAGAGTCAGAAACACCGTTAAAACACCAGTTGGCTGAACCCTAAACTAAAGCCAAAAGTTTCTCACTGCTCCAGGTAGAAATGGGAAATAATTTTGTGAATATTATTGCAAATTCATACGCTAATATGCCTAAATAGATTACTTTATACCTGACAGGCCTGATTAATGGCCAGATTGCAATTATTCCTTAATTACGTAATATACGTTATTTACAGCAGCCTTTAGGCAGCTGAGAAGGAAATCCAGCTTGTTTAACAATCTATGTCGTTTAATTCTCTGATATCACCATCAAACTTTTTGGTGTAGATCAAAATAAAAAACCAAAGAAAAACTCACAGTATAATCTAACCTTAGCACCTCCATTCTTCAATCTATAAGCCAGCTTTCCTGCAAGGAAAAGCTTATCAAATCGGTTTGGTTTTGGATTTCTATATTGTTAATTGCTTGGGAGGACAGGCTTCATTTGACAATTATCTATTAACTTTAAAGACATGTAACACCTTTAAACATTTTGGTTTGTTCATTAACTTAAAGAAAATCTTTCCAGCTACATAAGGAGGGAAACACTGCACATTGTCTCATTTTTCTGTTTCCTTGCTCCATAAATAATATAATCAACAATTTAAGTATTTTACTTACCCAAAGATGTTGTCTTCCCACCACCATTAACACCAACTATCATTATTACGGCTGGTTTCCTGTAAATGAAATTTAATCCAATGTAAAGCACAAAAATGAACACAATAAAATTCAGTGACTTGCAGCAAAACAAAAACCAGCAGTTAAATGCTCACACCTATATCCAAGTTGAAGTTCAGTTTTACTCCCCTTGTTGCTTAACAAATCCAAAACATTCTTCTTCAGTGCTTCCTAAAACCATTCATATCATAAAAATTGAAATTCCTATTTGATAAATACAAGGGACAGAAGATTATATTAATTAGTTCCATACCAAGACTTAAAACCATAAATAAATATCCTATATAGTCAAATATTTATAAAATGCAGGATGGCAACAAATTAAAAAAAAAAATATTATGTTGGTTTCAAAAATAAAATAAATTATAAAATAAAATTAATGTAAGTATTACATTAAGAACACACAAAAAATTCCTTTTGTCTTTCTTCAGTCCCCTCCTTTGATGGTAGTACTGTGGCAGCTTCTATCAATTTAGCCTCACACAAGGATTGTATTGACGGAGATCGAACCAGGGACCTTTCACGTAAGAAATTCTTTCTAACATTCTCATATTGTGGATCAGCTTGGTGACTACTAATCCAAACTCCTTGGCTAAAACAAAATAGTTTGATATTTGTTTCTTTAAACAAAAATAAATATATATACTTAGTAAAATAATATAATAAGGCAGTGATTCAATCAACACATGTGTCTTCTAAGGAGTTGTTTCTCGGCCAAAACATTTTTCGGTATCCATGTTCATACTCGGATTCACGGCCACTAGTATTTATTATTTAAATAAAAGGATCGCTTTTAAAGATATTTAGTGTTGCTTAACCAATATTTGTATCGTAATCATATTATAGGTATGAAGGTGACTAAACTCAATCAGGGAACATGTTAGCACACAAGGTAAGTTCTCTCCTCTCTATCAAATTTTCTTCATACACAAAACTCAAGTTGGAATCCCTAACCACTTTTCTCAGTTGCTTCAGCTTATCACTCTGTTTTGAGTTCTGCTAATATGTTACCCAATAGTTTATTCACTGTCATTTCGAAGTGGAAGGGTCTTGAAAGGATCTGTTATCTTATACATAAGGTAGCACACGATGCTCTAATGACTATTTCACAGCGAGCTCGCTGTGTCTTAGCAGTTAGTGATGCTTGCAGTATATGCAATACTTAAGCTGAAACTATTATCCATACTTTCAAACATTGTAGCTTGACTTTTGATTTATGGAGTCGTCTAACTAATCGAAGAATGGGTGTCAATTGTTTCCAAAAGCATTTACAGGAATGGTCATTTAATAATTTAACAGCGTCTCACGAGATTGGTTTGCTTAATTGGCTTCTTTTGTTTGGTATTGCTCTGGATAGGTTGTGTGATCTTTCAGAAATAACTGTATCTTCAATACCAAAGCCTTCTCGGTTCAAAAAAACAGTAAGCAGTATTCTTCCTAGTGCTCATTACAAAGTTGTTGATTTCTTGGTTGATGAGTTAGCAAAGTCCCTCTCATCTCAGTATAAAGCCACAAATTACATTTCTATACAATGCAACCACATTCTCCTGGTGTGTTCAAACTCAATCGCGACAGTGTTTGAGTTTTATAATGGATATGATTGAAGTTAAATACTTTCTATGATTCAGCAATTATAATTGATAACGGTTTAAAAAAAAATTACATTGAGTATGTGACACTTGTTAACATATTACAATCAATCATAACGGTCATATCATTTGAAACATTAGACTTTTATCGTAAGTATTTCTAAGTTCACCACACACGACTGGTTGTGATGCACTGACAGTGTAAATTTCTTCCTTTTTTTATAGAAACCATGTAAAATTTCTTACATGCATGGAAATTAAAATCTTTCATTAAATAGGATTTAATTTGTATGCACGAAAGTGTAAAACTTTTTTCTTACACATGCATCCAATCAAATCACTCTAAGATGCCACCTTTATAGATAAGTTCATAAAATATCCCTAAAAATATCTACTTGGTATGATTTAGTTACATGCATGTGAACAAAGTTTTACACCGTCTGTGTAAAAAAACTAATTTCAATTAATTATACATTACCTTAATCTCACTCCCTGATTTAAGCTTCCCAGAAAGTATGTCCTCCCTTAAATTCTCCACAATCTTAATAGTAATTTTCGGTCCGAAATCAGAAACTAATAAAGCCTGCAATAAACAAAAAACATTAATTAATCAATTAATTAATAAAAAAATAGTAATGAATAAGAGGGACGAAAATGAACCTCTTCGAGTTCATCAAGAACTCTATCAGTATCAGAGAGATTCCAATAAAGAAGAAGCTCATCAATGACGGAGAGATTGTTACGAGTTTTGGAGAAACCAGAGAAGAGTTTCTCTACATCGCTTTTGGCTTTTTCTTTTAGTAACCGGCCGAGTTTTGTGAATAGACCGGTTTCACCGGCGGAGCATGTGAACCGGGTTCGAGATGAGGGGGGTTTGGTTTGAAATGGGGAGGTGAAGATGAGGAATTGTGGTTTTGGGGGAATGGAGAGGCGGGTGAATGAAGCGGAGGTGGCGGTAGCCATTTTTGAGAGGAAGTTGGAGTTTACTAGTTTTCACTGAAGCAAGAAGATAACGTGACCGAAAACGGCGTCGTTATGATTTGATTGGGTGAAATATTCATATTAATTTTTATTTTATTTTATTTTAAAAATATATATTCATTTTCTTTTCTTTTCTTTGACAAAGGCTCTGTTCGGTAAAGAGAAGCTATAAGCTAGCTGATAACTGAAAAACTAGCTGATAGCTGAAAAGCTAGCTTATAGCTGATGACTAATAGTTGATAGCTTATAGCTGAAAAACTTGCTTATTAAAACTAATGTGTTTGGTAAAATTAGTTGTTGAAGTAGCTGATAAGTATAAAATGACATAAAAGGACATTATTATTTTTTATAAAATATATAAATAAAAAAATTACTTAATTTATTTCTATTTTAATATTTAAATTTATTTCAAATTACTTTTATCCCAAAAATGATAAATGTGTTTTATGAATTCAATTAACATTATTTTTACTAAACATTTGCTTCACTATTTATTGTATATTTTATTTTAAATTATAATTATATTGCATGAATTAAGAACAAGGTAATCAGAAAAATATAAAAAACTACAACATGAGGTAATAAGGAAAATAGAGCAATGTAATAATAACGTGCAACATGCTGGTTGCACCTAAATATAAAAAATGGGTAGTTATGTTTTTTGTCTCACACTAAAAGTGGGTAGTTATATATGATTGTGGTTAGTTTTTTATTAAAAATATAATAAAATTAAATTAATGAGGTTAAAAATGGAAGAAAGTATAAAAAGCTACCAGTTATAAGCTAAAAAGCTACTTGAAATAGCTTTCCACAAAAAGCTATAAGCTCATGAGAAAAGCTTGTTACCAAACACGTCACGTTTTCATCCAACGAACTTATAAGCTAATCCAACAAGCTATAAGCTAGCTTATTTGTGTTACCAAACACAACCAAAATATATATTGATTTTCTTATATGTGAATGTGATGATATAATTATTTTAGAAAATATATATATATATATGTACATATTGATTTTCTTATATTTAGCCCAATTACAAATGGGTTGGGCCAGTTCGGCCCATTTATGTAGTCGGGCCTCTAAGGCTGGACCGGAGCCAGCCCATTTGACACCTCTATCTTCAAGTAGAGAGTGACTTGAAGGTACTAGTTGACATGGTAACAAGATATTGCAATAGTAATGGAAATATTCTTTTCAGCGCATTCGTGGCCCGAAGAACATTAGATGGCGAGTTCAGATCAACCATACCTAGCGTGAAGACAATAGGTGAGGTTATATATATATATATATATATATATATATATATATATAGAGAGAGAGAGAGAGAGAGAGAGAGAGAGAGAGAGAGAGATTTGTCAACTTAAACAAACAAAAAAACATAAAGGTTCAGGTTAGCAAAAGTGCACATTCTCGTTTAGACAAAAATACTCTTTCATTTTCGGTTAGAGGATAATTTGGTAAATTTTATTTATTTTACATTTAGAAAAAGAAAAAAAACCCATCAATGTTGTCTTTTTTATTTATTTTGGGTTGTTTATTGTTTGTAACTGTCTATTTAAGACATAAATATGTTTAGGATCTTGCTAACCAGTAGTCTCATGGCAATGGTTAAGGATTTAAAAATGAAAATAATTTATAAATTTTTATATACAAAATGTTACTTTTTAAACTTTCAATGTTTCCTAAAAAAAAAATTTCAATGTTTTGAATGCATCATTTTCAAGACAAAACTTCATTTTTAAACTTTTTAACAAGTGTCCGTATGTTTATAATAAAAGTGGATCTAAGTTAGCAAATTTATGCAAGTTAACAAATACTTCTATGTTTTAATGAAAATTACTCAAGGAACGCTAAGTCATTAGTTTTAAATAATAAAGAAGAATGTTATTTTTGTCCAAATGAAAAGATGCACTTTTGCTAACTTGAACCTTTATGTTTTTTATTATTCTAAGCTAGCAAACACTATACACACACACACACACACATGAGGAGCCTCATTGGCTTTGTCTTCTAGAAAAGTCGACATGAGTTTGAAAATAAAGAATTATAAATACGCTTACAATCTTGGATAATGGCGCCAAGCTCTAAAATATCTTTATTTTTACTTTTCAATTTGGTCACCGCCAATTGAGAGTCCAGCTCAAAATCCACAATATTCATTTCGAGTTCTTGAGTTCACTAAAGATCTAGTAGTAGCCTTATAGCTTCACATTTGTCAACATCATCAGCTCATGACGAGTGGTTAATGAACTTAAGCGGTTAATGAGTTTTACCAATGACGAATCATTAGAAAGAACTCAAGTTTGATTATTTCTTAATCAAACTATCATTATCTCATGATCAAACTTCGGATTACCCAACCTCTTTTCTTCGGGAATTAAAGGCTTAACACCAAAAAAATATATGTAAGAAACCTAAAATCACAACTATCATTGATCATTAATAATTGTTCCATAGCTTCAGTAGCCTCTTGGTAAGAAATTACTTACAAGCAAACACAAATTTAAATGGAGGGATCGTAGCATGCTAAATCAAATTAAACCAATCGAAATCAATATCATGACGCCTAACAAATAAACAAACATTTTGAAAAGTGAGAACACTTGATTTAGAATAAGTTCATATTGTATGATTCAAATACAAAGGAGGGGGGAGGGGATATGAAAATGTTGCAATTAATCCAAAATAGTGAGAAACACTTGAATTAAATCAGAAGGACTATGATCACAACCATCACGAAAAATAGTGTAAATTTTAGTAGTCAGAAAGATTTTCAAGAATACTATGAATATTATCAAGAGGCTGAGAAAGTGACTAATCAGTATGAAATTCAATGAGATTATCATTGTCAACCTGGCATTTAGAATTATCCTAAACAATCAAGGTACAACCTCTTATAATTACATTCTTTCAACAACAAAAAAACCTCTTATAATTACATGCCAAATAATGTATTTAGAGCCTGTTTGGATTGATATATTTGAATTTATCTACTAGCATAAGTTTCGTTAGTTTGTTTAGGAGGATCTCTTATTATAAAAGCTAATCTTGCCAAGCTGGCAGTTAGCCTTAATCCCTTCATATTTTCCCTCCAAAGCTAACCTTAATTGCACCCTAACCTCCCAATTACCCACTCATCATTTAAAGTTTTCATTTAATAAGTAAAATATTATTTTTCCAATGCAACAATACGGTCAATTAATTTTTACAAGGGACCTGCGTATCTTATCTTCCTCTACAAGCCTTTGATTTCCAAGACATCTTCTTTTTTGAATCTCTCATCTCTACCTATATTTATTCCAATACACCCATCGCTCTCTGCTCTCTCTGCCAATGAAGGTGAAAGTGAAAATTGAACTCTTTATCGTGTCTTATCCACTTTCACTTCGTCTTTCTCCTTTCATCACTCCCCTTCACCAATGCTCTCGGTTCTGGCATCACCCTCGTTGTCGGTGATTCCACCGCCACCGTCTGCGGCATCAATCATCACAACAAACACATAACATCACATATTAAAGCGACAGTGCTGCTCTGACCATGGCCTTTCTGATTTCTTTTTCTTTATGATTCAATCATTTAATAATCTTTCTCTTTCTTAAATTTCATTTGAGAGAGGCCGCATGATCAAATGGTGAGGTGATGACAACCAAATACTCGCTTACAAGCATAGATTTGTTGAACGCACAAACTGATGGATCCAAGATTACGGCAGAAGGGTGTCTGTTTGACGGAAAAGTTACACAAAGCCTAGTACAAACTACAAAAGATATTCATGGCTTTCCTACTCCAATGACTGTTTGATTTTGTTGTGAATTCGTTGTGAAAACCACACCAATAATAATTTTGATGCGTGGAACAAATTAATACCAAGTAATCAATTAAGCGGGTGACAAAATAATTCAAAAAAAAAATAAACAACAAGAGATAAAAGGAAGAAGGAGAACACAAGAAATTGTTTACCCAGTTCAGTCTAATAATGACCTACTCTGGGGGAGAGAGCAGCTCTCCGTTCCACTATAATGATATGAGTTTCTTTACAAAGAGATATTGAGTTACAAGAATCAGTCTTCAAACCTAATTCTACCCAAGTCTCAATCTCTTCCCGTGACCAAGAGACTCAATCCTAATAGTGTTTTGTTCAAGGTGAATCAAAACAATCCCAACCCTGGTGTTTGTTGCCAAGAGAATTTCTCTATAAAACCCTAGTTTATATGTTGGCTTCTAAACCCTGTTTTTCTACACACTTAATCATCTGATACAAGGCTTATATTTATAGTGGAAAACATCCCTCAAAAATTGGAACAAACCAGGCCCATGGGGGAAAAAAACAGATTTATTTTTCCCTGCTGCTGCGTCAATTCGGGCACCGAACTCACCTGTTCGGGCGCCGATTTTTTCCGAGCCAAAAGGCTCTTTCTGCAGGTACAATTCGGGCCCCGGACTACTCCATTCGGGCCCCGAATTGAACAGTGTCAGGATGCAATTTTTGAGTCATTTTCCAACAATTCTCCACCTTGACTCTAAAATAGTGATGATGCCAATTTAACCATCAACCACCATGCTGCTCTCTCCAACCTTCATCTATGCTTCAATGAAGTTAATCAAGTCCAAGCAATGCTTGAACTTTGATCTCGGTAATGATTTGGTGAACATGTCTGCTGGATTTTCTTCCGATGCCACTTTCTCCACCATGATCTCCTTAGTCTCAATCATGTCTATAACAAAGTGCAAACGAATGTCAATGTGTTTTGTTCTTTCGTGATATACCTGATGGTTTGCCAAATGAATGGCACTTTGGCTATCACAATGTATCTTCACACACCTTTGACCAATCCCCATTTCTCCAATCATACCTTTCAACCATATGGCTTCCTTGACCCCTTCAACAAGGGCAATGTACTCTGCTTGAGTTGTTGAAAGAGCTACAACTGATTGTTGATTTGCCTTCCAAGTTACTGCTGTACCGAACAGTGTAAACACAAATCCTAACAAAGATTTTCTAGTGTCTACATTACCTGCATAGTCCGCATCCACATATCCCTCCAAAGCATCCCTTCCTGGTTGTGACCTTGTATACTTCAAACCACCTTTCAAAGTCCCATTCAAGTATCTCAGAACCCACTTCAAAGCTTGCCAGTGCACTTGACCTGGATTTGTCATAAATCGACTTATCACACTTATTGCATAGGATAAGTCCGGTCTACTACAAACCATACCATACATGATGCTTCCAACCCCACTTGCATAGGGAGTACCCTCCATCTTACTTTTCTCTTCATCGGATTGAGGACACTGTTTTATTGACAACTTTGTGTGATGTCCAAGAGGAGTGCCAACGACCTTAGAATCTTTCATCTTGAATCGCTCCACCACTTTCCTCAAGTACCCATGCTGAGATAAGAACAGCTCACCTTTGTTTCGGTCTCTCATGATATCCATACCAAGTATCCTCTTTGCATTACCAAGATCCTTCATCTCAAATTCATCATTCAATCTTTTCTTGAGCTTCTGAATCTCTTGCTTGTCAGAACTTGCCATAAGAATATCATCTACATAAAGGAGAAGGTAGAGAATGACTTTCTCATTCCTTCTCATCATGTAAACACAACTGTCATAGTTGCTTCTCACAAAACCAGCCTTCACTAGGAACTCATCAAACCGACGATATCACTGCCTTGGACTTTGCTTCAACCCATACAAAGATTTCTTCAACAAACACACTTTTGTATTATCTTCTACGAAACCTTCTGGTTGTTGCATATAGATAGTTTCTTCTAACTGTCCATGTAGAAATGCGGTCTTCACATCCATCTGTTCTAACTCAAGATCATACATGTTAACAATCGGCATAAGTACCCTTATAGAACAATGTTTCACCACCGGTGAAAAGATTTCATTGTAATCAATCCCTTCCACCTGAGTAAAACCCCTTGCTACAAGTCTTGTCTTATACCTTGGTGCTTCGACCCCTGGTATACCTTCTTTCTTCTTAAACACCCACTTGCTTCCCACTACCCTTTAATTCTTAGGTAATGAAACAAGTTTCCAAGTCTGGTTCTTTTCCAATGAAAGCATTTCCTCATTCATTGCCTTCAACCAATCCTTGCTTTCGTTGCTTTCTAATGCTTCCCTGAAGTTCTTTGGTTCAGAGTCTTGCACTTCTTCAGCTGCATTCAAAGCATAACATATGAGGTCAGCATAACCGTATCTAACATGTGGATTAATTTGTCTCCTTTCCCTATCTCTTGCTAGCTGATAGTCAGGATCAATTATTTCTTGGCCTTCACTCTCATCAGGTACTGGAGTCTGATCCTCCCCTTCCCTTTCATCAGTGGTAGGCTCCACCTCAAACTGAATTTTCTGTACCCCTGTTTCTGAGCTTGCTTCCAGGTCTTTGCACTTCATCCCCATACGGGTCTCATCAAAAGTAACATCCCTGCTTATAATAAATTTTGATCCTCCAGGTTCCATCTTCCACAGTTTGTAACCTTTCACACCTTCAGGATAACCAATGAAAATACACCTCACAGCTCTAGCATCAAGTTTGTCCTGTCTGACATGAGCAAATGCTAAAGCTCCGAAAACTTTCAAATTAGAGTAGTCTGCCGGTATCCCACTCCAAACCTCCATAGGTGTCTTGAGATCTATCCTTGTTGATGGATATCTGTTGATCAAATATGCTGCAGTACTAACAGCTTCTCCCCAGAAACTCTTGGACAATCCAGCTCCCAACAACATACACCTCACACGCTCCAACAAGGTCCTGTTCATTCTTTCAGCAAGACCATTCTGTTGAGGTGTGTATGCCACGGTTTTATGCCTCTTTATACCTCTTTTCCTGCAAAACTCATTAAACTGCTCTGAAACAAACTCCAGACCATTGTCAGTTCTTAACACTTTCAGTTTAGTTCCAATCTGATTTTCTACAAGTGTATGCCATTCTTTAAATTTTTCAAAAGCGTCACTTTTATTCTTCAGAATGTAAACCCATACCCTTCTAGAATAATCATCAATAATAGACATGAAATATGAACCTCCCCCATGAGTTTTAACTGATGCTGGACCCCAAAGATCCGAAACATACTCAAAAGGCCTGCTAGATTTATGCACACCCACTCCAAACTTCACCTTGTGTTGTTTGCCTAACGTGCAATTATCACAGAAATCTAGTTTGTTCAATTTTTCATTCCCTACCAAACCTTGTTTAGCTAGCTCAACCAAACCTCTCTCACTGACATGACCTAACCTCAAATGCCACAGTTTAGTTATGTCCAGAGTGTCTACACTAGCAACCGATGCATGAGCTATAACAGTGGAACCTTCTAAAATATATAAACCATGTATTTTAGACCCTTTAGCTATAACTAATGCACCATGAGAAATTCTCATCATTCCACGTTCAATTCTAGTGCAATATCCTAGACCATCAAACATGCTTATAGATATTAAATTTCTCTTCAGTTCAGGAATATACCTCACATCCTTCAAAAGGAAATCACGGTCATCAAACATTTTGAGACGGATAGTACCCATACCTTGAATTTTGCAAGCCTTATTATTACCAAGGCGAACAACTCCACCTTCTTTCAGCTCTAATGTTTCAAAGTACTCCTTTCTCGGACAGATGTGATAAGAGCACCCAGAGTCCAAGACCCAGCCCTTTTCAGGTTCCCAACTTGTCACAGTTAGTGCTCCAGCACTCTCATAACCTTCCTCTTCACTTGCAATCTGAACGAATGGATTACCACTTCCATTGCCCTTTCTCTCCGGACAATCCTTCTTAAAGTGACCTGGATTGTGACAAATAAAACATTTGTATTGTGTTTTATTACCACTGCCCTTCGACCTAGACTTTGACCTGGAATTCTTGCCTTTCCCATTTCCTCTGTTTTGACTTCTCCCCCTTGAGACATTCAAGCCTTCTCCACTATCATCAACCTTCAACTCTTTGAACTTGGTTAACTCTTTGGTTCTCAAAGCTGCTTGAACTTCCTCCAAAGTGATAGTGCCTTCTTTGCCGTAAAGCATTGTATCCTTGAAATTCTCAAAGGACCTAGGTAAAGCACACAGTAGGTGTAAGGCTTTATCCTCATCTTCCAGATTTACATCTATGTTCGCCAAATCATCAATAATCTTATTGAACTCCGTCAGCTGCTCCATTATAGGTTTTGACTCCACCATTCGGTAAAAGTAGAGTTGTTGTTTCAAACATTGTCTATGTGCCAAGGACTTGGTCATGTACAATGAATCAAGTTTATTCCACATAGACACAGCAGTAGTCTCCCTTGCTACCTCTCTCAACACCTTATCCCCAAGACACAGAATGATAGTGTAACACTCCGTTTTCCCAAAGTAAAAATTTCTTGATCAAATCAGAGTATCACATAAACAGAATGCTACATTTCTTAAAATCTCAAAAAAAACGGAATAAATGATAATTTATTCTAGTCAAAATTATTTAAACTTTGCAGCGGATAAAATTCAAGTTAACAAAATAGTTTTGGCACGCAGGCCTCATAAAAACTTCTCAACATAAATTCAACTGAAAACTTAATAATATTAAATCATAATCAATACGTAAGGAATAGAAAATGGTTACAAAGGTTCTCATCCCGTTACGTATCAGAGCACCTAAGGACACAGTGAGGGTAGCCACTCACAACAGCAACAACAACTAAAGCTTAATTACCTGCACTTGCCCACAAGGCGGCAATTCCAACAGAAGGGGTGAGATTTCACATTCCATAATAATGATAAGCAACAATTCATGTAAAAGAATTAATCAACATAAAATAGCAACAAATCATATAAGAGAATCAATCGACTTAAAACAACAACAAATCATATAAGAGAATCAATCCACATAAAACAACAACAAATCATATAAGAGAATCAATTGACATAAAACAACAACAAATCATATAAGAGAATCAATCCACATAAAACAGCAACAAATCATATAAGAGAATCAATTGACATAAAACAACAACAAATCATCATCAACAAGTACTTCATATAATTACAGATATAAATCATCAATTAATTTCAAGTATCAGGTAACATCATCATCATCTTAATCAACTTCATAACTTCAAAAATTTACTTAACCACTTGACTCGACAATGCAACTCGACTATGCAACTCTAACATCTTAAACATCATGCATGTGGTACCATTTTAAGCTTAAATAAGCTTCATCGTCGCTTTGAGCATAAGCTCCACCGTCGCTTTGAGCATAAGCTCCACCGTCTCAAATTATGCAAATGCATGAACTCGACTCTTTATACTTAAACAAGTTAATACAACATCTTAAACATCATTTACGACTCTTTGACCGACACATGCAATTATATCAATACATGGCAGCAGCTTAGCACATTTACCCATATTTACAGCACAAAATCATCGTCGCAATACCAATTAAACATCATTCATATAAATTCACTTAATAAACATATAATCATAGGTCAACACCAACAATTAAAATCATCATATATATAACTTTCATATAAATATCATATAAATAACTTCCATATAAACATCATATAAATAACTTTCATATAAACATCAAATAAATATCATATAAGCAACTTTCATATAAATATCATATATTCAACCTTCATATAAATATCATATAAATAACATAAAAACAACTTTCATATAAATATCAGATAAATAATATATAAACAACTTTCATATAAATATCATATAAATATCATATAAACAACTTTACTTTTCATATAAATTTATGAGATTATCTATACTCTTAACAACCTAATTCAATTCAAAACCTAACTTCTACAACCACAACAAAATTCAACAACAACAAGATTAAACCTTTTTTTTAGAATTATATGCTTATGATTAAAGAAGGTTAGTCCCACCCTTACCTTAGATTCATTGGAACAAACCAGGCCCATGGGAAAAAAAACTGATTTATTTTTCCCTGCTGCTGCGTCAATTCGGGCGCCGAATTTTTCCGAGCCAAAAGGCTCTTTCTGCAGGTACAATTCGGGCTCCGGACTACTCCATTCGGGACCCGAATTGAACAGTGCCAGGATGCATTTTTTGAGTCATTTTCCAACAGATTTCATTTTAATTTTGCAAAGGGAAATTTGATTCTCATAACTTTATTTCATGAATATTTGATGTGGATTTGACTGTGACAACTTGATTTCACCCCTCTATTCAGTTAAGTCTCGATTAATCTTAAATTGTCATTTTTGTTGTTTGATATTACTGGTATTTTATGTACACTCTCACAAGATATTAACTATTTCCAATAATATTTTGTTTTCTTCAAAAGTCATTGGACTAATTTGTATATGTTCGAAGGTCCTAAATGAGCAGAGAAGGCTATGCTTCAATTGATGGTGGTTCTTCTCTTAGACGTTTAATGTACATGCATGACACTTCTTATTATGTATTTATTTTCCTTTTGATTATGACTTATATTTCTACCTAAAATGATTACAATACTTCAAATCTTAATATTCAGAAAATGAATTAATCATGTTTAAGTAAGAGTGTTGTTCCAATCTTTTTTATTTTGTAGTCTCCTTATATTTGATGCATGAATTTTTTTATGAAGAAAGTGATATCTTTTCAGCTCCTACTACCCCGATAATGACATTGCTTTTTCATCCCTCTATTCATTTAGGTCTCGATTAACCTTAAATTGTCATTTTTGTTGTTTGATATTACGGGTAAGATATGTACACTCTCACGGGATATTATACTATTTCCAATAATATTTTGTTTTCTTCAAAAGTCATTGGACTAATTTGTATATGTTCGAAGGTCCTAAATGAGCAGAGAAGGCTATGCTTCAATTGATGGTGGTTCTTCTCTTAGACGTTTAATGTACATGCATGGCACTTCTTATTATGTATTTATTTTCCTTTTGATTATGACTTATATTTCTACCTAAAATGATTACAATACTTCAAATCTCAAATTCAGAAAAAGAACTAAGCATGTTTAAGTAAGAGTGTTGTTCCAGTCTTTTTTATTTTATAGTCTCTCTATACTTGATGCATGAAAATTTTTATGAAGAAAATGATAGCTTTTCAGCTCCTACTACCCATATAATATGACATTTCTTTTTCATCCATCTATTCATTTAGGTCTCAATTAATCTTAAATTGTCATTTTGTTGTTTGATATTAGTGGTATTTTATGTACATTCTCACGGGATATTATACTATTGCCAAGAATATTTTGTTTTCTTCAAAAGCCATTGGACTAATTTGTATATGTTCTAAGGTCCTAAATGAGCAGAGAAGGCTATGCCTCAATTGGTGGTGGTTCTCCTCTTAGACATTTAATGCACATGCGCGACACTTCTTATTATGCATTTATTGTTCTTTTTATTATGACTTGTATTTCTGCCTAAAGTGATTACAATACTTCAAATCTCAATAATCAGAAAATAAACTAATCATGTTTAAATAAGAGTGTTGTTCCAGTTTTTTTTGTAGTCTCTCTATACTTGATGCATGAAATTTGTCTTTTGCCATTTTTCTTTTGTAAATTCAAATTTACAAATGGCATTATGAAAGTTTGTGAAAGTTGTGAGAACTTACTCACTTGCAGCTAGGGATGGCAATACGGGACAACCCGCTCTGTTTAGGTCCAGCCCGCTATTAACCTGCAAAAAACGGAGTGGGGCAGACGGGCCAACTTGAATGGGTGGGCTCAAACTCACACCCCGCCCCACTTAAAGGCGGACTAGCGGGTTGGTGGGCTGACCTGTCTATTTTTTAAAATATTTTTTCGTCGATTGTTATTAACAAATACGCTGCTATTATAAAAACAATAAATTTAATATAAAGACTCTAATATTAAACAAATCTCAAAATAAATCTACCATACATCCAACATAAAACAAATTACAAAATAAATCCAACAACATGAAATAAGTCACAAAATAATGCAATGGTGAATCAATTTTTTTTTCTAGAGGTAGGGGACTGGTGATGAATTAGTTATTAGTTATCACTATAAGAGAGTGGGACAATTTGAGGTTGGGTTGGTATCATTTGACTCAATTGTTTACGGGGTGTGTAAATTAAAAATTCGGTCACTAATAGTAAAAAAAGAAAGTTTAATAAGTCTGCGGGCCAGCCCACCCCACCCTGCTATAACCCACTTTTCAGCGGATTTAACAGGAGCGGACCAACTAGAGAGATGAGCTCAAAACCTCACCCCAACCCGTCTAAAATGACGGGTTAAACGAACTGGCCCGACGGACCGGGCACATTTTGCCACCCCTACTTGCAGCATGTAGCATTTGTAGAATTTCATCATGGAAAGAATCAATCGAGAGGCTACATTTGTTTTGCTTAGCTTAAAAGGTTGGTTCATTATTGTCTTAACGTTACCAGAACATTAATTTTAGTTTCTTAGTTGTCTTCGTAGTAGCATTTTTTATTCCTAGAAGAGCATGTACCAATCACATGCTTTTATTTGATCACCGTTAACATTAGTAAAAAAATATATATTACTAATGTTAATAAAAATATTAATTGTTAGTAAAAATATATATTAATTGTTTTTTTTTTTCTTCACAATTATATTAACTATTTTCAAACAAAAAGAAGTTATTAAGAGTATAAACACAATCCGTGCAGGAGTGAATGCTCCCATTCCAGATAAACCGTATCTTCTCTCCTTCATGGTGAGTTTCAAATTCTCCATTTTCATCAATTTTAGCACTTGTTATCTGCAACATTTATCGTATTTAAACCCAGTTGAAAATTATTGGCATGCCTTAATATTTTATGTTGAAAGTTGTTTCATATTTTTGTTTGCAGGAAACCCTTTTGTGAGTTATTGAATAAAAAGAATATATTGTTTGGTTAATTACTTTTCTTGCAGTAAAATTGAAAAGTATGGAAGGTTTATTGAATTCTTTGGTTAAACCCTTTGGTTTCACTCCAATAGTTAGTTATAATTTCCCAGTTACCACGAGAACTTGGCGTTTAAATCGAAAACTTGATTCGTATAATACATTGAGAATCGATTGCACGCGTTTTGATAGAGATAGTAACGCCGGTGCTAGAGGACATAGATTGGCTGCATTGGATGGTGATGATAATGGAGAGGAGTCTGATATGGATTGGGAATCGGAGTTTGTTGGGGAATTGGATCCGTTTGGTTACCGAGCTCCGAAGAAAAGGGAAAAAGAGCAAAATTCCAAGTTGCTTGAGGATACTGATGGATGGGATTGGTGTGTGAGGGCGAGAGAGGCGGCGCTTAAAACGATTAAAGCGAAGGGTAGGGCTTATGCAATGGAAGATTTGGTAAATGTTAAGAAGAAGAAGAAGAAGAAGAAGAAAAAGAAGGTTGAAGAGAAGGTGGTAAGCAAAAAGAAAACTGAGAAGAAAATCGATAAAATAGAAGATTTACTTGATTATGGTTCAGAGGAAGAGTTTGGACTGCCACAGCCAAAGGAAAGTGATTTGAAAAGGAAAATGAGTTTGATTGCAGATGGAATGTTTGCAGAAAATACGGAGAAAAGAATGGAAACGTTTTACAATAGACTGTCTCAATTCTCCGGGGTATCTGACCATAGAAAAGAAATCAACTTGAACAAAGCGATTATTGAATCGCAGACTGCAGATGATGTGTTGGATGTTACGTACGAAACAATTGTTGCGGTTGCCAAAGGATTGAGCCCCTCACCTCTCTCCCCTTTGAATATGGCTACTGCTCTTCATCGTATTGCTAAGAATATGGAGAAAGTTTCTATGATGAAAACTCGAAGACTGGCTTTTGCTCGACAGAAAGAGATGTCTATGCTTGTTGGCGTTGCAATGACAGCCTTGCCTGAATGCTCCGCTCAAGGAATCTCAAACATAGCTTGGGCACTGTCCAAAGTTGGTGGCGAACTTCTTTACTTTTCAGAAATGGACAGAATTGCAGAGATTGCACTGACCAAAGTTGGGGAATTAAATTCTCAAAACATTGCTAACATTGCAGGTGCTTTCGCGTCAATGCAGCATTCAGCTCCCGATCTTTTTGCAGAACTGTCAAAAAGGGCTTCAGAAATAATTCACACCTTCAAAGGGCAAGAACTTGCACAGCTTTTGTGGGCTTTTGCATCTCTATATGAGCCTGCTGACACTGTATTTGATTCTTTAGATAGACTCTTTGAAGATCATCGCCAATCGAAAGGTTTCATAGGTGAAAAAACATCCAGCAATAATGAACAAATCGGTGTTGTATCTGCTGACCGAAACGGGGACTCGACTTTACTTACTTTAAATAGGGATCAGCTTGGGACTATAGCTTGGTCCTATGCTGTTTTTGGACAAATGGACAGAAGTTTCTTCTCTTATGTATGGAAAACTCTCGGCCATTTCGAGGAGCAAAGGGTTTCACAGCTGTATCGGGAAGATATCATGTTTGCTTCTCAGGTTCATCTTGTAAACCAGTGCTTGAAACTTGAATTCCCACATCTTCAGTTGTCTTTATGTGGTGAGCTTGAGGATAAAGTTTCCAGCGCTGGAAAAACTAAAAGGTTTAATCAGAAGATAACTTCGTCGTTTCAGAAAGAGGTTGGACATCTTCTTGTTAGCACTGGACTTGAATGGGTCAAAGAATATGTTGTAGATGGGTACACTTTGGATGCTGTGATAGTCGATAAGAAGCTTGCTTTGGAGATTGATGGTCCTACGCATTTCTCTAGAAATACTGGTGTGTATCTTTTGTTAACATGTAGTGAATTTAGACCCTGTTTGGATTAACTTATTTGAGCTTCTTTACTAGTATAAGCACTTGTGGGACTGTTTGAGAGAGCTCATCTGAAACAACTTATGACATCTCCATAAGTTGTTTTCAGCTTATTTTTATATGTTCTTCAGGTTAGCTTATCAAAGTAGCTTATAGCCCAATATGAAAACAATTTGACTTTATTTTATCATTTGTCTTAGAAACAACTTATACATATGCTCTTAATTAAGTTGTTTATCCAAACAGGCCCCTAATATCCTTCTGTTCTCTTGTATCAATTTGAATCTTAACTACGTCAAATCACTCAGGTTATTATTTATTGTCTTTTCCTTTTATACAGATGTTCCTTTAGGACATACCATGCTTAAACGTCGATACATTACTGCTGCCGGTTGGAAACTCGTATCACTATCTTATCAAGAGGTCAGCTCTCTAGTTTCATAAATAAGAGTTTTACATATCTCATTTTAATAACCCTGTCACTTTTTTCATCAAAATTTGAAAAGCAGGAAGTTGTTCCTGTGTTACCACTTACACATATATTGATTTGATGGCATATAGTAGTTAATATACAAAACATACAGAACTTGCCAGTTTATAACTTTATGCGCCTTTTGGTATATATGATTGGAGATATTTTCTTCCAAGCTTCACTTCGCGGACACATTCTATCTTAATCTCTAGCCTCTATTTTCACCTGCATTATTCCTAGTATTGTTTTGAAAGATGTAATTTGTGCCATCAGTTTATCTGTTTATGTATGCTACTAAATAAAGCAGATGAAAAAAGGGTCATACTTTTTGCTCAACCAAATTATTTCAAGTACTCTATAGGAATAGTCTTTTGTCTACGGAAAAAATTGTGAATGTTTGTGCACTTTTACTTTCATGCAGTGGGAAGAACTTCAAGGAGGATCCGAACAGGTGGAGTACCTAAGGGACATTCTAAAAGATCATTTAGATAAAAAAATATGATAGCTCTACATTGACTGAGGTAAAGTGATCATTCAACGTTTTCTGCGAGGTATCGGGGGTTCTGTACGTTTAAGTTGTTATGCTTCTTTAAGAAATTTTAGTGAAGCCTTGTATATTTGTTAGACAGAAATTTAAACAGCTTTGCGCGCTATACTATCATTGATATAAAAGAACTCAAGAGAGAAATGTCAATAACCTCACGGTGGACCATCTGAGCTAGTTGGCAAATTTGAAATGACATTTTTCAAATTATTTACTAACAGTAAAAACATGTTTTAGCTAGAGTCCCTGAAGTCCTTTTGGAAAATAGGATTTTGTTTGAAGGTTTAAAGCATAGGCTTGAGTCGTTTTACACTTGGGTCGGCCACTCGACCCTGATAGAAAAATGTGTGTTCTGTTACACAACAGAAGTTTACAAGCTCTAACTGTTTTTTCTTTTCTTTTCTTTTCTTTTCATAATGTCAAAATGATACCATCTGACATGTATACACAAGGGTGAAGTTATGAAGTAACTGCAATTGAGAGACTAAATAGTAGAAGCTATCACTTTTCGTAACAATTTAGATGTATATGTACTCATTTAACAACAAACTAACAAAAAATTTACTTATCACAATGAGCTGGTGTGCAAATTCTCTGGTTATGTGAAATTATTGTGCAAATTCTCTTATTGAAAATAATTAACTTTAAATTTTAACAAACATTAAAACAGTAAAATAATCAACTGTGCACTTCTTATATTCATTGAATTGAGAAATGGATATTCATCCCCATGTTTAAAAATAACATTCCAGGGAATACAGGGCTAGAGAATGATTATGCCCATGTTTGTTATATTCGTGGGTATAAAGGTTTCTGGGAATGAAGTAACTTCCCTCGTTCCCGTGAATTTATTCCCATGTGAGAAGGTGGGTATGTGCATTCTAATGAAATCCTACATAGATTTAAAAAAAAAACAAATATGTAACTTCCAATTTTTCCAGGAATGCCAACTTATTTGCTAAACACTTTTTAAAAAAAAAAACGTAGGAATCAAAATTTTCGTATTTTTATTTCCGGGTAAGTTATTCCTGGATATAATTTGTGTGTCACCGAAACAAACGCCCCCTAAAGGTTGGGTTTTCTTGTCCGGCCCCTATATTATATATGAGTTCATATTATACCGGTGTAACAATTGAGTAATGTTGTACTTTGTCAAAAAAAAAAAATTGAGTAATGTTGTACTGTTCAAATATATTTTTATAGAGTACATATTTTACAAATCTCACAGTTGGATTGAAATTTTATATTATATAGATTATTTCTGTAAATTTTTACATAAATATGAAACTTTTTATGCCAATGATGAGATGCATAAGGATTACATCTAAAGTGCTTTTATTAAAAACATATAATCTTTATACATCTCCAATGCATTATTAATAAATAATTTCGTATTTATATAAATTTTACAGGGATGACCATATGATATAAACCTTCAATCCAACTGGAAAATTAATAAAATATGTATTTGAAAAAACTTATTAAACGATGTAACATTATCCAAGTGTTACCATGGTGGAATTTAATGAAGAATGATTTTTATTAAACAATATGACTAAGTTATTTTACTTTTTTTTTTTTTTTACAGTTGGTATGTATTGTTTTAATCTTCTTTTGATTGACTATTAACCCAGTCTCCATTATCGTTATTAGTTTATGTTACATGTTTTTATATAAAATGGTTTGTAAACAGCAAGGAAGATATCATACTTCTAACCACCATGCCATCCCTTCTTTTAATAATAGGAAAAACATCATTCCACATTGATTAAAGTGAGTTTTATCTATCAAAATTAGCACAAGTTTGAACGTGGACGTACATGTTTAGGTCTCACATATAAAAAATTACTTATTTTCACATTTTTTATGTCAAAATTCGTAGCCATTTGCAACACCTATTGTTGTTATTTGAACCAACACGACTTGGTACTTATTCAATTTTTTTTTTTTGAGAGACTTATTTAATCATATATAGTATTTCATTTCATTATATTATAGTCCATGGTTTGTCTCCTTACCCACTAGCCCCAATTTATTTAATGTACTACGTATGCACCATTATTTTTTTCCCAACCATATCTTAATTCTTAATTTCTTATCCTCGTAGAGCTTCCAAACTCATTTTTGGATTTATTCATACTCTCTGATAGTGGGCCACATCATTGATACTGATACATACATATTGATATTAATTTAAAATTATAAAAATGATTGAGTGTAACCACTGCTGCTATAGTTTCCAAAGTTACAACCTTTCTTAGTATTTTTCTCTTGACGAATCCCTGATTGTCTCTTAAGGGGTCAACCACTGTGTTTCCAAGGAAAAAAGGGAGATGACTTAAGTTTAGAACAGTCATTATTCATCAATTAGAAACTAAAGAACACTAACTGTCATTGTAAAATGAAAGAGTCAACAAAATAAAACAAAAGATCGAACTTTTCTCCCATGGAAGTTACATAACAACGCAAGGCAACTTCTTCATAAAATCTTCCAAAGTTGATCAAAGTATAGTCTTTATAATTAAAAATATATTACTGAAATTGCAAATCAAAAGGAAAATTTCTTATTCAATAAGTCTACGCTAGATCTGTTAATAGATCCACGTTGGATAGTGACTTATTCATCATCTTACAAGCTATCAAGTCTAGATACTATTCATCATCTTACAAGCTATCAAGCCTAGATACTCCAAAACAAGACGTCCTCGTATCAGATATGTTGGATACCGATACTCCACGAATATGTACCCACAAAGTATCAGAATTAATTATTTTAATTTAAAAAAAAAAAATGTTTTCCGATACTTATTGGATACTCCATAGATATACAAGGATATTTATGAGATACTTTACATATACATATCCTAGAATAGATGAAGGGGAAACAAGCGAGACAATGTTGTAGAAATTTAGTAGAGATGTATATGATTCAATTTTAGATATGCATCAATTGAATTGTTTCTTTGATGAACCATTTAAAATTATACATATTATGGATGAGGTAAGGAGAGAGATGTGATTCAGCGTCCGTTTGTTATAGCTTTTTATAAAATAGATTCTTGTAGTGTAATATATTTTTATTAAAAAAAAATTAACAATTTTTTTTAAGGAAAGCTTCAAATAAAAAATCGGTTTGAATAGCTTATCTTAAAACGTTATTCTAGATATTTCATCATTTTGTTATAATTTTTTTGGATACTCAAATTTTGAAAAAATCTCTAAAAAAAAACTATTTCAAATAGGTTTTCATAAAAATCATTTTTGAAATATATCATTTTGAAAAAATATGCAATTTTCACTATGTAAAATCTCAAACAATAAATATTTAGGTTAGTGAATGTCAAAATATATTTTTTAACTTATAACAAATGAGTTTGAAATAAATTATACTATTTTCGAGTAAATTCCCAAAAAATCTATTTTTAAAAATACAAAGGAAAATCCATTTTTTTAGAATCTATAACAAACGGGCCCTCAATTAATCAACATTGTATAAAATTTGTGTTGAATGATTCTCTCGATATCCCAACAAATGAAAATATATTATAGTTTATAAGAAAACTTTAAATACATATGATAATGAAGGCTAATCAATGCTTATTTTCGAGTAAATTCCCAAAAAATCTATTTTTAAAAATATAAAGGAAAATCCATTTTTTTTAGAATCTATAACAAACGGGCCCTCAATTAATCAACATTGTATAAAATTTGTGTTGAATGCTTATCTCGATATCCCAACAAATGAAAATATATTATAGTTTATAAGAAAACTTTAAATACATATGATAATGAAAGCTAATCAATACTTATTTTCTTCAAACATTTTACATATGTATGTATGTATATGTATATATATATATATATATATATATATATATATATATATAAGTTTTAGTATAAATTTTTTGTTAACGTATTTTAGCCGTATCGTATCCTAAATTTTAAAAAAAAAGTCCGCGTATCTGCATATCCGCATCGTACCTACACCCTTACCCATATCCAGGCTTCGTAGATTACAAGTTCTGTTGTTTGAGGGCACTTGTAGATTCAATAATAGAAATAATTGATAAATTTTAGTTAAAAAAAATTACTTTTTATTGTTTAAATGCATAGATTCTAAAACAAAATTTTCATTTTAAACATCTAATGTGTCCGATGGTATTTGTTAGCGTATTCCTTAAATAAATAAAAAGTCGAAAATTCATCCAAACAAAACTGAAATTTCCAAGTACATTCAGCAGTCACATAACCGAATTGTCAAACACTTTCTTTTCACCTTTTAAACCACGCGCGCCGAATTTTCCAACAGCTCAATTCCTCACACGTCAGAAAAGAACCAACCACTCTCTTTCTGTCTTGTTTCTCTCATGTTTCTCAAAACTCCATATATATACATAACACAATCCTCCCCTTCTCTTCAATCAACCTTCAAGTCTCCAATTTCTCTACACTCTCTAATCATACTATTTCATTTTACACATTCAGGTAAAAAGGAATTAGTCTCTCTAGTTGCACGAGATATCTTGAAACACTAATATAAAATGTCGCAAACAATAGAGATGACAATTTTGTCAGCGGAGAATCTTCAAGAGAACAACAAAGCCATAAAAGGGAACATATTTGTCACGGTTCAATGCGACGGAAGCAATAATGAAGTGAGTACCACGAAACTTGATTCCGAAGGCGGAAGTTACCCTACATGGAACGAGAAGTTGGTGATCGACGTGCCATTACATGCAAGGTTCGTAACAATAGAGGTGAAGTACAAAACTAGAGGAAGTAGTAGTAGTGTTGGTATGGCTAGAATACCTGTTTCTGATTTTCTTGGAGGGTATGTCCATGAAAATCAATTGCAATTTTTAAGTTATAGGTTGTGGGATGATAGAGTTAGGAGAAATGGGGTTGTAAATATTTCAGTCAAGGTAAAAATGTCCCAACAAAGTTCTTGTTCTAATTCGATGTCATCGACGGTGAATGGAGTTCCGGTGGCCGGTAATGGCTCCTGCAGCAGAGTTGCAACAGGGGTTCCTGCTGTTTGGTTAAACTACCAAAGACACATTTGAAAATGTACTTTGTAGTCACCATGTATATTAAAAACAGAAAGCATACATTTCCATATTGACAATACTCGTGTGAATTAAATATTTATTTCATGTTCTTTTAATATTATATCAATCATAGTTTTTCCTAAAAAGTTAAAATCATTTCTGTTAATATTTTTCTTCTTCTTTTATCAGTATTGCAATTTAAACATGATCATAATGACCACTTTATCTTAAAAATCGAACGATTAATACAAAATATATTGAGAACTCCGAATCACAATGACCACTTATTGAGAATCACAATGAAAAATTTATAAAATATGTATTTGAAAAAACTTATTGAGCGTTGTAACATTATCCAATTGTTACAAAGGTGGTATTTCATCATAAATAATTTTTATTAAACAAGTAAGTTACATATAACTCTCAATAAGTTATTTTATTTTCTGTTTTTTTAATTGTTTTAATCTTCTTTTGATTGACTATTAATTAGGGGTGAGAATAGGCCAAACCAGACTTTGATAGGCCTGAGCCTGGTCTACGAAATATTTTACAAGCATGAGCCTGACCTATGGCTTATCATAAGTTGTTTTTGTTGTTGTGGCTTGACCTATTTAAAAGTCTGAACTGATATGAAAGCCTACTTACATGCCTACTTTACATTAATGTCATCAAATAGTTTATTTGACCTCCTAAATAGGCTAAACAAACCTTAAAACCTATTTCACTACAAGCAAATTTTAACAACATTAAAGCCTACTTAAAAGCCTATAACGACAAAGCCTATTAAGTGATTGATAGAGAGAGAAAAATGTGTTTATATTTTTAATGTATACCATTATTTAAATATAAAAAATAACACTTTAATAAATAGATATTAATAGGCCGGTCTATCAGGCTTAACAAGTTTTCTTGGAAGCCTATACCTGACATATTTAACTAAACAAGTTTTTTAAAATGTCTAATACTAGGCCTATCTACTAAACAAGTCAGACCAAAAACAGGCCAGACCATACGTCCCTGTAGGCCGATCTGGCCTATTCTCAACCATACTATTAATGCAGTCTTTATGTTACATTTATTATAAAATGTTTTTAATGTTTATAAAATGGTTTGTAAACAGCAAGGCAGATAGCATACTTCTAACCACCATCCCATCCCTTCTCTAAATAATAGGGAAAACATCGTTCCACATTGATTAAAGGGAGTTTTATCTAACAAAAATAGCACAAGTTTGAACGTGGGCATACATGTTTAGGTCTCACATATAAAATAGTACAACTTATTTCTAATGTCAAAACTCATAGCCATTTGCAACACCTATTCTTGTTTTTTTTGTCGAGATTCGAACTTCAAACCTTATATGTAGAGTTAAAACTACGAGGATATATTGTCATTATTTGAACCAACACGAATTTAATTATTATATAGTATTTCATTTCATTAAATCTGCTGCATTTTTTTAGTCCATGGTCTGTCTCCTTACCCACTAGCCCCAATTTATTTAATGTACTACGAATGCAACAAGGGAAGGAACATCCTTCAAGCATGCACCATTATTTTTTTCCCAACCATATCTTTAATTCTTAATTTCTTATCCTCCTAGAGCTTCCAAACTTATTTTTGGCTTTATTCATATGCTCTGATATGGACATAGATAGTGGGGCACATCACTGATGTTAATTTAAAATTATAAAAATGATTGAGTGTAACCACTGTTGCTATAGTTTCCAAAATTACAACCTTTCCAGTATTTTTCTCCTGACGAATCCTGATTGTCTCTTAAGGAGTCAACCACTGTGTTTCCAAGGAAAAAGTGGAGATGACTTAAGTTTAGAACAGTCATTATTCATCAATTAGAAACTAGAAAGCACTAATGAAAGAGTCAACAAAATAAAACAAAAGATCAAACTTTTCTCCCATGGAAGTTGCATAACAACGCAAGGCAACTTCTTCCTAAAATCATCCAAAGTTGATCAAAGTATAGTCTTTATAATTAATTATAAACATATTACTGAAATTGCAAATCAAGAGGAGAATTTCTTATTCAATAAGTCTACGCTAGATTTGTTAATAGTTCCATGTTGGATAGTGAGTTATTCTTCATCTTACATTGAATGTTGGATACTGAGTCATTCTTGATCTTACATACTACATGCAATGTTGAGTTAGACGCGATCTAAAAAATCTAAAATGATATGAGAGTCTATCCAAAATCTGTTATTAGATCACCGCCATCAGACCACTTAGCTTAAGCTCCAAATGTCTAGTTCTGAACGTAAGCGGTTTTCATATTATAGATACGAATTTTCACAACCGTTGTTTAACAATTAATAATCCCTATTGGGGAACGTGTTGCACATGAAGTATATTCTCTCATCTTAACCAATTTTTTACCAGACACAAAAAAAGAGATTGAACTCATGACCACATGCTTAAAAAAATGCAAATTAAATTCCTTATTACTATTTGATAAAAAAAATTAAGCAATTTTTTAGGTTTTAAAAAAATTTAGGGACCCAAATTTTGTACTCATTTTTTGGGACTTAGGACGGTCGCCCCCATTGTTGATGTGAGGTGATGGTTATAGTTGCATGATAGATTTGTTTTTTAAAAGGCGAAAACGAAATATAATTTAAAGAGACAAAAAAGTCCTAACCAACACAAGATGTGTAAGGTGCTTGTTTTCACGAGTATTGATTTTTTTCTTTAATAAAGGATTTTTTTTAAATGAATTTTTCTTTATTCGAAATCTAATTCTCACACAAGTGCTTAATGAACTCCCATAAAACAAATTTGGGTTCGATTATTAGAAGCCACAATTATTGACATGATTTTACTTATCTTCCAAACAAACTCTAAATCATTAGAACCAGTTTTACTTTGAGAACCGAAGAACTAACACCAAAAATGTTACTCCCTCCTTCCCAAATTGTATGTCGCTTTGACGAGAAAATTTGTCACAAATTATATGTCGCTTTACAATACCAATGCAACATTAATGTTATTCTTCCTATTATATCCTTAACTAATTTATTATTCTACCTTCTTTCAAGTCATTCATTTATTTTTCCCATATCATTTATTAAGAACAATTTTGTAAAACAACTCATGATATCTTTTTCACATGATATTTCTTAATACGTGTGAAATATCCAAAACGTCATACAATTTAGGACAAAAGGAGTAATTATTAAGCTAATTACGAAATAAAGAATAAACCCCAACCTTGAGTTTTACAATAAGTCGAAAATCCCTTTATAAAAAAATGTCGAAAATTCATCCAAACATAATCGAAATTTCCAAGTACATTCCGCCGTCACATATTTTTATCCTTCCCCAGCAACTTGAATTGTCAAACACTTTCTTTTCACCGTCCAAACCACGCGCCGATTTTTCTAACAGCTCAATTCCAATAACAAAATGCCTTACACGTTAGAAAAGAACCAACCACTCTCTTTCTGTCTTGTTTCTCTCATGTTTCTCAAAACTCCACATATATATAGATAATACAATCCTCCACTTCTCTTCAATCAACCTTCAACTCCCCAATTTCTCTACACTCTCAAATCATACTATTTCATTTTACACATTCAGTTAAAAGGGAATTAGTCTCTCTACTTGCACGAGATATCTTGAAACACTAATATAAAATGTCGCAAACAATAGAGATAACAATTTTGTCAGCGGAGAATCTTCAAGAGAACAACAAAGCCATAAAAGGGAACACATTTGTCACAGTTCAATGCGACGGAAGCAATAATGAAGTCTGCACCACGAAACTTGATTCCGAAGGCGGAAGTTACCCTACATGGAACGAGAAGTTGGTGATCGACGTGCCATTGCATGCAAGGTTCGTAACAATAGATGTGAAGTACAAAACTAGAGGAGGTAGTAGTAGTGTTGGTATGGCTAGAATACCTGTTTCCGATTTTGTTGGAGGGTATGTACATGAAAATCAATTGCAATTTTTAAGTTATAGGTTGTGGGATGCTAGAGTTAGGAGAAATGGGGTTGTAAATATTTCAGTCAAGGTAAAAATGTCCCAACAAAATTCTTGTTCTAATTCGATGTCATCGACGGTCAATGGAGTTCCGGTAACTGGCGTTCCGGTGGCCGGTAATGGCTCCTGCAGCAGAGTTGCAACAGGGATTCCTGCTGTTTGGTTAAACTACCAAAGACACATTTGAAAGAGTACTTTTGTAATCACCATGCATGTATATTAAAAACAGAAAGCATACATTTCCATATTGACAATACACGTGGGAATTAAATATGTCTCAATATGTATATTTATTTCATGTTCTTTTAACATTATATCAATCATAATTTTCCTAAAAAAATAAATAAATAAATCAATTTTGTTAATATTTTTTTTCTTCTTTTATTAGTATTGCAATTTAAACATGATCAAACTCAACACTAAATATTAAGGTAAGAGATAAAATATATACCAAAGGACGAATTGTTTGGCATAACACGAGTTTATGTTTAATTTTTATAAAATCTCTTTAATGTTTATTAATTGGTTTGTGAACAGCAAGGCAGATAACATACTCCAAATCCCATCCCCTCCCTTCTTTAAATAATAGCGAAAACTTAATTCTACATTGTTTAAAGTGAGTTTTATCCATAAAAATTGGGTCAAGTTTGAACCTGGAAGTAGATGTTTAGGTCTGTCTCCATGACCTGTCTCCTTACCTACTAGATCCAATTTATTTATTGTACTATGGATGCAACAATGGAAGGAAACATCCTTGAAGTATGCACATCATTATTTTTTTCAAATCAAATATTAATTATTTTCTTCCTAAAGCCTCCAAACTCATTTTTGTCTATATGCACACGCTTTGAAAATGAAATAGACATGGATATTGACGGATTGTGTAGCTAGGGGTGAGCATAAAATCCGAACCTGTCCACCAACCGATATATCTGAGTCACCCGCGGATCCATCGGGTGGGTTAAAACGGGTCTCGGATGAAGAAAGACTAAAAAATAGGGTATGCGTGGGTTTAGACGGTCGGGCCTGGTTTTTCCAAATCCAAAACCGTGTAAACCAAGCCCGACTGACCTATAACAAAATTTACTGCACATGCAAGCATCTTTTGCTGATTTATTATGTAGATTTACTTAAACATGCAAACTTTTTTTTAAATTTAGCCATGATTTACTCATAGACCAGACCAGTCCAAATCCAAAGTGCAATATTTTAATTATGAACACGTGATATTGGGAACCAGAAAAACAATGATAACTAATCTCTGACCATTTTATTGTTAAATTTTTTATAACGTGATATTTTAATGATTGCCATGATACTTTGATTTATGAACTTTTTCTTGTTAATTTATTGATGAAAGTCTTGTTAAAAAAATATCTAGATAAATTTGAGATGAATAAAAAAATATTGAAGATATAACCGAATCAACTCACCCGATCAAACCGAGATCCTTTCAAACCGAAACCCGCACAAACCGTATTAATTTGTGGGCGGAATTGGATCTCTAAATTGGATGATCGGTTTCATACATATTGTCGAGTTCAGGCCTGAACCCGACCGTTGCTCTACCCTACTGTGTAGCACAACTCGTTTGAGCTAAAAGATTAAATGAGTTGAGGAATTTAAGATGCATTGTATAAGTTTCAACAGAGAGAAAAATACAAACATATTAACATTTACAATTATAAAAAAGACATGGATATGGATGTTGATGGGATGTGATTCACGGCAGTAAAAAAAGGTCTGCAGTCACACAATCAAAAACACTTCAGCTATCCGAGCTATTTGACAGTCCATATCCACCTGTTTCTTATTTTTCCACCATAAGAAAAGATAAAAAAAAAATACAGGATTGTAAAATATGAAAAGCCGACTGTTTCTGTACCGGTTCTTCGGCATAAGTGGTGGAACCTTTTGTTCCAATATTCATGATTTGTGTCAAATTCATGTCAATCCAGTCAAATGTTTTAATACCAATTCACTCAATTTCATATCGTTTGGTTCTTGCAATCGATGCCAATTTAGTCAATTTGAATATCACAATTTTCTTCAACCATGCTAATTGTAAGTGGTTCTTGCCATTCATACCAGTTTTCTCAATTGCACTGAAACTTTTTCTATCCACTCTGTCCACCGCCGACACAGTGACCGACACCGACACGCCTCATCTGAGCACCAACACAAACTGCCTCAACCGCAACACAACACATCATTATAATTTTTGCTTTCTATCGTTGTCTTACAGTACAACTAATTCGTAGAAACAGTGAACCAACTAAGTCAAACTATCGTTGTTAAAGGATAGTCTACATTGGTTCATATTGCATCTAAACTGTGAAATTGAAAAAAAATTGAAAAACTCCATTTGAATAAAAAATTAATAGGCCCTTTTGTAGAAGTTGAAGACAAGAAACAGATGACGCGGGCTTGAATTAGTAAACGGAACACACGCTTGAGAGAAAAGAGAAGGTTGAGAGAACATGAAAGTTGTAACGCAAGTTGTTTTGAACTTGGAGAGAAAATTAGAAACAGGTAGATCTGGACTGTCAAATAGTTCAGATGGCTAAAGTGTTTTTGACTGTGTGATTGCAGACTTGTTTTGACTGTTGTGAATCACATCCAGTGGCAGAGCTAGAAATTATTTTCGAGGTGGGCCAAATTTTGTAATGTGTGTGAATTTATATTTTTGATTAGTTAATTCGAGCGACCATCAATTTTTATCGTCTATGAAACATGATTTATACCTATATTTCAAAGATATTTTAACATTAATATTATATAATTTTTAATATATTACACATGTACTTTTAATTGTAAAAAAAATTGTGTTTTATTCACACTTATCGTTGATGAAAGATATAGGATTACATATATATTGTTTAAAGCAATAGATTAGATTAAAAGCATGTTCCCTTGGTGGGAAGGAATGTTTTAAATGTACCAGCATGTGCCGTTCAAACCTTTTGATGGTATTTTTGATTTTTTATTTTATTTTAAAAAAGCATAAAAAATTAAGAAAAGAAAAAGTGACTAGAAGGTGTTAAATGACCTAGGAACATGAAGCATGCAAGATGCTAGCCCAACCGTTGGAACACACTCATGAAATCTAGCGTAATATAAAATATATTCTTATTTATTAATTTTATTAGGACTGCAGCAACTTAACCTAATAATTTTCATCTAAAATGCAGCGCACCAATTTAACCTAACAAATTCCCTCTAAAATACAACAATCACTAATATTTCTCCTCACCGATGAGCTTTTCATTCCTATCGTTTGTATATATCTATTGTTTCTCTAGACTTTTTTTTGACAAGTTGTTGTACACTTTTTTAATACGTTTACAAACATAATACCCTAATCCTTATTTATTAAATTTATTAGGTCTGCGGCAACTTAACCTAATATTTTGATATTTTAATTTTTGCAAATGGAAGAACGTGACCTTACAACCTTCCTCTCATACCAAAATATATGATTCTTTTACCGAATTATTGATAGGATTACCAAATTTTCTTTTATAATATTTTCAGATTTTATACATTTTATAAAATGTTTTATTTTGTCTATTATGGATTATCACATGTTCTTTTTTTCACCGTTACCAATTATATATTGCATTTTATTATTCGTATGTCAATCCCTTGTCAATAAACTCGTGCGACACACGAGTCAACAATCTAGTATAATATAACATCATACTAAATTTTTTGTATATATATATATATATATATTAAAAAAAAAAATTAGGGTTGGGGTGGGCCATGACCCACCTTGGTCCATAAGTGGCTCCGCCACTGATCATATCCAGGATGTTGATACGTAAACATCCATATTACTTTAAAAGTATAAAAGTGATTAAATGGAACTATATATATATATATATTAGTAGCATTATGACATCAGGTACATGATGTCCGTGGACATCAAACATATGAGTGCTGACGACTTACATCCTATATGCTGTCCAATTTTAGAAATTGCTCCTATAGTTTCCATAAATTATAACGTTTTTAGTATTTTTTTCTCTTGACGAATACTTGATTGTCTCTTAAGAAGGGGTCAACCATTGTGTTTCCAAGGAACAAGGGGAGCTGACTTAGCAACACAAGGGAACTTCTTGATTTTTATTACAAAAATCATCCAAAATTGATCAAAATATAGTCTTTATAATAATATATTAGTGCGAATGCAAATTAAAAGGTGAAATTCAAAATCAACAGTACTGGATTTAATTAATTAATAATAATAAAATATATACCCCACGTAAATTACATTACATGTTGGTTACATCGAATAAAATTTAAACACATATGGTTAGAACTAATTGACACATTTTTCTTTTAGAAAAACAAAACGATATTCATTCATTCAAATCGATAAAGTACATCAGATACAAATATCGCAAAAAACGTAAAAGATGAATCTGCGAACAAACTCACAACATCCAAGTTAATAACATACAACGACAAAATGTCTACAAATAATATAATAAAACTTAAGTCACCGAAATACCCATGCTTCCGGATCTGCAGCGTTGACACCCAAATCATTGGTTGAATTTGTAATTGATTAATGTCGATCTTTCAATAGGAACTAAACGAACACCGCGACTAGACGCTAAATCAAACGCCACACAGGACGACGAACAACACAACGCCGCACTTAGACAACGAATCACAAAAAACACAAGGAAAAACTTGATATGTGTGAAAATCACTTATTTAAATTGAAATAAAAGAGGAAAAAAGATGTAGAGGGGTGATTCTAGATAAAAAAAGACTTAAAACCACCCCTTCTCGACTCGATGAACGAAAGAGAAAGAAAGTTTATAGAGAAGTTGGAGTTTGTCTCACTAGAAAACTATGACCGACAACTTACTTGACACATATGGTTAGACCTCAACTTGTAATATTTTCATTTAAAAAAATTGTAACGACGAAATTCTCACACACATACACACTAAATGTTAAAAAGTGGAGAATAGTCTCGCACTTTATTATATCACACATCGACTTCACATTAACATTTTATTGTCTGAATTGTATTTTAAAAGACAACTGATAGTAATTAATTGTAAATTTAAGTTAGTCGTCATAACCTACTTGAGTCTGTCTCACCATAATATCTCGATTCGATTCTTTTTGGTGTCAATTTAGGTGAGTTAGTTTAACTTCTTTTAAAAAATAAAGGTTAGTCATCATTAAAAAGTTAGTTAGTCATCACTTTAAAAAAAATAGTTAGTCATCATTTTTATTATATTTCACTTTTCATACATACTTTTATTTTGACAAGTAACCATATTTTTTAATATGTGTGAAAATACAAAGTTACATGTAGTAGAAAAAGAAGAGTATTTTTCTTTATTATTAAGCTAATAATGAACAGCCAAAAACGCTTAGATGAGCAGGAAAAATCATGAGTTTGAATTCAACATTATGCTTGCATAAATTTTTTAAGAAAGGTTTGTCGTCCATTTAAATTCCACAACACTTAAGAAAATAGTATCCGCAATTGCAGGCCCTCATACACGATTTACGCAAAAAAAAAACTAATAATGAAATAAAGAATAAATTCCAATTTTATTTTTGTCAAATAGTCTCGTCATTAGAATTCAACTTTATAGGATGAATAAATGAAGTGTCGAGTTTCAAACCTCAACCCATACATTTAGCCATGTATTGTCCCAGCTAACTTAACTATATTTACGGGACAAATTCCAATTTTTTTATTAGAACAGAAAGTTCCTACTAAATTCCACCGTCAATTATAACGGCCACATTTTTTTAACGCTCTCATTCAACTTGAATTGTCACACTTTATCTTTTTTATTCGTTCAAACCACGCGCCGTATTTCTAACAGCTCAAATCTATACCTATTTTTTTGTCTTTTGTTTTTGTCTGCTCAATTTCGGTTCAAAAAAACAAAAAAGTCCCCAACTATTCAAAAGAAGCAACCACTCTCTTTCCCTCTCCTTTCTTTCTTGTTTCTCAAAACTCCATTAATATAAACACCAATCTCCCCTTCTCTTCAATTCAACCTTTCAACCCTCAGATATTTCTATACCCATAATTTCATCCTATTTCTAATCCTTCCTACTTTTCTTTTCCACAATAAAAATTAGGTGACCCTCATCATCAATTTTTTCACATATTAATTAGTTAAATTAAATTTTTTTTATATCTTTAGAGATTAGTCTCTGACCGTTGGCTAAATATGTGAAGTCACTTAAAAATTTACTTATTACTTGTGAAACAATAAACCATAGTATTTCATTTTACGCAATACTTTGAGTTCATAGGAATTAGTCTCGATATATCTTGAAACACTTACATAAAATGTCACGAACAATAGAGATAATGATTTTGTCAGCAGAGAATCTTCAAGAGAACAAAAAAGCTATAAAAGGGAACACATTCGTCACGGTTCAATGTGACGGAAGCAACGAGGAAGTGAGCACCACGAAACTTGATTCCGAAGGCGGAAGTTACCCTACATGGAACGAGAAGTTGGTAATGGATGTGCCATTACATGCAAGGTTCCTAACAATAGAAGTGAAGTACAAAACTAGAGGAGGTAGTAGTAGTGTTGGAATGGCTAGAATACCTGTTTCCGATTTTCTTGGAGGATATGTACATGAAAATCAATTGCAATTTTTAAGTTATAGGTTGTGGGATAATAGAGTTAGGAGAAATGGGGTTGTAAATATTTCAGTGAAGGTAAAAATGTCCCAACAAAGTTCTTGTTCTAATTCGATGTCATCGACGGTGAATGGAGTTCCGGTAATTGGCGTTCCGGTGGCCGGTAATGGCTCATGCAGCAGAGTTGCAACAGGGATTCCTGCTGTTTGGTTAAACTACCAAAGACACATTTGAAAGGGTACATTGTAATCATCATAATGTATTTTAAAAACAGAAAGCATACATTTTCATTGACAATACACGTGGGAATTATATATATGACTCAGTTTGTATATATTTATTTCATGTTCTTTTAACATTACATCAATCATAATTTTTCTTAAAAGAAATTTGTTAATATTTTTTTCTTTTCTCAATATTGTATTTATTTTTTGTTTTGAAAATAGTATATTGTACTTTAAATGTGATCAAACTCAACACTAAATATGTTATATATGTAAAGTTTGTGGACATTTGTACCAACAAAAAAAAAAGTCTGTGGACATCAAATACATCAGTGTTGATTTGACTTACATCCTATATATATGTTGTCCAATTTTAGAAATTGCTCCTATTGTTTCCAAAAAATTCCAACGTTTTTAGCATTTTTCTCTTGACGAATTCTTGATTGTCTCTTAAGAAGGGGTGAACCATTGTGTTTCCAAGGAACAAGGGGAGCTGACTTAGTTTAGATTTAGAAATTAGAAAGTACCAACTGTCATTGTAAAATGAAAGAATCAACAAAATAAAACAACAGATTTTTTTTTAATGGCAAAATATATTATATATAAAACGAGATTAAATCTCAAGTATTACACCAAAATGAAAATAAAAATAAACCAAAACACCCAATGAAAAATTAACAACAATCAATTTTTCAACACCACCAACAGAGATAAAAAAAGCAGCCGACGATGATAAGTTGCTTCAAACGATCAGATACGCCCACCACCCAACATCCGATAAGTCGGAGGAGACATCAAAAAACCAAAGAGAACATGCGTCAAAGAAACTAGCTCCCGATCTCGAATTAAAAGCGATCGGCCCACCAAACTCCCGACACAAATCAAAAGGCACCCCTCAACTCACGACCCACCTGAGAAGACACCTAAACCTATCCAAACTCGACCCACCAAAATTCCGATACCAAATTCAAAGACGGAGAACAGGTGGAACAACAGTACAAATCTAACCAACTCAAACCTAAGCATACCAAAACAAGTCATTAATAAAACAACAGATTGGAACTTACTTAGCAACACATGGGAACTTCTTGATATTTATTACAAAAATCATCAAAATTGATCAAAGTATAGATAGTTTTTATAATATATAAGTGCGAATGCAAATCAAAAGGGGAAATTCTTATTCAACAGTATTGGATTTAATAAAAAAACGAGTAAATGGTTACTTTTGTCTCTCACTCTGCACCTCGCTGTCACAAAGATTCAAGATTCATGATTAAATTCAAAGTAGTCCCCGAATGTACACTTCCACTATCACTTTAGTTCATGCATTAAATAATTCTGTTAACTGATGACGTGACAAATGTTTTATGCTGACAAAGGGTATGAGGTGTCACATAGACTAAAGTGAAAGTAGAAAATTGTCACTTTGGTCCTTGAATCAAAAATCAATATCCCCAAAGTCGTTCCAACAAAGTGTTGCTCTTGGTCAAAAATTAGGTCACCTTACTCAATGAAGTTGTTAAGTGGTTGCGGGAGACTTGTTGTTAGGTCCCTAACTGTGCATACTTACTATCAGTTAGGTCTATGACAATAAACACTTACTGTCACTAAGGTCCCTAACAGTAAACACTTACAGGGACAAAGTAGGCATACTATGATCTTATTTTGTATAAATTTATAAATTCTAGCAAGAATTGTTTCAGGCTTTTAGGTTTGGTTATGAATCACATTTTTCAAATTTTGTAGTTGTATATCTTGAATTCCTTTATGTTTCTTCTTTTTAATCTCAATATTAACTTTAAATTATACAATTTCATTTTTTAAGAAAGATTATTAGCTTCAAGAATGCATGTTCAACTAAATTTTATTTGACTATTTACAAATATTGTCCCAGTATATATATTTGAGCATGTGCATTTCTGCAGTATTATTGCAGAACAGAAACTTAAGCCACTTGATTCAATATTTATTTTTATATTAGCTATTATAATAATCGGTTATATAACGTCAAACATGTTATGTGAATTGTTAGCTAATATTTAGTGTTTTCTGTCACATTTTTAGGCATGTTGCGTATTCATGGAATAACAACCATTGCATGAAAGCATGATAAATGTTGTAGGCGTGGAATAGCAGCCATGCATGGAAGCATGACAAATGTCGTGTGCCTGTAAGTATTTATTGTCAGGGACCTTAGTAGTTAGTGACATTAATAGTTTAATGTGAGGCCCTAACTGACAGTAAGTATGCACAGTCAGTGATCTAACAACAAGTCTCCCACAACCACTGAACAACTTCATTGAGGAAGATGACCCAGTTCTTGATGAAGAGCAACACTTCGTTGTGATGAGTTTGAAGATATTAATTTTCGGTTCAGGGACCAATATGATCATTTTCCACTTTCATCTTAGTCTTTATGACACCTCATACCCCTTGTCAACATAAAACATTTGTCATGTCATCAATTAACATAATTATTTAACGCTAGAGACTAAAGTGTTAACAAAAGTGCACATTCATGGACTACTTTATATTTAATTTTGAGTCAGAGACCTTTGTGATAGCGAGGCGCAGAGTCAGGGACCAAATTGATCATTTACTCTAAAAAAACATAACACACGTAAATTACCTTACATGTTGGTTAAATCGACTAAAATTTGACAATGAATTGACACATATAGTAAGACCCCATCTTAAATATTTTTATTTATTTATTTTTTAAGTTTTAATGGTGAAATTCTCATACACACATACACACTAAATGTTAAAAAGTGAAGACTCGTCTTACCCTTCATTATATCATACAGAGACGTCATAGTAACATCTGAATTGTATTTAAAGAGACAACTGTAATTAATTGTAACTTGAAGTTTGGATTTAGAATTTCTTTAAAATTTATGCATCAATTTCATCAATTTTTTTTCTATTTTAAAAATGAACAATGTTAATAATAGTTAGTCATCATAACCCACTTGAATTATGTTTCTCTTTAAAATCTCAGTTCGATTCTTTCCTTATCAATTTGGTGAACTATTTTATAACCTCTTTAAAAAATGGTTAGTCATCCTTAAAAAAGTTAGTCATCACTTTAAAAAAAAAATAGTTAGTCATCACTTTTATTATATTTCACTTTTTATACATACTTTTATTTTGACAAGTAATTATATTTTTCAATATATGTGTGAATACAAAGTTACATATGTTAAAAAAACAGAGAGTATTTTTCTTTATTCTTAAGCTAAAAATGAAATACCCAAGAATATTTTAACGAGATGACACATGTTTCTTTTAACTTAACCAAAGTCTTGAGTTCGAATTCAACCTTAAATATACAACAATATTAAAACTCTTGACTATGATTTGGCGTTCGTTTAAATCTCACAAAATTCGATAGAGTAGGTTACGTAGTCGTGCATGGAGCATACCCAATTTACGTCAAAAAAGCTAATAATGAAATAAAGAATAAATTCAAAAGAAAGTTCCTACTAAATTCCACCGTCGGTAACAAAAAGAAAATTCCACCGTCAAGTATAACGGTTTAACAGTCTCATTCACCTTGATTTGTCACACGTTCAAACCACGAGCCGTAATTCTAACAGCTTTTTTTTTTTTGTCTTTTGTTTTTGTCCGTTGAATTTCGGTTCAAAACTATTAAAAAGAAGCAACCATTCTCTTTCTCTCTCCTTTCTTTCTTGTTTCTCAAAACTCCATTAATATAAACACCAATCTCCCCTTCTCTTCAATTCAACCTTTCAATCCCTCAAATATTTCTATATCACTAATTTCATCCTATTTCTAATCCCTCACACTTTTCTTTTCCACAATAAAAGTTAGGTGATCCACATCATCAATTTTTTTTTTCCACATATTAAGTAAATTAAAAGGTTATATTATTTTTAGAGATTAGTCTCTCTGACCATAGCCCAAACACGTGAAGTCACCCAAAAGATTTACTTATTACTTGTGAAACAATAAACCATCTTATTTCATTTTACGCATACTTTGAGTTGATAGGAATTAGTTTCGAGATATCTTGAAACACTTACATAAAATGTCACGAACAATAGAGATAATGATTTTGTCGGCAGAGAATCTTCAAAAGAACAAAAAAGCCATAAAAGGGAACACATTCGTCACGGTTCAATGTGATGGAAGCAGCGAGGAAGTGAGCACCACGAAACTTGATTCCGAAGGCGGAAGTTACCCTACATGGAACGAGAAGTTGGTGATGGACGTGCCATTACATGCAAGGTTCATAACAATAGAAGTGAAGTACAAAACAAGAGGAAGTAGTAATAGTGTTGGAATGGCTAGAATACCTGTTTCCGATTTTGTTGGAGGGTATGTGCATGAAAATCAATTGCAGTTTTTAAGTTATAGGTTGTGGGATAATAGAGTTAGGAGAAATGGGGTTGTAAATATTTCAGTGAAGGTGAAAATGTCCCAACAAAATACTTGCTCCAATTCGATATCATCGACGGTGAGTGGAGTTCCGGTAACTGGGGTTCCGGTGACCGGTAATGGCTCATACAGCAGAGTTGTAACAGGAATTCCAGCTAGTTGGTTAAACTACCAAAGAAACATATGAAATTGTACTTTGTCAATTGTTATCATGTATTCAAGAACAAAGGATACATTTTCCTTCACGATACACGTGTTATATTCTTTCTACTAAACGTTTATACATGTCTCAATTTTCTATATATTTTATGTTTGTTTAACATTACATCAAAATGAGTAAAGAAAATATTACATCGTTCGTCACTTTTGTTAAATAACTTTTTAGCACTAATCTTGCAAAAAATAATAAAAATATTTTTTAGCACTAATATACAATGGGTTAACAAAATCACTAATGGGGTGTAATCATAAAAAAAAAATACAACCGATCTCTTCACTAACATACATAACTATAAGTAGATATTGCTAATAATTTTCATTTGTGAAACTAGGATTGACATATGGAGGTTGAAAGTAACACCAAAAATCAAGAACTTGTCATGGAGAATTTGTAGAGATTGTTTCCCTACGTGTGTAAGGCTAAAAAGCAGAGGTATAAATTGTCTATTAGCTTGTGTCACGTGTAATGATCCACATGAGGATAGCTACTACATCTTCTTTCATGGTAAAACAACTATTGATGTGTTGAGTGTTGTTGATGTTTGGCATTTATTGCATCATCTCCGAGTCATTTTGATAACGCGCCTGACATCATTTTTAATCTTTTGCAATAGGTGTTAGCAGCACAATTAGAGACTATTGCTATTTTAAACTATGAGACATTATTTTTAATCTTTTGCAACAAGTGGAGTATATGGAAAGCTTGCATTCTTAAACTATGGCAACATGTGTCAGATTCAAGTACTACAATTCTGGAAAGAGCTAAGCATATTTTAGAAGGATGGAGGAGTGCTAACCGTAAGCAGTACCTTTCGGCTCAGGAAGACACATCCGTAGCTACACGTGTTCGCCATCATTCTGATTAGAATCAGGGTAACAGGAATAGAGATATCAGGTGGAGGAAACCAAGGCATGGTATGCTTAAATGCAATGTACAGTGGCGGAGCCCTTCAAGGGCTAGGGTGGGCCACGGCCCACCCCGAAAAATTAAAAAATTAATAATCATAGTCTATTTTGCGATGTTTTATACAATTTTGTGTCGGTTTTTGGTTTCGACTGATCCAAATTTTTGCAAAGTGGTGTAGTGGCCCACCCAAAAAATTTAAATAATTCAATTATAGGTCTATTTTGCGAGACTTTAAATAATTTTTCAAAGGTTAATTTTAGTGGCCCACCCAAACTTTTTTTTCTAGCTCCGCCACTGACAATGTAGATGCCTCTTTTCTAACTCAATAAATTTCGTTTAATGAACAATCATACATTTAATTTTTCTCTCACTAGTATACACTTTTATAGTTTACAATAATAATTAAAGTTGGGATTGCAAAAAAATTAGGAAATAATGTGTCACTTGTTATTATCATAAAATAAGTTAAAAATTAAAGTGTTCGAAGAAATTAATAAAAATTAAAGTTGGAAAAAAAAAGAGAAGCTGAAGTGAATGAACGAGCTCTCTCTGGTTTGATTAGTTTCATTGCAAAAGAGAAACATACTTAAAGAATTGAAAGTTCGTGGCTTCAAAATTGTGTAATATATATTGACCGTCTTTTATCCATATCAAAATAGGAAAGAAATTATCGAAATTATTAGACCGGATGTTAAGTTCGGAGTTCCAATTCCGACTCTTCCACTCGTGTGTGAATCTCTAATACTAATTATCATGCTGTCTATTAAAAAAAAAAAAGAGTTTTATCTTTGTCAAAATTGGGACAAGTTTAAGCCTGCATATAAAAGACAGCTTCTACGAAATTTTTATGTCAAAATTTCAGAGCCATTTGCAACGCCTATATATTTTTCTTGTTAGAAATTAAATAGTATTTCATCACATTGCATTAACTTATTTGTTTCTAGTTGTTGATTTTATAGTTATAATAATCCATGGTATGTCTGTAAGAAAGAAATAAAAATTATATCCATGGCATGTCTCCTTACCTACTAGCCCCAATTTATTTATTGTTTGTACTACGGTTGCAGCAAGGGAAGAAAACATCCTTTAAAAATGGCCAAGATTATATTAAAACAAAACAATCAAAGCACAAGATCAACCTTGAAGAATGCACTATTATTTTTTCCAAAACAATTCTTAACTATTTTCCCCTTAAAGCCTCCAATCTTAATTAGACAACTATAAATTTACAAAGAAAATGAGGTATTGACACAAAAACTAAAATAAAAAATAAAAACATAATATGAATACGAGATAGAAAATGTTCACAAAAACCGTAAAAAAAATAATTTTACAAATATCATTTCTCATATACATACATGAATATGTATTAGATAAGTCACTGAATGTATACGTTTAACACCAAGGTACACGTTCTATATAAAATGTCATTGCTACATGAGTGTTGACTTAAAAAGTTTGTCTCAAAATCTGTTGCTATATTTTCCAAAATAAATAACTTTCTTAGTATTTTTCTCTTGACGATTCCCTAATTGTCTCCTAAGAAGGGGTCAACCACTGAGTTTCCAAGGAACAAGGGAGCTGACTTAAGTTTAGGACAATCATTATTCATCAATTAGGAACATGAAAGTACTAGTCATTGTAAATGAAAGAGTCAACAAAATAAAACAAAAAATCGAACTTTTCTCCCCTGGAACTTACTTAACAACGCAAGGCAACTTCTTCAATTTTATTACAAAATCATCCAAAGTTGATCAAAGTATAGTCTTTATAATTAAAAACATATTAGTACAGTTTCCAAAAAAAATATATCAGTGCAACAAAACTAGAAATAAAACAAAATACAAAAAGTAAATTCCATGATTTGTGTTTGTTACTTATATATGTTAGAGGTACAAATAGGCATGGCATAGGTTTTCTGTTTTTAAAGAAAATTGAACCGAACCATCTTAACGATTCAAGAAAACTGAACCACGCCGTTTGTGGTTTAAGACGAATCGAACCAAATCATTTTGTTGCCTGCGAGCTGAACCAAACCGAACCTAAATTAGCCTTTTGAAAGAAAAAAATGTTTTGGATACTATTTAAAGAATCCATTCATCTAAAATTACTAACTTGGTTCATAACTGTTCTTTAACGGTTCAGTTTGGTTCAAAACTAATCAGTTATGGTTCAAGAACTGTTATTAAATTAAAAGTCCGGTTCACAAACAATTATAATTATTTAGTTAATTTCGGTTCAGTTAAGTTCGATTTATGGTTCTTTTCGCCCACCCCTAGGTACAAAGTTTTCACTCATTTTTAATAATGACTAATCTCCACTGAGGAATTTGTTGGGCATACAAGATGAATTATTCGCTTCTAGCTGTTTTTTTTTTTGCATAAGCAAAACACTAGAGTTCGAACACTTGGTCACTTGCTTAAGACATCCAAATCTCTTACCATTTGGATCAGACCATTGTTGTTTCTACATTCTTATTTAAATCGAACAAATTTCAGAAGATCTTAACCTCAAAGAATACATATATACAAAGGATTTGCATTTTACTTGATAATTCTACTTGACTTTAAATATTATCTATCGACTTTCTCATATAAAAAGATGTTATATCTTTTCATTAATATAAAAATTAAATTTATTAAAAAATTATTTAAGAAATCTTGATCATTAAAAGAAAAGAATTAGGATTATGTTAAAAAAAATCTTGGCTTGCTCTATAGGAAATCCTAAGATTATAAGTTAGTTGAATTTTGTGATGTTGACTATGTTGGAGACATAATTGAATGAAAAAGCACCCATGAAATAAGATTAGTGAAACCAATATTCTTATTTTTTGTGATAATATTGTTGTTATTTGTTTGTCTAAAAATCATATTCTACATTGAAGAGCTAAGCACATGAACTAAAACATCACTTTATAAGAGATTATGTTCATTAATGTGTTTTAGATATAAAGTTCATTGATATTAATCATCAATAGGCTGATATATTTACAAAACCCTTAACGGAAGAAAGATTTAACTTTATAAAGAAAAATCTGAATATGCATTTTATTCAAGAAAAATTTAACTTTTTTTAGTTTTATAATAGTGTTTATGATGTCATAATCACCGCTTACTGTTCATAGAATCCCTGCAATTGCTTTGCAATTTATGCAGGGATTCTACGGCGGTCTGCAGAGACATCTGATATCAAATACAACATAGTTTATGTGTAGTTCGCTTTGTTTCAGATTCTAAAATTCCTAACAATCCGTTTCAAATTTTAGAATCCAAATAGAGGGTATTTTCGAGAAAAAAACAAGACGTGTGAGCATATGATAAGGTGAAAAAAGTAATAATCTTCAATTTTTTCTTATCCTTAAACCCAACTTTCTCAAATCCACTAAAAGTAAACCCTCTGGCTCCTTCACCAATTTTGTCTTCGAAGAGTTGAGAGACTCAACTCGAACAACAACATAAATATCCTCTGTCTTTGAATTTCGATCGACACTTATGTTTTATTCTGAAATAATGGTGATTTCTAATGTGCGTGCTTGTTGTTTTCCTTCAATATCTATGAAATTTTTTGTCCACTATTGGTAGCTAAATTATTATGAAACATATAAGTAGTTTTAAGTAATGGTTTTGTATTTTTAGGAATGATTATTTGAGATGAAAATGCTGGGAGAGGGTTTAAGTAATGGAATTTGATAATAAATGTAAAGAAAGGAAGAAGTAACTATGAATTAATTTGTATACAATTCATTTATTTACTTTAGAAAAAAGAATTTTTGTCATGAAACTAAAGGACAAACAATAGTATCATACTAGTATGTACCAAAATATTAGTATGATAGGTGTTGACCATGATCTTGATTTAAGTATTTTTTTTACTTAACTTAATCGGAAATGTCTTGGCAGTTTAATTTTCGTGTGGCATTGGAAAGCACGTAAATGATACTTGTTAGTTGTTACGTGTGGTTTGAAGGTGGACTCATTCAAAAGACTAGTATTCAATATTGTTATTAATTGTTGCATGTGAATACTTTTGGAGGGAATTTCTTCTGGCTCACGTAACCATTATTGTTGTTGTTGTTGAAGAATTTAGTGTTTATTATTACTACCCACAATTTCCATACACATTAAGCAAGTATATGAGGCGAGGCCTAATCTTATCTTATATATAAAAGAAAACTGAGTGGAAGAGGTACTCATACGTAGCTGTCACGCAAATTTACAGGGGTTTACAGTCTACCCTATGATAGGTTAGATCAAATTAGATTTTTTTTTTCTTAAGTTTTTTAGAAGTCTATTTAGTTTAAAAGGTCAGACTTCATGCCATTCAAAAAACCTCTTATGTCTATTAGACCGGTCTATATAAGTAAATATGAATAATATTATTTATTATTATATTATATTTTGTACTTTGAGTTAAAATATAAATTTGTTAACTTTTTCAATAATTTAAGTTTATTAGTATACATTAATTTTTCGCTTATATAAATGTATTATTATAAACTAGAATTGAAATATGATACAATATATAATCAAATTCCATAAAAACTCATGTTGAGTATCAAAAGATAGTTTAATCTAATTAATATTTTAGTTCGTTAGTCTATTTAAATTTATATCACATTGTTTATTTAAAAATGTTCATATGATATATGTTTTTAAATAGGTTAACAAGCTGTAATAGGCTTTCAAAAGGCTAAACTCATGCTAAAAACTAAGTCTATGATAGGCCACAAGGCAAACTTAGGCCTTAAATTTTTTTGAGTATCACTCTCCCCCCTGCAAAATCCACTCCTGCCCTGCAGGCAGGACGAAAATACCCCTGCGTAAGTTAACTAGCGCAAGTGTAAAACTGTACGTTAGTTAACATGCGCACGTTATATTTGCTGCACAGACACTGCGCAAGTTAACTTGCGCACAGATTTAACACATGCGCAAGTTAACTTGCGCAGTGTCTGTGCAGCAAATATAACGTGCGCAAGTTAAGTCACGCTGCGTGACTTAACTTGCGCGCTTATTTATGCAAAACAACTTTGAGGATCTCTTTTGTCAAAACAACTTATTCAAAACAACTTATTTTTGCAAAACAGTTTATTAGGATCTCTTTTTTCAAAATAACTTATTCAAATTAGCTTATTTATGCAAAACAACTTATTCAAAACAGCTTATTTATGCAAAACAACTTATTTGGATCTCTTTTTTCAAAACAACTTATTTATGCAAAACAACTTATTTGGATCTCTTTTTTCAAAATAACTTATTCAAAACAGCTTATTTATGCAAAACAGCTTATCAAGATATCTTTTTTCAAAACAACTAATCCAGAACAACTTATTTATGCAAAACAACTTATTAGGATCTCTTTTTAAAAAACAACTTATTCAAAACAGCCTATTTATACAAAACAACTTATTAGAATCTCTTTTGTCAAAACAGCTTATTTATGCAAAACAGCTTATTTGGATCTCTTTTTTCAAAACAACTTATTCAAAACAGCTTATTTATGCAAAACAGCTTATCAAGATCTCACTTTTCAAAACAACTTGTTCAGAACATCTTTTTTATGCAAAACAACTTATTAGGATCACTGTTTTGTATAAGTAAACTGTTTCAAATAAGTTGTTTTGAAAAAAGAGATCCTCAAAGTTGTTTTACATAAATAAGTGCGCAAGTTAAGTCACGCAGCGTGACTTAACTTGCGCACGTTATAGTTGATGCACAGACACTGTGCAAGTTAACTTGCGCATGTGTTAAATCTGTGCGCAATAAACTTGCGCAGCGCATGTTAACTAACGCACAGTTTTACACTTGCGCTAGTTAACTTGCGTAGAGGTATTTTCGTCCTGCCTGCAGGGCGGGAGTTGATTTTGCAGGGGAGAGAGTGGTATTCAATTTTTTGACATATCAGACTTAAGTCTTGCAAAGTCTAACTCGGTCTAATCTATTTCCACCCTACTCACACGCAATACAATGTTAAAAAGAAAAATAAAGTGAAAAACTAAAACGATACAACCTAAAAATAAGAACCAAGATACAACAAACTCAAAATCCACCTTCAATATTTGTCATTGAAAAACATATATATAAATATTTATGGCACGCGTACACACTTTACACACCCATATATCTATGTATATGACCCTAGTTTACATTCATGTGCAAAATAATATCAATGAAACTAACCAAAAAGTAATATGATAGTGTAGACAGAAGAAACAAAATAAGTAGGAAAAAAAAAAAAGTTTTAGAGAACTTGAAAGATGAAGATAGATTTAAAAGAAAATGATATCGTATTGTTATGAGTAAATTTCAAGGGTCTTAAAACCTTTTTTTATGATAATAAAATTTTTAGGTGAGTTGAATCTCGAAACTCATCAGAATTAAGGAAAACTTAGGTTAAGAACACTTATAAAAAATATTTATCAATCAATCATCAACGAAGTCTTCACAACTTCACGTCAACAACAAAAGTTGAATTCACAATCTTACAAGATATAAACCCTGCTCCTTATCAATAGAATCAACTTTCATTCACAATGTCCTGAACCCTTATTTATAGGATCAATATTACTCAAACTTACAAAAGTCACAAAAGCCGTACATTATCATTAGCACTTATGGGTGTCTTCCAAAATCATTATTAATTGTATGCAACTCGTAGACATCCAATCTTACAACTCATAACAAATATGGGGCATGTGACCCTATTTTCCACTGTTTGAAATCTTTTTGACTAAACAGTGGATGAGAGAATTAAAGCATTTTTAATGACAGATCATTTCCTTCCCATGATGAACACACATTCATGGACAAAGGTTTATAGGATAAGAAGGACATGTTGATACAACGTGGAGTTGCTTAGATGAGAGGGAGCCAGTGATGTTTTCTCACACGTAAAGTAAGCATAATAATATTGTCAGATTGTGACTACTTCAACTAGTATTTTCATCTAACGGTCCAAATTTAAACAGCTAAATATTTGCTATGGTCCATTCCTTCTGTTTCAAAATGAATATTGTTTAAAATTAATGAGCTTTTACGGTAGACCCGCAAATTAACTTGTACCAGTACTCTCGTTTAAATTTTTTATAAATTAACTATCATTTTTTATGAAGAAAATAGGTGTTTGTTGACATTTATATTTTAGAAAATATCATTTTATAAGAAAAAAAAACATCATTTCATTTTTTATAAAAATCATACTAATTTTTTTACATTTTATTGTAAAAAATAATCAAAATTCTCTATTACGAGTAATAAAAATTTAGAAAAATTAAATTTTATTGCGTTGACGTGTTTGATAAATAAGATTTAACTATTATACTTATAGGTGATAGAAAATAATTTTTTCCTACAAAAAACAACTCATTTAACTATTAATTTAAGAATTTGGTATACCAATACACTCAAATTATTGAGTATACCATAGAATTTGCCTTAAAATTATTTATACATGTTAGAAAATGCAATGATTAGAATAAAGAGAATATATATTTTCCCAAATTATTCTTATAAATTATTGATTTTTTCCCGCTAAAAACATATAAATGGTCGATCTTTCCATATAATTTCATTTCATCTAAAAAATTCGGTGGAAATTCAATTAAAAAAAATGAAAACGGTGGAAATGCAGCCGCAAATTAAAGAGCAATACAAAAGCAAAGTTATAAGTCAAAATTCAACAAAAACGCACATTGCTTTTTCAAACCAAATTTAAAATACATTGAATCAACCAACCAATTACACTAGTTTTTTCTTCCCTTCTTTCTCACCACCTACCACATCAAAATCCCAAAACTTAAGCTTATTATATATTCACACAACCAACAATATACATTCATTCCTACACTAATACATATTTTTGTGCACTAGTTTTCTACCATGGTTGTAGCTTCACAAACATTAGAAATTACGGTTATATCTGGCGAGAATATTCATGTAACGGAGGATGCATACGTTGTTGTTCGAGGCGAGTCTCTTAATTGTTACACAACGAAAACGGTGAAAGATAATGATAATTGTGGGAAAAATTCGAGTTTCCTTTCATGGAATGAGAAGTTTTTGTTGAACATGCCATTGCATGCAAGGTCAATCACGTTTGAGGTGCAATGCAAAAAGTTCAAAAGTGTTCGACCTATTGGGGTGGCAAGAATTGCCCTTTCGGATTTTCTCAATGGCGCGGTGTCGGAAAATTGTTCGAGAATTTTGAGTTATAAATTGAGGAATTGGGAAGGGAGGCAAAATGGAGTTATTCATTTTAGTGTGAGGGTGGTTGCGCCGGAGCAAAGATCGGATACCGTGGCGGAGAAGCATACGGTGGTGCATGGAAAGAATTATGGTGGTCGGGTAACTGGAATGGATGTTGGTGCCAAGGACTCTAATGGTGTTGTTATTGGTATTCCATTTTGGTGGAATTACCCAAACATTATTTAAATATTTAAATATTTATATTTTTTAGATTATTTGAATTTTTGCATGCTTGTCAAAGAATAATGAAGTAAATTTTGATGTTTAAATGTACTATTGTGATACATCAAGTTGATCGGGTAAAATATCACTTCAACGAATAAACTTAATGATCAATCAACGATTCAAATTAGATCTTACGAATTATAAGTTGATAGATTTAATGTTTAAAGTTTATGTTTGTGGTGCAAGATGTGTGTGTCGGTGAATATAAGTTGCAAAAATACAAGGGAAAAAATAAGTATAAGAAGCATAAAAGTAACTATAAGTAAAAGGAAATGGTATATATATTATTATTAGTAGTATCGTTAAGATGTTCGCTCTTTTTATCATCCTAACGTGTGTAAATTGTGAATAATATTTTCTAACATGAAAGAAACACCACAAAGAGAATCTGAAGATACTATGCATTGTCAATCCTACTGGATGAAAATCCTATCGAAGCTTATATTTTGTCTGGAAATAATGGTGATTTCTAAAGTGAGTGCTTGTTGCTTTCCTTCCATATTCATTAGTTTTTTTTACTATAGGTAAGTAGATTATTATTATAAAGAATATGCGAAATATAGTGCATGATTTTACATTTTTAGGAATGATTGTTTGAGATGAAAACGTTAGAAGAGGGTTTGAGAAATGGGATTTGATAAGAAAACTTTCGGAATATTAGCAAGGAAAAAACTACTTAATTAATTATCTAAATGTTATGTAAATAATTCAAGTATTATCTTTTAGGGAAATTTTTAATTCTTATTTTTTGCTAGGAGGGTAAAAATTGTGCTTCATGAAATTACCAATGTCAACAAACAATAATCTAATATGTAATCCCTAAAAAAAGAGTATAATATGTAACAAACAAATAATAATAATAATAATAATAAAATGATAGGTGTTGAACTTGATCTTCAATGTTAGTATTAACAATTTCACGAGACTAACTTGAAGATGTCTTAGAAGTTTAATTTCGGATGAAAACAATGAATTGATCTAAATGGTAAGTCCCTCATACAAGTGGTCAGGAGTTCGATTTCGATTTTATACATACGAAAAAAATTTGTTCGATGTTAAGAATTCATCTTGTGTGTTCTACCGATTCACCAATGAAGATTAGTCACTATTAATCGATGGTAAAAGCTTCGTACCAATATGATAGTAAAAAAGTTTTAATTTCTTGTGGCATTGGAACACACGTAAATGGCTACAATTTGTGGTTTTTTTCCGTGTGTTTTGGACAAATTCTAATTTCTCAATTTGCTTTACTTTTTTGCTTAATTTATTGTCATTTTTAAGAGAGATAAACACACAAATGATAGTCTAGTAGAACTTATTTTATTTATTTAATCCCACATACATTTATCTCTTTCTAGATAGAGTAAAGTAAATGGAACACATCTTTCTCCTTTGTAGAGGTGGACTCATTCAAAAGACTGTTCAAATAATCTAATATTCTGATTTTTGCATGTGAATACTTTCGGAGGGAATTTCTTCTGGCTCACGTAACCCTTGCATATATTCATAATTATTCAGAATTTTCAAAGGTTGTTACAGCAAAGCTGCAAGACAATTTCCTGACAAAGCTTGCATGTATGAAAATCCATTAGGTACACCCTCCGAAGTTTAATTGGTTTTTTGCCAAGCTTTATTCGATTAGAAGGCTGTGTGAGAGGTGAAAACATGGGTATGGTGACATGTGTTAGTTAGTTAACACCCATGTCCCATTTAGAGGGGATAATTTCATTTTATTAACTATAGGCAAATTCTGCGGTACACCCAAAAATTTGAATGTATTGGTGTCAAGGACAGATGATCGTTAATACTCCCTCCATTTTATAATGAGTGTCACTTTAGTCAAAAAAATTGTTTTAAAATGAATGTCACTTTACATTTTCAATATAACTTTAATTTTTTTCTTCCAAATTTACCCTTAATAGATACTTTAACTTTTCTCTCACACAATTTTCAATGTAACTTTAAGTTTGTCTTTTTCTTATAAAGTAAGGGTAGTTTAGTAAAAGTGTTATGTCCAATGATTATTTCATTCCATTTTTTTAATCTTGTGTCAATATCTAAAACGACACTCATTATAAATCGGATGAAGTATTTCATTTGTTTTAAAATGAGTATGGTTTGAAGTTTTTATACACATTGATAAAAGGTTGTCTAAAGACATATAACACTTTTATCAAAATAGATTGTTTTTTTCTTTTGAAAGATACCAAAACAGCTTGCTAACTATTGATGCATTTCTTATCAATATAAATTAGGGTTAAATATGTTTTTCGTCCCTGTAAATATATCAATTTTTCGTTTTAGTTTTTTCAAGAAATTTCTTCAACTATTAGTTCCTATAAAATTTTCAACCAATACTATTGGTCCTTATTTTCAAGTAAATTTTTGTATTTTTTAATGAAATTTTACATAAATGTATATATTATTGTAAAAATCACTCCAAAAAAAATAGATTTTTTTAACAAAACATAAATTAAATATGAATTTTTTACCACTAAAAATATAAAAATTCAAATTAAATTCATGTTTTGGTAAAAAATTCTAAAGTTTTTTGAGAGAGATCTTTATAATATTATACATTTTTCTGCAAAATTTTATTCAAAAATATAAATTCTACATATGAGTTTACTTTAAAGAAAGGACCAAAAGTGAAGATGATAAATTTTTGGAGGACTAAAAGTTGAAGGAAAATTTCAGAGGGACTAAAACGAAATGTTGACATATTTATAGGGATCAAAAACATATTTAACCCTATAAATTAATATAGAATATGATGCTTTGAAAGTAGTGTGCATTGTAATAATTAGAGGTACTATTAGAAAAAGAAAATTAATCACACATTAAAAAATGAGAATGACATTCATTTTAAAATAATATTTGTTTGCTAAATTGTAAAAAAAGAAAAATTGTTTGCTAAAATAACCCTCATTTTAAATGGATGAAGTATTTCATAAGAAAACTGCTCTCATAATTTTTTATGGATATATTCTTCTGATCATGTTTTTTTATTGGGTACCGCAATAATAATTTAAAACACTGTCAATGATATGTCAATCGTGAATCACTTCCAATATTAATGAACCCAAAACAATAAATATTTAAAAGATAGAATGACCTTAAACTAAAATATGTCCTTATAAATTCGGTGGATTCTAGAGAGAGGGATCATTTAAGTCTCTCACCAATGGACCATAAAAGATATTACCATAAGATTTAACTAATGGTTTGGATTTAATTAAGATACAAATGAGAACACTTACCTATTTACACACCGAATCCTGCCTATATTTCTCCCCATCTAAATCATCTCTATTTTATCAAAATTCTGCAGATGATACTCGCTGCAAATAAAATAATCTATTCCCATCTAGGTTTCAATCTAGTTGAATGTTTGGGATGAAGGAATTGAAAATCATGATGTTAAATTAGCGCAAATGGCATTGGCCACACCATAGTTCGATTAAGTGAAAATGATTGTTGCTTTTCTAGTTTGTTTTACTTGGAGTTAGCATCAAAGGCAAAGTTAGATCCAATTTCTTAAATCATAGTACCATTACCAAAACACTCGAAGAAGAATATATATATATATATATATATATACACACACACACACACAACCTTAAACACAAACAAAATCCAAAACGGTAAACAAAAACCAATTACCCAGAAAAGATAATCTTGCTGCTTCTCTCAAACTGAGAGATTACAATTATCATTTTAGCACAAATTCATATATGGAATGAGGAATATTAATAAAAATTTCATCAATTTTGTAGAGATCTTCAAAAAAAAAAAAGTTGTTTTGAAAGAAGAGATCTTAAGATCTTATATACATAAAGGAGGAGGAAATTAATAATAAGATTTTTTTTCTTCACAAAACACTTGTGTTAGTGGCGGTGGTGTTAGTGACGGTACGAGCATTGGCGATGGGATGGGGTCATCGCCAGTGGGAATACCGGTGATAGTAGTGGTGTGGTGTGAGACTCAACAACGAGGGGGAAGAGAGAGGATATGGTTGTGAGTGAGCAATTGTAAATGTTCTCTTTTTTAATTCTAATGAATCTAAACCATTAATCTCATCTGATGGTAAAAATTAAATGGTTCATCGGTGAGAGACTTAACAGCTCTCTCACCTTAGATGTCACCTATAAATTCAATAATATTGATGGTGATTCATTAATGACAAGTCATCAAAAAAAATTTAAAGGATAAAAGATGCGACAAAAAAAAGTTGATAAAAGGACCGACTGGTATTAAGCAATACTTTTGTTATAACTTTTTTAAAGTTTCACACGAGAAATTAGTTAAAAAACATTCTAAAAAAAATTATTTTAAATATTTTAACATCTTACTACAACTTTTTTAAATAATAAAATTTTAAAAATGCTTAAAGTACGAAGCAATTTTGAATAGCTTCTCAGAAAAACCTTTTTTAGAAAAAAAAATATTTCAGTAGATATATTATTTTTATTATGTCAAAGTTTCTGACAATAAATATAAAGTTTACTGAATTCAAAATTACTCTATTAATTTATAACATAAGTTCAAAATAGTTTCTATTATTTTAGTAAGTTCTCATAGTATATATAAAGTAATTGTTTTTCTTTTAATCTATAACAAACTACTCTTTCTTGAATAATTCAAATCAAAATAGTCAACATATATTTACTATTTGATTTCAGTTAATTTTCTGGTTACCTACAATTTTTTATCAGCATAACATTAATATTGAGTCAAAGAAATACACAATATTAAAACTTTCTTTTGAAGTTTATTCTCAAATAAATTTTGCCGCTCAGCACAGCACGTATTTTCCACGTAAAAAATAACATAAACGTTCGGTCATTATAAACAGCGCATGCAACCGCGGAATTTGTCTGCACTTATACAAAGTCAAAGTCGTCAACGAAAACGTATAATTTGCCTTTTCAAACCAAATTTCAAATACACTGAAACCACAAAACAATTACACTCGTATTTCTTTCCCTCTTTCTCATCACTTTCCATATCAAAATCTCTAAACATAAGCTTATTATATATTCACACAACCAACCTAACAATATTCATTCATTCTTACACTAGCTAACACAGAGTTTTATTCACAACAAACATTAAATTTTTTACTATGGGTGTTGCCTCACGTACATTAGAAATCACGGTTATATCCGGTGAAAATATTCATGTAACCGAGGATGCATACGTTGTCGTTCGAGGTGAGTCTCTTAATTGTTATACGACGAAGACTGTGAAAGATAACGATGATTGTGGGAATAACTCGAGTTTTCTTTCATGGAATGAGAAGTTTTCGTTGAACATGCCATTGCATGCAAGGTCAATCACGTTTGAGGTGCAATGCAATAAGTTCAAAAGTGTTCGTCCTATCGGGGTGGCAAGAATTGCCGTTTCGGATTTTCTCAATGGCGCCGTGCTGGAAAATTGTTCGCAGATTTTGAGTTATAAATTGAGGGATTGGGAAGGAAGGCAAAATGGAGTTATTCATTTTAGTGTGAGGGTGGTTGTGCCGGAGCAAAGATCCGTTACGGTGGCGGAGAAGCATATGGTGGTGCATGGAAAGAATTATGGTGGTCGGTTAACTGGAATAGATGTTGGTGTCAAGAACTCTAATGGTGTTGCTATTGGTATTCCCTTTTGGTGGAATTACCCTAACATTATTTGAAGATTTATATTTTTTACATTATTAATATGATTTTTTTGAATGTTTGTCAAAGATTGATGAAGTCAATTTTTGAATGCAAACACACTTATTATTGTAATACAATCTACCTAAAGTCATGAATCTTAATCCCTTTTTGTCTGGGCCATACATTAATGTCTTACTATTTCATAGGGTTACTTATATCGTAAGTTATATGTTTTCTTTGTAAGTTCTTGTTTATTTTCTAATTGAATTTAACAACTCGAAATTAACAACTAATAGAAAGTAAACTAAAATTTAATTTAGTCCCTCACAATGTGTTCACAACTCAATTCAGTCGATTGAAGGTCATGCGAAGCTCTTGAGCGGTGGTTCATTGTTATCCTATATTCACCAATGAGGTACCTACAAAGACACTTCAATGTTTAACTCATTGAATTTTCAAGGTGTTTTGAAGGGGTTTCTCGAAATGAGAGTGTATACCTTATTTTGGCGTGCAATGCCTTATTTACAAACCCTTAGGAGGGATATATCAGTTTTACCCTTATGGTTTGGTGGTCGGGCGACCATTTGATCATAAATAGGGCTCATATATGCACGTTTATTGACGCATTGTGGTTCTTCATTGTTGCATGTAGTTTGCAATTATAAATGGATACCTTATTGGCCTAAATTGTGATAATGGACTTTGAATGCTAAAAATTGGGTCTTACTCCAGTCTAAAACAAATTGTGGAAAATGATCTTGAAAATGGAAATTACCTACCCAAACATCATTTTTAAAAGAAGCAAAGAACCATTACCAATCAATTTTTTAGACTCCTCTAAACCCAATTTTTAACACCAAATATGAGGTAGAAGCAGTAAAGTCCCCTGTAGATTTTGGTCATGTCTAAATAACATGTACATCTATACTTAGCCACCAACGCATCTTTTCAAAAGAAGTGTTTGTTAGCAATCTCTATTACTACTTGGCAAGAAAGTTCAAGTTAAACAGTCTAATATGTTGTACCCATAGGAGTATAATATAGGTTTATAAATGGAACTGTCCTCGTTTGTCTCGGCTCATTTCTAAAAAGAGGTGTGTTAGCAAACTCTAACACACTATTTTTTAATGTTAGAATTCACATGGATTCTACTAAATTATATAAATTTGATAATATTAACATGAATTGTAACAAATTAAAGAGAGCGGGTTCAAAATTACTTGCTATATAAAGTGTGTCATTATTCTTCTAACTAAATGAATCCTCCATACTAATTAATCTCTCTAGAAGTGTACTTTTATGAAAATTTACAAAGCTCAAGATCTAATTCAAACCACCAAAACACTACCTTCTCTTTTCCACTTTTTGCATTCTAGTTCTAGTATATACTTCTCTTCTCAATCACCAAAACATAAAAACATGTGAAGGCATATATTGACGGTGTATATAATTTTTTTACAAATTAAAAACAACAAAATAAATTTAATCTTATATTGGTATGTATTACAAGGGAAAAACCTTCTTTTTATTGTTACACAAAACTAAAATAATTAAAAAAAATTGCTCAACCAAAGTAATTAAAATAAAATATCTATATGCCTTCTTGTATAAAAGAATAAAGGGTTAATACCGTTTTGGTCCCTAAAATATTAGTGAATTATAGAATTCGCTAATATTGCAAGGACCAAAAGCAGTATTACTTTTGACGGACAAAAGAGAAAAAGAGAATAGCCCAAAAGAAAGAAAAAACCTAAAACTGGAATCCCATGAACATCATGATTTGAATTCTTCTCATCCACCTTCAACCCCACATCCACAATACCTTGTTCTTTTTCTACACACAAATCACCTTCTTGTGTCACCCTTCTCACACAAAAATTAATAACACCATTTTCTTTGAGGAATCTAACACATAATTCAACTCCATTATTTTCAAAATAAAGGGTTATCCTAAATTTACCAATGAGGTTCCTACAAAGACACTTCAAGTTCAACTCATTGAAGTTTAAAGGTGATTTGAAGGGATGTCTCGAAATGAGAGTGTATATCAGTTTTACCCTTATAGGAAGATATATTAGTTTTACTCTTATGATTTGGTAGTCAGACAACCATTTGATCATAAATAGAGCTCATCTATGCGCGTTTATTTATGCATTGTGGTTCTTCATTGATGCATATAGTTTGCGGGTTGTGATTCTCGGCAGTCACAAAAACAGTGCAATCACTCAATCAAACAACATACAACCATCTGATTAAATCAGCGGTGAAGATTTACTTTATCTATTTTTCCACTCAAAACTCATAGCACAGTAGTAAGAAGAGAAAACCACCACGTTCAAAACCTCATCCTCAAACTCCCTCTTTCTCCTCTCCAACATTTGTTTCTCATCATCTTTCTAAGTGAATTTAAACACATTTCATCAGTCTTCCAAAGCATAAAATATTAGCCACTCATCATGCTCTGCAAGACAGAGGCAATACGATCCACCACCACTAGCTACCGTTCAACAGTAATGGGTTGGTTCAGATAATCCGTTGTTAGAGCGATATTTGTTTTATGAATCGGGTGTAGATCGAATGTGGCGATGTGTTGTTACGCAGTTGAGGCAATCTGTGATGGTGCTCAGACATGATGTATCGGTGTCGACGCCATAGGGAGAGACTAACTCATGACGGTGTTCGGTGTATACTGTGATTCCCGACCACCCTCTATCAAATCTGATTCACAAAAAGAACTCCCTCTCGTTCAAAATAAGAAGAAAGAAAACCCCTCCTTTTAAAATTAATGAATTTCTATGAGATGAATTGGAATTCTTGATTAAATTGGAACTCAATTGAGGAGATATCATGGCTAATGCAGATGGAGGTTTTCAATTTGTCATAACTTAGAACTGTGCGTTTTGATTGCGTCATTGTGTGTGGGTTTTCTCTTTTTACTATTACGTGTTGTAGGTTTTGAGTAGAAAAAATAGATCTGTACTGCTGATTTAATCGAATAGTTGTGTGTTGTTCGACTGTGTGACTGCGCTATTTTTGTGACTGCTGAGAATCACATTCCATAGTTTGCAACTATAAACGGATTGGCCTAAATTGTGATAATAGACTTTGAGTCCTAAAAATTGAACTTTGAATCCTAAAATGTGGAAATTGATATTGAAAAAGGGAAATTACCTGCCCAAACATCATTTTTAAAAGAAGTTAAAGAACCATTACCAATCAATTTTTGAGACTCTTCTAAACCTAATTTTTGACACCAAACATGAGGTAGAAGCAGTAAAGCCCCCTGTAGATTTGGTCATATCTAAATAACATGTGCATCTATACTTGGCCACCAACGCATCTTTTCAAAAGGAAGTGTTTGTTAGCAATCTCTCTATTTACTTGGCAAGAAAGTTCAAGTTAAAGACTCAATGTTTTACCCCTAGCTAATCCACCCTTTGATTTAAGGCGACAGACATCTAACCACTTGAGTGAAGGAATTTTCCTCAAGCTCTTTAAGCCACTCCTAAAATATCTCATATTTGAACCACCAATTTCAAACGTTGACAGGAATTATCATGAATGAAGGAAGAAAATGGGTATATACTACAGAGAACTAAATTAATGAGGACAATTTTTCACCAAGACTAACATACATGTTATGTCAAGAACCAAGTCCACTCCTTAGTAGTTGAGGCATTAGTTGCCATGTCGATAATGATCTCTGATTTGACCCCACTATGGCTACCCCAAATTGAAAAACAATTATTGAATAAGCATATATATATATATATATATATATATATATATATATATATATATAGTTGGCTACCCTAAGTTTGATTTTAGATGGAATAGTTTTTTGTTTGATTTTATTTACTTTTCAATCGAACTTTAGATTATTTGATTTGTCTTCTAAAAAAAGGAAGGTTAACACCTAAAAAGAATAATAACATTCTTTAATTTAACAAAGAAAATACGAGAACAACAAAAATCTATTAGAATTAGTCCAAACAAATTTCATATAGGCGCACCCCACCTCATTTTTTTAGTATTATTAATTTATTAGTAAATTGGAAAAAAGGAAGGAAACAATGCTTTATTAACCCTTTATTATTGTAAAAAAAATTAACTCTTCATGAGCTCTTTTTTTTTTTTTATAGCTAAAAATAAGTAATTAGTAAACTATAATTCATTCTTGTTGCTTTTAAGTGTATTTTATGAAGTACATTTTATAAAAGAAATAGTTTTTGTGATTTATTGTTTTGTTTATTGATAAAATTTACTATTAATTTTAAAAATATTTTGCTTTAAATTTACATGTGTCCAACTCATGAAAAAAATTCTAGCTTCGCTGTTGAATATAATATAGGTTTATAAACGAAATTGTTCTCCTTTGTTTTAGCTCCATTTTTAAAAAGAGGTGTGTTAGCAAACTCTTAAACGCACTATTTTTTAATGTTAGAATTGACGTGGATTCCACTAAATCATATGAATCTGTATAAATTTGATGAAATTAACATGAATTGTAACACATTAAAGAGAGCGGGTTCAAAATTACTTGCTATTTAAAATTTGTCATGATTCTTCTAACTAAATGAATCCTCCATACTATTTAATCTCTCTAGAAGTGCACTTTTATGAAAATTTACAAAGCTCTAGATCTAATTCAAACCACCTAAACACTCCCTTCTCTTTTCCACTTTTTGCATTTTAGTTCTCTTCTCAATCACCAAAACATAAAACATGTGAAGGCATATATATTTTTAATCTTATATTGGTATATATTACAAGGGAACAACCTTCTTTTTTATTGTCACACAAAACTAAAATAAATTTAAAAAAATATTGCTCAACCAAGATAATTAAAATAAAATATCTATATGCCTGCTTGTATAAAAGAATGAAATATGAAAATCAATCTTTTGCAGCAGTTTTGTTTTTACAACCCATTACTTTCGACGGACAAAAGAGAAAAGAGAATAGCCCAAGAGAATCAAAAAACCTAAAACTGGAATCCCATTGACAACATGATTTGAATTCTTCCCATCCACCTTCAAACCCACATCCTCAATACCTTGTTCTTTTTCTACACACAAATCACCTTCTTGTGTCACCCTTCTCACGCTAAAATTAATAGCACCATTTTTCCTACCATCCCAATCCCTCAACCCATAACTCAAAGTTTGAACACAACTTTGCAACGACGAATCGTCACCAAGAAAATCCGAAAGAGCTATCCTAGCCACTCCAATGGGACGAACTCCTTTGTACTTCTTGCATTGTACCTCAAACGTCACTGATTTTGCATGTGGTGGAATATCTAATAAGAATTTTTCGTTCCATGAAAGTAAACCCTCATTTTCCTTCACCATTTTTGTCGTGCAAGAGTTGAGAGACTCGGCGCGAACAACAACATAAATATCCTCTGCTTTTAAATGTCGATCAATGCTTATGTTTTGTCCGGAAATAATGGTGAATTCTAATGTGCATGCTGGTTGTTTGACTTCCATTTCTATGAGAATTTTTGTTTGCAATAAGTAACTAGGTGTTATTATAAGAAATATAAAGAGATATAAAGTATGGTTTAGGAATGATTATTTGAGATGAAAATGTTGGAAGAGGGTATAAATACTGGTGTTTGATGAGAAAATATGAGGAAAAGATGGAAGAAATAACTAAATTAATTGTTTAATTAATATTTGTAAAAAATGGTACATTTATTTTTTATAGAAAAAGAATTTGTTGTAATATATAGTATTGTCATATATAGTAATATATAGACTTTAGTAATATAAGTAATTGCCAAGGTAAAACCAAAAAATAGTACTGTGTGTTGACCTTGATTTTTAGTATTAAATCTACGTGACTAACTTGGAAATGTCTTAGAAATTAACTTTTCGTGTGGCATTAGAAGTACGTAACAATGTTAACAATTAACATTACTATTTAACCTAGTGTTTCTCTTTACGTGTGTTTTGGACGTGGACTCATTCAAGAGCCTTCTCATTGTTGCATGTGTAACTACTTTTGGAGGGAATTTCTTCAGGCTCACGTAACCGTTGTACTTTGATTTTTCGGATATTTCAAATGTTATTATTACAAGTTACAAGTTAGCTACAAGACAATTTCCGGACACAACACAGCTTGAATGACAATCCATATGTTACGCTCCAAAGTTTGCTGAGTTGTTGCCATATGCCTAACATTATGCGATCTAAGGTTGTGTCTAGTGGACGGTTGTATTGGTCAACTAGATTAGTCGATTAGTGGACCGAATATAGAGTTTTAAAAATAAAGGTCGTGTTGTTTGTGAGAATGATACATTAAACCGTAGAGACAGAGAATGTGTTTATCTTTCTTTCTTATTTGCGCGTAGTGGATAGCCTCTGCACGCAATTGCAAAAACTAACATCTCGAGTCGGGTAAAATTACAACGGATGAAAAACAAATCCTTCAAGAGATTTAATATTGTTGCATTCTTAGAGTTGGATTTGAACTGAGGAACTTTAGTTAAACTGAAAGAGACCATTATTATCTCATCCAAATGTATCATCTTCATTTTTTCATACTTAAATGGATCATAAGTGTAAACATCACTCATTTATCATTGATCGAGAAACAAGTAAAATTTGGTCAAAATTTATTCCCGCATGAAATTGAAATCAAGTTATCACAAACATCCCATTCTAGGGTGAAATCATCAACCACTTAGTTTGTAGCGCAGTTCATGTTAAAGACAATGTTTCTATTCAAATGATATAAGTTTTCCTATTAAAAAAACTTAATACTTTTGTTTTTTGAACAAATCAAAATGAAATATATTGCCGTGATTCACCCCACACAAGATGTGTTAAAAGTGATGAATCAAACAATATATGTTACAAAGTCAAGGCTCCAAACAAGAGGTTGCCGCCACCAAAAGAAAAAACAAAATTACATGACACCCATACAAAGGAGTGGGTATCTCCACCAATCATGAAAACCAAATGCAATTGGAACGTGATTCAAAGATAACCATGAAAAGGAATTCAGCTTCACTTTTTCAAGAATGTTGTGAGGATCAATTACCATATTTTTGAAAACACGGTTGTTTCTATCCTTCCATATTGCCCAAGCAGAAGCAAGCCAAATAACCTTAAAATAAATATGTGAAGATCGCGGCATACCCGTCAATTTAACAAACTCAATAAAGTGATCATTAATCAACCCTGGACAAACGAAAGAAATATCGAGCCAATGGCAGATTAAGTACCAAACACTCCCAAATAAATTGCAACCGATGAAAAGATGATCCGTCGTCTCAATGTTACTGCACCCACCGACACACAAGTTATCATTAGGTTGCAGTACATGTCTTCGCACCAAGTTTAATCTTGTTGGAATTATGTCTTGAAGTAGACGTCAAGCAAAAAAAAAGAAACTTTAGAAGGAACCAGCTTATGCCAAACATTTTTATATGCTCCACCAATCACCAGTTCGTCAGCAGATGTGAGAAAACGATAAGTCCCACGAACTGAGTAACTATGTATAGGATCTAGAAGCCACCTCCAAGAATCCTGGATATTATCCTGCTAAATAATGTTATTCAACAAAACAGAGCACTCCCTCACACTTTCCTCCTCCCACGCCAACAAGCGTCTCCTCCATCCCCACACATTACCACCTTCCTCCCACCCCAATCTCGCCATATCCTCCACCGAATACTCCTTATACACTGATAACTCATAAAGGCGACCGAATTGCAGCCTTAAAGCTCCACCCAACCAATTATCAATCCAAAAGAAAGTATTCCGACCATTACCTACTACCCGCCTAGTATGGTCATTAGACCAACTCCCTAATCCCGACCCTACACCATCCCTCACGCAACACAACATCCGCCACCTCCCATAAGCATTTTTGCCCCCTTCTTGAATACGGCCACCCACCTCCCCATAACGGGCTTTTAACACTCTGTACCACAACCCCTCTTTATCAATCAACAACATCCAACACCACTTCCCTAACAAAGATAAAGTATAATGGTGAATAGCGTATTATTGTTTTTAATACTATTATATTATTCATATACTAATAAATGGTATATTTTGATTTAAATAAAACAATAATACATTATTCACCAATTAATTTCATTGGTCCAAACACTTTTAACACATTATATATGAAAATATTAAAAAAATATCTATTTTCAGTTAAAGATATCATTTATAAAATACCATTCCATTAACTTTGGTATATTTTTACTATATATATATATATATAATAAAATCTATTTTAATTTAATAAAATATATATTTGGTTTTATTTTTTTAAAAGTCATTTTATTCTCATGAAATAAGTTTGATAGTTTGAGAAGTATAATTAATGTTTTAATTAGATTAAAAATTTATATGAGTTAATATATAATAATATAATCTTTTGATTACAAAGTCTACTAACTTTACTTATATATGAGACTAGCAAATCCAAATCCAGGAGACTAGAGGGAGTAATAATTTTTTATACGTGCTCTATTATTTTAAATATATTAGGTGTGGAAAAATTCTAACTAGGTGTTATTAAGATTTTGTTTACAAAGTTAGTCTCACAGATAAATATTTCACCTCATGCCACAAGCAATTTCACACGAAAAAAACAACATAAATGGTCGGTCTTTCAATATAATTTCCTCTCAAAAATATCAACCAAACAGCGTATTAGCGGATATATCCACGGAATTGTTTTGTGCTGCAAGTAATACAAAGTCAAAGTCACAAGTCAAAATCCAACAAAAAATACACTGAAACAACAAACGAATTACACTCATTCTTTCTCACCACTTTCCATATCAAAATCCCAAAACTTAAGCTTATTTATATATTCATACTCATAACATAACACCTCAATTCCATCACAGCAAGATTGAAAGACATAGTAATATACATTCATTCTTTAAGTACTAACACATTTTAGTGCACAACACCATTAAATTCTACACTATGGGTGTAGCCTCACGTACATTAGAAATAACGGTTATATCCGGTGAAAATATTCATGTAACTGAGGATGCATTTGTTGTTGTTCGAGGTGAGTCTCTTAATTGTTACACAACAAAAACGGTGAAAGATAATGATGATTGTGGGAAAAACTCGAGTTTTCTTTCATGGAATGAGAAGTTTTTGTTGAACATGCCATTGCATGCAAGGTCAATCACGTTTGAGGTGCAATGCAAGAAGTTCAAAAGTGTTCGTCCTATTGGGGTGGCAAGAATAGCCGTTTCGGATATTCTAAATGGGGTCGAATCGGAAAATTGTTCACGAATTTTGAGTTATAAATTGAGGGATTGGGAAGGGAGGCAAAATGGAGTTATACATTTTGGTGTGAGGGTGGTTGTGCCGGAGAAAACATCGGTTCCGGTGGCGGAAAAGGAAACAATGGCAGATGGAAAGAGTTATGGTGATCGTTTAACCGGAATTGATGTTGGTACCAAGAACGCTAATGGTGGTGTTATTGGTATTCCTTTTGGGTGGAATTACCCCAGCATTGTTTAAAGATTTGTATTTTTAACATTATATCATTTTTTACGTTTTTTTTTTTTTTTGAAAGATCATTTTTTTGTGTATGTTTGTGGAAGATTGATGAAGTCAATTTTAATATAAGTATATTATTGATATATACACAAATGATCTACCTAAATTCAATTGTCAAAAAAAATCTACCTAAAGTCATGAATCTTGAAACTAAAAGTAAAGGGAGAAGGTGAGAAAAAAAATGTAAATAAAAAGAAGACCCGTTAGAATTAAGAGGATGTATAAGGAAATGGAGAAATATAAAGAGAATTAATTTTCCTTCAAAATAAAAAAAGAGAATTAATTTAAGTAGTAAAGCGTTCTTATCAAGGCCGGATCTTGGGGAGTGCAAGGTGTTCAATCAAGCCGGGCCTTCAAAATCTATGGGCCTCAAAAAATAAATTAAGTCTAATACTCACCCGTCACTTAAATAAAAAATATACATATTAATTCTTTTTCTTTCTTTAGTACACGTTTGAGTTTTTTTTCTCTAGACTTTAGTTCTCCTTTCCGGACATAAATTTGGTGCTATCAAACCACCCCTAATTTGTTTAATCACTTAATCAGTCAATTTGAAAAGCTATTCCATTTAAAGAATCACAACAATCATTTCTTTTTCGCATAACCATTCATTTTCCCCTTTTCCACAACTGTGAAGTGACAAATCCAAAATGACACCGTTAGGTAAATTTCACCACACCACTCTTTCACTTAATTTTTTTTTATTTCGTTTCATGTTTAGAAGTTTTTCTGATTCTGTTTTTTTAATAAAGCTTAGCTACACAAAAAAATTGTGTTTTTATTTTACTGGGGGCCTATTTTAAATTGAGAGTCGAGCCTCCTATGCCATGTGAACGACCCTGGTCCTTATGCACAACAAAGCGTTATTTTTTATTTTGTCAAACAAGGCATCATGTTTATTTGGCTCCAATGCATATATTGTCACCTCCTATAGGTTAAAAAGATGTAGCTTTATAAGATGAAGATATTTTCTTTTTCTATTCTCCATGCTTCTCACACGCCCTCCAACATTTTTATTTTACCATGTTCAGATTATATAATTTGAATCCCCTCAGAGTCCAACAAATTTTCAAAAGTCATATGTTTGACCAACATAAACATATATAACTATATCAAAAAATTAAATCATTATATATAATATGTGTTTAGTTCTTTAATGATATATATTTAAACTAAGTTGCCCCAAGGTCTATACTACAATCATCGATTTCAAGACTATCAACTTCAACCTTTACCCCATCTTAACCTTATCATCGACAACCTTCTCAAGGTTTATAAGCATCATGACATCATCATCTCCTATTATATCATTACTCATCCCTCGACTGAGTTCGTTATATCTAACCATCCTATGGATATATCTAGGCTCTCAAGACTCTGCATCATCTTGGCGGTGTTGTGTTTGTAGTACAAACGTGGGAGGAATTGGACACATGTTCCTCAGATATACATGTAATATAATTTATGACGGATACACATACATAACTTTTTTATTAACGTTAAAGATAAAAAATTATAACATTAATATAAATTAAATCCATAGAAAAAATATTACCATCATAAAATGGTTGTCATTCACATGTGCGAGACACGTGATCGGTCTTTCTATCATGATGCACTGTGAAAAGGAAAAAAGTTTCCACTTGTCCTTTTTTTTTATAAATAGTATAACTACAACATATTTATATTTATGTGCAATAAGAAAGCATGTATTGGGCATAATCTTCCATTTATCCGGAGGTGCATGCCCAACTCCATCAGGGATAAAGCCTGTTTGCCCTAGTTGAATCGATTTTGTGTCCCAATTAGTCAAAGTAACGGTTACGATCACTAGTTAGCCCTCGTAAAAGTTCAGAAGGGATAATGTGATGATCATCAACAGACATATCACATATGCCTACAACATCACGAAATCCATAATGAACATCACCTTCGATATCTTCTTGCACTTTGTATAGGAACCTTCACTTTCACATATCGCTATAACATATGTTTTTCTACCATTTCCTTCGATACATGATCTTCCAATAACAACAGTAAATCATATTTTTATTTCTTCTTCTCGAACTCATATCAACAACTCATCTCGTAATGTAAACTTTCTTTCACTAGTAAACTATATTCGATGATCAATAGAATGATTAACAAATGGAGGTAGCACCTCGGCTTTGGACAAATGGATTATCACCTCGGTGGGTTGTTCAAATTTCCAAATTATAAAATTTTAACGCCGACAACAAAAAATCATGTGTTCAAAGAAAAACACAAAAAATCGAATAATGAAGCTTTCATAGTCACATTAATTTAGCATTCACACGAAAATATTTATATGAAGTCTATTGATAATTTCTCCCATACTATGGTGTTTTTGAAGGTGAATGTGAGAAAGATGGTGAAGTTTTGTCAAGTTATGGGAAACATACACACACACACACAATCAGGTTTCGGATTATATAATTGGAAGGTAGGAAAACACACACCAGATTATATACCACGAATTGTGATTTTTTCAAGAAAAAAGTCGGCATGCCATGGGAGAGGTTGAAAAGATGAACGGGGTACTTTAGTCCATATAAAGGGCGCGCGAGAACCCCGGATTGTGGGAAAAGAAAGACTTTAAGATGTATGTAGACATACATTGTCCTCCAAATTTCCAAAAATAAAATAAAAATTAGATTGAAACTTGGAAATATCGATGATGAAAATTAAGGAGTTCGGATTCCCTTCCATCCATTTAGAGTATCATCCCCTTAGCTCATTTAGGGTCATGGATGCAATACATGTGACAAAGTAACATCTAAGGGCTGAGATTAACATTAAACAAATAAATATTTATTTAATAAAATAAATAAACAGTTCACATTTATTTATTCTATTCACAACTGAAACATTCTCTCTTCCCGTGCACGCTGTCAGATTTACGCCTCTTCTCTCTTCCTCTCATCGACAACGACGGTCTCTATCCCAGCGTCGCCCATCTCCACCCCATGATCTCTAGGAGCGGCCCTCTACATATTGTCGTTGTCGTCATGAAATAACACAGTGTCGCCGTCGTCATAAACAAGTTTGGGTGGCTGTCACCGGCATTGAGAGAGAAAGAGGAGTTACAACGGTGAATTTTGGTTTGGTTTGGTTTAGGTCGATTCAAATGATTTGACATTTTTAAAACAAAATTAACTTATTTTAAATACTTTTTGGTGTCTTATTAACATTTTTTTTTTTGTCAAGTAGCCTAGTGGATAGAATTCACATTTTTTCAAGGTGAATAAGTGGGGTGTCCGGGGTTCGAACACCAACCCCTGCATATAATAATGCATGTCCCTGTCAACTAAGTGATGCTCACGGGGACAACCTTTTTTTTTTTAAGGAAAGAAATTTATATCATTTCATTACTTATAATGTGTTCAATACAATCTGGTATTTCTACCAAAATCTGAAAACTAGCTAAAGATGTGGCCTCCTTAGCTAATCTATGAGCTGCCTCATTTGCTTGTCTCCTCACAAACTCAACACTAGAGTTGACATAATATTGTTCAAAGATAGTTTTACAATTATGGATAATCATCTCAAATTCCGCAACATCCTGACGTGCAGATGAAAAACTATCCATCACTTTTTGGCATCAAGTTCAAAATCGATAAGTACTAGGTGTAATTGATGGGGACAACCTTTTAATTATTATAAAAAAAAAATCTTATTAACCTTTATTATAAATTTATTTGACGCACAAAGTTATGGAGAAGTGGTAACATTTTGTATGTACACGGTTCATTGGGAACAATTTATTGAACGAATTGTAAAATGATGTTTAACGATGAATATTTAAAGCCACGTAAGAGGTGGTGAAAAACCAAATTGAAAAGCTTGTGTAATATAACGATATAGGCTCTGTTTGGTAAGACCATAAAACGAGCTTATAGCTTATAGCTGATAGCTTATAAGCTCGTCTGACAAAAAAAGCTCTGTTTGGTAACAGTTTTTTACAACGAGCTTATAGCTTATTTCACGAACTTCCATGAGCTCATAAGTTATTTTTCAGACGCTACTCCAAGTAGCGTTTGAGCTTATAGCTTATAGCTTATCTTTTTTTCTTCCAATTTTACCCTTATTGTTTTATCTAAAAACCAATTCTACCCCTTTATAATTTGTTTAAGTTACATTTATTTTGTTTTGACTAACATGTTAATGTTATGTTTATATTTTTTTTTCTTAAAAAAAAAAAAGTTTATGTTATTTTATTTTTTTTCAAAATGTTACGTTCTTACGTGCTTTTATATATGTCATATTGTTATGCTTTTTTCAGGGACATTACAAAAGTAGCGTAATTCATTATATTCATTGTTACGTTACTTTTTTCATTAAAAAAAAGTATTGTTATGTTATATTACTGTCACTTGCTACAATAAATTACGTTTATAATTTTCTTTGTTAGTTGAAATTAACGTTCTTTGGTTAAGTTTATAGTTTATAATTTTATTCTTAGGTTTATAAGTTAAAATGGATAGATAGAAACATAGTTTTTTTTTTTGCTCGTTATAAAACTTGAATGAAATAAAAGTTTAAAATAAAATCTTAGTGGAAAATAATACTAAATTTTAAGTATTCTAAATATTTTGTAAAGAATAAAGTGTTTTAAATATTAATTGTTGTAAATTTTATTATGAATTCAGAATGTCCTTTTATGTCATTTTACATTTATCAACTAGTTGAACCGCTAATTTAACCAAACACTCCAATTAGCTTATCAGCTATCAGTCATCACCTATAAGCTATCAGCTATAAGCTATAAGCTATAAGCTATCAGTTAGCTCATCAGCTATCCGCTAATTTTTACCAAACAGAGCCATAAACTATGTTCTCGCAGCTGATAACAACAAAGCACCAGTGGTCTAGTGGTAGAATAGTACCCTGCCACGGTACAGACCCGGGTTCGATTCCCGGCTGGTGCAATTTCTGATGAAGGAGCTATGATGATAATGTTTGTGGTGTTGGGTAACATCACCTGTCCTGATATACTGGATGACAAATATACCCCTGAGCTCCTTCTTTTTGCTTTTTTTCCTTTAGCCACGAGTTGGGTAAAGAGGGTGTGCGAAGACATTTGATTAGAGTAACATAACAAGAAATGCATCATAAATATCACTGTTTTTCAAACATGGTCTTTCACATAACTTTCAGAGTTTTATACACTTCTAACTCAATTTTAGAATGTTACGAAAAGGAAAAATGAAGAGGATCCTATCACACCATAAAATCATGTCAGACGGCCTAACATATTTACTTTCCTAGTGAGTGTAAATCATTCACAGAAGAGTTGTAGCCAAAGATAGCAAAAACAGGGGTGCATGTAGCAACAAATTGTAGCCAACAAATACGAGCCTTTTAAAATCTGTGGCCCATTTTTGTGATCCAAACTTGTTGTTGTTGTACTAAGCCTTCATCTTAAGAAAAGACTTGTTGCTCTTCAGGCTTCTATTTTTTCTCGCAGCCACCCCGAAAAAAGACCAAAATACATCCAATGGAAGTTAACGACCGTTGAGGGAGACATTTTAAATTGATTATAATGATTTAAAAAATAATTGAACCGCTTTCAAAAATGTCAAACTACACTTAACTACCATTGGAGAACCGAACGGTACTAAAGTGCCGCTCGGGGGAAGCTCTTGAGAAATTGAAGAAGCCTAAAGAGAAATTTCCTCATCTTAAACACATCCCCAATAAATCCCTTCATCTTAGTCTAAAATCAAGAAACCAAAAATTTGTGCTTGTTACAATGATAATTTTTCTTTCTTTCAGTTTTTAACAATTTTTTTCATATATCACTATGTTTTTGGAACCTACTCAAAGTAACTTTTCATTAAAATGATGTATCATTTTTTTTTCCATAGATTATAACCGTTTCTTATTAGCAAAAAAATATATTATATATGATTGTTTCTAAAACGTTAATCAAACAAAGAGAGAACCGTAAAAATTTCTTATGACTAAGGTTCGAATCATGAACCTTGCATATATTATGCATTTCCCATATCAACTGAGCTAATAAACATTTTTAATATAGAAATAAAAAAAAAATCATATATAACTATGTAATTTTTAGAGAGAACCCTAAAAAGTTATTTTTGAGGAATGTTTGGCAAGAAGATTTGGTAATGGCGAAACTATTTCCATCTAGAAAGATCATTGGATAGAAGAGGGTCTTTCGTGCTCTAAATTTAGTTGTCTTTTTTATCTTCATATTGATGGTAATATCTTAATAGCGGAGATGCGGAGGTTAGGATGGGGGTTGAGGGTCAGGGGTGGAGTGGAGGTGGATGAGGAGCATGTTTTTGGATTTTGGGTGTTGTTTTTTGTTGTGTGATATTTCTTGTAGGATAATATAATTGATAAATGATTTGTAGTTGTATTCGATTAAAGGAGTGTATCGTATTTTGACTCAAGAAGAACATTATGTGTGAAATCCTTTTACAAAACTTATTTGGAATAAAGGAATGCCTCTTAAAGTTTCTCTTTTTCTTTGGAGAATTCTGAACAAGATGATTTTAACCAAAGCTAATTTGGTTCGTCGCATAGTTTTTCATTATGATTCGTTGGCGTGTCCAAGTGATTGCGGCAAGGATAAAATTATTAATCATCTATTTTTTTTAATGCGATTTCTTCGAAAGTATTTGATCTTCAATGTTGCAATGGCTGGAGTTTTTTTTTTTAAGGGAAATTTGCCATTTTTTCATCGGGAATTACTTATACTTTTTTTATTATAAAACATTATAAAGGCAATAACTAATCGTAACCTTTTTTTTTCTTGACATAATTCTTTTAATTCTTAGTTCGAACTTCGGTTGCTATATGTTGTTAAGTTTATTGTTTATTCAAATTAAAGATATAAATAATAAAATAGATAGCAAAGAAAGTACGTAAGCAAACACCTAAGCCACATGATTTTGTAGTATATAGTCCCAATTTGTATTCCTAAATACACACAAACATATAGCCAACTTCGTAAAAATAAACTTAGGCTATATTTGGCAAAGTGATAATCAAGATATTTTTTCTATTTGGATATTAACATAGAATAAATAATTGATGGACCACCTAAAAGGCCATCACAATTAATAGCTAAAGCCATAAAATTGTATTTCAGGACAATCCCATCAAAGTCACTCATTCCCCGTATGGACAACAAAAGCTTAAAATTTGAAATAGATGAAATAACCATAAGAGTTTAATTTATACATATTTTTCATGTAATATTCTATGTTAATATTGTCGATAAATTACAATCAATCAAATGAATGATTTAAAATTTACTTATGAATTAAGTCAAACTTTTTTAATAATTTGATAATTATAATTGATTGATAATGTAAGATAAGATATCTTTATATTGACAATGTTTACAAATTAAATCCATAATAATAAAATAAGGTAAATTAGATATAGTTTTCTAATCCAAATAAATCAATATAATACATCCAAATGTCTTTTTTTTAGAAGATTAATACATCCAAATGTTGACATCATTGTCTAGTATAATGTTTCAAAGATGTGGGGACGTAGTAGAACCCACTAGCATGTGTGAGAAACAAAATGAGTTTTGGATTGCATAAGAATTGACAATGAAAGAGTGAGAGAGGGTACATAGCATAGGTGATTTCAATATAGAAATAACAAAGAGAACCCATGATATAATGTCCTCGAGCTAACAAAACTAAAAAGGCCAACTGCCATTCCCTCTTTCTGATACCATTTCGTTTTCTTGACTTTATTATAATCGTCCACACCTACAAGGTATTGGGATTTGAGAGATATTACACACTCACGTGTATATTATATCCTTGTTCTTCATATATATGCATGCATGTATCTTAAAAAGGAAAATATACTATTCATGGCACAAATTTATCATCTATGTGCATATATATATATATATGACCTGGTTTCAAATTGTGTTGTCAAATAAATTGAGTTTCAACCAAATTCAAATTATTAATGAATTTTAGTTAAGAAGGATTGTTTATGGAATTCTACTTTAATTCTGGAATTTTAATTGAATTTTACTTATCTTCTTGCTTAACTCTAAATTTGTGCGGCCATCTTCCTATGGGAATATGAGAGGGTTGAGAGAAAAAAAATTGTGTTGTAAACGTGGGAGGGTGGAACTAGAGTGGAAAGAGGTCAGACATACCGATTAAGATTTGAGTTAGAATACATCATTCATATTTATTTCAGACCTAACTTTTTATTAGTGAAGACAAGACTTTTTAGAAGTCCATTTAGCTAAAAATATTTCGCCATGTGTCCTAAAAAAAACTTTTCATGTTTGTTAAGTAAACTTGGTCTACTTAAGTAGATATGAATAATATTTTATTACTATTATTTTTTGAACATTTTTTTTTTTTGAAAAAAATCAAACTAATCCACTAAAATTGATCGAACCAACCTAAATAGGTTATTAAAAGTGGGAGATGGAACTAAGAGTTGGAATATGTCAGACCGCCTGACTGGGATGTACAAGTTAGCGTACATCAAGCTCATTTCAAAGATTTTATTAGAGAAGACTAACGGCTATTTAGAAGCACATTTAGCTAAATATATAAGGCCGCGCATGTAAAAAATGTCTATAAAATTGGTCTATTTAAGTAAATATGAATAATATTTGTATTGCTATTGTTTTTTATGACAATTTTATTATACTATTATCATAATAGTTGTGTACCTGTATTAATTTATATAAAAAAATTATCTTTGAAGGTGATAAAAAACACAAAAAATGCACTTGAATTGTATTATATAAAACTCATTTTACGATTCATTTCAATACCTTTCAATTTTATTTGAGAAATATCTTTAAACAACAAAGATTTTCTCTTCAAACAAATTTAAAAGAACAATATAGATAAAAAGAGAAGAGATAAAATCAAATTATTATTTTATACTAGTTCACAACTTAATTACTCCCAAATAGTTTAATCAAACTAGAATACAAGTATTTTATATGCCTCTTCAGGCTTTATGTATCTTTCCCAAGCTTTATCAGAGTCTATGAATTATAAAACCTCTAGAGGATCAATGTATTCTTTCTAGAGCCTCATTAGACTCCATGTATTATCGATTCTCTACAGGCTTTGTGTATTCTTTATGCAAGCTTCATCAAGCATCATCTGTTGAGGCAAAATCCAAAAGAATATTGTAAAGATAAGAAACTTCATTGATTAAGTGATTAAAGGATTTTGATCCATAATTGTTATTTAATGTGTGCTCTTCAATGATTTAATTAAGACATTAGAAGATCTTAAATAATAAATAAATCACATCAAAGACAATGCACAAACAATCATTCAAAAAGAGTTCAGAATGTTTAGAAAACATGGAAAATACTTGGATCTAAAACATTTTCTTCCACTATCTTCTTCCAAAATCAATCTCTTATTCCATCCCAAAGTATAGTGATGTTGTTTGGGAAGACACCTCTACTTCTACTCACTTTGTCTACTATGATACCAAGCTTATCTCATGGAAATCATCCATGCAAAGAGAACTAGCAAAATCATCAAATGAAGCTGAGTATAAACATTTAGCCAACATTGTAGTTGACCTATATCATGGATCAACTACCTTCTTAGTTCTTACTTAATTTTGGTGTATCATTTTGGACCTTCTTGTGACAATCTGAATGCTACATATCTTAATTAAAAACATCATTAGTGATTATTAATAATTAAATGATATTTATTTATAAAAATTAATTATTCAATTAATATATACATGTACATACATACATACAAAGTGTGTGTATCTATATGTTTTTTTTGTTTTGAAAGTGTGTGTATCTATATGTATATTGACTTTGTTTAAGAGTTTGGAGAGAAGGGAAAGAGATAGCTTTTAGGAAGAAGACGAATAAAATATATAACAATATCGATTTAATTTAAGAATTCATATAATTTAACCGCTCAAAATCCTTCTCCAATACAAATTTTTAGTTTCCCATACGAGGACGAGTTTTGTATATATGAAGAATAATAAACCCCCAAAGCTTTCCCTTTCAAAATCTTATATTTCTTTTATTTAATCATTCCTTGTTTTCAAAACTCTCATTTCTTCTCCTTCAAACTCGTATATAAAGCATTTGTTTAAAAGTTTGGAGGGTTTTGAAAAAAAATGAATGAGAAAGTAAAAGAAATATGAGACGTTGGGAGGAGGGAGTTGAGAGTTTAAATGTTTATTCATAATACAAAATCCTCTCATTGGGGAACTCAAAAATTGTACGAATTTTTCAAATTCAATCTATTTTGTTATAATATTCTTAAAAATTAAAATAAATTAATCATTAGCATTGGTTTACAATTTTCTAAAGTTCTTCATTTTTGTATATATTTCTTACCCTCCAAAGCCCTCTAACCAAACTCCCAAAAACAAAGTGTTAGTGTTTCATTATTGGAAGGGGCTTCAAATGATTTGTATCCCCTACATTGCACGTGCATGATACATCAAATGTGAATATTGTTAGATCTAAATAGAAAAATATACTCTCATTAAATCTAACGATCTCCACACAACTACCATAAATGTCCATTTCTGAGCTAGACAAGGGAGAGCCCGACATGCATAATTACGATTATGGATGTGTTTGTTCCACAACAATATTGGCAAAGTGCATAAATGAAGGCCAAGCCATTCATTGAATGGATAACATCTTATTTGTCAATTGAAAGCAATTGATTGAGTATAAGTAGGTACACTATAAGTCTCCAAAAGAGATTTTTATCCATACACTCATGGTGACTGGTTAGATCCTTATATCCATTATTAACATTATTAGGAAAATGATGTGTTATTATCTATCAAGAGTTGAGAAACGACATGAAGTAAGAGTCACTTTCAAAGTTAGAAAATAAATTATTCTTACCTATCTTCCAAAGTTAAGTGTTTTTTGGTCGGAGTTCGAATCTGAACCTTACATATATTATATTATTGATTGAGTTAAGTTTATAAGGACAAAGTTAAGTGTCTTTACAAGCAGTAACTAGTTTGTATAAAATTGCAATTTTTTTTTCATCTTATCCGGATTTAATTAACTAGGTTATTTCATCTTCGGTTCACATATTAAAACTTTTCTACGATGTATAGTCAAATGGTTGGATTTGTTATACGATTCTAAAAAAACTTTTACATGCATCCGTGAGAAGAAAATGACAAATATCTTTTCCTTCTTTTTGTTTGAACATAAATTTTAAATATATATATATATATATATATATATATATATATATAAGGAGATATCAAATTACTACAATGGTGTAACATTGAATAATATTATACTTTCAATAATGTTTTACTCGATACATGATTTACATAAATCTAAAATGATTTGATATATTATTGACATTCTTTCCGATTAACTAATGTTGCAGTAAGAAAATAAACACATGTGTAGCATATACAATTTAAGTCTTCGAGACTACAATAATTGTCTGAAAATTCAACATGTATATACCTTGAATGCGAAACTAACATAGTATTTACATTCATGGTGTTTTTTATGATAAAAGGAAATTGCCTAAGGGATTAAGGAACACAATGAGGGGTGTCAAACTCTAGTACATCAAAATGCATAGAAGACGCAGAGAAGGAGAAACATCTAAAATGTTCCAAGAGAAGTCACATGAGTGGCCTAAATGAGCAAGATCATTAGCCAAAGAATTAGCCTCACAATAGTAAACGTTGCAGATCCGATCCGGAAACATGAGTATTTCAGTGATTTGATTATAGTCATATTTGTAGACATGTTAAAGCTACACAAGAGAAAAATTATCATAAAGAGAAGTGTGAGTCTTTCAAAGTCTGGAATGTTGGTTTGGTTGATTAATGTTATTACATAAACAACATTCATGGTCTTTCACTAAAGATTCAATCTTTTTTCTCAAAAAAAAAAAAAATCTAAGATTCAATCTTGTTCATCATTATTTAACTATTACTTATTTAGAAGTCATTTGTGCATATAGGTTTTTTATTGTAAAATTAATTAAAATCAGTCAAATTAGTCCATGTAATCTTCCACTTGTAAGCAAAATTGGTTCTTCTAGAATTGAACCAATGGAAAAGGAAACTCACCAATATTTTCAAGCAAAGTGATTTTTATAATGTGGCATGCACACGAGGATGTCACATATGCATTTAACACTCAACCACCCTCTAATAGAAAAACTTGAAAGACTACAATGTTTGATACATTATTCATTGAAAAACTTTTTTGTGTATGCATAATATTCATGACCAAAAATGACCAATGCTTACCATTTTGAATATCAATTTAGATATTTTGTTTGTTTTTAGATGAAGTAGTAAACACCACTAAAACTTATACACATAATTGTAGGTCTCAGATTCGAATCTACATAAACATGTTCAATCAACCAAACAATTTTAACATTATCAATTGAGTTAGGATGTATGAAAATCAGTTCAATTGTTTATTACATTAGAAAATGTGAATCAAAAACACCCAAATTATCATGAATAGATCACAAGCCATGTCAACAAAAACAAAAGAGCATAAACCTCCAAGTATATCACATCATTATCATTATCATTATCATTATCATCACTATGGTAAATGCATTGGCAAGTATGAGCATGAAAACAATCCCTCTTGCATCCAAAATGGCAAATATCTTACAAAATCACAACACTTCTTTCCTTGTCAACTAATGCTCATAGACAAAACTCATGTCAGAACCTTATTGGTTAGCCTCACGCAAAGGAAGAAAATTCCACAACTTGTGCATTAAATGTTGCCAACAATTTTCCCAACAAATTCTGAATCCTCATTTAATGCATTTGAGACATATCACCACCATCTACACCTCTCTATCACATTCATTTTCAATCTTTACCGCGTGAGTAACACAAGATCTTCATGCCCTCAAGGAATTTACTAAAAACTCTACAACTCCATGTAAGTTAATACATAGTTTAAATTGGAAAAATGATTGATATAATTTTGAATGAATTGCTTGTTATAGTTTAAATTGGAAAAATGATTTCAATTCAGTAATTTAGAATTTTAAAAATAAAACTATTTATTTATCATAATTACAATCATTTTTTAAGAAAATCAAGTCATGCAATGATAGATAACTCATTTTATAAAGTAGAAATAATTTGTCTCATTTTTTCAAAACCGTAAAAAAACATTGATGAAAACTTAATTAAATGATTGTTTTTTAAGTTTAACAAACAAGTTCTAAATTTAACAAATGACACATAGTAACAACAAAATATCTCCCTAAAATCAGATACTTATTAAATATAACATTGAGACAATTACTACTAATATTATCAACAAAACTATACTAACAAAAAAAACAATATTATTTGTAAATATAAAATTGTGTCATCTCCACTATTCCTTTCATTGATGTTTTTTTCAAACTAGGGGAAACAAAACAAGAGTCAATACCCGAACCACGATCCTTGCCTTGTGTTAAGGAACCTAACCCTAAACAGATAGATATCCTTACCACCATGCAAGGAACCTTTTTTTCTTCCATGAGTGGTTCGTTCTTGACTCAAACACACCCCAATAATCCCACCAATTACATTTTTACCCTTTTACCAAAACAACAACAAAACAATAGTAGTAGTAATAGTAGATATAGAAAAACAAAAAATTTAACAAAACCACTTAAGTCACGTGACTCAGCTTTCACATTGAAGTGCTGCTTTGATTTTCTGAACAGTGCATGAAATGAGATTGTTCACTGTTTCAACTGATTCCACGGTGAGTTTTGCTGTAGGAAGACTATTCACAAGGATTTGAAACGCCACAGTTAAAAGGGACCCGCTTACACGCGCCTCGCCGCCTCCATTTGCGGTCGCATCGCCATTCTCTAGTCCACGTGACCCAGGACCGTCAGGGACGATGGCAAAGCCGGATGGTAGTAATGCCACGTAAGCTGAATCGCCACCATTCATGACAACATGCATAGCTGGAATATCGACCGGCGCGTAGACGACAAGCGACCCCGCTTCGTCTATGCATGTTTCTTGTAGTATCAGCATGCTACTCTGATTGGAATTCATTGCCTACAAAATCAAAATAAATAATTAAAAAACACAAATTAATGTATAATTGAGAATGAATCATGAAATATAAATTATTATGTATTGTCATTTTCTTGATGAGCTAAGCTAGTCAAACCAAGATACTAACATTTTCCAATTTTTAAAAACTACGAAATGTAGTAATTTTGATTAAACATAAACAAAGGGTGGGGTGGGACCATATGAAATAGGAATTCATAAGATGACAAGTGTATTTTGACTTGTTATAAAAGCTTATCTAAGTGAATCATCAAAGTTTGTGCTTGTAGTTCCTTCAGAAATTTCCTTCTTGTCCTTCTCAACTTTTCAACCTCTCAAAATCCAAACACTACCGACAAACAAACAAGCCACATTCACATTTCAACGTTGAACTTGTTACACTATTACAACTTGCTAGTCCATGTAGTTATAACGTTGTCACATCTCAACATTGTTGTTATTACAAGTTGTTATTATTATTATTATTATTATAAAATGATAAAGAAATAAAGAAAACTTACACTAGCACGTAAAAGAGAAACACAGTTGCCATGATCTTGTCCTTTAGCAATATGAGCCATCTCTTGCATAGGACCACCATTCGACAGTATATCCCATTCACTACGGAGCCTCTCATCGCGCAGAAAATCAAACAATCTTTGAGGCGAAACCGGGAGCCAAACTGACGTGGCTGCGCTCAACACGATCCCTGGTGGCTCGCCTGGATCATCGATGCTCTTTCGTGTCATCACCCTCACGTCTTCGTCTACATTACCAGGGTTAAGTTTGTTCCATTTGTGGACCGTGGAGGCACAGACCCCGGCACAGAAGTTGTTAGTCATTCGTTGTGCGAGCTTCAGCATGCTTCGCCTTCCTCCTGCTGTTATTGCTGTGAGACATTCATAAAAAAATAGATTTAGTTCAGATTATTGTTAATCATGCCATCATTGAATGTTTTTAAGAAGTAAAATGTGCTAGAGAAATTGGAACATTGTATCATTGTATTAGATTTATTTTATGATATATGTGAGGATCATATAACATTTTTTTACTAAAAGAGTGATATTCTTTCCCTTACTAATATTTATGATTTATTAATATCGTAAAATGTGGAAATATTTTGAATTTACAACCAAATTTGTTCCTATAAAAGATTTTTTTTGGAACCAAAACAAAATAAAGTTTTAAGATGCAATGATAAAATTTTGATAATTTTATAAAAAGAAAAAATATATATTTATTATCAAAATATATTTATGTGTAGCAATGGTGCTATGAGTAGTTGAGTTAGAGTAATACCAGAGTGGTCTCGAGAGGGAGCGGCAGAGGACATTAATATGGCAAGGCACTCGCACTGGCGTTGTAGGGTAGCGATCCAACGAGATGCGCCAAACCCCATACCTGAGCTCAACAGAGGTCGATACAGCTGGTGGACTTGATTTTCCTCATATTCTGTATGTTCCACCCATGTCACCTGCAAATTCATCAATGAAAAAACACATATAAGTCATGCCAACTTTTCCAACTTTGCATTCAATCCACATATCCTTGTATGACAGTACATACACATTTCTCAAGTTCTATTCAATATTACATTCATATACTACAAGAGAAACTATTTCTAATATTATTTTTATGTTGTCATTACATTATGTATATATGCAGCATGTATGGAAAGGAAAATCAAAACAAATCTTGACCTTGATATAGAAAATTACTACTTATATATAGAAGAAAAATAGTCACATAACACTAAAATTATGAATTAAGTCACACTTACACCTTAACTTTTTTTCATGCAAATCATATATTTCAAAATAGAACTTAATAAATTTCAACTTTCTAATATTGAAAAGAAATCATATTTTCCATATATAACTTACTCTAACATTTTATCAAGTTTTATCTTGTACTACAAATTAGTAACATGTGTCCAAAAAACAATGTACTAGTAATATGATAATTATATGATGAGAGATGATTGGTCATCCCAATAGAAAGGACAAGAGGTATCTCATGGACCATTTACATAAAATAGGGTACTATTGATAAAGTCAAGCAAGATTTTTAGGAACAATGGGGACTGTGAGAGCATCGAGATTTGCCAATCTAAACAAATACTCACAAGAAAAAGACAAAATAGCCAGTCTCTTATATGTTTGACCCTAATGAAAATGAGTAATAAAATAGGCCTTGAACTATGCTAAATCCAAATCTTGTGAATTAAATAATGCTTGTAAGGAACTATCTATATAGCATAATAGATAGGAATAGAAACTTTGTATATATTGTTTATTTGTTTATAGAATCAAAATGTACGTATAAGATTACAAGGAAAATATTGCTAATCTAGTCAATAAGTTTCAAAAGGTACAGAAATTCAAGTGATAAGAGGCTTCTATATATTAAAATAGTGGATTAATCTATACTTTAGGCCACATGGGGTGTATTATTTAAAGATTAATTGTTGAAAACTTTAAGATTAGAATTTGTAATTGTTTATGAGAAGCATCCTACTCAGGTGCAATACAATTCTTTGAAAAGTGGAAAATTCATATTTAATATGGGAATTATAATTGACAGAGTAGTTATATAGTGAGTAGTCACTAGACTAGTTAAGTTACTTTGAATAATGAGCTTTTTGATTAATTAATAGCTTTGAAAAGCAAAAGCCCCGTGATTCCTTGACCTTGTGTTTTGCTTCACTTCACTTGAATATTCTACTCACCTCTTTTGATCAACATGTTACTTGAACAAGGGTAAATATACGAGTAAATATTCATTTTGGACCGCAAAAGTGTGTCACGCACGTCACTATAATTTTTAAATGTATCAATGATAAACACATTCGGAAATGTTTTTGTAACTTAGGTAAATTCAACGTGTCTAATACGGTGAAGGACTAAAATGACTGTTAGCTTTTACTCGAAATTAAAACATACATCCAATAGACACAGGCATTGTCTACTCATCACTCTCATAGCACACTTCAACTGTGAGGATACCCTCATGTGTTTATTGAAGATTGAAGACTAATCATGGTGGATTAGGATAAAAAAAATTAATCCACTTGGCAAATTAAATAAACTTAAGGAAGATATGAAAGTAAGTGAGAGATATATTTAGTAGCTGCATGGTAAATAGTAACTCTTAACTCTCCCTAATATTAAAATAAAAGAAGTTCAGAACACAATGTATAGAAGAATGTAAATCATTTTTACTGTCCACAAGAAGATGTGGAAACTAAAAAACATGAAATGTAGGGATTATAAAAACCATCAAACACACTAATAACAAGAATAAGAAAGCATTTTTGAAATTTAATTACCTTGGAGTAACCATTTGGCATATCTTGCACAACACAGCCAGAGGGAAGCTTCCTACTGTTCACAAAACTTGTAGCACCAGAAGTTTCTCTGATTGTATCTACAGACACGTCAACCACAGCCCAAACACCTTCTGCATGCTGCTTGCAAAACCTAAGGAAATTTACCTCGCGAACCGGAACCAAAGGCGATAGCACATGAAGTTCAGCTTGCATCTGAAAAAACACAAACTTTATAGTCAAAACACCGAAAATACAACTGTTTTGCTAGAGCTAATTCATGTAATGCTAGCTCTGTCAATCACGGATTGCGTGAAATAGCAGTTTGTTTAAATACCGCTACGCTATAATTGCTATTTAACTAGACAGTAAAAACATAACAAATTTTACTTACTAGTTGAAGTGCACCATTTCTTGTTCCATTTATTCCATTAGATATCACTTCATTGGTGGAGGTTCTTGCAATGATACAAGGAAACATCTCTATCCATCGATTCTGTTGAAAGAAAAGAACCAAATCAGCTTCATAATTATATTTCTACATAGAATGAGAAAATAATTTGAACAAAAATGTAAAACCATCCTCATAAAAGGTAAAACAATTTGCAAATTCATAGATAAGAACACAATGTTTAAGAAAAAGGTACGTGACTCCAATCAAAAACACGACATCAAAGTTTTTCTTATAATTATGCGACCGCAATTGAGGCTGCATCGATAAAATTAACAACTTGTGAAAAGTGAATTACAAGTTTAGAAGCTCACCGAGTCCATAAGAGTTTCAACAAGGGCCAAGCTATTGATGATGACAGTACCAGTTTCCCTTGAGGCCTCAGAAACAAAACCATTAGGTTTCAAACCAATGCAAGGAGTGAATGTCCTCATATATTCCTCATGGTTCAAAATTTCCCTTCCTCCCTCTATACTCCTAATCCAAAGAGGGTCATTAGTTTGTGCCATCTTAACCAACTCATCCATAGCAGCCAAAGCAAGTTCAAGAAACATAGACCTTTCGACCGATCTATCAAAGCCAGTAGTCACCATAGATGTTTGTCTAGTTGAAGGAGACACAATGGCTAAAGGGTTATTAGACATTCCTGAACTAAAATCAGGTAATGTTGAAGGCACATTGTTCATCACATTAAAACCGTTGTTGTTGTTTCCTCCAACACCAAGCTCTAAACTTGAGTTTGGTAGCGAAGAAATCGGACGGCCTAAAAACTTTCCAGCAAGTGCACAAACTCTATCTAGCTCGTCCTTCAACCTTGCATTCTCAATTCGAAGGTGTTGTTCCTCGAGTGAAATCTCGCCGATCATAGCTGGGCCACCACAATTTGAACAAATAGGATTCCTCATTGCATCCCTTATAGACATATTCTCAGCTCTAAGCTTATCATTCTCTTGCCTAAGCAAATTGTTCTCATGCCTTTCCAATTGAGTCTAGTACAATTGTACAAACAAAAAGTTAGAAACACAAAAAAGGTTATTGAAAAAAAACTCAAAAAGTAAGTAAAAAGTAAACCATGTGAAAACGAAAATGAAAATGACTTTTGATGTCATATCACACACCTTCATTTGTGTTCTTCGATTTTGGAACCAAAACTTAACTTGTCTTGTTTCCAAACAAAGCCTTTTGCTAAGTTCCAATCTTTGCTTCTCATCTGGGTGAGGACACTCCTTAAACAAACTATAACACCATTTCAAAACAAAAACATGATTATTAAAATCTACAAAACAAACCTTGAAAAAACAAAAACACAAAAATGGTAAAAGAAAAATACGCTTCAAGCTCTTGAATCTGTTGAGGAGTGTGTCGGTGATATCTCTTCTTCCTAGGAGGCTTATCATCAGCATCTTGTTCATCACCAGAAACACCATCCAAGTTATCACTACCAGATCTACTTTGTTCCTCTTCTCTACTTCTTCTCAAACCATTTTGCTCAAAATTCCCATGCATTGATCCATTCACATCTTCATGTCCATCATTATTAGTTTGCTTCATTTTTTCCATCAAACAAATCAAAAGGGTCGTCAAAAAACACAACCAAATTTAAGAAAACAAACAAAAAAACAAGATCTTTCTTAGTTCTTACAAGTGCAAGTGATAATCCAGGTGAGTTGAACATTGATTTAGCCAAAGCTGGAGAAGTAACGAGACGAGGTTGAGAGAAAGAACCAAATGGCATTCTTTCGTTGTTGTAAGAGATTTCACCTATATTCCTCACACCTCCACCACCTCCTGAATTGTTCTCTACAAACCCCCCAAAACTCATCAAATACCCCACTTTTTTTTCTTCAATAAAAAAACCACCCAAATCCAAAAAGTTGAAAACTTTTTCCAACCCCTTAATCACAAGTAAATCTTGGTGTCAGCAGAATCATCAAAAAGTTCAAAAAAGTACTACAGAACTTTGCAAGCAAAAAATAAAAAACAAAAACACAAAGACAGAGAGATTAAGGAGACAAAGAGTCAAATGAGAAACACCAATGTCTCAAAACTCTCTCTGTTACAAAAGAACATAAAAAAAAAAAGCTGTTTTTTTTCTGTGTTATTTTTTGTTGGAGAGAAAGAAAGAGAAAAAAGGCAAGATTTTGCTCTTCGTTCTCAGTCTCTCTCTCTCTTTTCAGTGACCCTTTTGAGAGAGAAACAGTGTAACACTGAGAAAGGTTGAAATAATGAATCAAGTTGATTTAGGTTAAATGAAAAAAGAACCCTAATAGTGTTTTTTTGCATGCTTGACTATTTTTCAAAGAGTAGTTTTTTATTGTTTTAGAGAGAGAGAGAGAGAAGAAGTTTGAAGATAAAACGTAAAGATGTGGAGTGATTGAAGCCTTACAAATAGATAGATCCAAAAAGGGTCGGTTGACTCTTTGAAATACTACTGTGTCCATTGTCTGTAACCCTATAAAGCCTGTGATTGACGGTGAAAATTGCTTTCTCACTTTTTCATTGCTTTTTGTGGGGATATACCTATGGCTATGGGGGGTATGTGAAAAGTAAACTTGGAACTGATTGAGTGTTTCATGCTTCAGATTTTGTTTATCAGATTCTATTCAAATCATATCATATCAGAGATTTCTTTCTGATATTGTCCTTCACATTATATTATTATACTCCTTCATCACATTTTTTACCATTAACAAGTTATTTTTTATTTATAAATGTGACCGAATAAAATAGTATATGAAACTTCATCTAAAATGAAATATAAACAAAGGTCTTGTTAATTGGTTTCCTTTCGGTGGTAATGGTTAAGCAAATCAAATCAAAATGGTAGTTCTACGTTACAAACTACAATTTTTAAACTTGTAAAAAGTTTAATTCATCATTTTTTACTACTCCCTCTGTCTTTATATCTAATCACTCATTTGATTTTATTTTTGTCTTTAAACCTAAACCTCTTTTCAAATTACTAGATGCATTTTTTCCTATACATACCCTTAATTAATAGTACTAATTTGTCTTGAAATATGAAAGTCAAATTTAATATACATACAAATAAAGGACAATTTGATAATATTAACATACAAAACAAAACAGACACATTAATTACACTGACAACTTTACTTTTCTTTAAGAAATGTAAAAAATGCAAGGGAGAGTTACATATAAGGACGGATGGAGTACTTTCTAACCTAATATTTCTATTATTGTTTCTCTTAACTAATGTCTTAAGGACACTCTTTAACATTATCCAAATAAAAATTGTAGTTGAAAAGTTAATGTATATGATTAAAAATTTATTTCATATACATCAGTTTTTTTACTAGCATTTTTGTTATATTTTATTTCGGATGGAATATAATTTTGATCAAATATTATTGGAGCAATTTCCTTTTTAGATAACTAAAAAATAAGCCAAAACATATATATTCAAACAAAATAAACATATTTAATTCAAAGAATTACTATTAGATACGTCAACTTTAAGTTTTTTTGTTTTTTAAAATGGAATCAAACGATTTGATCAAGGGGATTAGATCATCTAGGGTGGAAACTCTCATTTTTTGACAATAAGAACACAGAACCGAATTTTTAATAGTCATTAACTGTATGCATCCATGAAGCTATGGAGTTTTTGAGGTTTAGTTCTTGATTATGTAAATTTTAAGATCAATTATTTATGTTTTAAACAAATCAAAGACTAATTATTTTTTAATCGTTCCATCTTGATTGAACAATGATGATGCTTGTTCCGTCTTATAATAATTGTCATTTTTCTATAAAAGAAAAAGGCTTATTATTTGTCTCTTTTATAATATTAATACAACATTTATTTATTGCAATTCAACTATATTGTGAGACTAAAGGAGTAGTAAATTTGAGTTCCTTGCACATCTACCATCATTATTTTTTGTATAAATCAAGTTAGCCTAGCGTAATTGCAGTAATTAATCTATTAAACCTAGTTAGATTCAAATGGATGATAAAAAAAAAATTATGAGTTTTAACGTAGTTGCATGTCCTTATCTTGAGTTCAAACTTTATCCCAATTTATTTATATATTTCCTCCTATATTAAATGTCCGTTTACTTTTCTTTTATTACTATTAATGTTGTTTAATGTTACGATCGTTTATAAGAAAATCATAGCGCATATTATTTATATGCTAAAATGAATTTCATGTAGTTAAGGATCATTGTTTTATTAGGAAAAAGATTAAAAGATCATTATTTCGGTTAAAAAGGGTCATTACTGATATATTTTTTTCCTTTTATCAAGTAGACTAGTAGTGGCCAAAATTCACCAAGTGAACAAGTGAAGAATGTAGGGTTCAAATCTATTATATTTTATTTTTGAATGTATTATATTTTCTTTTTTTCTTTTTTTGACAAAACATATTATTTATTTTTAAGGAATGTATTGTTGTAAATTTTGAAGATATTTCAAAAGTTTTATAATATATTAATATAATATTTGTTTTATTTTATTTATGATTAATACTAATATTTAACTTGGTCTAATTCTTAAGGCTACATCATTTTGACTTGACCAAGTCTAAACATTTACTCCCTCCGTCTTTATATCTAAGCACACATTTGATTTTATTTTTGTCCCTAGTTGTAAACCCCTTTTCAAATTACTAGAAGCATTTATTACTTTTTTCCTAAACATACCCTTAATAATACTACTAACTTGTCTTGAAATTTGAAAAGTCAAATTTAACACACATACAAACAAAGGACAATTTGGTAATATTAACACACAAAACAGACACATTAATTATACTGACAATTTTTCTTAAAATATGTGAAAAAAAGCAAAGAGGGGTTACATATAGGCACGGAGGGGAGTATTTAGCACATGATTTTTACTTTTGTAACCGAAACAAAATTAAGAAGGCAGTTATATTTTGAGGAGTTAGTGGCTACTTTGTCTCACGATCTAATTATCAATCTTCCACGTACAAAAATGTTACGTTCCTCTTAGGTTCAATACATCAGGGCCACCGTTTTTCTTTTGTATAAAAACTCACGCACAACCTATACAAATCACTCTCTTCTATCAGTCTAATATAAAATCCTAGGTTACAATTTATCATATTTAAAGTTGTTTTGTCACCTCTTATATGATTCATGTAAGGAAAGAACATGTTGTATCTTGGGAGGGGGAGCGGTTATGGTGCATAAGGAAATCCTTATACACCGTGCATAAATCCCAACATAATTGTTTCCTACACCCCTAAAGGAAACCAAACAAAACAAACAAAACTCATAAACAAACCGAATCATCACCGTCGTTCATCATCACCACCACTGGAATCTTCAATCTCATCATCAACACCGTCGTTCATCATCATCACCGTACTGGAATGTTAAAACCATTTTGCTGTGGAAATGGTTTATGTGAGTTGTACTCCAAAACCATTTTGCTGTGGAAAACCATTATATGTACTTAATGGTTTCGAGAAGTTGTACTCCAAAATAATTAGATGTACTTAATGGTTTCCAGCAGTTTTGGAGGAGGAAAGGAATGTCGAGATTTGACAAGATTTGCACGGAGTGCAGTGCGTCGAAACGGAGAAAAATGAAGAACATCATGTACTTTTCCAGAATTTCAACTTCATAAATAATAGCAACATAAACTTTTCACCACTCAAAATTACCAAACAAATAACAGATCGAATCAACATCACACAAATCTGAAGTAACAACCAAATCATGTTCATAGCCTACTGAACCGGTACAAATTCGAACCAGAACGAGTAGAATCAAAGAAGGAACAAAACGGAACCAGAACCGGATTTGTGAAGATCGAGAGGTTTTCCAATCAAAGTTTTCCATTTCAAGCTTTTTTTCTCCGTTTTAACAAAGGTAACAATCGATTCACCTTTGTTCTTGCTCTTTCATACCAAAAAATTTCGAAAATAAAATGTAGATCTAGGCTTTGTGTATGTGTTTTGGTGAAAACTAATTACGGATCCGAGTAGAGAAGAAGAGTCTTTCGATGTAAATTTTTTTCGAAAAAAAGTAAAAAAAACCTCTGGCACGACGACGCTACAGCCAACCAGCGCGCCGGAGGAACTCCGGTCGTCTTCTTCCTCTCTTCCATCGGACTGTTTGTTTGAAGAGAGAATGAGAATTTCTCTCTCTAAGTTTAACTTAGAGGGAAGCCTAGGATTATTACACGTGTACACTAGATCTGATGGTTGTGAAGTGTTTATACACGATGCATAAGGAAATGGCTTATGCACCATAACTTTTGCCCTTAGGAGGATATGCGCTTATGAGGCAGATAAATTCTTAAGCACAATGACTTCGTCACGCCTCAGGTTATTTAACGGTTTACTACTTTGCAGGTCATCGCCGTTCATGACTTCTTGTTTGATTACTTTACCGTTGCCGACTTCAAATCACCGCAATTTTCAAGAAAGATAAGTTGACATGTTATCGCTCTTGTTTATTCTCTTTAATATTGATGCTTTTATTTATATGTTGATTATTATTCTTAGAGAGAATTTGTTCCTAATTTTACAACAATTATATTATATTATATTTTTGAATGTATTATATTCTCTTATACGCAACAAAAAAACATTATGTACCACTTTTTATTTTTTTCCTAGTTTTCTCTTCAATATTGGGCATTTAGACATATATCTTGTGATGTAGAAGGAAAAATTTCATCTAGATCACTAATGTCCCTCGTAATGATTTTTGAGGTATCCATCGATCGATTTTATGATCATCTTATTACGGACGACGTTTATACAGCAACAAAGTATCCCGACTCCTACATCTAGGGTACACATTAATTTTAGGTCGAAGGATGAAATACACCACTTATCACTATGAGAATAACTTATAGCATTCTCGTGGCGGGTCAATTCAATATAAATATTACTCATAATATTTATATCTATCTAAAGACATGATAATTCCTTATCCATATTTCGTGAGTTGTGATCGTCAATCTACTCGTATAATAATCTCTATAATTTAATGTTACCTCACTTCACGCTAAAGCTTGACTATGAATATTTTAAGAATAGTGTCTTTGTGCAATGGTGTCTCAGGTTAAGACACACTTAATGTTCCATGTAAACGAACTAAGTATCATAGGGACGTTATTATTTTAAAACATAAACACAATAAAGAAAATGCCTTAATTTATTAATAAATAAATATTTGATACAAGTACCATGTTCTTATAAAATTTTGGCTTTCGGGACTTACACCAACAAATATTACTCCTAACATTTACACTTATATATAGACTTAATATCTCATATATTTGTGAGATGTGATCATCAGTCGACGTACATAATAGTCTCTACGCTTTATTACTATCCAAATTTATATTAAAGTTTGACTACGGATATTTTTAATAAAAATGTTATTTATGTTAATGTAATCACACGATTAAGTGTCACTTAATGTTTCATTACTTGAACTATCTATTATAGGGACTTTATAAATCTTAAAGAAAATATAATAAAGAATGTCTCATTTGATTTAATAATAAAAGTTATGATACATAGCATAATTAACATAAAATTATTGGCCTCTAGAACTTACACCAACACTCATGTGTTTTGTTGTCATCAAAACTTAAGAGTTGCCGTTCTTTAACCAATTATGGTCTAACAATCTCCCTCTTTTTATGATGACAAACATGAGCATTTTGATGAACAACTTTTCTATTATAAATATTCAACTTAATGAGATGGTGAAGTTTGTAAACTTCCCATGAATTTAACCCATAAAAGAATAAAGTGCATAAAGTAAATGCCATTAGATAATAACTAAAATTAAACGTTGTTACTCTTATTCCCTTTTTGTCGTGGACAAAAACACTTGTATAATTACCAAAATAACAAGAAAAATACATGTGTAAAATAGCAAAATATTAATAATTAAAGCAATCAAAAAGTCCTAAGGGTAAAGGGTTCCTAGCAACTATAGCTTGGAGGATAGTAGTGATGTATGTAACAACTCGTTTTTTTGCTAAAATTATTTTATTCAACAATTATGTGTGTTTATATGTGTTTGTGGGTAACTATTTGTCTTTTTGTGTATTTAATTTGAGATTAGTGGATTTTTGGCCTAGGTATTTTAGTCATTTTAGACTCAGGGGTATTTTGGTCATTTATTATGCAAGAGTATTTTTAGTAATCTTAGAATTGAGATTATTTTGAGGTGAATGGTTATTTTTCCTAAGTTACTAGTGAGTTGAGGTAATTAATTAGAGATGGTAGTTATTCGGTGTTTTAACGGTTAAGTGAGTAGTAACTTTTGAGAATTAGTTAGTAAGGATGCTAAGCCCATTATGACAATTAGAAAACCTAGCCCAATTGAATGGTGGTATAAAAACATAACTCTTAAAAGAAAACTAAGTTTTCCATTCATTCATTCACTTCACAAAATATGACAAATTTGGTTACTGCAAAATTATGGTTATCAACTATCAGTTACATTCCTAGTCTCAGACATAATAATGTGAAGCATTCGATGAAAGTTTTGTTTTAAATATAGCATTTTCCATAATTAAATAATAAATCCATCCAGCTTGAGGAAGAAAAAGAATAAACAAAATCAACTCCGACTTCAAAGTCTATCACATATGTGTTGTCCAAATACTACTTCTTATCGTTTACCTTGCTTACAACCTTTGTGTTTCGGTTCTATTGCTATGTGATTGTTTGGTTCAAGATTCTTCTGGGATTGTTTCTCTCCTCATTGACGATAGTGTGAATGGATTCTTCGCTTACTTTCACTCTTAAACCTCTTGCATCACTGTTTTGATGGTATGGTGTTCACCATTTTGGTAGTTTTGTTTTATAAAAGAATCTCGGTTGTTTTCAAAAGTCTTTCATGTCCAAACAACGATATCAACAATTACAATGAGTAAGAATTGGGTTTTAATCAATTGGAATTGGGTTGCTTGTGAAAAAAATATAGGGTTCTGATTTGTGTTCTGAAATGGTTTCTTGTGTTCTTTTACAAACAACAACAGTGCAGTGCAAGGGTTAGTTTTGGATTGGGTTTTTTTTGCATAAGATGCATATCGTCAAATTTATTTATTTTTGTTTTTTTAGAAGAATAGACATTCTTAATTGTTTGTAATAAGATCAAATAGTTGTAAACACATGAATTGAATTGATATTGTTGGATCAATGAAATGTAAATTCAGACTGTATTCCCTTATATTTTACATCAATAATAATAAACTCTGCTCATTAAAATCTAGAGTTAAATATGTTTTTGGTCCTTATAAATATATCAACTTTTCGTTTTAGTCTCTCTAAAATTTTCCTTCAACTTTTAATCCCTCTAAAATTTGCAATCACTGCTTTTGATCCCTATTTTTAATTTCATTTTTGTATTTTTTAATGAAATTTTGCATGAACGTGTAGAATATTGAAAAAACAATTCCAAAAAAGAATTAGATTTTTTTAACAAAACATAAATTAAATATGAATTTTTAACCGTAAAAAATATAAAAATTCATATTAAACTCATGTCTTGTTAAAACAATTAATTTTTTTTGGGAGAGATTCTTATAATTTTATGAATTTTTCTTGCAAAATATTTTTCAAAAATATGAATCCTACATATGAGTTTACTACAAAAGAAGGACCAAAAGTAAAGATGGAAATTTTTTAGGGACTATGAATACATTTTTTAGAGGGACTAAAACGAAAAGTTGACATATTTATAGAGATCAAAAACATATTTAACCCTTAAATCTATCTTATGCTTATTTTTATTTATTTACTAATATATTTACACAACGTCAAAATAATCAATCATAGGAAAATATGTTAATTTGGAATAATGAAAATGCTACTATTTATATAGAATCAACATGTCAATATTGTGAGAAAATACAAAGAGGCGGATTCGTATAAAAATTGCTTCAAATGATTTGAGCATGATAAATCCAAATATACCAAGATTATCTCAAAAATTACATTTCCATTAACAAACCCTACCTGTCAGTAGTTAATTCCAATATCATTTGGCATTCATGTTAAAGGATTAATATGTTTTGTTTGATCATTCTTTTAGAGTTGTATTGTTTTATCACACAAATATTTGACATTAAATTTTGATATCAACTTATATGGTTAATTCAATTTAAATATGTATTTAATTATACTGAGTAGATGATTAGTGAATATAAGAATGTATCACAGCTCCATAATCATTCATTGAACTTAATTAACCACGATTTTAATCATTATTTTTTTAATAAGGATTTTAATCATTATTAATATAGATGTGGATAAGTTATTAAACAATAACCAATAATCATGTTGTATTTAGATGATGAACCGTACATGTGTATTAAAGATGTTCATGTGTATTCAGGAGCTCATATCAACGGATTGATAAGTTTGTGTTTTACATACTCTAAGGGAGGGAAGTGTGTGTAGATTATATAGTTAAGCTTGACATTGGTAGCCATAAGTCCTTCTAGTCCATCAAGCACCCCATGCTAGAATCAACCTGCTGCTACTAGCATATGTTACTGGGACTTTCTTTTCTAGATAGTTTTTGTTCCTCCAGTTGTACCCAACAAAATAAGCTCAATTGTAGTTTAGACCCCATAAGTATCAAAATCTTGTGATTTTATCTCCTATAAAAAACAATATGCTTAAATGCAATTTTGATCGCCTTATTTTCGAATTTGATAACTTTTGATGCCCCATTTTTTAAAATCGATTTTTTGACCCTCCTATTTAAAAAGTCAACGAAAAAATCTAGTCCCCCTCCAATTTGAATGATGTAGCGTGCACATTAATGACATGGATCCTACGTGGCATTGCTTACATGGTCAATCAAATTAGGTGTCAAATCCATGTCATTTAAATTAAAATATAATCATAAGGTTATATAATTAGTATTTAAAAAAAGAATGTGAAAATAAAATGTCTATATTATTTAAGAACCCTAATTTATAAAATCCCCAAATTAATTTACAATTATTGTGCTCGTGCAACTTGATTCAAAAATCAAAACCCGCATAAACCTCATCAAAACTTCAGCATAAAATCATCAACAACACAAAGTTCATATTTCAAGATTTTTTCAATTGAAGTAATTTCAAGATTTTTCAATTGAAGTAATTAGTTACTAGTGATTAATTAGCCGAAGAACAAGTTACGATTCAAGTGAGATCTGGATGCATAATTTTGATCGATAATCGATGTAATTATTGGATCAAAGAAATAGAATCAGATCTAAGAGTAAAGAAAACTAAAACCTAGATTAACTAGATTGTTGACCCGTACGTCGTACGGGTTTATTGATTAGGGATTGACATACGAATAATAAAATGCAATATATAATTGGTAAAGGTGAAAAAAAAACAGGTGATAATTCATAGTAGACACAATAAAACACTTCATAAAATGTATAAAATCTGAAAATATTATAAAAGAAAATTCGGTAATCCTATCAATAATTCAGTAAAAGAAATATGAAAAATTTAGTACATTGGCATGTAGTTTCATCATACATTGCGAAATATTTCCTCATATACGACGTTAGACGTCACATTAGTATCTTCACCATTTTCATCAGAAACTACATGCAAAAAACACTACTAATAACAATCTAAAAACCATTACATAAGTTATATGCTTCGAAAAACATGGCTGATTTTGAATACTTAAGTTATTTAATAAAACAACACCTAAAAACAAAAAACGCAAAAATGATATTTCAATTCTAAAAAAATACGCATATCGATAAAATGCATGTTAAATTAAAATACTAGTTAAGCAGTGGTATGAGAGGAAGGTTGTAAGGTCACGTCATTCCATTTGCAAAAATCAAAATATCAAAATATACGATTCTTCTGCTGTCTGTGTAATTTACCACGGTTTAGGTTTTTTTTTTATAGAGAAACACAGTTTAGGGTTTGCTATATATAGCCGAGTTTGCATAGAAATCAGGGTAGCCGAGTTTGCATGGAAATTAGGGTATTTTGTTTGTAAACGTATTAAATAAGTGTACAACAACTTGTCAAAAAAAAGTCTAGAGAAACAATAGATATATACAAACGATGACACAACATGATAGGAATGAAAAGCTCATCAGTGAGGAGAAATATTATGGATTGCTGCATTTTAGAGGGAATTTGTTAGGTTAAATTGGTGCGCTGCATTTTAGATGAAATTTGTTAGGTTCAATTGTTGCTAACCTAATACCGCATTTTAGAGGGAAATTATTAGGTTAAGTTGCTGCAGACCTAATAAAATTAATAAATAAGGATATAGAAATTTTATTTTCAGATTTTTATTTAAATTCTAATTATATAATCTTATGATTATATTTTAATTTAAATGATATGGATTTGACACCTCATTTGATTGACCATGTAAGCAGTGCTATGTAGGATCTATGTCATTAATGAGCACGCCACATCATTCAAATAGGAGGGGGATGTCGTACCCTAATTTTTGACCAATTTATTTTATTTATTCGTACGTTGTTTGTTTTCCAGTCGTCCGTTTGCGCGCGAATTCCCGTAATGTCTGCTTTTGTTCGTATTTGTGGTCGCAATTATTTTTCGCTTGTCGTTTATTTTTTAATGTCGCTCGCGTATTAATTTCGTAATTTTTACTCGTGTTTTGTGCGTATTTTAGTGTAGCGTAACATTTGCGTTCGTAAAGTTCATTTTATTCACGTCGTCGTTTTATTGTTTTAATTAGCGTAAAAAAGCCGCGTATCTCAGTCGTATCAGACGAAATTTCGGCAGAGAGGTATTTTAAAATACCTCATTTTTTTGGTTCCGACGGGACATTTTTTTATTTATTTATTTAATTTTTCGTTTTTTATTATTAATTATTTATTTAGTCATTTATTTTTCCATTTATTTAATGTGTTGTTATTTATTTATCTGTCTTTTTATTTATTTATTTATTTTAAGTCCTTGTCCACTTGTCATTTTATCATTGGCCTAGTCCAACTTTTCCTCCAAGAAACATCAAGGGTAGTTTTGTCCATTCCATGCATCAGGTGATTAAGAGTGTATCAGAGTTAATGAGGCCAGACACACTTTTCAACACACAAAAACAAATTCCAAAATCAACAATAAAAAAAAAAAGATCAAAGACCATTTTTCACCAAGAACACACCAAGAACAAACTCAAACCCTATTTTTCCAGAATCAAATTTAACACAAGATTCAACAATTTCATCATGATTCTCAGTGATTCATCGAAGAATCATCATCATTGAACCGTTTTCTCTGCAATTCAAGTGCGAATTCATCACCATTTGGTGACAAACTCCAGCACCGATCACAGAGAATCAGTGAGAAAAGAAGAGAAAAAATCCGAAAATAGCAACAAATCACAAACAACAACCAAACAGATCCGCACCAACACCACAATATTTCGGCCAAGGCATCAACACAAATCATCACATCAACCCAAATCATCAACCAACACAATAACACCATAACAAAACCGAACCAAACATCAACACAAACACCAAATCCGAACCCACAAACTCACAAATCTGAAACAACCATTCGCAAACCAAATCTGTATTAACAAACCAACATCAACAAGTCCGAAAACTTCAAGGAATCCGAAAACCAAGTCCGAAAACGTGAAGAAGAAAGGACGAACACACAAGGTGAAACCGCAAAAACCAAAAGAAGAAGAAGGACTCAAAACAGAACAAGAACAAGAGGAAGAAAGTAGATCCAAAACAGAGGTAGTAACTTTTGCTCTTTTTTTAGAACTCAAATGTTTAGATCTACACTTATTTAGTAATTTTCTTTGAAATCTAAAAGTGGATTTGGGATTAGAAGAAGGAGAGGAAAGAGTTGGTATAAAAATTTTAAAAAAAAGAGAGTGTTTGACCGCTCCGGCGCGGCGGCCCTCCGGCCGACCACCGCGCCGGAGCTCCTCCTCCGCCTCCTACTTCTTCTTCTCCGGCGAGTCCCTCCTAGAGAGAAGGGAGAGCATTCTGTTTATGTGTTTTTTTGTAGAGAGAGAAGGAATTGAAAAAATGAAGGAAAAAGGGTCAAAAAAGGTATTTATACTAGTGGGTAACCGGGCGGGTCACCCATGGACCGAACCGGTTACCCATTTTTCGACCCAGCCCAGCATTTTTTCCTTCTTTCCCTTCTCTGCTTGCTATTCATACCACTATGTTATGTTTCCTGCACCCCCTTCCCTGCATTTTTTATTTTTCTCTTATAGTAATGTTTGTGTTGTCTTATTTTCATGTATTCATTTTTTTTAAAGTCATATGATGCTTGAACTATATGTCTTGCATTTTAATTAGCATCTTAATCTTAACATCATGCATATTTTTTTTTTTTTTGCTTAGTTCATAGCTAGATTTCTAATTTCATATGATTTTTTTGTTCATTTTATGCATTAAAAAAGCTTCTCATGCACTTTTATTTCTTTAAGTTTTGTTTACCCGGCATTTATATTTATTTCGTATATTTGCCTTTTATTGTCATGTTTGTTCTAATTTGCTTAAATTGCATTTTAGTTTATAGAAATAATTCTCATTAGAAGTATTATATGCATATTTAAATTTCTTGTCATTTATTTTATTTTTTGGTTTAGTTTGTAATTAGGAAATTGATGTAATTTATTTTCGCGCATTATTTTTCTTTTTTTATTTTGAGACCATAGAATGTATTTAGGGTATGTAATATGTAACCGGCACACGCACTGACACGCGCACCGACACTCCACTTTATTTATCGCTTTACGCTTATTTATTTTTCCGCCGTTACGCGATTTCGCCGTTAGTTTAGAAAAATATTTTCATCCAAAAAAATCAAAAAAATCAAATTCAATTTTCTTTAAGTAAACCTTGGTATGTAATCCAAGTGTCTTTTCTTTTATTTTCCTTAATCAAATGTTAATTAATTTAATATCCACATTAGACATGGATTTCGTGCAATTAAAATTGACCAACTTCATCGTATTTTCTTCTCATGCCTTGAGGCCTCTCATCTCTTCTTAAAACCTTTCTTTCAAAAATGTTAAAATCAATTCAACTCATCAAATAAGTTCTTTAGCCGAACTACTTGATTTTGATCCCGATTTATTTGGGTAAGTAGGCAAAGGGTTTTGGCCCTTCCAAATCAATAAAAATAATCAAAAACATGCTTCATCTTTCTCCCTTCTTTCACTTTAACTTTTAAACTCTTTTGATAAGTAAAATCAATTTAGCGCAAAATTAGAGAATAGGTAGAAGGTTCCTATGGGATACCATAGTCGGTTCGGGTGCCTAACACCTTCCCCAATCGAAACCAACCTCCGAATCCAAGGTCTTATAAGGGTTTTTACTCACTTTTTCCCTTCCTGCGAATAAAAGTTGAGAGTTCAATGATTAAAGGTTCAAATCCAATCAATGATTTTGATACCCGAAAATCACGAGCACAGAAATGGCGACTTCACTGGGGACCTTTTTGAGGGTTAAGCCTATTTTATCTTTCTTTACTTTTGCGCTTTATTTGCTTATGCTTTTGTAAATACGTGCCTAATTGTTTACTTTTTTTTCGTGAGTGGCGAGATAAGTCTTACACCCGGGCTTGAGTGAAATATAAGATAGGAGTGGTAGAATCATAGTGACATGCCGAGAGTATTCTCGTGTGGTGGAACATGTGATATAACCACACTTAGCGGAGGATCTTGAAGTGATATACGTCGGCGTGTGTTGTCGCGTTTAGACATTATTGCTTTTAAGTTTCCGTCGAAGCTAAGGACCTTAGTTACCTTTAACCTATCTTGGCCATTAGGATGTAGTGCGGTGGCTAACCAAGTGTTGTCTTGGTCTTAGTCGATACACGATGCTACACTCAAACTAGACTCTCCTACGGACGCTGTTGGACCGGGGGTCGTCCCGGGAATTCAATAAAGTTCGGAGGGGGTCGTAATTTGGGAACTGTGTTAGAACCCTAGTTACAAGTGCATCTGAAACCTTAGTCCTTACCAAATGGCGTGTTTACCCTCAGCTCCAACTTTGTGTACTTAACCTCACCATGTTTTCTATGTTCTTTAGCATAATCATGCATACATGCATTCATACATAGATACTCTTTTTGCATCCATTAAAACATCGAAGGACTTATGTAATCTATTTTTTTTGTAAACATATTAGATATGGAGGGTGTTGTGAAGAAAATTGTGAAGAGGACTAAGAAGTATGATTTCAAGAAACCGGATTTGGAGAATTTAAGGAAGCTAGCAAGGAGGTTGACTAGCCCGGACCACTTTCGTGAGCGGTATGGTTATTTGCTTAGTATTCTCAAGACGGATGTCGACGAAGGGCTCCTTCATACTTTGGTCCAATTCTATGACCCACTTTATCACTGTTTTACTTTCCCGGATTATCAGCTTATGCCCACACTTGAAGAGTACTCTTATTGGATCGGTTTACCCATACTCGACAAAGTACCTTTCCATGGTCTTGAACCCGCACCCAAGTTTTCAACCATCGCGGCTGCTCTTCATCTTGAAATCTCCGAGATAAAAGCCAATCTTACCCTTAAAGGAGGTCTCCAATGCCTACCCTTCAATTTCCTATACCAAAAAGCCACCACTTTCTCCGAGAGGTCCAATGCCGTTGCCTTTGAGGCCATCCTTGCTTTACTTATCTATGGTATTGTGCTTTTCCCGAATGTTGACAACTTCGTTGACATGAATGCTATCCAGATTTTCATTACCCAGAACCCTGTCCCTACCTTGCTTGCTGATACCTACTTGTCCATCCCCGACCGTACATCTAAAGGACGTGGAGTTATCATTTGTTGTACACCCTTGCTCTACACCTGGTTCACCTCACATTTACCTCGCCCTAAAATTCGATCTGAATTCATTCCATGGTCGGAGAAACTCATGGCTCTCACCCCAGATGATATAGTGTGGTACAACTCGGCTTATGATACTGGAGTAATCATTGACCATTGTGGGGATTTCTCCAATGTGCCTCTTCTTGGTATACACGGGGGCATCAGTTATAACCCGCTTCTTGCCAGACGTCAGTTCGGGTACCCTATGAGGATGAGACCTGCTTATCTCTTCTTATCCAACGAGTTTTTCTTGTACAAGGAGGATGTTAATGATAAGAGAACACAGTTTGTGCAAGCTTGGCGATCCATTATCAGATTGAACAAGAGCCAGTTGAAGTATAAGTCAAATGTAACTCATGAATCTTATATCGATTGGGTCATTGATAGAGCTGCTCAGATAGGGATGCCTTACCCCCTGCTAAGATCTTTAACCGCAACTATTCCAACAATACCAGTGCCTTTACCTCCTAAGACCATGGAGGAGTATCAGGCGCGATTGGTTGAGTCAGAGCGTGAAAGTGCTGATTGGAAAGAGAAATATCATGCAGCTAAGCGTGAGAATGACACTCTCATGGGTCTTTTAGAAGAAGAGAATTGGAAAAATCATAAGAAAGATCAAGAGATTGCTGAGCTGAAAGAGCGTATCAGGGTGAAGGATGCTATACTTGAACAGGTTCCCAGGAGTAAGAAGAAACGCATGGATTTCTTCGCTGGTCCGCATTCAGATTTGGAGGAGTAGTCTGCTTCAAGAGCTTGAGATCTTCATCTTTTGTTTCATTTTATTGTATTTTCTTAAGTTTTCTATTATGTACTTTGAAGTCTATCCCTTGGCTCAGTTTGTTAAAAGGGAATTATCTTGTTTTTGCTTTTTATTTTTGTAACGAATGTTTAAGATTGTTATGTTTACAAAAGATTGTTTCTATAAATTCTTCGATGAATCAAAAAATTGCATTGTTTTTGCATTTAGCATATCATGCATCATACTGCATCCATAAACTGTCAAAACCGAGTCTCATAATTCTCTCATTTCTGCCTCAGTCAAGGAAAGTGGCCCGGCGTATTCAGTACAAGCCTTCTCGCATCCACAACACTCGGGCAATTGTTAAAAAGAAGATGGATTTGATGGAACAAGAGAACAGGGATCTCAAAGAACAGGTTATTACACTCAGGGAAGGGATGGATAAGTTAACATTTATGATGGAAGCCATAATGGCCAATCAGGCACAAGCGGCAGCTACCCAACCGATTCTTGATGTTATCCCGGTCCAACCAGTTCTTGATGCTCAGCCAATTCCTGTTGTTGTGTCTGCTGCACATAATTCTCCTGTGGTTGTTTCGTCTGCCCAGACTGGTCCTACACAACCGATCCTTACTGCTACGGCTGCTGGCACTGCACAGCCCACCCCGGCTGGTTTTTCTTTTGGAGATGCATCAAATATGTACAATGAAAGTCTTCGTCCTCCTGGTTTTGCTTATCACCCTCAGAACTACATGTCCAAAGAGTATCCTTGGAGTATGCCTCTTACAGCTAATGAAGGTGTATGCTTTGCTGGCCCAGAAATGCCAACTCCTTATGGACAACAAGCAACGCCACTTTTTCATCATGGACAGTTATTCCCTCAAGCTGTCATGAATCACACGGCACCCATTGTGCACACTGCCCAGCAGGAGGAAGGACCAATTTATCATTCGGGTAGTGTAGTATGAGATGACAGAATGGTAAGTCTGGAAGAGAAGTACGACGTAGTGCAGAAAGAACTGAGGGCTCTTCGTGGTAAAGACATCTATGGTCAGAATGTGCACGATCTTTGTTTGGTCCCAAATGTGGTACTGCCTCCCAAGTTCAAGACTCCGGATTTCGTCAAATATGAAGGGAACACTTGTCCACAGAGTCACCTGGTTATGTATGTAAGAAAGATGACAGCCTAAGACAATGAACCTTTGCTCATTCATTGTTTCCAAGACAGTTTGACTGGTCCCGCACAAATATGGTATATGAATCTGAAGGGCATCACCACCTTCGAAGAACTGGCCAGGGCTTTCATACAGCAGTATCGGTATAACATACATCTGGGGCCCACTCGAAGGGAACTGCAAGCTATGACTCAAAAGGATAAAGAGTCTTTCAAGGAGTATGCTCTCCGCTTTATTCAAAAATCGGCCCAAATCCGCCCTGCTCTGGAGGAAAGAGAAATGGCTGATCTATTCTTTGAAACTTTGAGTCCCTACTACTCAGAAAAAATGATTGGTTGCGCATCGCAGAAGTTTACGGAGATGGTTGACGCGGGGGTTCGCATTGAAGATTTGGTCCGAAAAGGAATTTTGGCCAAAGAAGGTAGTGTGTCAAGTGCTTCGTCAGGTGGGTCGTCTAATGGGTCCAAGAAATTTGGAAACAGTTATCCAAAGAAGAGTGCTCAGGAAGTCAGTATGGTAGCTCAGAGTGGATCCCAGCCAATATATCCAAACTACCCCTTCATTGCCAATATTCCACCACCTTTTCCAGCTCCACAAAATCAACATTACCACCCACAAACGCCCCAAAGGCCTCCACCATTCTATCCACCACTATACCAACAACCGTATCCACAACCTTTCTACCAACAACCATATTACCCACCACCACCTCAACAACAACAACCTCGTAATCGAGTCCCACAACAGCCAAATCGCCTTCCCAGAAAAGAGTTTCCCCCCATACCCATGTTGTATGCAGACTTGCTACCCTCTTTATTAGCAAGGAATCTTATGCAGACTAGGCAGCCTCCTCGCCTACAGAACCCATTACCTCCATGGCACCGTGCTGACCTTACCTGTGCCTTTCACCAAGGGGCACCGGGGCATGATGTTGAGCATTGCTACCCGCTCAAAGAAGAAGTTCAGAGATTGATTCAAAGCAAAGAGTTGTCCTTCGAGGACACCAATTCCAATACTCAGAATAATCCTTTGCCATCTCATGGACCGGCTGTTAATATGATTCAAGAGGATCAAGATTTGAGTCTAATTCTCAGGGTTCAAGATGTCAGAACTCCTTTGGTCCCGATTCACGCCAGGATGTGCGAAGCCAACATGTTTAACCACGATCACGATGCTTGTGAAGTGTGCTCTGTGGATCCCCGAGGGTGTGAGAAAGTCCAGGAGGACATACAAGGACTGATTGACAGAAAAGAGCTGATTGTCAAGAAGGAATCCAGGAATGTTTGTGTTATTACCCCGGTGTTTAAGAATCTTGAGGTAGTCCGTGATAGTGTGAAGTCAGACGTAACTCCTCTAGTGATCCGCTTGCCAGGACCTGTTCCCTATACTTCTCAGAAGGCCATACCCTACAGGTATGAGGCAACTATTGTGGAGAATGGTAAAGAGATCCCTCTGCACTCTGCAGATGCTGTCATAAATATAGCAGGTGTGGGTAAAGTAATGAGAAGTGGGCGTATTCTCCCCACTGTTGTGCGCAACGAGAATACTGCTCCGAATGTGCCAGTGCAGAATCTTGATAAGGGTAAAGGTGCCAGCCAACCTGAGGGGACCATTCAGGAAGGTAATGATGAGATCTTGAAGCTGATCAAAAAGAGTGAATACAAGATAATCGATCAGTTGTTGCAAACCCCGTCCAAAATTTCCATAATGTCTTTACTAATGAACTCTGGAGCTCATAGGGACACTCTGATGAAAATTTTGGCTCAAGCATATGTGGATCCCGATGTTACCCTGGGGCAATTCGGGAGTATAGTTGGGAATGTAACTGCGTGTAATAACCTGAGCTTTAGTGATGAAGATCTCCCGGCGGAGGGAAGAAACCACAACTGGGCTTTGCACATTTCTGTCCTTTGTAAGTCAGACTCGATGTCGAATGTGTTGATAGACACCGGTTCCGCCCTCAATGTGATGGCTAAAACTACTTTGGAAAGGTTGGCATACCGTGGCGCTCAATTGAGGCCAAGTGCAGTGATGGTAAAAGCATTCGATGGATCTAGGAAGTCGGTGATTGGGGACATAGACTTGCCTATCACGGTGGGCCCTCATACCTTCAAGGTTACATTCCAAGTCATGGACATTCAAGCTTCATACAGTTGCTTACTTGGACGACCGTGGATTCATGAGGCTGGAGCAGTGACCTCCACTCTTCATCAGAGGCTAAAGTTTGTAAGTTGCGGAAAGCTGATAACGGTAATTGGTGAATCAGCCCTGTTGGTTAGTCATTTGTCTGCTTTCTCCTATATTGGTGCTGATGATGTAGAAGGAACTTCTTTTCAGGGGTTCTCTGCAGAAGAAGGAGCTGCTAAAAAGGGTGAGACTTGTATGGCTTCCTTGAAGGATGCCCGAAAGCTTGTACAAAATGGTAAAACAGGAGGCTGGGGTCAGTTGGTACAGCTGCCTGAGAACAAGCGGAAAGAAGGTCTCGGTTTCTCTACCAGTCAATCGAGCGCAATTTTCAAGCCAGTGGAGGGCATCTTCCATAGCGCTGGGTTCATTCATGCGCCACCAGAAACCAATGTCATTCTCGAGGATCAGTCAGAAGAGGTTGCACCTGTCTTCATAACACTCGGAGGAGCCTGTTGTAATTGGATCGCTGTGGATATTCCTTCTGTGATGCATGTGTCTAAGTAATATGTTTGTCTACTTTTTTTTGTTTTTTTAAGAAAACTCTTTTCGTTCTGCCCCAGACGAAAATGAAACCTTGTAGGGCTTTTGGTTTTATCTTTAAGTATTGTCGTTATTAATGAAAAACGTCGTTTCTATCATGGCTGTTTTATTTTTATTTACTGCTTTTTCTGGAAAAAATGGTAATAGAAAAATCCCAAAAAAAAATTTCATTCTCTTTTTCTTTTTAAATCAATCAAATTCAAAAGTCTGCATTTACACATTTACTAAAATCAATCATAAATCATGTGCAGACTGAACATACATAAGTCCGTTGAACACAGTGACCCTATGCTTCTGCCCAACTTTGAATCCCCTGTTTACGAGGCTATGGTAGAGGAGGATGATGAGATTCCTGATGAGATCAGATGGATGTTAGAGCAAGAGAAAAAGATCATTCAGCCTCATGAGGAAGAATTAGAATTGATCAATCTGGGTACCGAGGAGGATAGAAAAGAGATCAAGATTGGAGCGTCATTGGAAGTTACCGTCAAAGGAAAGGTAATTGAACTTCTCAGAGAGTACGCTGACATATTTGCTTGGTCATACAAAGACATGCCAGGATTAGATCATGAAGTTGTAGAACATCGCTTGCCTTTGAAACCTGAGTGTCCTCCGGTCAAACAGAAGCTCAGAAGGTCACATCCTGATATGGCCCTCAAGATCAAAGAAGAAGTGTGGAAGCAGATTGATGCAGGCTTTCTAGTTACATCCGAGTATCCTCAGTGGTTGGCCAACATTGTGCCTGTTCCAAAGAAAGATGGTAAGGTCCGAATGTGTGTTGATTACCGAGATCTGAACAAGGCAAGTCCGAAGGATGATTTCCCTCTACCTCATATTGATGTATTGGTTGATAGTACTGCTCAATGCAAAGTTTTCTCCTTCATGGATGGGTTCTCTGGTTACAATCAGATCAAGATGGCTCCCGAAGACAGAGAAAAGATATCTTTCATCACGCCGTGGGGCGCTTTCTGTTATGTAGTCATGCCATTTGGTTTGATAAATGCTGGTGCCACGTATCAGAGGGGTATGACCAAGATATTCCATGATATGATGCACAAAGAGATAGAAGTTTATGTGGATGATATGATTGTCAAGTCTGGTACTGAAGAAGAACATGTTGAGTATCTGTTGAAGATGTTCCAACGGTTGAGAAAGTACAAGCTCCGTTTGAATCCTAATAAATGTACTTTCGGTGTCCGATCAGGGAAACTTTTGGGCTTCATTGTTAGTCAAAAAGGCATTGAAGTAGATCCCGACAAAGTCAGAGCCATCCGGGATATGCCCGTTCCAAAAACAGAGAAACAAGTCAGAGGTTTTCTCGGAAGACTGAATTATATCTCCAGGTTTATCTCTAATATGACTGCTACTTGTGGGCCGATATTCAAGTTACTCCGCAAAGATCAAAGGATTGTTTGGACGAAAGATTGTCAGAAAGCCTTCGACAGTATCAAGGAGTATTTGTTAGAACCTCCAATTCTTGTCCCTCCAGTTGAAGGAAGACCGTTGATCATGTACTTGACTGTGTTAGAAGATTCCATGGGTTGTGTACTTGATGCAATGTTGCTCAGGTGTGTGGATGAACGTGAAGCTGATTTATTGATGCATGAGATACATGAAGGTCCCTTTGACACTCATTCCAGTGGACATGCAATGGCTAAGAAAGCATTGAGGGCAGGTTATTACTGGATAACGATGCAAGCTGATTGTTATAATCATGCCAAGAAGTGCCACAAATGTCAGATTTATGCAGATAAGAGCCATGTACCACCATCTATGCTCAATGTTATCTCTTCTCCGTGGCCTTTCTCCATGTGGGGCATTGATATGATTGGTCGGATTGAACCAAAAGCTTCCAATGGACATCGTTTCATACTAGTGGCTATTGATTACTTTACCAAGTTGGTTGAAGCGGCATCTTTCGCCAATGTGACCAAGCAAGTAGTGGTTCGGTTCATCAAGAATAACATCATCTGCCGTTATGGTATTCCTAACAAGATCATCACGGATAATGGTACAAATTTGAACAACAACATGATGAAAGAATTGTGCGATGACTTCAAGATTGAACATCATAACTCTTCTCCATAGAGACCTCAGATGAATGGTGCGGTCGAGGCTGCAAATAAGAATATCAAGAAGATCGTGCAAAAGATGGTGGTTACCTACAAAGATTGGCATGAGATGTTACCCTATGCTTTACATGGATATCGTACCTCAGTGCGTACTTCAACAGGGGCAACCCCTTTCTCTTTGGTATATGGTATGGAAGCAGTGCTCCCTGTGGAGGTGGAAATCCCATCTTTGAGGGTCTTGATGGAGGCTGAATTAACTGAAGCTGAGTGGTGCCAGAGTAGGTATGATCAATTGAATTTGATTGAAGAGAAACGCATGACCGCTTTGTGTCACGGACAACTTTATCAGTCAAGGATGAAACAGGCGTTTGACAAAAAAGTTCATCCCCGTGAATTCAAAGAAGGAGACCTTGTGATCAAGTGTATCAAATCTTTCCAACCTGATCCCAGGGGCAAGTGGTCTCCGAATTATGAAGGTCCTTATGTGGTCAAGAGAGCGTTCTCTGGTGGTGCTTTAATCCTTACAAATATGGATGGAGAAGATTTACCTCGTCCTGTGAATTCTGATGCAGTCAAGAAATACTTTGTCTAAAGATATATGAAAAGAACAGCTCGGTAGGTCGAAAACCCGAAAGGGCGGCCTAAACCAAAAAAGAGCGTCTCGGTAAGTCGAAAACCCGAAAGGGCGGCTTAGGCAAAAATTAGAGACAAAAAAAAAAGAGAAAAAAGAATTGAAAAAGAGTTTATCCTGATAGGTCGAAAACCCGAAAGGGCGGCCTATGCAAAAGTTAAGGACTATGACAAAGTAACTGCATCAGATCAAGCATCACCCATTTGGGGCACCTTAGCTGTCAGAAGTCCTCCGACACTAAAGCATCTAAACAGTGGTTCAAAGTTGTTAGGGAATGTAGTGGTTATTGTGTTCAATGTATCTCCCCATGTAATTACCATTTTTCAACTTTTTGTAATCTGTGGAGCCATGCCTTTGGCCGGTTACCACCCTATTACATTAATTTGAGCCGGTGCACTCTTTTGGAATTCTTGTTTATTCTATATGCAATTTTTCTTCTCCCATTTTTAATGTCAATACTTGAAGTAAAAACTTTGAAAATTCTTTTACTTTTTATATTTTCTTTTGAAAAAAACAAAAAAATGACAAACATATTATCTGTAGGTTCATATATCATGGAAACATATGTCAACATCCATTCAAACACAGGTGAATTCAATAGAGGATCATAGTCTTGCAAAAAGAAAAAAGAGAAAAAAGAAAAGCTCGCTAAGTCGAAAACCCGAAAGGGCGGCTTAAGCCAAAAATGAGCGTCCTGGTGGATCGAAAACCCGAAAGGGCGGTCCAGGCAAAAATTAGGGACATACAAAAAAAAGAATATATTCCCGGTGGATTGAAAACCCGAAAGGGCGGTCCAGGCAAAAGTTAGGGATTTCAAAAAAAAAGAGAAGAAAAGAATACAAAAAAAGAAAGAAGCAATGACTATGTGAAGCACGATTTTGAGAAGGTACTTTGGTTCAGTTCAGAAATGGCGACCTCAGCCAGGTTTTTCGTGTTATGTGTTCTTTACCTAGCATTGGTTTGGTTAACGGATGGCACTCCGTTTGTGTTTTGATTCATCTCCAGTGATTTTATCCCCAGTGAAGAATGCTAAGTGTTGGCACTGTAATACCGGGTCACTATCCTTACGACCTGCCCAATCTTGTCTCGTCAGTTTCACCAATATATTTTCATACATGTTCATTCATTCATGCATACATATCATGCATACTGATATCATTCATATGCATTTTACATGTGTGTTTTACTCCATGTGTATCCAGTAAAATTTGTCATCGTCAATGTGTTCATTTCGGTCTGTTTACCAATTAAGTTTCTTTCAAGTGGCAGGTCCCACCTTTCAATTCTCTCCAGCATCTCGTTGAAGCTACACTTCGTACGAAGAGTATTCGTTTGTACCCTATATTTGTTTAGCAAAATTGCCTCAGTAATAGTAACGCATCACGAGTATTTCCTTTCGTATGTTTGTCGTTACCCCAGTAAAGGTAATTGACCGTTTTACCCTTCGTATGTTTGTCGTTACCCCAGTAAAGGTAATTGACCGTTTTACCCTTCGTATGTTTGTCGTTACCCCAGTAAAGGTAATTGACATTTTTACCCTTCGTATGTTCGTTGTTACCCTAGTAAAGGTAATGACCAGTATTTCATTTCGTATGTTCGTCTTTACCCCTGTAAAGGTAATAGACATCTTTTCTCCCCAGTAACATTTTATTTGGTCCTCGAGTTAGTGTTTTAGTCGTCATTGCATTCGTACTTGCATAACGGACAACTCATATCATTACATCCATAGAGCTTTCTCGATTTCTGAGTTGGTCAAAAATTGGTGTACTTGATATTTAAGTCTCTCCGACCCGTCGTTTCAAAAATATTCGTCTTTTTAAACCCTCGTGACGGAGAAACTTAAATAGGGGCATCTGTCGTACCCTAATTTTTGACCAATTTATTTTATTTATTCGTACGTTGTTTGTTTTCCAGTCGTCCGTTCGCGCGCGAATTCCCGTAATGTCTGCTTTTGTTCGTATTTGTGGTCGCAATTATTTTTCGCTCGTCGTTTATTTTTTAATGTCGCTCGCGTATTAATTTCGTAATTTTTACTCGTGTTTTGTGCGTATTTTAGTGTAGCGTAACATTTGCGTTCGTAAAGTTCATTTTATTCACGTCGTCGTTTTATTGTTTTAATTAGCGTAAAAAAGCCGCGTATCTCAGTCGTATCAGACGAAATTTCGGCAGAAAGGTATTTTAAAATACCTCATTTTTTTGGTTCCGACGGGACATTTTTTTATTTATTTATTTAAATTTTCGTTTTTTATTATTAATTATTTATTTAGTCATTTATTTTTCCATTTATTTAATGTGTTGTTATTTATTTATCTGTCTTTTTATTTATTTATTTATTTTAAGTCCTTGTCCACTTGTCATTTTATCATTGGCCTAGTCTGTCATACCCCAAATTTTGACCAACTTATTTTTTATTTTTTATTTTTGATTTGTCCGTTGATCGTGTTCAGTCAGTCGTTCGCGCGCTAATTCCTGTAATATCTGTTTTTATTCGTATTTGTGGTTGCATTTATTTTTCATTCGTCGTTTATATTTTAATGTCGCTCGCGTATTAATTTCGTAATTTTACTCGCGTTTTGTTCGTATTTTAGTGTAGCGTAACGTTTGCGTTCTTAAAGTTCATTTTATTCACGTCGTTGATTTATTATTTTAATTAGCGTAAAAAAGCCGCGTATCTCAGTCGTATCAGACGAAATTTCGGCAGAGAGGTATTTTAAAATACCTCATTTTTTTTGGTTCCGACGGGACATTTTTATTATTTCTTTTTATTTTATTATTAATTTTCGTTTTTTATTTTTATTTATTTATTTAGTTATTTCTTTTTTTATTTTATTTTATTATTTGTTGTTATTTATTCATTTTATCTGTTTTTATTACTTTATTTAGTCATTTTAGTCCACTTGTCATTTTATCATTGGTTCTAGTCCAACTTTCTTTCCAAGTCTCAGCCAAGGGTATTTTCGTCCATTCCATGTATCAGATGATTAAGAGTGTATCAGAGACAGTCAGGCCAGGCACAAATTTCCATGAAAAAACACTATCTCATTTTTAGCAGCCTCAAAAACAGATCAAAGACTCCTTTTCCCATGAACACATCAAGAACATTCAAATTTTTTTTTACAAATTCCAGTAACCTTTTTTCAAGAACAACAACCACAACATAAATTTTCGAATCATCATCTCATATCCAAAGGCCATTTTCGGCCTTAACACACCAAACCATCAAAACACCACAAATCCGAATACACACAACCAACAACAAATTCGATCCACCACAACAATAACAAAGCCATTTTCGAACCGAAACAAAGGGGGACGAAAATCCAAGCAAGGCAAACCGAAAGAGGAACAAAGAACAAAACGTGAACAAAAGAATATACAAAAAGAAGAAGAACACGCATAGAAGAAGAAAGAAGGAACAAGGTAGTTCTATGACTTTTTTTTTTTTTTTTTTGTGTTCTTTGTGAACTTTAAATTCTTGATCTAGGACTATGTGTTTGGTATTTGGTTTTTTTGAGTTGATATTTGAGAAGAGAAGAGGAAATAGAGTAGAGTAGTAAAAAAAAATTTTGAAAAAAAAAAACAAAAAAAAAGTTTCAGGCGGCGGCGCCACCACCCTAGGGTGGCCGGCCACCGCGCTGGAGCCGGCAAGGCTTGCCGGAGAAGATGAAGATCATCTTCATGTTCTTTTTTTTTTTCGGTTTGATTGTAGAGAGAAGGGGGAGAGTTTTTTTGCTTTTGTTTGTAGAGAGAGGAAGATGGATGAAAAATGAAAGAAAACCATTAAGAAAGCTTTTTATACTCATTTAATGAGTTGGGGCGGGTCACCCATGGGTTGACCCAGTACCCGCCCCAGCTTTGTACCCATGCCCAGCCCATTTTTGTTACTACTTTTTTGCTTCCTGCACCCCCATCCTTTGCTGCCAGTATTTTTTTTCTTTGTGTAGTAATTTTTGTTTATGTAGTTTCATGCATTCTCTTTTATTTATTTTTTCTTTCCTTCATATGATATTTGAATATTGGTCCATGCATTATTAATTAGTGTTGTTTTTAAATTTTCTACCTCATGCATTTGCAGTTCATTTAATAGTAAATTTCTATTTCATATAGTGTTAATTAGACATTTAAAAATATTTTTTCTTTATTTTAAAAATACTTCTATATTTTGCTTAGTTTATTTGTTTATGTTTTTTTTTATTTGTTTTTTCGTGTGTTTGTATTTTTATTATTCACCATCTCATGCATATTTTTCTTTCCTTGTCATTTATTTGATTGTAATGATTATTTAGTTTATCGTCATTTATTTTTAGTTTGTAATTAGGAATTTATGTAATTTATTTTCGCGCATTATTTTTCTTTTCTTTTGAGACCATAGAATGTAACCGGCACATGCACTGACACGCGCACCGACACTCCACTTTATTTATCGCTATGCTTATTTATTTTTCCGCCGTTACGCGATTTCATCGTTAGTTTATAAAAAAATATTTTCTTCAAAAAATCCAAAAAAATCAAATTCAAATTTCTTTTAAGTAAACCTTGGTATGTAATCCAAGTGATTTTCCTTTTATTTTCCTTAATCAAATGTTAATTAATTTAATATCCACATTAGACATGGATTTCGTGCAATTAAAATTGACCAACTTCATCGTATTTTCTTCTCATGCCTTGAGGCCTCTCATCTCTTCTTAAAATCTTTTCAAAAAAAATGTTAAAATCAATTCAACCCATCAAATAAATTCTTTAGCCGAACTACTTGATTTTGATCCCGATTTATTTGGGTAAGTAGGCAAAGGGTTTCGACCCTTCCAAATCAATAAAAATAAACCAAAAACTTGCTTCATCTTTCTCCTTTCTTTCACTTTAATTTTTAAACTCTTTTGATAAGTAAAATCAATTTAGCGCAAGATTAGAGAATAGGTAGAAGGTTCCTATGGGATACCATAGTCGGTTCGGGTGCCTAACACCTTCCCCAATCGAAACCAACCCCCGAATCCAAGGTCTATAAGGGTTTTTACTCACTTTTTCCCTTCCCGCGAATAAAAGTTGAGAGTTCAATGATTAAAGGTTCAACTCCGATCAATGATTTTGATACCCGAAAATCGCGAGCACAGAAATGGCGACTTCACTGGGGACCTTTTAGAGGGTTAAGCCTATTTTATCTTTCTTTACTTTTGCGCTTTATTATTTGCTTATACCTTTGTAAATACGTGCCTAATTGTTTACTTTTTTACGTGAGTGGCGAGATAAGTCCTACACCCGGGCTTGAGTGAAATATAAGATAGGAGTGGTAGAATTATAGTAACATGCCGAGAGTATTCTCGTGTGGTGGAACATGTGATATAACCACACTTAGCGGAGGATCTTGAAGTGATATACGTCGGCGTGTGTTGTCGCGCTTAGACATTATTGCTTTTAAGTTTCCGTCGAAGCTAAGGACATTAGTTACCTTTAACCCATCTTGGCCATTAGGATGTAGTGCGGTGGCTAACCAAGTGTTGTCTTGGTCTTAGTCGACATGCGATGCTACACTCAAACTAGACTCTCCTACGGACGCTGTTGGACCGGGTGTTGTCTCGGGCATCCAATAAAGTTCGGGTACCAAAAGGCGTTGTTACCCTTGACTCCAACATTGTGGACTTAACCTCCCATGTTTTCTATGTTCTTTAGCATAATCATGCATACATGCATTCATCCATAAATTTCTTTTTCATCCAAAAATCAAAGGATTTAGACAAGTCATCTTGTAAACTTTCCACTGAAACTATGTTCCTCTGCGATGTTTACAATTCACTTTGATAAATCCTTCGATAACAAAAATTGTATATTTTTGCATAAGCATATCATGCATCATTTGGCATTCATAGTTTCTAGTCCGTGTCTCACTTGGTGTCTTCTCAATAAAAGGTCAATCCATCAGTCTACTCGCATCTACAACACTCGGGCAAATAAGAATGGATCATCTTGAACAAGAGAACCACAAGCTTCGTGAAGAGGTTGCAACCCTCCGGGTCGAAAATGAGATTTTGAGGAACTTAGTATCTTTGATGACGGTTGCACAAAGTCACCCATTATCTCTTCCTATTGCTAACACTCAAGCTCAGCCGGTTGCTTCCACTACCCCGATTTCAACGGTGTTCGTTAGTACTCCTCAAAATGCTATGCTGGAAGGTTATCTCTGGAGCACACCTTTAAGTTCTGATAAAGTATTCCGTCCTGTTGTCTCTGAGGTTCAAGCTCCTTTTGTGCAAATGACAACGCCTATCCCTCAATCGGGCCCTTTGTTCCCTCAAGCTGCTATGACCTACTCATCTCCTTTGGTCAACACTATTAAGCAAAACCTCGAACCCATTCATCACTCAGAAGGTGTGGCTGCATGTAACCGGATAGATGAACTGGAAGAAAAGTTTGATAAAATACGGCTGGAATTGAAAGCTCTCCGGGGGAAAGAACTGTTTGGCCAGGATGCTTATGACCTTTGCTTGGTTCCCAATGTTGTGATACCACCCAAATTCAAGATCCCCGATTTTGAGAAGTACAAAGGGAACACTTGCCCTAAGGATCATCTTGTGATGTACGTGAGAAAGATGTCTGCTCATATCAAGGATGATGAACTCCTTATCCATTGTTTCCAAGATAGTTTGATTGGTGCCGCACTGATATGGTATATAGGTCTGCTTAGGGATGACATCAAAACTTTCAATGATTTGTGTGAAGCTTTTGTCCAGCGATACAGCTACAACTTGAACTCGGCCCCAAAAAGAGGTGAATTGCAGGCCATGACCCAAGATGATAATGAGTCCTTCAAAGCTTATGCCCAACGTTGGAGAGATTTCGCCGCACAAGTCCGTCCATCTCTGGAAGAGAAAGAGTTGCCCGAGATTTTCCTTGATACTCTGGATCAGTTCTATTATGAGCGTATGTTGACAAGTGCATCCGGCAACTTCGCAGAGATGATAACCGTGGGTATGCGCATTGAATATTTGGTCCGAAAAGGACGTTTGGTCAAAGGAAGTATTCCCACTGATGGATCAGAGGATGAAGACCAGGAAGCGAGTATGGTAGAAGGTTGGCCTCAACAACAGTATTTGGCTTATCACCATGTCGCCTCTATTATGCCAATCACAAACGTTGTTTCAAATCCAGTGTGTCAACCCCAGTTTCAACAACAGCCTCGACAACAGGCTCCAAGAACACAAATTGATCCTATTCCTATGAATTATGCAGATTTGTTTCCAATATTGCTTGAAAGGAATTTGGTCTACACCAAGGCACCTCTTCCGTTGCCAGCAAAATTGCCAGCCCGGTACAGACCCGATCGCTTTTGTGCCTTCCATCAAGGGGCACCAGGTCACGATATTGAAGACTGCTTTGCTTTGAAGAAAATAGTTCAGAAACTGGTCCAAAAGAACCTCTGGTCATTCTAAAAGTTGAACTCTAACATGGAAGTTAACTGGATCATGACATTCGTTGACACGTGGAATGTTTAGTTGCACTTGGGTTGTTGCTGATGTTTCTTTCTACTACTCATTTGTTCAATTAATATGTTTGTTTGTTGTTTTATGTTTTTCAAAAAAAAAAAAATCCTTTCGTCCCACCCGAGGCGAAAGTGAATTTGTTTAGGGCTTTTTGCTTTATGTATTTTCATCATTAATTAAAAAAGTCGCTTTGATCCCGACTTTGTTTCATTTTGTGCTTTTTCTGGAAAAAATGGTAATACAAAAAACCAATTTCTTTTCTTTAATCATATATGCATAATCATAACTTTCCATTATTTGTCAAAATCAATAATTAAAGCATGCATTAATAAACCCGTTGAACACTTTAATCCTGTACTCTCTCTCGACTTTGAGTTCCTTGTGTCTGAAACTGAAGAAAAGGAGGTTGAATTCCCAATGAGAACTCTTGCCTACTGGGGCATCCCAGCCAATGAAGCTACAAAGAAATATCAAGAAGACTGTCCAGAAGTTGGCATTCAATTACAAAAGTTGGTAATGAGATGTTAGCATTTGCCTTATATAAGAATTGTACTCCAATACACACTTCAACAGGGGCAATCCCTCCCACCATCCCTCAGTACACAACATGAAGTTCAGAGTCCCGTCAATGGAAGTTCTGATGAAGGTTAAACTTGTTTGCACTTAAATGCATTGTGGTCTTATGTCATGGACGGTTATATCAAAAGGATGAAGTAAGTTTCGACAAAGAAGGCTTGTCCCCATGAATGTCAAAAAAGTGGCTTTGTGCTTAAACGTATGTTATCTGATTTTAACCAGACTCTAGGGGCAAAAGAATGCCTAATTGTAAAGAATGGTGATGAACTTGTACGCCCTGTGAATACCGATGCAGTCAAGAAATACTTTGTTAAAATAAAAAGCTCGATAAGTCGCGAATCTAAAGGCGGCTTAGGCAAAAAAGAGCGTCTCGGTGGACTGAAAACCCGAAAGGACGGTCCACGCAAAAGTTAGAGACATGTAAAAAAAAAGAGAATGATGGAAAAATGAAAAATGTATATCCTGATAGGTTGAAACCCTCAAGGGCGATCTATGCAAAAGTTAAGGATTGTGACAAAGTAACTGCATCTGTTTGGACATGAATCACTTGGGGCATTTCAGCCGTCAAAAGACCTTCGCCTTGTGGCAAAGCAACTACATCAAATCAGATATAGTTCACTTGGGGCATCCTAACTGTCAGAAGACCTTCGATATGGAGCGTCCACAAATCAAAACTTGGAACAGTGGAATTCAAAATTGTTAGGGAGAACCGTGTTTATTGTGTTCAATGTACCTTTCCCATATAATTATCATTTTCCAAAATTTTCAAAATCTATGGAGCCACGCTTTTGGCGGGCCACCACTCCATTTACATTAATTTGAGCCTGTGCCAATTTATTTGAAATTCTCATTTATTCTTTATTTGCGAAATTTTCTTCCATTTTTGATGTTAATATTTAAAGCAAAAAAAAATTCAAAAAAAATATAGTTTTTTCCATGTCTTTTGAAATGCATAAACAACCGGTACATCTTCTTTGAACTTATGAGTAGTTGAAGCATACATCAACATTCGTCTCAAGGACAGTTAAACTCTGCAAGTTAAGTGTGACCAAAGGCTATGAGATGACCTCTGTCAAAAAAAAAAGTGAAAAAAAGAAAAACTCGCTAAGTCGAAAACCCGAAAGGGCGGCTTAAGCAAAAAGATGAGCGTCCCGGTGGACTGAAAACCCGAAAGGGCGGTTCAGGCAAAAATTAGGGACATACAAAAAAGAATATATTCCCGGTGGATTGAAAACCCGAAAGGGCGGTTCAGGCAAAAGTTAGGGATTCAAAAGAAGAACAATACAAAAAAAATGATGAAAAGAAAACAAAGACAGAGGCATCACAATTCAAGTAGGCCAAATGGAAGAATGCACTTCATGCTGGTTTACAAATGGCGACTTCTGCCAATTTGTTGTTTGATGGACTTGGTTCCTAGTGAATGGCGACTTCTGCCAATTTGTTGTTTGATGGACTTGGTTCCTAGTGAATGGCGACTTCTGCCAAATTGTTGTTTGATGGACTTTTGTTCCCAGTGAATGGCGACTTCTACCGATTTGTTTGATTAATGGATTTTGTTCCCAATGAATGACGACTTCTGCCAGAATGAGTGTTTAATGGGTTGTCACCCTTCAGTGGTTTGATTATTGGGTCTTTCCCTATCAATGGTTTGATTGTGGAGCTTTACCCTATCAGTGGTTCGGTTAGCGGGCTATACCCTGATAGTGTTTAGATTCATCCCCAGTAATGATATCCCCATTGAAGATTGCCGAGTGTTTGTACTACGATGTCGGTTCACCTCTTATCTTACTTTCCCAGTCTTGTTTCATCAAGTTATATACAGTCATATGGTCGTACAAGTTTCCTGCATATATTCATACATTCATTCATATACATATTCATGCATATAAACTTTCGTGCACGTAACATGCACAATATCATTTATACATTATTGCATTGACCATCTTGTGTCTTAGTTCAAATGTATCGCATAAAAGTGTCATCCCCAATGTGTCTGATCAATGACGTCACCCTTAGTCTTGATTGGTCGTATCCCTTCAATTTGGTCCTCTATCACCATTGTGTGTCAAGCTAATAACTTGCAAACATATTTTGCTACCTGTGTGTCAAGCGAATAGCTTGCAAACATTTTTTTTTGTCACCTGTGTGCCAAGCGAGTAGCTTGCAAGCATCTTTTGTTACGTGTGTGTCAAGCGAATAGCTTGCAAATCCCTTTTGTTACATGTGTGTCAAGCGAATAGCTTGCGACCTTTTTTGTTCCATGTGCGTCAAACGAATAGCTTGCAAACACCTTTTTTGTTCCATGTGCGTCAAGCGAATAGCTTGCAAACACTTATTTTGTTACCTGTGTATCAAGCGAATAACTTGCAACCTCTTTTGTTACCCGTGTGTCAAGCGAATAGCTTGCAAACATCTTTTGTTACCTGTGTGTCAAGCGAATAGCTTGCAAACCTCTTTTGTTATGTGTGCGTCAAACGAATAGCTTGCAAACCTCTTTTGGTACGTGTGTGTCAAGCGAATAGCTTGCAAATCTCTTTTGTTATGCGTGTGTCAAGCGAATAGCTTGCAAACCTCTTTTAGTTCCGTGTGTGTCAAGCGAATAGCTTGCAAATCTCTTTTGTTATGCGTGTGTCAAGCGAATAGCTTGCAAACCTCTTTTAGTTCCGTGTGTGTCAAGCGAATAGCTTGCAGACCACTTTTGTTACATGTGTCAAGCGAATAGCTTGCAATACCTTTGGAAGTCGGGTTTGATGTCCTGATTAATGCCTTTGAATCAGGTTAATACCCTGCAAATGCTCTGAATCAGGATAATAGCCCGCAATTACTTGTGTGTCAAACAACCATGTTACCAATGTCTTTTCAATCTCCCCGAGTGACTATTCCAAGAGTGTCTTTTGTTAAATCCTATCCTGTTTGTCGTTACCCCAGTAAAGGTAATTGACAGTTTTACCCTTCGTATGTTCGTCATTACCCCAGTAAAGGTAATTGACAGTTTTAACCTTCGTATGTTCGTCATTACCCCAGTAAAGGTAATTGACAGTTTTACCCTTTCGTATGTTCGTCGTTACCCCGGTAAAGGTAATAGACTGTATTTCATTCCATGTTGTTCGTCTTTACCCCAGTAAAGGTAATAGACTGTATTTCATTCCATGTTGTTCGTCTTTACTCCAGTATTTTTGTCGTCATTGCATTCGTACTTGCATAACAGACAACTCATACCATTACATCCATAGAGCCTTCTCGATTTCTGAGTTGGTCAAAAATTGGTGTACTTGATATTTAAGTCTCTCCGACCCAACGTTTCAAAAAATTTCGTCTTTTTAAATCCTCGTGACGGAGAAACTTAAATAGGGGCATCTGTCATACCCCAAATTTTGACCAACTTATTTTTTATTTTTTATTTTTTATTTGTACGTTGATCGTGTTCAGTCGGTCGTTCGCGCGCTAATTCCTGTAATATCTGTTTTTATTCGTATTTGTGGTTGCATTTATTTTTCATTCGTCGTTTATATTTTAATGTCGCTCGCGTATTAATTTCGTAATTTTACTCGCGTTTTGTTCGTATTTTAGTGTAGCGTAACGTTTGCGTTCTTAAAGTTCATTTTATTCACGTCGTTGATTTATTATTTTAATTAGCGTAAAAAAGCCGCGTATCTCAGTCGTATCAGACGAAATTTCGGCAGAGAGGTATTTTAAAATACCTCATTTTTTTTGGTTCCGACGGGACATTTTTATTATTTCTTTTTATTTTATTATTAATTTTCGTTTTTTATTTTTATTTATTTATTTAGTTATTTCTTTTTTTATTTTATTTTATTATTTGTTGTTATTTATTCATTTTATCTGTTTTTATTACTTTATTTAGTCATTTTAGTCCACTTGTCATTTTATCATTGGTTCTAGTCCAACTTTCTTTCCAAGTCTCAGCCAAGGGTATTTTCGTCCATTCCATGTATCAGATGATTAAGAGTGTATCAGAGACAGTCAGGCCAGGCACAAATTTCCATGAAAAAACACTATCTCATTTTTAGCAGCCTCAAAAACAGATCAAAGACTCCTTTTCCCATGAACACATCAAGAACATTCAAATTTTTTTTTACAAATTCCAGTAACCTTTTTTCAAGAACAACAACCACAACATAAATTTTCGAATCATCATCTCATATCCAAAGGCCATTTTCGGCCTTAACACACCAAACCATCAAAACACCACAAATCCGAATACACACAACCAACAACAAATTCGATCCACCACAACAATAACAAAGCCATTTTCGAACCGAAACAAAGGGGGACGAAAATCCAAGCAAGGCAAACCGAAAGAGGAACAAAGAACAAAACGTGAACAAAAGAATATACAAAAAGAAGAAGAACACGCATAGAAGAAGAAAGAAGGAACAAGGTAGCTCTATGACTTTTTTTTTTTTTTTTTGTGTTCTTTGTGAACTTTAAATTCTAGATCTAGGACTATGTGTTTGGTATTTGGTTTTTTTGAGTTGATATTTGAGAAGAGAAGAGGAAATAGAGTAGAGTAGTAAAAAAAAATTTGAAAAAAAAAAACAAAAAAAAAGTTTCCGGTGGCCGGCCACCGCGCCGGAGCCGGCAAGGCTTGCCGGAGAAGATGAAGATCATCTTCATGTTCTTTTTTTTTTCGGTTTGATTGCAGAGAGAAGGGGGAGAGTTTTTTTGCTTTTGTTTGTAGAGAGAGGAAGATAGATGAAAAATGAAAGAAAACCATTAAGAAAGCTTTTTATACTCATTTAATGAGTTGGGGCGGGTCACCCATGGGTTGACCCAGTACCCGCCCCAGCTTTGTACCCATGCCCAGCCCATTTTTGTTACTACTTTTTTGCTTCCTGCACCCCCATCCTTTGCTGTCAGTATTTTTTTTCTTTGTGTAGTAATTTTTGTTTATGTAGTTTCATGCATTCTCTTTTATTTATTTTTTCTTTCCTTCATATGATATTTGAATATTGGTCCATGCATTATTAATTAGTGTTGTTTTTAAATTTTCTACCTCATGCATTTGTAGTTCATTTAATAGTAAATTTCTATTTCATATAGTGTTAATTAGACATTTAAAAATATTTTTTCTTTATTTTAAAAATACTTCTATATTTTGCTTAGTTTATTTGTTTATGTTTTTTTTTATTTGTTTTTTCGTGTGTTTGTATTTTTATTATTCACCATCTCATGCATATTTTTCTTTCCTTGTCATTTATTTCATTGTAATGATTATTTAGTTTTTCGTCATTTATTTTTAGTTTGTAATTAGGAATTTATGTAATTTATTTTCGCGCATTATTTTTCTTTTCTTTTGAGACCATAGAATGTATTTAGGGTATGTAATATGTAACCGGCACACGCACTGACACGCGCACCGACACTCCACTTTATTTATCGCTATGCTTATTTATTTTTCCGCCGTTACGCGATTTCATCGTTAGTTTATAAAAAAATATTTTCTTCAAAAAATCCAAAAAAATCAAATTCAAATTTCTTTTAAGTAAACCTTGGTATGTAATCCAAGTGATTTTCCTTTTATTTTCCTTAATCAAATGTTAATTAATTTAATATCCACATTAGACATGGATTTCGTGCAATTAAAATTGACCAACTTCATCGTATTTTCTTCTCATGCCTTGAGGCCTCTCATCTCTTCTTAAAATCTTTTCAAAAAAAATGTTAAAATCAATTCAACCCATCAAATAAATTCTTTAGCCGAACTACTTGATTTTGATCCCGATTTATTTGGGTAAGTAGGCAAAGGGTTTCGACCCTTCCAAATCAATAAAAATAAACCAAAAACTTGCTTCATCTTTCTCCTTTCTTTCACTTTAATTTTTAAACTCTTTTGATAAGTAAAATCAATTTAGCGCAAGATTAGAGAATAGGTAGAAGGTTCCTATGGGATACCATAGTCGGTTCGGGTGCCTAACACCTTCCCCAATCGAAACCAACCCCCGAATCCAAGGTCTATAAGGGTTTTTACTCACTTTTTCCCTTCCCGCGAATAAAAGTTGAGAGTTCAATGATTAAAGGTTCAACTCCGATCAATGATTTTGATACCCGAAAATCGCGAGCACATAGTCCAACTTTTCCTCCAAGAAACAGCAAGGGTAGTTTTGTCCATTCCATGCATCAGGTGATTAAGAGTGTATCAGAGTTAATGAGGCAAGGCACACTTTTCAACACACAAAAACAGATTCCAAAATCAACAATCAAAAAAATAGATCAAAGACCATTTTTCACCAAGAACACACCAAGAACAAACTCAAACCCTATTTTTTCAGAATCAAATTTAACACAAGATTCAACAATTTCATCATGATTCTCAGTGATTCATCGAAGAATCATCATCATTGAACCGTTTTCTCTGCAATTCAAGTGCGAATTCATCACCATTTGGTGACAAACTCCAGCACCGATCATAGAGAATCAGTGAGAAAAGAAGAGAAAAAATCCGAAAATAGCAACAAATCACAAACAACAACCAAACAGATCCGCACCAACACCACAATATTTCGGCCAAGGCATCAACACAACACAAATCATCACATCAACCCAAATCATCAACCAACACAATAACACCATAACAAAACCGAACCAAACATCAACACAAACACCAAATCCGAACCCACAAACTCACAAATCTGAAACAACCATTCGCAAACCAAATCTGTATTAACAAACCAACATCAACAAGTCCGAAAACTTCAAGGAATCCGAAAACCAAGTCCGAAAACGTGAAGAAGAAAGGACGAACACACAAGGTGAAACCGCAAAAACCAAAAGAAGAAGAATGACTCAAAACAGAACAAGAACAAGAGGAAGAAAGTAGATCCAAAACAGAGGTAGTAACTTTTGCTCTTTTTTTAGAACTCAAATGTTTAGATCTACACTTATTTAGTAATTTTCTTTGAAATCTAAAAGTGGATTTGGGATTAGAAGAAGGAGAGGAAAGAGTTGGTATAAAAATTTAAAAAAAAAAAGAGTGTTTGACCGCTCCGGCGCGGCGGCCCTCCGGCCGACCACCGCGCCGGAGCTCCTCCTCCGCCTCCTACTTCTTCTTCTCCGGCGAGTCCCTCCTAGAGAGAAGGGAGAGCATTCTGTTTATGTGTTTTTTTGTAGAGAGAGAAGGAATTGAAAAAATGAAGGAAAAAGGGTCAAAAAAGGTATTTATACTAGTGGGTAACCGGGCGGGTCACCCATGGACCGAACCGGTTACCCATTTTTCGACCCAGCCCAGCATTTTTTCCTTCTTTCCCTTCTCTGCTTGCTATTCATACCACTATGTTATGTTTCCTGCACCCCCCTCCCTGCATTTTTTATTTTTCTCTTATAGTAATGTTTGTGTTGTCTTATTTTCATGTATTCATTTTTTTTAAAGTCATATGATGCTTGAACTATATGTCTTGCATTTTAATTAGCATCTTAATCTTAACATCATGCATATTTTTATTTTTATTTTTTTTTCTTAGTTCATAGCTAGATTTCTAATTTCATATGTGTTTGTTTTTTTGAAGCAATGATGGCATGTTATTGTAAAAAATATATTTTTATTTATTTTTTAATTTTATTTTTCACTCATGAGTTTTTTTTTAATAATTAAAAACTACACATGTGGCATCCTACTCGTTTAAGATGCCGTTTGTGCGTTGATTGAGTTAAAATTGGATTAAAGCGCCAAAAGTGCAAAAGGAAATACACTTAAGGGGCTAGTTTATTATTGTCTTTTACAAAGCGTCAAAATCACAAGATTGTGATATTTAAGAGATCAAACTGCAAATAAACCTTTTATAAATGAATCACTATGTAATGGAGAGAGTAATATAATTCCACGCACTTTAGTCTTAAAATTAAATACAATTGAACGCATAGTTTAAAAAAATGGAAGATTTCATTTAGAAAAGAAAACATCGAAGATAGATCACTATTTCAAACTTTTTTATCCTTTAAAATTACCTAATACTTTTTTGTTGTTGTGGGGGCCGGGGTTTGAACCCTAGAACTTGCATATATTATGCATTGTACCTATTAACTGAGTTAAACTCATGAGGACACCTGATACCTTATTAACATAGGAGAATCAACACCAATGTATTTATTATTATTATTGTGAAATTATGGTTATCAATTATCAATTACATTCCAAGTAAAGAATAAATAAATCAACCAAATTAAAAAGTTGAAAGTGAATCTTCACTTCTTCTGTGTATCGGTCTTCACCGTCAAGCCGCTGGCGGCAAGCCTCGCTGTGCTTTTTTCTTAAAAAAGAAGTTTTTTTTCTTGGCTATAGTTCTGCATTTCTTTGAGTAACATTTTCATTCTTCAACCTGAACAATAATTATGACTTCAAAGCCTATCGCAGATGTCTGGTCAAAGTACTACTTCCTATCGTTTACCTTGCTTACAACCTCTGTGTTTTGGTTCTCTTCCTACGTGATTGTTTGGTTCAAGATCCTCTAGGGATTGTCTCTCTCCTCATTGACGGTAGTGTGAATGGACTCTTCGCTTACTTTCACTCTTCTACCTCGTGCATCACTGTTTTGATGGTATGGTGTCTCACCATTTTAGTAGTTTTGCTGTATGAAAGAATTGTGGGTGTTTTCAAAAGAATTGTGGATGTTTTCAAAAGTTTTTCCTGTCCAAACAACGATATCAACAATTACAATGAGCAAGAATTGGGTTTAAATCATTTAGGATTGGGTTGCTTGTGAAAAAAATCTAGGGTTTTCGATTTGTGTTATGAAATGGTTTCTTGTGTTTTTTTACAAACAACTTCAGCTACTCTGTGCAAGGATTAGCTTTCAATTGGTTTTTTTTTTGCACAAGATGCATAACATCAAATAAAATTTTGGGAATATACATTGTTGATTGTTTGTAATAAGATGGAATAGTTGCAAACACATGAACTGAATTGATATTGTTGGATTAGTGAAATGTAAATTTAGACTTTATTCCCTTATGTTTTACATCAATAATAATAGGGTTGAATATGTTTTTAGTCCCTATAAATATTCAGAATTTTGTTTTTAGTCCCTATAAAATAAAATCACACTTTTTAGTCCTTGTAAATTTTTCCGTCAGTATTTTTAGTCCCTATAAAATTTTCCATCAACATTTTTAGTCCCTGTAAAAATTTTACGTCAGCATTTTTGGTCCCTAAAATGCTTAAGGAAAATGTCATAGGGACTAAAAAGTGTGATTTTATTTTATCGGGACTAAAAACGAAATTGCAAATATTTATAGGGATAAAAAACTTAATTAACCCATAATAATAAACTCTGCCCATTTAAATCTAGGGTTAAATATGTTTTTGGTCTCTATAAATATATCAACTTTTCGTTTAGTTCCTCTGAAATTTTCCTTCAACTTTTAGTCACTCTAAAATTTTCAATCAATACTTCTGGTCTCTATTTTTAATTTAATTTTTGCATTTTTTTAATGAAATTATGCATAAATGTGTAGAATATTGAAAAATTAATTCCAAAAGAAAAAATTATAATTTTTTAACAAACATAAATTAAATATGAATTTTTAACCGTAAAAAATATAAAAATTCATATTAAATTCATGTTTTGTTAAAAAAATCCATTTTTTTAGGAGAGATTCTTATAACATTATGAATTTTTCTGAAATTTTTTATTCAAAATTATGAATTCTACATACGAGTTTAGTTTAAAAGAAGGACCAAAAGTGAAGATGGAAATTTTTTTAGGAACTAAAAGTTGAAGAATATTTTTAAAGGGACTAAAACTAAAAGTTGACATATTTATAGAGACCAAAAACATATTTAACCCTTAAATCTATCTTGTGCTTTTTTTATTTTTTTACTAATATTTTTACACAACGTCAAAATAATCAATCATAAGAAAATATGTTAATTTGGATTTTTTGTTGTTGAGAGAAGTGTTAATTTGGAATAATGAAAATGCTACTATTTATATAGAAGCAACATGTCAATATTGTGAGGAAATACAAATAGGAGGATTACATAAAAACCGCTTCAAATGATAATGATTTGAGCATGATATATCTAAATATACCAAGATAATCTCAAAAATTACATTTCCATTAACAAACCCTACCTGTCAGTAGTTAATTCCAATATCATTTGGCATTCATGTTAAGGGATTAACATGTTTTGTTTGATCATACTTTTAAAGTTGTATTGTTAATTCAATTTAAGTATGTAGTTAATTACATTAAGTAGATGATTAGTGAATATAAAAATGTACCACAGTTCCATTATCATTCATTGAACATAATTAACCACGATTTTAATCATTATTAATATACAATTTTGAAGTGTATATTGTTCTCCGCAAATAGTAAGTCGTACCACCTAAGCCTCCAGCCAGGGTTGATTTGTGTGTGATATGTGCTTGGGACGTCGAGTATCACAAAATATTTCTTTGTACTATTAAGATTACTAACTAGGTTCTATAAAAATTCTAAAAGAATCCATGAAACCTATAAATGTAAAATACTTCATCTCATAACATTTATAAACATTTATTCCCTTTTCAGATTCATTATTAACTGATGTATTTAGACTATATTATAGCTCAAATACATAAATGATTCAATGAAGTTGACAAAACAATATTTGCTTATAAATGTGACCGGATGAAGAAAATCACCACACAAAGTACCCTCTTCACCTTATAATGAGCAGATAAAACAATATTCGCTTATAAATGACCGGAAGAATTGAGTAATTTTACATGGTAATCGGGAGGTGGTTGTTGATGATTGTGGGGACATTGGTAAGAACTTTCAATATATTTTTAATTTTTTCTCATTGATTTTTATTGAAGGTATTATTCGTAACACTATCAAACATTTGATATAGATACCTCTTTCAACAAAGATTCAAACATTGATTCGCCATATTATAAATGTTTAACCTCCTATACTAATCTCAATATTCGTTGGTTTAAAGTGTGTGTGTGTATTAACACGCCACATTATTTATCTTGAACGAGAAAATTACATCAGTGTCTAAAAAAATAATATCTTCAACTACATGGACTAAAACTAAGGAAAAAACAATCAAGGGACTAAAGCAGAAAGTAAGCATGTATTAGAAGGGCCAAAAATATGAATCACTCAATTTTAACTTATTCCATTACATGATTTATAGGAAGTGCAAATTGTTGATGTGTTAAGTGTTAGTTAGTTAGAAGTTTAACATTAAATGTAAGCGTAGATGCTGAGCAATATATAATTGAAAAGATCTTTATACATAATGCCTTAAAATCATTTTAGATGAATATATGATGTTGAAACTCACTTTTTAATTTTCCTAGCTTGATGTAATGACCCTCCTTAATGTTTCAAGGCTCCATGAAAATTCCACCAGTTGTATCAGACTGTTGGTTCAACTTGATGGGGGAGAAGAAGCGATATTTGTTGGATCAATGATGTGGAGAGTTTCACATTTGAATGAAAGAATGTTGACATGTCAAGTACGAATTAAAAGTTTTACATTGTATGGAAGAGTATATTTTGACCAACATGTAAATGAAAAGACTCATATAACTAATGTCTTAAGGTTTTAGTTAAGGACGTCGTATCCAAACTCACTTGTGATTGCTTTAAGTTCAATGTAATGATTCACTCGTATGTTTTAAGACTCTCCTGAAGTCTCATCACAAGTGTTTGTACATTGTAAAAATCAATGTGTCCTGCATGAATGCACATGTATCCTCTTCAACAAATCGATTAGAGTACGAAGAGGCATATAATTCAAATTAAGGAGAAGGATTCATATCCTATAAGAATGTGTTTACAAAACATGATCCTGGTCTGAAATTCAAACCTGGAAATATAGGTCCTATAGTTATGGTGGCACAGAAATAAAGGGTAGGTCGTTGAGTTCATACCTTTCAAAGACACATAATTCCCACATGACCTTTCGCAATCAAGCTAGCCCAAAAGTTGAATGCAATGGAAATAGACAGCTTTTTGAATCCTTCATGTAAATACGTACCTTATAGATTTGACTATTAATGTGAGAGAGAGCTATGTCTAATTTGTTGAGCTCAATGTTATTGATAGGAAGGACCACTACACTTAATTTGGTTAATTATTTGTTGCTTTTTTGTGTATGTATTTCAGAGCACATGCATGCATGATGCATCAATGTTTATCCTTTTTTAGTGAGAGTAATCTCACTTTAACACTTTTTTTAAATACTCGCATAAAGTGGTGGTGAGAGCTTAATTGTGTGCAAGTGTGTACACACTTAAATTCTGACGCAGTTAAGCTCTTACAACCACTATAACAAAAAATGTGTAAGTGCATGTTATTAACACTAGCCTTTTATGTATTCTATTCGCCAATAGTCGCCACCAGCTGCATCATCATGTTTCTCACCTTCAGCTCGAGAAAAAAAGTAAATAAAAATAATAAAATGATGAAAAGAAGGAAAACAATAGGGAGAAATATACTCCTTCATCTCTTATTTATAAGACTCTCCAACAAAGTTTTGAGTAGCTAAAAACGTATTTATAAGAGTAAATTTGTTAAAAATACATGTGACTTTTACATATCACTCCTATAATTATTGATATCATAAAAAAGAGAAAAATAATTAATGTTTCCTAATCATAAATATACATTTGTCGTAAACAAATCACTACTCCCTCCGTCTCTAAATTATAATCGTTTAAGGTTTGTGCACGGTTATTAAGAAAATGATTGATTGTGTTGATTTCAATGGTAAAATTAATATCATTTACTAAAATATCCTTATTAATTGTAGTTAGTGGAGTAGTTAAGTTGGATGAAATTCAATAAATAAGGGTATGATAATGGGAAAAAATAATAAATGCTGCATTGATATTCTAAAATGACAATTGTTTTGAGAAAAAAGAAAAAATGCTAAAGAGACTATTATTGTGAGACGGATGGAGTAATACTTTATATGTATAATTTTTTTTAAATCTTACATAAAGAAACAAATAAAAATTGGAAGTCGTTATAATCAAGAAGGAAGAGAGTAGTACTAATTAATTGGATTTCGATCGTCTATAATAGAAAGTCACTTTGTTTAACGCAGTAGTTAATCTCAACAATTGATTTGAGATTGGATAAACTAGATACTCCCTCCAGTCCTTATTATAAGAAGAAAAACGAAAATACATCAAAATCAATACTATCATTAATTCTTCTAACTTTCTAAACATTTTTACAAACATGCCTTTATAGAATGTTGTGAAACATTACATCCACTAATATTAAAAAGATAATCATTGAATGAGGGATATAAAAGTCTTTTAAACAATAACTACATCTTAGAAACTGTGACATTTTCTTATAAACATGACCAATATTTTTTTTTGAAAATTCTCTTATATTAAGGACCGGAGGGAGTAATACAAACAATTTTATTTAATAAAATGATCCCAACCATCGATCTAAATCAGACGGCTGAGAGAGCTTAACTGTGTCAAAGAAGTTACAATTGGTAATCCAATTCCTAATTACTACGGTAATTAGGTGAATCAGAGACTCGAAGAGGAAGTATTTTGAGAGAGGATCAAAATCCATAAAAAGGAAAAAGGAAAAATGGAGTAGTAATAATCACACGATAATAATAATTAAAGTGCTCCAAGGCTCAAGGAGCAATGATGAAGGTTTTAAGAAGTCAAAATGTTCAATGATTATGAGATACACATTAAATAGCCGGTGTACGTTGTAAATATTTAAAGCACTTATCAAAAAGAAAAACTCATTTATGTCATCACACCAACTATTCCAACTACACAGATAGTGATTCCTCTAGTCACTAGCATGCTAACATAACTTATTTTAACACACTCTTCAAACATTTACTCTTTTAATAGATGAAATAAACACTACTAAGTTGCTAACATAACTTATTTTAACACACTGTTCTAACATTTACTCTTTTAATAGATGAAATAAACGTGAGTTGTTTCGCAATTTTAAGAATGAGTCTTGCATAATGTGCGTGATTTATATGTATTTCATCTAATAAAATTATAAAAGTTTGCAAAAGTATGTTAGAATAATTGTTGCTAAAGTTCTTCTCGTTCTAATTAAACAAAATTAAGTTATTAGGAATTATACTTTCTCCGGTTATATTTATAAGTAAATATTTTGTTTTAGATTCATCAAATAATTTATGTATTTGGATTATATTATATGCATTAGTTATATATTGAATTTAGAAAATAAATTATTGTTCAGATGCATTAAATAAATAAAATTAGTTAGAATTTTGCTTGTATATCTAAAACACCAAAATCCTTTAAAAAAATAAATCTCAAATCCTTAAGTAAAATATATTATTTGAGTATACAATATATTTATATACATACCTAAGAACCTATAAACATTTAGATGAGATGACATAGGTCTATTCTAGCTTAATTAAGGTTATGAGTTCAAATTCAGTTTTGGCATGCAGCAGCGTTAAAACTTTTAGGGAAGATTAGTCTCCTTGAATTATGTACGAAGAATATCCAATTTTCACACAAAATATGCTTACCCAAAAACTTGTGTGGTGATCTGTGAAGCTCAGATACTTCAAAATGGATGACGTATTGTATCCCCTGCGTATCCTGCACCGATACATGCCTGATACTTCCCGATACATATCAAGAGAGTATTCAAAGATTAAATTTTAATTTTTTTAAAAAACCAATTATCCGATACTTTTCAGATACATATGGGATACGAGCAATATGCGGTGGAAAACTGATATGTGCGGGCTACCTGATGTTTCTATTATATTGGGTATATATGTAATTGACTAAGTAATGATGTTTTCTATTTAGGATATTCATATATGTAATTGACTAATTGTCGATTTATTTATTATCAATATTACTTACATTTATATTTCTATTGTTGTCGCCGTCTATTTTGTGTCTCTTTGTTTGTTTGAGAATGATGTTATTGTTGATTGTTGTGCGAAGGCAATTTCATTGTTGTGCCTTATCGTCTTTTTATGTCTGTTTGGTTTAGATTTTGCGCCAATTTTTTTTTGCTTTTGAGTTTTAGTCTATATTTTGTATTTTGAGTTTTAATATGTAGTTTAAGTTTAATTTTTTTATTGAAGTATCTCAGCCGTATCATATCTTAAATTTTAAAAAATTTCCATATCGACGTATCTATGTCGTATCGTATCATGTATATGGGCTTCATATGTGGTGATCCAACACTAGGGGAACAATTTTTCCTTGTTAGGCATAAGGAACAAACCTATTTTGATGGTAATTTTTTCACTTACGTACGCATATATTTATTTCAGGGGGCCATTACGAGAATTAAACAAACCTATTTTGATGGTAATTTTTTCACTTACGTACGCATATATTTATTTCAGGGGGCCATTACGAGAATTATTCATAGTACAGTAATTTTCTTACGATGGGGCTAACTGATCATCCAGCCATGTACTTATAGATGACATTAATATTCTTGTCATGAGCTCCTTCATTTCTTTATCACTATAAATGTAACCGTGTAAGTGTCAAGAAAGTAGTAGTCAGGTATATTGAATGCTTCATTCACTCATTCATATTCCACCACCTTATAAATAAATCATTGGAAGAGAAAGTCCCAACTATTCCTCACTTCGATCAATCAACATTTTCAATTCAACTATTTTTTTAACCTTCCAATTCCTGGAAAAAATTAAACCCTAATAATTCAGAATTTAGCTCAAAAGAGAGAAAGGAATTGACGAGGGCTTGGACAAGTGGTGGAGCATGTGGTTTGATTCCATACAACGCGCAAAACCTTACCAACAATATATTATAGGGAGTTTCTACGATACATCCGTAAATTAAGGTGTATCGATATGTCTATTTTAATTTTTTTTAAATTAACTATGATTTTTATGGAATAAAGAGCTATTTGTTAATATATATTATAGAAAATGTCATTTTATAAAAAAAAACATCATTTCATTGTTAATCATACTAATTTTTTTAACATTTTATTGTAAAAAATAATCAAATATCTCTATTATGCGTACTAAAAATTCAGAAAAATTAAATTTTATTTCGTTGACGTTTTTGGTAAATAAGATTTAATTATAGATGATAGAAAATATTTTTTCTCTTCAAAAAATAACACATTTAACTATTAATTTATTGATTTGGTGTACCAATACACTTAAAATTTTGGATGTACCATAGAATTTGCCTATATTATACACCGAATCTTACAACTACCTTTTTTGATCCAACCAGGCACAGATCTTGTGTAGGGGCAACATGATCATGCGACTTCACTTGCCTCCACATGTGTATTGAATTTTTAACCCAAAATTAGATATATATATATATATATATATATATATATATAGTTTGATCCTCTTTATATAGTATTATTGTCTTCACATAATCTATTTATTAAACTACAAAAAATTACAAAAAAAAAAGGATCCTACTAAGTGTTCAAAGAGCACTAGTTAATAAATCAAAAGTAGTTTTTTTATTAAAAATTATTATAATTATTATATCGATACAAATAAGGCTTATTTTTAAGATAAAATTTTCTTTTATGAAATTTTTAACCAATTATCTCAGAGCATATCGGTGGCAAGACCATAAAACTACTATTATAATATAAACTATTCTTATATTTGTTGAAAAAGGTTGTGGCCGACACTACGTTGGTGGTGAAAAAATAATTAATTATGGTAATATTTTTTATACTCTCCTGAAAATGGACAAATATTTTTAAAAAAATCAACATTTTAGGGCAATTATAAATATAACTTGTATAATTTTCGCAAGCTTCCGCGTTTATAAAGTTTTATATAAATATATAAATATTTTCCTTCAAAAAAAAGTTTTATATAAATATTTATGATATAACTTGACCCCATTTATTAAAATTTCTGGATCCGTAACTGGATCTAACTATTATCGTTAATCATGTTAGACAGTTTTGAGATTATATATAGTTGGAGTATCTCCTTTCATCGTAATCTTAGAGAAGGAAATAAGTATGTAATATATTGATTGTCTTAGTAAAATAATATCTCTGATCTTTATCATAAGATTTTTTTTAAGAGCTAAAAATGATATATATATATATATATATATATATATATATATTCACACTAAACACTACGTCTCTTTAGCATAAAACGTGCCAAAGAAGCGCACGAAAACCAAACAATCTGATAAAATACAAAAGCAATCATTAGTCGATACCTAAACATAGTAGCGGGTTCGACCGCCACTGCTGACAACCATACACAAAAACGACATTATTAGCACGCAACCACCAATACGAGTGGAACTTAACCTTTTCAACTAGCTCATTTATAGGAATGATAATATTATTAAAAATTCTATTATTGTGCTCTTTCCAGATTAGCCAAACACATAGAAGTCAAATGAGCTGAAGGAAAGAGCGCCTAATCTTCATACCACCTAAATAATACGTGAACTGAAGAAAATGATCTCCAAGATTATGGTGATCTACTCCTGAAAAGCCAAGCCAAAGCCGCACCTGATATCAGATGACACCAAAAAAATTACAATGTAAAAATATGTGATCGACAGACTCATCATGACCACACCCTGTCACACAAGAGATGTCTGCAACAGTAATAATGCCCCGGTTGAGAAGGTTGATTTTTGTCGGCAACTTGTCACGAAGCAAACACCAAGCTAGAATAGACACCTTCAAACCTGAGGATGCCAAATAAGAGTCTGAGCAGTGTCCAACACATGGTGATCATGAGTAGTAAGGATCTCATAACCTGATCGCACTGAGTAGCCCTTTACAAGGTCAGCTTGCCACTGCCAAGTATCTGAAACATTAGGCTGCAACGAAACAGTACATAGAAAAATCCTACACTCCGCTACAATCTCATCCTCCCACGCCCACAACCTCCTCCTCCACTGCCACGCTCCACCCCCTACCTCCCAACCTAGCAAGAACATAGAGGCAACAATAACCAACTTGTTCACTGCTAAGTTGAACAAACAGCTAAAGCGTCGGCAAAGAGGAACATCTCCAATCCATCGGTCCAACCAAAAAGAGGTGGTCTCTCCGTCACCCACCTTTCTCGACACCATCCCAACAAACCAACCCTTTCCCTCCTCACCTACCCCATCCCTGATCTTCGCCCCCTCCACCAACAAGAAACACTTCGGCCCCCAACCTCCAACCTCCCTGCCTCCTCACCATACCTAGCAGCCAACACAGCCAACACCCTCTATCATAAGAAAAAAAATTAAAAGAAGTTTTGATAAGAAAAAAGTTAAAAGAAGTTTTGGTCATATTTATAAGAAAATGTCATAACTTTTTAGGTATTTTTTAAAAGATTTTTCTACCCTTTATTTAATGTTTATCTTAATGCTATTCATGGATGTATTCAATGTTTGGCAATTTACTATAAGGTTATATTTGTAAAAATTTACTATAATGTTTTTGTTTTTGTTTTTCTTTCTTGTTTCACATTGAAGGTTTGGACGCATTGTCCTCCTCGACGTCATTGGGTTATGATGAGCAAAACCGCAAGTGCACGGTTCTACCGAAGTAGTAAAAATAGAGTATCGTTCCAACAGGGAGTTGTTCAATTTAATTAACTTTTAGAAGATGATTAGAAGAAAGTTCAGTTGAAAAAGGTTTGATTTTTATTGGAAGAAAATAATAATAAAAGGCGCCTTGGGATTATTGGTCCATCTTAATGACAAGTTCTTCACAAACAAACCCTAAACCGTTAATTTTATGCTTAATTACACTTTTGGTCCTCACGTATTGACCAACTCACGAAAATGGTCCCGCCTCTTTTAAATTGAACAAAACCGTCCTTAAATTATCATTTTTTTTTGCAGTTTTAGTCATACCTCATATTTTCAACTCCATAAACGCATAGAAATTGCAGTTTTAGGGAAGTTTTGGACATACCCCTATACCTCAACCATGAAATAAACAAGGAATAAAATATGTGGGGTACAAGAAATCCATTTTATTCAGCACATTAACCAAAAAAAGCCCTAATTTCTAAGATATGTTTCAAATTAGAGTTTTTTTGGTTAGTGTGTTGAATAAAGTAGATTCTTTGTACCCACATGTTTTATTCCTTGTTTATTTCATGGTTGAGGTATAGGGGTATGTCCAAAACTTCCTTAAAACTGCAATTTCTCTGCGTTTCTGGAGTTGAAAATAGGAGGTAGGACTAAAACTGCAAAAAAAATGATAATTTAAGGACGGTTTTGTTCAATTTAAAAGAGGCAGGATCATTTTCGTGAGTTGGTCAAAACGTGAGGACCAAAAGTGTAATTAAACCTTAATTTTATATTGGACCTACTTTCTAAAGACAAGTTTATCTTAAGCATATCAAAGCTTCTCTCAAAGTCATTGAGTGTGTTCCTCTAGCAACCACGTCTATTCTCATGGTTGATTGCTATTAGAATCCTTGAAGAACGAAACTTTATATGTATCAAGGTTTGCTAGACTATTCTCATGTTTCTCAACCCTTATCTAATTTCACTTGTTCCAATATCAAAGCTCCGCGTTCGCTTTATGAATTGATATTTATGATGATGAATTAACAAATACTAACCCTCCGTGTTCGCTTTATGAGTTTTGTATTTGTTAATTCATTATAAAAACAGTGAAATTAGATTAGAAAGTAGATTTATATAAAATTAGGGTTTAAGGTTTGGTTTGGCTTGTTTAGAATTATGTCATTAAGATTTTTCCAACAATCCCAAGACAAGAAGAGTCTACTCACTCATGTTCATCGTAGACATAAAAAAGAAGAAGAAGAACATAAAATAACAAGAAAGTAAAAGAAAAAACTTTTATTAATAAAGACAATTGTCACTATTGAATTCCAAGAACAAAAGATGAATTGTTGTGATAGCTAGCTACTCTATTTATAGTTTACAATGACTTAAGCCCTAAGAAAATATATCACTAGAATGTTCCACAACAAACCACAGGCTTTTAGGTCAGAAATAAACTAATAGGTAGCTTCTCCTTAGAGCAAAAGCAGCAAAAGGCATCCTGGGGGGTTGGCACGACCGTGTGGCTGGTGGCACGGACCGTACCAAGCTTCTGACTTGGGAGACGTCATATTTTTGTACTGAATCTTCGTAATTTCAGCCCGAATCAGCTCCAGATCCCTTTCTTTAGCTCCTAGACTCAATCTTTAGAATATTTGTTCCTGAAATTAAATATTTAGCAATTGAAGTAAAATAGTTCTAAAAAAGAAATAATATTAAATAAAAAAAATCAAATATAAATAAAACAGATTCAAATATTATATTAAAAACACTAATTATTGACTCATCAGGTTCTTATTGTTGACGCTTTATGTGTGACTCGTTTGAGATTGCAGTCTCTTTTTTTTTGTTTGTTGTCTTTTCTTTTCATCCAATAAAAAAACCACTATAATAAACCAAGTAATTGAGCTCAAATGGTTAATGTTGGATTTTGCCTCAAAATTGAGATTATGTGCATGGCGACAATCGTGACACGATTTTGGAATCATGGCATGATTTTTAGGTAGAAAGCAAGGAAGCTACTGAAAGTAAAATTATGGCGTGATAATAAAAATTGTAGCGCAGTTTTTTAAATAAGGATATAGTATTGTAATGTGTACTAGCTTTATCGTGACACAATTTAGGCAAATCGTGATACGATTTTGCACTAGTTTGAGCATTATTTAAGGCTTCATTGTTCATTTTTGAGGTAGGGTTTCAAGAGAGAGAAACTTGGAAAATCAAAGGAGATAACTTTAAGGTTGAGGGTCCCTGGTGAGAGGCTCTCTTGGATTGGGAAATATTTGTAAATACCCTGGGTGGATGAAATCATTGAGTCTCTTGTTTTTGGGAAGAGATTGGGAAAATGGTAGAAATTAGGTTTTGGACTTGGAGAACTTGTTGAAGCTAATTTCGTGTAACCCATTTGTATCTCTTTGTAAAGAACTCATTGATAGTTGATTTAAGAGATTAATATCTCCCTTATAGTATGTCATTGTTGGACATTACTAGGTAAAAATCAATTGGTGTGTTTGTTTCTCCCATCTCTTTATCTTATTGTTGTTGTTACTTGAGGTTAGTTTGATATTAGTTACTACTTCCCTTTTGCTCCACATATCTAAGTTTATTGATGTGATTTTGAGTACTGAATCCACAATAATAATGAGTTTGATTTTAAGACAGAACAATTTTGGGTCAAATTATAGTTATCTCACAATTGAATTACGTATTATCATAGTCATTCTTCTCTAAGAACCGGAGGTTAACACACAAAAACACCTATAATAAAAGCACTAAGGGATAATTTAATTTTTTTTAATCATAATAATTCATTCGAAATAAATATTTTTCATGATTAAACTGCCTATTAAAAAAGACTAACATAATTAAAGATATTTTCAAATTCAAAGATTATTTTGAAATTCCTTTAATATCATATCATGGATCAAAATGTTCACTTACCTGTAATTTTTATTTTTATTCTAAACATATGAATATTCAAAGAAATGTTAAGCAAATTAAAGTGTGAGAGAAACAAATTCTATAGTTGATTTGTTACAAATACTTCCTCCGGTCTCGAAAATTAGAGAAGTTTCTTTTTTCAATTTATTGAATAACTTGAATATATAACCTATGCATATATTAGTCTCAGTGAGCTTAACTCTGTTGATATAGACAATGAATAATATATGCAAGATTCGAAGTTCAAACCTCAGTCATCACAAAAAAAAATTAAATACATAAATTATTCAATGAATATGTAGAACAAAACCTTCTCTTATATTCGAGATCGAGATCGGAGGAAGTAACTTTTACCCTACCTCGCCTACCAAAAATGTGACAATGATATATATAGTTTGTCTAACATGTATAATATTGCATATGCTAAATAAACTAAAAGTAGTAATTTTTTATTGAAGATAACAATTATTCACTAAAAAGTGATATATTTTATACAAAATTTACAAGTTCCAATGTAAAGTTACTATTTTAAACTTCTTAACATGTGCAAATTTGTACATGATAGAAAAACCCTATATATATATATATATATTGAAATAGCAATGAACTTATTATGTATTTCAATGCTCAGGCAAACAGCAAATTAAATAAGACGGTCAGGCGCTCCAGACACATTATACAGAGCTCTATATTCCCAACTACATTATACACTTTTTAAAGTGTGGAACACAAACCACTTGAATTTATTCACACTTGTATGTAGTAGTAACTATGAATTGGATAAATTAAGTGAAATAATTTCCCCCACAATAATTTATGATATTTGTTCATTTTGGTTTTTGTTAGTTTTGTAAATCAAGTTAGTTGAGATAAACTCAATTTTGTTAGGATGAAAAGCAGTAAAATAGTTTGTTAACTACTTTTAAGCAAAGTTTGTTAGTTTTTGATTGATTACTTGATCAACGTAATTTACATAAACATGTATATAAGTATGATGTAATCGCAATTTCATAACTAATGAGAACAAATAACTTACGGTGCAAGTTATCGTTGTTGCGATGAGAATTTGGCATCAAGAGCCACGGTTCCGATCCAAGGGATGAACAAAAAGGCTTCTAAATCACGCAATTATAGAAGAATCAGTTGCAGAAACGTGCAAGAAACCATGAATGGTAGCAACCGTTTCAACCCTCATCTCCCAATTCTTGAATGTGGAAACTGGGAAAGATGGAGCTATGTGATGAAGACTCCATTTGCACATGATCTGATTGAGGTTGTGCAAAATGGTTATGAAGAACTGGGTGCAAATGCAACAGAAGCACAAAGAAACGTGCATATGAAATTAAAGATGAAAGATTGTAAAGCTTTGTTCTATATTCAACAAGGTGATTATAGAAGTAACTTTGAGAAAATCTCAAAGATTACAAAAGAAAAAGAAGTACGAGACATAACTCCATCTTTGCTTCATTCAACCGCAGCGTATATTAAGTCACGCAGATTTTACACTAACGTGAGTTAACCCACGCTGATGTATTTTTTAAATTTCAGATAGGAACGAGCAAAACTTGTTGGGTAAAGAGAAGAATTCTTATTTTATTTTTTTTAGAAGGGACATATGCTGAATTTGATGTGTACTTAAAAAGAATCAAGACAACATCTTGTAAAAAATAAGAATCTACTATGATGATTATTTTATTGCATTCCTTTTCGATTTTATGTTGCCCTGTTTCCAAAACATATATCATAAACTATTTTTTATTCAACATTTGGATCCAAAATTTAATCAATTTTTTATTCAATAACTGCTTATCATAAACTATTTTTACAATTGAAAAACAAACAAGCAAAAGCTAAAAACAGTTACAATGCACACATCCACCCAGCCTTCTTTTTCTTAGGCCATCAAAACAAATAAGCTACGTAGTACAGTACTACTAGTTGAAGTGAGTGAAAATTTGTGAAAGTCTTGATTCAAATAATGGTAATAATTATTATTTATTAAAAAAAAAAAAACTAAATTACTCAGTACACATCAAAAGAACGAGCAAGGATCCTCTAAAATGAATCTACAATATCGACCTTTAATTTGTTAATTACCGGTAGATATTGCTCACTTTAGAGAAGTTGGACCCCAAAAGAACAACCATTAAATAGCCACATTAGAACAGTGATTATTCTTTTTCAATGAATATAAGTAATTTTATATAAAAGCATTGAATTACAAGTTATCCTTATATATATCTAAGACAAAATAAAACTAGCATAGGCTTGTGCCTTCCATATAAAATAAAACTTGACAAAGTCTTCATATATTTTTCCATTTCTCTCATAATATCCTAACCTTACTTTCTCCTTGTATACACAATGAACAAGAAGGGAAACCATATCCCTTTGATGCATGTAATAGATAACTTCAAAACCACCATCCTCAACGTAAATTTTATCTCAATTACACACCTATGTTAGTGGATGAGAATTAGAGTGTCCAAAAGGTCTTGGTCGCAACTAGGATTTTCTCATTGACTTGTGATCCAGGCTCTTTATCATATATAGTAGCCCTCCACCTCACGGCATGAGCAACACGGGCAACTTTGTCAATTACTTCCGGGATATCCCTCACTATAACAGTGCCCTCTGGTCGCAACATTCGGTCTATTTCGACCATCAAATCAACAAGGTTACATCTGCAATCAAGTCAATAAGCAATAGGGTGAGCTCTTGTTTTTGTGAAAGAAAGTAATCATAAAACACTTGTATAAAGTAAGGAAGCTTTTGAAAATTGAGATTGAACATATAGATTGAAGGAAGGAACTGGCAATCTAGGAAAATCCTTGATTCATAATGTATTTTTATCAATCATTCTTCCAGTAATGGAAGCTCTACACATAATATCTATTCAAATTTCAAACAAATGTCATGTTTTGATAATCAACTTAATTAAACACTTAAGTATAAAAATTTATCGTATGAAGTACTTATATATAAGTTATTTCTATAAATAAAGATAAAATGAAGTCAAATTGTTTTCATATAAGCTATGAGCTGTTTTCATAAGTCATTCTGGAGAGCTTATGGAAAAAAGTCGAAAACAGCTTATGGACATGTCATAAGCTATTTCTCTAAGATCTCTCTGAGTCTAACAAGTGCTTATAGTAGATAAGTTCAAATAAGTCAATCTAAAAGGACTCCAAGTTGAAAAATTATATCATCAATTTTCATATCAACATATGAAAATGCTAACATTAAAAGCATTAAAATACATTTACATATTATATAAAACAAAAGTGATCATATTAAAATAAGTCATATATGAAGTGAAGGCATTCATTACAGATCTAACAAATTAAATTAATAGCCATGAATTAGTACAGGGACAGGGAACAATATTTTCCTCAATCTCTTCCACTTGTTTGCGCCAACAAATATTTCAAAACAAGCACTGATAGGATATCTAAAATTGGTATATAAAATCATTATGCTCACAACGAAATCCTGGACCAATATGGTGACATCAGATTAGAATTTTATTTAGCATAAATACCTGCTTTTCCCGGAGGCTGGATCCTTTATAAGCGATTCAATGCTGGCCACATGGATCAGGTCATAGGAGCGGGGATATGTCGAGAAAGGTTCACACCTGGGAACAGTAAACAAACAACTTAGATCTGAAATATCAACCTGTAACAAACTGTATAAATGTTCAAGTGCGGTGGTAAGAAAGGATTGGCTTAAAAACAGAATCCTATCAAAAGTCTAAAACAAGTCAAAGGTGAAGTACTTCATGTTCATTTGTCTAAAGAAAAGATAACACTAGAAGCAGCGCTATTATTGTGTGATACACTATTTAGCACAAAGTATTATGAAATAGCGGGTGTAGCAAGCGTTATAACACTGTAGCATAGCGACATTTGAACTAATCACTATTTTCCACGATCTGTGATTCACAACACTGCTTTCAATGACAAGAAAAAAAAAGATGTCTACAAATTTGATTAAGGCAAGCCAAAAGATAAATACAAAAAAAATTAACAAAATACTTGAAATGTTAAGCTAAAACTCACCAATCATGATAGACTCCGATAAGACCCCTGTCAAAGATCATGTCAAGAGTGGATGGCTTGCGAGATGGAACTACATTCATTACCCAAACAGGATCAGATTTTAGTGCTGCTGCGAAACCTCCAAAAAATGCATTCATGTCCATGACATTCCGTACGGCCGGAGTCCCCAACTTTATGTTTAGAGAATTCTTATAGTGTGCAACCCTCCTTACCCAACGCCTAGTGTCAGCCTCATATACATCAGCAACGTTTTTTAGGAGTGTTGACCTACGTGGTGGAGCAGTTAGCCTTTCTGGCCACTTGGGAATCGTCCCAACAGCATATTCTCCTTTCACAGAAGATATCCTACTGACACATTTCTTCAATTTGAAGTACCTGCAAAATAGATCATATCAATTTTGGAAGTCCCGAGTAACCACCATGAGAAGCAAGTATGTATTAAGTTTTTATATTGAGTCTAATTCATTCTTACAAAACCAGATTGTAAGGTGAGAGATGCTTCCCACTTATAAACACATTTTTAGGCCATATCTTTTTTCAAATATACCCCTTAATGTCTAGAACTATTGGGCTTGGTGCACAGATAGTTTTGTTGGTAGCCTGAATGGATCTTGGACAGGCTTTGATAATATCTTAAAATTTTGGTTGTTCAAATAGATAGACTCTGTTACTATATTAGGTCTTTGTAGTTGTAAACAAATAACTATAATAGGTTGCACCTTAGGGATATTCTTATTAAGGTCATATGATACAGAATTTCTTTTTTGAAGGGATGATACATAACTTTTTTGCAAGCATGAATGTTTATATCTTATCAATGTTGGATGTGGAAAAACATAAAGCAAATATAGTAAAAGGAAAATTGAACTCGAACAAGCAATAGCGTACTGGAAATTACCAGGCAGAATTGGGATCATCTGATTCATCACATAACTCGAGACCAAATTCGTTTTGGTTGGGGAGACACGGATCCCCTGCTGACTTCTTCCAGATGACAGTGTTTCCATCTACGGCAATCAGTTCATAACACAAAGCTCTTGCTACACCCTGGAGATCGGACCACTCTTTGTCTTGTTTAGCCCACTGAACAGGTGGGCCAGATACTACTAGATATCCACCAGGGCGAAGTAACCTATCCACTTCAAGGAAATAAGTTGCATCTGCAAGGAACAGTTTTGGCGTTAGATCAGCTATGTCCATTAAGAACTTCACAAGATATTGAAAAGGAGAGGTGCAACGGAGAACTTACTGTAGGCTGTAAAAGGAATTAAACAACGAGAGCAATGGACTAAGTCAAAGCCAAATGCAGGAAATGGAAGTCTGCGAGTACCAAGCATGGCAACAAAAGCTGGTATTCCTCTTTCAAGAGCAAATTGTATCTGTGATTTATGTGAATCCCTTGGAGCAAAGGACATAGTTAAAATATTTTGTGATAGTAAAAATCCTCCAAAACTGGCAACCTGTAAAAATGAGAAATATGTATCAGTTGCACATTAAACAGTAATAAATTCTAGAGTTAAATATGTTTTTGCCTCCATAATTATCTCTAATTTTGTTTTAGGTCCCTGTATTGACATTTTAGTCCAAAGTCCCTACAAATAACAAAAATGTGTGGTTTTAGGTCCCTAATGAGGAACTAAAACTAAGAGCATGTAGTTTTGTAGGAACTAAAATGTGGACACAGGAACTAAAAATAAAACGTGTAAATCATATAGCAACTAAATCATATTTGACCCTGAATTCTATCTACTAAGGTCTCTAAAGGAAATAGGAAATATCTCGTACCCCACATCCCATATCAAGAGCAGTCCTCAGAACACCACCATTCATTGGAATGTATTGACCAAGTTTTTCGATATACTGCTCTGCTCCATCTGGAAACATTGTGCCGCCTCCAGGGAATATAAAGTGTGGACCTTCAAGTTTCATCCATCCCTGATGACCTTTCCTATCAGCAATTTTGTTGTGCGGCATGTTGCTGTGCCATATCTACACAGGATACATTAGAACTTTTAGACTGATGTGGATCACAAAGACAAACACGAATATTATAAACTATTTTATGAACAAAATGAAATTTTTGTAACTAAAAAATGGAAATAACAACAAGAAATGAAAAATGGAATGTTTCCTGAAACCAGACAAGCCTTGCTTTGCTTAACTATTGTTTCTTTTTTCTTCTCCAACTTTTCCTTATTCTTCTATCTCTCTATCACCCTTACTTCACAGTCACACTACACTCTGATAGATGCAAGCCTCGTTTAATGACAAATTTAAACATATCATCCAACATAAAGGCCTTTCCCAAAACATATTATTACCCATTCTGGAGACAAATGTTTTTGTCCATTGATCAAAATGCCTTAGGGCCAAGGTTATCCCAACACTTGGCAGCCATATAATTTGAACAAAGCATTCAATCAGATCACCAATTACCTATAAAATGACATTGCATTTAATATAAAAGAAGAAAAAACTAGATACTATGAAGTTAAACCCGACAAAGTGCATGTTTGGTATCACGGTAGGTTTACCAAAATCACTGTAGCTTACTGCGATTGTGGTAAACTCAATGTGAGATCAAACATGACCTAATAATCACATACTAGAAAACTTGCAAACAAATAGCTTCATGCCAAAATAAAACCCCACAAAAACCCAAAAGCTTCTATCTTCCAAAACCGTATTATGTAGCTAAACATGGAACATACTAGCTAGCTCCCAATGCAAAAAAGCAAGCAAACAAAAGAATTCACTTTTTTAACAACATTCCTGAACTTCATGAGCATCCAAAACAATCTCACTGTCCATACCCTATGTAGCATCGACAATACATATTGAAGACGAATATGGTGTCAGACATGTGTCCAACACAAAACATGTGATTAAAATTCAATCACTTCCATTTTCTTAAGATATGCTTGGATTGAGGATTTTGGTGAAAAAGGGACGGTTTATTTTTACTTTCTAAATTAAGGAAGCTGTAAAGGTGTTTCTAAAAATGACTTAAGTGCGATTAAATGTTATAGTATCATCCTTCATGTTATTTTTTCAATTATTTTTTTAAATCTCAAATATTACCAAGTATAGATTTAGCCTTTCAACCCCTCCTATCCCATCCAAACACACCCTTTAATTATTAAAGTGTCGATGTGGAGTCGAACAACAACATGTGTTAGACACAGAACAAAACTTCAATTTAAACTGTCGGAGTTACTCAACATAAAAGTGAGAGCTCCCTATGCAAAAAGCAAGCCCAAAGCACCAAAATTCTAACAGACAAACTAGCAAAAGAATTCGGTAATTCGCCAACATTCCTACACTAGTTAAGCATCCAAAACAGTTTCATCATTTATACCCTACCCTATATACACCGACACTTCAAATCAAAGACAAGCCTAATACTCAACACGAATAACATGTGATTACATTCAGAAAAAAAACATCTTTTTCAAAATCAGTATCCGGTCCAAGGACCAACTAATCCAGGGGACCGATTCCACCATTCACTAGCAAGGGCCCATTTAAAGCCGAAGCAAATCTCTGTATGGACTAACCCGCGAAAATTTACAGGATTCAAAATTGATCATTACATTCAATTACTTTCAATTTTAGAATGCTTCATAGCTTATACCTTATGCAAACTCTCCGGCCACTGAACCGAAACCTTATAACCACTGGGCGGCGGAACAAGACAAAGAACAGTATTCTCCACAGGCGGACAATGTCTCTCTCTATAATAATTCATCTCTCTACTCAACTGACTATTCAACCTCGGATCCTCGCACGGCATATGATCCACAGCATCAGCAGGACAAGCATCAATAACTCTCTGTCCTACTTCAATCGCCGCCACCAGACGCAGACGCTGCTGTGGATCAGAGCCTGACAACAGCAGCGTCTGCCTCCCTGAGGCGGCGAGTGAATCACCTAAGGAAGTGAATACTAAAACAAAGAAAAGAAACACTAAGCCGAAAAACGCGGCGGAGATTAAGTCTAGGAGACGCCAGTGGCGAGGGTTGTAGTTGTTGATGATGTTAGTGATTGTGGGGGTGCGTTTAGAAGGTGGGAGGTTCACGTGACCCATTTGATTTGGTTTTTGTTAGTGTAAGATGAAGGATCTGAGATTTTGAGAGTGTAAAGTGGTTTTGATTTTTGTGTGCATGTAATGTAGAAAGGATTTGTTGGTGACAGAGATTAGATTCTGAAGCAAGTAAGATAATACTCCACTAAGTGTATTAAGAAGTTAATTAGGAATTTGTGAAAAAATTAAGTGTAAAGTGGAGTAGTATTAAATTGTGTTGAATCTGTTGACGGTGTAAAATAATTTCCACTGATGTAGTAGAAAAGAGAAGAGAAGGGAAGATTCTGTTTGAAGGAAGAGACCGTCAGACCAGCTGTAATTTACGCTACTCCATCGGGGTCGGGGGATGTTAGATTATCCAATTAAATATACTTTAATTAATTAATTCATTTTATTTTTTATTAGCTACTACGTCGGTGTCATTATATTTATGAGATGAGATGAGATTAATTTCATTTATACACAGCCAATGAGGTAATTTTTTTACATCTATGTCCAATCAAATCATAACAAATAAATATTATTAAAGATATTTAAAAAAAGTAATTTTTAAAGTGGTCTTTCATTTGATCTTGAATATAAATGGAAAAAACTCAAACGAAATAGATACGTTTGATTCAAACTTTTAATAATATTCATCAATTTTTACTTAAAAAAATGATATAGATCAACTTTGTTGGGATGTTTTTATTTTATGGGTTGTGTTAACTTGTGTTTTAAGGGCACAAGTTAAGAAGTTTAAAATGGAAATTAAAAATAACTTTTATATTAAAAGTATAACTTTTACAACTTTTAAAACATTGGATGCACAAGTTCTAAGAAAAACTTTCTACATTTAGTTTCTTAAACTTATGCATCAAGGACACAAGTTAGCATTTCCCTTATTTTATATATAAAGACACAATATTATCATTTATGAAGTGATTTGATTAGATGCATCAACAAAGAAAAAATACATCGTTTGTGTATTTACAAAATAAATTATATTCATTTTATGTTAAAGAATATTTTATGTATCAAAACGAATTTTATATCAAATGTTTTATAAGCTCTTTTGGCTGAAAAAGACTCGTTTCGTATCATGTCACTTACTCACGAGCTTATAACTTATTTATATTAGTTTGTAGCGGTTTGTGATAAGCTAGCTAATTCAAGTAGTTTATAGCTTTAAGTTTATCACTTTTTATCTCAAATTTACTCCTGCAATCTTAATCAAAAAGAATAAATATTAACTAAATGCACACTTTTATGTCTTTTCATATTTTTAAGCTACTTCCACCCTTAATTTTATCAAACACAACAAATTCAATTATTAACTATAAATTAGCTTAAAAGCTCATTTCCTATAAACTCATCAATTATAAGTTCATCCGCTATAAATTAATTTATCAGCTAACTATCTGCTATTTGTTTTTACCCAACAGAGTTTTAGAATATCTTATCTTAATACTAAAATAGTATTGGCATGCATTTGATTCCCATCTCTGGCCACTTTTGTCCAAGATGTGTTAATTTAGGGTAAAGTTGTGGGTTGAGATTTTAATCAACATGCACAAAATATCAGGAGAAGAAGTGATGTGGTATTTAAACATGTGCAAAAAAAATACATTTTTCTGTAGATTGTCATTACTACGATTAATAGATAAGTACTAGTATGAAATTACAAGCAAGTTTGGTTAGATTTGGGTTCAAAGAGGCCCATTCATGACTTATGAGACTATAAATAATAAGAACTCGTAATTATATAAATAAATAAATAACAAATAAAAAACGTTTGGTCTCAAATAAAAAAAAAAAAAAAAAAAAAAAAAAAAAGTTACCAAAAAAAAATAACAAATAAAAAACCTCTCCGAAAACATAAAAAACATAAAAGACTCATTTTCATCTGTTTGGTTTGGTCGGTCGGTTGGGTGAGGGATCGGACAAGTTGGTGCATGTGTGGGGCAGGATCTGGATGAATCAGTATTGTTTAGGCCAGAAAGAACAAGAAAAACTTCCATTTTTTATGCAAAATACACAAAGTTGGGTATTGTTCCATCATATATTTGTGTTTTATTTTCAGTTTGAGTCAAATTTGAATATTAATGGGTTCAGTAACGTGAATCTGAACCAACCCACAAAAATTTAATATTTCAAACCCTAGCCTATGAGCACTTGGCTTCTTACCATCTTTAACATGTTAAAACAGTTTTTCTAGAACATGGTTGGTAGCCTCTAAACAGTTTTTCATTGAGACAATAAACAAATATCTGGGATATAATGCGTTCCTTATTTTGTTTTCTCATGAATTAGCTTTTTTTTTTTTTCCAAAAAATAAAAGTGTGCTACATGACACACTCTGGTTGGTCAATTGCACATGACATCGACACCGTTATGTCACTGAAGTTGAATCCATAATGTTGAGCCCGAGGATTTGGGCTAAAACCCTATCCAAATAGCCTTTATGAGAGCAAGAAATCCTCCGAAATGGGGACCTAACCAGCAAACACTCGACCTCAGGCAGGATACCTTAGTCGACAGAGGTCACTAAAGGTCCACCCACAGAACAGTACAAATTAATCTCTTTTTCCACCCACAGAACAGTACAAATTAATCTCTTTTTATCTCATTTTTCTGATACCTGTCATTGTGATACAATAATTCCAACGACTATGTCAAAGCTCTCTTCTGACAGAGTAACAATACATAAACAAAACAGGAAAGGAAATGGAGATCTAGTGACGGGTTATTTAACCTATGAAAGAGTATATACAAGAAACAACCATAAAATATCGTTAAATGTTGTACAAAATACTATTTGCTGCAGCCTTGATTCAACCAGCCATAAGGTAGGGAAATCTTCTTCAAACTTTCTCTATTGTAGTTGACTATGAATATGTAAAACAGTAACCTCAGTCCTATTGTCTTCAATCCATAATCAAAGTTTCCTTGATGCCCTAATATTGAAGTCATGTTTAATAAGATTTGATCTCAGCAACATGGAACGAACATCACGATCAAACTCCCTTCCAGTTTCTAGAACCCTTTGAAAGGTGGTATTCCTTTGATCTGCATGCCGTGCATACAATATTTTATTGTGTGAATCAATTCGAGCCTGCACATAGCCAACAGTTTCATAAATTAGGGGGTGTTCAAGTCCCAGACAGGCTTTTTTCCTTTCTTTTTTTTTAGTAAAAGAGACATTGAAATTTTGAAATTGTATGCCAAAGTTATTTGGACGTGCGCAAACAAAATGAGAAGCATGCAATACTATAAGATTTGTATAATTTTCTATAACATAGCAGGTTGAACTTGTAAGAACAACAAACAATGCATAGTAACTCAAACCAGACCTGTATTTGATTATCAGTAATCAATGCTTCGAGTTCTTTCTCAATTCCAACAACAGTTGTCTTGAATGCATTAGCCATCATATTTAGATCAACAGACACAAATGGGAGTGTATACTGGATAAGGGCTTTGTGACGAATTTGATCGTAAAGTGTCTCAACATGGTCATGCAAATGTATATCCAGCGACAGATTTGATTTGAGGTTCCCAAGGTATTCCAGACAGGAAGCATAGTGGCTGCAAAAACAAAGAAACGAGATCAATGTTTACGCATACACAGAGACAGAGATGTCAAACAAACAATGCGTGCATAATACAAACAATTTGAGCAAGATAAAAGCTGTAACGACAAGTCCATTAATACCAATTACCGATTCAACAAAATTCAATCAAATTCCAGTTTTGAAATGTTTTAATTTACTGAGCACAAATCAAAAGGACAACAAATAAAATAACTAACCCCATAAATATCAATTAAGTCTAGCTGTCAGTTTCTAATGAATTCATGACTATACTCTCGATGTGAATATTCCAATTCTTTTCAATTCCGACAAGCAGCTTAGTACCATGCATGAAGAAATACCCAGTGCAATTCCACCACACTAAGACTCTCAATTTTACCTTTGATTCAGTTAAGCAAGAAAATTTTTGCGAGTTTAGTGAGCAATGCTACATCGACCATGTTAAGTAAGAAAAGAAATGAGAGACATTTGATAGAACCATATGCCTAAACTAGTGTATTATTATATACATTGTATTTACAGTTATCCTGATTACCATAATCGCATGTACTATACAGCATACAACTACCCCAAATATATATATTTTTCAAATAGACGACATAAGCGAACAACAGAGAAAACAAAAAGAGCACTTGCACCCACTTACCTTGAGTAAAAGTCATTTATCAGTTCCCTTACTTCGGGTACCAACTCTAAGAAATTGCGGAAGTTGGAATTGTCTATAACTTTACTCTGCCAAGAAATAAAATCATGAAGACAATGTCACCAATGTCTCTGAGTGGTCATTAAGAAGAATAATCGTCATGAAAATACAATGGATAACTTGCCTTTAACTCTGCCCTATCAAATGTTGCAAGTGCACAAAGTCCTCCATATGTTGCAACATCTTGAGCTGCAATTACTTCATTATAGGTACTACCCAGTTCTGGGCCTGCTTCTAGAAACTGCATTAAATAGCAGAAACGTGGTTGCGAAAGAAATGAAGTTAATAGGTTATCATGCATCAAACAATGATAAATAAATGTTGAATCCTCAAACTCCAAATAGAATATTTCATAGATCAAGCAGTAATCCCTGAATAATCCAGTAGTTTGAGCAGAATCTAATTAGAGAGAGAGAGAGAAGGAACCAACCTTTCGAGCAGCAAGCTTATACTTTTTGGCCTCTAGATTTGCCAATCCTGCGGCGCATCGTAGCTTGGAAGTTATTATCGGGTCAAGGGCATCTGTTGCCTGCTCTGCCTTGTTAACATAGCTTGAGACATGAGAAAATTGACCCATCTCAATGCTGACCAGAATTGTACTCAAACACATATGAATTATATGCTTTGATGTAGTGCAATAATCCCGGGTACGAACATAACTTTTAAAAGCATCCCCTAGAAGACCATGAGAATAGTAAAAGTCTCCAAAATCATTGTATCCCATTCGTATGCTTTCTTTAATCAAGTTTGTCTGCAGAAAATAAAAGAAATCTTGAAGAAGAGACAAGTATAAAATAAACAGCAATCGTAATTTAATTAAGGTAGTTCAAAAAGATAAAGCTCCAATGGGACACTAATTCAGAATTCACAACCATATCAAATAGTAATGCTGTGACAGTGTAGTCTGGCATAATTCATACATTTCATCCGAGCACCAATACAGTAACCAATATAATAAGATGATGCCAAATTTCCATCCTGAGAGCACAAAATTGCTAACAACAATCATATAGCCTCAGAAGTTCACAGAACACACAGAACATGGTACACACAACTATCTGCGGAACCCTTTCCCGGGCCACAACTATTTAACACAACACCAACTCTATGCCTCTAATGCTACATACATAACCTACTACTAACTGCCATTGATTATCAAAAAGCATGGAGAACGTAATGGACTGATACTCTATACAAACGAAATGCTAAACCTACAGCATAACTCACAAGGTTTCTAAATGTGCACAATTCCATTTAATTCAATACAAACAGACAAAACCAGAAGAATCAACAAAACAAATGTTATAGTCAAACAACAAAATCCATCCAATTGCAATGCAAAAATTGAAAGTATTTGGCTTTACAAAATAGTTTGAATAAACAAATCAGGATTTTGGATCCTTCAAAATAAGGGTGTACTTAAGCACTCTAGAAGGTGAAGTGCAAGTTATACTAGTTAACACTTGATTTTCTAATAAAAATACATACTAAAAATTTAATCAAACCTCAGCAAATTAACAATTTATAATACATACACCTATACTAGTTAACACTTGATATTCTAGTAAAAATACATACACATACACCTATTCTATAACAAGCTAAACATTTAATCAAATCTGAGCAAACTAACCAACGGTCAAAATGCCCCCACCCTCGTAAGTGCCAAATCCAAACTAACAAAGTTCACTCGACACCCAAAAAAAAAACTTGACTGTTCACAAATATTACCTATCATAAACAACGCTTGTGTTTAGATTAAGGCCCTATTTGGATACAACTTAATTAAGCACTATAGCATAAACACTAATCATACAAGTGTTCATGTATAACCTAATTCTATAACAAGATAAAATATAATCAAACTGTTCCCATATAAACTATAACCTGTTTTCATAATCTATCTTGGATGGCGTATATGAAAAATAAGCTTAGAAGTGAAAACAACCTATGTACTGTACATGTCACCAACTATTTCTATAAGCTCTCCGAAACAATTTCAAGTGTTGATGCTAGTGGATAAGCTCCAATCCAAACATACTCCGACTCGTTTCATGTTGAAAACTTCTTACAATCAAAATGTAAATTCATCAATTTGCTAGAAATTATAGAGAGAAAAAATCCCTAAACAATAATAACAAAGTTCACCCCTACCTTCCCGTTATAAGTGGCAAAACAAAACTAACAAAGTTCGATCGACACACAAAAAAGAAATCGACTCTTCACAAATATTACCTATTATACACGACTCACAAATATTACCTATTACACACGACTCACAAATATTACCTATTATACACGACGAAAGATAAAATAACGTCAAATTACTTTCCCATAGGTTATAACCTATTTTAATAAGCAATCTAGTGGATCACCTAAAATAAGTCAATCCAATCATACCCTAACCTAATTCATTTCATGATGAAAACTTCTTAAAATCAAGATGTAAATTCATCAATTTGCTAGAAATTATAGAGGAAAAAATCCCAAAACAATAATAACAAAGTTCACCCCTTTTCCCTCCTGTTATAAGGGGCGAAACCAAACAAACGAAGTTCGGTTGACGGGCGAGGCTTATAGTTAGATAAACAGCTTAATTAAAGTCAAATTATTTTCCCATAGGTTATAAACTATTTGCAAAAGCAATCTACTAGATCACCTGAAATAAGCCAATCCAATCATACCCTAATTCATTTCATGATGAAAACTTCTTAAAATCAAACAATAAATTCATATATTTGCTTGAAAAAACACATTTTTTTCCCTAAACAATAACAACAAAAACCCAAAATGATGAAAAGAGAAAATTACCCTATAAGCATTAAGCTCATTCTCAAGTCTCTCTTTCTTCTGCTCCATCTTCCTCTCAACCCCATCACACCAACCCAAATCCATCTCATACCCCTCACCCAACCTCCCATCAATCTTCCCCACAACTTCCCTAAACAACTGCGTATTCTCTCCTTTCTTAATCTCACCATACGCCAATCGAAGCGCGTCGAGCTGCAACGTAGCGTTCTTGCTCTTGTTCGCGATGAAGAGTAACCGCATGATCTTAGTTCGACCTGTGTAAAGAGAGGAGTAAGCCTCGATGTCGAGTTGGTCGCCGCTCATGATTGCGCGACGGTTGGTACGGTTGTTGTCGGTGTCGTCGCCGCCGTTGGTGTAGATTTCGTCGATCATTGGATTTGAGGATTCGTCGTCTGCGTCCATGGATTGGGATTGGGATTGGGATTGGGATTTCTCTGATTTGAGAGTGATTATGTTCAGAGATTCAGTTGTTTGTTTGTCCTTCATAGTGGTACTTGTGTACACGTTAAAATAGTAGTTTAAACTTCAGGTTTACTCCACTGCTAAAATGTCGAAATTGCAAGGATAAGTAATTTGATTGCAGTTTAAACTTCGGTTCCTCCGATTATATGTATAGGTTTTCAAGTGACTAATGTCATTTTGTTTACGTACATAAAAAAACGCCATAGGAGAGTCCGACTACTAGGTTGGAACTCTGATAATCATAAACTGCAAACTGGTACAAAATATATATTAATAAATGGTATCGATCAAAACTCAATGAAACAAATAAAGTAATTAAAGAGAATGAAATGTAAAAATATACTCTTGAAACGAAGTCTTAACTGTATTCACAATCGGTTCTTGTGGGTTGTTGAATCTTCAATTTTTGACTCAGATTCATGGATGGATATTTAGTAAAATGAGTTTCTTCGTCTTTATTTGATGCTACAACAACTTCCTTCATGCTTTTACCTTTTGCATTTCATCATAGTCGTTAAAGCAAACAATTTTTTTTCCTGAAACAACAAGGTTAAACTTTAGTAAATCACTTGACTTTTTAACGAGAGTCCCCATTTCAAAATATTTTCATGATGTGACTCGAGATTGATATGAGAATCACAAAAATTCTAATATTCTGTTTATAAAATTATGTTTCTTGATCAACTTTATCTGTTTCTTAGCTTGGTAAAAGAACCATAGAGTTGGCTCCTCCAAATTTTCTATATGTTTCATCAACCTTTTTAAAATTATCAATAGAAGTAATATTGACTATTCATCCATTACATCTTGTGTCAAAGGATATTTAATTGGTAACATAGTTTTATATATTTTCTTCTTCTTACTATGGAGATTTTTTTAGACCAAAGTGTTTTTGTCATATTTAATTTTCTTCAATAGCACTGAGCTATTTTGTGCACGACAATTATCCAAAAAATGACCATTAGAATGACAAACTGAACAACATCAACATTAAAAGCATAACCCTCGTATCCAACAAATACATGAATTCAACCAATTTGGCTCAAGTTGTTAATGAGCTTCACCAAAAGAAGAATATGAATTCGATTTCTAGATTGACCAACTTTTTGAAGGGCTATACTTACCTCACGCAAAACTCTTGATTATCGGGGCTCATTTTCTTCGAGAACCGGAGGTCCAACACCAAAAAGAAGAAAGAAGAAGAAAAAACATACATAAATTTCAACAAATCAATATCCACTAACGTTTTTTTTTGCATAATGTTCAAATTTCTTGTTGCAAACAGCTTCATCTAAGACAAGAAGAAGATCAATATCTTTTGAGATTGCAAAAATAATGTATGGCTCCAATATTCAATAGAAAGAAAGATTGTCCATGAAAGCCTTACTCATGATGTTGAAAGTGCCCTAGCAGAACTAACAACGTGGCTGCACATTTTTCAACGTCAAGTACAAATATCATTTTATGATGTCTTTAAAATGTTTGTTGGCCTCACTATATCTAGTTATGTATGCACGCATCACGGTTCCCAATGTTTCTTATTTATAAAAATAGTTTAAAACGTCAAAATTTCTACGTAAACAAGAGAAAAAAATAATAATTAAAAAATATAATGTAAATAAAATAATCAATCAAAATATATATATATATATATATATATATAATATATATATATATATATTACTATCATAATCGAAATTGATCCACTTATTTAACTTAATTAATAAGTAATCTTATGGAAACTTTTTAATTAAAGGTTTTTATAAGTGTTTAGTCTTTGTAAATAAATGTCATTTAAAATTTGGTCATTGAATTCGTTAATCTTAGTATTTTGCCACTGCATAATTTAATCATTTTAAATTTGGCTAAAATGTTCTTTTGGTCCCTTAACAACATTTATAGTATCACTTTGGTCTCATAAGTAATAAAAAGTCTGTTTAGGTCCTTTAACTTGATTTAAAGTATCAGTTTGGTCCTTTCTGTTATTTTAATTCAAAAAAACGTTAAATTTAGGGACCAAACTAATACTAATTAAATAAGCTAAAGGACCAAACTAATACTAATTAAATAAGTTAAGGGACCAAAATTGAACGTTTTTTTTTTAATTTAATTAACAAAAAGGACCAAACTAATACTTTAAATAAAGTTAGGGGACCTAAACGGAGTTTTTATTACTTATGGGACCAAAGCGATACTAAAAATGTTGTTAAGGGACCAAAAGAGCATTTTAGCCTTTTAAATTTTGTCCATATCCCCACTTAATCACTATCACGTCACTGATTAGTTAAGTGACTTGCTGACTTATCAAAAGTTGATGTGAAAGGACTAAAATACCCCTCATATATCCTTTCTTGTTAAGCCTCTTCTTTCTTCTCTTCTGAATCACTGATATCTTCTCTTCTTTCTACCACTCTTCCTTCTCCTTCTATTATTATTCATTCTCCTTCGATCTTCTTCCGGTTCGCTATCACTCTCACTATAGTTCCTACTCTTTCTTATCTTCCTACCTTCCTCTTCTGATTCAGATTCACCAAGGTAACAATACGTTTCACTGAAGTCAAACAAAAAATAAGAAATTAAAACAATATAATACTAGATCATTAATATGGCGTTGACAAGGATTGTGAATTTGAAGAAAAGTCAGATTTTGACGACGACCTAAAATAGAAAACGGTGGAAAACAGAGAAATGAGAGAAAATGAAAGGAGATCGGACCTGGGGTTGTGAAAGGGACCGCCTTTATTGGCGTAAAGAGGAACGACATCGCCGTCGCTGTAACGGTGATCAGAGGCATTGAATCTGACGTGAGTAGTAGCGAGAAGAGATAGGAACTGTTGTTACAGTGACTGGATTTCTTTGGAAGATTGTTACAGTTTGAATTTTTGTGGTTAAAGGAGTTATGACTCATCAAAAGATGGTTTTGATTATGAATTTTGCTTGTACTAAGATCTCAAGGTGTGAATGGCTAATCTTTCATAATTGTAAAAAGGATTCAGAGGGCTTTTGATTATGAATTTTGGGAAAATTAATATCTTCTTGTGTTTGTTTGAGGAAGAAATGTGTTCTTCTTTGTTTAATTGCAGGCAGATGGAAGGAGGTAGAAGACAAGGGCCAAATAGTCCTTTCATCATGTTCTGATTTTATTAAGGGCATTTTTGTCCATTCAAGTAAAAAATATGAGTCAGCAACCATTTATCCCAATTAACACCAGATACGTCAGCTAATCATTGCCACCTCACGAGATTATGACCTGATAGACTAAATTTTAAATGATTAAATTATGCAGTGACAAAATGCCAAGATTAACGAATTCAGGACCAAATTTTAAATGACCCCTATTGACAGGGACAAAACACATATAAAAGCCTTAATTAAAAACAGGGTTAAAAATTAACATTTCTCATTTAAAATTGGACTATCGTAAATATTTTACTATCTCGGTCCACTCTCTCGCTATCTCAGTTCATTTGAGGTCGATATTTCATCCATACCAACTATCAACGCGGCCCAAACTATGCCATTGTGGTCCAGGGAAAAGTTTTTTTTTTCTTTTCTTTCTATTTATCAAGAAGGAAATGTGGTACAAGATCAAGCCATCATTTGACTCCCTCAACTAAAGGCTTGGGGGACAATTATATTGTACTTATCCAAGTCCAACCCAAAAATGAAATGGATTACCACCGAGTCACTAACCTATAGACAATGTCATGGACACGTTGTATGGCACACTCATGCAGGACATGTGATAAAATCTAAATTATGCGATGAAGATCATATCATGATATTTTCGTAACTGTCCATATTAAGTTTTGGGTTATAAAACCTAGTCTTTATCCAGTAACAACTAACTTATTATTCAAGTACAAGTACATGATTCATAACCCTAAAATCCTTGCACTTACACTTCTTACTTAGTTGATTGTCACAATGTTTGTGTAGGTACACCATCCTTTCTTTGGAGCAACCATCATCGTCAACAACTCAATCATCTCTCAGATCGTCGATTTAAGTTCGATAAGGATCACAATTATGCATCATAACCCATTGACATGTATATGATGTGTTGATGGTTAGTGATTTTCTTCATCGACCTTTTGGTTCCAACCGAGGGAGGTGGTGGTGGGGAGGGATATAAAGGAGATCAAGGTAAGGTGAAAATAAAGAATGAGAGCGGTAGATAGTGTGGGAAAAGTTATTTTGAAAAAACTTAATTATCTAAAATATGTCATATGTTTAATTGATCAAACAATTGATGGTTTTGTTGTAGGGATGACTATAAAAATACTCATTATCAATGATCTCAATCTTTCGTTCAATGGAAAAGGATTCCCGATAATTTAAATTTTGACTCAGATATATAGTTAAAGTTTAACCATGAATTGTTCTAATCATGATTCGAATTTAGATATTCTTCATAGATTTGATGTTCGCTGAGCGATTAAACAAATATACACTTGGTAAATTGAACGATTAAACAAATATACAAATATTATTACACTTCATATGTACAAGGATTTTAAAATACAAGGAGAATGAGTCCATAGTAATCCGAAGTTCGGTCGAGAGATAAGTAAAACTGATAAAAAATTGTTCTAAGGAGTTGAACTCGCATTCTTTCAAATAGTTGGTGAACTCACTAGACATTTGAGCTAGATCACTTGGTTTGAGGGTTTTCAAATAAGTTATTTGTGTTTTGTTGTTTGACATCAGAAGAAGAAAGATAAAAAAAATAGTTAATACATTAAGTACATTGCATGGATATTTTTAATATATATATTATACATTATATGAATTTGTTTACAGATAGATATATAATTAAGGATCTATGGGAAAAAATTTAATTAAGAAATTTTGTTTTCCAATTTTTTAATTAGGAAATTCAGCTTTTCCAATAATATAAAAATTTAAAATACAGTTTTCTAAAACTTTTATGTTTGTCCTTTTGAAATTATAAACAAATTTAAAATACTATGATCTCATATTTTTAAAAGTTTAAAATAATTTTGAAAATCAACTTAAATTAAATATTTTAATACCATTTTTAACATGAACTATACACTTCATCGAAATTAAAAACATGAATGATATACACTCACCATTTTTTCATATAGAATTTTTTTTATGTTAGAATCATATGTAGTAATTTTGTGAACGCAAAGTCAAAGAAAAATAACATGGAAGATTTTTGCGTTTCATTCTTGCATCAATACTTATTTTTAAGCTTCCATACTTGATTATAAATTCTACAGCTTCTTGTTAGCCTATAAGAGACACAGTGGCGTATCCAAGACCCTGGGTCAGGGGGTGCAGATATTTTCGTCGTACAATTTTTTTTTACAAAAAAAATCGTTCATATTAGTCTCTCGAAATATCTTAGTTTGCATAGTGGTGGCTGATGTTAGGTCAATATTGTTTTAACTTTTAAATTTTTTATTATTCTTTCACAATATTTAGAACATTATATAAAAAAATATCATCACTATAATTTTATGGTTTATATACTAAACATCGTTTATCCCGTTCTAATTTTTTTAGGGGAAATCATAATATTTAACGCTCTGAAATTGAAAGAGTAATACCAGATATATAATAGTCCAAATACTCGTAAACATTACTCAGTTGATACAAATAATGCATCAAAACATACAATGGTTTGGTTTTTTTTTTTTTTTTTTTTACAAAAACAATGGTTGGGGTTTAAACACAAACATTTCTATTGATTAACTTTAAAGAGTGAAATTATAACTCCTAAACTACTTAACCAAAAGAAAAGATAGATAATGATTATAGTTGTAATCTCTGAAGAAAGAGAAAATAAATAAGAATATATAAAAGAAAAAAGTACAAAAATTTATATTGAAGTAGTATATTTAGAATTTGCATTTGATGTACATTGTAAGTAACATGGCTTAGTGGTGGCAGAAGGCTAAGGAAAAAAGTGCCGCATATGTGTTTGGATCCCACGTCCTAATTTTTCATTTTGACGCCAATAAACCAAATGGAAACTAAAAAGCTACAGAAAAAAGTCAACTTGCAGAAAATAATTAATGCTCTCTCTCAAAACATGTCCTGCGTCAGCTTTTACACATAGTTGTTTGTGGTTTATTTGCAAAATATCCAAATGTTTTGCTATAAGGTGCAATATAAAGAAACCAGGGTGTGCAGAAAGCAAAAAGATTAAGGATATTGGTGCGAATTTAGGAAGTTCAAGGTGTGCAGGTGCACACCCTCAGCATACACTGGATCCGCCCCTGAAAAGACACTTAGATCCTAGTTTACCAACAACAACAATATGCAATTGTAGGTGCTGGTCCTTCTGGCCTAGCAATTTCAGCTTGCCTAACACAAAACTCCATCTCTCATATCTAGGCATGACAACAAAACCCATGCCTATAGCTACCCGTCTAAACCAACTTCGATTTGACAGGTTTTTCCCTATTTGAATGAGTTTAGGTATGAGTTTGAGTTTTCCCCGATTTCAAAATACGGGTACGGAACGGGTAATAGGGATATAAGTACCCACCCCGAACCCATACTCAAACCCTACCCGTAGAAAGGTCATATTTTTGTTTTTGTTGAGCAGGTTGATAATGATATGTCATGTTATTTGTTTTATTTTGATTGTTTTTTTTTGTAGTTGCATGTCTTGACCAGAGAAATGATTCGCCAAGGGATGCGTATGGTGAAGTATTTGCCGGTTCATGTTGTGGATACATACATTACTCTTTTGGCAAAACTAAAATATGGCGATTTGTCTAAATATGGGATTTATCGTCCCAAAGAGGGACCTTTACGTCTAAAAAATATTACAGGAAAGTCTGCTGTTATTGATGTTAGAACCATTGGAAAGATTAAGGAGGGAGCTATAAAGGTAAATTGATTAGTCGTTGGTACTCGTTTGTGTACAATACCATTTAAGACAAGAATTAATATTCCTTCTTTATAGTATAAATTTATAATTTTGTTTAGAATGCATGAGTATTACTTTATTTTTTTATAAATATAACGTTAAATCACTAGTATAAAATAATTTAGGGTTTGGATGTACCAGGTTGTTCCTTCGAATATAACAAGAATTGAGAAGAAGAAAATTGCTTTTGAAAACAATATGGAAAAAGAGTTTGATGCGATTGTTTTTGCTACCGGCTACAGAAGCATAGCTAATGGATGGCTCAAGGTATAAAAGTTCTTATTCTTGATAGAAACTATAGATGAAGAGAAATATAGAAAATTAATGAACCAATCTTATTGCTAATTTTTTGAAGGACTACAAATATGCTCTTAATGACAAAGGGATGCCGAAAAATGCTTTCCCGAAGCATTGGAAGGGGGATCATGGATTGTATTGTGCTGGACTTGCAAGGAGAGCCTTATGGGGAGTCAAAGTGGATGCTGAATCAATTGCAGAAGACATCAACCAAAATCTTAACCTACACAATTAATGAATATTATCAATTGAAGATGAAGCCTTTGCCCTTAGGGTTCTTAAGGTTAATGAAAATTTTGGTTGAGAATTGTAGTGTGTTATTTAAATAGAATAAGTACTTCAACTTGAGAAGCTAGTCCATTGATAAGAGCTTCACAGTGTAATCTTAAGATGTTGAGTTTAAATTTTGTTGAAGATGTTGTAAAATGGTTATTGGTGTCACTTTAATAAAATTTCTTTTACATGGTGTATTGCTTTTTGAAACGCAAATTTTCCACTCAGAAAACACAAAATGAGAAATTTAAATAATAATTTAACAAAGAAAAGATGGTTAATTAAGCCCCCAACAAAAGACAAATAGAGACCTCTAAGAAAAGAATTAGAAGCAACATCTTCCAACATGACATTCAAAATAAAAGGAGGAAAATCAAATATTTAGGTAGACGTTGTCATATTCAATTCATGTTTTGTCAACATGTCCACAATTTGGTTCCATCCACATTCTCTCAAGGCACACATTCAAGCAATTTTCCTTTCCTCTCCATGAATAAGATGAAGGACACCAATTAATCTTGTGCAATCTAATTTTTTTTTATTTTCTTGTTTATCTATGAAGTTGTTTGGGTACTGTATGTATCTGTAACTACTATAACCTAGCCATTTCTTGCATGCATGCATGGTTCATAGATAGAGTACACCCCTCCCTCGTCCTTACAAAATCAACTCTAGTCTCTAGTCCATTGTGGAAGATGTTACATTGTAAACTTTAATAATTTCTCATCTTTAGTTATGTTTGACAAGCTAGTCTTGTCTCTCAACTTCTTGTTGATTTTTTTATGGTGAACTTCACTGTTGTGTGCTTGGTGGATGATCTTATCTTAATAGTTTATAACATATTTATATCAACTTATAACATTATTTTTAGATGCTATGTAAACTAGTTTTTGATCTGGTAGCTTATTATTTCTCATTCATTTTTATATTATTATTAATTTTATGTAAGTTTTTTGAGAGGTAATTTTATGTAAGTTAATCATTTATATAAAACAAAAAATATTATAAAATATAAATTTATTTATGTCATTTTTTATCTACCCATCAACAAAAATACCATCACTTTACGTGAATCTTATTAACTATCAAAATAGTGAAATCAACATGAATTTTAGGCTTAATTTTATGTTTGATCCCTTATGTTTATTTCATGTTTTAAATTGGTTTCTTAAATTTTAAAAGTTTTAAGTTGGTCCTTTATGTTTTAAAGATTTCAAATTGGTTCAAAACGTTACTCACGTTGGAATAAATTAGTTTTTTCCACGACATGATATTGAGTTTAATAAAAAAAAAAAGTTTATAACTAATTTTCTAAATAAGCTAAATTTTATCACTCGTGTCGTCAACCCGAATCTTTAAATGGACAAGTAACGACATAAACAAACATATTTCAATGTGAGTAACGTTTTGAATCAACTTAAAATTCTTAAAAACATATAAGACCAAACCTGAATTTTATCTATAAGAATGTATATTGAAAAGAAAGTGGATAATACTAGCTCTCTTAATACCGTTATTATAAAATACAATTTATTTTTTAAAAATTTATAAAATATAATTAAATTTTTGATCTTCATATTTATTAAAATAGTTCATCTATTTTAAATTTAAGTTTTTTCATCCTTTCAATTATCTCATCTCATTTGATCAACTCCAAGAAAACGGTGGAAATAAAAGCGAACCGTACCGACTAAAAATGAAAATAAAACTCGAATAAAGGTGGCGCGCATTTCAATAACACTATCCTACGCGCGTTTCGTACACACACTCTCCATCTCAGAAACATTAACAACACACTCTCAATGACGTCACCGTCGCCGGAATCCGTCGCAACCTTCATGCGTATCACCGGAGCAACGGAGTTCGTCGCTGTTCAGAAACTAGAGGTAGTTTCTTATCTCATTTCTTCATCTTCCACTTCACATTCACGCACGCACGCACGCTCTTCATTTTTCGTTTTCATTTTTCTGATCCACTTACCAATTTCACGATCTTAGATCAAAACCGTCGCTACCTAATCACTTTAACACTTTTTTTTTTATATATTCAGATGTTGAATTAATGTCTACATTTTGTGTATGATGTGTTGAACCAAGCAATATTGGATTGAGTTAGGTCTTGTGGACATTTCAACTAGTATCAATTAAATAAATGGTTTCTATAAATATCTAGAATTTCATTTTTAGTTCATATAAAAAAATTGCATTTTTTAGTTTGTAACATTTTCCTTTAGCATCTTTATAGAGAAAAAATATCAGCAGAAAATTTTACAAGTAAAAATGCCAATGGAAAATTTTAGAAAATTTTAGAAGGATTAAAAATGCTGACGGAAAATTTCACACGAGATTAAAAAGTGGGATTTTTTTTGTATGGACTAAAAACGAAATTCTGGATATTTATAAGGATAATTTGCTTAATTAACCTAATATTAACAAGTATATGGTAGTTTGGAAATTTGCTTATATTGAAAGACAAATTTTTATTTGAAAATGGCTTATATAATTAAGGACAAAGATAGTAACTTACTAGGACTAGGAGAGTTAACTGTTTTTGTTCATTGCAGATATATACCATATTTTGATTTTATTAAATTTTATAAGGACCAAAGTGAATATTACACACCTATTATATAACCAATTTTAACTTTATAAGGACTAATACAAAACAATAAGGACTAAAACTAAAGTGGTATATTTGTAAGGACTAAAAATAAATATATATATTTTTACATAACTAAAATGAAAGAGTGTCAAAAAAGAATATAATCCTTGCTATAACTGTTGCATTTGTTTATTCCTCTCTGTTTTTGTTTGTTCGTTTTCTTTTCAAGTTGCTTTTGAAGAAACAAGAAAGAAAAAGAGAGATTTTATTTTAAACTTTTGTCTGCAGGAATATGGAGGCAATCTAAACGAAGCTGTGAATGCACATTTTATTGGAGATAGACTTAGACACATGTATGTCAATGTGGTTCATAAATAGAATTTCTTTTATTTCCTTTCATATCCTCTCAATTTTTGTTAATGGCCATTATTTGAAGTTGGAATCTTACTAGACATAAGAGGTTGAGTTTATTTTTTCTTCTTGTAAATTATCAAGTCAGGAACAAAATCTTGCTGCTACTGCAACCCCATACTATGATTACTCTGAAGCAAATAATCAAAACAACCAAAACCGCGCCGGGCCACGTGGAATTATGCCTTTGTTCAATGCTGCTAGAAGATTTAGACCTTCACTACTACTTGACTCAAACTATAGGAGAGAAATTAGAGATCTATGTAATGGGTTTGGTGCTACTACGCTTTCAAGTAGCACACCACCACGTGGTTCTCCACAAGGGGAGGCGAGGGAATTTCCTACAGGGATCAATAGTGCACATGTGTCGCCCTATCAGTATCAACCTGGATCGAGCTATGCAGGTGCTGATACCAATGGAAGTTTATCATCTCATGGTCGAGGATACTATGGGTCAAATGATTATCAGAATGACTACCCTTTAGCTCAGTCAAGTGCTTCACGTGTTCATGATGAAGATGCAGAGGATGCAATGCTTCTAGCTGCAATAGAAGCCTCGAAGAAGGAGATCAGAGAAAGTTCTTCACAGAGTGCTCATAATGTATACTCATATCATTAAGCTTAACCATATTTTGTTTACTTCTATTTCTTTATCGTTTCTAAAGTTTTTTCCTTCAATATATTATTTCAGCATTCATATTATGATGTGCCTTCACAAAGTCATTTTGAACGAGAGGATGATGATTTGGCTCATGTCATTTCACTGTCTTTACAGGTTTTGAAATTTCCTTTTAATTCCTATATGACTCAATTTGTACCTTCCCAATGTATCTGTTTCTTAGTTCCAATTGCATTCAATTTAGACCGCAGAGAAAGAGGAAGCAGTACGTGAGCTTCGAGTGAAAGAGGAAAGTGAAGTACTTGGTGCTCATGCTTTATTAGCCGAGGGAGAAAGAACCAACACTAACAGAAGCAGACTAGAGGTGGGTATTTCATAAACTTGATGCAATTTTTCATTTACATACGCATGACTCTTGGGTGTTAAAGCAGAGACATCCAATGAATTGGGTGGTTCTGTACGGAGGAATCATGCAGCCATGGTCATTCCATTATCTGTAGTTCACAAAACTTGATTTCTTTATTACATCATAATTTTTTTGGGTATATTTTTATATTCACCTAAAAATATTTTGTTTTAGTAAAAAGCCCTTGGGGTTATATGTGGTTCTGCTAACTTTCTCCTCCTCCTTTTGTTCATGCCCATTCCTTACCAGTGCTGATTAAAACACATCGCAAATTCTATTAAGCCATTTCAGGTTATGTGATGTCAATGTTAGACAGAACTAATTTTGTAAATTTGAAATAACAAAACAAAATTTTCTGATATATCAATCAGAATTCAAATGTATTAACTTAAGTTGGTAATGTTACCTTCTTATCACGCAACACATTTGAATGTAAGCACTTGATAGAGCAGTTTCATGGGAGAAATTGTGCATTTATATTATTCAATCTCACTTTAAAAAATCATTATATATTTCTTTCTTTTTGATAAATATATCTTTTCCATGTGAAGTGAGGACCATCATCCAATTGAAATGTAGCTTTAGATGTTCCACAACCAGTCATTGGAGACCCAAGAGTGTGTGATGCATATGCAAAGCTTTATGTCTTAAACTGATGGTTATGCTAATGACTTCTTGCCTTATTTTGCAATGTAGTGGGGTGATATTTCTCCTGACGAGCTCAATGAAGCATTGCTGATTGAAACTGCACTTTATGGTGAAACTTCTAATCACCGTTCTCACAAATTTCCATCTTTGCCTGACCTGCAACATCATTCAGAAAAAAATGTTGATCCCAAAAGGCAGCGTTCATCCAGTTCAGCATCTCAATTATTATCTGAGACTCAGTTGATAAGACAACAACAGGTTTAGACTCTTGCCTTTAATGGCTGTATGATCTATGTCCATGAAAGGATAGCATAACCTGTAAACATCTTTTTGCAGGATGCTGACTATATAGCATCACTACAAGCTGATAAACAAAAAGAATTGAATTCTCTCAACAAATCTGAAACCCATTCGTCAAAGCAAGAAAAACACAAAAATACGCTTGAAAGAACGGTAATGCATTGCCTGAATTTGTAACTTAACTTTTCCTACTGTTAGCTGAGCTATGAATTTTTTTTTCCCGCTCACCATTGGATCATCCGTGTATGGTCAAGCATAGAAGTCAAAGTCATGTGACCTCTGAGTAATTTCGAATCTTCGGTATCCATGCAAGATGAATAGTTAAAATTAGCTACTCTCATGGATGAGAAACAGAGGCATGAAATGCTGAAACCGCGAAACCTTTTACAGATTTATTTTAATTCATTCTTTCCTCAAAGCTCATCTGGTATAGAACCTGCATGTTTGACTTCTTTGTGGCAATTAGTGAATATTCATATTGAAGTGTTGGCGTCACTTGACACTAGTTCTCAACTGCATTGCATAAGATTGTTGATTCCATTTGTCTTTTGCATGTATGAATTTTTTTATATGAAGTAAAGACATCTCAATAAAATTATTTTTGTCTTTTGAACATGCACCATGCACTTGGTAATCATGTTAACAACACTTGTGCTATAACAGAAGTTGACGTGTCTTTTGTATGGTACCTGATTCTTTTGACAGGAGAATTTTGTTTCCATTGGTTTTAGAACAGTACCGAACTGTGTTTATCTATTTGCAGGAATTGGAGAAAACAGGTGATGCAAAAAAGATTATGCTTCCAAATGAACCGCCCTTAGGTGATGAAAAAGCAATTACTATTGTTGTTCGAATGCCGGACGGTCGTCGTTGTGAACGTCGCTTCTTCAAAACTGACAAGCTTCAGGTAAATACATTGTTCAACCTTGTACTCCTGCCAAACATCCTTCTGTACTCCTACCAACCCCTTTAAAGTTCAACCTTGTCCCTAAGGTCTGAAAATTAGAATTAATTAGATGCACACTCTTCCAACTTCGCAAGGAACACCCTCCAGGAGTTGTGGTAACCATTTGATAAGTGTATGATCAAACTGGTCCCTTGGTGGCATGGTTTTAAGTTGCGGTCTGCAGCTGTAATTGCAACAGCAACATAATGGTTTTTGTGGTCACTGCAACCACATTTTTTTTTTGTAATTTTATGCAATATCAAGGATTTTTACATATTTGCAATTGCAACCGCAATTGTAATTTAAAACCTTGCTTCGTAAGCAATTAATTGAAATCTTGACACACACTTTGTTCAAGATAATGAAGAACCAACTAAGAAATCAACTAGGAAATATGTTCTACTGGATAAGCTACTGATGCTTTCTTTAGATGGAATGAGACATGAAGATGAAACAGGAAGGATATTTGAAAACAAAATTTCTCCATCTCTCCCTTAATTTACGATATATGCAGTTATGAAGTAGGAAACTATGTGTATTTTACATTACTGCGGTAGTTTAGACACTTGTTATTGCTAACAGTTTGTTATTTTGTTACCTTGTAGCTTCTTTTTGATTTCATAGATATTTATGGAGCAGTGAAGCCTGGCACCTATAGAGTTGTGAGTGTTTCTCATCCTATCAAATTGATTTATGGATTGAACCTTTGTTATTTTACTATGGCATGGATTTTGACAATTTTGTTGCTAAAGATGTTCAGTGGTGGCATAATCTGTTGTCAAGTGGTTGTTTTTCAGAAATAATGGATTGTGAGGATGTCACGCTTTATAGGATACTAGACGAGGACCTGCGCAATGTGCGCGTGGAATTTAGTTGCACCAGTGAAATTTAATAAAATAATGCTTTAAAATAAATGTATGAAACTTATGGAGAAAATTAATCTAAGTTAGTGTGCTAAAATATATGGAATCACATATGTAAACAGAAGATACACAACATCCTAAGTTTTTATGTTATTTTTTATTTTTTTTGAAGGGTTCAATGAAATCTGCCCCCATGCTAAAAGAGGTGCACGTCCAGTGGGACTCGAACCCACAATCGCTTGATTAGAAGTCAAGCGCCTTATCCATTAGGTCATGGGCGCCTCGTTAAGTTTTAATGTTATTGTTTCACTACTTTTTTATAAATTATAATAGGTGATAGATAGATGTGAATTAATTGTTTCACTACTTAGTTTATTAGTTATACTAGATAATTGATGTGAATTAGTTGTTTCACTACTTAGTTTATAAGTTATGATTGATAAATAGATGTGACCTAAATAACTTATCTCGGTGACTATTTCTTTCGTTATATGTCATGAATTATGGTTATTCCTAATTTATACTATCAAAATAATACTAATGCATTTATTTGTATTGGTTCATAATATTTAAACATGTTTTATTAATTTTTTTTTTTTGAAACATGTTAATGTGATCTAGTCATAGAAGAATAGAATGATTTTCAATCTTTCATACTCTCAACCTGTCTAAATTAGGTTTATCTCCCTCCAGTTTTTTCTTTATCTTTTTTCTCAATAAACTTTTAGCTTAAAAAAAAAAACATCGTAAAATGATATGGTAATCATTGTAATTGTTTATGGAAACTTGTTTAGGCATTGGTTATGGCACTCAAAATTTTGTTCCTCTTCGGTTAAAGTTTATGTTATATTTATGCTATCATGGTGACAACTATCTTGATCATTGGTTATATTTGACTGAAATGCATAATTGATTAACTATCACTGCTTGGATCTTTGAACAGGTAAGGTCATACCCGCGACAAGCATACAATGTTAATGATAGCTCGGCTACCTTGAACGAAGTAGGTCTTAGCAACAAGAATGAGGCTTTATTTCTGGAGATAATTTAGTCACCTATTTTCTTCCATTTAGTATCCTGGTCCTTAATTAGAACTCACGAAATTATCAGGGCGCTCATTTGACTTTTCTAGGGATAAACATAGTCTTTGAGACAGATGATATTTATTGAATACAACTGAGGGCCGTTGTAAACTTATTGTATGTACAGATCTCGTTACTTGTCAATTATTATAGGTATGAAAGAATTGGCTGTTGGTTGTGCATACTTGATCGTTTAGTTGAGCTTATTTCTAATTTCTGTGCACCATTCATCGCAGTTTAGAGTCATCTGAGCTCAGTTTTCATTAGCTTTTAGCTTACGGGAACTATGAGTTTGGCCATAGAACTGACTCGATTGTTGAATCAAAATGGTGGCAGATGTTATGATCTGACTCAATTGCTGAACCGAATAAAAAAATTGATGCGAAGTCAAAAAAAACTTCTGTCATGGCCTGCGAACCAGGTTTGAAAATGTCTAATGCATATTTTCACCGACATAAGTATTTAGAGCTCCCAAATCTTTGGTTCTGAAAGCATGGTCAAACTGTTACTTTTTGGCAGTTGAAACCAAATAATTTCTGGTCAATACGACATCATTGACATAAATCAATAATGCAGTAAAAGAGAAACCGGAATGCTTGGAAAACAAGGAATGGTCATCCTCAGTCCTCAGATGGTGAGGGGCCATGAGATAGCAAAAACGAGGACAATTGAGCAAACCATTGCCTACTAGTTGATGCCACGGATAGATTTCAGAATCTGCAAACTTGACGAGGCTTAGCCGAAAGCACACCTTGACAAAGATTCATACAATTCTCCACATCTAAATTGCCATGGAGCATTACATCAACTTGATGTAAATAACAGTATTGAATATAAGCTAAGCAAGAAGTATCCGAAGTTATCAGACATTGAATGCCACAAATCAAACATGATGGACTGCATGAATGCTAGAAATAATATAGGGACAACCATTAGGTTATAACTCATTGTGCAATGAAATAGTTTCTGAAAATATGATAGTACGAGAAAACTGAGCTAAAGGGACAACCATTAGGCAACTTGACATGAACTGGGGAAGTGTTATGAACTGATGATATCTTGTTTTAAACTTATATTATAATATCAAGACAACTTGGAGAAATATTACATACAGTTGGTATTTACTAATTTACAAATTTTCTTTTATATTAAAACAAAATTTAAAAAGAGAGTGATAACCGATAAGCTTCAAGATGGTGTTTGAAAGAATTTCCCTTGTAAGTGCAAAAACCAAAAATTGGTGTTTGAAAGAATTGAATTCCTGTGAAAGTTTTGTCATAAACAAAAACAAACTAATACTTGTTGTGTTAGTTTTGCTCTGTTGGTGGAGCTGTCCAATATTGCTTGACTGCTACAAGTATCTTTTCTGTTTGATAAGGTCCTTCTTCATGGTCTCTAATTCTTGCATCCCACTGCATTTCATCTGCAATGCTCTTCACCTTCGTCAACACATCTACATTGTCGCGCAAAATTACGACACCTTGCGGCCGCAAAATCCGGTCCATTTCTAGAAGAATGTTCTCCATGCTACATCTGTGATACATTAATTTGATAAGTTACAACTCTAATATTCAATTAACCAAAGATATTATGCTTGTTTTCATATAAGTTCTAAATTGTTTTTAGAAGTTATTTTGAAGAGCTTATAAGAATGAGCAAAAAACAATTAATATGTCATAAGCTTTCCAAAATACCTATACAAATGCTTCTATCATAAGTCAAACTAAGCTATTGTAAAAGTGAAATGATAAATAATATTTTGAATCACATTATACTATTTTTAAAGTATGTTCTATAAATTTGATCAATATATCAAATTGATTCCTATCATTACCTGTTTTGGTAGAGGCTAAAAACTGAATCACCATGTATGAAGTCATAAGTTCGTGGGTAAGTGGACATGGCTTCACACCTGAGACAAGACAAAAGTAGCAAGTAATCATTTTTAACAACCACATGCTTAGGACAAATTTTGCCTTAAATTTCAGTTTTTCATGAATACTACTATATTGGACCATAGAATCTGAAACAACAGTAAAGGACAAAAAATAATGATACAAATCTTTGTGTGTAACATATAATGTCACAATAATTGAACTATTTTTTCATAAAGCTGCTATTATTGGTAGGTCCATGACTATTTAGTGTCACAATAATGGATCACACTGATAAACTAATTAGGCATACCAAAAAGATACTTTTATATTTTAACACATCTACTAATGTTGCTTGTCATTTACTAAATCACTTAACTTTATTTAATTTTAGAAAACTTGTGTGATTAATGAATTTCACTAAATGAATATCGGATCGATCAAGAGTAGTCGAGTTTGAATCCCAGCTTAAATAATTTTTGACCGGACTTAATATAATTTTCGGTCGAATTCTAGATAACCGGTGCCAATTTGTCCTAAAAACCGGAGGGTTACGACCAAAAATAAACAAACACTCAACTTTGCCCTAGCAAATTTAAGCAATGCATACCAATTTTGATAGGTTCCAATGAGTCCACGTTCATATATGACACCAAGAGTATTAATTTCAGCCTCAACAGGAACAATGTTCATGACCCAAACAGGATCATCAACTAGTGCAGCTGCAAAGCCTCCTAAGTAAGAATTCATATCAAGAAGATTTCTATATCTTCCTAACTCTGCTAGCTGAGAATCAAGGGTCTTGTAATATGACACTCTCTTTTTCCATAACTCAGTATTTTCTTTGAACATCTCTGATGTTATTCCTTTCAAACTTTCACTACTAATCCTTGGGGGAATTGAAGTTAGTCTCTTTGGCCACTTTGATATTTCTCCACCAGCAACTTCTTTGACGTTGTTTACCTCTGGCAGTGGGGTCAAGCAGGTATCTAGTTTTGTGTACCTGTAATAAAAAGGTTGATGTAATAAACAATTGAAAGAAAAATGTACATGTTAGAACCTAACTCGATCATACAAAACCGACTAATAAGATGAGAGATGTTTATCACTTATAAACACATTTTTCAAGCCATATCACTTCAAACGTGGGATTTTCAACATTATCCCTCATGCCTAAGACTGAACATCTGGAGCGTAACTTGACTAACCTGATAGCGGATGGTCCACCAAATTTTGGATAGACTCTCGTACTATCTCAAAATTTGGGATGAGTTAAAAGTTAAAACCAACTTGTAAAGTGAGAGATTTCTCCCACTCCACATTTCACACGATATTCAATCCAATGCGGGACTCTTAACCGAAAATAAAGCAAATTAATAGGCAGAATTTGGAAAAGAAGCTAAAGTTTCTATGTATTAGGTACTTCATATAGGTTTACCAACTAAAGCTGCAATCTAATATAAAATGTGTTATTACCAAGCCATATCTGGATCCTGTGCTTCTTCACAGAAGGGTCTAGTCTTGAAAATCTTTCTTTTAACTTTGCAATGCATATGATTGGTTGGTTTCTGCCATATTGCAAGGTCACCTTTTTGTACTAATTTTTTCCAGCATAGACTTTTTGCTACATTTTCAATTGCATCTTGTTCATCATTGAGACTCTCCCTAGTCCTTTCCCATCCTTTCCAGTGTTTCTGCCAGTTTATTGGTGGCCCTGATAGAATCCAGTATCCACCAGGACGCAGTACTCTATCAACTTCAGTCAAGTATACTCCATCTGCCAATCAGCATTGTGAATTAAGCCAGAAACAAATTTAGTGTCACAACCACACACAAACTAGATGCTTAAAAATGCTATGAAGTACTGAGACAAACACAAATACTGAACACGACACTAACACGTTGTCACCAATAATTTGAGAAATAAATTAATTGAATGTTATTACATTTTCGTGTTACAAAGTAAATGGTTTATTTGTAGAATTAGTAACTATACACTGCGAGAATGAGAAGCGCTAACGATACTTTTTTTTTACACATGAATTTCAACCAATAATAGAGTGACTAATGAAAAAAATGTGTCACTAATACTTTTTGTAGAATGTGAGTGTAAATTGGTTTTATTGTTTTTTTTTACCTTCTAACAGGTGTGAAATATTGATGATTAATCTCAATACGAAAATATGACTCAACACCTTCAGTGTGGTCTCCTTTTCAACCACATTTTTTTATCTTCAAAGCTTGAATTCCAGACATTACTTAAGGATTCTTAATGTCCAAATAATGTTGGTATGATTTAAAATCATATAACAATTGTGCCCTAATCATATATTTTTTTTACAGGAGCCTTTGATCATATAGTAAACATGATTTTAGAAGTCAATACTATAGTGTGATAAAATAGTAAAATATGATTGAATTTGAATGTCTTTGTGCAAAACTTGTTTCTTATTAATAATGAGTTATGGATGTACCATACTGGCCCCAAGGAATGAGGCACCTAGAGCAGTGAGCCATATCAAAGGCTCTTGAAGGATAAGGAAGTCTTATTGAGGCAAGAATTCCAATCAATGCAGGAACACCTCGTTCAAGAGCAAATTGAACTTGAGCTTCATGAGTATCTCTTGGTGCAACTGACACTGTTAATATGTTACGTGACAAAAGATAAGCTCCCCAACTTGCCACCTAATATTGTAATAAATTACAACTTGTCAAAGATCAAATAAAAAAAATTGTCATAAATAATAATGAGCCTATATGAATGAGAAACATTAATATATGGTTTACATTTTAATAATGTTTTTGGTTGGATTGGATAAACACAATCACATGCTAGGTACAAATTCTCGTGCCTTGGTGTAGTTCCCGTGATGTTAATTGATGTGTGTACATATTTTTTATACAAGATAATAGATCCAATGTAGAGCACATGGATTCATAGAACAAATATGACATAATATGCAAAAGAAATCGTCCAATTTTAAATGACCCTTTATTTTTAATTTTTTTTTTAAGGTGATGGAATGATATCTCATTTTAAGGTCGAAAATATCTTAGTAAAGCTAAAAAAGCACACTCAAAGAATTACGTTTACCTTGCTTGAAGGATAGTGGGGCTCAAACCCACGTGCCAATCTAAGAGGGGTGTATTTAATTGAGAATTCAAGGGATTTTAAAAGACTTTTTTATAATTAAAAAGTCTAGTGGTATTTAATCAAGACTTTTATAAAATGTAAACAAATCTTGTGGTATTCAATTAAGACAATCATGACTTTTTTTTTAAGGCAACAAAATCCGTTGGTATTCAATTGAGATTTCTCATGACTTATGAATTGTCTATTGGTATTCAAAAGTCTATAGATTTTGATGGATTATTAGATGGAATGGATTTTGTGAGACTTTTTAGTTAAAAATATAAATACTACTCTCATCCAACAATCTCACACAAACCCTTGAGATTTTGTCTGCAAACCCTTGTCTGCCGTCATCTTCCATGCCAGGTTTTCTTTTCTCTATCAAATTTTTCAACTTTCATTTTTTTTTTGTCTGCCGTCATCTTCCATGCCAGGTTTTCTTTTCTCTATCAAATTCTTCAACTTTCATTTTTTTTGTCTGATCCTATTTTATTTTTTTCGATTACTTTTATCTCTTCTTTTTCTGTTCAATTATTTACTTTTTTGGGGTTGATACTTTTTTTGTCTGATTCTAATGTTTGGGATTGATACCATTGACAGAAACAAATACAAATTATGTTTGGGATTGATACCTGTTCAATTACTTTTTTTTTCTCTTCAATTTATCCTCTAGATTAATAATGTTTGAGATTGATACACATTAATACTTTTTTTGTGTGATTGTTGTACTCTTTTGTCCATGTCGATTACCATCATGATTACTATTATTTGTTTTTTTGTTCGATTACTTTTTTTTTTTGTTTGATTCTTGTATACTTTTTTGTCCATGTCGATTACTATTATTTGCTTCTTTTTTTTTGTTCGATTACTTTTGTTAATGCAATTTTTTTTTTGTCTGATATAGGTTCAAATATGTGGAGAGATGCTACTTAGGAGAACATGAAGTTATAATACTACAATGTAGAAAATAATCAATCTCTCTGTTTTTTTTTTTTTTTACATAAAAACATTAATCACTTTGCTAGTAAAAAAGAATTTTCTATTGGTTTTATTTTTCTTTATTCAAGCGCAATTTATTTGTTTACTATTTCTATCATTCACGGTTGTAAGTTTGTTCTTTTTCCCCTAAAATTCATTGAATCCTTTGAAATATTAAAATCCCATAAAATCCTTGGAAATCCTTAGAAGTCATTGTGATAAATCCATTAAAATCTTGAATGTATAAAGTCTTTTCCATAAAAAGTCTTTTAAAATCTCACAGAATTAGTACAATCTCACAAAGTCTTTTAAAATCTTGAAGACTTTTGTTATTAAAATAGTCTTTTAAAATCCTAATCCAATACACCCCCTAACACTTTTTTTTCTTTCTTTCTGTAAGTTTCCTTTACCATATATTGGGAATATGATATGTCTTTCACTATGCATACAAGGGAATAATGATAATAATGTTTTTTTTTTTGAAGGATGATAATAATGTTATTATTATTCAATATTTTTTTATTATTTTAATAATACATAAATAGCTAAAAAAGGGACATGATTGAGAAAAGTTGGATTGTACTCTAGTATGTCAATAATGATAATATATTATTATGGTGCACTAATCCTACGATAAAAAAGTTCACAAACTATCAAAGTAGATTATATAAAAAAAATATTACTGCTGCAAAATAAATAAAAAACAAGTTTGGCAGTTTAATAATGCAGAAGTTTAACTAATTCAATCATTGAGTTTTGACAAAAAAAAAATCCAATCATTGAGGGAAAATTATGCTTGCAAATTGAGAGCATAATTTTTTATTCCAACAGTCATATACATTACATCAATTTGAAAAAAGAAAAACATTCTTTGGTTATTTTATTCCTTCTTACCAGAAAGAGATAACAACAAAAAACCATTAAAGCTAACTTTTTAACTATATTAATTTTAAAATGTAGATACATATTTAGATTCTGTTTGAAAAAAAAATTTAAAAATTTAATCAGTTCAAGCACTTTTCACAGAAGAATTAAAAAAAAATATAAAACTGTAAAATTCAATTTCTTGCACTATTTTTTTTTTTTTTTTTAAAGTTTTAGATTGAATTGTGATTTTTATTAGTACTCAATTTGTTTTCAATCATATCTTTTTTTAGTGCGAATTTTGTTGACAAGAATAAAATGAACATGATTTTTAATCAATATTATTAATTGATTATATGATTTTCAAAGAATGAAAGAAACACAAAAATAGAAATTTAACTCGATTGGGTCAACTTGGAAGTTTGCACCCAAACATTTTGTGCAGAGTGAGTTCAGTATACGAAAAATGTCATAACCTCATAGGTAAAAATATTTAATTGAACCAACCGGTTCAACTAAACCAGTTCCTACAACCACAAAAATAAACCCAACAAAAAAACCGGTTCAAGAATTTAGGATACGTACCCCACAACCAGTATCAACAGCGGTTCTAATAGACCCATCTTTAAGATTAATCAACTTCCCAATATCATCAACGTATGCATTTGCGCCACGTGGAAACATGGTCCCACCTCCTGGGAACCTGAACCGGTTCCCATTGAACCGGACCCAATTCTGGTTTTTCTTTTCAACAGTTAACTCCTTATGTGGCACGTTTGCATACCAAGCCGCATCACGGCTCTCCGGCCACCGTAATGGTAACCGGTAACCAAACGGAGCTGGTATTCTACACCGGAGAGTCTCCTCCGGTAAGGGACAGTGTCTCTCCCTGTAGATAAGTCTTTTTCTAGGGAACCTTAATGACCTCTTTGGATCCTCACATGGAGTGTATTCATAGAGAGATGGTTCACATGGTGGGAGGTGAGAAACACGCGCCGTCTTTGGTGGTGGGTTAGGGAGGTGGTGTGTGGCGGTGAAGTCGAGCTTGTTGAGTGATGGAGTTGTGGTGGCTGTGATAGTACTATTGTTGTTATGGTGGAAGCATGTGGTGGAGGAGGAGGAGGCTTGAGAGATGGTGGTGGAGTAACCGGTGGCGGAGATGACGGTGGTGGAAGGATAGTTATGCCAAAGACCAAGGAAGTAAAAGAAGGTACATAATAAAGATGCAAAGGTGATAAAATATAGATTGGTTAATAATATGTTTGGTTTTTTGGATTTGAAAGTGTGAAGTAGGGTTTTAAAGTTAATATTCATGTTACTATATTTGGTTCTTGTAGTTGAAGGTTTAAGTTGAAGAGTTGAAGTGATGAGTTAAGTTTGAAGATTGGGTGTAAGAGGTGGTTGGTTGGTTTATTGCATAGTCATTTGAATGAATAGACTATTGATAGAACTTGCTTGTCTTTGTGTTTGTGTTGAGGTTCTACTTGTTTTTTCTTTTTTTGGACTATAATTGTATGGTAATGGCTATGGCTATAGGAAATATCTTCTCCTTGCATCAGATACTCTTTTATCTTGTTATACCATGTCATATTCTAGGTGGCACCCATATTCTAAATATATAATTCTGAAATCCTCTTAGAGCACATGCATTTATAGCCTAAACAAAAAGATTTACCAAATTATTTAGTTACTCTCTTCTTTTAGTGACTTAGTTTGGTCATGTGTGTTATTTCATATAACCTACTTTGACTGTATTTTTCTACTAAAAATAAATGGTAACATATGTTAGATTATTCATATAACTTACTTTGACTGTATTTTTTACTAAAGATAAATGGTAATACATAAGATGTTATTAGATTTGTCTCAATAAATATTTTCAAAATATCATTCATTTAATTTTTACATATTGATAACTAATGATATATTTAAATGTTAAAATTGTATTTTGACATATGTAAAACAATTAACTATGTCAGTCATTTTGGAACTAAGAAAGTATATTTGATCACATATACTTTTTAGTTCACATTTGTGATAGTGAGATTTGAAACATAATCTCATACAAATCGCATCTTAGAGTTATTTAAGGGTACTTTAGTTCACATTTGATGTGCATGAAGTTACTTCTACATATGAATTGAAGGATCCAATCAAGTGGCTTTAAGTATCTCTATTTTTTTTTACTCTATTGATGCATGCAAGGTAAACTCTTAGAAAAAGTTACGATTTATATCTTTCTTTTGGGATGGAAGCCGATATATTTCAGTGATTTTTTTTATCTCCCACAATCACTTCAATAGTACTCTTTAAAAAAAATGTCTTTTTACCTTTCAAAAGTATAGTTTTAGATAAAAAAAATCAGTATTTTTCTTGTCCATAATCATATTTGCGAAACCCCATGTCAATTTTCAGAAAATATTTTATAAAAAAAGGGGGTATGGAAAGAAGGTCCCCATGTATAGTTTACGGATCCATTTTTAGAAGTAGATATAGCCTTCAAACCCATCTCTAATACAGCAATATGCCTTTGGTGAGAGAATTTCTTTTCTCACCTCCCTCTCCTTTACGCACCCTCCAAAGGTTTGGATTATGTTGTTGTTATTGATGTGGAATGTGATTTAATGACATTTTTTGTTTGTTTTATGAGTACTAAATAAGTGTTCATGGTTATGTGAGTGTGAATGAGCCAAGCACATTGGCTTATAGAAATTTTTGTGGATTGTTGACCACATAAACTGTCAGTGTATTAATTATGGCAAACAGAAATTTTTTACATCTGTTTGGTTTGGATTTTATAATTTGAAACTTGGCAAACCCCAAATTCATTTTTTTTACTGTGCCTAATCATTAATATATTGGCTTGTTCAAATGATATGCTACAAGGAATAAACCACATGCATATTTGATTATTAAGATTAAGATGTATTTCAAAACATAATTGTTGTATATGCATTGCTTACTTTTAGTGAAACGCCAACCACCAAGTGTATTTATTAGTGAAAGTAAGTGATTTTGAATTGATCAATTTCGGATTCAAAGATTTAAAATCTTACTTTGAGTAAACAATCACTTCAAGTCTTCGATTCATCACAAAACCATGGATCAATAATGTATTATGTGAATTGAAAGGTTTGCCTTATACGTACTCTTTGTAATACTTTTTTTTGAGGATAATCAAAGTTCTAAGTTAGGGAGAGCTGATAACTGACAAATGACTGTTCAATTACATATGTAAATCATGACACTTATTGACTTATTTTGCAAGAAAGATCACGAAAACCTCCAATGGTTATACATATTATAGTACCAAGATTATATTAGTATTTCTTGTACTTTTACCTTTTTTTTCCAATACAAATGTGCAATAACTAGAATAAGAATGAAAGTTGTAGCTATCGAGCATAAAAGAGGTTCAACTAGGTCTTTGCCCAGCAAGCCATGTCCTTCGCCCAATAATGAAAGTCATAATCTCAAGTTTTATAACAAGAAAAATCGCCATCGAAGAGAATTTTTCGCCCAAAGAATGAAGGTGGTCTAAAAGCTACTTGGATGAGCTAGAATTTGCCTAGTGAATAAGATGTCTCACTTGGCGAGAAGAGGCGGTCTAAAAGCTCCATTGGATGACATGGCATAATTCCACTGAAAGAAAAATGGTTGTTCGCCCATTGAAGATGCAAGTTAAAAACCTATAAATAAAGTCTCATAATTTCTCATTCACACAATAATCAAGTTTAGAGAAATCAAGCTTAGGAGTAAGTAAAAGGGCAAGCACGAGGTGGGAACATCAAAGACTTGGAGATCAAGCCGACTGATGCAACATCTTGGCATTTTCTTCTATGTCTTGTAAGTTATACATTATGCATAGTTAATTTTTCTATGTGTTGGGACTAAATGTAGTTAGTTTGGGATCTAATGTAAATACTTGGTTTGGTTAGACATAATTAAATCATATTTCGTTATAATAACGTCTTTAATTCTACTCTCAATGCTTCTCTGACGTGCAATCTAAGATTGATTATTTGACTTAGGGAGTTCTAGACATAAACTTTTCTTGTAAGGGACATGGGAAAAGGAACTTTTAGTCTAGATGATAGTTGCGAGACACCAAATAGATTTACAATCACAACTTTATCAAAACGTAATTTCTCTCTTCTAACTAGTTGAGCGAGACATCGAAGGTTAGAGATTGGAGTTGATCTCTCATTTTCTGCGAGACATTGGGATCTACAGAGGACGATATGTGAAGATATTATTGAAATATGAAGAGTTTATAGTCGATAAAGGAAAGACATTAGAGACATAACCATTGAAACCTAATCTCAACATACTTTTTCTTTTGTTAGTTTCACCTCACTCATAACTAGATTGTTTACCCGTGCTGCCGCACGGATCATAAACATTTACAAATAATTAAAAATACAATATCATACATAATACACACATCCAACAATGCGCGGGTAATATCGTGCGTAACAACCAATAATCATAGAAATTTAACAGTTCACTAACCAAATACTTGTAAATCAATTATTTAAAATATTTTGATACCGCTTACGAAAACCACTCATCAATTGTCTCTCACAAAATATGTGATGTTAGCGACTAACAGCGAGTTCTATTCTATACCATAGAGAGAAAAAAAAAGACTAACCAGTAATTACAATGGCTTTTTGAATTAGGCATCTTTAATACCTTATCTAACTATATTGTCATGATATGTTTCATACAATTTACCTTGTTTGACTAAGGTTAGAAAATTGATGTATACACATGTTATAAGGCTGAAAAACACATGTAAAAAATGAAAATGAAAAAAAAAAGAACCCATCAACACTTAAGGGCCGAAGAACTCATCAAATTTTGTTTTAAAAATATTATACTATGCTATGCTATAACTCCACATGATATTCAAAGAACCAAATTTACACAATTGTTACTTAATTTTCAAAAGAGATGTATAGAATTTCTAATAATATTCTTAAATTTATAATAAATTAAATTACCTGTGATGTTATACATCTGTTTATACTTTATATTGAAAAAGAGGGAACAAAAAACAAGATGTCATGATGGTCGACACGTTGTTAATTTGCCATGGGCTATAATAATTAATTCCACACAGTTTGCTAAAGTTAATTAACTGCTGTCATGTGGAATTATAGCATAGCATTGTATAATATTTTTTTTAAAAATTTGATATGAGTTCTTCGGCACTTAAGTGCCGATGGGTATTTATTTTATTTTTTCCCTTTTTCGTCGGCAGTTAATTATCGAAGGAACTTCGGTAGTTAACTACCGCCGGTTCTTTACTTAGTAGTTAACTGCCGCATGAACATTTTCGTCTTTTACATGTGTTTTTCAGCTTTATAACATGTGTGTACAACAATTTTTCTAAGGTTATGTTGAACACAATAACCGGCCTTTTAAGGTTAAAAGCTACGCGAATGATTTAAATCTTTGTTGGATTAATTCCACTCTCTTGTCTTGGATTTATAGTCTCTTGATATATTTTTCTTATTGTTATTTTTTATTTTGGTTGTATTTCACTTGTAATACTTTTTTTCTTTCTATTCTTTACCTATCTTGTGCTAGAATAATATTTTTAATGTATTTTCTCTTAGCTTTCTCCAAAAAAAAAACAAAACTAGAAACTTCACAAAAATTAAAAACCTTTAAAATGAACTAAAGAATGTCAAAATATGTAGAGGTGCCATCAGTTGGTTTATCTCACTAATCAGTTAGATAAAAACAATACCTGAGCAAATTAGCAATAGGCATAAACAACTATATTAAATTTGTCGAAAATATGTAGAGGTGCCATCAGTTGGTTTATCTCACTAATCAGTTAGATAAAAACAATACCTGAGCAAATTAGCAATAGGCATAAACAACTATATTAAATTTGTCGAAAATAAAACTATATTAAATAAGTCATATTTTTATTTATCTATCATTAAAATTGAAGTAGCAAATAATGTCGCAAGAAGGGGGGTTTGAATTGTGACCCTTTTTAAATTTAACCCTGAAACTTTTAAATGCAGTTTATATACTCAAGAATAAAATTCTTGGTAAATGTTAAATAAACAATTTTAGATTATATATTTAAATATTGAGAGTCTTATATTATCTTTAAATAGACCAGAACACTCTGGAGAATGATTGTTTTAATAAACAGAATAATAATCTTACTAATTAATTGTGGGACCAGAGAACTCTGGATTAATTTATTTGCTAATTAGGTTTAGATAGTTCTGGATAATAATTAAAATTAATTGCAAGATAATATTAAACGATTAAGTTTAGGACCAGAGCACTCTGGATTGATTTAATTAATAAGAACCAGATTATTCTGGAGAGTGATTAATTTAAATAGCAATATAATAAGTTAGGACCAGAACACTCTGGATATAGTGTAAAATAAATGACAAGAGAAAGGAAGAGAAAATAACACAGGAGAGTTATCCTGGTTCACCGAATTCGGCTACTTCCAGTCCCCACACTTCGTGTGAGATTGTCCACTATAGTATCCTGCTAACAGAAACTTCTGACTAGCACTGTAAATTCTTGATCACACCAGATCAGTCCGTTACACCCTGTATTATGAACCTCAACAAGCTTCTTCTTCTTTCCCAAACTATTTCAACGAATAGACTTGAGAGATTACAACACACTTTGTATGATAAAAGGTTTTGTGGATCACGCTATGCTCGATAATTGTTTGAGATTTAAGATTACAAAACAAACTCAAAAGATTTTGATCCAATGATATAATGGGAGAGCAAGAGCTTGTTTGTTTTTGTGAAGAACTTTGTAAGTGAATGATATTTGCACTTGAGAGATATAATTGCTTTGTTGTGTAAGTTCTTGGTTTGATACTTGAAGGCTTTCCTCTATTTATAGAAGCTTGAAAACTTGTTCTCTACTTCACAAAACAGCTGGCTTGTTCCTTTTTGAATTGCATTTGCGCTCCACAATTGTTGCTAAAAGAAGCACATGTTATTTTGTGCTTGCAGATTATTCTTGAGATGATCCAAGCTGAACTTGAACATTCCAGCTTGCACAACAGCTAACAGCCACGCGTTTTCAGCTAGCTCCTACTTGAGGTTTGTGTTAAACAGCTATTTTGGAAGTGATTTGGATGATGTCACATACGTAGATCATGTATTTATGATTCTTTTTCTTTAATAGGTCAAGAGACACTTTTAAAGCCCATAAGTGTATGTTTTACTAAATCAAATCCTATGATCCTTTCTTTCTTTATTTGGTGAGACATTTATCACAATAAATATTCTTGATCACAATGATGCATAAACCATAAAGTCCACTTTTGTCCTCTTTTACGTAAATGATATTTGTGAGAGAGAGCTTTCTTGAGATCATTCTTTATGTAACATTTCTCACAAAAGATCATTAGTAGATAACAAGATGAATTTAAATAAATATGTTTGTAATCCTTAAAATAATAAAAAGGATTTTGTTTCAACAAAAATATCAGTAGAGTTATTACTAAGCAAAACTATCTATTTATCTTTCGGCACTAAACGATTTTGATTGGTGCTAATTCATATGAATAACTTTATCCATTTTTTGTTGATCCATAATGTAGTTGTCACCATTAAATAATTTGATGGTTAGTAAATTGATAATAATTTTTTTTGTTCAGCAAGGTTCGGACATCAAACCATGTATATAACAATACATGTTTCTATCAGCTGAGCTATGCTCACAAATTGATAATAATTCTTAAACAACCAAAACATTCTACCGTTGTCATTAGCAAGAGAGAAGGAAATAAAGAGAGTAAACATGTAGATGTAATAAATTAGTGATTTGATAGAAAAATAGAAATAAAAAGAAAGTGAGATGTTGAAGGTGTATATTAAAAATTACCGGTGTTCAAAACTACAAATATAGTTTCTCTTCTTGTAAAAAATATATTGGTTCTCTTAGTAGATTATGATATTTTCAGGGTTATGTAGACAAAGACAAATGATTGATGATTTTTTTTATGCCTTTTCATATATGTCACTAAAACAATTCCTTCTAATATTTTAATAAAAAGAAATAATTCGTGTTGCTTTTTTCTTATTTGTTCAAGAGTAATGATAAATAGACATCTCACCTTTTAAAAAAAACCTCATTCAACACCTCATTGGTGGTACATTTTTATTGTCTTATCCAACCAAAACAAGAAAAACGAAAAGAAAATAAAAACAAAACATTCATATATCAGACCGCGTCATCTCTCCCCTTTTTCCTCTGGTCACTCTACCACCCCTTGCCACATCTTCACGAACTTAGATGTCATATATTGTACATCGTCTCTCTCGTGTCTCACAGTCTTTTGATACTGTTCTCTCTGATTGCTCCCTCACTCTTGTCGTCTCTGGTTTCCCAAATTTTCACAGTCTCCAGTCTCTCTCACCCACATCCTCTCGTTATCTAACTATCATCTTTCTCTCTCTCTCTCTCTCTCCCTCTCTCCCTCTCTCTTTCTCTCCCTCCCTCCCTCCCTCCCTCTGTGTTTCTCTCACCTTCGTGAGTTTTGGCGACGACAATGATGAGTTCAATTAACCGAAGTGTAATCATTAGTTTTGTTATTTTAAGATGCTAGATTTGGAGGCCAACCAACCAGAGTATAATTGATTATGATTTTAAGAGATTATTTCAGGAATAAAGTTTTAACGATTTTAAAATACTCAGTAAAAATGTATTGATTTTATGATTTTCTTTTTAAAACTTTTTACAATCGTGTTTTTAAATTTAGATTTTAATAGATTTTTATAACACAAATTTTTTTAAACTTCAAAGAACTTTATAGTTGTATAAGATATGAAAGGATTCTATAATATTGTTGCAAATATCTAAAGTTACTGTTGATCGCGGATAACTGAAGGATCACAATCTGCAAAACAATAAAATGTGAAGTAAGACCTGAGACGTGACTATGTCACTGAACTAATGAATTATCCGCAGAATTGCGCAACTCCCACAGAGTACAACAGATTCACCTCGCGCGGTAATCGTACCGAGGCTATCAAGACACGAGAAATACACAATCAGATGACTTAGACACTTGTATTTTTAGAAGAAAATTTGAAGGAGAAAGGAAGAATAAAATATATTTGTGTGTATTCTGTGAAAGCAAAACTTCTAAGTTTATATAGAGAAAATATGTTTTTTCTAAGTACAGTGAAAAACAAAGTTTTTAAGTTTATAAAAGAAAACAAAAATACCCCTTAGATAACCGTTCTCCCCATAAAAGACAATAATATTTATTAATTACTAATGATAATAATCCAAGAAAATATATTTTTTTAAGATGGAGCACGTTTCAGTTACTCTTTTCAAGAAAACTGAATAACACATATGCTAATACCAAGTCAAATTCATTTGGTACACTTATAACACATTGAAAAATATTAAGTCTAAAAAATATCACCTATCAAATAGGTAGAGTAATTCAAAGGAGGTTCCACAAATCACGGTAAAATGACAGCGTGACATATCATACCTATTATTCTCGTGTAATCGCTGTGTTGCACATTTAGGACATGCGCGTGTTTGGTTTTCTTGAGTGCTCTAGAGACCCGCCACGGTCTCATGCAAGCGGCCCCACTTGACACTCATATAGGTGATTCCATCTAGTGCATGCTATAACCATGCACCACCCATAAGGGCCTATGGTAATCATTAAAAGCATACAAAGCTTACCCCTCAAATTTAAAATTTAATTAGCACTTCTCATTGGCATAACACTATAGGAAAAAGACAAAACTATTTAGTGCTAACATAACTAAAAAAGTGACTTATTTTTCCCATTGAACCTTTTTCATGGGATATCCAATAATAAATATTGGGTTCCCATCACTTGTCGTTTTCGAGTGGCATAGTCTTATTTCCTTCTCTTTCTTCCCGGGGTTTTTGTCAACGAATTCGTTAAATTCACAAATATTGACTAAGACGTCTCTAAGTCAATTAATATCATATTTCATCAAGTCTATAAAAATAAACTTGGATTACACAATAAATTTATACAAGTCTGCTTAGCTGTCTACTAAGCGACAACTTATTCTTCAATGAGATAAATCAACTTATAGATGTATTCTCATTGGATTCATATCTAATAGACATCACTGTATTATTTGCATACAATGGTTCATCCTCACTAAATAATATCACATTGTTGTCAAATCAACTTTTTTAATATAGTTTATCAAGTTTACTTAGATAAATTCCAAGCGACAATATTTCCACAAATGGAAAAACTAAATCCAAAGATGAAGTTACAATCCAAGTCTACAAAAAAAAACTTTCAGGCAGCAAACCCCCACATTGGATTAATATAATTCAATGTGTAGATTTATTGTACAAATCAACTTGAATAATTTTTAAGTAACAACACTTTAACAATGGAGAAAACAAATCCACATAAAGAACATAAGCAAAGTTATTAAACATCATTGTATTATTATAATACAATGAATAATATACAATATGTCATTTAATATTTTATGGTATCTCTCAAACATCCCATCATTCTACCAAAAATTTTGCAATAAGATATCTCCTCAATTTTCTTTAAATAAGTATTATCATCATTCTAATATTTTAATGAAAGGCTCTTTCATATTGAGAAAAGTCTCAATCTGCTTCCAAGAATACAGACACGCTAGCATGTTAAAATGAATTCTCACATTAGGAACATTATATACTCACAAAATTTCAACATTAGAAAACATATCTCAATTCTACTCATTCAACTCAAATAAATAGCCAAACAAAAGTTTGCCTACTCACACACAAGATTTTATAGCCTGCACCATGTATTTAATTTGCATGTGCATAAAATAAACATCAACATTTTGTTCACATTGTTCACTAGTTAAATATATGAAATCTGCAGCAAAATATAGTCATTTTAAATTATTTCATTTACTTTTAACATGGCACCAACTATGTTCTAACATAATGTCATGCATATTTTTCAGAAATTTTTAAGATGTCTCTTGTCAATGCACTTCAAATCATATAACCATTCTCAACTTTTCAAGCTCAACTTAAATCTTATTTTGGCATATCAACACATACATGAACACATTTTACTGCACGACATTTAACAAGAAAATCATATGCATGGTTATTATCATAATTTCAATATAATCACAAAAGTGAGGCATGTCACAAATGTAAAGATGCAATAATCCATTTACAAACAAACCCACATTAATGGCCATAAAATCATTTCAAACATTAACTTCTCTAATCTTGAAACCCACATATATAATATAATATTGCATGAGTAAAACTTGCATTAGCATTCCAAAATAAATAAATAAATTAAGCATCTATACCCACTACCAAATCATAAAATGCATATCAGTTACTGAATATATTAATTTATCATGTTTTATAATTGACACAAATAAAACATACATATTTAAAAAGAATTTATCAAAAGGTAAAAATGATAGAACCTGGTAGAAGTATATAGCTTTCAAAAACTTATTCACCATTTTCCTTGGCTCCTTTAATTAACCGATGAGTTCACAACTCTCATTTATCCATTCATATAAACATTGAAATCACGGACTCCTTTAGCAGACAAACTTATCACCATCATTATATTCGTCTCCAGCCATAATTTCTTAGATTGTTGATCGCGGATGACTGAAGGATCACAATCTGCAAAACAATAAAATGTGAAGTAAAACCTGAGGCGTGACTATGTCACTGAACTAAGAAATTATCCGCAGAATTGTGCAACTCCCCCAGAGTACAACAGGTTCATTCGGCGGTAATCATACCGAGGCTATCAAGACACGAGAAATACACAATCAGATGACTTAGACACTTGTATTTTTAGAAGAAAATTTGAAGAAGAAAGGAAGAACAAAATATATTTGTGTGTATTTTATGAAAGCAAAACTTCTAAGTTTATATAGAGAAAATATGTTTTTCTATATACAGTGAAAAACAAAGTTTTTAAGTTTATAAAGAAAACAAAAATCCCCATTAGATAACCGTTCTCCTCATAAAAGACAATAATATATATTAATTATCAATGATAATAACCCATGAGAATATTTTTTTTAAGATGGAGCACGTTTCATTTACTCTTTTCAAGAAAACTGAATAACACATATGCTAATACCAAATCAAATTCATTTGGCACACTTATAACACATTGAAAAATATTAAGTCTAACAAATATCACCTATCAAATAGGTAGAGTAATTCAAAAGAGGTTCCTCACATCATGGTAAAATGACAACGTGACATATCATACCTATTATTCATATGTCATTAAAACTAATTTTCAAATTAAATCAATCAAAGTAAAATAAATAACTTTTGAAATATTTAAAAATATACAACAGTTACAACACTGAATGAAAAAATAATAAATATATTTGAAGGTTTTGATCATGACAAATAAAACTGATACAAGTTTTAATTCTTATATCAACAAATAAACTTTAGCATTCTTAACAAAAAACTTTAGCTTCACATGTCACCTAAATACTATTTCTCCACACATATGAAGTTATACTAGTTTTCCATAAGTTATCATCTTCTTGTTCATATTTTTTAATTGAGATTTTAATAGACTATTTTTTCATAAAATATCTTGAAGATTTTAAAAGACATTTTAAGAATTTAATTACTTGACAAGAGAAAATGGGAGAGATAAAAGATATATAAAGACATAAAAGAAATAGAGATTTGAAGGATTGATGGAGGCAATAGGAAAAATGTCAAGAGATATAAAAGATAAGAATCTACAGAAATCTCATGAAAAACTTTTTAAAGCTGAAAACTCATTAAAAAGTCCATTAAAATTGCAATTTCTAAACAACTCATCAAAAATAAAAATTCTTTTGAAACTTCGAGACAATATTTTGTAAGTTGTAAACAATTTTGTTTGAATATAACGAGATTTTTATACTCAAATCTAATTTTTTTAATTGAATATCATCATACTTATTTAAATCCAATAGAAGTCTTGTTCTAGTAACACCCGATTTTTTTCATCACAAAAGTATTCTAATATTCATTATAATAGTTAATGGATAAGCTTGCATAAATTAGGTTTAAAGTTAATTGCATGAGTTAGTTGATGATTGATGCTTACAAATGACATCAAAAAGATGTCAACAAAACCTAGTATTTATATATCTTTGATTTATTTATTCTAATGGATAAGAATGAATTAAAAAATTAATCAGCCTTCGTAATGTGTTTGTACAAGTCTTTGACAAATGACAAAGTTTAAGTAGATTAATTTCATCGAATTCTCTTATATTTTTGTCATTAGCAGAAGTTGATTAATCATAGCCATTATTCATCAATACAAAATGAGTAGCTAACAGTAATCCGTCAACAAACAATGTTTGGAGATTTTCTTGACTTCAAGAAAAAACGCTCGGAAATGCGAAAAGTTGGCAAAAACAACTTTTTTTCTTATAGGCAACAATGTTATTTTTTTGGGTTGATTTTTTTTTTTATCTTTTTAAAATGATTAATTACGTAAATGATCCCTATAAAATAAAATCATACTTTTTAGTCCCTGTAAGATTTCCCGTCAGCAATTTTAGTCCTTGTAAAATTTTCCATCAACATTTGTAGTCCCTGTAAAAATTGTAGGTCAGCATTTTTGCAAAATTCTGAATATTTATAAGGACCATTAAATCAAGTGATAACGTCTATGAACTTGAGTGCTACTCAGATAAAATCACGACATGTTCTTTCAACATCTTTAATAACAAAAACAGGTAAATAAGTTGTTTGAAGAACATAACCTGAAATTCCGGTTAGAGCGAACTAAGTTAGAGTAATACGACCAACTAGAGAAAGTGACTCAGATAACTTCTTTTTCTACTACGCAATCATGAAATCAAAAGCATATTGAAAGATTCTTTGATGAAGCACAGGGGCGCCAAGATAGATACATGTGCCATTAGTGGCTTCAATTTCCAGATCATTGCTAAATAAAAATGCATGAGTAAAAGAGACATTTTTAGAAAATTAAACCCTAGATTTGGCAAGATTGATTTTCTACTCTAAATTCATGCAAAAGCGATCCAAATATATCTTAATGATGAGTCCACCACCCGATCATTAATACTCTCTTCGTTCCAAAATAATAATAATCGAGTCACTTGCAACTAGAATAAGTGACTCATTTCACTTTTCAATATAATATTAATTACCCTTTTCATTTATAACTCTAATCAATAATAATTTATCACTTCAAATTCAATATATATATTATAGTTTTCATTTATGATAAGGTGAATGCACCAATATCTAAGGATGGCAATGGATACCTAATGGGTAGGGTACTACAATGCCCATCCCTATACCCGCATTTGTAAAAAATACTCGTGCCTGTGCCCGTACCCTTGTGGGCAACAACTTTAGTTCCCTTCTCCGTATCCTATGAGTACCTAAGTGCTCATACCCGCACTTTAACTATGAAAAGACAATAAAAACATCATAATTTAAATAAAACTATGGTCCAATTTTTTTTAAATTAACTCATAAAATAGTATAAATCGTAGTATTGAGTCAAATAAAAAACTTTCAAAATATCCCTAAAAAATTGTACACCGGCAAGATGAAATTGTTATTGTATTAAGTAGTTTTTTTATTTAGGTTTGGGTTTAGACTTAAATAGTTAAATAAATTAATTAATTATGCACAAAAAAATAAATAATTATTTATAATATTATATAAATATGTATATGCCGGGTTGCGGGGCTGGGTAGTATAATACCTTTACCCGTGTTCATACCCATTAAAATTTGTGGGTATTACCCGGACCCGTGCCCAAACCCATGAAAGCGGGGTATTACCCTACCTATTGTGGGTATTTTTTGCAGGTACCCATTGAGTCTGGATCCAATTGCCATCCCAATATCTAACAACAACACTCAAAATCATCTCTTTCTCTCTCTCTCATACATTTTTCTTAGGTGATAACTAGAGTACCCATGAAAGAATGCTGAGTAATTTACCCTAACTAATAAACATTAACCACGTAAGCACATTTTTAAATAGTATCCACTAACTATCTTGATCTCACCAATAAATTACTCATTTTTATTGATTGATGGATAAATTACCCACCATTCTTTAAAGGTAATCTAAAAAAAGAACTTTTTTCTTAATATATAAAAAGAACAAAAGACCATATAAGTAATAAAATAATTATTTAGATCCACTGAATAAATTATGACTAGTTAGTTTAGTTTCTTCTTTTAGTAGTTTAACCGATATCTTAAAACACTCGTTAGTTTATTTTCTTAACTTATTTCTTAAGATACATGTTAACATAGCCCTTAAAAAATAGGCTTATTCAATCTGTCGGTTCCTTAATTTAATTGATTGTATCTATTTGATCCCCTGACTATACACATTACACGTCCTCATAAGATTATAGTTAAGAGACTAAATTGAGACAATCAACTAAGTTAGATGATCGGATGATTGAATAATCTATGATTGGATCCGTAGTATTGGATATCCCTAAAATAGAATAGTTTTAGGAGGACGTGTAATGTGTAATGTGTATAGAAGATTAGATCATTACTTTTATTTTGAGTACATCACTCATCACATTTTCTATATTTTCTCTATGCTTTTATTCTTCTTTATCTCTTTTAGGTTTGAACGTAATTTGATCTTCATTGAAATTCATGCGTGTCGTTCACAGAAATTCATGCCAATTCCCATTTCATAACAACTAGCTTTTTAGGTTTGCATTCAACATTGGGAGCTATACAATTGGTTCAAAATTCAGGTTCAAAATCAAATTTTTAGTTGAATTCAGATTCTGGGTCATGGAAATTTTCATTTGATAAGTTGAGGTTCAAGATATAGTTTTTAGTTGAATTCAGATTCTGGGTCATTGAAATTTTTGTGTTTTACATTTTGGGGATAAAGTAGTTTGGTTTGGCATGTGATGAATTTGACAAATTGAGTTTAAAGATAAAGTTTTTAGTTAAATTCAGATTCTGGGTCTTTGGAATAATAGTGTTTTACATTGTGATGAATTCGGTTAATTGAGGTTCAAAGATCAAGTTTTTAGTTGAATTGATATTCTGGGTTTGTGAAATCTTATAGTTTTATATTTTGGGAATTAACTAGTTTGGTTTGGTTTTGTGTGTGAACATGGGTGCTAATTTTTCCTCATGTGTATGTGATGGAGATGGGGATTGTAGTTCTATGAGGCCAAGGCTTGGGGATATACCTGAGAGTTGTGTGGCATTGGTGTTGATGTATTTGGATCCACCAGATATATGTAAGCTAGCACGATTGAATAGGGCGTTTCGTGATGCTTCTTTTGCCGATTTTGTTTGGGAATCAAAGTTGCCTTTGAATTATGAGTTTATCATGGGAAAAGCTTTGGAGGATGATACTACTAGTTCTAGTTCTGGTGCTGAATTAGGGAAGAGGGATATTTATGCAAGACTTTGCAAGCCTAATTTGTTTGGCAATGGAACCAAGGTAACAATTTTGGCTCATTAATTTCATTTCTCAAATCTGCTATGATGACTTTAATTTTTTGTGTATAAAAGGGTTTTGAATTCTCTCAAGCGGTGACACCATTCGGATCCTCGGTAGTATTGGAAAATAACTCAGTTCCACGTTGATAAGAGATTAAGTTTGAAAGAGCTTATAAATAGAGATATTTTTCACCTTACAAAGCCGATTTTGCATGAATAAATTAGATCCTTTAATTAATATTGTGTGCATCATTCTCAAGTTGTTATTTCCACTTTGCATTTATGATAATGAGAATAAACCAACCAAAATCCACCCAATATTATAGCCTAATAAGTAGCTTGTGCAGTCGTTACAGAGAATCCAAAGTGAAATAGAAACGATTAATATCACGAAATCAAGAAACATGTGCTTTATACTCATGAAAACTTAGTAACGTGGAAAGAAAAGTATAGGATCTCCACTTTATTAAGTTATGGCATGATTTTCAAGTTCTTAATTTTTATATGTCAAAAATCTTACTTTGGTTTAGGAAATTTGGCTAGATAAGAGGACTGGTGGGGTTTGTTTAGCAATTTCCTCGAAAGCGTTGAGGATTACAGGGATTGATGATCGCAGATATTGGAATCACATTTCAACTGAAGAGTCAAGGTGAGGTTATTGCAATTGAAATTATGTTACTTGTGCCATTATAGAACTTGCTATGCCCTGACTCATTGTTATGCTGTGTTTTCATCTTTATGAATGGAAATACAAAACATTGCTTGCCGAAATTTTATTTTTTTTGCCCTTTGATTGATTGATTCCCACTGTATTGGACTCATTTTCTAGCTCTGTTAGTTATGAAGATTGAAGAATGGAAGAATATTCACATTTTTCAAACTCTTTACAAAGGTTATGATCCAAAACCAACTCTCCTGTGGATATGGATTGCATGTGTTCATAATCCCTCACAGTTACACAATAGAGAGAATCATCCCATTCGTGTTAGATTGGACGACTCGAATTGTAAATTTGACAAATTTTCAACCACATGTTATTATCAATTGTCAATATCAATCTCATTGTAGTCACTTTTTGAAAATCACATTTGTCAAATGTTGATCAAACAGGGTCAGTTTTAGGATTTGGCCACCTTTTGGTAGAGCACACATGATACCAGGGACCTCCGAAATCCATGATCCTGATTTAATTTTTTGGAAAAAGTTCTATTATAACATATTTATAACTTATGTGTTATGGGTGCACAACAATATGGTGGAACTTGATAGACTATATTCTTGTTTGTGTGTAAATAGGTTCCATACAGTTGCTTATCTTCATCAAATTTGGTGGCTTGAAGTGGAAGGAGATATTGATTTCCAATTTCCAGTAGGGACATACAGTGTGTACTTCAGGCTTCACCTTGGCAGGTCATCCAAGAAGCTCGGCCGACGAGTGTGTAAGACCGAGCATATCCATGGCTGGGATATAAAACCTGCAAAGTTTCAGCTGACGACTTCTGATGGTCAAATCGCTGTATCCCATACTCATTTGGATAATCCAGGGCACTGGATCCTCTACCATGTAGGAAACTTTGTTTCTAAGAATTCTAATGATTTGATGAAGATCAAGTTTTCATTGTCTCAAATAGATTGCACTCATACAAAGGGTGGTTTGTGTGTTGACTCTGTGCTTATATGCAATAGTAGCGATGTAAAACAAGAAGCGTAAATTGTTTTGTAGATAGGAAAACGTGAGTCACCTGAGTTGACTTAGTGCATGTTTGGTATCTGGTGAGTCACTGTGATTTCAGTAAATCCACCATGCTACCAAACACGCACTTAGCAATTTTGGTCGCATAGGGGGATCGGAGTCCAGTGGAAGTAATACCTTAAAATATAGCCCACAAAAAGCTTCCCAAGATAGATGTTTGGTTTCTTTGGTAAGATAATTTTTCAAGTTAGAATCCATGTGTGACTTGTGTATCTATTGTTTTGTTGATATTGAGAATTGATTGTTGTGCTTTCTCAAAGAATGAAATGGTTGGTGTACTCTATTACTTCAGCTGGTTTGCATGGTTAGTTTATTTTTCTGAAGATGCTAGTAATATTATTTCTGACACACAAATGTATTGTTGATGCAACCACACCAAGAATAATAACTAAAAGCAACTCTGCAAGAAAGAAAAACATTCCTTCTTTTGAAATAAATCAAAATAACTTGATCCAAATCCATTCATTACTTGAGCAACAGAATCACTACCAGACAATGAAGATGCTAGAACATTTGTTTTATTGAAGTATTTTGATGATAGTCATGAAACATACATCATCACTTGTATCAGATGAATATCACTTCTGTCAATATCCATTATAGCTATAACATTTCTTACAATTTCATAAACTAAACTTTAAGAAAGAGATATTAAATGGAAGTGAAATAGAAGAACCAATAACATAACTAAAAAATTCAAAACAACTCATAAAAATGCACATACGTGTTCACGTAGTAATTCGAACATGGCCATACCATAAAAGACCAAAACAAAAAGTTAGGGAAACATGTATTTTGTGACTAAGACAACATATGCAAGTACTTGAAGTTTTATCCAAAGTGTAAATAGCAATCAACGCTTTTTATCATTGGACATGCTAATAAACATATCCCTCAAATCAAGATCCATGCACTTTTTCAAAGGTTTTGCATAGATATATCATATGAAATATCTCCAAACTTTTCAAGAACAGCCACACACTTAGTAAGATATTATAAATCTGATGTTACGTGTAGAGAAGTAGCATCTATTACACTTTTATCCATATGCCTCTACGAAGCTTTTGCTATGGTTGTTTCTTTTCTTCACATGGGGCAAGTGGATCTCCCTTTGATGTCATGTCGAAACTATTTTGGATTTATGACCTTTTACTTGAAAGTTTCCTTTCCAATATTACATGTGATCCCTTCCACTATGTGTATGTCATCATAAGAACTATCACTATCAAGAGGGGCATGGCTCATTGACTCCCACTCCATGTGTTAAGGTATTGATTTGAGTACTGGTATTTGTAAAATCATTTGGTGACAACTTTGTTTATTCAAAGAGTACCTTTGAAACATGACAACATGTTTCAATCCTTTCTAAACTAACAAATCGAGATTGTCTATTTCTAAACGACATGAATCTTCGATAAAAACCTTCAAATAACTTCTTAATAAAAAGACACGAGTCGTTTGAAATGAATCATTGGATTGTAAAGAATATGAAATTCTAGTTGGAAATAAGGCATTTAAAAAAATAATATATAGTTATTGGCAAAAAAATAATTATATTTTGCCTCTTTTTTTTTGAAGATTTTTTTTTGTTTGTAACTAGCTTTGTGGGGACTCAAGTTTTAAGCAGAGAAAAGTTTATGGCTACAACTTTTTGAGCTAAAAGCCTAAAATTAGTGGGAAAAAAAATAACAATTCAACCTTTCTATTATTTACTATGTTCCTAATTATAAGTTTTTTTACAAACATTTAATTAGATATGATATGATTGGATGCACATACTCATTTGGATAACCAAGGACACTGGATCCTCTACCATATAGGAAACTTTGTTCCAAGAATTCTAATGATTTGATGAAGATCAAGTTTTCATTGTCTCAAATTGATTGCTCACAAAAAGCTTCCCAATGTAGATATTTTGTTTCTTTCATAAGATTGTATTTCAAGCAAGAATCTAGGTGTGACTTGTGTATTTCTTGTTTTGTTGGTATTAGGGTTGTGTTTTCTCAAAGATTGGAATGGTTGGTGTGCTTTATTACTTAAGCTGGTTTGCATGGATATTTTATGTTTGGGAAGATGCTAACAATTTTATTTTGACACAATGTATTGTTGATGCACCCACACTAGAATAACTAAAAGCAATGCTGCAAGAAACAGAAACAAAGGAACTACATTTTAATTTTGTCAAGCAATTCTGGGGACTTTTGCTTGATCAATTATTTTTCTGTCAAATGACACACCACCTTTAATTCTTCTAAGAAATCACTCTTCTTTGAAAACAAATTAAAACCTGTTCTATATATATCCATTCAATACTTCAGAAACAAAACCAAGACCAGTCAATGAAGATGTTAGACCCTTTGTTTTTTTTTAAAAGAAGCTAAATTAGTCCACTCAAACATGCATCGTGGAGAATCGAACCCGACACATTGAGGAGAAGCACACTCTCAAGAACCTTTGGTTTATTAAGTATTTCAGTTGATAATTATAAAACATGCCCGTCGTCACTTGTATCGTATCACTTCTATCAATATCCATTATAGTTATACTATTTCTTACAATTTCAAAATAAAACTTCAAGAAAGAGATATTAAATGAAAGTGAAATAAAAGGTCCAATAACATTATTATAAAATTCAAAACGTGGTAAGGACATTGCATAATATATGCAGGGGTCTGAGTTTGAACTCCGAACACCCCATTTATTCATTTTAAAAAAATTCTAACTTCGAAAAACAATAATCATGAAATAGTAAAATGCTAAATGTCACCTAACAATAAAGACCAAACACAAAACATCAAGGAAAAGTATGTCTCATCTCATCACTAACATAACATATGCAACTATTTACTTTTTTTTTTTTAACAATTAAACATGCAATCAATTAATGGAAACCATATCCTTACAAACCGCAGAAGTTGCGGGTTCTGAGATATTTCCAACCCATAATGTATGCAACTCAAGTCAAAACTGTCTTCCATGCTTCCTATGATTAGACATGACAATAAACATTTTCCTTCGATCAAGTTCAAGACCATTGATTTTTTTTCAAGGACTTCACATAAATGTCATATGAAATATCTCCAATCTCTTCAAGAACAGTCACACACTTACTAAGATACCAATACGATGTTACATGTGAATGTCACGACCTAACCTAACCAGGATTTGGATCCTCTGACTAAAATGTACAATGAAAGATTAACGAGTGTTATTTTAACAAACTCATACTTTGTTATGATATGTTTACAATATATATCTTTAATTTGTTAATTAACGGATTGATATTATATGTTTTACTCTCTTAAAGTAAATTGTTCACTTTTGATAAACCATATTTAGGAAGATATTGTTCATAACTAGTATTAAACTTGAAAATGTTCAACTCATATCTATAATATAATATTTGTCCTAGTATTAAAAAAAAGGACAAAAGCTCATCTGATTAAATTATCTAAGACGACTTCAAAGGTTGTTTGAGCTAGTCATGTGAAAAAAGAATATAAAAAGCTTAGGTTTTAAATTATAGCAACTTGTTCCATTATACGCCAAATAGTTTTCTTATGCAGCTTCAAAATAGTAAACGCATAATAACAAACAACAAATATTATAGAAGTAAATTTCAAACCAACAGGTCACTGTTGCCTTTGTAGCTAGGGATGGCAATGGGTACTCATTGAGCAGGGTACCATAATCCCTATCCTCATACCCACGTTTTAAGAAAATCCCCATACCCGAGTTCATACCCTCGTGGGCAATAAGTTTGATACCCGTCCCCATACATTATGGGTATCTAAGTGTCCGTACCCGCACTTTCACAACAAAAAGATAATAAATAGCAAAAGAAAAATCACAATATAATTAAAATATGCTATGAAATCTGTTAAATCAACATATAAAATATTACGCATCATATTATTTAGCTAAATAAAAAACATCTAAAATAACTTGACAAAAAAAAACATTTAAAATATAAAAAACAAATGCATATTACAATTAATATCAAAGACTTAAGATTAATTAACTAAATTTATTATAAATAAAATTATTTGTATAGTCTATATAATGTGTGGGCATGAGGCGGGGTGGGCACTAGAGTTCCCGTACCCGTACCCATACCCGTTCAAATTTACGGTCAATTACCCGTGCACAAGCCCATACCCAACAATGTGGGTATTTACCCGCCCATCATGGGTATTTTTTGCGGGTGCCTATTGAGCTTGGGTTCAATTGCCATCCCTAGTTGTAGCATCTGAATATAATGTGAACAAATGAAAACTAATTAATTAATTAGATAAATTAATGTTTGTATTACATCAAAGCAAATACTTGTGATTATCTAAATAATAATTTGTGATGAAGATCTCACTGTGATAGTAATATAATTTGGTTTCTTGGCTTTGTGCTTTCAAAACTAAATATGAATGCTTATATGGAGGAAGGGTTATGCAGCTGATCAATCTTACACAGCTCTCTTGATGGTTAATTTCTTATTTTGCAATCATTCATTCATATATAAGACCTTTTGTTTGTTCTGTTTGGGTAGCCAAAGCAAGGACTTGATCAATTATATTGGGCTTAATTAAGGTTAGTTTTTTTGTCTTATTTTGTTTTGATAAACAAATGCATGTTCATATAAATGTGTGCTGCTTGAATTTTTAACGTACATTCATTTACTAGTATTGTGTTGATGCTTGCATTTTTTCGATATATAATCTTTGAACTTTCATCACTAATTCTATTTTAGAATAAGAACATACATGTTGGTCAATTGATTCTTGGATACTATTTTGTATCACTGTTGTTGAAGTTTTTTTTAGTTATTACGGAAACATGTATGTATGTTTATCCACTTTTCTATTGATATTTAATTATATATAAAAAGATATTAACTTTTGTGCCTCTTTTTTTTTGTTTTTTTACAGAAATGTCTATGAGATTTTGGATTCTCTAATCCGAACATAGTTCGAATGTGTTCATTCAATTATTGATGTATGTGGTCTTTATGGACCACATACATCATTAATTGAATGAACCTAAAAAAATTAAATTTGCTTATAATGGGCAACGGAGGGAGTATCAAACTGGTCGAGTTATTATATATTGACAAGAGATACTTGGAACTAAAGAAACAAATTTTATATAGTTTAGGGATTATTTATTATTTTCATACAATTTAAAGGTATGTTTCGATGAAGAGTTTAGGAGGGGAAAGAAGGACATTCTTACTTTGTTTTTTAATTTACGAACACCATAAGCTGTTTTTTTAGAAAAAATTAAATGTGATTGAAGTATTATATGCTCATTTATTAGGTTGTACTTTCAATCTTTTGAAAATTTCAATTATATTTCAAAATATATACTTATCCCTCCAAAACCCCCTTCCCAAGTAGACCGAAAGACTTTGTTTGCGAGTTTGGAGGGGAAATGAGGGGAGAGCTTTGGAAAGAGGAAGGAGCAAGTGGAAAGAATGAAGAGTTTTCGAAGGGGAGGACTCTGAGCGGTTTAGTTTTTTTCATAATACAAAATCCTCGAAATTTGGCGGAACTCAATTATTGTATTGGAGAAGGGTTTTAGAGTGATTATGTTGTTATATTATTCTTAAAATTAAAAAAAAAATATTCATCATAAGCATTAATTTATCCTTCTCTAAAAAAATACTCTTCCAAAAAATATGAAAGATATTTCCATTTTTCCCTATAAGGAAATACACTAAACAAATTGAATATAGTGCCATTCTTTCTTTTGTTTGTATCTCTACTATAACTTGAGTTGCTAAAAACATATAAATGACTCTTTACTTGTTATAGGAGTTAGATTTTTTCACGGCAAGTTTGAACTGTAATATAATAATAGCTATGGAATTTTGAATTTGTTGCTGACTATCTCATTGAAGCTGTAATATATGTGTGTGTATGTTTTGCATTGCTGTGTCATTTTATAAATTATAGCTTATATAGAACTTGAACTTTCTTGGTCAAAGAAGAACAAGAACAACAAAGCTAATCTCATTTATTAATTTCAAATCATTTACTTTTATTTCTGAATAATTAAAATTCACATTTTCTTACTGTTTACGTCTTTGCAGAAGATGTAGCAGAGGGTGAAGCATGGACCCTCTAATTAGATGTTGTCAATTTCTGTGGCCTCATCTAGAAGCATGGCTAAAGAGTCTACTTCTATTTCCCTTGGTGTTGTATGATGTAAGATTTCAGGAACTAAAAGCCGGTATTCAGAATCTAAAGAAAGCGAGAGATGCAATCCAATATAAAGTGGACGAGGAGGTCAATCGATATGGGAGAGAAATTCACGTGAAAGTTAAAGAATGGAAAGAAGCGGCGAATACAACAATATCTGAATATGTGAAGTTCAGTGAGGAGGAAGAAGAAGGCCATCAACTTGCCAAATTTGACTTGTTTGAAAGTGGTTATCTTCCTAAAAGTGGGATAAGGCATCATCGAAGCAAAAAAGCATTTGATCTTAGAAAGAGGGTTAATGAACTATTGGAAAAGGCAAATCATGACATGTTTTCTTACTGGCTTGGCCCGCCCTCCATGGATGCCTTTTTTCACACCGTTGGTTATGAAAGCTTTCCATCTAGGAATGAAACTCTGAAAATGATTAATGAAGCATTGAAAAGCCCAAATTCTAGAAGGATTGGGCTTTATGGGGCGAGTGGTGTGGGTAAAAAAATTGCTAGGGATGACTTAAGAGTCTCTGAAGCGGCTAAGATGTTTGATGTAGTGGTTATGGCAAATGTAACGAGAAATCCTGATGTGAAAAAAATTCAAGGCCAAGTTGCTGACATGTTGGGGATGAAACTGGATGAGGAAAGTGACACTGCAAGAGCTGCTCGAATACGAAGAAGATTGACAAATAGAAAGGAGAGCACGCTTATCATCTTGGATGATCTTTGGGCATCACCAGACTTGTTTATGTTAGGGATTCCACTTGAGAGTGATTATGACGAGGACGAGCACCACAGTAGGACTATACCAGTGAAGGAAACTCCGTCTGCGAATGTCAAAGGAGGGAAAACCCCTAAGGAGCACAAGATGACAAAACCAGAAATGAACAGTAATGCCATCGATATGATGAAATCCAGAAAACTCCCCAGCGCATCTAGTAGTGTGAAAACAGAAGATACTCTTACCCGTTACAAAGGGTGCAAGGTTTTGTTGATTCCTGAAAGCAAACAAGTGTTATTAAGTCAGATGGAAGGGAAGGAAATGTCTATTTACTTCATGGATGTCTTAAAGGAAAATGAAGCAGGAACCCTTCTCAAGAAGATGGCTGGAATAGGTGATGGAAAGTTTGAATTCGACAACTTAGCGGCTCAAATTGCTAGCAAGTGTGACGGGTTGCCAATGTCGATAGTCACAATTGCACGGGAATTAGAAGATCAGAGCCGCTCGGTATGGGAGGATGCTCTTCGAAAGCTTGAAAGGGGAAAGTTTACAGGAACATCTGATTTTTCTACAAAGTTGAGTTATGATCTTTTAGAAGATGAGGAGCTCAAGCACGCTTTCTTACTTTGTGCTGGCATGGGTCCTGATGCGTTGATTGTGGACTTGAAGAAATACTGTATTGGTTTGGGTTTTCTTCAAGGAATTTACACCATGAAGGAAGCTTGGGATAGGGTTTGTGTGTTGATTGGAAAGCTAAAAGTGTCTGGTTTGCTCTCTGACAGTTATTCAAGCGATCATTTCACCATGCAAAATATTGTTCGCAGCGCAGCTTTGTCAATAGCATCCAAAGAGAAGCATGTATTTATAATGACAAAGGGAAAAATAGATGAATGGCCAGATAAAATTGAAAGGTATGCTGTTATTTCCTTGCATCACTGTCATATCATTCATGAGTTTCCTGGAAGAATAAACTACCCCAGGCTTAGATTCTTCCAAGTTAACAACAATGATCCACTTCTGAAAATACCAAAAAACTTTTTCAAAGGAATGAAAGAACAATGTTGAAATTGATTGGCATTCGTATATCACTCAAAGATTCATCTGCTGCTGCTCTAACAGAACTCAGAATGCTTTCTTTGGAGCATTGTTTGCTAGATAAGGAATTATCCTTCATAGGAAAGATGAAGATTAGTTTTTCAGGATCTGATATTGAAAAGTTACCAGTTGAATTGAAGCATTTAACAAAGCTACAAATTTTTGATATAAGTAATTGCTCTAAACTTAGAGATTCCATCAAATGTAATATCAAGTTTGGTTAGTTTGGAAGAGTTGTATATGATAAACACCTTCATTCAATGGGAGGTTCAAGAACAGGCCTATCAAAGTAAAAATGCAAGTCTTTCTGAGTTGAGGTATCTGAATCAGCTGACTACTCTCGACATCCAAATCCCAAATGCTTCCCATTTGCCAAAAAACTTGTTCTTTGACAAGTTATATAATTACAAGATTGTTATTGGAGAGCTGAATGCACATACAGAGATGGAATTCAAGATGCCAGAGAAGTATGAAACATCAAGGTTTTTGGCTATACAGTTAAAAGATGGCCTTGACATTCATTCTCAAAAGGGTATCAAGATGTTATTCGACAAAGTTGAACATTTATTCTTGGAAGATCTTAAAGGTGTCAAAGACATTGTTTATAGGTTGAATTTGAAAGGATTTCCATATCTAAAACATTTGTTGGTTGCAAATAATTGCAACATTCAATCTCTCATCGATCCTAATCATTATGGAAGGGTTTTTCCTAGATTGGAGTTGATGTATCTCCATAATCTTGCGAACCTTGATAAAATATGCTCCTGTGAACTTTCATCACCTTCCTTTTGTAAATTAAAAGTCATCAAGATCAATCACTGTGGTAAATTGAAAAATGCCTTCTCATTTCCTGTTGTCAATCTCTTGACTGCTCTTGAAACATGTGAAGTTTCTGAATGTTATGCTTTGGAGGAGATTGTTGCTTCGGAGGAGATTGTCGCTTCGGAGGAGATTGTCGAAGTGGAAACACAAAGCAATACTAAAAAAATTGCATTTCTGGAATTACTCTCCTTGACACTGCAGTCTTTATCTGAAAAGTTTACCGGATTTTATCTCATTTCATCAGCAAGAGATTTATTCAATGGAAATGTGTGTTTTAAACTGTCATGAAAAATCTGTTTATATTTTACATTTCAAACTCTGTTTTGATAGTAGTAAAAAAAACTCTTTTAATATTTAATTTGTTAAAACTAAAAGGAAGGAGTGTAAGAAACATAATATTTTTTCCTCTCTAACAAAAATTAAGTTGAGAAAGCAAAAAAAATTCTTTAATTTTCCAAAACATTAATTATGTATGTCACTCACTTTGCAGGTCGAAGTTCCCAAATTAAAGAGATTGGTGTTGTCATCAATCCACATTAACAAAATATGGAGCGACCAACTTACCATAATACCTTGTTTTCAAAATCTGATACACTTGGATGTGAATGGCTGTTGGAACTTGAAGTTTTTGATATCACTCTCAATGGCCAAGAGTCTAGTGAATCTTCAAAGCCTTTTTATAAGTGAATGCGAGAAGATGACAAACATATTTTCCGAAGAGCAAGGGAATCGTGCTGAAATTGAGGTATGTAGTAGGCTCGTGAGATTAGATTCAGATTTTATATTTCTTCAGATGCCATCGTTTTAAATCTTTATGCTTATAGTGCTTTTTGTGCACTCTTTATTGATTTTATTTTCTTTTTACTTTTGACATCTATTTTATTAACTTAAGGGTATTTGAACCAACTCAGGGTAGCATATTTCCAAACTTGAAGAATGTAAAACTAAGCAGCATGAAGAGATTGATGGAAATATGGAATTCTAAACTCCCTTCAAATTCTTTTGACAAGCTGGATACTCTTATCATCGAGGAGTGTGACAAATTTGTCAATGTTTTTCCTTGTCACATGGAGGGAATGTTTCGAAGTCTATGCAACTTGAGGGTCGCAAATTGCAAGTCGATGAAAGCAGTATTTGAACTAGATTGTAAAAAGTGTAAAGAAAGGGATTTAACAAACTTGCAAGATGTTTATTTAGAAACACTCCCAAAACCGGAGCATATATGGAAATGGAGCGAAGCCAAGGATGGGATTCTTGAATTGAAAAGTCTGCGAAAGATGTCGATTCATGACTGTCATAGCTTAGAAAATGTATTCACAGTTTCTATAGCCGAGCATCTTCCCCGTCTTGAGCAACTGGTGATATTACATTGCTTTGGATTGAGGGAAATTGTTGCCAGGAGGGAAGATTCCAAGACAGGCGCAAGCAGTCCTCCATCATTTGAGCTTCCCAAACTAACCACCATCAAATTTTCGGAACTCCTAGAACTTTCGTGCTTCTATCCAGAAGTTTATGAATTAAGCTGTCCAGCACTGAATGACTTGTCGATTGAGTTTTGCAATAGGCTGGAACCATTCATAAAAAGAACTACATATGCACAATCAAGGCCGGCCCTCGAATTCGAAGAGGTACCACTAAGCCTTTGAAGTTTGACCACTTTTAAGAATTATTTCTATTTCATAGAGAAATTTGAAGAGGCACCACTAAGCCATTGAATGACTTGGAATATTTGATATATACTATCTCCCTTATTATAAGCATCATTTGACAATTTTATACATATTAAAAAAATTAGGTAGTATATCAAATTTGTTCATTTTGTCTATGGACGTTCCAAAATTGCACTTCATTTCATGTTTTAGTTATAATGACACCAAAAGGTAGTAAATTAATTTGGAGTATTTTTGTAAAAAAATAAATAATAGAAAAAAATGCTTTTATCTAAGGACAAAATATATATATTTTCTAATGAGGCTTACCTTCAAGAACAAACCGTATGCTACCTCTTCAATCTTCATAAATTCATTTTTCTTAATATTCTCTTTTGTATGAATTTATTCTTTTTCATCATTTACTTTTTTACAGGGAATCAATAAGTTGACGTGCATGCAAATTGAGTGGTGGCATGCAAAGTCATCAGGCAGTTTCGTGGGGGAGAGGAGCTGTCTATGGGACTCCTTAGAGGAGGTTTGCTTGTCTGGATTCATGAATCCTGAGATAGTATATTCTTTCCTTCATAGAAATCCAAATTTGAAAAGTCTAAAATTGGATTTATGTTCCTTTACATACATCGTGCCTCTCAAAATGCCTCCTCAATTTGAAAACTTGGGGGTTGTTCCAAAGATAAAAACCTTGAAGCTAACGAACTTGCCTTATCTCGAGACAATAGGCTTTGAGCACGACATGATTCTTGGAAGGATAGAAGTCTTGTTTTTAAAGGATTGCCCTCTCTTAGTCACTTTAATTCCCTCCTATGTATCTCTCACCCACTTGACAGATCTAGAAGTGGTTAATTGTGATGGATTAGAAAAATTAATGCCACCGTCGGCTTCTAAATGCTTGGTTCAACTCAAGAGCATGAAGGTAGTGGAATGTGAATCCATTGTGGAAATTGTCGATTATGAGGAAGATGATGCAGAAAACACAGGGAAAATTAACGTTGTTTTCAGCCAATTAAAAGTCCTAGAACTTGTGTCACTAAAGAACCTCAATTGTTTCTCCAAGAGCTATAATATCTTTGAGTTTCCATCCTTGGAGAAACTAGTGGTGAGTGCATGTCCCAATATGGAATTTTTTTTCTAAACAAGTCAAGAGCACTCCAATTTTACAAAAAATATTTATCGTGCATGAAAATGAAAAGAAGATCTGTTTCTGGGAAGATGATATTGATACTTTAATGCGTCAAATATTCAATGAAAAGGTACATCTCTGACAAGTTTTTGGCTAAAATTTCTTTTTCAATTTTTTTTCCTTTTCTCTTATAAATTCGAAGATGTTGAGAGGAAAATCACTGTAATGATGTTCAAAGGCAAATGAAGCATTGCATCTTGATATATCTAATGTTAAATTTGTTTGCAATATTTACAGAAGTTTTTTGAAGGCATGGACGAGATGAGTCTTTCAGAACATCATGGTCTACAGCAGATCTGGGATTGTTTTGATGGTGAACCGAAAAGAAGTTGGTTTTACAGTTTGAAAAATTTAAAGTTGGAAGGATGTGAAAATCTATCATATGCAATTCCTATTAGAATTCTTCCTTATTTAAAGAGCTTAAAAGAATTGGAAGTACGGAACTGCATCAAAGTGAGGGTTATTTTTGAAAAGATAGACACTGAGGTAACTCCATCCCAATTGAAGAATTTGACTTTGGAAGGGCTACCAGAGCTGGTACGTGTGTGGGAGACAAATTGTCAAGGAAATCTCATTTTTCAAAATCTACAACAAGTCTTTGTTAGTAACTGTGAAAGACTGCAGACACTATTTCCGGCGGCCCTAGCCAAAAATCTCAAAAATCTTGAAAAGCTCGAAATATTATCATGTGAGGAATTGCTTAAAATTATTTGGAAGGAATCAAATGTAGCAGAAACGTTTGTGTTCCCTTGTTTGACTTTGCTGTATCTTTACGGCTTGCCCAAGCTCGCTTACTTTTACCCTGGAATATTCATTGTAGAATGCTACGAGTTGCATCAATTATTTGTGGTGGAATGTCCTAAGCTGGAGCTTTTTCAAACTGCACATTCCGAGAGTGAAGCCAGTACCCTTTTCTCAGATCTCATGGTAAGTAATACTGAAACTTCACTCTCAAACTTTTTAACTTTTTTTTCATATTTGTCTAGTCATCTCCTTGTTCTGAGCCCTTCCTTTTGATTTTTTTTCTTTCCCTTTACTAGTTCATTCGCAAGCTAGAGGTATTATCAGTTGGTTATAAACACACTTTGGGGTTAAAATCAATGGTACGGAAACTTACGGAACAACTTGAATTTTTAATAGATGTTCAAATGTTCTTTTGGGAGGATGATAATAAGGAGCACACTTTGGCCCTTGATATACTTAAGAAAGCACCCAATTTACAACACATGCGTATAGAATGGTGCAATGACCTCAAGGTATTCTTGACTCAAAACCTCAATACTGGTGAACCAGAGGGGACACCTGGTCAGACTGGTGAACCAGAGGGGACACCTGGCCAGACTAGTGAACCGGAGGGGAGGACATCTGATCAGACTGGTGAAACGGAGGGGAAACCTAGTCAGACTGTTGAACCGGAGAGGATACCTGGTGAGTTGAAAATGCTGACACTGAATAAAGTTTCTAAGCTCCAAAGTATCAGTTTAGATAATTCTTGGTTAAAGACAGTTTGTAAGAAGCTCTGCGAGTTAACCGTTACTGATTGTTTTCATATGACAAAATTATTCCATTCTCCTACGACAGTATCTTTCTCCAATCTGAAAATACTGTATATATCTGAATGTCATGAATTGAAGTATTTATTCACAGCCTCAGTGGCAAAGTTGTTAGTGTACCTTGAGAAGATCACAATCGAGGAATGTGAAAAAATCAAAGAAATAGCGGCAAAGGAGCAAGATGTACAGGGGATCATATTTGAGCGGCTCTACCAGATATGTTTATGTTCTTTATTAAGCTTGGAATGTTTTTATTCAGGCAATGACCCTTTGCAGTTTCCGTCTCTGAAACAAGTGGAAATGTGGCAGTGCCCCAAGATGGCAGTTTTCTCTTGTGGAGAGGTAAAGGTGAAATCTTTTAGAGGAATTAAAGCTTCGCTCGACCCATATGAATATGATGAACTGGTCTTCCACAATGATCTTAACATTTTAGTAAAAAGAGTGGTTCTACTGCAGGTATGAACTCCGACAAAACCAATAGATTATTATTTGTACTTGTGCGTGAATTTGATCTTTTCAAGTGAGCCTGATAAATTATGACATTGAGTACCACTTAATATACCACTTAATAGATTATTATTTGCTTGCTTACTCTGTCTTCTTAATTTAAAGATGATAATATGAAAAAGCATTTTAATGTAGTTCATCCGCAGAACAACCAATGGAATACATTTGATGATAAACCTATTTTCATTATTTACAGATGCTTTCTAAAGGTATAGGATGAGGAGAGGTTTTCAAAACATTGTGAATCACCAGAAACTTGGCTTGGTGATCTTAGTCTACAAGACAATTGGTTTTACAGTCTGAGAATTTTGAAGCTATACAACTGTGAATTTAAGCAATATGCGATTCCATCTAATGTTGTTCAATGTTTAAAGAACTTGAGAGAATTGGTCGTACGGAACTGCAACCAAGTAAAGGTAATTTTTGAGATGAATGACTCTGAAACTATGGAAACATTCCAATTGAATTATTTGACTTTGGAAGGGCTATCAGAGCTAACACTTGTTTGGGAGATGAACTGTCAAGGAATCGTCATGTTTCGAAATCTGCGACGAGTAAGTGTTAGTGGATGTCAAAGTATGAAATCTCTACTTCCTGCAACTCTGGCCAAAAAACTTAAAATGCTCGAGGAACTAGACATAAAATCTTGTGATAAATTGCAAGAAATTGTTGGAAAGGAAGATGAAGCAACAACAGGCGAACCAAAAAAGTTTGTGTTCCCTCATTTAACCTCAGTGTATCTTTATGAGTTGCCAGAGTTCATTTCCTTTTACCCTGAATTATTCACCGTGGTGTGCCCCAACTTAAAAAATTTAGATGTGATTCATTGTTCTAAGATGGAGCTATTTCATCGTACACATCGTGAGGGTGAAGGTGAAAGTAGCAACACTCTAATTAATAGACAATTGGATGGTGAACTTAGTCTGCAAGACAATTGGTTTTACAGTCTCAGAATTTTGAAGCTACACAACTGCGACTTTAACCAATATGCAATTCCATATAATGTTCTTCACTGTTTAAAGAACTTAAGAGAACTGGATGTACGGAATTGCAACAAAGTAAAGGTAATTTTTCAGATGAATGCTGTTCAAAAAATAAAAAAAATAAAAAAATTTCAGATGAAGGACACCGAAACTATGGAAACATCCCAGTTGAATTATTTGACTTTGGAAGGGCTATCAGAGCTAGAACTTGTTTGGGAGATGAACTGTCAAGGAACCCTCATGTTTCGAAATCTGCAACAAATAAGTGTTATTGGTTGTAAAAGTATGAAATCTCTACTTCCTCCAACTCTGGCCAAAAAACTTACTGTGCTCGAGCAACTACAAATAAATTTTTGTAATAAATTGCAAGAAATTGTTGGAAAGGAAGATGAAGCAACAACAGACTCAACAGAAATGTTTGTGTTCCCTTGTTTAACTTCGTTGCATCTTGATAACTTGCCAGAGCTCACTTCCTTTTACCCTGAATTGTTCACCGTGGTGTGCCCCAAGTTAAATAACTTATATGTGAGGCATTGTTCTAAAATGGAGCAATCTCAAGGTACACATCGTGAGTGTGAAGGTGAAAGTAGTAGCACTTCCATTAATAGACAACTCCTTTTCTTGGATTTTAAGGTCAGTAACATAGAATCCGTGCTCTTGATTGATTAAATTTTCGCTGCACATCTTTTCATCTTCTACCAACTCACTACAACCATTTCCTTTTGACTTGTTTTTCCTTTGTTAGGCCATTTCTATCCGGGAGAAACTATCACTCAATCAGAAACAAATTTCACTCTCAGGGTTTGGACAAATATGTAAGGAAGATCTTAAACATTTACTTCAAATTCTCTTGTGCTATGATGTTGAAGAGAATGGACTGATTTGACAACCCTATTCCGTTTTGCATCTGCAGCATTTTTCTCCAATCTAAAAGAAATTGCTATATTTGGATGCCGCGGATTGGAGTATTTATTCACACTTTCAACAGCAAATAAGTTAACTCACGTTGAGAAGATTCAAGTTATAAAATGTAGTTCAATAAGAACAGTATTGGCAAAAGATGAAGATGAAGCTCCACAAGGGGATGAACTTAAGAGGCTACACTTCATATATGCATTTAATTTCTTTATCAAAATTGGATTGTTTTTATTCAGGAAATGTGACGTTGCAGTTACCGTCCCTTGATCAAATTGAGATATGGCAGTGCCCCAAGATGGAAGTTTTCTCTCGTGGAGAGATAATAGCTAAATTGGTCTGCCAAAGTGATTTTAACATCATGATGAAAACAGTTATTCTACTGCAGGTAGGCACTTCATCCAAATCATACTATATTAATTATGACCTCAACTTCTGGGTGAGTTTAATGCCATCAAACATGCATGACAGACATAATTGGATTGCAATCTTCTTATACTCATTTTCCTTACTGTTTTTAGGATTCTAAATTATAATGTGATAACTTATACTATTCGGGACTCAATTATAAGCAAAAAAAATAAAAAATGTAGACTCAAATATAAGTAAATTATGTCAACTAATCTATCTACATTTAATATTATGATTCTAAAAGTACTACTTGAATAATTTAGAATGAATAACTTGTTTATTACCATGATGTATGCAAATTTATATACAAGAGAGAATCTCTCAAGAAAACTAAATCAACAATAATTAGAGAATAATCAACACTCCCCCTCAAGCTTGAGCATATATATATTATATTCATCCAGCTTGTTACCTATATAATCAACCCTAAATCATTTCACTCATAGCGTAAATCATTTCACTCATACAATCAAAATTTCAGTCTAGTCTGTCAAACAACACTCATTTCTCTAAGTTCTCTCTCTCTTCTCCTTCCACAACTCACACCCTTGGTATCTCTCTTCTCCATCACTAAAGTCACCGAACTCAATCATCTCTTTGCTGCATAATACATTACAACATTGCCTCTGTAGTATACCTTTTTTTAAAGTTATATAGACATTACAACATTGCCTAATTAACTATTTATCTCTCTCTCATTTTTCAATTCTTTAATTTATCTTTTTCATACCATTTATTAAAAATAATTTTATAAAACAAATCATTATATTTCTTCAACATACCAAATTTATTACATTTCTTAATATGTGTGAAATGTCCAAAACGAGAAATATAATTTATCTTTTTCATACCATTCATTAAGAATTTTTTGTAAAATAAATAAATATAAAAATAACAGAGATCATTCATTATCAAAACAACGACGTACATAGAGCACAAGAAACCTGTGCGACACACAAAAAACACACACATGCAACAATCAAAGCGTTTTTGGGTCTTATTTAGAAGATGTATCAAACTACGACCTAGCTATCCCTTAGTTTGATAAATGACCCAAAGAATTAAAAATATAGATAGATAGATAGTGGATATGATACGTTTAATTACCGGCCACATATAGCTAGTAATTAATCAATCAATGTTTTTTAGTGAGGATAGCCTGTGCAATTTTCTCAAGGTCGAAAGGATCGTCCGAATTGGAGTTGGAGGCGGAGTCATTAGCATTCCAAATGAAAATGCCACTAAGTGATTTACTCTTGACGAGATCGGTGCAACTCTTAAGGAAGACATCTTGTGGAAGATTACCTGCGTCACATGGATCCATGCTTGCTCCTGCCAAGAGTTTTCCAGAACCGTATTCCTTTGAGAGACTATAAAAGAGGTTTAGGAACTCAGCCTCTTTGGGGATAGTCTGCATGTAGAATTGGTAGTTAACCCACTTAATATCGTCAGTGCAATCCAAGTAGAGTAGCCTGTAGTATTTTTGAGTTTCATGGGATGGAGCAATGGACACCTCATCGATAACTTTATCTTCAGGGTCCTTGAGTATAGTTATAAGTTCCCCAATGTAGTCGGAGAAATCATGATCATGCTGGGTATTGATGTGCTCATAGTTAATATCAATGCCATCAATTAACTTGTGGCAGCAGCTGGCGTCGGAAGAATCATTACTGGAATTAGAACCGTTGTATATTTGGATGATCTTTTTGAGCGATTTCGAGGCATTGTTAAGCCAGTGATCTTTGTCAATAGGAGAAAAAGGATATTTAGTATCACCATCAACATCACGACCACCAATGCTAATTACCACCTTGACATTGGGATGCTGGTGCTTGATATCCTTCACTTTTTGTTTACTGAAGAATTCAAAATCCCAATTGGCATTGAAATCTCCGGTGCCTTTTCCAGCTACGTAAGTCTCATGGGCAAAGCCCAAAATGAAATGGAATTCATCGATTTTTTTGCTGACAATATCAGATGGGAAATTATTTAAGGATTTTGGGTATGGCTTCACGCCAATGTATTCTCGAAAAATGACTGGCTCAACATCATTGTCACCGATGAGATTGACATTAGAAGACATTGTGAAAGTTGGAATTTGGAGGAGTGAGACTACAAATAATTTCTGGGTTTAGATTTGGTTTCTGTTAGGCTTGTTGAATTAATGTCCAACTCTTGATGCCCTTTTATAAGGTTTAGGTATCATGTCATGTGCATTTGTCTAATAATTTTTTTCCATCGTGGAGAAATATGCATATACAGTAGTACAGTATATATTAATGATTAACAAAAAAATATACAATATATATTAATAAAACTCCGAAGAATAAGGAAGGTTTCAATCGTTTATCCACCAATGCCACTATGTCATTTAGATCTATCTTATGTTCATATTGTTAGGGCATTTCAAAATCTTAATTATATAGTCTTAATGATGTCATCTGCATTTGTCATACCATTACATCTTATGTTTATCTAATCATTTTTAATATCACCAATAATTATAAGGAAGTTCTACGAGATGAGCTTCACATGTTTACGAGTACTCATCAGATTTAATCAAATTATTGTGATATACATCCACCTCATGTTCACACTATACTATGGTTGTTAGCAGATTTGTAAATTGAAACATTATATTTTTTTTTATCAGAATTCTAGCGCTCATTTCCTACAAATCTTATTCAAATATAATTTAATTTATAAACTCATTTCATATTGTTTGATAGTGTTCGTTTGAGAATTTAACGTGTATTTTTGTCGGCTTGTTTATATAGGACTTGCATTGCTTTGACTTTAGAAGATAGCACCACATATGGATAGTGAGATTCAACATCTTAGATTAGGTTTTTCTGAAGGAACATCTTTTATTAGGTAGTACATGAGCCGAATATGAAGGTTACAAAAATATATTATATAATATGATTGTTTAATTTCTATTTTTCCATTAGTTTTGACAACTGATTTGCTATTTTTTTTTTTTATATTATAAACATCTTAGTGGTTATTAACTTCTTAGTGGTTATTTTTTATATTATTAACTTCTTATCTCTGGATACAACAATCCAAAATCATATTCCAAAACAATTTAATGTTGTTGATAAGGAGTGATTCAATTATTCCCGTAAACTTAACTCAGTTGTTGAGAACAATGTATAATATATGTAAGGTTTGAGGTGATCAACTCCCTCCGATTGATAAGTGGGACATTTTAGGCGTAACTTGTTGTGATAACTAATGTATGCTTTATTTTCTAAATTGAATATATATGATTGATTAATTTTAAATGTGTGCGAGTATACATTATAATCTTTTAACGGTGTATGTAATTTGAATCTTAAATGAAGTCTAAAGGTGGACCTTCACTATTTATTTAAATTCTAATCAATTATTACATTTCTTTCAAGGTGAAAATTCATTATAATCATTAGAAAAACGGTAAGACCATATTTAGTTTATAAGACACAATTTGATTATGAATCCACTATTACTATTTTTTTTTTTTGTTTCTTTGAATAAAGGAATTTCATTGCTTTTCATTAGCTACAATGTGCCTAATTTAAGACTTGCATTGCTCTGAATTTAGAAGAGGCCACCACATATAGGACTTGCATTGTTTATATAGGATTTTTATTTCTCTGACTTCAAACCTTGGCCACCATAAATTTTTATTTTTTTTCCAATTGATAAGGAGTTAACGGTGTAATCAACTCCCACCAATTGATAGGTAGTACTTTTTAGGCGTAACTTACCGTGGAAGCTAATGTAAGCTTTATTTTCTAAAATGAATATATACTATTGATTAATTTCTTTTTATTTTTTTTGAAGTGACTGAAATGGAATATAATACCAAGAACAAAATGTTTTACCCAACACAAGGTGTGACAAAGAAACAAGAAAAGTTTCGTCAATATTTACAACAAGGAAAAGAAAAAACAACAAAAACAACCAAAAAGAATAACAGCTAGCCATAGCCCAGCATTGCGAGAGGATTAAGCCACCAACCATGGTAATTTAGAGATAAATGAACAAGTTTCATCTTCAACCACGAGAAGGAAAGTAACTTAATTTTGTCCACCAAACGCAAAATTGAGCACTCTTTATCTTTGAAAATCATGTTATTTCTTTCTTTCTACAATTCCCACACAGTAGCAAACCAAATGACATTCAACAGAGTTTGTCGCATCTGAGGTCCCCCACCACTCAATCGGAACAAAGTAAAATGATCTGATGGCGCGGACGGAGCGACTGTTGAAAGGCCAACCCAACAATGAATAGAATTCCAAACTGACCCAAAAAACAAGCAATGTAAAAATAAATGATTAACAGTTTCTAAAGAGCCACACCCAGACAAAAAACATTATTAAGAACAACACACCGAAGTAAGTTATCTTTGGTCGGCAGTCTATTCCGAAACAGACGCAAAGCGAATACCGCAACATTCAGAGGGACATCCTTTTGCTAGAGCAGCTTCACATCCACCGGATTGTCAGTGTCAACAATATACTGAGCAGTCTGAAAGTTGTAAGCACTATGAATAGAGTAAGTATTTGAATTCTCCAACTTCCAAATCCAACTATCTTCTTTATCAACCTGCAAAGTCACATTGTGAAGTAATAAACAAAGTTCCCCCACCTTCTCCTCTTCCCACGCAAACAACCTTCGCCTCCACTTCCACGCCTCACCATTTCCCCCCACCCCAATTGGAACATATTAAAAACTAACATCCATTAATCCACCGACAACTCAAACAATCAACTAAATCTCTCCTTCAAAGACACCCCACCAATCCACACATCTGACCAGAAACTAGTATGTTTCCAATCCCCCACCAACCTACAAACATGATTACTAAACCATGACTCCCTCCGCAAGGCAGCAATAGCACGCCACCAAGCTGAGGCAGACCTCTCCCCGTCTAATAATATACCAACCTCCTCTCCGCATCTCGCTGACAACACCCTACACCACAAGCTCTCCTTTTCAACCAACATTCTCCAATACCACATACCTAATAATGCGCTATTAAACTCTATAATTCTCCTTACCCCCAAACCTATAACCTCCTTTCTCAATCAAACAAAATTCCAATCCACCCAAGTTATTTTCCTGTGGTCGTCACTTCTGATGACATGTTGTCATTACGTAATTTTTAGGATTTATTTTGACATTTTGATAGAGTTTTGAGGCAAAATAAAGTATCCAGGGGTGTTAAAAGAAAGAAATATGAAGGTGTTGAAAGAAACAAATCGTGGCACGGTTTTCTCAACTGTGACACGATTTTCTTGGCAGAGAGCATGATTTTTGAGCGCTTGAAACCGTGATACGATTTATGGTGGTGTGGCACGATTTGAAGAAGGATCTAGAAGGAATCTAGGGTTAAGTGTCAAATTGTGACACGATTTTTACAGGCGTGGCATGATTTTGGCTTCAGTAAATTTTTCCTATTTGAGCTGAAGCCATATCCAGAATTAAGGGTTACAGTTTTGAGAGACAAAAAGTGCGATTTTGACACCAGAAGACTACAGAAGGGTGATTTCATCATCTCTAATCCAGTTCATGTATGTTTTTATTCTTCCATTGATTATGCTATTTGTAAACTCAATTATGAGTAGTTAAATCTCGTAGAGATTAGATTTGAGATGAATCCTTGTAACCCTAATTGAATCATGTTGCTGTGAAACTCTATTTATTGTGAATATCTATCCATAGGATACTAAAGCAAATGCGCAATTATCATTTTGTAAGATAAAAAAAATGAGTTTACAATAGGAGATTCTTGGAGCCTTTTGAAATATAAATCTAAAAATTATTATTTAACAAAATTTAAGTATGTTAACGTAAAATTTAAGATCATTTTGTAAATTAAGTATGCTGACAAAAATTAAGATCATTTTTTTGTCTTCCATGTCTTTATGGCTATATAGCTTGTGTGTAAAATAAAACCAAATAAATGGAACTGTTTTTTTTTTTTGGTACATGAATTGTTTTTTTTTCTTTTCTGTTGTGAATGAAACCGTTTTTGTTTTCCATACATGAATAGATTTTTATTTGACTATGTAGCATTAAATTTCAATTATTGGAAACTATAGAGAGTTGCGATGCAGGCAAAATCCTAGCTTAAGAAAAGGTTTTAAGCAAAGGGTGAGATTGTTATATGGAGGTGCCACATAGTAAGTTCATTTTATATACAAATATAGATAGATAGATCGATGCCTAATTAAGAGGAAAAAATGAATCAGTTTAGTGTTGATAATTTTGAGAAGTCATAATTGATTGGATTTGATTTACAATCGATGGTAACATATAACTGTCAGAAAAAGAATTACCAGTTTAGGCTAGATACGGGAGGGGTAATGGAGATATAGAAACTCAAACCCTAAATCATTTCACTCATAGCCTAAATCATTTCACTCGTCAAACAACACTCATTTCTCTAAGTTCTCTCTCTTCTCTTTCCACAACTCACACCCTTGATATCTCTCTTCTCCATCATCAAAGTCACCGACCTCCATCATCTCTTTGCTGCATAATACATTACAACATTGCCAAAGAGTTTTATATGTATTAGGGATGGAGGTAGTATGCCTTTTATTAAAGTTATATAGACATTGTTGTGGCTTCAATGCCGTGCTATTGGTTTATATATTTAGACATACGATACTACTCCATTTGTCCTAAATACTAAGTTGCTTTGAAAAAGATTTGTATTAAATTATAAATGGATTTACAATATCCATAAAACATTAATATTACTTTTTCTATTATTCCTTTAACTATTTATCACTCTCTCATTTCTCAATTCTTTATATTATTCTTTTCATACCATTTAATAAAAATAATTTTATAAAACAAATCATAACATCTCTTCAACATACCAAATTAATATGTGTGAAATGTCTAAAACAAGAAATATAATTTATCTTTTTCATACCATTTATTAAGAATTTTTTTGTAAAATAAATAAAGATAAAAATAACAGAGATTATTCATTATCAAAACAACGACGTACATAGAGCACAAGAAACCTGTGCGACACACAACACACACATGCAACAATCAAAGCGTTTTTGGGTCTTATTTAGAAGATGTATCAAACTACGACCTAGCTATCCCTTAGTTTGATAAATGACCCAAAGAACTAAAAATATAAATAGATAGATAGCGGATATGATACTTTTAATTACCGGCTACATATAGCTAGTAATTAATTAATCAATGTTTTTTAGTGAGGATAGCCTGTGCAATTTTCTCAAGGTCGAAAGGATCGTCCGAATTGGAGTTGGAGGCGGAGTCATTAGCATTCCAAATGAAAATGCCACTGAGTGATTTACTCTTGACGAGATCGGTGCAACTCTTAAGGAAGACATCTTGTGGAAGATTACCTGCGTCACATGGATCCATGCTTGCTCCTGCCAAGAGTTTTCCAGAACCGTATTCCTTTGAGAGACTATAAAAGAGGTTTAGGAACTCAGCCTCTTTGGGGATAGTCTGCATGTAGAATTGGTAGTTAACCCACTTAATATCGTCAGTGCAATCCAAGTAGAGTAGCTTGTAGTATTTTTGAGTTTCATGGGATGGAGCAATGGACACCTCATCGATAACTTTATCTTCAGGGTCCTTGAGTATAGTTATAAGTTCCCCAATGTAGTCGGAGAAATCATGATCATGCTGGGTATTGATGTGCTCATAGTTAATATCAATGCCATCAATTAACTTGTGGCAGCAGCTGGCGTCGGAAGAATCATTACTGGAATTAGAACCGTTGTATATTTGGATGATCTTTTTGAGCGATTTCGAGGCATTGTTAAGCCAGTGATCTTTGTCAATAGGAGAAAAAGGATATTTAGTATCACCATCAACATCACGACCACCAATGCTAATTACCACCTTGACATTGGGATGCTGGTGCTTGATATCCTTCACTTTTTGTTTACTGAAGAATTCAAAATCCCAATTGGCATTGAAATCTCCGGTGCCTTTTCCAGCTACGTAAGTCTCATGGGCAAAGCCCAAAATGAAATGGAATTCATCGATTTTTTTGCTGACAATATCAGATGGGAAATTATTTAAGGATTTTGGGTATGGCTTCACGCCAATGTATTCTCGAAAAATGACTGGCTCAACATCATTGTCACCGATGAGATTGACATTAGAAGACATTGTGAAAGTTGGAATTTGGAGGAGTGAGACTACAAATAATTTCTGGGTTTAGATTTGGTTTCTGTTAGGCTTGTTGAATTAATGTCCAACTCTTGATGCCCTTTTATAAGGTTTAGGTATCATGTCATGTGCATTTGTCTAATAATTTTTTTCCATCGTGGAGAAATATGCATATACAGTAGTACAGTATATATTAATGATTAACAAAAAAATATACAATATATATTAATAAAACTCCGAAGAATAAGGAAGGTTTCAATCGTTTATCCACCAATGCCACTATGTCATTTAGATCTATCTTATGTTCATATTGTTAGGGCATTTCAAAATCTTAATTATATAGTCTTAATGATGTCATCTGCATTTGTCATACCATTACATCTTATGTTTATCTAATCATTTTTAATATCACCAATAATTATAAGGAAGTTCTACGAGATGAGCTTCACATGTTTACGAGTACTCATCAGATTTAATCAAATTATTGTGATATACATCCACCTCATGTTCACACTATACTATGGTTGTTAGCAGATTTGTAAATTGAAACATTATATTTTTTTTTATCAGAATTCTAGCGCTCATTTCCTACAAATCTTATTCAAATATAATTTAATTTATAAACTCATTTCATATTGTTTGATAGTGTTCGTTTGAGAATTTAACGTGTATTTTTGTCGGCTTGTTTATATAGGACTTGCATTGCTTTGACTTTAGAAGATAGCACCACATATGGATAGTGAGATTCAACATCTTAGATTAGGTTTTTCTGAAGGAACATCTTTTATTAGGTAGTACATGAGCCGAATATGAAGGTTACAAAAATATATTATATAATATGATTGTTTAATTTCTATTTTTCCATTAGTTTTGACAACTGATTTGCTATTTTTTTTTTTTTATATTATAAACATCTTAGTGGTTATTAACTTCTTAGTGGTTATTTTTTATATTATTAACTTCTTATCTCTGGATACAACAATCCAAAATCATATTCCAAAACAATTTAATGTTGTTGATAAGGAGTGATTCAATTATTCCCGTAAACTTAACTCAGTTGTTGAGAACAATGTATAATATATGTAAGGTTTGAGGTAATCAACTCCCTCCGATTGATAAGTGGGACATTTTAGGCGTAACTTGTTGTGATAACTAATGTATGCTTTATTTTCTAAATTGAATATATATGATTGATTAATTTTAAATGTGTGCGAGTATACATTATAATCTTTTAACGGTGTATGTAATTTGAATCTTAAATGAAGTCTAAAGGTGGACCTTCACTATTTATTTAAATTCTAATCAATTATTACATTACTTTCAAGGTGAAAATTCATTATAATCATTGAGAAAAACGGTAAGACCATATTTAGTTTATAAGACACAATTTGATTATGAATCCACTATTACTATTTTTTTTTTTTGTTTCTTTGAATAAAGGAATTTCATTGCTTTTCATTTGCTACAATGTGCCTAATTTAAGACTTGCATTGCTCTGAATTTAGAAGAGGCCACCACATATAGGACTTGCATTGTTTATATAGGATTTTTATTTCTCTGACTTCAAACCTTGGCCACCATAAATTTTTATTTTTTTTCCAATTGATAAGGAGTTAACGGTGTAATCAACTCCCACCAATTGATAGGTAGTACTTTTTAGGCGTAACTTACCGTGGAAGCTAATGTAAGCTTTATTTTCTAAAATGAATATATACTATTGATTAATTTCTTTTTATTTTTTTTGAAGTGACTGAAATGGAATATAATACCAAGAACAAAATGTTTTACCCAACACAAGGTGTGACAAAGAAACAAGAAAAGTTTCGTCAATATTTACAACAAGGAAAAGAAAAAACAACAAAAACAACCAAAAAGAATAACAGCTAGCCATAGCCCAGCATTGCGAGAGGATTAAGCCACCAACCATGGTAATTTAGAGATAAATGAACAAGTTTCATCTTCAACCACGAGAAGGAAAGTAACTTAATTTTGTCCACCAAACGCAAAATTGAGCACTCTTTATCTTTGAAAATCATGTTATTTCTTTCTTTCTACAATTCCCACACAGTAGCAAACCAAATGACATTCAACAGAGTTTGTCGCATCTGAGGTCCCCCACCACTCAATCGGAACAAAGTAAAATGATCTGATGGCGCGGACGGAGCGACTGTTGAAAGGCCAACCCAACAATGAATAGAATTCCAAACTGACCCAAAAAACAAGCAATGTAAAAATAAATGATTAACAGTTTCTAGAGAGCCACACCCAGACAAAAAACATTATTAAGAACAACACACCGAAGTAAGTTATCTTTGGTCGGCAGTCTATTCCGAAACAGACGCAAAGCGAATACCGCAACATTCAGAGGGACATCCTTTTGCTAGAGCAGCTTCACATCCACCGGATTGTCAGTGTCAACAATATACTGAGCAGTCTGAAAGTTGTAAGCACTATGAATAGAGTAAGTATTTGAATTCTCCAACTTCCAAATCCAACTATCTTCTTTATCAACCTGCAAAGTCACATTGTGAAGTAATAAACAAAGTTCCCCCACCTTCTCCTCTTCCCACGCAAACAACCTTCGCCTCCACTTCCACGCCTCACCATTTCCCCCCACCCCAATTGGAACATATTAAAAACTAACATCCATTAATCCACCGACAACTCAAACAATCAACTAAATCTCTCCTTCAAAGACACCCCACCAATCCACACATCTGACCAGAAACTAGTATGTTTCCAATCCCCCACCAACCTACAAACATGATTACTAAACCATGACTCCCTCCGCAAGGCAGCAATAGCACGCCACCAAGCTGAGGCAGACCTCTCCCCGTCTAATAATATACCAACCTCCTCTCCGCATCTCGCTGACAACACCCTACACCACAAGCTCTCCTTTTCAACCAACATTCTCCAATACCACATACCTAATAATGCGCTATTAAACTCTATAATTCTCCTTACCCCCAAACCTATAACCTCCTTTCTCAATCAAACAAAATTCCAATCCACCCAAGTTATTTTCCTGTGGTCGTCACTTCTGATGACATGTTGTCATTACGTAATTTTTAGGATTTATTTTGACATTTTGATAGAGTTTTGAGGCAAAATAAAGTATCCAGGGGTGTTAAAAGAAAGAAATATGAAGGTGTTGAAAGAAACAAATCGTGGCACGGTTTTCTCAACTGTGACACGATTTTCTTGGCAGAGAGCATGGTTTTTGAGCGCTTGAAACCGTGATACGATTTATGGTGGTGTGGCACGATTTGAAGAAGGATCTAGAAGGAATCTAGGGTTAAGTGTCAAATTGTGACACGATTTTTACAGGCGTGGCATGATTTTGGCTTCAGTAAATTTTTCCTATTTGAGCTGAAGCCATATCCAGAATTAAGGGTTACAGTTTTGAGAGACAAAAAGTGCGATTTTGACACCAGAAGACTACAGAAGGGTGATTTCATCATCTCTAATCCAGTTCATGTATGTTTTTATTCTTCCATTGATTATGCTATTTGTAAACTCAATTATGAGTAGTTAAATCTCGTAGAGATTAGATTTGAGATGAATCCTTGTAACCCTAATTGAATCATGTTGCTGTGAAACTCTATTTATTGTGAATATCTATCCATAGGATACTAAAGCAAATGCGCAATTATCATTTTGTAAGATAAAAAAAATGAGTTTACAATAGGAGATTCTTGGAGCCTTTTGAAATATAAATCTAAAAATTATTATTTAACAAAATTTAAGTATGTTAACGTAAAATTTAAGATCATTTTGTAAATTAAGTATGCTGACAAAAATTAAGATCATTTTTTTGTCTTCCATGTCTTTATGGCTATATAGCTTGTGTGTAAAATAAAACCAAATAAATGGAACTGTTTTTTTTTTTTGGTACATGAATTGTTTTTTTTTCTTTTCTGTTGTGAATGAAACCGTTTTTGTTTTCCATACATGAATAGATTTTTATTTGACTATGTAGCATTAAATTTCAATTATTGGAAACTATAGAGAGTTGCGATGCAGGCAAAATCCTAGCTTAAGAAAAGGTTTTAAGCAAAGGGTGAGATTGTTATATGGAGGTGCCACATAGTAAGTTCATTTTATATACAAATATAGATAGATAGATCGATGCCTAATTAAGAGGAAAAAATGAATCAGTTTAGTGTTGATAATTTTGAGAAGTCATAATTGATTGGATTTGATTTACAATCGATGGTAACATATAACTGTCAGAAAAAGAATTACCAGTTTAGGCTAGATACGGGAGGGGTAATGGAGATATAGAAACTCAAACCCTAAATCATTTCACTCATAGCCTAAATCATTTCACTCGTCAAACAACACTCATTTCTCTAAGTTCTCTCTCTTCTCTTTCCACAACTCACACCCTTGATATCTCTCTTCTCCATCATCAAAGTCACCGACCTCCATCATCTCTTTGCTGCATAATACATTACAACATTGCCAAAGAGTTTTATATGTATTAGGGATGGAGGTAGTATGCCTTTTATTAAAGTTATATAGACATTGTTGTGGCTTCAATGCCGTGCTATTGGTTTATATATTTAGACATACGATACTACTCCATTTGTCCTAAATACTAAGTTGCTTTGAAAAAGATTTGTATTAAATTATAAATGGATTTACAATATCCATAAAACATTAATATTACTTTTTCTATTATTCCTTTAACTATTTATCACTCTCTCATTTCTCAATTCTTTATATTATTCTTTTCATACCATTTAATAAAAATAATTTTATAAAACAAATCATAACATCTCTTCAACATACCAAATTAATATGTGTGAAATGTCTAAAACAAGAAATATAATTTATCTTTTTCATACCATTTATTAAGAATTTTTTTGTAAAATAAATAAAGATAAAAATAACAGAGATTATTCATTATCAAAACAACGACGTACATAGAGCACAAGAAACCTGTGCGACACACAACACACACATGCAACAATCAAAGCGTTTTTGGGTCTTATTTAGAAGATGTATCAAACTACGACCTAGCTATCCCTTAGTTTGATAAATGACCCAAAGAACTAAAAATATAAATAGATAGATAGCGGATATGATACTTTTAATTACCGGCTACATATAGCTAGTAATTAATTAATCAATGTTTTTTAGTGAGGATAGCCTGTGCAATTTTCTCAAGGTCGAAAGGATCGTCCGAATTGGAGTTGGAGGCGGAGTCATTAGCATTCCAAATGAAAATGCCACTGAGTGATTTACTCTTGACGAGATCGGTGCAACTCTTAAGGAAGACATCTTGTGGAAGATTACTTGCGTCACATGGATCCATGCTTGCTCCTGCCAAGAGTTTTCCAGAACCGTATTCCTTTGAGAGACTATAAAAGAGGTTTAGGAACTCAGCCTCTTTGGGGATAGTCTGCATGTAGAATTGGTAGTTAACCCACTTAATATCGTCAGTGCAATCCAAGTAGAGTAGCTTGTAGTATTTTTGAGTTTCATGGGATGGAGCAATGGACACCTCATCGATAACTTTATCTTCAGGGTCCTTGAGTATAGTTATAAGTTCCCCAATGTAGTCGGAGAAATCATGATCATGCTGGGTATTGATGTGCTCATAGTTAATATCAATGCCATCAATTAACTTGTGGCAGCAGCTGGCGTCGGAAGAATCATTACTGGAATTAGAACCGTTGTATATTTGGATGATCTTTTTGAGCGATTTCGAGGCATTGTTAAGCCAGTGATCTTTGTCAATAGGAGAAAAAGGATATTTAGTATCACCATCAACATCACGACCACCAATGCTAATTACCACCTTGACATTGGGATGCTGGTGCTTGATATCCTTCACTTTTTGTTTACTGAAGAATTCAAAATCCCAATTGGCATTGAAATCTCCGGTGCCTTTTCCAGCTACGTAAGTCTCATGGGCAAAGCCCAAAATGAAATGGAATTCATCGATTTTTTTGCTGACAATATCAGATGGGAAATTATTTAAGGATTTTGGGTATGGCTTCACGCCAATGTATTCTCGAAAAATGACTGGCTCAACATCATTGTCACCGATGAGATTGACATTAGAAGACATTGTGAAAGTTGGAATTTGGAGGAGTGAGACTACAAATAATTTCTGGGTTTAGATTTGGTTTCTGTTAGGCTTGTTGAATTAATGTCCAACTCTTGATGCCCTTTTATAAGGTTTAGGTATCATGTCATGTGCATTTGTCTAATAATTTTTTTCCATCGTGGAGAAATATGCATATACAGTAGTACAGTATATATTAATGATTAACAAAAAAATATACAATATATATTAATAAAACTCCGAAGAATAAGGAAGGTTTCAATCGTTTATCCACCAATGCCACTATGTCATTTAGATCTATCTTATGTTCATATTGTTAGGGCATTTCAAAATCTTAATTATATAGTCTTAATGATGTCATCTGCATTTGTCATACCATTACATCTTATGTTTATCTAATCATTTTTAATATCACCAATAATTATAAGGAAGTTCTACGAGATGAGCTTCACATGTTTACGAGTACTCATCAGATTTAATCAAATTATTGTGATATACATCCACCTCATGTTCACACTATACTATGGTTGTTAGCAGATTTGTAAATTGAAACATTATATTTTTTTTTATCAGAATTCTAGCGCTCATTTCCTACAAATCTTATTCAAATATAATTTAATTTATAAACTCATTTCATATTGTTTGATAGTGTTCGTTTGAGAATTTAACGTGTATTTTTGTCGGCTTGTTTATATAGGACTTGCATTGCTTTGACTTTAGAAGATAGCACCACATATGGATAGTGAGATTCAACATCTTAGATTAGGTTTTTCTGAAGGAACATCTTTTATTAGGTAGTACATGAGCCGAATATGAAGGTTACAAAAATATATTATATAATATGATTGTTTAATTTCTATTTTTCCATTAGTTTTGACAACTGATTTGCTATTTTTTTTTTTTATATTATAAACATCTTAGTGGTTATTAACTTCTTAGTGGTTATTTTTTATATTATTAACTTCTTATCTCTGGATACAACAATCCAAAATCATATTCCAAAACAATTTAATGTTGTTGATAAGGAGTGATTCAATTATTCCCGTAAACTTAACTCAGTTGTTGAGAACAATGTATAATATATGTAAGGTTTGAGGTAATCAACTCCCTCCGATTGATAAGTGGGACATTTTAGGCGTAACTTGTTGTGATAACTAATGTATGCTTTATTTTCTAAATTGAATATATATGATTGATTAATTTTAAATGTGTGCGAGTATACATTATAATCTTTTAACGGTGTATGTAATTTGAATCTTAAATGAAGTCTAAAGGTGGACCTTCACTATTTATTTAAATTCTAATCAATTATTACATTACTTTCAAGGTGAAAATTCATTATAATCATTGAGAAAAACGGTAAGACCATATTTAGTTTATAAGACACAATTTGATTATGAATCCACTATTACTATTTTTTTTTTTTGTTTCTTTGAATAAAGGAATTTCATTGCTTTTCATTTGCTACAATGTGCCTAATTTAAGACTTGCATTGCTCTGAATTTAGAAGAGGCCACCACATATAGGACTTGCATTGTTTATATAGGATTTTTATTTCTCTGACTTCAAACCTTGGCCACCATAAATTTTTATTTTTTTTCCAATTGATAAGGAGTTAACGGTGTAATCAACTCCCACCAATTGATAGGTAGTACTTTTTAGGCGTAACTTACCGTGGAAGCTAATGTAAGCTTTATTTTCTAAAATGAATATATACTATTGATTAATTTCTTTTTATTTTTTTTGAAGTGACTGAAATGGAATATAATACCAAGAACAAAATGTTTTACCCAACACAAGGTGTGCCAAAGAAACAAGAAAAGTTTCGTCAATATTTACAACAAGGAAAAGAAAAAACAACAAAAACAACCAAAAAGAATAACAGCTAGCCATAGCCCAGCATTGCGAGGGGATTAAGCCACCAACCATGGTAATTTAGAGATAAATGAACAAGTTTCATCTTCAACCACGAGAAGGAAAGTAACTTAATTTTGTCCACCAAACTCAAAATTGAGCACTCTTTATCTTTGAAAATCATGTTATTTCTTTCTTTCTACAATTCCCACACAGTAGCAAACCAAATGACATTCAACAGAGTTTGTCGCATCTGAGGTCCCCCACCACTCAATCGGAACAGAGTAAAATGATCTGATGGCGCGGACGGAGCGACTGTTGAAAGGCCAACCCAACAGTGAATAGAATTCCAAACTGACCCAAAAAACAAGCAATGTAAAAATAAATGATTAACAGTTTCTAGAGAGCCACACCCAGACAAAAAACATTATTAAGAACAACACACCGAAGTAAGTTATCTTTGGTCGGCAGTCTATTCCGAAACAGACGCAAAGCGAATACCGCAACATTCAGAGGGACATCCTTTTGCTAGAGCAGCTTCACATCCACCGGATTGTCAGTGTCAACAATATACTGAGCAGTCTGAAAGTTGTAAGCACTATGAATAGAGTAAGTATTTGAATTCTCCAACTTCCAAATCCAACTATCTTTTTTATCAACCTGCAAAGTCACATTGTGAAGTAATAAACAAAGTTCCCCCACCTTCTCCTCTTCCCACGCAAACAACCTCCGCCTCCACTTCCACGCCTCACCATTTCCCCCCACCCCAATTGGAACATATTAAAAACTAACATCCATTAATCCACCGACAACTCAAACAATCAACTAAATCTCTCCTTCAAAGACACCCCACCAATCCACACATCTGACCAGAAACTAGTATGTTTCCAATCCCCCACCAACCTACAAACATGATTACTAAACCATGACTCCCTCCGCAAGGCAGCAATAGCACGCCACCAAGCTGAGGCAGACCTCTCCCCGTCTAATAATATACCAACCTCCTCTCCGCATCTCGCTGACAACACCCTACACCACAAGCTCTCCTTTTCAACCAACATTCTCCAATACCACATACCTAATAATGCGCTATTAAACTCTATAATTCTCCTTACCCCCAAACCTATAACCTCCTTTCTCAATCAAACAAAATTCCAATCCACCCAAGTTATTTTCCTGTGGTCGTCACTTCTGATGACATGTTGTCATTACGTAATTTTTAGGATTTATTTTGACATTTTGATAGAGTTTTGAGGCAAAATAAAGTATCCAGGGGTGTTAAAAGAAAGAAATATGAAGGTGTTGAAAGAAACAAATCGTGGCACGGTTTTCTCAACTGTGACACGATTTTCTTGGCAGAGAGCATGGTTTTTGAGCGCTTGAAACCGTGATACGATTTATGGTGGTGTGGCACGATTTGAAGAAGGATCTAGAAGGAATCTAGGGTTAAGTGTCAAATTGTGACACGATTTTTACAGGCGTGGCATGATTTTGGCTTCAGTAAATTTTTCCTATTTGAGCTGAAGCCATATCCAGAATTAAGGGTTACAGTTTTGAGAGACAAAAAGTGCGATTTTGACACCAGAAGACTACAGAAGGGTGATTTCATCATCTCTAATCCAGTTCATGTATGTTTTTATTCTTCCATTGATTATGCTATTTGTAAACTCAATTATGAGTAGTTAAATCTCGTAGAGATTAGGTTTGAGATGAATCCTTGTAACCCTAATTGAATCATGTTGCTGTGAAACTCTATTTATTGTGAATATCTATCCATAGGATACTAAAGCAAATGCGCAATTATCATTTTGTAAGATAAAAAAAATGAGTTTACAATAGGAGATTCTTGGAGCCTTTTGAAATATAAATCTAAAAATTATTATTTAACAAAATTTAAGTATGTTAACGTAAAATTTAAGATCATTTTGTAAATTAAGTATGCTGACAAAAATTAAGATCATTTTTTTGTCTTCCATGTCTTTATGGCTATATAGCTTGTGTGTAAAATAAAACCAAATAAATGGAACTGTTTTTTTTTTTTGGTACATGAATTGTTTTTTTTTCTTTTCTGTTGTGAATGAAACCGTTTTTGTTTTCCATACATGAATAGATTTTTATTTGACTATGTAGCATTAAATTTCAATTATTGGAAACTATAGAGAGTTGCGATGCAGGCAAAATCCTAGCTTAAGAAAAGGTTTTAAGCAAAGGGTGAGATTGTTATATGGAGGTGCCACATAGTAAGTTCATTTTATATACAAATATAGATAGATAGATCGATGCCTAATTAAGAGGAAAAAATGAATCAGTTTAGTGTTGATAATTTTGAGAAGTCATAATTGATTAGATTTGATTTACAATCGATGGTAACATATAACTGTCAGAAAAAGAATTACCAGTTTAGGCTAGATACGGGAGGGGTAATGGAGATATAGAAACTCAAACCCTAAATCATTTCACTCAAAGCCTAAATCATTTCACTCGTCAAACAACACTCATTTCTCTATGTTCTCTCTCTTCTCCTTCCACAACTCACACCCTTGATATCTCTCTTCTCCATCATCAAAGTCACCGACCTCCATCATCTCTTTGCTGCATAATACATTACAACATTGCCAAAGAGTTTTATATGTATTAGGGATGGAGGTAGTATGCCTTTTATTAAAGTTATATAGACATTGTTGTGGCTTCAATGCCGTGCTATTGGTTTATATATTTAGACATACGATACTACTCCATTTGTCCTAAATACTAAGTTGCTTTGAAAAAGATTTGTATTAAATTATAAATGGATTTACAATATCCATAAAACATTAATATTACTTTTTCTATTATTCCTTTAACTATTTATCACTCTCTCATTTCTCAATTCTTTATATTATTCTTTTCATACCATTTAATAAAAATAATTTTATAAAACAAATCATAACATCTCTTCAACATACCAAATTAATATGTGTGAAATGTCCAAAACAAGAAATATAATTTATCTTTTTCATACCATTTATTAAGAATTTTTTTGTAAAATAAATAAAGATAAAAATAACAGAGATCATTCATTATCAAAACAACGACGTACATAGAGCACAAGAAACCTGTGCGACACACAAAAAGCACACACATGCAATAATCAAAGCATTTTTGGGTCTTATTTAGAAGATGTATCAAACTACGACCTAGCTATCCCTTAGTTTGATAAATGACCCAAAGAATTAAAAATATAGATAGATAGATAGTGGATATGATACGTTTAATTACCGGCTACATATAGCTAGTAATTAATCAATCAATGTTTTTTAGTGAGGATAGCCTGTGCAATTTTCTCAAGGTCGAAAGGATCGTCTGAATTGGAGTTGGAGGCGGAGTCATTAGCATTCCAAATGAAAATGCCACTGAGTGATTTACTCTTGACGAGATCGGTGCAACTCTTAAGGAAGACATCTTGTGGAAGATTACCTGCGTCACATGGATCCATGCTTGCTCCTGCCAAGAGTTTTCCAGAACCGTATTCCTTTGAGAGACTATAAAAGAGGTTTAGGAACTCAGCCTCTTTGGGGATAGTCTGCATGTAGAATTGGTAGTTAACCCACTTAATATCGTCAGTGCAATCCAAGTAGAGTAGCTTGTAGTATTTTTGAGTTTCATGGGATGGAGCAATGGACACCTCATCGATAACTTTATCTTCAGGGTCCTTGAGTATAGTTATAAGTTCCCCAATGTAGTCGGAGAAATCATGATCATGCTGGGTATTGATGTGCTCATAGTTAATATCAATGCCATCAATTAACTTGTGGCAGCAGCTGGCGTCGGAAGAATCATTACTGGAATTAGAACCGTTGTATATTTGGATGATCTTTTTGAGCGATTTCGAGGCATTGTTAAGCCAGTGATCTTTGTCAATAGGAGAAAAAGGATATTTAGTATCACCATCAACATCACGACCACCAATGCTAATTACCACCTTGACATTGGGATGCTGGTGCTTGATATCCTTCACTTTTTGTTTACTGAAGAATTCAAAATCCCAATTGGCATTGAAATCTCCGGTGCCTTTTCCAGCTACGTAAGTCTCATGGGCAAAGCCCAAAATGAAATGGAATTCATCGATTTTTTTGCTGACAATATCAGATGGGAAATTATTTAAGGATTTTGGGTATGGCTTCACGCCAATGTATTCTCGAAAAATGACTGGCTCAACATCATTGTCACCTATGAGATTGACATGAGAAGACATTGTGAAAGTTGGAATTTGGAGGAGTGAGACTACAAATAATTTCTGGGTTTAGATTTGGTTTCTGTTAGGCTTGTTGAATTAATGTCCAACTCTTGATGCCCTTTTATAAGGTTTAGGTATCATGTCATGTGCATTTGTCTAATAATTTTTTTCCATCGTGGAGAAATATGCATATACAGTTTGGTATATATTAATGATTAACAAAAAAATATACAATATATATTAATAAAACTCCGAAGAATAAGGAAGGTTTCAATCGTTTATCCACCAATGCCACTATGTCATTTAGATCTATCTTATGTTCATATTGTTAGGGCATTTCAAAATCTTAATTATATAGTCTTAATGATGTCATCTGTATTTGTCATACCATTACATCTTATGTTTATCTAATCATTTTTAACTTCGTCTATTGATATTAATTAATTTAATATCACCAATAATTATAAGGAAGTTCTACGAGATGAGCTTCACATGTTTACGAGTACTCATCAGATTTAATCATATTATTGTGATATACATCCACCTCATGTTCACACTATACTATGGTTGTTAGCAGATTTGTAAATTGAAACATTATATTTTTTTATCAGAATTCTAGGGCTCTTTTCCTACAAATCTTATTCAAATATAATTTAATTTATAAACCCATTTCACATTGTTTGATAGTGTTCGTTTGAGATTTTAGAGTGTATTTTTGTCGGCTTGTTTATATAGGACTTGCATTGCTTTGACTTTAAAAGATAGCACCACATATGGATAGTGAGATTCAACATCTTAGATTAGGTTTTTCTGAAGGAACATCTTTTATTAGGTAGTACATGAGCCGAATATGAAGGTTACAAAAATATATTATATAATGTGATTGTTTAATTTCTATTTTTCCATTAGTTTTGACAACTGATTTGCTATTTTTTATTTTTTTTATATTATAAACATCTTAGTGGTTATTAACTTCTTAGTGGTTATTTTTTATATTATTAACTTCTTATCTCTGGATACAACAATCCAAAATCATATTCCAAAACAATTTAATGTTGTTGATAAGGATTGATTTAATTATTTTCGTGAACTTAACTCAGTTGTTAATAACAATGTATAATATATGTAAGGTTTGAGGTAATCAACTCCTTCCGATTGATAAGTGGGACATTTTAGGCGTAACTTGTTGTGATAACTAATGTATGCTTTATTTTCTAAATTGAATATATATGATTGATTAATTTTAAATGTGTGCGAGTATACTTTATAATCTTTTAAGGGTGTATGTAATTTGAATCTTAAATGAAGTCTAAAGATGGACCTTCACTATTTATTTAAATTCTAATCAATTATTACATTTCTTTCCAAGTGAAAATTCATTATAATCATTGAGAAAAACGGTAAGACCTAATTTAGTTTATAAGACACAATTTGATTATAAATCCACTATTACTATTTTTTTTTTTGTTTCTTTGAAGAAAGGAATTTCATTGCTTTTCATTAGCTACAATGTGCCTAATTTAAGACTTGCATTGCTCTGAATTTAGAAGAGGCCACCGCATATAGGACTTGCATTGTTTATATAGGATTTTTATTTCTCTGACTTCAAACCTTGGCCACCATAAAAAAAAAAAATTCCAAATGATAAGGAGTTAAGGGTGTAATCAACTCCCACCAATTGATAGGTAGTACTTTTTAGGCGTAACTTATCGTGGAAGCTAATGTAAGCTTTATTTTCTAAAATGAATATATACTATTGATTAATTTCTTTTTATTTTTTTTGAAGTGACTGAAATGGAATATAATACCAAGAACAAAATGTTTTACCCAACACAAGGTGTGCCAAAGAAACAAGAAAAGTTTCGTCAATATTTACAACAAGGAAAAGAAAAAACAACAAAAACAACCAAAAAGAATAACAGCTAGCCATAGCCCAGCATTGCGAGGGGATTAAGCCACCAACCATGGTAATTTAGAGATAAATGAACAAGTTTCATCTTCAACCACGAGAAGGAAAGTAACTTAATTTTGTCCACCAAACGCAAAATTGAGCACTCTTTATCTTTGAAAATCATGTTATTTCTTTCTTTCTACAATTCCCACACAGTAGCAAACCAAATGACATTCAACAGAGTTTGTCCAATCTGAGGTCCCCCACCACTCAATCGGAACAGAGTAAAATGATCTGATGGCGCGGACGGAGCGACTGTTGAAAGGCCAACCCAACAGTGAATAGAATTCCAAACTGACCCAAAAAACAAGCAATGTAAAAATAAATGATTAACAGTTTCTAGAGAGCCACACCCAGACAAAAAACATTATTAAGAACTCCACGCCGAAGTAAGATATCTTTGGTCGACAGTCTATTCCGAAACAGACGCAAAGCGAATACCGCAACATTCAGAGGGACATCCTTTTGCTAGAGCAGCTTCACATCCACCGGATTTTCAGTGTCAACAATATACTGAGCAGTCTGAAAGTTGTAAGCACTATGAACAGAGTAAGTATTTGAATTCTCCAACTTCCAAATCCAACTATCTTCTCTATCAACCTGCAAAGTCACATTGTGAAGTAATAAAAAAAGTTCCCCCACCTTCTCCTCTTCCCACGCAAACAACCTCCGCCTCCACTTCCACGCCTCACCATTTCCCCCCACCCCAATTGGAACATATTAAAAACTAACATCCATTAATCCACCGACAACTCAAACAATCAACTAAATCTCTCCTTCAAAGACACCCCACCAATCCACACATCTGACCAGAAACTAGTATGTTTCCAATCCCCCACCAACCTACAAACATGATTACTAAACCATGACTCCCTCCGCAAGGCAGCAATAGCACGCCACCAAGCTGAGGCAGACCTCTCCCCGTCTAATAATATACCAACCTCCTCTCCGCATCTCGCTGACAACACCCTAAACCACAAGCTCTCCTTTTCAACCAACATTCTCCAATACCACATACCTAATAATGCACTATTAAACTCTATAATTCTCCTTACCCCCAAACCTATAACCTTCTTTCTTAATCAAACAAAATTCCAATCCACCCAAGTTATTTTCCTGTGGTCGTCACTTCTGATGACATGTTGTCATTACGTAATTTTTAGGATTTATTTTGACATTTTGATAGAGTTCTGAGGCAAAATAAAGTATCCAGAGGTGTTAAAAGAAAGAAATATGAAGGTGATGAAAGAAACAAATCGTGGCACGGTTTTCTCAACCGTGACACGATTTTCTTGGCAGAGAGCATGGTTTTTGAGCCCTTGAAATCGTGATGCGATTTATGGTGGTGTGGCACGATTTGAAGAAGGATCTAGAAGGAATCTAGGGTTAAGTGTCAAATTGTGACACAATTTTACAGGCGTGGCGTGATTTTGGCTTCAGTAAATTTTTCCTATTTGAGCTGAAGCTAGTTCCAGAATTAAGGGTTACAATTTTGAGAGAGAAAAAGTGCGATTTTGACACCAGAAGACTACAGAAGGGCGATTTCATCATCTCTAATCCAGTTCATGTATGTTTTTATTCTTCCATTGATTATGTTATTTGTAAACTCAATTATGAGTAGTTAAATCTCTTAGAGATTAGGTTTGAGATGAATCCTTGTAACCCTAATTGAATCATGTTGCTGTGAAACTCTATTTATTGTGAATATCTATCCATAGGATACTAAAGCAAACGTGCAATTATCATTTTGTAAGATAAAAAAAATGAATTTACAATAGGAGATTCTTGGAGCCTTTTGAAATATAAATCTAAAAATTATTATTTAACAAAATTTAAGTATGTTAACGTAAAATTTAAGATCATTTTGTAAATTAAGTATGCTGACAAAAATTAAGATCATTTTTTTGTCTTCCATTTCTTAATGGCTATATAGCTTGTGTGTAAAATAAAACCAAATAAATGGAACTGTTTTTTTTTTTTTGGTACATGAATTGTTTTTTTTCTTTTCGGTTGTGAATGAAACCGTTTTTGTTTTCCATACATGAATAGATTTTTTTTTGACTATGTAGCATTAAATTTCAATTATTGGAAACTATAGAGAGTTGCGATGCGGGCAAAATCCTAGCTTAAGAAAAGGTTTTAAGCAAAGGGTGAGATTGTTATATGGAGGTGCCACATAGTAAGTTCATTTTATATACAAATATAGATAGATAGATCGATGCCTAATTAAGAGGAAAAAATGAATCAGTTTAGTGTTGATAATTTTGAGAAGTCATAATTGATTGGATTTGATTTACAATCGATGGTAACATATAACTGTCAGAAAAAGAATTACCAGTTTAGGCTAGATACGGGAGGGGTAATGGAGATATAGAAACTCAAACCCTAAATCATTTCACTCAAAGCCTAAATCATTTCACTCGTCAAACAACACTCATTTCTCTATGTTCTCTCTCTTCTCCTTCCACAACTCACACCCTTGATATCTCTCTTCTCCATCATCAAAGTCACCGACCTCCATCATCTCTTTGCTGCATAATACATTACAACATTGCCAAAGAGTTTTATATGTATTAGGGATGGAGGTAGTATGCCTTTTATTAAAGTTATATAGACATTGTTGTGGCTTCAATGCCGTGCTATTGGTTTATATATTTAGACATACGATACTACTCCATTTGTCCTAAATACTAAGTTGCTTTGAAAAAGATTTGTATTAAATTATAAATGGATTTACAATATCCATAAAACATTAATGTTACTTTTTCTATTATTCCTTTAACTATTTATCACTCTCTCATTTCTCAATTCTTTATATTATTCTTTTCATACCATTTAATAAAAATAATTTTATAAAACAAATCATAACATCTCTTCAACATACCAAATTAATATGTGTGAAATGTCCAAAACAAGAAATATAATTTATCTTTTTCATACCATTTATTAAGAATTTTTTTGTAAAATAAATAAAGATAAAAATAACAGAGATCATTCATTATCAAAACAACGACGTACATAGAGCACAAGAAACCTGTGCGACACACAAAAAGCACACACATGCAATAATCAAAGCATTTTTGGGTCTTATTTAGAAGATGTATCAAACTACGACCTAGCTATCCCTTAGTTTGATAAATGACCCAAAGAATTAAAAATATAGATAGATAGATAGTGGATATGATACGTTTAATTACCGGCTACATATAGCTAGTAATTAATCAATCAATGTTTTTTAGTTAGGATAGCCTGTGCAATTTTCTCAAGGTCGAAAGGATCGTCTGAATTGGAGTTGGAGGCGGAGTCATTAGCATTCCAAATGAAAATGCCACTGAGTGATTTACTCTTGACGAGATCGGTGCAACTCTTAAGGAAGACATCTTGTGGAAGATTACCTGCGTCACATGGATCCATGCTTGCTCCTGCCAAGAGTTTTCCAGAACCGTATTCCTTTGAGAGACTATAAAAGAGGTTTAGGAACTCAGCCTCTTTGGGGATAGTCTGCATGTAGAATTGGTAGTTAACCCACTTAATATCGTCAGTGCAATCCAAGTAGAGTAGCCTGTAGTATTTTTGAGTTTCATGGGATGGAGCAATGGACACCTCATCGATAACTTTATCTTCAGGGTCCTTGAGTATAGTTATAAGTTCCCCAATGTAGTCGGAGAAATCATGATCATGCTGGGTATTGATGTGCTCATAGTTAATATCAATGCCATCAATTAACTTGTGGCAGCAGCTGGCGTCGGAAGAATCATTACTGGAATTAGAACCGTTGTATATTTGGATGATCTTTTTGAGCGATTTCGAGGCATTGTTAAGCCAGTGATCTTTGTCAATAGGAGAAAAAGGATATTTAGTATCACCATCAACATCACGACCACCAATGCTAATTACCACCTTGACATTGGGATGCTGGTGCTTGATATCCTTCACTTTTTGTTTACTGAAGAATTCAAAATCCCAATTGGCATTGAAATCTCCGGTGCCTTTTCCAGCTACGTAAGTCTCATGGGCAAAGCCCAAAATGAAATGGAATTCATCGATTTTTTTGCTGACAATATCAGATGGGAAATTATTTAAGGATTTTGGGTATGGCTTCACGCCAATGTATTCTCGAAAAATGACTGGCTCAACATCATTGTCACCTATGAGATTGACATGAGAAGACATTGTGAAAGTTGGAATTTGGAGGAGTGAGACTACAAATAATTTCTGGGTTTAGATTTGGTTTCTGTTAGGCTTGTTGAATTAATGTCCAACTCTTGATGCCCTTTTATAAGGTTTAGGTATCATGTCATGTGCATTTGTCTAATAATTTTTTTCCATCGTGGAGAAATATGCATATACAGTTTGGTATATATTAATGATTAACAAAAAAATATACAATATATATTAATAAAACTCCGAAGAATAAGGAAGGTTTCAATCGTTTATCCACCAATGCCACTATGTCATTTAGATCTATCTTATGTTCATATTGTTAGGGCATTTCAAAATCTTAATTATATAGTCTTAATGATGTCATCTGTATTTGTCATACCATTACATCTTATGTTTATCTAATCATTTTTAACTTCGTCTATTGATATTAATTAATTTAATATCACCAATAATTATAAGGAAGTTCTACGAGATGAGCTTCACATGTTTACGAGTACTCATCAGATTTAATCATATTATTGTGATATACATCCACCTCATGTTCACACTATACTATGGTTGTTAGCAGATTTGTAAATTGAAACATTATATTTTTTTATCAGAATTCTAGGGCTCTTTTCCTACAAATCTTATTCAAATATAATTTAATTTATAAACCCATTTCACATTGTTTGATAGTGTTCGTTTGAGATTTTAGAGTGTATTTTTGTCGGCTTGTTTATATAGGACTTGCATTGCTCTGACTTTAGAAGAGGCCACCACATATAGGACTTGCATTGTTTATATAAGACTTGTTTTGCTCTGACTTCAAACATTGGCCACCATAAAATAAAATAAAAAAATAATTGTCCAATCGATAAGGAGTTAAAGGGTGTAATCAACTCCCACCAATTGATAGGTAGAGATATCCTACTCAAATCTGATTAAAATAAGAGAAAGTTTATAGCACAATTGATTGATTGGAAGAGTGTTGCCGTCAAACTGCTGCATGCCTCTATTGCTTTGGGGGAGAATTTCTATATGAATAGGGGACTCCACTCAGTTCAAAAAACACACCAAAGAGTTTCTATTGAGTTGTCGAGAACTTTTTCTCTCTTCTCCCTCCAGCTTGTGTTGACGAGCTATTCTTCTCGTCATCCTAGGTTCTCGTGCAGGAGCAACACACACCTTTTATGGGATATGCATGGCTTTTATCTGTGATAATGACATCAATCTTGGCGACACATGCATTTTTGGGCTCGTTTCTGATTTTGTGATGCAGTTTTATATATTTGGGGTTGGAAAAGAAGGTCTGGATGATCAAAATGGGAATGTAAAACTTAATATCTAGTTACATCTACCTGCAAATATACATGTATAAGAACATCAAATATACATGTTTGTGAAATTTCAAGGAAGAATCAATTAACATTCTAACATAATATACTAATTTTCTATTTCGTCGATTTGGCGATAAGGATATAATTTTGTTCATGGAGGTTGTCATACCCCAAATTTTGACCAATTTATTGTTTATTTATTCGTACGTTGATCGTTTTCAGTCGTTCGTTCGCGCTCTAATTCCCGTAATATCTGTTTGTCATATTGTGATCGCATTTATTTTTCTTTCGTCGTTTATACTTTAGTGTCACTCGCGTATTAATTTCGTAATTTTTATCCGCGTTTTATGCGTATTTTATTTATCGTAAAGTCTTTGTTTTTAAAATTCATTTTTGTTCACGTCGTTGATTTATTATTTCATTAGCGTTAAAAAAGCCGCGTACTTCGGTCGTCTCAGACGAAATTTCGGCAGAGAGGTATTTTAAAATACCTCATTTTTTGGTTCCGAAGGGACATTTTTTTTATTATTATTCAGTCAAAATTATCTTTTCTTTTTTTATTTGTTTTTTAATTTTCGTTTTTATTTTATTTGTATATTTATTTATCTGTTTTTTTTATTATTCATTCACTAATTAAGTCATTTAGTCCACATGTCATTTTATTATTGGTTCTGGTCCAACTTTATCTCCAAGTCTCAGCCAAGGGTATTTTCGTCCATTCCATGTATCAGATACTTAAGGGTTTGACAGAATCAGTCAAGGCCAGGCACGGATTCCCACACAAACACATTTTCCAATTCGGTCACACCCAAAAACAAATCAAAACCCCCTTTTTCCTGACAATCCTCAAGAACATTCAAACAAATTCCAAGAACACCAACAATGTTCATCATGAGATTCATCCCATAATTTTCCAGTAAAATAAAATTAACACAGTACATAAACCAATTCAGTCACCATCTCCGAATTCCATCTTTATCTAAACAACAAACCGAACCGAACAGAACACAACAAACCGAATGGAAAAGGACTGAACCGAATGCAAAGAAAAAGGAACAAGAAGAACCAAAACGCGAAAAAGGAGAAGAAGAAAACGAGGCCGAACGTGAAAAGAAGGAATGAACCGAATTCGGTTTAGAGGTAAAAAAATTTGAAACTTGTTTTTTAGATCTAGGCTTGTACGCTTGTTGTTTGAAGTTTTTGAGTTTGGATCCTTAGAGAGAAGAAGGAGAGGAAGAGATTGGCATAATTTTTTTTTTAAAAAAACCAAGTTCACCGCTCCGACGCAACGCGCTCTGGCCGGCCACCGCGTCGGAGCACCTCCAACCACCCTCCACTTCTTCTTCTCCGGCGAGCCTTTTTAGAGAGAAGGGAGAGAAGAAAATTTCAGAATTTCTAGAGAGAGGAAGGTTTTGAAAAAATGAAAGAAAAGAACATGAAGAGCATTTATATACTTCCCTATTCAAACCGGTTCGGGTCAAACCGAACCGGTTACCCATTCCGACCCAGCCCACTCTTTTTCTTATTTTCCAGTTTTGCTACTCACAACTCCAGTGTTGCTGCCTGCACCCCCTCCCTGCGTATTTTTTATTTTTTTTTATAGTAACTTTTGTTTTATTATTTTTACTTCATGCATTTTTTTTAATTCACATAATGGTTGAACTATGTTTCATACTTCTTTTATTTAGTGTTTTAATCTTCACATCATGCATTTTTTTTTAGTTCATTTAATAGCTAAGTTTCTATCTCATATAGTTTTAGTTTATTTAGGCATTTAAAAAATCTTTTCATGAATATTTGTTTATTTTGATCTTGTTTATCTTGTATTTAAGTTTATTTCATGTGTTTACATTTTATTGTTTTGTTATTTTATGTCGTTTAAATTGCATTTTAGTGTGCATAATAAGTTTCATTATAAATATTGCATGCATATTTAAATTCTTCGTCATTTATTTTATTTTTTGTTTTAGTTTGTAATTAGGGAAATGATGTCATTTATTTTTGTGCATTTTTTTTTGAGACCATAGAATGTATTTAGGGTATGTAATATGTAACCGACACACGCACTGACACATGCACCGACACTTTACCTCTTTATCGCTTTACGCTTATTTATTTTTCCGCCGTTACGCGAGTTCACCGTTAGTTTAGTAAAATATTTTCATCAAAAAAAATCAAAAAAATCAAATTCAAATTTTCTTTAAAGTAAACCTTGGCTTGTAACCCAAGTGTTTTTTTTCTTTTATTTTCCTTAATCAAATGTTAATCAATTTAATATCCACATTAGACATGGATTTCTTGCAATTAAAATTAATCAACTTCATCGTATTTTCTTCTCATGCCTTGAGGTCTCTCATCTTTTCTTAAAATCTTTTTTCGAAAAATGTTAAAATCAATTCAACTCATCAAAAAGTTCTTTAGCCGAACTACTTGATTTTGATCCCGATTTATTTGGGTAAGTAGGCAAAGGGTTTTGGCCCTTCCAAATCAATAAAAATAACCAAAAACATGCTTCATCTTTCTCATTTCTTTCACTTTAACTCTTAAACTTTTCTTTAATAAGTAAAATTAATTTAGCGCAAGATTAAGAATAGGTAGAAGGTTCCTATGGGATACCATAGTCGGTTCGGGTGCCTAACACCTTCCCCAATCGAAACCAACCCCCGGATCCAAGGTCTTATAAGGGTTTTTACTCACTTTTTCCCTTCCCACGAATAAAAGTTGAGAGTTCAATGATTAAAGGTTCAAATCTGATTAATGATTTTGATACCCGAAAATCGAGAGCACAGAGGTCTATGAAAAGGGAAGAAGAAGTATGTGAAAGCCATATAAACCCTTAAACACAATAAAAATAACATGTAACATTAAAACTGCATATGAGAAATACGATCTTAAGAAATATATTTATAGACTCATGCAATGGCTTAAAGATTAATAATGTAATTGAACTATTCTTATTTTTATTTTTCGTGGATAAAATTTGAGTCAAATATGGATTTATTGAAAGTGTAAAACTTGTAAATAATAAACATTTTTTAATTGCGACTTTTGACTTTTTTTTTAGATAAAATATTGAGTCAAATATGTCATTAATTGAACATTTTGACTTTTTTGTGGAAAAAATATTGAGTAAAATATTTTGTGCACAACTTTTGACACAAATGATATATACTTCTTCCGTTTTTAAATATAAGAAAAATTGACTTTTTAGGTTAATTCATTTAATGATCTATATGATTCATATTATGAACCATTGTTTCAGTTCTGCCATTAAAATTCATTACCATGTTTACTATGATTGTCTAATTAACTAGTCTGATACCCGTGCGCGTACGCACGGGTGGATATGGTCGATATTTTTCAAGTCATATCAACACATGATTTGCTTCAAATTACCCAAGACAATGAAACAAATTACAGAAGCTAACCAGAAGCTATGCCAAATGATAGCGATGATTGAATTAAAAAGGAGAATATTAATACACTCTTTGAACAGCGACCAAACAATCCAGCTTCTGAATTGACACCAAAACAAGCCTTGCAAGTGGTGTATTAATTTAATCTAATTTAATAGCTTGGATAAAATATTGTAATTTTTTCTCAAATCTATACTGGGATTTTTCCACAAGTACTTAAGAAACTATCATGTTATGAATTTTGAATTAATATTTGTTTTTACCTAAATCTTGATCAAATCTTTAAATAACTTATTATATAATTGCAGGCTAATTATGTGTTATTTTCTCTATATAAAGAAACTTGTTATTATTATATCATAGTTGTAGTTAGTGAATCTGTATACTAAGACCTTAATCTTGTATTTGTTTTGTTGGAAAATCTGTTTCTTAGACTCATTTATGTATATATCATAAAACCTTAATTTCGAAGGTGAAACTCCTCTTTTCTTGGCAGCTATTCATGAAAAAAGAGACGCTTTCTTTTGTCTTCATCGTCACCAACAGAACAAAGATGATGACTCACTTTCAATAAAAAACAATGGAGACACCATTCTTCATTCTACCATATCCAGTGAATACTTTGGTTAGTGTCATTGCTTTGCTGATCACATAAAAATTACACGAGTTTTACACTTATATCGAGTTTTACACTTATGTCAAATCACAGTTCGAATCCTCATAGGAAAGTATACGTCTGAATGAAGGGAAAAAAATGTGTTTCGGTCCGGAAGTATATTTTCAGAGGGCAAAAATATAATGTATTCTTTAAAGTATAGTTCCGAAGTATACTTTCGAAGGGGTGAGAAAAGAAACTCTGTCCATAATTTATCATGCAAGATTGTCTCCGATAGAAAATTATCCAAAAGATCACAAAAAGGACTATAATACCACAAGATGATAAAATATGATTGAATTTTATACTAAAACATGTTTATGTAGCATATTTATTAAACTCTAATCATATATCAAGAAATATGGCTAAGTTTGTTATTTGACTAAACTATATATGTTCATTTCATCCAAAGCTTGTGAATGCCGTAAACCATGATGGATTATCACCTCTGCATATTCTTGCTAGGAAGCCTAATTGTTTCAGAAGCAGCACAAGGATGGAGCTAATTGAACGTATCATCTACACTTATAAGTAACACCACTTTTCTTTAATTAATTTCATATGATTATTATATTTGGTCCCACGTGATTTTATTTTATACATACGAAGAATATATGCCCCAAATAACTATTCTTTAGTCAGAAAATCTGTAGTTTTCTTTTTATGTGTTTAGATAGACTGCATTTTATAATAAAAAACACAAATCTTTTAAAAGATTGATAGACTGGATTCTTGAATAAACATGAGAACTTTGTTGTTAAACTATATTTTACACCTTGGACAAAATGTATAACTATTAAAAGATTCAATTTTTCTTTCGCACTCTAATCATCTTTCCTTTTAAAATAAACTTTAAACGTTTGGGACTAATTTTTGTATTGCTTTGGTGTGCCTTCATGTTGCTAGTGTGGTTGCTTCAACAGTAGTTGGTTATATGGGGAAGGTATTATACGGGGAAATGGAGAAGGATATAGCAAGTGGGTGCAAAAAAAGACAAAACCATTGCAAGTGGATATTAATTTAATCTGATTTAATTCACTGAATAAAATACTACAATTAATTTGTGTTTCTACAGTGAGATTTGTTTGCTACCGTGGTTAAGATTTTTATTGATTTTGAGCTTTTTTCCGTTGACAGGTAGAGAATAAACAACTAGGATTAATGTTATAATTACCATGTTTTCTTTCCAAATTACTCCAAAAAAAACATGCTTACGAGGATTGACATTAATTTGAAAACCGGTTTAAGTATTGGAGAAGAAAATTCATAAGTTTGCCAAAAAACCAAGTTTTCTTCCCAAATACAATAAACAACTCAAAACCATGTTTACGAGGATTGACATATTTGAAAACCGGTCTAAGTATTGGAGAATAAAATTCAAAAGTGTTGGAATTTATTTTAATGTTACTATTTATTTGGGTTCAGTTAATAAGTTCTTAGTTTCTAGGTTCCACCAAGTAGAATTGAATTTGTTTTCATTGTAACTGTTACCACGATTTTTATACGTGAATCATATTTTGCTAAGGAAGGATTTGAAAGATGCAATCATGATCATACTTTCTTTGTCAAAATAGGAGGTAAAAGAATTTTAATTGTGAGTTTGTATGTTGATGATTTAATGTACATTACTGTAACGAGACCTGATTTAATGTATGTAGTATGTCTCTTGAGCAGGTATATGGCTAATCCTACTAAGTTGCATATGCTGGCAGCAAAGAGGGTTCTTCATTATTTAAAGGGGACAACAGAGTTAGGGGTGTTTTATAAGAGAATAGATATCAAAGAATTGGTGGCTTACACACCGACGGCGATTATGCCGGAGATATTGATGATAGAAGGAGCATATTCGGTTATGTATTGTCCACCACTGAGGAAGAGTTTGTGGCAGCCTCCTCTTGTGCTTGCCAATGTGTGTTGTTATTATGTGTGACAACAGTTCAATAATTAAATTAAAATTCAGTCATGCATGGTAGAAGTAAAAATATAGATTTAAGGTTCCATTTGTTGAGAGATCTCACTAAAGAAGAAGTGGTGAAGCTGGTCCATTGTAACACAAGCAATCAAGTAGCTGATATTATGACCAAACCGTTGAAATTTGATATATTCCAAAAATTAAGAGATCAGCTTGGAGTTTGTGAGGTGCCAAGTTTAAACTGAATGCATACATAAGTTAATCAAACTAGGGGAGGAGTTGTTGGGATTTATTTTAATGTTACTATTTAGTTGGGTTCAGTTAATAAGTTCCTAGTTTCTATGTTCCACCAAGTAGAATTGAATTTGTTTTCTTTGTAACTGTTACCACGTTTTTTTTTTTTTATACGTGAGTTAAAACTTTTCATTCTTACCATGTAAGGCTATATATGCCACCTCTATGTTATTCAATAAAGTTAGTTTTTCCATTACATAAAACTCTAACAAAAAGTTTGCCAAAAAAAGAGTTTTCCAACATAGAAGAAAGAATAAAAAGCGTTTTTTTATTTTATTTTTAGGAGGAATTGGTAGCATGCTCTATTCTAATTTTGCTTAGTTTTTATTTTTCATGTACCGTACAATTTATTAAATTTAATGGTTGATATTTGGTGTAAGTCATTTGACTTATATCATGTACCAATGGATCCTGACTTTTATATATATATATATATATATATATATATATATATATATATATATAGATTATAAAAAATGTAATAGATATAAAGAAAAAATAAATTTACACCATATTAAAAGAAAACAATAAATTACATATAAAAAATCATTTTAATATTAATTAAATATGATATTTAATATGTATATATTTTTGGATTAATATGATATTTAATTTAAAATATATATTTGGATTTTTTTTTTACCAAATCAAACTTAACTATTATCATTAATCAACAAATGTTCAATACAAGAAGGATAAAAATAAAAAATACGGTGACTAGCCCAAGAACAGACCCCCTAGCTAAAGTATGAGCAATCATGTTCGCTTGTCTCCTAACAAACTTCACCTCGAAGTTGGAATGTTAAGATAACTGATAAATAATACTATAAACAATATCATAAAATGACGAATCATCATGGTCTGGAGACGATAGAGCTTGCACTAGAGTAGCTGAGTCGGAATCGAAGACAACCCGGTCTCATCTGTTAACATCAACAAAGTGAATGACATCGAGTAAGGCTACTGCCTCCCCCTCCAAAACTGTCATATTCACTCGCTGCCATTTAAATTGAGCCCGAATAAATTTCCCACGGGAGTCTCTAACACAACACGCAAAAGATGTAATATGGTTACAATCATGGAACGCGACATCCACGTTGCACTTCAACCATGTCTCGCGTGGTTTCTCCCAAACTGAGATGTTACCGTGCACTCTATTATGTCCCTGTTGCACAATTGGCGGTGAAGGATGTTTATGAACCTCTTGCCATTGCTGACATGCATCTAGTACCGTCCTCCCAATGCTTGTTGAATTATGATGAGCGACATTCCAAAGGATATCATTATGAGCAGCCCAAATTTTCCAAAGAAGTGAAGCCACCCGACCAGTAATGTCTCGGCTTTCGGAACAACATATGTCAAAAACAAAATCTGCCAAACTGCTAACAATGCCAACTCGCGATTGGAGTACAATCGAAAGCCCTGCCCAATACCAACTCTCACGAGCCATTGTACAACCCACAAAAGCATGTCAAACATCCTCAACAGCCGTATCACACCTGAGACATATCACCTCACATTGTACGTGTCGTGATTGTAGTCGGAGACGCGTCTAAACACACCCTCTTCAAATCCTCCATAACAAATTACGTGTTTTGTGAGGGGAATTCACCTTCCAAATTATATGCCACTCTCCTTCAACATGGAACCGATCAGTATGTAACAACTCCATCATAGCAAGTTTATAACCAGTCTTAACAGTATACCTTCCGTTACGTTCCATCATCCACACTATTCTATCATTCTGAACTTCTGCAAAAATTGTTGTGTTGAGAATAACTTGAACCATATCATCTGAAAACAAAGATTCAAGCTTATCACTATCCCAACTCGTTCCTCGTCAACTATGAAATCGGACACACATATATATATATTTGGATTTATACAGTAAGAGAGGTTATAAATTTATTTATACAAAGAGTTATAAATTATGATAAACCATAAAATTGCTAACTTTTAATTTTTTTTAATTGAAAATACCTCTCTCTCTCATCGGTTCCTCTCACTAGAAACATTTGTATTCGATGTGTTAGAAATACTTAATATCGATACATCTCTCAATTGAAATTTGAATATTGACTTTTTACTCTTTAGAAGTCTACCATTTTCCCAATGAACTATTGTTTGTTAAACAGCTTATTATTCTTCTTCTTTTTTTGACGTTAAATAGCTTATTATTCTAGCAACAAATAACAACAACACCGAGATTTCAATTTAATACAATATAATAAAGATGCATTTTGACTACATTAATAATGAATAGATACCATTAGAGATGAAGAAAAAAAAGTGTCGATAGAAAAGAGGACATTCTTCTCTCTTAAAAGGAAAAATCTACTTATACTTTCATTAATAGTATCAATGTACAAAGGCTATAATTTACAAAATTCATTACTGAGTAACTATCATTAATGAATAGTTATCATATAGATTGAGCTATAAATTCTTAAATATATGTAAAGATCCACAAAAATATATACCCTCCTTATCCCAAGTATCCATGCATTGAAGAGATACCTTCCGAAGCCCAGTTGTGTTTCTCTCCTTAGTATTCAACCATGCAAGATGTGGGACCTCTTTAAGGAAAACCTCACATGTTTTTGCGATTAGCATTTGAGATTCAACGCTAACTATCTGCACACCAAATATTTCAACATCAATAGGGTTTAAAAGTACTATTATTATACTCAATTAGCTTATACTCACTCGCATGTGATAATAACAATTTTTAAAAAATAATAACAATACTTTCAACATAATATTTAGAAGGGCTTAAATACAATTTTAATCTCATTATTTTTTAATTTAATAACTTTTGATACCTCAATTTCTAAAACTAAGTTTTTAATCTCCTATTTATAAAGTCAACGGAAATTTCTGCTCCTCCGCCTCTTTAGATGACATGGCGTGCTCCTTGATTACATGGATCCTACGTGATATTGCCTAAATGTAACTCCAAGAGTAAAGAAATTAAAATACAACATGTAAACAACAAATTTTATTTAAAAATCAGATTCGTGCTCAAGACGAACAAAGAACGGTGATTCAGAGAATATTAACTAAAGTTTTTCTTCCTTGAATATTCAAAAACATGTATATTTGATGTTCTTATACATGTATATTGGCAAGTAGATGTAACTAACTAGTAAGTTTCACATTCCCATTTTGATCGTCAAGACCTTCTTTTCCAACTCCAGATATACAAACCTGCATCACAAAATCAAAAACGAGTTAAAAAAGCATGTGTCGCCAAGATTGATGACAGTATCACGAAGAAAGGCTATTCACCCCTACAAAAATGTATGTGTTTCTCCCGCATGAGAACCTAAGACGGAGTTGTCATGCGGGAGCAACACACACCTTTTGTGGGAGGTGGATGGCTTTTGTTCGTGATAATGACATCAATCTTGGCGACACATGCATTTTTGAGCTCGTTTCTGATTTTGTGATGCAAATTTATATATCTGGAATTGGAAAAGAAGGTCTTGACGATCAAAACGGGAATGTAAAACTTAATAACTACTTACATCTACCTGCCAATATACATGTATAAGAACATATACATGTTTGTGAAGTTTCAAGGAAGAATAACTTACTATTGCAACATAATATACTAACTTTACAGTCGATTTGATGTGGCGATAAGAAATAGTTTTGTTGATCGATCAGGTCTATGAAAAGGGAAGAAGAAAGGTATGATGGCCATATAAACCCTCAAACACAACAAAATGAACATATAACATAAAAAGTTGCATATGAGAAGTAAAATCTTGAGAAATATATTTATAGACTCATGCTATGGTTTAAAGATTAATAATGTAATTGAACTATTTATATTTATTTTTTTGGAAAAAATTTGAGTCAAATATGCATTTATTGAACATGTAAAACTTGTGAATAATAAACATTTTTTAATTGAGAACTTTAAATTTATTTTGGAAAAAATATTGAGTCAAATATGTCATTAATTGAGCATTTTGACTTTTTTTTTGGAAAATATATTGAGTCAAATGTGTCATTAATTGAGACTTTTGACTTTTTTAAAGAAAATATTGAGTCAAACGTGTCCTTTATTGAAAGTGTAAAACTTTTCACATGGACCATATATATTATTTAGTTTAATAATGATGAGTTGACAGTTCAAAACATCTTTGTACATAAAACTAATAAAAATATTTAGGATTGTCACACCAATTAATGTTTTTAATTTATGTGACAATTCTGAATGTTTTAAGTAATTGTGTGTTCAAAGTTGTTTTGGACCGTCATCAAATAAACTCTTGTTTTTTTGGTGAGTTAACACAGATCAAATTTAAACTCTTAAAACATTTTTTTACTAAATTCAAAATAAATTTCGGTATATATATATATATATATATATATATATATATATAAGGCTTAATTGGTCTTTTGGTCCCATAAGTTATTATTTGATATCACATTGGTCCCTGAAGAAAAAAAAACAATTGAATACTTTATTTATATCTCTGTTGCCTGTTTTGGTCCCTTAAGTGAGGGCACAGGTGAAAATTGAGGGATGATTTAGCTAATTAGTGATCGATGACATGGCAAAGACTAGATTATAGAGAGAATTGGTATAAATATTAGAGAGAGACAGATAGAGAAACCACTATCCATTTCCTCTGGTTTATGCAAAATAGAAGAAGAAGAAGAGAAAAAGAAGAAGCAGAGGAATTGTGTTGGTTGGAAGAAGAGGAAAACGAAGTCGCATCATTCATTGATTCTAGGTAGGGCTGGAACTGAGTCGAACTTGTTTGAGCTCGACTCGACTTGATAAAAATTAAATCAGTTCAAAACTCGACTCGAGTTTGTCATGAACTTTTTTTCTAGCTCGAACTCGACTCGATTCAAACTCGACAAAAACTTGGTTCGACTCGATAGCACGAATCAAATAAAGAGAAAAATAAACCAACAAAATAAATAAACTTTTTTTCTAGCTCGAACTCGAATGAGTGAATCAAATAATAAAACAAAAGAGAAAAAAACTCAAATGAATAAAAACAAATATTCAAACGGTCTTAAGACCAGTTAAATAAATGCAGTACTATGAACTAAACAATATACTATTAATCAATTCCCACAACATGTTAAATAATGTTTCTAGCTGCTCTTTTATAAGCTATATTGCTCTTTTTTGTTCAAGAGATGCTGATGTGGGACTAAATGTATTATCTATGGTCACGCTAGAATTTTTCTTTGATAGCTACGCTTAGTCATGCAATTTTTATTTTTGTGAATCCATTCATGCAAATGTGTGGTATGAAAAAAATAAGATATATGAAAAGGAACTCTTTTTTAATTAATTATATATATATCAAGTTGGTTCATGAACCAAACGAGCCGAGCTATACATAGTTCAAGTTCAACTCATTTACTTAACGAACTCTATTTTTAACTCAAGTTCAGCTCATTTGGTTCATGAACCAAGTCCAACGAAGTAATTATCGAATCGAGTCTCGAACTATTTTCGAGTTCGTTCGGTTCATTGCAAGTCCTAAATCCAGGTATCATCTATATCCTTTATCACCAGCTCTTTGATAAACTTTTTAGGGTTTCTATTTCTGATTTTAGGGTTGTTGTTTCTGGTATATGGTTTAGGGTTTGTTTGATGGTTTCTGGTTTCAATAAAGGCAAAATTTTAACCTTTTATATATTTGGATTTGGGTTTAGGGTTTGTTTTTAGAGTATTTAAATAGTAGTGTTTCATGTGTGTTGATTTTTGTGCATATTTGTTTATTAGGATTAGTGAGTGGTAATGGAGGACCATTTCTAAGTGGTTGTGCATCATAGGGGTGTTTTTAATGATTTTCTACATACTGGTTATGAGGGGCTTGAGATTACTTGGTTGTGTGACCCTGATTTGTGGTCCTATATGGTTTTATGATCCAATAGGTGTTAGGGTATACTGAAAATGACTTTATATGATTTTATGACCCTTACTTTGCACCTGAAATGCTATTGTTAGATGATGACAATAGTACTATTAGGGTTAAGTTTATAGAAGAAACTGATGGAAAAGCTTATATATATGTAGTTCACCAAGTATCCCAACATGAAATTTTTAAGAACATAGAGTATAATGTAGCTGGTGATGAAGGGGTAGGTCCCAATGATGTTGAACTGGAGAGTGACAATGATGGTTCCAGTGTGGTTGATAATGAAAGAGTAAATGTTATACGCACTGTAGTTGAAATTGAAAATGTATATGTTGTCCCCAATGTGGTTGGAATGGAAAGAGAAAAGGTTGGGCCCACTGAGGCTAATGTAGAAGTGAAAAAGCGGGGTCCACTGAACTTGAATTGGATAGTGAAAAAAGTGGGTCTACCGAAATTGAATTGAAAATTGATAATGCTGGGGCCAATGGGCTTGATGTGGAAATTGGGGAAGTTGGGCCCACTCAGCTAGTTGAGGAAGAGAGTGATCAAACTGATACCATTGAAGAAGTTGGTATAGGTAATCTTCAAAAGCTATGTCGAATTCTTGGTCGCTTTCATTTGTATCAACATATGCAACCTTTTCCCTTTTGAACTTGTGAGTTCTTGCTTTCTCAGCCTTCAGTCTTTTGACCTGTCGCATTCTATCGGCCAGTTGGGCCATATCTCTCAAGTATTGAGTGTATATTTCTTCCTAATGGAATAATCTTGGCCACCAGCGGCCATTTAAGCAAATTCATGTTAAGGCACAGGAGTAAAACATCTTGCCTTTAACAACCTTAATCTATTCAAATAATCTTCAATAGACTCAGTCAATCGTCTCATAACACTTGCTAATTCTTTTAGACTTATCTTAGACTGGCCCATGTAAAATTGTGGCTTAAATTCTATTTTTGTCCCTTAACTAAAATTTGGTCCGTTTTGGTATTTTAACTTTATCTCTCTTATACATTTTGGTCCTTTTCGTTAGTTTTATTCATAAAATGTTAGGGTTTGTTAGATCTTCATCTTAGGTGGACCTTTTCTTTCATTTTCTTCTCTACTTCTTATCCACAAATAACCTCAGCACAAAATTATGCAAAAACCCAATTAACCTCACAACAATTGCTCTAAAAATAAGAACAGCAACAACAACATCCTTTAAAAATTGGATCTCTCACATGAACCTTAACATCACCAAAATCATCAGTAAATTAGAAAACTACAACACCTTAAACATTAAATACAATTATGCAGAATGAGCGATTCAACGATTTGAGTTTTGAGAGAATAGATTGAAGTCGCAAAGACAAGAGAATTTCGGTTTGAGATTCATCGAAGGATGATTCAAAGAAGGAGGATTTGGATTTGGGAAATATATTTGAAGATTTTGGTTGATTTTCCAATTGTTAGTGAATTTAAAAATGAATTTTTTTTGGAAAATAGGTACATATGATAATGGTTATAACATTACATATCCATTTTTTTGTGTGGTTTTCTTGCTTGTTTTGGCGCAGGTTTAGGGAGTTTTTTCCTTTTTTTTTTTTTGCAGCGGCTCCCTGTTATGTTTTTGCTGGAGGATGCTTGTTTGTTGTAGTTTTATATTTGTTCCTTTCTTATATTATTAAGAGGTGGGGTGCATTAATAAAATTGGCCATTTAAAAAAATATACAGATCCCCATCCTACTCTAAATTATAATTTGGTTATGTCATTTAATTGATTTTTCCTTCTAAATAGGTTGGAAGATTTTGTTTTATTTGGTTTATGGCGGAAATAATAAACGTTATAAACGTCATATTATTTTATACACATGATATGAGATCATTAATTTTAAATATAACATGTTCCTACAGAAAGCAATAATTTCTTCAAAAATATCCATTTGAATATACTATATTCATATACATTTTATATATATATATATATATATATATATATATATATATATATATTGATTATAAAAAATGTAATAGATATAAAGAAAACATAAATGTACACCATATTAAAAGAAAACAATAAATTACATATAAAAAATTATTTTAATATTAATTAAATATGATATTTAATTTATAATATATTTTTGGATTAATATGATATTTAATTTAGAATATAAATTTGGATTTTTTTTGACCAAATCAAACTTAACTATTATCATTAATCAACAAATGTTCAATACAAGAAGGATAAGAATAAAAAATACGGTGATTAGCTCAAGAGCAGGCCTCCCTAGCTAAAGTATGAGCAACCATGGTCGCTTGTCTCCTAACAAACTTCACCTCGAAGTTGGAATGTAAATATAACTGATAAATAATAATATAAAGAGTATCATAAAATGAAGAATCACCATGGCCTAGAGACGATAGAGCTTGCACTAGAGTAGCTGAGTCGGAATCGAAGACAACCCGGTCCCATCTGTTAACATCAGCAAAGTGAATGGCATCGAGTAAGGCTACTGACTCCCCCTCCAAAACTGTCATATTCCCTCGCTGACATTTAGATTGAACCCGAATAAATTTCCCACGGGAGTCTCTAACACAACACGCAAAAGATGTAATATGGTTACAGTCATTGAACGCGGCATCCACGTTGCACTTCAACCATGTCTCGCGTGCTTTCTTTGAAACTGAGATGTTACCGTGCACTCTATTATGTCCTTGTTGCACAACTGGTGGTGAAGGATGTTTATGAACCTCCTGCCATTGCTGACATGCATCTAGTGCCGTCCTCCCAATGCTTGTTGAAGTATGATGAGCGACATTCCAAATGATATAATTACAAGCAGCCCAAATTTTCAAAAAAAGTGAAGCCACCCGACCAGCATTGTCTCGGCTTTCGGAACAACATATGTCAAAAACAAAATTTTCCAAACTGCTAACAATGCCAACTCGCGATTGGAGCACAGTCGAAAGCCCTTCCCAATACCAACTCTCACGAGCCATTGTACAACCCACAAAAGCATGCCAAACATCCTCAACAGCCGTATCACACCAGAGACGTGTCTGAACACACCCACTTCAAATCCTCCATAACAAATTACGTGTTTTGTGAGGGGAATTCACCTTCCAAATTCTATGCCACTCTCCTTCAACATGGAACCGATCAATATGTAACAACTTCATCATAACAAGTTTATAACCAGTCTTAACAATATTCCTCCTGTTACGTTCCATCATCCACGCTATTCTATCATTTTGAACTTCTGCAAAAATTGGTGTGTTGAGAATAACTTGAACCATATCATCTGAAAACAAAGATTCAAGCTTATCAGTATCCCAACTCGTTCCTCGTCAACTATCAAATCGGACCCATATATATATATATATATTTGGATTTATATAGTAGGAGAGGTTATAAATTTATTTATACAAAGAGTTATAAATTATTATAAACCATAAAATTGCTAACTTTTTATTTTTTTATTGAAAATACCCCTCTCTCTCTCTCTCATCGGTTCCTCTCACTAGAAACATTTGTATTCGATGTGTTAGAAATACTCCCTCCGTTTCAAAATCCATGTCCAATTTTTGCAATGTGCACTATTCATTTGACTTACTTTGTCCATACTTTTTAACTAATGTATAAATACAAATATTAGCATGATGTTGTTTGATTCGTCTCAACAAATATTTTCAAAATATTAAATTTTTATAATTTTTTACTTTTGATAATTAAAGATATTAACAGTCAAAATTGTGCATTGGCACATATGAAGTGGTTGACTTGGACATGTATTTTGAAACGGATGAAGTACTTAATATGGATACATCTCTCAATTGAAATTTGAATGTTGACTTTTCACTCTTTAGAAGTCTACCATTTTCCGACAAGAATGAACTATTGTTTGTTAAATAGCTTATTATTCTTCTTCTTTTTTTGACGTTAAATAGCTAATTATTCTAGCAACAAATAACAACAACACCGAGATTTCAATTTAATACAATATAATAAAGATGCATTTTGACAACATTAATAATGAATAGATACCATTAGAGATGAAGAAAAAAATTGTCGATAGAAAAGAGGACATTCTTCTCTCTTAAAAGGAAAAATCTACTTATACTTTCATTAATAGTATCAATGTACAAAGGCTATAATTTACAAATTCATTACTGAGTAACAATCATTAATGAATAGTTATCATATAGATTGAGCTATAAATTCTTAAATATATGTAAAGATCCACAAAAATGTCCACCTTATCCCAAGTATCCATGCATTGAAGAGATACTTTCCAAAGCCCAGTTGTGTTTCTCTCCTTAGGCTCTGTTTGGTAAGACCATAAAACGAGTTTATAGCTTATAGCGGATAGCTTATAAGCTCGTCTGACAAAAAAAGCTCTGTTTGGTAACAATTTTTTACAACGAGCTTATAGCTTATTTCATGAACTTCCATGAGCTTATAAGCTATTTTTCAGACGCTGCTCCAAGTAGCGTTTGAGCTTATAACTTATAGCTTATCATTTTTTCTTCCAATTTTACCCTTATTGTTTTATCTAAAAACCAATTCTACCCCTTTTGTAATTTGTTTAAGTTACATTTATTTTATTTTAACTAACATGTTATTGTTATGTTTATATATTTTTTTTCTTAAAAAAAAAAGTTTATATATTATTTTATTTTTTTTCAAAATGTTACGTTTTTACGTGCTTTTATATATGTCATATTGTTATGTTTTTTTCAGGGACATTACAAAAGTAGCGTAATTCATTATATTCATTGTTACGTTACTTTTTTCATTAAAAAAAGTATTGTTATGTTATATTACTGTCATTTGCTACAATAAATTACGTTTATAATTTTCTTTGTTAGTTGAATTTAACGTTCTTTTGTTAAGGTTATAGTTTATAATTTTATTCTTAGGTTTATAAGTTAAAATGGATAGATAAAAACATAGTTTTTTTTTTGCTCGTTATAAAACTTGAATGAAATAAAAGTTTAAAATAAAATCTTAGTGGAAAATAATACTAAATTTTAAGTATTCTAAATATTTTGTAAAGAATAAAGTGTTTTAAATATTAATTGTTGTAAATTTTATTATGAATTTAGAATGTCCTTTTATGTCATTTTACATTTATCAACTAGTTGAACCGCAAATTTAACCAAACACTCCAATTAGCTTATCAGCTATCAGTCATCAGCTATAAGCTATAAGCTATCAGCTATAAGTTATCAGCTAGCTTATCAGTTATCCGCTAATTTTACCAAACAGAGCCTTAGTATTCAACCATGCAAGATGCGGGACCTCTTTTAAGGAAAACCTCACATGTTTTTGCGATTAGCATTTGAGTTCAACACTAACTATCTGCACACCAAATATTTCAACATCAATAGGGTTTAAAAGTACTATTATTATACTCAATTAGCTTATACTCACTCGCATGTGATAATAACAATTTTTAAAAAATAATAACAATACTTTCAACATAATATTTAGAAGGCTTAAATACAATTTTGTTCTCATTATTTTTTAATTTAATAACTTTTGATACCTCAATTTCTAAAACTAAGTTTTTAATCCCCTATTTATAAAGTCAACGGAAATTTATGCTCCTCCGCCTCTTTAGATGACATGGAATGCTCCTTGATTACATGGGTCTTACGTGATATTGCCTAAATGTAACTCCAAGAGTAAAGAAATTAAAATACAACATGTAACTCCAAGCTCAAACATATATATACAAAGTGAAATTAAAATTAGCAAAAATATCATTTTCTTAACAACAAATTTTATTTAAAAATCAGATTCGTGCTCAAGACGAACAAAGAACGGTGATTCAGAGAATATTAACTAAAGTTATTCTTCCTTGAATTTTAAAAACATGTATATTTGATGTTCTTATACATGTATATTGGCAGGTAGATGTAACTAGCTAGTAAGTTTCACATTCCCATTTTGATCATCAAGACCTTCTTTTCCAACTTCAGATATACAAACCTTCATCACAAAATCAAAAACGAGTTAAAAAAGCATGTGTCGCCAAGATTGATGATAGTATCACGAAGAAAGGCCATTCATCCCCTACAAAAATGTATGTGTTTCTCCCGCATGAGAACCTAAGACGGAGTTGTCATGCGGGAGCAACACACACCTTTTGTGGGAGGTGGATGGCTTTTGTTCGTGATAATGACATCAATCTTGACGACACATGCATTTTTGAGCTCGTTTCTGATTTTGTGATGCATATTTATATATCTGGGGTTGGAAAAGAAGGTCTTGACGATCAAAACGGAAATGTAAAACTTAATAGCTACTTACATCTACCTGCCAATATACATGTATAAGAACATATACATGTTTGTGAAGTTTCAAGGAAGAATAACTTACTATTGCAACATAATAAACTAACTTTACTGTCGATTTGATTTGACGATAAGAAATAGTTTTGTTGATCGATCAGGTCTATGAAAAGGGAAGAAGAAAGGTATGATGGCCATATAAACCCTCAAACACAACAAAATGAACATATAACATAAAAAGCTGCATATGAGAAGTACAATCTTGAGAAATATATTTATAGACTCATGCTATGGTTTAAAGATTAATAATGTAATTGAACTATTTTTATTTATTTTTTGTGGAAATTTTTTTGAGTCAAATATGCATTTATTGAACGTGTAAAACTTGTGAATAATAAACATTGTTTAATTGAGAACTTTAAATTTATTTTGGAAAAAATATTGAGTCAAATATGTCATTAATTGAGCATTTTGACTTTTTTTTGGAAAATATATTGAGTCAAATGTGTCATTAATTGAGACTTTTGACTTTTTTCTATTGAGTCAAATGCGTCCTTTATTGAATGTGTAAAACTTTTGACATGGACCATATATATTTTTTAGTTTAATAATGATGAGTTGACAGTTCAAAACATCTTTGTATATAAAACAAATAAAAATATTTAGTATTGTCACATCAATTAATGTTTTTAATTTATGTGACAATTCTGAATGTTTTGATTAATTGTGTGTTCAAAGTTGTTTTGGACCGTCATCAAATAAACTCTTGTTTTTTTGGTGAGTTAATACAGATCAAAATTTAAACTCTTAAAACATTTTTTTAATAAATTCAAAATAAATTTCGGTATATATATATAAGGCTTAATTGCTCTTTTGATCCCTTAAGTTATTATTTGATATCACACTGGTCCCTTAAGTGAAAAAAGACCATTTGAATACTTTATTTATATCTTTGTTGTCTGTTTTGGTCCCTTAAGTGAGTGCACAGGTGAAAATTGAGGGATGATTCGGCTAATTAGTGATCGATGACATGGCAAAGACTAGATTTTAGAGAGAATTGGTATAAATATTAGAGAGAGACAGATAGAGAATCCACTCTCCATTACCTCTGGTTTATGCAAAATAGAAGAAGAAGATAAAAAGAAGAAGCGGAGGAATTGTGTTGGTTGGAAGAAAAGGAAAACGAAGTCGCATCATTCATTGATTCTAGGTAGGGCTGGAACTGAGTCAAACTTATATGAGCTCGACTCGACTTGATAAATATTAAATCAGTTCAAAACTTGACTCGAGTTCGTCATGAATTTTTTTCTAGCTCGAACTCGACTCGATTCAAACTCGACAAAAACTCGGTTCGACTCGATAGCTCGAATCAAATAAAGAGAAAAATAAACCAACAAAATAAACAAACTTTTTTTCTAGCTCGAACTCGAATGAGTGAATCAAATAATAAAACAAAAGAGAAAAAAACTCAAATGAATAAAAACAAATATTCAAACGGTCTTAAGACCAGTTAAATAAATGCAGTACTATGAATTAAACAATACACTATTAATCAATTCCCACAACATGTTAAACAATGTTTCTAGCTGCTCTTTTATAAGCTATATTGCTCTTTTTTGTTCAAGAGATGCTGATGTGGGACTAAATGTATTATCTATGGTCACGCTAGAATTTTTCTTTGATAGCTACGCTTAGTCAAGCAATTTTTATTTTTGTGAATTCATTCATGCAAATGTGGTATGAAAAAATAAGATATATGAAAAGGAACTCTTTTTAAATTAATTATATATATCAAGTTGGTTCATGAACCAAACGAGCCGAGCTATACATAGTTCAAGTTCAACTCATTTACTTAACGAACTCTATTTTTAACTCAAGTTCAGCTCATTTGATTCATGAATCAAGTCCAACGAAGTAATTATCGAATCGAGTCTCGAACTATTTTCGAGTTGGTTCGGTTCATTGCAAGTCCTAAATCCAGGTATCATCTATATCCTTTATCACCAGATCTTTGATAAACTTTTTAGGGTTTCTATTTCTGATTTTAGGATTGTTGTTTCTGGTATATGGTTTAGGGTTTGTTTGATGGTTTCTGGTTTCAATAAAGGCAAAATTTTAACCTTGTCTATATGTGGATTTGGGTTTAGGGTTTCTTTTTAGAGTATTTAAATAGTAGTGTTTCATGTGTGTTGATTTTTGTGCATATTTGTTTATTAGGATTAGTGAGTGGTAATGGAGGACCATTTCGAAGTGGTTATGCATCATAGGGGTGTTTTTAATGATTTTCTACATACTGGTTATGAGGGGCTTGAGATTACTTGGTTGTGTGACCCTGATTTGTGGTCCTATATGGTTTTATGATCCTATATGTTTTAGGGTATACTGAAATTGATTTTATATGATTTTATGACCCTTACTTTGCACATGAAATGCTATTGTTAGATGATGACAATAGTACTATTAGGGTTAAGTTTATAGAAGAAACTGATGGAAAAGCTTATATATATATATATATATATATATATATATATGTAGTTCACCAAGTATCCCAACATGAAATTATTGAGAACATAGAGTATAATGTAGCTGGTGATGAAGGGGTAGGTCTCAATGATGTTGAACTAGAGAGTGACAATGATGGTTCCACTGTGGTTGATAATAAAAGAGTAAATGTTATACGCACTGTAGTTGAAATCGAAAATGTATATGTTAACCCAATGTGGTTGGAATGGAAAGAGAAAAGGCTGGCCCACTGAGGCTAATGTAGAAGTGAAAAAGCAGGGTCCATTGAAGTTGAATTGGATAGTGAAAAAAGTGGGTCTACCGAAATTGAATTGGAAATTGATAATGTTGGGGCCAATGGGTTTGATGTGGAAATTGGGGAAGTTGGGCCCACTCAGCTAGTTGAGGGAGAGAGTGATCAAACTGAGACCATTGAAGAAGTTGGTATAGGTAATCTTCAAAAGCTATGTCGAATTCTTGGTCGCTTTCATTTGTATCAACATATGCAACCTTTTCCCTTTTGAACTTGTGAGTTCTTGCTTTCTCAGCCTTCAGTCTTTCGACCTGTCGAACTCTATCGGCCAGTTGGGCCATATCTCTTAAGTATTGAGTGTATATTTCTTCCTAGTGGAATAATCTTGGCCACCAGCGGCCATTTATACAAATTCATGTTAAGGCACAGAAGTAAAACATCTTGCCTTTAACAACCTGAATCTATTCAATTAATCTTCAATAGACTCAGTCAATCGTCTCATAACACTTGCTAATTATTTTAGACTTATCTTAGACTGACCCATGTAAAATTGTGGCTTAATTTCTATTTTCGTCCCTTAACTAAAATTTGGTCCGTTTTGGTATTTTAACTTTATCCCCGTTATATATTTTGGTCCTTTTCGGTAGTTTTATTCAAAAAATGTTAAGGTTTGTTAGATCTTCATCTTAGGTGGACCTTCTCTTTCATTTTCTTCTCTACTTCTTATCCACAAATAACCTCAGCACAAAATTATGCAAAAACCCAATTAACCTCACAACAATTGCTTTAAAAATAAGAACAGCAACAACAACATCCTTTAAAAATTGGATCTCTCACATGAACCTTAACATCACCACAATCATCAGTAAATTAGAAAACTACAACACCTTAAACATCAAGTACAATTATGCAGAATGAGCGATTCAACGATTTGAGTTTTGAGAGAATAGATTGAGGTCGCAAACACAAGAGAATTTTGGTTTGAGATTCATCGAAGGATGATTCAAAGAAGGAGGATTTGGATTTGGGAAATATATTTGAAGATTTTGGTTGATTTTCCAATTGTTAGTGAATTTGAAAATGAAAAAAATTGGAAAATAGGTACATGTGATAATGGTTATAACATTACATATCCATTTTTTTTTTTGTGGTTTTCTTGCTTGTTTTGGCGCAAGTTTAGGGAGTTTTTTTCCTTTTTTTTTTTGCAGCGGCTCCCTGTTTTGTTTTTGCTGGGGGATGCCTGTTTGTTGTAGTTTTATATTTGTTCCTTTCTTATATTCTTAAGAGGTCGGGTGCATTAATAAAATTGGCCATTTAAAAAAATATACAGATCCCCATCCTACTCTAAATTATAATTTGGTTCTGCCATTTAAGTCTTGAGTTGTGGCTACTGCTTAATGGTTAAGCATTTCTCTATATGGTTTTCTTTTATCAGTTTTCTGCCAGTGTTTGGACATTGTTTGGATTTAGTTTTGTTGAAGCATTGCTTACACATCTACTATGTCGGTAGTGATCTGTATAGATTTTTCACATAATTGGAGTTTTGATCCATTTTTTTTTCATTTTTTTTAAAGAAATTTTCATATGTTTATGAAAACGGTAACCCCCGTTTTAAAATTCTCCAATTTTGATCATTCTTTCATTTTCTTGAACTAAAAAAATAATGAAGTGGTGTATTTTAAATTAAGTAGCATACAACATGATAATTGCATTTTTTTTAGTCCAAGAAACATGTCTTCCATCATTTTTTTTTAGTCCAAGAATTTGAATTAAGGCTAAATTGCGTAATTTTAAAATTGGGGGAACGATCCTCTGAAAATAAGGGGATCAAAATTATAATTAAGGCTAATTTTTTATATGCATTCTTAATGAAAAGATAACTTTACCACTCTCAAACAAATATACTTTTAAACTTGATAGACTTGTTTTTATTTTCATGGAGCAGTAGAAGTGTCCTTTAATTGAGCTACCAAATCTAAACAAAACAAAATCTAGTAAAGTCTAAAAAATTCTTGTATTTTTGTAAGAAATATTTTTCATGGTATGTATATTATCCTCTTCACCAACCATTATTCTCATTCTGTCTTCACTACAAGCGCCTCAAAACCATCGTTATTGGTGGTCACGTGGTTTGGTTGGTTTCCCAAAACCATTGCTCCATACCCATATTGTTGCACAACTAGTACAGATGATCTTGAACCAAAATTATTTGATGCCAAAATGTCCCCCAAAACTCCAAGTTCTGGACAATCACACCAGTCCAATAAATTTGAAAAGACACGAGTGTTCCTACGATTCCCTTGTCCAACTATATATAAATTGCAACAAAATATTTCTAGCTCATTGAGGATTGTGGGAATATCTTCACATGAACGGACATCAACTTCTGAATAAGATATAGAATCATTGTTGTTCATCGCTGTCAATCTAAATCCATTCACATACTCATCATCTAACTCCTTTTGCTTCTCACTATCCATTACAATAGATAGTATGCCTTGTGCTTCAGCATGATTTGAGGTGTCTACTATTTCAGCTTCATCAAGCATGAGCATCCGAACCACTGATAATTGGGTTCCTAAGCGTCCTGCCATCCTCCATGCAACAGCTAAGGCTTCACGATCATCAGGACCTCCAACAAAGATCATACAAATATGAAAATTTATTTTCGGTAATGACCCAAGATCACGGTCAACAAATATTCCCACAGAGCAAGGTGCACTTTGCATCACATTGAAGTTTATATCTTTGTATGCAATACTAGTTGTTTGGAGTGCACCTTCTGAACTTAGTTGTTTGTGGAATGGAAGGAGAATCAAACTTGTACATTTTTCATTAGCCGAGTTGTATATGTCTTCGTGAATGGTTGCATAGTTTGACACAACATTTAGTGTTTGGACTCTAATAGCATCATAAGCCTCTCTTAATGCTTCAAAGGTACTATTAATGCTTTCTAACTCTATCTGGGAAGTTGTAAGATTTTGTGTTCCAGATTGGCCACTAGATTTTTCCATATGAGAAGCAACAAGGGCACCAACACGTCCAACGAGTTCAACAAGGTAAATTCCAAAAACATGTATAGGGGAAATTCTAGTGGCATTGAAATATTCAATGAGGCTAATAACCCCTACAGCCTGACGAGTATTGTGAACACATGCAAGAATCCTAAGCTCTGCATCAAGTCTGAGCTTTTGTATAGTCTTTAGCTTGTTATTCTCAAATCTCTTTCTGGGCTTGTATATGGCATTGATGACGGGAGCCACCACTATAGTCATTAGAAGAACTGCAGAGGTTAAAACAGCATAGGTTGGTGGAGAAAGAATCTACAAATACAGATTATAAAAAATCAAAGATTGAACTTTTATAATTTTGACGTGAGAGTTATTAAAAGAGGGAGTAAATAATAATTTTCAAGTAGATCAATACCGATTTATCCCAGGAAATATTGAGCATTATCAATGCAATGGCACCCTTGGTATTGAGAAGTAAGCCTAGAGCAAAACCATCTTGAGCACGCATGCCAAAGAAGAAAGTGGCAAACAAAGTGCTTAAAATCTTTGGAACACACAACAAGAGTATAATGATAAGTGTATAGGGCCAATTTGGCTGAAAGAAAATGAATTTCACCATGAGTTTAGATCCATTGCCACAAAAGTAGATCGGCGCAAGAAACCCAACACCAAAATCATTTGTCATTGACACGACCAAGTCAGCAAATTTACCGTGAGGTAAAATCAACCCGTATAGAAAAGCCCCAACAACATCATGTGTGCCAATAACATCTGCTATGAATGAGAAAACCATAAGGCCCATAAAGACAAATACTAATTGATTAGCATCCCATTCGTCTCTTTCTGTCTTGCGATCAATGACCTTTACAATGATAGGATGTACCGCAAAGATGGAAATGAAAATAAATATTGTAGTGCTTAACACTGTGTATATTGCTCTTGTACCATTAACTGAAAATGGAACAAATAATACGAATAAAATCCAAGCATATGTGTCACTGATCATGGCTGATGTTAATGCAACCTTACCAAGACCAGTATAAAGAAGTTTAAGCTCAGACAGGGTGTGGACTACAACTGGAAAACCTGTCACAGTAAGAACTAAAGTCCATAATATATAAGCATTTGGTGTATTTTCTTCAAGATAAGATCCGTCACCCTTGCCATACCATTTTCGATGTAGAAGGTATAAAGCTGGTCCCATCACCGATGGAAAAATTATCCCAAAAATTGCAATAGTTGCATCTTTCTTTTTAACATGTAAAATGGTATTCAAGTTTACCTCCAAACCACTTAGGAATGAATAATATATGATACCCATAGTTGATATAACTTCAACATTGATCATATTAGATGGAGGAAAAAGGTAAGAGACCACAGATGGTGCCAAAGTCCATAGCAATGGTAATACAAGACCAGCCTACATTTAATAATTGGAACACCCACAAATAATTACAATAAATCATTTTGTTTATAATAGAATGGAATATATATGCACCCAATTACTGTTGTGTCACTTGTTATATTATTGGTCAAATGCATCATATGGTTCTTTAAGTGTAATGTTTGTAACGGATCAGTTATTTTAATATGTTTTTTTTTAATTTTAAATTGGTCATTTATGTCAATAATAGTGTGCATCGTTACACTTCCGGTGATTCTCCGTTTGAAAAAAATACGAGTGTCTGTCATAATTGGTAAAAAATGAAGAGAAAACTAAAAAGCTCGGATGAAGAATATTAGTCATCATAGTTGGAGAATGAAGAATCAGATGAGGACACATATGATGACATTAAGGAGCACTATCCTTCTTTTGTATCACCAAAGAAGATGGTTATTTTTTATTTTTTTTGAAACATCATGGTTATCTTTCATACTTTATTAACTATTGTTACTACCAATAGATAAATTATACCTAGAGTGTTGAACAAAGATTTTGTGTCAGACATTTATATAGATAGTTAATGGACACATAAGCTTTTTAAAAAATAAGCAACTCAATCGAAGAGTAAAGGTGCATACTATTACCGACACATAAAATCAATTTGAAAATGACAAAATTAAAAGGATTGATCTAATACAAACGTTAAATCCCAGGATACATTTGACCTATATTAATTTTTAAAACATATCCATAAATATAAATATATATATATAGACACACACATGCATATTAAGATGTGTTTGTAGGTATGTGTAAAACTCGTTTTAACCAAAACTTATTTTATATGCTCAATTAATTAGGAGTTATTATGACTAATTTGTATAAAAAAAAGAAGTTAATACAACTTTTTTGGGAATGAATTAATACTATTATAGAATGAATTTATATACTTACGGTGATATGTGCAATGATGCGAGATTGATGAAAGGGTTTTAGGACAAAGAAGCAAAAACGAGACACAACTATGACGGTGATAATTGTGATGGCATTGTAGGGGACCCCAGTTCTTAGAACATTGTCTGTTTGCCATATTTTATTAGAATTAATCACATTTACTTTAAAATATGCAGGAGGCGTTGAATGCTTCATAATTATTTGCTTCTTTTTTGCTGGTACCTCCTCCTCCTTCTTCTTCTTCTAATACACGGTTTTTAATTATGTGTACGTTACGGTGGTCTTTGTCAATACTATTGTCATGGTGGTGGTAATGATTTTGTTTGTGTAAGAATTGAATAGAAATGAAATTTTTGGGAATGGTTGTGAGTAGCAAGGGAATGGTGATTTGATAGGGGTTTCCGTTTTTTCTGGTTTGGCAGTTTTTTCTCCCTCCCACATTTGTTGCTTTCAACTTCTATATTTGTTCAATTTATATTTTATCTTCTATATTTTCTCTTTCAACCTCAGATTGTTCCGTTGAAACCTCCACAACAATCACAATTGTTTTCACAAGTTCTCTCTTCAACATCCATTGCTATTTCTGATCCCCTACCACTACCAGCAATCAAATCTGATTGTTATCTTCACTCACATTTCACTAGGGTTTCATTGATTTTTGCTAATTGGTTTGTTTATTTTTAGCTCATATTGCACAAATCTACTATCTTCTTACCTCTTTCTTTACCACTGCAAAAGCATCGTGAATCCTCATCATCGCTGGCCGTTGTTGATAATTCCTTTTTGAAGTTTGTATATCAATTTTATACGAAATCGATGTTAACCGTTTTAGGTTGTTATAACATATAAGTCTTATTAGCGTTTCAGTGGTGCTTAACTTGTATTTGTTGATTTTAATGAGTATCTAGGGTTTCTAATAGTAGTTACTCTATTGAATTTCTATAACCTTTCAATTCTTTATCACAACCATAGTGATTCTAATTCTATTCATTTAGCATGAACTTTGTATATTTTGATAATAACTTTGTACCTATTAGGCTATTAACATGGACCCTAAATTTCTTAGAGCAGATATTTATTCAGGACATGATGTAAGTTAGTTGCTTGTTTAACCACACTCCTTCGGAGCGTAACTTGACTAAATTAAATCCTTTGTGCTATTTGCTTGTTTTACGATAAAACATATATAATATTTTATTTCTGAAAGCATAAAATATACATCGCAAACATTAATCGATTTTCTCATTTTAAATATTAATAAAAATATATCTTTATATATAAGTATCTAAATAATAAATAATGACTAACTCATTCATCTCTCAAGCGATTTCACATCAGATTCTCAATGAAATTCTTAACGGCGAAAGCTTTTTCAACTATTAACCCAATGGTAATATAAACAATACCTCTAATATAATAATACATATATCAACAAATATAAAACATATTTTATAGTTTACATAAACTTAGAGAAAAATAACTACTCCTCATTTTGGGCTTTTTGTGCCATATAACATCTTTAATTGTTTGGGAAACTGGTCCAACTTTATTTTAGGTAAAAAGTTGTTCAACTTTCATTCTATAAATATAAGCAGCATGAGTATATGAACATATGTATATTGTACTAGTACTAATGAACAAATTATTCATAACATAGTGGGGGCACCAACCCCCACACCTATACCCATAGATCCGTCCCTGATTCATGTATCCTATGAATGCACTAATACCGAACACAACACCAACACGTTAACATTACTACTAGTTTGAAAAAGGAAAGTAATATTAATTGAATTAGATCACATAACCCTGACATCTATCTGACACCGGACATACATTAAATATGAAGGATAAGTGCTACCTAGATGGTACCCTTGTAAAGTATAACAATTTTGTTTTTCAATGCTAAATAGAATAGAATGGTCTGTTTTTTGTTTTTTCTCTTTTAAAATTTACAATTTATTTCTGTAGAACGGCCATGTGGGATTTATGCTATCATGCTGTGTTGTCAATTAGGATGAAACTTTCAAGTTTGCTTCTTTGGAGTCAAAATATTATATATGACTAGTATCAACACTAATGTTTTATGTTGTAAGGTCATCCACTACTAAAAATGTAAAAATTAGTGAGGGAATAGAAGAAATCCCTCCCTAATTATGTCGCTAAATTTTGCGACCAATAAATTTGTGAGAGATTTTATTTTTTCTGTCATTGATTTTCCTTAATTAATTTTACTTTTTCTAGTAGTATGGACTTCTAGGTAGTGGTTCTTTTCCAGGGCCAGCTGGGTATCCTCCTCGCCCTTATACGGTTAGCTCACTTATTTGTAGTTATTTATTTCTCAAATCTCAATCATGTATGATTTTAATTTAATATGCTGATGTTATGGACATATTTGACATCATAAGCAATTTTATTAACTTCGAGTAATGTTATGGACTTATTTGTGCCTTTTGATACTTTCTAGGCTCCGCACTCACGTAGAAAAACTAATGACTCTTTTGATGGTGAAACTTTTGTTTCTTTGGAGTACACAAGTGGGGGCAGGAAAGAAGAGGAAATACAGATCAGAAGAGGAAACTTTTATTTTCTGCTTTTGGCAACTTGTTTTAGCTTCGGTTTTTGGATCATTTAGATGTTGAAGGTCATGGGCTGTATGACTCTTATGAGGTATTTTATTCTTATTTTTAAGCTTTTTTGTTGACTTGGACTAAGATTATCTTATTTACATTACATAAATGACATTTGAAGCTAGTGTCATCAAAAAGTGGCTACATTAGTTTGAAACTTGTACACTTTTGAGAAATGGTTTAGATATTTGCTTGGTTAGCGTTTCTTGTACCTAAATTTATTTGCGGTTATTGATCATTGCTTAGCTATATCAATGATTCTGAAATTGGTTTCGATTGAATTTATTTTATGAATTGTTTGTAGGTGAATTGGGGATCATAAGGCTGGTTGTGACAGTTTCTAAATTGTATCATCACCTTCTGCATAGTTCCCTCTTTTTTCTTGAAAAAATCTAAGGATTTAGTGAAAAATGTGAAGCTAATGCTGATTAAAGGTTTGAGAAAACTCTATTTTTGTACTTATTTTTTTCAAGAAACATTAACTTGTGGTTTATATTGAGTGATCATCACTTCTACATTGTAATTGAAATGGATATCTTGATTGCAGCATCAACTAGTGCCTTCCATTCCAGTTCTAAAGATATTTAACCAGTATAGTTTCCTCAACATGTTTTAAAAATTGTCACTTGATATGATAATAGCACGATCATGCCTACTTATATGTTTTGTACATAAAGCAACTTGAATAGTAGAAGCATAGATATCCTATTTACTGATAATAAATATTAACAACATAGTTAATGCATAGAGTTGCTAGAGTTAGATAGTCAAACATGCCCATTGTCAACTATGAGAGGGTCAAAAATTGTTAGAAGCTATTGTTATGAACAACTTTTGAGGTTGTTCATTAATGGAGGAAAATTGCTCTAAAAAAGGGACTAAAAGCTATAACTATAACTATTCTAACAAACTAAATTTTTCATTCATTCATTTGATAATAATTACAATGACCAAATCATTATTTATAACATTGACATTCCAATGACTCATCACAAAGGATCTCTCTAGATCCTTCTAGAGAGCAGAGTCATCACCTAATATAACTTGGATTTATACTATTCTAATGGTCCTATCTTAGATCATTACAGCTATTGTGTGAGATATTTGATCCAATTCCTCCACACCTTGAATTGTGGAGGATCAAAATTCATTTTAGCATTGTGCTCGATTTACTATTTATAGGTTCCCACTTAATTGTACTTTTAGTTCAATAGACTGATCCGAATATTGTATCTTAGAATACAAAACCTTTGGGAAGAAGTTATGAAAAAGAAAAAAGGAAGTTATCCGGTATGATTTTATCCTCCTTCCATCTCGGATCTGATTTTCAGTAACTTTTCCTTATCAGTTGGTTTCTATATTTGAGTAGCTTGTATGTTCTGTTGTGTAGTTATTGTGATTCTAGTTGTTTTTGTGCTTAGGATCGGGTAGGATTGGTTTTACTTTTATACCTCGAATTTACTTTTATTTTCTTTTTGTTCTTACACTCCTTATAAATACTTACAGCTAGAAGACTTTTGTTGCTTCAAGTAATGATATTAAAGATGGTGTTGCAAGCTTGTTAAACAATTGAAACTACAGCCAAGAAGATTTTTGTTGCATTAGGTTGCTTAGATCCCTCATGGCTAGTTTTTTTCTTTTTCTTTTTTGAAAATTTTGGTGGATAAAGTGATTAGTAGGTTTAGTTTTGATATCGTATTTCATTGACTTGTTATCCAAAATAGCTTATCCAAATGTAGTATTGTGATTTGTTTCGATTGTGTAAAAATATATGCGATAGATTCTTTGTGGTGATGAATTGAATACAAAAAATATTAATATATTTTAATCAAATCAATAAAAAATTTGGTAGATTTACAATTTTTTAGTCTAGTCAACTTTGGGACACTTTTAAAACTTCTCAAAAATTTAGATTTGACATTTTTTTTATGTTACTGATAATACAACTTTGAGACATTTTTTACAACTTCTCAAAAATTTAGATTTGACACTTTTTACATTTTTTTATAATGTTATTGATACAACTATAAAGTGTTACTGAAGCTTTCTAGTAACACGGACTTTACCTAACAATTGTTCAAATGTTACCAAATTTAATTAGACAATTTTCCTGATTTAGTTACAATTTTTCGATTATTACTATATCTCAATTATGTTGTAATGAACGGTTAATTTAGGTTTGTGCAATGCTGGTATATATGACCTATGTGAGGTGGTGTTTGACGAAGATTGGGGATTGGTGGTGAGATGTGGCAACAGTGTACAGGAATTCTGTTGTTTCTAGAATGGGGAAACTACGTGGCAAAACATGAGATTTGAACCTAGATGTTCAATATGTCACTACTAAAAACTCTCGTTTTTCCTGCGGATTTACATGCGAAATCAATTCCACATGAACACCTGAGGATTTTGCTGCGCTTTACATTAGTCAGACGTAGTTTCCTGCGGATTCTCATAAATATCCGCAGGTAACAGTAATTTTGCTGAGGAGTTTCCTGCGGAATTACTCCCCAATATTTTCAACGTGCCCCTAGGAAATTCTGCAGGTATTGATGCGGATTGTCCTGCGGTTTTTCATACGGTCTTTCCTGCTAATGTTCCTGCGGTTTCTTTATTTTGTTGAAATTTATAATATTTTGAATTTCGTAATTTTAAATATTGAAAATGGACTCTATAATTTTAAATTTAAGTCCAAATCACATATATCCAAATAAAATGTCAAACTATTATGTCGATTTTTTTAATATATTTTTATTTATATTCAATATTAAAATATTTTGAGATATAACATAACAGTACAACATTTTTTTTTTTTGAAATAACATAACAGTAGAACATAAATATTGATCGAAAGCCCAAAAAATCATATGTGGAATAGAACAGATTCATATCTATTGTGTATATTGCCTTCCTTCCTCCGTGTCTCTCACTTACTTGACATATTTAGAAGTGGTTAATTGCGACGGATTACAAACATTAATGCCACTATCATCTGCAAAGAGCATGGGTCATCTCAACGCCATGAAGGTATTCAAATGTGAATCTCTACAGGAAATTGTAGAAAATCAAGATGAAAATGGTGACATTGTTTTCAGACAATTGAAGGCCCTAGAGCTTGTGTCTCTGCAGAGCCTCAAAAGTTTCTGCAGCCCCAAGACTTGTGTTTTCGTGTTCCCGTCAGGGCCGGCCCATAGCCCGTCGGGGCTGGGCTATGGCACCGGGCCTCATTATTTTTGGGGCCCAAAATAATTTTTTTTATATGCAAGACATTAAAGTAATGGTTATATATCTATTAAAAGTGAAAAATATCAATCTGTTCAACATGCTTTAGTGGCGTATACAGTTCTTGTTGAATATGAGGTTGTGAATTCAAATCCCACCAAAGTGTCTCTTTTAATAAAAAAAATTTAAAATGACTTAATTTTTTTTTTGGGGGCCTAAAATTTGATTTTTTTTGCATCCTTTATAAAATTAAAACGGGGCCTATGAATTTGTTAAGACGACCCTGGTTCCCGTCATTGGAGAAGTTGGTGGTGAGTGTATGCCCCAAGATGGAAAGTTTCTCTGAGGTTAAGATCACACCACTTTTATAAAAAATATATGTTCTACCTGAAAAGGAAAAGAGATGATGCTGGAATAATAATTTAAATGGTACCATAAATTTTATTTTCAACGAAAAGGTAAGCGCTTGTGAAACTATTGAATGAATTTCCATTTAGTTGCTCTCTTTTTCTTTATAGTTTAGATTGAGTAAATGATAATCTTTTCATTTATGATGACTATAGTTTGCTGCATATTGGAAAAACAATGGGTGAAATATGGTATATTGATGATAAACTTACATTCGATATTTACAGAAATTTTTTGAAGGCATGGACGAGATCAATGTTGCTGAACATCCTGAGCTCCAAGAGTGTTGGTATGGTAACCCTTGTCTGCAAAACAACTGGTTTTATAGTTTGAAAACTTTGGAGCTGGAAAACTGTAAAATTGAATCATGTGCAATTCCATCCAATAGTTTGCCAAATCTCGCTTTCCACTCTGGAATGCCCCGCCTTCAACACATTACCAATATATTATGTTTAAAGTTAAAGCTATTTCAAAGTGCACATCTGGAAAATGATACTGAAGGCAGTAGTACTTCAATTTAAAAACAATCCTTCTTCAATTTACAAACAATATTAATACATCCTGCTTCTGCTGTATCCTTCTCCTGTCTAAAAGAATTGGATATTACCGAATGTCAAGGACTGGATTATTTATTAACATCTTCGGTAGAAAATAAGTTGATGTACCTTGTGGACATCAATTCAAGAATTGTAATACAATGACAAGGATAGTGGAAAGGGGAGACACTTCAGAAGAGGTCAAACTTGAGCAGCTAGGATGGGTAGTTCTAAATTCGTTATCAAGCTTGTAATTATTTTATTCTGGCAGTGAAACTTTGCAATTACCAACTCTGGAACAAGTAGACATATCGAATTTCCCTAATATGGAAATTTTCTCTCGAGGATCAATAGATGCAGAATCTATTAAAACGAATCAAATTGATGATGATCTTAACATGTCTGTAAAAATGACGTTTCTGCACCAGGTAAAGATTTCATCTGAATCAATTGATATTTCTTTCTATCATTTTTGTTACTTACTAATTTTATAATGTTAGCTTGAAAGAAATGTTAGCCATATACATTATGTGTGTGCTCAAGAAAAATGGGATCTGGTTCTGTCAACGTTCTACTTCGTACTTTGATTTAGAGAGATGTTATATTTTACACCTCAGTTGACTGATTTCTTCATTTTATATGTAGGATGTTTATATATGCTGATTTTTATTCACAATTGAAAAAAAAAATGTGAATAAAAATCAGCATATATAACGAACAATGAGGTAAAATAACGAACAAAATTGATGGCTAGAAGAAAAATTGGCAAAATAGAATGCAAGATTTAGAAAAAAGGAAAAACTTAGAGCAGTGATTGAAACTCTACCGTATAAATTAAAATAATATGCATGCTTGCATAGTATCAAGAAATTTCTTGTCTTCACTCTTGCAGGTCAAACAAGATCATTTAGTTATCGGTGATTCCCTTCTGTTTCAAAAGATATGGCTTCTATCAATGCCAGTCACGGATTCTTTGCTCAGCAATTTAAAATCGTTAATCATGGAAAGGATGTGGATTTTTAACAAATGCAACAATACCTTCTCACTTACTTCCCTCCCTAAGTAACTTGGAATAGCTGCAAGTGCGGAAATGCAACTATGTTTTGGAAATATTCAATCAAACGAAAATGAACAATATGGGACCTGCTTCTGATCCCATACACATTCGTCTTAAAAACTGATTTTGGAGCAGTTGCCAGTCCTGGAGCGTGTTTGGAATGATGATCCACAAGGAAGTCTTACCCTCCCATATCTCAAGGAAGTTTTAATTGATGGATGTGAAAGCATAAAAGTCTGTTTCCTGCATCTGTGAAAATGGATCGACTACAAATTCTTCATGTGAAAATATGTGACAAGTTAGTGGAAATCGCTGAAAAGGAAAACATAGCTGCAGAAAAAGCCAATGACAATTGTTTCCCCGGTGTAACATCGTTGAAGTTATGGAATTTGCCAAACCTGAGGTGGATATATCCTGGGATGGGCATTCTAGAATGGCCTAAGTTGAAAGAATTGGATATTTTACATTGTCAAACTCAGCAGTTTTTCTTAACAGAACGGAACGCTTGTGTCTTACTTACAAAGGTATGGTTATGAAAGCCCTCACTGCATCCCTTTTTCTTTTTTCTATTTGTAGGCAAGATGGGCTAACACCCTAAACAAAATTAACCAAACTCTCAAACTAGAAAGCATGGAAACATTCTCGTAAAGTAGACCTTTTTTTTACGCAGTAAATTTGATTTGTTAAAGTAAACCTTTTTTTTTTTGTTACAAAGCTAAGAGAGAGAAAAAAGCGAAAACAGCAAAACTAAAAAGAAAGGAGGTCTGGTAATCTTGATGGAGGAGAGGTGTGAACCACAAGCCCTCGGGAAGAAGTACCAAGCTCTAAGATTAGATAAGAATTTCATCATAACTATATCTTTCAAGAAGAGTGAAAGTTAACTTCATTTAAAATAGTGACTTTTTTTATATATTTGGAAATTTATTATTAAAGAACCCAAAATGTTGAAAATGTAGTTGTTCTTTCATGATGTTGCAAAACAATACGATATATTGGTCACAAATAGCAAACTTAAAAATGGCTTTCTGCATGACTTTTTTGTTTTCACATTTATGCAATACAATTGACTGCAAATAAGGAGAGAATAGAAGAAACACTGCAAATAAGGGTGTTTTCCCATTTTCACTTTCTTATTGTTTTCTTTTCTTTTACCATTTTGAGATCTCAACTTTGCACCTCTACGATTTTGTAACCAAATCCAACCCTACAAATTAAATTGGCATCTTTCTCATGTCTTAACCTAATTTTGAGTATAAATAGAAACACAAAATGAGGAGAGAGTTGCAAAAACAGAGAAAATGATAACCAAACACTAAGCTACGGTGCAACAAGACAATGTGTATGACACTAATTCTTAATCATGCAATTTAGGAGATTAGGTTTCGAAGTTCATGAAGGTGGAGCCAAAATAACTATTAACTATTCCAAAACTCATAACCGCATGAAAGTTTAAACATATAGTTAAACAATCATATCATATCATATATTTTAGATCTACGATCCTTTATGAAATACAAAACATAAGTTTTATTACTATATGATCATATAAAAAGCAACATTTGATAATTTAAGCACGAGAAATAAGTGCAAAGGCGATGAGGTTCCTTAAGTGCTCCAATGGTTTCTCCAACACAAGAGCTGCAAAATTGTAAGAAACCGAACCATTGTTAGCGGAAAGGGTGAGACGGTATTTCGTCACATCGTCCACGATATCAACTACACCATTGATGACTTTCTCAAAAATCAATTTTGTCTCGTTATTATGCTTGTTGTACTCAGTAACAGCAAAATTACCAATGTCGATCACATGTGGATCATTGATGTCGGCGCGGCTAGAATTACGTAATGCTTGATTTGTGGCCAATGAGGCAAATAAAATAAAGAGGATAAGAACAATGGATTGAAATCTCATGGTGCTTGTATTGTAGTAATTGATACTTCACAAATTGTGTTGGATTGAATAAACCTTAGTCAGTGAAGTTGTTATATAATACAGCACTGCCGGCCAAATCCTAAATTTCTTCGGTTTCTTCATTAAGTTTTCTTTGTTTTTCAAGTCCAAGTCAATCTTCTTCAATTCCCACTAATTAATTGCCACATATTGAATTCACTTCACCCAACCGATAACAATTTCTATTCTCCAAAATCCACCCTCAACTTCCAAAAACAATTCAAATTCTGCTATGTAAGCCTTGGTTTCCTCACTAAATTGTCAAAGCTGCAATTTATGTGAACAAAATTCAAAACTTGAAAGTGGTCTGGTGTATGCACTATGGGGTCCAAATTAACAATCCATACGAAAAAAGAAAAATGAGAAAATCTGGTGGTCATAGCTTTCTTTTGGTGAACGCTGGTAATAGCTATTGACAAAAATTCTAACATAGTATGTTATTCAATAAATTTACAAAAAAAAATTTGTTTATAATAGTGACCAAAAGGAGATATATCCCTTTTTTTTCCTCAAAATCTAAAGAAAAAAAAAATTTCACTATTGACCGAAGGATACCTGATATTTGATGCTTAACGAGCGTAGAAACTTGCTTCCTGACGATTTGCAATGATTTGGGACGAGAATTTTGACCCCAAAAATCTCACTTTTTGGGTTTTTGAAGGTGGAGGGAAAGAAAATGGTGCTTGGAGTTGGGTCTTTAGTCTTTAGGCCCATTAGGGTAAGTATCCTTTAGATTTCTGCTCTTCCCCTAGCACAAAACACTCGCGCCCAACTGAATTGACAAATTTACCCATGTGCTACTTAAGTAACACTGCATTACTGTTTCGGTACAAAACCCATCAGTCCATACTCCAAGCACCATTTTCTTTCCCTCCACCTTTAAAAACCAAAAAGTGCGAATTTTTTAGGGCAAAATCACCATTGCAAATCGTTAGGAAGCAAGTTTCTACGCTCATCAAACATCAAATATCAGATAATGTGTTGAAAATTGGCTTCAAATTATGAATGCAGAAAGCCCAGAAATCGTGACACGATTTGGCTTGGTATTAAGCATGTTTTTTGAGATGGAAAATGGTGACACGAATTGGGAAATCGTGACACGATTCAACAACTTCTTCGACAAGTTTACCTGAAAGGGACTGGTCACAACGGTTGAAAAACATAAACGTGGCACGGTTGGACCAAATCGTGACACGATTTTGGACGTTTGTGACTAGTATTTAAGTGGTTTATGCAGTTTTTGAAGGAGAGCTGAAGCAAGAAGTTTAGGGTTTACAAAGGGGGGAACTTGAGGGTTGAGTATTTTTGTAAGGAGGGTCTCTTGGGTTGGGATAAACATTGTAATCACCTTGGGTGAGTGAAAATCATATGAGTGTGGGGAGTCAAGCAAAGGGTTGAGATTAGGTATAGGCTGATTTCTTGTAACCTTTTGTAACATCTTCTCATAGTGGATTGGAGAGCTGCTTTCTTCCCCATAGTAGGTCATATTGGCCGAACTGGGTTACCATCTCTTGTCTGTTTGTTTTCCCTTTAAGCTTCATTATCTCTTTATGCTTTGTTAGTGTTAGTGTTATTGTCGTTAGCTCTACACTTAGTTCCTTTTAGGTCTGATTTTTGTTATTGTTGCTTGTGTTCACTTTGATTGTGATTACCACTTCCTTTGCTCCACACATCTTTGTTATTCATTGGTGTGAGACTTGAGTCCGAATTCACAACATAATGTGTCATCTAAACTCATCTCATTTTGCTGGTTTTTGTGTTTGGTTCGTCTGATTTTTTGTAGGGGATAAGGCTTGGCGCAAGTTAACTTGCGCAAGAGTTAAAGGCTGCGTGACTTAAGTCACGTAGGAGTTAAGGGTTGCGTGACTTAAGTCACGCTACTGTGTGCAGTTTTTTGAATTTTTTGCGCCACTTTTGTTCTTGGTTAGCTTGTTCCATAAGTTATTTATTTATTTTTCCTTTGTTATTTTTTATTCAATAGATATATAGTGATATGGTTGACAATGTGGCAGGTGATGACGTTGAACCGAAATCGGCCAAAAATGAAGCTTACAGTGATGATTCCAGTGTAGGTTCCGGCGATGTCAAACCAACCGTCAATTAGAAACCGTTTAAAATCAAAATTCAATTTCAAGCTCGTATTGGTATAATTGAAGAACCTACACCGGTACCTATCGGTGTTGTTTGTAAGGTTCGCGACACCGCCTCATTTTTACAACAAATGCACGATGGAGAGAGCGAGAAGAGTTACTTGGTTGGGTTTGTCGACAAGGGGAAAGGGCCGGATTTACTGTTTGTATAGATAAATCAAGTTTAAAAAGGTTGTACTTGACGATGCAATGTGAAAGGAGTGAGATATACAAGCCACCTAAGACGAGGAAGAAACCGAACCTTGAAGGCATCGGCTCAAGGAAATGTAATTGTCCGTTTAGGTTGAAAGGTTTCTTTGATAAGGATACAAATGATTGGTGGATTGCAATGCTTTGTGGAATGCACAACCATGACTTGGAGGAAAAGTTATTCGGGCACCTTATTACGGGTAGACTTGGTGCGGAGGAGAAGAAAAAAGTTATCGACATGACAAAGAGTTTGACGGTGCCTCAGAATATTCTCAACAATTTGAAGCAAAATAACAAAGAAAGTGTGACTACTATCAAGCAAGTGTACAACATGCAAACAAGATGGTGCAAGGGGGAAAGAGGTGACAAGACGGAGTTGCAATATTTGATCTCGGAGTTGGTGGAGCATCAATACGTCTATTACACAAGATGAAATAATGAGGAAACCACTCTTTAAGACATATTTTTTTGCTCATCCGGAGTCAATTAAATTGCTCAACACTTTTCCGACTGTTTTGGTCATGAACTCCACTTACAAAACTAACAACTACCGAATGCCGTTGTTTGAGATAGCCACAAAGCTTGCCATCAAAATTGCTGAAAAAGCCAAAACAACACCAAAAGTAAATAGCCAAGAGACTAATCCCCCATACCTCCTGAAAATAGGAGAGGCAAACAGTAACCTAGCCACACCAACTATGACCAAAACAACACAGTTGCGCCAACATCCACCCAAACCAGCAGACCCCACCACATAGCAACAACAAGCCCCTTCCCTCCCCTTTATCTTCTCAACCAACCAATCGAAAACAATATTGCTACGGCAGATCAGACACCCGATGAAGATCTGGAACGGGAAAGAGGGTCACCGAATCAAGCAAAAGAAAAAAAAAACATGAAACAGAAAATTGTGGGTCCGGAGCTTCTGGAACACAAGTCGCTAGCACCAAATTGTGTCTTGATTACATATAGTGTCAAAAAAAAAAATTGGTTAAATAGCTTATCGCTTCTCGAACCTCGGCTCCTGCATATAATAATGCATCATCCCTGCCATGCTCACAGAAACATGATATCATATTTTAATTCTAATTTATAATAATACATTTAAATAAGCGAAAAATTAATATGTTCACTAACAAGTTTATATCACCGAAAATGTTAAAAAATTTATAATTTAAACCAAATAATTAAATCTAATATAATAAAAAGATAGTAGGCTTACAAGACTTCTCTATGGCAAGTGACATGAGTTTTCATAGCTAAATAGACTTTTAGATACTTTTAGGCTAGTAGAAGATGGGATTAGAATTCCTGTTGGTTGGTTCTTGAATTAGATATTGCGTTTTTTAATTAAAAAAAAAAAGTTTTGGCCTTCTCTATTTTGAAAAGGCTGGCCTAGCATGAGTCTCACGTAGGCTAAGCCATATGCTCATGTCACTTGGCATGACTTATTTCCACCTTAGTTTTCACATTAATAAACATTTCACATAAAAAACGGTCAACAGTGGGCATTTCAAATAAAATATGCGAGACGTTTAGAATATGCAAAAGATAATATCATTAGTATTTTGCCTGTAACATGAACATCCAATGTGTTTGTGTGACTTAATTTGAATATGCCAAGAAGAAAACTTTTCAAGTTGGTGACTTAATATGAATATGTCATTAAAAAAAATTTATTAACCATATATCTCAACATTTGGTAAAAATAATCTTCAAATTAGGAAGGAACATTCGAAGTATTCATAATATTCAAATATAAAGCTAGTAGGTTAAATTGGCATTGAAGTAAAATGTTGTGGCAAAAAGGCAAAGCAAATACAAAAATCAAAATGGAGGGGCTGCCTTGAAGATTTAAAAGAGCTTCTTGTAACTTTCCAATTCAGATTGAGCTTCTGGAATTTGATCTTCAACACTTTTCAACTTGATTTGATCATCAACGAGGCGCTGGAAAATTGATTTAACTTCTTAGTTAAAAGATGCAATCTTATCTATCTCTTGATCTTGAATCTCAGCAATTTTGGCCCTATCTTCTTGTAGTTTTGCAATCTGAGCATCAAGAGAATTGAGTTGTGTTTGGTGGTTTGTGAAGGAAGCCTTTAAGGTCAATATTTTCTTTCTCGTAACCTTCAATGACTCATTATCTTGGTCAGTGCCCTTCTTGGCTAAGTCTCGTTCCTTTTTTTAAATTTTTAAGTTTTTGAAGCATCCTCACAATGTTGTTGAGAAGGATAACAACAACACCGACTTGTTCTAATTCGAGAGAGGAGAACGCGTCAGCATTAGCGTCAATTTTTTCCTTGATTACATTGAAGTTAACTTTAGGAGTGAGACCCATGATCAGTTTACGTTTACGGTTTAAATTCGGGGCTTGGCCCATGATCAGTTTAAAGATTGTCAGTTAACGTTTTAAACACGGCTAGGCCCATGATTGGGTGAGTTTTTCTCAATTTTGAAAACTAGAGTGGGTGTTTGAAAACTAAGAAATTCTTACGCAGTTTTCTTCTACACCCAAATTGCCATAAGTCTTTTAAGAATTTTTAACTGCTTCTTTTCTTTTGCTTCAGCTCTAAAAGCTTTGCTCCATTTTGCTTCTTCTTTCTTTTGCTTATGCTATGAGGATCAGAGGTACATGGTTGTTTTCTTAACCAGAAGCTTGATGATTGAGGAGAATCATGCTGCTTGACTAAACGATGGCTTTGTCGACAAGATGATGTCTTTAGTCGTTAACCAGAAGCTAGCTTGTGAATCTTCATTAGATCATAGAAAATTATATATGTGTCGGTTGTAATAACATACACAAATGATTTTGATTGAAAGTTTGTTTTGTTGTTCAATTATTCAAATCTAGATAATTTAAGTCGAATCCCTCTTTTGGCTTTCTCATCTTCCTTGTTTATTCTGAATCTCAGGTCACTCCCCAGTTGAAGCTACTGTCGCTTGGTATGGAAGAAGTCACGAAGATTGGGAATGGAACACTTTACATTGATCTCCTAGAACTACAGTCCCTCAAATTGAAGTGCTTCATTGATGGATCGGATGTATTTAAATTTGTTCTCAATTCAAGCTTAGCGCCAAGTATTGAAAATCTTGTGGTGGTTCATAGTAGCTTCAAAGAGATATTCCCTTCACAGGTAACGCAATATCATCGCATGAGTAAACTCCTTTTACAGCTTAAAGAATTGCGGCTTCAGAATTTTCCGCAGCTTAAATCCATAGGGTTTGAGCACTCCTGGATAGAACATTTTGTTGGACAACTAGAAACCATATTGGTTAAGGAGTGTGCTTGTTCGACAAATTTGATCCCATCCATTATGCGAGTATCTTTCTCCAATTTGACAGAGCTTACAGTAGAGGATTGTTATGGATTGGAATACTTGTTTTCATCCTCAACCGCCAAAACCTTGCATACACTAAAGGAGATGCATGTAACCAACTGTGGATCGATACAAAATATACTGGCCAATGAAAATAAAAATGAAGATGGAAATAGTATCACATTTGGCGAGCTTAAGTTGTTGAATTTCTTCTCCTTACCAAAACTTGCAAGCTTTTACTCAGACAGTTCCGCTTTGAATTTCCCATCCTTGAGAAAAGTATCCATCAGTAAATGCTACAACATGAACAAATTCTGTTCTGGTTAGGCAGTAACGGAGGAATTGGAGGTGACAATAGATGGAGTATGTATGAGGAAGGCGCTTTATATTTATAGGATGAGTGAGCAATGGTCTGATGAAAAAGAATGCAAGATTTAGTATAACATCGACAGGTTCCCGCGATGTGTAAGCCCTACTTTTAAGTTTCTGTACTTGATTAACATGGACATGCAATAGAAAAAAAGACCAGAGATCATAAGGGATTGAATTTTAGGTTTCAATCAAATCACACATAAAGATATTCGTGAAGATATTTTAGGAACTAACCTAAGGTATGATTTGATTGGATGTATCATATATGTGAATGTATTTTGCACTGTGCATAGAAATTAAGGTTCCGATCGCAACACACATGATTAGACTCAAGTTTTTTCTTTTTCTAAGGTTGAAATCAGTTTAGCTTTCTCCAACTATCTAATGTAATTGTTTTCTGAAGGAAAAGAAATGCTGTCAAGGTTTGGTGGTACTCGAAGAATGCAATAAGAGAAGAAGTCGAATATTGACAAATCAAGGGCTTTGTGTTGGAGTTTGGTATTCATGAATAAAGATTAATTTTAGTGTGTGTGGTTCTCATGTTATAAGTGTGTTAATTTGATGAATAAAGTTGAGGAGACATGTGTATGATTTTAAGTTTCAAGAGAGTAGTGTCGTCAATAAATTTGACAAGTATTCCTATTGGAGGCTTTGCATTGTTTCCAATGATGTCGTGTGTATATTCTAAAAGAATTGTACTTCACTAAGAATGTTGACAACATGTGTATACTTAAGTCAAAGGATAATTTTATCAATGAAGGTGACTGAATTTCGACAAATCCATGCGAAAAACCTCTAAATTTTTAAAACCCTCACTGACTTGGGCGTTGAAGTTCTTGTATACACTCCACTTGTCCACGTCTTTGTCTTGATCACCATGAAGTCAATTTCAATGTGAAGATAAACATTCAAATGTCTCTAAATAGCTTGAAAAGGATTATGAAATAGAGGTTTTGTAATAACCTACAGAGGCAGTTTAAACTTGGATCTTTAGAAAGCACAAAAGCTATAAACATGAAAATGATATGCAAGACGAGCAATAAACAAGTAAATGAAAAATTATTTTATCTGATAAAAGGTATTAACGAGAATGGTTTTCGAAACTTACAATCGTGACAGTGACAGTTTCTTTGTAAGTCGGTGTTTCTTAGCGAGATGAGTTTTTTTTGAGGGTTTTTGCTGGCTGATATCTTCATGGGGAAAGAGTTCATGTGTAACGATTGCGGTATGATTGAATGAGAATTGAAAATTCTAGGGTTAGCAACTAGGTTTAACGGGAATATTTTATAATTAAACGATTTACAGCAAAAAATTTAACATTTTAGGGTTTTTGCATTACCGAAATGCAAGTTTAGTTGAATCTATTTTACTCTTCAATTTTTCTATACTCACTTTTCACCTTAGACATGTGCATTTCTATTTGGAGAAGTTCATCTTCCAATCAAACAAAATAATATCCAACTTCAAGTAGCCATAAAAATACCTAAAAGTAGCACACAAATAAGATGATAGCTAACATTTCTTCAAATGATGAATGACATTGTGCACTACACAAATTCTCCAATCTTATTTAGTCATGTCATTTGTTGAGAAATTTCCAAGAAAGAATATCTACACAAGAGGAAACACATCCATAGAAAGTAAAAAAAATAAATAAAAATACAACTCATAAATGGATTGTGGTTTGCCGCTCCTTACCTACACCCATTATCTCTCAACAAAATATTTTATTTATAAAGCTGAAGGTTTTACAAGGAGAAATTTGCAAACTCTCTCATATAATTTTTGTAACGACAAAATTCCAAACCTTCTAAGCTACAATTGCAAACCCTGCCAACTACAATTTTTTATTGGAAAAATTGCAAACTCTCTCGTGACATACAACTTCCAGTAAACCCAAAATACTAGAGTTATTATAGTGAAGAAAGCTCAAATTAACTCGTAGCTCTTAAAACACTATATTTGCAGATGTCTAACTGTGCAAGTATACAATGTATCAAGTAATACTATAAAAAGATCAAACAAACAGGGACTACTAGAGCGCTATAACTTCCTATAACTTTTCAACTATAAAATTGTTTGCATGAAAAAAATCATTTATTGTCATAACAATAAAAGTAAATATGAAAAACAATAACAGTTTAAGAAAGTAATAAAAATGGCTTAAAAGTTCTCAAAGGTTAAATCGTGGTTTAAACAATGAATTGGTTATGACATAACTTTGCTACGATACATATAGATATAACTTTTTATGGTAAACTGGTGCCCTTAGGGATTTTCTAACTCAACCATCATGTTAAGCATGCGAAGACACATCTTTCAAGGTACAATCACATTACTTAACATGCAACATTACTAGGCTATGGCATCAGTAGCTCTCCATCTAGGGAGAGCATGGGTCGTGACATATAACAAGATTCTTACATAGATTTATGCACATCTCTAGGGAGAGCACTCTTTCTTGTTCTCGTCTCTATCTAATATTTAGGGACGTAACTCATAATAACCAAACATTTCCATTCCCATCTCATTCTGGTCTCTGGATATTTGGCAATAAAAATATAGTGAACGAATTTTACTTTTAAAGATTAGTGTTAAAAGTGTTTGTTAAAAAGAAGCATGAAGTTATATCTCCTCATATCTTAAGCAAAGAATATCCTAACCACATCATGTCTAGACCACTAAAAGGGGTTTAGCTCATGATGAACTTAACCACAAAAACAAAGATAAACGAATACATAGACGAAATCATGAAAAAGCTAGATAAATAAGAGTATGAAGATATTACACTTCAACTGGAAAAGAGGTGAGCATAAGTATCATCCAAGTAATCCTAACTCTAATTCACTAAGAACTAGCACTCATGCTCATTTATGAAGAAGATGAGATGGAGTGAGAACTCTAGTGGCTACTAGATGATGTGCGGTAGGCAAGTGTACCAAATCATTTACCAATTAATAAAGTGATAAAGTAGAGTATCGTATCCACATCGATCGTCGATTCGTCCAAACAATTCACGTTACTTATTTTAGTTTGACAATAAAATAAAAGAGGTTAGAGTTAGAGATTGCAATTTTTATTTGTTTGCAACAGAGCAAGTTGCCTGTTTTTGGTTGTAGAAAAGTAAGCAGCAGTTAGATTCTTCTTCGAATCCCCCCTATTTATTTGTTGGATATTAAATAACAGTCATGTCGCATTTATTTATCTTAAGTTGAATATACAAGCGATGACACCCTTGGGACGTTTCTAACCTAATCGGTTGTCAAGTTGCACCTGTTCATCGCACGGTGATCCTTACATGCGGGGTTTATACTATCTCGGTTGATTTCGGTTTATCCCTCCAATGTTTGGTTGCACCTACTGGTCACACGGCGGTCCTTAAATGTGGGGTCTTACCACCTCAAAGTAATTGAAACATAAACTTTATATTGGCGTTCTAAGATTTCCAAAGGCAATGAAGGTCAATGTTCTTGTAGGTCAACTCATATATGCATCTTACAACACTCATAGCACACTCTTCCTTAATTCTTAGGTTTTCTACAAACGGGCAGTCCTATCAGCGTCTACCTTACCTAGTGTTTAGAAGAATGATTCTAGTAGGTTTACTCCCTGCAATCGCTTGTTTCCTTAATTACTAACTAGTTACATCGTGAATGAACTGATTTTACTCAGTATTAGTAATGTTACCTCCTAAGTACTTATTACTAGGATCAACTCGCTTTCGGTCATTGATTAGACTTTTAACAAATCAATCATTAGTTAGACTTTAATTACCTATTAATAAACTTTCAAAAATACTAATGTGTCCTACGGAATTTTTACGTTATATTTGCACGAATAAGTAGATGAGGCCATTTGATCTGGCTCTCTTAATTTATTTTTTTAGCAGAATAACCCATTTAATTAATGATGCACATTTTCTAAAGGAATTCACAAATTACATATCTTGAGGTGGTGAATGGTGCACCTCCAAATCAAACACCGGTGCGTATTGTCTTATCTAATAGTTGTATTTACCTTTTTTTTTATACTAAAGATAGTCATTATCTTAACTTATTACTATAATAGTAAAGATAATTGTAGGCCATTGTTGGGGAGTGTTGTGAATTCGGACTCAAATCTCACATCAATAAACAATGATGTGTGGAGCAAAGGAAAGTAGTAACCACAACCAAACCAATCACAAGCAACAAGAATAATAACAACACCTAGATCTAATCTAGGAATCAAAGTGGAAAGCTCTAAACCACAAGCATAAGAAAGCAAGAAAGAAAACAACAAACACATCAAAGATTGTTGACCCAGTTCCATCCAAGATGATCTACTATGAGGAGACATTTAACTTTCCAATCCACTATCAAAGAGTTCTTACAAAGAGATATAAATGGGTTACAAGAAATTAGTTTAAACAAGCTCACAAAGAACAAACCTAATTTCTACCCATTTTCTCAATCCCACCAAAGAACAAGACACTCAATGATTTTCACTCACCCAAGGTGTTTACAATGTTTTCCAACTCAAGAGAACCTCACTACAAAGACACTCAACCCTAAAGTTCCCTCATTTGTAGTCCCAAGTTTCTCTCTATTCAAGCTCTCCTTCAAAATCTGCAAAGAAACACTTATATAGTAGTCTTCAGCTGTCAAAATCGTGTCACGTTTTTCCAAATCGTGACACGGTTGGTGCGTACGACCCAAGGTACGATCAACCTTATCCTGAAAACGTACCCAGCAAGTCGAAAATCGTGTTACGTTTTCCTAAAATCGTGACACGATTGAGCACCCAGAAAACCATGCTCACTGCCAAGAAAAATCGTGACACGTTGATGAAATCGTGTCACGATTTCTCTGTTTCTCCAAAACACAAATTGAAGGCATAAACAACGGGTGTATTTGTGGTTTTGACGTTGCATGTTGTTCATTGTCGTACGCGTCGTATAGGAAGAGTGTCGCGCTATATAGCACCACTCATAAACTCAATAGGATTATCAATTTCCCCTTCTCTTAATAATTAAAGACTTAATTTCAAAAATAATACTTAACGGACTGAAAAAGCCTTGTCAAAAAAGATGAAGACTATAAAGTATTCCCATTTGTAGATGACACGTTAGTAACTACCTTATTTTTGTCGTTACAAAGCAAAGATTCGCAGCACAACCTGGAAGGTTCACATTGTCCTTTCACATTATGTATTAATACTACATTATTTTTTTTGACGTCATCCCAATGATACAATCACGACAACATCATCATTCCATCAGCACACAAGTCTCACATCTTCAACGGTCAGATGCCAAGATTTTCAATGTTGATACTTTAATATAATAACAAAATATTCTCTATGTCCCATTATATTTAGATGTAGTCATCGTTTTTCTTCGACTAATCTTGTGGTTAGAAATTGAATTTTCTTAAGGTGAATAAGCGGTGTATTTGGAATTCGTATTATGTAGAATGCAATTTTTTTACCAACTAAATTAAGTTTACATGAACGATTTAATTACAGTTTTAATCCTCTATTTTAACTCACTTACGAGAGTGTGGTCCATCCATTTTAAAATTGCATAGTTTTGATTCACTTTCATATTTTTGGACTTATGATAATGTGATATATTTTAAACGAAATTTTATGCAATTTGATAATTTGAAATTATCACTCATCATGAAATTACGAGAAAACGCTCTAACAACTTCAATTGAAATATGACATACGTTCACTCTTAAGTTAAACAATCTAAAAGAAAGACCAAAACTTGGTGATTTTAAAATGATGGACCACTATCGCGAGTTAATGAAAATAGGAGTATCAAAACTTTAATTAAGTCTAAATATTTATAAACAACTGGTAAACTTTTACATAAAACCTATAGCAACGTATATCAACGGATATATGGGTTGGCCAAAACTATTAAATATGTGTAAAATGTCGTTGCTATAGTTCCGAAATCTTTAGCAACAAGCAAATATTTGTTGGTAGAAGCTATTGGGACGACATCTTTGTTGTTGGTGTAAGCAAAGTATTGTAGACGGAGCAGACCTCCGTTGGTATAGGTTTTATGACCTATACCAACGTTTTTTGGACTTTTATTGACGGTTTCTGTCGTTGCTAAATGGCAAAAAAAAATTAGTGTAGGTAAATAAGATTGAATTTATTTTAAAATAATTCAATGTAAAAATATGACATAATATTGAATGATTGGATAATAAATACATAAGTACCAAAGTGCCCGCAAAAAAATCTTCAAATAATTGTTATTTCTAGTTTTTAATATAATAATAGTTACTTTATTTATGAATTATATTATTTCAAGTAAATGTTTTTTTCAAATTTACATTTATGATGATGAGGAATAACCGATAATTAATGATGTTAATTTGATAAAACCCTAATTTTATTTTTCTTCATTCATAACTTGTTATTAATATTTGTGTGAAATAATCTACTTTGATAATTTTCGTGAAACCAAGGGAGTAATATGCTCTAAGATTGAAATTGGATTACTTATTTATTTTTTGTTAATAAGATAGAGTATTTAATTAAAAGAAGATAGATTATTTTATTAAGAAAGTTCATCGGAAGATTATTTATCGTTTTTTTTTGTTGTTAGAAAAATAGCAAGTTGGAGGAAGCCAGAAGGAAAGAGAAGAATAATCTACAAGTTTCTAGGTTAGTCCAACTTCAATCAAGATGGCCATAAAAGGAAAGGAATAAAATATATATTTTCCATATATGTACATCTATATAAAGTAGCAAGTGAGAGAGTTGATTATTATTTAGAATATGGAGAATCAAGGCAAGGCAATGGAGGAGGTTGTGAGAGGGCATGAGTTGGCTAGCCAACTAAGGCAAGTACTGCAAAAAAATAATGAGTTGACAACAACTTCATTAGTTCAAAATCTTGTCAACAATGTCATCAACTCATTTAACAGTGCCATATTCATCTTGAGCAAAGACAAAAACATCCCTACAGACCAAGTACAAAATGACTTTTCTTCCATTAATCCAGTAATTAGACCAAGTACCGGAAGAGGATGTTACAAAAGAAGGTAACTATATCATTTTTTTCTTGCATTTTATATTTTTAAATACGGTTACATATTGTTTTAAAATAGAAAGTACATTTTAAAATGTAAAGTAGCTAGTATCGATAGTTGATGAATAAATTAACACAATAATGTATATGTAATTCTTACACTAAACTTACGATATAAATTTGTTAGACTAAACAAATTTACTCAAGTTCGAATAAAAAACTTTATGGTTGTGCATGTGAGTTTAAGAGGATGTTTGTCACTTTTGTCTAAAAAAAAATTGTACGATAATTTTTCATATTGATATAAACAAATGTTAGTATGATACTAGTTGTTATTATAATAACAAATTGTGAAGGATTAGAATATTATAATACTAGTTGTTACTTTGGTAAAAAAAATAAAAAATAGATGTTACTATAAATTAAAATAACAAATTGTGAAGGATTAGAGTATACGTAGCTACTACATGTTTACGTGATTTTAACCACTGGCTGCTCCTAAGTCCTAATGTTTGTTCCTCACACCTAGGCACCCACACCCACTCTGTTAGCTCCGCTCACAAATATGCTATATTTGTAAATTAATTTATCTTTTATGTACAACATGTCAACATGCATGTGGAGAATATTCTTTAATCCCCTTACATAAACTTAGCATTAATTTGACTTTGAGAAACTCATAGATAGTGTCCCTTTGATAACCTTAGGGGCCATGTGGAGTAGTTGTTAAGTATATAAATCCAACTAATGCATTTGCCCAAATCAATTAGGCCCTTGCTTATTGTATAATTGAATGAGATTGAATTAAAATAGTTTTCAAATAATTAGTTTCTGGAATGGATCAAGAATTAGAATTAATTAAAATTTATATGCAGAAGAACTACAGAAACATGGGAGAAGGTGACAGAAACACCAACAGATGATGGACATCAATGGAGAAAGTATGGCCAGAAAAAGATCGTCAATTCTCAATACTTCAGGCGAGTAATAATTTTAGTAAATATTATTTGAATATAATTTTGATTTTTTCTTTTTTAATTTCATTCTAAATCACTACTATTAAACGTTGAAATAACAACATAAATTAGTTACGGAAAAAAGAAAACTAGTCACTAAATTTAGAGTCCCTAATACTTAACTATATAAAATTAGAGACAAATTTTATTTTTTCTTATCTCTAAATTTTTGTCGCTATTTCAATTTTTTCTAACAACGAATATTGTAACATTTTTCCTAACCTAATATATGTTCCCTATCCAATTTGATTTATACAGGACCTACTACAGATGTTCACACAAGTATGATCAAAGATGCCAAACGACCAAACAAGTGCATAGAATTCAAGAAAATCCTCCCTTGTTTAAGACTACTTATTATGGCCAACACACTTGTGAAAACATGTCCAATCCTCCTCACATCATAGATGATCCCAAGGACACTTCCCCTATGTTATTATTTAGCTTTAACAACACATTCCCAACTCCATCAAAGCACGAATGTCCCCTTTTATCATCACCATCATCGTCACATTTAGTGGAGTATAAGGAAGAAGTTCCTTCATCTTCTTTAGATATCAGTAACCCTATCTCCCCTGACCCCACTTTAGATAATTCTATATCTAGATTTGAATCTGATCACACGGATTTGATGTATGGTTTCTTGTATGATTCTGTTGAGTTTAATGGTGATGATTTCTTTCATCCTTTTCATGGTTTTTGATGATCAATTGGCTATAATTTATTTAAATTCCTAGTACAAGACTGATGAAGTTACATTGTAATTTAATTCTAAGTTATGAAATGATTATGTGTGCCACATTGATTATTAATAATAATTTTTTGGTGAACATTACGATATGCTGGAGTTTTGTTCGATGTCTAGTCATCATCCTATCATTTAATGTCATGTCATTTTTTATATTCAGTTACTTCAAAATAAATTCAAATTTTGAGTTAATTTAACGCACACAGAAATAGCATCCAACAAAACATCAGGATACCAAAGAATTTCCATAATTTCTTTCTCCTTCATATATAAAAAATTAAGAGTTATTACTGTTGAAAATAATGATATTTAGTACTATAATTTAAGATTCCTAATGAAAACGCAAGTCCGACGTAGTGTAAAGATAACACTACAAGAAAATCGGTAGTTGTCGAAGGGCAAAATCCTTGAGCAATGTCAAATTTCTCTCATCAGAGATAGTTTATAGATAATAGTCATTTTGATTTTGAATGTGTAATGAGTAGCTACAAAAGTCCATCCATGTATTGAAATTTCAAAAAGTCTTTGATTATGCATTGTGTTAGTCAAAATAGTCTCTAATATTAAAATAGTATATGATTATGCACTTTGTTAGTCAAAATAGTCTATGGCTTTCAATTTTGATAGTAACTCTTTTTTACAGGAATCAATATGATAATAAGTAAGTACTTACAAGGATTAATACGATAGTAAGTGGGTATATTGAGGGACTGATATGATAGTATTAACAAAATATTTTAATGCAATAGACTATTTTGATCATAGAGTGGACAATCAGAGACTATTTTAAAATTTTGATACATTGAGGGACTCTTAATTAATGTAGCTACTCCTTACACATCCAGAGATAAAAATGATTATTATCCCAATAATTTATGAGGGAAATTTCCGTAGGTAACGAGGGACCATATCCGAGGTATTTGAAGTTTTATTTTTGCCGCCCAAACCTTACCTAGGTTAATGTTTCCCTTGATATCATCAGATATAACTATTTTCTTTTAGGGCCCGTTTGGTGCGCAGGATAAGGGGATAGGATAGGATAACCCAATCATATCCTGCACTATTCAATTGTTTGGTGCGCCCAAAGGATTGGATAATTTAAATCCTAATTTTAACCTTATCTGCTCTCGCCTTTGTAAATTTAATCCCAACAATAGGCTGGGTTACAGACCCGATAAGATTAAGAAAATGCACACTCTTGAAATTTTCCAACCTCTCTCGTATTCTTCTGAAACCGAATCACTGATCTCCAACTTCTGGCACCTTCTTCCTAAATTGAATGACTCATCTTCAACCTCTCGCTCTCCGTTCAGAACGTCGTGTCTCGAACCGTCTCCTTCCGCAACCTTCGTATCTCGTTCTCCATCTGTCTATTGTCTTCAACCTCTCGTTCTCCAATCGAACGACTCATCTTCAACCTCTCTCTCCTGCTGGCTGCTGCAACCATCTCACACTTCTCATCCACAACCTTCTCCCTTTCGTTCTCCCATCGTTTTTCATATTTTGAAAATTTGATTCTCCTATTTGCTTTAATTCCCTGATATGGGTGAAATTGATTATAAGAGAAATCCGTTTTCATAGAAATCGAATCTTGTTTTATGATTTTTGAGAATTGTTTAATGGGTGAAGTTGATTATAAGAGAAATTGGTTCATGTTTTCCTCCTGCTTGTAGCCAAAAATGCAGAAGATAGTAGCAGCTATGTGTCTGATTGTGTAGGATTGTGTGGCTAGTTGGTGTGCCAAACATATGATTACACGAATTAATGCTATCATATTTGTTATAATGTGTGCATCAAACACATGACAGGATAAGTTCTATCATGTCTTTATCATATCATATATTTATCCAATTCCTTATCATATTATGTCTCTATCATATCATGTGCACCAAACGAGCTCTTACCGTGTTGTATATGCAAGTCCTTGGGAAAATGTTCTCGGTATGGTCAAAATTTACGTTGTCCCTTTGATCTTGATGTCCTTTTCTTTTGTTGCTACATTACAAGTCAAAGACAGATAAGTGTTAAATGGACGTTATTTTATCTATATAGATCACAGAGCTTATTTACTTATTTTGCAAGATAGACTATGAAAATCCCAATTATTGTAATTTTTATAATACCTATATTATATTAGGGGGCTAAACGGGATGGGCCAGCTATATGGGGTGGAGTCAAAACCTCAACCGAACCCGTCTGAAAATGGTGTGTTAAACGGGTTGGCTCGACGAATCAGACCCATTTTGCCACCCCTACACTCACACACACGGGGAGGGAGAGGGAGAGGGGGGGAGAGAGAGAGAGAGAGAGAGAGAGAGGGAGAGGGAGAGAGAGATTGATTATCCGAAGAATTGTCACAAAATTGTCGTACAAATATCATTACTTATAATTGTCGTACAAATATCATTACTTATAGTTAAAATATGGATTTTGAAGACATGACCAATATTCTTATTAGTTTTTTTTTTTTTAAAGAATATGCTAATTTAGTTAGTTAGTTACCTAATTTTAATTTGTAGGAATTTAGTTGTAAACAATTTTAAACTCCTTTGATTAGTTTCTTGTACATGAAAAATGGATTTGAGATATTGATTTACCACAACGATGGAGCTGATCAAGCTCTAACATTCCAGCATAATTTAGGAAAAAGATGTAATATATTGACATTTTTATTTATAATTATCATGTTGTAGTACTATATATAGCAGTCTTTTCACCAGTGGAAAAAATTACAAACTAATTTTTATGTTTAAAAGGAAGTAATTATTACTCCCTCCGTTTCAAAATACATGTCCAAGTCAACCACTTCACATATGCCAATGCACAATTTTGATCGTTAATATCTTTAATTATCAAAAGTAAAAAATTATAAAAATTTAATATTTTGAAAATATTTGTTGAGACGAATCAAACAACATCTTACATGCTAATATTTGTACTTATACATTAGTTAAAAAGTATGGTCAAAGTAAGTCAAGTAAATAGTACACATTGTAAAAATTGGACATGTATTTTGAAACGGAGGGAGTATTAATTAAAATAACTCAAATAATTATTTTAGAATTTAGAATTACAAAGTCAAACTTTTACAACTGACATCTCATGAACTACAAATTAAATAAATCAAAGCCAATTAAATGATCATCACTAAAAGCCATCAAAAGGTTGAAAGAAATCATCATCAAAATCATACATCATATCATTGTGACCATATTCAAGTGTAGAATCATGTAAAGTGAGATCAGAGCAGAGAAGGTTATTATCCTCTAAGGATGATGAAGGAACTTTATCGTTATACTCCTTATGCGATGAAGAAAGAGATGATGGTGATGACAAAAAGGGGCATTCTTGTTTTGTTGGAGTTGGGAATGTGTTATTAAAGCTAAGTAATAAGGAAGAAGTGTCATTAGGATCAAGTATGATGTCAGGGTTGGGAAAGTTTCCACAAGTATGGTGACCATAATATGCTGTCTTATATAAAGGAGGTTTTTGTTGAATTCTATGCACATGCTTGGTTGTTAGGCATCTTTGATCAAACTTGTGAGTACACCTGTAGTAGTTCCTGCATATATCAATTTGGATAGGGAAAAAAAAATTAGAATATAGAACCAAAAGGATAATTGGGAAAACAAATTAAGAAAGAGTGAAGGAATCAATAATCAATATTTAATCCGCATGGCAATGGAGCGGGTGGATACGAGTTTTACTTTCTCTGTCTCCGTCTTTGAATTTAGTTACACGTTACCCTATCCGATATTTGATGGGAGTGAGAAATTAAACAACCTCCACATCGGGTTTAGATATCCCCTCCTCTTGTACATCCCCTTAATGGAATAATTTTTTTAATAAAAATAAAGTTTTTTTAGCTGTCGCCCCGAACCTAGAATATTCTCCAAATTCATAACACAACCCTAACCTATTATCAGAAATTACTTTCCACCATTTTTTCTATTAATCTAATCCATACCGTGTGTATTTGTCAATTACAAACCAAGAAAATGTTCACAATATTTGAAAGTTAAAAAAAATCTCAAAAATAGGAGTTACATTTAAAGGCTAGCATGTTGCATATCAATAGTTTTCTACTTTCAAGACGGGTTCGGTGTGAGTATCAGCTATATCTCTGTTACCCACCATGTGCCCGTTCTCTGAAATCGGGAAAAATCCAAACTCAATCAAAGCAAAAAAAATTATTAAATCGAAGTGGGTTTGGGAGGGTACCCGTTGATATGAGTTTTTTTTTCCATACCTGCTCCTAAATATAGGACCACTTTAACAAAATCTCTAAAATAAAGAAGGTTGGTTGTGAAATTAAATTTGTTCAAAGTTGATATTGATCTATTTGTTTACTCTTAGTTAATGAGAGAAAAAATAAATGTTTTCATTAGATATATATTTTATTATAAAATGCAAAACAATGTAACATAATTAGGGATGGTGAAACAATAATTAATTGAAATTTAAGAGGAGTCTGGTAAAAAGAGACAAAAAGAAATATTAAGTGTCTTACAACATCCATAATAGAGATATCCTTTTTTGGGTACTTAAATGGGTTTACGTGTACACATTACTCATTTATAATTTTTCAATAGTAGTATTTAATAACAATACTCAATCCCTCCAACACATCAACAGAGCATCTCACACAAATTTATTAAATGGGGCCTATTAATTAACCATCGATATTTTTATATCATTACATTTCAATTTTTTAATATTAAAAATGTGGGTTCCATATAAGATTAAGGGTCATAAGTGGGACTCCGAGTCTTACAAGGGCTCTGTTTGGTAAAATTATCAGATAGCTGATAGCTGATAGCTTATAGCTTATAGCTGATAGCTGATAGCTTATAGCTGATGACTGATAGCTGATAAGCTAATTGGAGTGTTTGGTTAAATTAGCGGTTCAACTAGTTGATAAATGTAAAAGGACATTCTGAATTCATAATAAAATTTACAACAATTAATATTTAAAACACTTTATTCTTTACAAAATATTTAGAATACTTAAAATTTAGTATTATTTTCCACTAAGATTTTATTTTAAACTTTTATTTCATTCAAGTTTTATAACAAACAAAAAAAAACTATGTTTCTATCTATCCATTTTAACTTATAAACCTAAAAATAAAATTATAAACTATAAACTTAACAAAAAAAACGTTAAATTCAACTAACAAAGAAAATTATAAACGTAATTTATTGTAGCAAGTGACAGTAATATAACATAACAATATTTTTTTTAATGAAAAAAGTAACGTAACAATGAATATAATGAATTACGCTACTTTTGTAATGTCCCTGAAAAAAAGCATAACAATATGACATATATAAAAGCACGTAAAAATGTAACATTTTGAAAAAAATAAAATAATATATAAACTTTTTTTTTAAGAAAAAAAAAATATAAACATAACGTTAACATGTTAGTCAAAACAAAATAAATGTAACTTAAACAAATTATAAAAGGGTAGAATTGGTTTTTAGATAAAATAATAAGGGTAAAATTGGAAGAAAAAATGATAAGCTATAAGCTCAAACGCTACTTGGAGTAGCGTCTGAAAAATAGCTTATAAGCTCATGGAAGTTCGTGAAATAAGCTATAAGCTCGTTGTAAAAAACTGTTACCAAACAGAGGTTTTTTTGTCAGACGAGCTTATAAGCTATCCGCTATAAGCTATAAGCTCGTTTTATGGCCTTACCAAACAGAGTCAAGATACCAAAAAAGTTTCTCCTCAATGGAGGTACCTAATAGGTATCTGATTTTAAATGACTAAGACTCTTCCATTAAAGATTGTCTTAATAATAATAAAAGAGAAGTGCTAGCTAACAACATATTATGTAATTTATCCTTAAAAAAGCATTACATACTTTCTAAATTACATACTTTCTAAATTTATGTGTGTTTCCACCGAATTATATGGGTCCAATATAAATTTGGTGAACCGATTTTAACCAACAAATACAAAGTGTGCTGAAGAGTGTGATGCCGATAGTATTCAATCATAATTAATTCTTGCCTTAAGTATGGAGAATTGTTGATCTTTTTTTTGCCATATTTTCTCCATTGATGCCCATCGTCATCTGTTGGAGTTTCTGTCACCTTCTCCCATGTTTGTGTAATGTTTCTGCATGCATATGAACATATAATCAATTATTTTTAATGATCCATTCTATAACTAATTATCGAAGACTACATCCTCTTTTGATGTAGAAAGAGATAACTCAAAGCTATTACCTTCTTTTGTTACATCCTCTAGTTGCAGAAGTACTCTTGCAATTTTCTTTGAAGTCGACAGATCTAACTACTGGACCAATGGAAGAAAAGTTCTTTTGAATTTGGTAAGTAGGGTTTTCTTTGCTCATGAGAAATATGGTATTGTTAAATGAGTTGATGACATTGTTGACAAGATGTTGAACAAATATTGAGGTTGTTGTTTTCATCAAATTATTAGTATTATTGAGCAGTAATTGTTGAAGCTGCTCAGCAAACTCACACCCTCTCATAACCTCTTCCATTGCCTTTATGTGATACTCCTCCATTCTAATACTCAATTCTCTTTTACACTTCCCCTACTATATATATATATATATATATATCAAGTTTCTATTTCTCTATCTCCTTTAATCTAATTTAATTGGAGCTAACCTAGCAAATTGTAATCTTATCTTATACTATTATTATTCTCTTTCCTAGCTTCCACCTTCTATCTTCCTCCTACTAGTTTTTATTTTATAAATTATACTCTCTCCCATCATTATTATAATCAAAATTTCAATTTTTAGATTTATTAAATAAGTGACAAATAATATAAACAAGATATATCAATTATTCAATAAATCGAAAAGTAAAATTTTGCTTATAATAACGACCAAAAGAGTATCTACAACTTGATAAATAGTCATGACAACAAAACTCGTACTCGCGGCTGCCCGTCCGAACCAAACTCAATTTGACGAGTTTTTTTCGTTTTGATTGGGTTTGGATATAAGTTTAAGTTTTTCTCTATTTCAAAAAACGTACGGGACAAGTAACAGAGGTAAAGTACTCAGCTCGAACTCATACACAAACTCGTCCCAAATGTAGAAAATCAATGTATCACCTTTTTTAGATTAACAGAAATTCAAAGTCAAAATCATTTCACTCACACACCAGAAGGCACTCACTTCTCTGAGTTCTCTCTCTTCTCCTTCCATGTATGACACCCTCGGTCTCTTTTCTCTATCACCGTAGTTATCGATCGTCATCATCTATTTGTGGGATAATGCATTACAAACATTGCGTCTGTAACTTAAAAATACTTTTTTTTTATTAAAACAAAATCTACTGCAGGAATGAGGACGGGACGGGGATACCCGAACTCATTGGGCAAGGAGATGGGATTCATTTCTCCTCTTCGTTGGGTATAGGTAGAGTAACATATAAGTATATGAGAGTATGATATAGAGACTAAAAAGGTAAAATTTATCTCCACCCTATCCAATTATCATGCCTATCGATAAATTTTGAACAAAATATATATCCTACATCATCTTATGTAAAAAATAATAACTCATCTTGATTCTAAAAAATAAATAAATGATACTACCAAATAGTGTGATGTCGTCGTTACTGTGTCATTTGATGACGTTATTATTAGGAAACAACCACGTGAATCTGACTCCTTTATAGAAAATATCAATGTGAATCTGACTAAATTTATTATTGTTAAAGCTCAATGTTACCATTCAATTCCGGCTCGTACGGATCTTGCCTATAAACATCAAATTCTAACTAGGTAGTTGTCAACTTGTTAGAGTGTGTTTGTTTCAAGATTTGAAATATCATTTTCGAGAAGAGAACTGCTTTTTCTAGCGATAAATAACAGGCCGAGAATTTCACAAAACAAGCAAACCGTAGGATTATAATTTAGCTGAAAAAATGGGTGGTGGGATGGAAAAGGGAGACTTGCTACAGTAACAGCACAACACAATACACCGCTCGGGATGCATCGGGATGTTATTTTTCGCTAAAACTAACATTTCTCTTTCGAGAATGTGAAATTGGTAATGCAATATTCCTGTGTTTGTTTTAAGTTTTAAAAATTTGTTTTCAAAAATGTTATATTCTCAAGAATATTATTTACACATGATTTCTTCTATTCTTATTCACATGCTTAAATGAAGGGAATCTAACATTCACATGTGAACTACTTCAAAAAAAAAACATTCACATGAGGATAGAACTTAACTTGTTATACATTCTCTCTATCACTCATATTTATTTCCATTTTTTTTTAATATAAAACATATGGATAGGAATGTTATTCCTAGGAATATCATTCCAAGAAATGTAATTTCTTACCTTGAAACAAACACACCTTTATAAGTTGACTTTTTATAAGTTTTAATTCATTTATTATCCTCTATTTGTCGTTCAATTATGAGAGAGATCGAAACAAAATATAGGCTAGTAAGATTCATTTTATTGGATGGATACCACATGGTCACTCTCTTCTCCTTCTTGCTCGTCATTGATGCCATCTTTCTTCCTCGCCCATTATTGAAGAGGGGGAAATGAAGGGCACACTACAAATATCAGGGACGGAAGCAAAAACTTTGAATAGTGAGGGCATATATATCTATTTCAATTATTAGCACATGTAGAGTTCTAAAAACATACTAGTAAATAATTATTTGGGTTGTTAAATGTTGGTGATTTACAAAATAATGGAATCACTTTAAAACCAAAAGTTGGAGTAATTAAGGGCAACACCCTTTAGCTTCTCACTAAAATAAGAAATTGGATGTCCTTCTTGCATCAAAACATCCCTAATTCCAACATTATAGGCATCACATTCAATTTCAAAAGATTTGGAAAATTTTGGTAATGTTATAATTGGTGCTTCGGTGAGGTTTTTCTTTAAGTGTAGCAAAAGCTTACTCTTGTTTCTCGCCACATTTAAAAAATATATATATTCTAACAATCTCATTAAGAGGTGCACCAATGGTGCTAAAATCTTTCACAAATCTCCTACATAAACTTGCTAAACCATGAAAACTTTTTACATCACTTATATTTTTAGGTGGTGGTCAATCATTGATTACTCTCACCTTTTCTTCATCCACATGGATTCCCTTGGAGCTTACAACAAAACCTAAGAAAATTACATGATATATGCAAAAGACACATTTTTCCAAACTTGCAAACAAATGTTCTTTTCTTAAAACTTCTAAAATAACCCTTAAATGTCCACAATGTTCTTCTAAATTTTTGCTATATATCAAGATATCGTTAAAACACACAACAAATTTTCCCAAAAAATCCCTGAAAACATGGTTAATGAGTCTCATAAAAGTATTTAGGGCATTAGTTAAACCAAGTGACATAACCATCCACTCATACAAACATATTTTGTTTTAAAAACACTTTTCCATTCATCCTCCTCCCGAATTCTTATTTGGTTGATAGCCACTTTTCAAATCAAAATTATAAAATAAACATGCACCGAAAAATTCATCAAGTCATCTAGCCTAAGAATTTGATGTCTTTACTTAATGGTAATATTGTTAACAGCCCTACAATCAGTGTCCATTCTCCAACTACCATCTTTTGTTCGAACTAAAATAACAAGGACATCACAAGGACTTAAACTTTCTCTTACCCATCCTTTACTTACCAATTCAGTAACTCAATTTTGAATTTCTTGAGTATGTTGTGGATTGCTTCGATAGACTGGATAATTTGGTAAAGATGCTACTGAAATAAGGTCAATGTGATGTCCAATACCTCTTAAAGGTGGTAATTCATTTGGAATCTCTTTAGGGAATAAAACCTTAAACTCCTTTAAAAGAAGTTCAACACAACTTGGACATTTTTTTTAGTGTTATAAGTGATAGTAAACAAAGCCACCTCTTTGCAAAATAGTAAATATAGGGATTGTTTGGTAACAATGACATTATTTATTTCTCCTTTTTTTTTGTCATGAAACTTTCTTTCTTTTCTTTTTCTTTTCTTTTTCTTTTTCTTTTTCTCTTTCTTTTCTTTTTCTTTTTCTTGCGCATATTTTTCTTTCATTTTCTTTTGATCTTCTCTTACATCGTTAGGATTCAATGGTGCAAGAATAATTTTTCTGAAGTGCATAAAGGAATACATATTACTTCGCCCATCATGTTGAACTCCTCTATCAAATTGATATGGTCTTCCTAACAACAGATGGCATGCATCCATTGGTACTACATAACACATAACAACATTTTCGTACTTCCCAATTTTAAATAACTTGGGTGTACATCTTAGGTGGGAAACATCCCAAACCAAATTATTTGAGAATTCAGACTCAAATTACACCAATAAACTTAGATGTCATGAGCAATCAGGGTCGTCCTTTAAGGGGTGCAGACAACTCTATTGAGTTAGGCCTCTAAAATTTGGGGGCCCAAAATATATATATTTATTTGTATAATGAATGGAAAAATAGAATATATATTGGTAGAGCGCTAACCATATTGATTATCTGGAGATATCCCAGTGAAAGTGATTGGTATTGGTGTTTTACTTTTCAATATAAGAGGGCCTCATTTTGGACCTCATTTATCTTGGATTTGAGGTCATACTCTCTCCAATTTGATCAAACTCTCCTCAACTATTTGACTATATATTTTAAATAAAAACACAATATAACTTTCTTTTTGTTCTTATTTTTTTAGAGCACTTCTTGTAATTTTTGGCTCATACTTGCCGTATAAAATAACAATGCTTTAACAACAAACATTATAATTATTCTCTCCGAAAATAAAATAAAACAAATATTATAAACTTTTTTTTAAAAAGAAATATGTTTTTTATATGGGTCTATCTTTACTATGAGACTCGGGTCTCCAATTTTATAGGAACGACCATACAAGCAACAATTGACCTAGATTCTAATCTAGAAATGAAGTGAAAAGCAATACCACAATAAAGGTAAGAACACCAAGATAAAGAAAGTGGAGAAACAAACGCACTAATATTTGGTTACCTAGTTCGGCTCAACAATGACTTATTTCTGCAAGAGATAGTTCTTTCTAATTCACTATCAATATGTTTCTTGCAAAAAGATACAAAAGAGGTTGCAATAAATTAGCTTTTAAAAGCTCTCCAAGAACTACCTAATTTCTACCCATTTCACAATATTTTCCCATGAACAAGATACTCAAAGATTTTCGATCCAGGGTGTTTACAATGTTTCCCAACCTAAAAATCTCACTCAAAGGCCCTTAATCTTAGCCTCTAAATTTTCTAAAAGCTCTCTCCTTTGCTTTCGTGAGATCACACACAAAGAATGAGAAAAAGCTTACATGGAGGTTCAAATCATGATGTCATATTCATGACTAAAAGAGCCTTGTGCGCGCTAAAAATTGGAAAATTGGCCTCTTGCAGGAACTCATGCGCCTTGCGTAAGCTGACAAATGGCAAACGCGCCTTGCCCAAAATCATGTATTCATACGCCTTGCGCATGAGGTAGTGTTGAAATCATCTAAAACAAAATTTCCCCTTCTCTTATTACATGGTGAGATTTTAAGTCATATTCAACACAAATATATCTTGCTATGTGTAAGGATCCTTCTCAAGTTATATGAAGTTCTTTGTTTCTTATTAAAGAAATATAACAAGTTAGTTTGCAAACATGGCAAGGCATTGAAAGACTCTCTTCAACACACACTTTATTTAAATTTAAACGTGTCTCGCTAAATCAAGAGTACTCCACATAAATCTATTTAAATTTCAATCAATCGGATTTTGTGTGTTAAAAATAGTGTAGTAGAGAGTGAATTGGTAGTATAATTTCTTGACTTTAAACATCAATTATTGACACCAAACAAACCGCCAACGCAATGGACTTGAGGTATTTGTGTCTTTAGAATAGAAAAAGGGACAAGAATATGTGTGTCATTAGATAGATCTCAAAAAATTAAAAAAGTGAGTGCAATTTTTCTTTTAAAAAAACTAGATATAACAGGAGGTGCGAATAGTTGCAACCGTTCAGCATTTGAACCACAACTACCTCTATGCAAAAATGAATAAATATGACAACTTTGATGGAACTTGTTCAGTATACTCATGAAAATTTCAACAAGAAATTATAACCAAGCAGAAAAACTTGAAGTTAGGTATTTCTTTCATGTAAAGGAATTAATTCCTATTTATGAGATTTTTTTCATGGATGCCATTTTTCATGTTAGTGTTAGTGAGATAGCAGAAGTTTCTACTCTATGCCTATTTATAAGTTTTTTTCATAGATGCCATGTTTTATAACATTGAACAACCTAACAAAGATATAAAATATACATATGTTTGATGGTTAAAGTCCCTAGTTCAGCATGTGTCACAGAGTAGGAGAGCAATAAAGGAAAATCAAATACTAAATCTGGTTATAAAATTTTCACTTTTGACTTCAGAAAACATGATTCACATGCTGACCACTTCTCTAAGCTACTTGTTTCAATGAGAAAGTGAAACAACAAAATTGATAAAAATAAAAGAGATAAAGAAAAAAGTTTAATGATACAAAATCTCAATTTAAATTAAAATAAAATGATGCTGATATTTAAGGCTCAGAAACTTGAGGAAGGAAAACAAAAGAAGAAGGAGCTCAGGGGTATATTTGTCATCCAATGTTTCAGGATAGGTGATGTTACCCAACACCATAAATATTATCATCACAGCTCCTTCAGAAATTGCACCTGCCGGGAATCAAACCCAGGTCTGTACCGGGGCAGGGTACTATTCTACCACTAGACCATTGGTGCTTTGTTGTTATTAGCTACGAGAGTTTAGTATATACCTCTAAGTAATACTGCTAAGAGTTGCTTCCTCCGGTCACTATTATAAGCAAAAGTTCACTTTTTAAATTCATTCAACAAATGATGTATGTTACATCATTTGTTGAATGAATTTAAAAAGTAAACTTTTGCTTATAATAGTGACCGAAGGAAGTATACCGTTAAAAAATATGATATCGTGTTTTGCAAGATGAGAAGTCCGAGCTTAACACATCATTGTACAAAAGGGTTTTGTAGGAATATTGTATACAATTTAGAGACATTAAATATGTTGCCTTCTTTCTTAGTCAATTTAAAAATTGTAAAGCCCGCTTATAATTTGGGACAGAAGCAGTATTATATAAGTCATTCTACTGTTGTCTATGTATTCATAATACACACTAAAGAAGGAGGATGGATATAATTTTTCACATGTGATAGTTATTACTCATGTTTATGATCATTTATGTTGCACAAACTCACGAAAGAAGAAAGATAAAACACTTTTACATGTTCTAGTAATAATGTTGTTATTTATGTTTAAAATAATCATTATTAAATTTCATGAAAGTTTTTATTAGTCTTGTCCTAATTTTTACTTTTATTTTTGAGGGGAAAGAGCTTACAACTTTTCATTAATAATCAAAGTCGCAATATAAAGAGGTGCAACATTACAGGTATGGGCACTAGCTAAGAACGTGGCCTCTCGAGTTAGAGTGTGAGCGACCTCATTCGCTTGTCTCCGAGTAAACTCTACCTTAGAGTTTTCAAAGTGAAGATTACAACTTCTTCTACATTCTTCCACTATTGCTCCAAACTCAGTTATATCATTACTCCCTTTATTGAAATAGTCCACAACTTTCTTAACATCCAATTCAAAATCCACATTTGTTAGCTGTAGCGCATGTACCCATCGGATAGCATGAGAGTCCCAAAGCTTCTCCAACATCTGTAGAGCAAACCGGATTCGACCACATTGTTTGTGCTTGTACAAAATTTCCAGCCTCATCCCGAATGCAAAAACCAAAACCAACGCAGTTTAAAGCTTCCGAAAATGATGCATCAACGTTACATTTCAATCTTCCATGTTCCGGCTTCTGCCATCTAACCTGAACCTGCTGTACAGCATTTTCCTCATCTGTTTAAAGCTTCCGAAAATGATGCATCAACGTTACATTTCCCCTTGGTACAGCCAGCCCGCTGTTCTGCTGCTTCCAGTTCGCGTCCCTCCAACTGAAAAGCAGCTGCCTTGCGCGTTCCAATATGGCTTGACTTGTTTCCGTGACATTCTGCCACAATCTCATATTACGGCTCTTCCACAAACTCCAAAGAACCATTACAAACAACTCAGCTTGAACACATGACCGTTCTTGTAGCAATGCAAAAATGAGTTCAGCCGCTGTGTTATTATCTAGCATCAGTGAATTCACCTTACTTGGTAGCAAACAATCCTGCCATATTTTCCTTGCTCCCGGACAATCGAACAACTCATGACTCGCATCTTCATAACTTTCTTCACACATAACACACAATGATGTGCAATTCACTCCTTTATCCAATAACCGTGCTCGAGTCGGCAAACACTCCCTGCAAATTCTCCACAAAAGATTTTTTACTATCGGAGGGACTTTAATCTTCCAAATACTAGCCCAGTCACCCAAGCGATGCAAGTGAGAATTATCTGCTATATTTTCCAAACACAACCTGTACACACTTTTAACATAATAGTGCCCATTTTTCTCAGCTCTCCAAATTAATTTATCTTCTTCAACTTGACGAATAAGAGGAGTCTTAAGAATCTCATGAACTGTGTCTTGATCAAAATATTATTATGATAAAATATTATTATGATCAAAGTAATTCCAACAATTATTATTATGATCAATGAGAGAATGAACTTTAGCATGTGTGATAACCTCATTGGATTGGCCAACACTTGAGATACAACCTCCATTTATTAACCAAGGCGCTTCAAAAATAGGGATTTTTATACCATTCCCGATTCTCCATCTGATACCTTCACGAACCACCCTTCTTGCACTAAAAATACTTCTCCATACAAAACTCGGATTATGACCTATCTTCGCCTCAAGATAATCATTGCGAGTGAAATAACGAGCTTTAAATAATCTTGTAACCAAACACTTAGGTTGAGTTTTAAACTTCCAACCCTGCTTGCCTAACATCGCCAAGTTAAAGGCCGTTAAGTCTCGAAAACCCATCCCTCCTTGTCTTATGAACCGTGAGCTTATCCCAAGAAAGCCAGTGAATTCCTCTGCTGCCATTACCCCAATTTCCCCACCATAAGCCATTTATCATTTTTTTCAATAGAATCAATAAGAGTAGAAGGTAATAGAAATATACTCATGACATAAGACGGAATGGCTTGTAATACCGATTTAATCAACACTTCCCTTCCAGCTTTCGACAAGCATTTACTGCTCCATGAAGTGATTTTCTGTCTATTATCCTAATTGTTTCTGTTTATAGTTGGCTGCATACGTACATCCATTCTTTAACGATCTGCGAGACCCGAATGCAAGCTTCACCATTGTGACTATATAACTCATAAAGTGAATACAATCAAAATCAAGACAATGACGACATGTAGGTGACTATAGCATCGATAAAGTGACACTTTACCTGTTGTTGTAAGTGTTTGGATTGTAAACTCCTTTGTAGTAGTAGCTTATGATTATTTATGTTTAGGTTCTGAAAGATAGCGACTTCTAACAATTATGTATATTTATGTTTCTATATAGTTCATGTTCATTTATTCCTTAGAATGAAACCTAGATGGATCTTCATTTTAGTAGGCACCACTTTTCTACAAAGCCTTTATTCATTTTTTCTTATTTTATAAAATCAATGATAATATATTCTCTATATCTGCCTCTGATGTTTGGTTGTAATGGATTTTACTTGTCTATTGGTGTACTGTCATCGATTATGTAAACCTTATGGATGTCAGAATGTATATATGGCGTACGATCGTCGATTATGTATACCTTATGGATGTCATAATGTATATATTTTCTTTACATTCTAAAAATTGAGTTCTGAAAGTTTATGTGAAAGACTATGTTTGAAAAACAATGATATTTATGATGCAATGCGCATAGATGATTTTTATACGCAACTTGTTTTCTTGTTATGTTACTCTAATCAAATGTCTTCGCAGCAGTGATGGGCCGATGCGGCCTAAAAGGAGGCTAATGATTCTTCTTGACAGTGATTTCTTAATCAACCTGAATTCCAACACCCTCTTTACCCAACTCGTGGCAAAAGGAAAAAAAGCAAAAAGAAGGAGCTCAAGGGTATATTTGTCATCCAGTATTTCAGGACAGGTGATGTTACCCAACACCACAAACATTATCATCACAGCTCCTTCATCAGGAATTGCACCAGCCGGGAATCGAACCCGGGTCTGTACCGTGGCAGGGTACTATTCTACCACTAGACCACTGGTGCTTGATGGTCGGTTGTGGGAGTATAGTATATCTATCATTATCATACATTATACTTCCTTTTCAATTTTGTGTATTCTTCCTTTGTTGCTTATACATTGTAAAATAAATATCATTATGCAATGAGTTCAATAACCAAATATTTTATTTTCTAAGAGTCAATGTCGTTTTTGGTATATTTTTGATTGTGCTTCATAATTTGTCGATCAAAATTCAAAGCAATAGTACTACTGTTAGTTTTTACTGATTAGAGACTATATAATCTAAACATTGAGTGATACACAGATTACAAGATTGATTAAATATATAATCTAAACATTGATTACACAAATTATCAAGGTTCTGCATACCACAGTTTTACATTCTAAGCTACTTGTTTCATTCAGACAATGAAACAACAACATTGATAAGAACAAAAGTGATAAAGAAAGAGTTTAATGATACAAAAACTAAACAGTTGCAACATGGAATTTTTCCATTATTTTCTGCTAAACAAGCTTCTCAATTTCCCTCTTTCCAATCTTTCAAGCAAATTTTTAGCTCCTGGAATCTCCATTTCAATAAGCTTCTTCAAATACCCTATTGCTCCATATGAAATCATCAACCTTTTACATTTCTTACAAGAAGAAAGTGGTCCAAGGCAACAAACTGCATATTTTTCGCAGTGTTTTGTGGACCAGGATCAAGCAACTGAACCAAATTCGGTACGCTTTTATCATACTTCTTAACCTCTCTTCGATTTTGCGACAAAATCATCAAGCTTGCAATTGCTTGTGCTGCAAGTTCTCTAGCAGTGTTTGATTTAGCCTCAAGCATGTTGATCAATAGAGGAATGCAACCAACTTCACCTAACATTTTCATCATCTCAATAGAGCTACAAATCATGGATATAACCGGCGCAGCACATTGTTTCGCGCCTAATGATCCTGATTTCAAAACATGAACTAAACAAGGAAGCAATCCAAGAGAATCCAGAGTTTCCTCGGAAACGGATGCAACGAGATTCCTCAATGCTCCAACAGCAGATTCTTGAGGAAGTGGACCATCAAGATAAGCCAAAATGCTCCGAACGCCGCCTTTTGGTTTAAATCAAAATTTGATTCAAACCTTTGTTTAGTACCATGGAGTATTTGATGCTTGTGGACTAAAGGTGTTTATTTCTTGTCACGCTATAGGATTTGGTTTCAATACCAAGACCTGCATCTCCACTTGTGAGGAGAGCAACTGCTACAAAAGACAAGGAAGATAATGCTTTGAAATATTGATTGCCTTCTTCTCACACACTTAACCTAATTTGCTTATATGATAAATTCATTATTTTAGACTCTAGAGTGAGTGAGTGAGTTTTGATATCAATTCGCAGTGTCATTAATGGATGGTTTTGCACTATGTCCTGACTCATACTCAAATTCAAGGTGCCTATATTATTTTGTAGGAAGAATCTATCTTGGTATGCACAATTTGTGGCATGTTTATTGGACTAAGAATCCTTGGACTTTGGCTTAAAATTGATGAATACAGAAAAAAATTTGTGGTCTCAAGACAAAACAGCATCCCCCTGTTTTCTAACTTGTCTTAATCTATTTCTGTTGCACTTACAAGTTTTTGGGCTGATTTGAGCTTCCTCCTGGTACGAATTAGCTACAAATACCACGGTAGCAAATCATGTATTTTCTTATAGTGAATTAATGGCTACAAATATCGTGGTAGCAAATTACGTATTTTCTTGTAGTGAATTAATGACATATCTACTCTTATATTTATTATAAGAGAAATATAATTTTTTAGATTTTTGATGTATCTAATCATTAATAAGGATTAAATACGCTGTTCAAAAAAATAAGGATTAATTACATCATTTATTATATGAAACTAACAAGTTTTTTTTTTTCTCTTAAAATAGAAACGAGAGGAAATAGGTGAGAAATAATTAGCAATTTGTTCAATTATACTATTATACCAACTAATCATCTAATTACATAATTTTCTAAGAGGGCTTGAAAAGTCTTTGAGCTAGTCAAGTGAAGAAGAATTAAAAACACCATCGTAGCATACATGTAAGATCCAACATAGGTTTGCACAAATAGCAACTTGATCCAACATAGGTTGTAGCATGTTAATATATTGATTAATGTCAACAAATGAAAACAAATAATATATTTTTGTATTTCCTAATTCTAAGCAAATAATGATTATATAAATCTTGTCAAAAAAGAATGATTATATAAATATCCTAGTTCCTCTTATCACCGAATTTGTGCTACAGATCTCAATATTGACAGGGCTGATCTGCTTGTGGTCGTTGGGTTCATAGTTGAGCCAACCAAGGAAAATTATCCATTCTATTTGAAACTGATCAGGTTTGTTTTTTTTCCTCTTTTTTTCTGACAAATGTTTGATTTGATGTTTAGAAATTTCTACTATTTCGATTCTTTGAATATAACTTGTGTTTTTTTTTTTGTTTTTGTTTTATAAGCAGACTATAACTTGTTGTTGATATTTGAATGTTGTATAGATAGGATTCATGAAATGATTCATATATTTGCAAATTGAGTTGTGGAAAGAGTTTCCTTATAAAATAAGAAAATTACGAATTTCTTGCATGTGTAAAATCATAATTCTTAATAAAGGCAAAATATGTTAGTGTTCTTGTTTGTACTAAGATATGGTACTTCAAGATCAATTCAAGTTCATCATTTTTTTTTAAAAATGACATCACAATAATTCTAATTCATAATCAACAAGATTTGTCCATATACAATTATTTTAAAAAGTTTCTTTGATGCACAAAATCTCAGTTAATTAAATAATAAATTTGCAAACCCAAACAAACTTTGCGCATCCAACATATTCATTTCAAATCTTTCTATAATCAACAAATTTTAGAATCACTTAAGGAGTTTTGATAAATATTTATACCATCATCATAAAATTAATTATAACAAAATAACAAATTCATTTCTTAATCTTTAAAATGGACAAATGATGTCATCTTTCCGATAATTTTAATAGTATGTCTCACAAAAATTAAATCTTTTGGGGAATTATTCTCTTAAAAATAAATGATAGACATCTACCAATTAACTTGTGGTGGACATATCAAACTCGTTCTAATTCTCTTTTCGTGTGAAAAATCATATGTATCTAATTAACTTCACATCTTCAAGTATGCAGACTACGAGTCTATAATGTTTCACTTTACAAAATGAGTTTGATTTCACTAGAATTTTCTCTTTCCATTTGCAAATATTTTCTTTAGCTACAACTTTTAATTCATGATCCTCATTATCACTTATCGCATACAGTGCTATATTATATGTAAACACGTTGTCCAAGTTGACTTTTATTTTGGTTCCATCTCATTCCATTGAAAACATAATTGTTCAAGATCTCTTTATTTTCATAAGTTTTCAGTACCTGACCAGTCCTTCTGAAACTTAAAATCAATTATGTCAAATACTCTTTTGGAATTTCCATATCCTCACGTGGGGTCATCTTTCTTTTTAGCTCATTTTCTTTCTTGAGGATTTTTGTCATTGGAACCGATTTTTTTACCTTACTTCAAGTGTGGTCGAGATTCATTTGTACCGTTAGATTGTCCACCAAGGACATCCCTTTTGATTCGAGCATTAGCGGCTGATATTTGGTTTTGATAACTTTATAAATGAATTATGTCTTTAACATCCGATTCATATTAATTTATATGAGGACCAAGATGAGAAAATAATATTTTATTTAAGAATTAGTGATTTGAACTTCTACTTCATATTTTCAACCGCTTATTATCTCCCCCTAATATTCAGAAAATATTTCATTAATTAGTATACTAGACATAACTAGCATGCTAGGCTGTAAACAATTCTCCAGTTATTGGCTCATGATTATTTATAATAGATGAAGATTCATATCAATTATAATTTATCAATATTCATTTACGACTCATCTAAGTGCATTAAATTGGAACAATTCAAACACAGACAGCACATCTAAAAATGCTTATATGGGAGATATTATGTTTATAAACCAAAAATCAAATGGTAAATTAGATGATGACATTTATATGATAACTTGTTGGCATGATGTGAATCAATGTCTCATAGTACAATATGTTTTATTCTCACAATAAGTATTGATCGTACATTTAATATTAGTCATCTAATGAATGAATCTTCAAGCCCAGTTTTTGCAGATGAACATATGTTATCGAATGTTCAACATCAATTTCCATATACACTCAATACTTTTCAAATAAAGAAAATGAGATGTTAGTCAAGTAATCCGTAAACTTCTAGTTGTGAGTTAAAAATAAATATATATGTGACCAAGTTGATGCATTAATTGAAGTTATAAGATCTTGTCCCTTTGATTTCTTTATACTTAGAAGTTAGTAATTTATAAGCCTTTTTGTTTGATGTTTGATCAGGTTCCTATTTGTTGAATTTTCAATGGCTTCTTCAACTACTAGTTATATTCCATTACCAGAAGCAGAATCACACACTCCATTACCAGAAGCAGAACCACACATAAATGAAATAATTGTCGACATTCCTAAAGAGATTAAGCCAGCAATACATGAATTGTGTTGTATTTACAAGGTTCCTCACCAAGTTAGAAAGTTGAAAAATGGAGAGCATTATAAACCACAGTTGATCTCAATTGGCCCATTTCATCACGCCAGCCGAATATTGAAGCCAATGCATACACAAAAACATAGGTATTTTCTTGCCTTTTGGGAAAGAATAAAACAAAAAAAGGCCTTGCTCAAATATAAAACTTTCCTCAAAGATAACACAAAAATAATACAAAATTTCTATTCTGAGCTTAATACTGAAATCAAAGATAATCGGTTTGTGGATATGATCATGTTAGATTCCGTCTTTATCTTAGAGTTGTTTCTGAGAAAATATGAAAAGAATGAGGAGGATTACCTGTTTACAACATCGTGGATTTGCAAGAGCATACAAAGAGATTTGTTACTTCTTGAAAATCAGCTTCCATTTTTTGTGTTGGAACAATTACATAAAAAAGTTTTCAAGGATGATAATATTCCCAGTTTTCTTGAACTTGCATTTATGTACTTTGAAAACATCAATCCAGATAGGTTAAACAAATGTCAAAATGAAGAAATGTTAAAGAATTATAAATCATGCAAACACTTCACTGATTTGATAAGATATTTCTACCTTCCAAGACAATTTTTTGCCAAAGGGTGGTCTCCATCGGCACATTTCTTTAACGTTAATGTTGAAGATAAATGGGTCATTAAGGCAGCAACAAAGTTGAACGAGGGAGGAGTTAGCTTTGAGAAAGCTAATCACGAATGCTTATTAGAAATAAAGCTTAAAGTTTTCAACTGGTTTCTATGCTTAGGTTGCTTACCTTGCTTCAATTTTGTTAATACAAAGTTGCAAATCCCTCAACTCAAAGTACACCAATACAAAGAATGTATTCTTAGGAACCTCATTGCATTGGACCTGTGTCACTATTCGGATCAACCTTTCATATGCAACTATGTTTCTCTAATTGATTCTCTTATCAACACTCAAGAGGATGTGGAGTTCTTGGTTGACAAGGAAATCATTGTTCATGAACTTGGAAGCCATGCAGAATTGGCAACTATGATAAATGGAATGTGCAAAAATGTTGTGGCAACACGCAATTATTATGGAAAAATATCAACGATATTGGAACAACATTATAATAGTCGTTGGAACTGGAAGTATTATATCGGTATGCTGAAATCGGTGTATTTTCGTGATCCTTGGAGACTCAGTTCAACTGTTGTAGGTGTTGTTATCTTCTTATTTGCTATTATCAATTTTCTTGGTGTCATTGGCTTATATCACCCAAAACAGTAAAGATCATGTTTTTATTTCTTTGTTGTAATTTTCCCCATTTCCTCGTATTGTTGTTCAACTAATAATGAAACTTGTATTCTCTTGTATCAATTGCATTAGTTATAATTTATTCATGACTTCATTTTCTAGTTATGATTGTTAATAGAAATTAAACCAACCAAACAGATACTGTCGGACTTGAGATCCCTGGGTTGATAGTGTCAAATGACCTTTGAGTAAGACAATTTCGTCAGCTGCTGCCTTCTTCTCCGTCATCCGTGTGGTATGGGTGATGTGCATGCACATGCTCCGACACTGAAGTCATTGAGTGGTGTGGGACGATAGGTATATTTGTGAATAGTGAACTTACCTAACCCGTGGCGTATGAGCCAGTATTTATAGTAGAGGTTTAGGTTTTTGGCCCTTCTACTTTTATCTGGACAGCTGTGTTGGAAAGACAGTCGTGGTCTTTTTGGGAACAAATGGAGTCCTTTGAGGGACAGCTGCGAGTACTTGCTCCTTGGCAGATTTGTGCTGAAGAATATGATGGTTGTTCACCTTTAGTTTGTGTGCTCCTGTGCCACGGGCCATGCAAGTTGTTCACCTTTAATTTGGCCGTGCACTCCTAAAAAGTCACGGACCATGCTGGTTGTTCACCTTTGGTCCGTGTACTCCCGTATCACAGGCTTCTTTGGTTCTTCTTCTTGGGGTCCATTCGCTCTCATGCCACTACCACATAGACTACTTTCGTGAGGCGCCCTTTAAAACTTAATAGTGGTTGGGCGTCGGCCTATACCGGAACACAAATAAAGTTGCCGTTTTAAAAGAAAAATAAACAGAGAAGCAAAGAAAGAGTATGTTGAAGGATTAAAAACAAATAAGGGAATCTCATTATGTTTTTCAATAGTTGTAGGACACTTATAATAGGGAAGCTAATAAGGATTAAAAACAATTGAATACTATCCACTATCAACAGACTACTTCTTAAGTGCAAAACCACTTATTGACTATAATTAAAACTGAAACAACAGAAATAAACTAAAAACCACACACAATGTAGTCTAAAGTATTACAATTAACACTCCTCCTTACTTTAATATCTGCAAAATCCACTTTTTTGCCTTAAGAACTCATATTTAAATCTGCAATTGATCTTCTGGCCTACACTGAACCAGATTTACCTCTCGATTTCGATGCACCTCTGTTAAGTAGTAGAGCTTACTGTTATTGAACAAAATGCATCCCCTCTGTTCCTTGTCTTTCCTTCTTCAGCAATCCTTTCATCTCAAAAGAGGCGTATATTGTTTTGTTCCTTTTTTATTAAACAAATATTTGGTGATCCATAATCTAAATGGACTAGATGGAGCATTAAGTAAATCGAGCATACACGAACTCAGATGATGAAGAATAACACTTTTCGTTTATTTTGGAGTTTTTTTTAATTTAATAAAAAAATTGGTGATTTGGATGTGCACGTCACCATTGAACGACCACATCGTCACTGTTTGACAGTGTTGAATTAGAAAGTGTAATGTTGTAAACATTATACTACTTAAAAAGCCTATTTAAAACTTAAAAATCTAAAAGAACTAATCTAGTATTTTTGTCAAACTCGTAAAGTGAAGACAATCAAGAAAATGAAGACATGTAGGTGACTATGGCATCGATAAAGTGACACTTTACCTGTTGTTGTAAGTGTTTGGATTGTAAATCCCTTTGGAGTAGTAGCTTATGATCTGATTTATGTTTAGGTTTTGAGAGATAGTGACTTCTAACAATTATGTAACTATGTTGTTTTTTTGGTGAACATGTAACTATGTTTCTATATAGTTCAAAAACAATGATAATATATATTCTTAACATCTGCATCTGATGTTTGGTTATAATGGATTTAACTTGAGTATTCACATACAAACATAGATTATGTATACCTTATGGATGTCAAAATGCATATATTTTCGTAACATTCTAAAATTAAACTTTCAAAAAAAGTGTTATGTTTTGAAAGTTTATAAAACTATGAATGTTATGTTTGAAAGACAATGTTTAAATAATAGTGATTTTTATGATGCAATGCTCATAATGTGATTTCTATGTGCAACTTATCTTCAATGTGTGTTATCACTCTAATCTAATGTCTCAGCAGCAGTCATGTGGCGGTGCGGCCTAAAAGGAGGCACAGTGTGTGACTGAGGGCTTCTGGCTCCACCCACATGAAACGTCAACGTAGAAGATTCACTGATGACAATGAAGATTCACTGTCGCTAATGATTTTTCTCGACCACAATCTCTTAATCAGCCTCAATCCCAGCACACTCTTCACCCTCCTTGTGGCATGTCACCACTTGATTTGACTTTTTCCAATGTTGTTGCTCTTCCATGGTTCTTGAGATAAAAACAAAGTGTCAGCACGCGACATCAGTGAGGATCGACACAATGTGAGTAGGTTGATTCCCTCAACTCGTCGGAGCTTCTATTAGGAATATGTCAAAATGAAAAATATCTTAATTCCAACAATATCAGTCACTTTCAAGGAAAATTAGTTTGGCTTTAGTGCAAGGGAAGGGAAAAAGAAAAAGAAGGAGCTCAGAGGTATATTTTTTCATCCAATATTTCAGTATAGGTGATGTTACCCAACACCACAGATATTATCATCACAGCTCCTTCAGGAATTGCACCAGCCGAGAATCGAACCCGGGTCTGTACCGTGGCAGGGTACTATTCTACCACTAGACCACTGGTGCTTGATGTTCAATTGAATATAATATATCTAACATCATATTATTCAGCCTTATCAATGTGGTGTATTCTTCCTTTGTTTCTTTATATACATTGTAACATATCATTATGCAATTCATTCAATAAATTGAGAAATTTTTTTATTTTGGTCCTTGTTATGTCAGCAATCAACTCTAAAGAATAATCAGGTAATCTGAATTATAAATAAATTATGTTCCTTGTGACCTTAAAGAAAAAGTGTTATGGTGTTTGACATAATGAAAATGTGTTTGATGTTTTACATACGACTCAACATCAACACATGCAATCAAATATTTTATTCTATACGAGTCAATGTCGTTTTTGGTATATTTGATTGTGCTTCATAATTTGTCGATAAAAGTTCAAAGTAATAGTACTATTATTAGTTTTTACTGATTAGAGACTATATAATCTAAACATTGATTGATACACAGATTACAAGATTGATTAAATATATAATCTAAACATTGATTACACAAATTACCAAGGTTCTGCATACCACAGTTTTACATTCTAAGCTACTTGTTTCATTCAGACAATGAAACAACAACATTGATAAGAACAAAAGAGATAAAGAAAAAGCTTGATGATACAAAAACTAAAAACAGTTGCACATTGGAATTTTTCCATTATTTTCTGCTAAACAAGCTTCTCAATTTCCCTCTTTCCAATCTTTCAAGCAACTTTTTAGCTCCGGGAATCTCCATCTCAATAAGTTTCTTCAAATACCCTATTGCTCCATATGAAATCATCAACCTCTTACATTTCTTACAAGAAGAAAGTGATCCAAGGCAACAAACTGCGTATTTTTTCGCGGTGTTTTGTGGGCTAGGATCAAGCAACTGAACCAAATTTGGCACACTTTTATCATCCTTCTTAACCTCTCGCCGATTCTGAGACAAAATCATCAAACTCGCAATTGCTTGTGCTGCAAGCTCTCTAGCAGTGTTTGCTTTAGCCTCAAGCATGTTGATCAATAGAGGAATGCAACCGACTTCACCTAACATTTTTTTCATCTCAATTGAGCTACAAATCCTGCATATAACTGACGCAGCGCATTGTTTCGCGCCTAATGATCCTGACTTCAAAACATGAACCAAACAAGGAAGCAATCCAAGAGAAACCAGAGTTTCCTCGGAAACCGATGCAACGAGATTCCTCAATGCACCAACAGCAGATTCTTGAGGAAGTGGACCATCAAGATAAGCCAAAATGCTCCGAACGCCGCCTTCTGATATAACAGACCTTCTCAGATTCTCATTGCTTGCAGTCAGATTCTGCAAACACTCAGCAGCATACTCTTTAGTTCCTAACAACATTCCATTGTTAAGAAGATTGATCATAACCTTAACAACACCTTCTTCAGCCAAAACCTGTCTCACTTCCGGAACAGCCGAAATATTCTTCAAAGTACAAGCAGCTGCAGATTGTGAAACAGAATCACCAATCTGACAAAGCTCGACTAACGGGCGAACCCCTCCATGTCCGACAATCGCACGAGTTGTGTCTTCCGTCATAGACAACCTTTGAAGAGAAACAATAGCCTTTTCTTTAGCAACAGCACTACCTGATTCAACAAGCCTTATAAGTGGTGGCAAAACACCTTCAGAAACTAACCAATTTTCACAGCTACCACCTGATTCGACAAGAGAGCATATAATACTAACTGTTTTCTCCCTTATCCTTGTTGATGTTGCTGTAAGCAACTGAACCAAAGCAACAACATTGCTCCTGCAAAAAACAGCCAAAACATTCTTCTCATCTTCTCTCATAATATCATGAAGTCTATCCAAAGCTTTGTGTTTCGATTCCAAATGACCGATTTGAAGGCGTGCGAGTAGCTCCTTTATATTGCAATGTGTTTCAATATCTGATTCTGTTATAGAACCAGAAACATTGAATTGCAAAGTAGCTTCACCAAGTACACCAGTTTTGGTTAACAAGCTACAATCCTTTAAATTCAAATCAAGTTTACCAATTAATGCATCAAGATCACTTTGCATTCTTAGTTTTCCTTCATACTTTTCTTTCAAACATAACTCAGCTAATTCAATAGCTTCTCTTAGTGTCTTTGACACAGCCTGCAATTGTTCCTTGCAAAGTGCATTCTTTGAAAAACAAGGGTGGCTTGATAAATCTGATAGCTTTGATGGAACTTGTTCCAATTTTGAAATGATCATTTTCCACCTACCTTGAAACCCTTTTACCTCTCTTGCTTTTGTTAGAGCAATAGGAACAAGTTCTTGTGAGTTCAACAACCATTCTTCTGTTGAACATGTATCAACTGTGACAGAAACTATACTATCTTCCACCATGGTTTGAAAATTTGTAGGAGTAGTGTTGTAGAAATGATGATGATCACCAAAGCTGTAGAATAGAAGAAAAGCAAGCTCAAAGAAATGACCAAACAAAGATACCAATTGTAGAAAGACAATGATATTAATTTATTTGTTAGTATATAGAAAGTTAAGAAGGTTGTGGAGCAGTAGTTATCATCAAATCCTTAAATTAAAAATCAAGACTCCAATAGAAAATTCTTATAAATAAAAATATAAAGTAAAATATATATTTTTAATCCTTATAATTATCTAAACTTTTGTTGGTTCCTACAAAATATAAAGTTGCACGCTTTTAGTCTTGAGATCCCTCTCTAGGTGCTAAAGGAGTGTACTTCTCTCAAGGTCTCAAGTTTGATTCTCTTTGAATCAATTTTGGTAGGTTAGTTCGTACAGAATTTTACTCTAAATTTAAATGAGATCACACAAATGGACAGTAAAACTAGACTCTTAAATTAATCGGCCTTTAGACTGAATACTGAATTTTAAAAACATAAAAATATCAAAAAAAAAGTAAGCCAACAAATGTAACTTATGAGAATCTCATGATCAAACAAGAAGCTTGTTTATTTGTTCACATCATGACTTGACCATAAAATGTGATGTACCTAAAGATGCCACCCTATGAGTATTTCTCTTACTTTAGCAAGTGATCATTTAATACCCTTTGGAAAATTCCAAAACACATCATTAAATTTTGATATGAAAGATAAAGTATGGTTTATGAGAATGGCTGTTGATGAAAATGAATGAATTGGCGTGTAACTACTAACAATAACAATACATTTCAATTAAGTAGCCGTCGGTGGATATTATTATTTTTTGTACAAATCTAAATCATTAGGCTTAAAATATCCACCTCACATACATTAACTTGTACAAAATGTAATAATGGATACTTTACAAGGGTGTTTTGGTAATTGAAGAAAATCTAGATGGTTGGTGGAAAGAGTATCAAAGTTAATGTAAAAGTTTTGACATGATATCAAATGGACAAGGATTCCTGTTTCTACAAAAGAGGCCGCTGAAAAGTAGAGTTCTTAGCTGTGATTTTACATCTTTGTCCTCATAAAAAAGGAGAAGCCTTGCTTTGAAGGGAAGAAAAATAAGTCTCTATCAACAAGTTAAGTTGTATTCAATACAAGTATATATCTCCAATCAATAATCAATTATTATGATCGGATTGAGCCTCTCAGATTAGTAGGTTCTTATGTGTCAGATACCGAGATTAAACTATTGTGGAATTGAGCCTCTCAAATTAGTAGGTTCTCACGTGTTAGATACCGAGTTTTAAAAAAAAAATCAATTATTGTAATAATCATCCATCACAAAAATTGTTATTAATACTATAATTCAGTAGAGGTGAGCATGAAAATAAAATAATTAATTTGAAAAAAAATGTACCTCAATTCAAACAAACTTGTCTTGCTGAATATTCAAACAACTGATCCTTTCACTGTTTCTGTAAGCAACAAAAAAACTGAAAGAAATTAGAACTCCACAAACATAAGCTACAAAAAAAAAAAGCTCAAGTTCGCAAAAAAAAAATCAAAAACACAGAAAAGAAAAACAGAATTTTAAAAAGTGATCAAATCAAAGCAAAAAAGAAAAAAAAATTAGAAAATGAAGAAAAATAACCAACCTTTAAGAATGAGTAACTAAAAAAACAAGCTTATGTAGCTTAATCTTCAAACTTCAAACTCAATGTCACACTCAGAAAATGTATATAGATTAGAGAGCACTTCACCAACCTTGAAAACCTTAGCTTATAACATTCACTTTTTCAAAATGCAAATGCTTCCAAACTCATCAATCAAAAATACAGCTGAATTTTCATCAAAACCGTAACTATTGAAACGTCTTTTATATCATAATTTAGAATCAAACACCAAAAGGGTGTGACAAATAACAATATTTACTCACAACCCATGATTCAAAAATCACACTTTTTCACTCTCACTATAAAATGGAAGTGAATGTTGATTTTGGGTGGTTATAAGGGTTAAATGTAGAGAAGATTCAGTGATTGAACGGTTGAGATTGTTTTTATGACAGAAAACGTTACCGTTGGGATTAGTTAAAATTTGAAAATGCTAAGGTTTTTTTTTTTTATTATCTTACGTTACCTAGGAATCTAGGATGAGATGGAAAAAAGTGACACGTGTAATGTAGGGTAGGGTAATACTTTTCAAAATGGGTTTGAAATCACACGTGTGAAGTGGATAGATTATTATGAAGATCTTAGAACTGTGTTCACTGTTTTGAATTTGAATATGTTTGACATTGTTTTTGTGGTGAAATTGCAAAGATGCCACTCATGTTTTATGAAGCAATGTATTTTTTTTCCTATGGTGGGGATGAGGAATCTGTCTTGTAATTGGAGGGAGCGTATGTGATTGTTTTTTTCTTTACTAACAACACAAGTGGGGTTGTATTGTACTTGTTCTATTATTGTGTGTTGGGTCATCGCCATTTGAATTTCATTGACATTCCCATTCATCTAGAATAATCCCATAAACAAGAGATACTGGCAGTATTATTATAAAGTTTGAGCAAAAAATATTAACACGTTTTTTTCTTTGCAATTTTTTAGATGCAGGCATCTTTCATTCATTGGGTTTAGGATAAATTGCATTTGCAACAAATAATCGACATTTAGAGGGATTTACATAAAAAATTGTAGAAGTTTTGGGTTAGAGCTCAAACAACTGTCCAAGCTAGTCGGGCCATGAAACCCCCATGACGAGAGAGACGATGTCTCATAATACTAACTCTAAGTTGTTGAATTTGTGAGTCATCTAATTTATATATTGTTCAACACGTATATATATTTTTTTTTAATATTTTAGGACTTTCAACTTGTAACGCCCGTTCGATTATTTAATTAATTTTTCGAGTTTAGAATATATTTACGTGATTTATGTGATTTATGTGTTAAGTTGTGGTTTTATTAGGCGGGTTATTTTATTATTTAATAGAATAATGTGGAAAATAAAAATAAATACTAAAGTTGTGGGGCTGTTTTTGAATTAGATAGAGTTGTGGGGATTAATGAGATTAGAAAGAGGTATAAAAGGAAATTAGGTTTAGAGAGGAACAGTCAGTACGTTACAGACTTTTGGAGAAAAAGGGAGAAAAGTCGCCAGAGAGGAGAGACCTGCGATTCTGCAATATTATCAGGTAAGGGTGAGCCTAGCTTCAATTATGTTATACTGAAATTCATCTGTTTGTGTTTAACCAAGGATTAGAGAGAGTTTTGAGAGAGTTCTAAGTTAGGGTTTTGGTAGATTTTGTGATGAATTGATGAGGGAATGATGTGAATTGATGTAGAAACCTGTTACAGAACCTAGATTAATCACTAGGACCTTAATTCTGAATGATTAGAGCCTTAGTATGAGAGATTAGACGAATTTTAGCGAGGATTTGAGCGAACCCGCAACCTGTTCTGCGACCGCTCGCCGTGGCGAGCAGAACAGTTTAACTCGCGAGGCGAGCAATATCACTCGCCGTGGCGAGCAACCCTTTAGTGCTCGCGAGGCGAGCAACATCACTCGTCGTGGCGAGCAACCAATTAGTGCTCGCGAGGCGAGCAACATCACTCGCCGTAGCGAGCAAGTGGCAGAACGTAATTTAAGTAGCTCGCCGTGGCGAGCAGTCCCACTCGTCACAGCGAGCAATGAGGTCTCAGACCACTATAGCTTGAGCTTTATAACTCTGTTTTGAGCGAGGCTTTGAGGGTAGACTTTTGGTTATCATTAGAGATGTTTAAGACTTAAATTATAACCTGTGATGATGCTGTAAGATTATTCTTAACTGTTGACCTTAATCTATGACTTATATGTTTATTAAGTGAGTTATATGAATGATGTTTAAATGATATTTGTGACGATGATTATGTGCTGTGAATGTGTTAAATGTGCTGAACTGCTGCCATGTAAATGTGTTATAATTGCATGTGTCAGTCAAGAGTCGTAAACGATGTTAAGATGATGTGTGTAACTTGTTTAAGTATAAAGAGTCGAGTACATGCATATGCATAATTTGAGACGGTGGAGCTTATGCTCAAAGCGACGGTGAAGCTTGTTTAAGCTTAAAATGGTACCACATGCATGATGTCTAAGATGTTAGAGTTGCATAGTCGAGTTGCATTGTCGAGTCTTGTATTTAAGACGTTGTGAGATGATTTGTTATGTGAAGATGTTTTAAGATGATTTGTATATTTGGATGTTTGAGACGTTCCTGTTCTATGTGATGAATATTGTTGTTGTTGTTAAGCATAGATATTTGAGCTATATGTTAATATAATTGATGTGAATCTCACCCCTTCTGTTGGAATTGCCGCCTCGTGGGCAAGTGCAGGTGACCAAGTGTATGATTGACGATGTGAGAGGTCCTTGTGGAGTCTTAGGAGCTCTGATACGTAACGGGATGTGGATTATCTTTTGTTTCTATTCCTTTATGTATCGCTTTTGAATTAATTATGACATTGGTGCGAAGAACTAATCTTTTAAAGAGTTTGAATTACGTTTCCGCTGCTACATTTTGAATAAAGACGAGGAATAAATTATTATTCATTTTGTTTAAAGATTTTATGAAATGTGACATCCTGAATTATTGTGATATACTCTGATTAAATGTATGAATTTTTAAGTTGGGATTTCGGGGTGTTACACAACTCACACTTGTTGTATAATACTGTTAGTTTAATTTTTTCAAACCTAAAACACTACTAGTTAAATAAGTAGATTAATTACATAATAAAGTTATGAAAATATTTCATAAACATTGAATCTTGAGACAAAAAGAGATGGAGAGGACAATGAGATATGTTGGTGATGTGATGAGAAGAGAGATAGAGAGAAAATTAAGTGTTGAATGAGTGTATGAAAATTATGGGTGTTCAAATATCATCTCACGTAAATTATATATTAATATATTGTTAGGAGAAAAGAGTGTTTATGTGACAAAGTTGAAATAATATATTGTTAGGTTCAAATATTTTAAAAAAACGATAATGTGGTTTATAATTATGTTATTGAAGAAAATATAATTATTATCCACAATGGCCATCATAACATACCTCAGATATCCAAGAGCACTTGGATGAAATGAAACGTGTCTCTTCTAACTTAACTAAGGTCCTGAGTTCGAATATAGCTTTGGGCATGCAGCAGTGTTAAAACTCTTAAAGAGAGCTTACCGTCCATTTGGGTTTAATAATGCTCGAGAAATTAGTCTCCACAGTTGCGCGCAGAGAATACCCGGTATATGCCATAACATACCTCAAATGATTTTTCCTCTAGCACGTTTACTTATGTTTTCTCATACAAACCTCTTGTCTCCGGCTATTGGGGATCCCATTTGCGTACCAACTCAAGATATGCTTATAGGACTTTACGTATTAACTAGCGGAAATCGTCGAGGTATTTGTGCAAACAGGTATAATCCGTTTAATTGCAGAAATTCTAAAAATGAAAAAATTAGCAATAATAACTCTAAGTATATGAGGAAAAAAAAAAGAACCCTTTTTTTGCAATTCCTATGATGCAATTGGAGCTTATCGACAGAAAAGAATAAATTTCGATAGTCCTTTTTGGCTCCGGTGGCGAATAGATCAATGCATTATGTCTTCAAGAGATCTTTCACAAAACGGATTCCTATTCTAAAGGGTGCATAACCGCATGGATAAGCTCACACTAACCCGTCAATTTTAGATCCAACTGGGGATTCTTTTATTTAGGAGGTATTGGGAAGGAATTGGAATATAATAATATTGATTTATAGAGATCCAGAAGAAAAATAATAATCTTCTACTTTTTACTTTAGAGAATAGAATAATAAAAAAAGAAAAGTGTTCAATTGGAACATAAAAACGTGACTGACTGAATTAGTTCTCGTTATTTTTCGGGAAGGAGTGGAGATTTCTGTGAACGTTTTCTTTTCTACCATTTTATTTTTCTAACAAAAAAAAGTGTTAATTATGAGCTTGACGAGTATTTGAAACTTATTTGATAATCATCATGGATGATGAAATTACTGGAAAATAGAAATGATATTGGATGTCCAAATTTGAAAATTTGTGAATAGAAAGTAGAACTTCACTCCGTGTACGTGACTGGCGGAGAAACAGCAAATACTTACAAAATGATTGAAGAAATCATGCATACATGCTTTTTGGTATTGTTGACATTTTTGTTTCAAGGAGAATTTTCCATGCCAATAATGAAATTACGAGTGATGATATTTGAACACCTCTAATTCTTGAACATCCCTAATTCAAATTTACTTTATTGTATAGAAGGTAAAATTAGTAAGGATATCAAAACATGGGAATCTACAATAGTTTGATTTCTTATTTTCCTTGAAATGTGCAATAGTGCGAACTTACTTTTAAACTTCAAAAAGCATATTTTACAAATTAAAATTCAATTATAAAATATGAATTTACCAATTTGCTTTAAATTGTGTGAAATTTTGTATATTTGATTTTCATAATTAGACTTTTCAAAGTAGAGTTAATGAAAATTAATATTAAAAAATACGCTGCTTTGAAGATAAGGGGTGAGAAACATTATTCGTTTTATTGAGGCATTATACAATGCGATAATTATCGTAGTGCATGCATCCCTTCAACAACAAAAAACATAGTGCATGCAGAGTTTTTCCTTTTTTGAAAAGAGGTGCATGCATAGAGTAATCAAATGGGAGAAAAATGCATATAAATAGGGAGAAACCAGAAACATCATTGAGTACGCCAACGCAACTAGATAGGTGTGGGGCTCCTTTTCCAATTTACGATCTTCAAAGTGGGTATGGAGTACTTTCCAACCTCTACCATTTGAGGGGAAACAAAAAGTTTATTTCCCTGTCTCTGTCTTCTTTTTTAAACATGTTTGTATATCAACGAGATTGACATGTTCACATCGTCCACTCACTCCGAGAAGAATATAGTTATAGTGATTTTTCCGTTAAGTTAGATATTTCCTCTAGCATAGACTATATGATCCTTCACCGAGGCCCGGCCTCTAGGATCTTGTCATGGTTGACTCTATGGGAATCTTGTCCGGACCGATTGTATGCATTTTGTCTTCACAAGTTTAATAAGAAACCAACATAACTATTTTCATAAGAAATATCAATTGTCTAAAATAACAATTGCTATCACACAAGGAGTATAAGCTAGCCATACTTAACGAGGTCAAATAAAATCTAATTATATGCTTGACTTGACAAGGGAGTATAGAAGACAGCACAAACTCATTTGAATTTTTTTAAAACACTTGTTGAATGAAGACGAGAATAATCCATTAAAACTCGAGATCCTAAATTTTCAAACATAGTGGGTGCAAAGGTCATGCTTTGAGACTGTTTAACAATATAAACAAGAATATTTTTCATAAAAATATGAAAGGGGATTCAAAACTTGAGTTTGAGACAAAAGTCAAACTCCAGCCATAAAAAATTCAATCCAAACAGCAAATAAGACAACTCGTTGATGCACCTAAATGGATGCTACTAGCAACTGATTGTTCCATAATTGGCACAACATACTGCTCATGACATGGTTGAATGAAACAAAGAACAAAGGGCACCATAACTAACTTTAATAAGTACACTATTGAGCAAAATCCAAGATTTGGAATAATAACAAAAACAAAAAGCAATTATAGAAAGAGGATAAGCAAGGATGCAACTGCAAGACTAAATATGTTAAAGTCGCTAAAGAAGGCTAACAGATCAAATCAGAATATATGAACAAGCAACAAGGAAGAGGATTACCATTGGTTAAAATTTAAATAAATCATTTTTCAAAAGAAAAATCACAACGCAATGTGTAACATAACTATATCCAATATATAATAACGTCTGTGCAGATTGCACATTAAATCCTGACTAAACATATGAGTAAATATTTTTTTTGAACAAAACATAAGAGTAAATATAATAATAAATAGGTCCGGGTTTTCATGGTGCCAAACAATGGACTAACATAAGATGAAACGAAATAAAAATGGTCCAGCAACAATTTCACATACAGTTCTATTCAACTACTCCTCAAGATCGCGACCTATCACGAGGTGGGGGAGATCGGCTGCATGAACAGTAAAATAGTTAGAACATAAATTACATAATGATAAAACTACCCAAAAAAAAACAATTTAATTGGATCATACCTATCATATCTTCTATTCATTGGGCTTTCAGCTCGTTCATATTTGGGGCTTCCTCTTGCTTCTGGTCTGGAAGATGGATTTGATCCACGGGGTGGGGGTGATCGGCTGCATAAAAAGTAAAATTATCAAAACACAATGAGATACATATTACACTACCCAAAAAACAAATCAAGAAATAAAAGTTAATTAAATGGATCCTACCTATCGTATCTCCCATTCATTGGGCTTTCAGCTCGTTCATACTTCGGGCTTCCTCTTGGTTCTGGTCTGGAAGCAGGATTTGATCCACGACCATAATCAGGGCTACCCCTACCTCTACGATAAGGACTTGGGGATCTGCCACGACCATACCTTCCATCAGGAGAGCCACGGCCATACCTACCATCAGGGGAGCCGCGACCTCTTCTATCAGGACTGTATCCATCCCTTTTGACATCATCATCCCTTATAGCATACTCCACTGTGATAACACGGTCCATAAACTTGCTGCACATAAGTATAAAGCAATTAAGCGATTGAGGTATATAGCCCCTTACAATCATTCCCCTCCATAAAGGTGGTGGAATGTACTATGTTTCTAAAGGATAAAACTTGGGAAAAATAATAACTATTCAACAACTCAGAAGGTAATTACAACCTCAGGTTAGTTGCTTCCAAAGCTTTAGTGGCTTCCTCCTGGGTTTCAAACTGGATAAAGGCAAAATTCCTTCTGATCCTTAAATTTGATATTTTCCCATAGGGGTCAAAGTGTCTCTCTAAATCCCTTGTCCTGGTGTGAACAGGATCAAAATTTATGATAAACAAAGTCTTTGATGGTTTTGTATTAGTTGAAGATTTCTTTGAATCACCACCAGACCTTTTGTTGTCACGTTCTGCCTAAAAATCATAATACAACACCAGAATGTGTATATTAAAATACCCAAAATTAAATAATTCCAAAATCATTCATTAAGAAAAGAACATAAGCAGCAGCTACAAGAACAAGTTCATTTGAATGCAAATGTATCTGTCACACAAATGAGAACATCCACCAAAAGTATAACAATTCTCATGATAACATCACACACCGTCATTATAATCTAACAAATTGTGTAAAAGCTTTCCAAAATGATTTATAACAAAAATGACCTCCAATGTGCCAAGCTATAAAGTACATGATGATGTGTCATAACAATCAACATTGTTTAGCAATCCCTAATGCAGTTCACTATTACTGCGTACCTTAGTCCACTCAACACGAATCCGGCGCCCCTTTCTACCAAATTCTGTTTGATCAAGTCTTCTGATTGCATACTCGGCATCGCGTTGGTCTTCCATGTAGATAAAGGCAAAACCTATGAAACAAGAATGTTAAAATAAAACCACACAGAAAAAATTCAGTTCATTATTATTTGAAGACTCCTTTCATCAAGATGGCGTAGGGAGGAATGCCGCGTCAGGATATCAGATATGAGAGATAAATTCAACATAAAACAAAAATGAACTGTAGGGAAGTACCACAACACCTGACACATTTGCGAAATCATCATGGTTCAAATGTTGAAACAAGTCGGAAATTGAACAGTGAGCAAAAGTCATGAGGAATGAAAAAGCAATGAATGCTGAGTGAGAGAATGCAGAATGGTAGGGCTAGGGCGGATCAGATTATTTCTTCAGGAAAAATACAAGGAGAAGCTGGGGCACATTCTATAAAAGAAATGCAGAGAAGCGCATCCATCTAAGAACATCCATCTAAGAGGAGCATGGACATTCAAATTATCCAAGTAATCCTGCCACAAAGAAATTGTTGAGTATGGGGGTTCATATCTTAACGACAGTTTTTTTTTTCTTTTTAAAAGGAAAAGAAAATGTACATCCATTCGCAACTAACAAGTCAAAGAGCATCCATCATCTTGACCCATTTAATAATCATTTGAGGACAGAAATCGCATGATCCAATTCAAATTCAAGATGAAAACAAAAGGTTCAAAAAGCTAAGGCCAAAAAACAAAAAAAAATCAGCACTTGTACAGTTATACTTAGCATCCTTGGCATTAGCATAAGTGCAAGGCATACAAATAAAAGGATTGCACTACTAGCGCTCTCCTTTGCGAAATGTGCAGCATATAAAAGACCAAATTGAATTTGAAATGTTTAACAGTTTCACAATCACGTAGGATTTAGGCCCTGTCTCTGATTCTTTTTTAAAGTATTTTGTGTGCAGGTCCAAACTGATATAAAAAAAGGGTCAATGAGTTCTTCGAAAAATGATTGCTTTCAATGGTTGTACATAACATTTTCCTTTCTCCAAACAGTATATAAACCCACTGCAACTCAACACAAGAAGACATTTTCATCTTTTGACTTCACATTCGTCAACGACAGCCACAATAACACCATTTTCCATCATGTATCGTTGGTCACCAATCTGTGAATCTGTTTTTTACGTAGCAGAACCTACCTCTATAATATCGATTCAGGCACAATCTATCCAACCACCACATAACAATAAGTCAAGCAAATAAATACAACAAATTTAGCACAACAACGCAAGCTGCTCACAAGTATCACAGCCTACATAACATTTGGCACCAACATACCAAACTTACAATTGAAAAGCACATGCCATAGTAAGAGAATACCTAGTAAATCACTATTTGTACTACAAAAACAGTGAGGTAATATTTGGATAAACAGCTTAATTAAGTCATAATCGTGTGTCGTATAAGTTCTTATGCATAAGCCATTTCTATTACAAAGGATAAAATAAAGTCAAATTATTTTCACATAAGCTGTAACCTGTTTTTAATCCAAGTAGCCGACCCCACTAAGTGGATTAAAGCTTGGTTGTTGTTGTTTTAAGCTGTAAGCTGTTTTCATATGCTATGGGCTTGTTTGGATTGACTTATTTGAGCTTAATTACTAGCATAAGTTTTGTGAGACTGTTTGAAAGCACTTACAAAAACAGCTTATGACATTGTTCATAAGTTGTTTTCAGCTTATTTTCATAAGTCTTCCAAGATAGCTTGTGAAAACAGCTTATAGCTTATACAAAAAACTTTAACTTTATTTTATCTTTTGCTATAGAAATAGCTTATACATAAGCACTTATTATGATAAGCGTTTGTTCTATAAGTTGCACATAAGTTGTTTATCCAAACAGGGCATAAACCGAAGAGTTTATGGAAAAAAGCTGAAAACAACGTGTGCACATTTCAAAAGTTGTTTCTATAAGTTCTTCTAAGGGCCCGTTTGGTTTGACTTATTTTTGAGTTTATGAAAAATATCTTATTCAATTAAATAAGTTATGTTAATTCATAAGTTCTCTCACAAAAATTGTATCTTCATAATCTTTTCTTTCATAAACCACCTGGATAAACTTATGAATAATGCAAAAAAAAATAAAAAAATAACTTATTTATTTGCATAAGTTGTTTTGCATAGCTCAAAAATAAATCAATTCAAACGGCACTAAATAGTTTCTCAAGGGCTTACATCAATAGATGAGCTCAAATAAACCAATCGAAATAGGTCGTAAATCACTAATTAAGCTACAAAAAAATCATCACTTTAAACCTAAAACTAAAACTACAACAAAATTACAACGAAAACATGAAATGAGGAAGAATGTCATACCAGACTTTAAGTCCACCCTATCAATCTTCCCATATTTTTTGAACAGTCTCTCAACATCAGATTGTCTTGCGTCAAAATCCAGATTTCCACAAAAAATTGGCTTCATTTTTCCAAATGCTTCAGCAACAAACCTGCAATGTAATGTAAGAAAAAAAAAAGGATTATTACGATTCGGAAACGGTGAAATTGAAGGAATTGATGGAGGAAGAAGAAGAAGATGTGGCGGATCTGATGATCCGTTGAAGGATTTGTACCTTTTCGGAGGGAGATAGGGTTTGCGAATGAAACCCTAGGGTTGAGATTTGGGGGAAATTACGAAATGCAAAGGAGAGAGAATATTATGATAGTGATTGTTACTTCGGTAGTAAGTAGTAGCGATGACTGGAGCCAACTCGAGTTTAGTTTAAAACTCAACTTGACAATTTGACATGTTTAACTTGGTTGATTAATGATACAAATCACTTGAATCTAAACTGAAAATTAAGTTTCTTAATCATATGAGTCGAACATAAATTATATATAGTTTGCCAGTTCGGTCCATTTAATTTATGATAATATTTTTTTTGGGAGATAGTTTATGATAATATTGTTAAGTATGTATGTACTTTTTTTTTTCAGTACATTTTAATATATATTATTATTATAATCTATTATCTAATCTAAATATGAAACTTAATGTTTAACAAAAATACAATCTTACCTCTTCTTAATTTTTTGACATGTCAGTAAAATTATATTTTTTTGTGTCTCTTGCTTCAACGTTCCCTTCTTTTTTTCTCTCTTAAAAACAAATTAAAACCAACTCACTCGATAAAACAAACTAACTTAATCTTTTTTTAAAGAAAAAATAAACTTAATCTTAATCTCAATCAAAACAAATTTTCATATAATTCAACTTCTAAATATCTAAAGAATTTAAAAAAATTACGACCTATTATATTTCTCTAATTATGAAAGTCAATGACCAGTAAAAACAAAATTGTCAAGATTGCTTCTTTTCTAAAAATAATTTGCATTTGCTTTTTCTTTATTATTTTTTTAGTCAAAAGAAAAATTATAGTAAATAAAAAGAAATAGATAAAGAGACTTAGGACATTAGACATGACTCGGGTACAACCAAGAATGGGAATGCAACACAATAAATCAGACCATTATAGTAAATAAAAAGAAATAGATAAAGAGACTAAGGACATTAGACCTGACTCAAGTACAATAAAAAATGGGAATGCAACATAATAAATCAGACCAATTGGACCGACCCTAATCTATCATAAAAAAGATTCATTAATCATGGGCGCAACCCAGCGAACCCGTATACGATTGGGAAACCATGTTTCGAAAAATATCCATCAACACGGTATCAAAATCCATGTGTCAACAGCTCCATAAACAAATCAGAAATATGACAATAAAAAAAGAATGAAAATGATAAATGAGTCACTAATTACTAATATAGTTCTACAATTCGTACACGGGACTCGTAACGACATCCTTATCAATAATGAAATCTTTATTATTTTTACATATTTTTAGTTTACCACTTCATAATATTTAATAACAACTATTTCAATGATTTTATCATGGGCAAATTACTCTTTAAAAAAATCATGAGCAACTTATACTAACATCTCTTATAGTCTTCTTAAATAACACAGACACCCGTCCTCGTGAGCTTAACTCAATTGGCAAAGACAATGCATAATATATGCAAGGACCGAGGTAATTTCCTCAGTCAAGGTGGTTTAATTTTTAAACTATAATGTAATAAAACGGATATATCGAAAGATTATTTCCTTTTCATTGATCAACCACAATGTCCATCCACCAAAATTCTTCTAATTTCTATACTCTCTTTTGATCTCTTTTGTAATTGCCGATGTTTGATTCTATTTGGTGGTAAAAATAAAGGGTAAATACATGATATGGTCCCTTAACTTATTTTTGAATTTCAATTTGGTCCCTTAACTTTAAACTGTCTCAATTTGGTCCCTTAAGTATCTCTCCGTTTACCCAATTGGTCCCATCCGTTAGTTTTTTTCAAAAAACGTTAACTTTGACCAGGTAAGCTTGCCACGTAATCAAAACGTTACAATTCTGAGAAGTTAGAGAGAGACTGAAGAAAACTTAGAGAGAGAAGGAGAAAGAAAACCCTGAGAGAGAAGTTGAAGAAATCTGCAAAACGAAGAAGAAAAAGCTGGAAACGAAGAAGATTAAAGAAGTTAAGCGAAATTCTAGGTTAGTTTCACCATCTTCTTCGCGAATCTCATGGGTTTTGGAAAAAAAATCTGATTAGGGTTTCGAAACTCTCTAGGGTTTTGAAGATTTCAATGAATTTTTAACTGATTAAGACTAATTTCCTAATCTTCTTTGCGAATCTCAAGTTAAAACATGTTTTTTTTAGCCTGATTTAGGTTGCGAAAATTTGTATAGGGTTTTAAAAAATTTCAATGAATTTGTTACATTTTAAGGTTATATATGCATGGATTTGATTTATGTATTGTTTATTCCTTCTCAAAAGTCGATTTTTGTCTGTTGTTTTGAATTTGTATATGTTGAATTAGGGTTTTATACTGTTGTGTATATAGTGGTCCTGCCTTTTTCGAATATGGTGCATAAAATTGATTAGGTTTTTGTTCCTTTCTTATATTAATTGTAAAAAACAGATGGACCAAATGTTTGAGTGTGTGGTACATCATGCATCATAAATTAGTTGCTTTATGGACCCTGAGTATGTAGGACCAGAAGAAACACTAGACTGTGACCCAGATTTTTTCTCATACTTTGCTTTGTTAACAACCTTAAAAAGATTAGGTTATGTTAGTCTTACATCCCTGTGGTATGTTGATCCTAGTATGGAAGATGGGATGATTAGGTTGAATAGTGATGCTGGTTGTAGAAGGATGCAGAGTATTGCCTATCAATTTAAGAGGGTGCATTTGTATGTTGTCCACCCTTTGTCACAACCTGATATTGGAGCCCTTGACCCATTGATAGAATATCCTTGTATGGCCCAACCTGCCCCACATGTCCCACCTGTTGTTAATGAGACAAATGAAGAGATTCCAACTAGTGTAGGTCCCACTGTTGAAGGTAACAATGCAGATAGTGGTGTAAATGGTCCCAACTGTGATGTGAATGAAAATGGGCCTGAGTTGGACTTGAATGACTTAGGCCCAATGATTGATGAGACTGATTTGTTTGGTGAGCATGAGAGTGGGGCTGGATTGAATGAGGGTGAGAATGGGCCTGAATTGAATGTAGATGATAATGAAGCTGAGGTGAATGAAGGTGTGAATGAGGGTGAGAATGAGCCTGAATTGAATGTAGATGATAATGAAGCTGAGGTGAATGAAGGTGTGAATGAGGCTGGGCTAGGTAATGAAGAAGGTAATGAAAATCTTGAAGGTGAAAGTGAAGATAGTGCATTGGGGATACATTTTGATGACTCAGAAGATGAGGTGAGTATAGGTGGAAATTTAAACACTGAGGTAGGTGGGAATGAAGTTAATGGAGCAACTGCTGCATTAAATGAGGAGTCTTTATTTAATGAACCAATTGTGAATGCTGACTGTGTGAATGCTGAAACTGTGAATGCTAGAACTGTGAGTGCTGGAACTGAGAATGAAGCAACTATGAATGATGCAAATGTGCAAGGTGAATCTGTGGAAGCTGAAACATTAAGGTGTGAGGGATCTGGTACTGCTAATAAGGGGAAAAGGAAGAAGGGAGGCTCTGGTAAGAGGAGAGGAAGAGGAAGGCCTAAGAAGAAGAAAACAACTGAAGAGTCTGTCTTTGAAGATGACATAATTGACCATCTTAGGAGATCTGTTGACAATGAAGGAGAAGTAGGCCAGTCAAGTGTTGTGGGGGACAAGGGATTAAGTGATGTGGAAGAATACAACTCTGATGAGCTTGTGAGTGGGTCTGACAGTGATGAAGATGGTGTAGGGAACCCAAAATTTCCAGTTTTTAAGATGCCACATAGTATGAAAGAGTATAAATGGGAGGTGGGAACTTTATTTATGACAAAGATTGATTTTCAGCTTGCTGTTAGAACTTTTGCTGTTGAGAATGCTAGGGATTTGAAGTTTAAAAAAAATGACTTGAAGAGAATGAGGGTAAAATGCAAAAGTGAAGGTTGTGAATGGGAGATGTATTGTGGTAAGATAGAAGGTGAGGAAACATGGCAATTGAGGAAAATTGTAGGGGAGCATACATGTGCACCAGGGTGGAAAGTAAAAATGATGAACTCTAAATGGTTAGGATCTAAACTACACACAAGGGTTAGAGAGAATAGGGATTTAAGTGTAACTACAATTATGCAGAGGGCTCAACATAAGTGGGGAATAGGTGTCAACAGAAGCAAGGCTTATAGGGCAAAAAACTATGCAGTTGAATTTGTTGAAGGTAGCTTTAGAGATCAATATAGAAGGTTACATGACTATGGTAAAGAATTAATTAGATCCAATCCAGAATCATCTGTATCCATTACTAGTACCCGTTATGTAGGTTCTGAAGCTGACCTAGAAAATCCTGATGCCATAATCTGTCCTCACTTTCAGAGGATGTATGTGTGTTTTAAGGGGTGTAGGGAAAGTTTCTTCAAATGCAGACCTATAATTGGTCTTGATGGGTGTTTCCTGAAGACCCCTTATGGTGGAATGTTATTGGCTGCAATTGGAATGGATCCCAATGACCAAATACTTCCAATTGCTTATGCTGTTGTGGAAGGAGAGAATAAAGAATCATGGACATGGTTTTTGGAGCTTCTCATAGCTGATCTTGGTGGCACCAGACTATGCAAGACTTACACTATAATAAGTGATCAGCAAAAGGTGAAGTTAATTAATTACTTTTTTTGAAAATGTTCAAATACCTAGTTATTAATTGCATATGTTAATTATAATTGTTGTATTTTGATAAACAGGGACTTTTGCCAGCAATTGATACTTTGCTTCCTGGAGTTGAGCAGATGTTTTGTGTCAGACACCACTACAACAACTTTAGGAAGAGATTCCCTGGGAAAAAGTTGAAGGAATTGATGTGGAGAGCAGCAAAGGCAACATACAGAAATGCATTTGAGAGGGAGATGAAGGCAATTAAAGATATCAGTGAGGAAGCCTTTACTTACCTGTGTGAGATTGAACCAAGACATTGGACTAGGGCAATGTTTAAAGGTGATTCAAAGTGTGACACATTAGTGAATAACATATCAGAAGCATTCAATTCTGTTATTGTTGTTCCAAGGTCCAAGCCCGTGGTCTCTATGTTGGAGGATATCAGAGTGTATGTGATGGAAAGGTGGCAGCTCAATAGGGAGAAAATTGCTAAGTATGCTGATGGTGAAGTGTTGCCAAATATCAAGAAAAAACTTGAAAAAGAATCTTCTTATACTAATAATTGGGTAGTAAGGTATGAGTTACTTAATTTTACTCACTTCTTTTATTTATATTCATCTGGTGAAACTTAATTGTTATTAATATGATGTTAACATTAATGTAGGCAAGGTGGAGATCATGATTTCGAAGTTACACATATGTCAAACACTGGAGACAAGTTTGCTGTAAACTTGTTGAACAAAGTGTGTGATTGCAGGAAATAGCTGTTGACAGGACTGCCATGTTGTCATGCCATTGCTTGCATGAAACACAAAAACTACAAGATAGCTGACTATGTCCCATCAATGTACAAGAAAGAGCAATATGCAGAATGTTACTCCAACATCATTTTTCCTGTAAATGGCCAAGATCTATGGGTGACCACAGAATGCACTGATCTTTAACCACCACCTGTGAAAAGGCAACCAGGTAGACCTAAAAAGAAGAGGAGATTGGATGCAAGTGAGCTGATGAGAGACAACAAACAGATGAAAAGAGCCACTTATGGAATCAAATGTAGTAGGTGCAAGCAAACTGGGCACAACAAATCAACATGCCCACTACCTCCACCACCACCCCCAGCACCTGCATCAGAGACTCAAGCAACAACTCAGACACAAGCAGCACAAGCATCATCTTCTCAGGCACAGGCAGCACAAGCATCAAGCTCTCAAGCACAAGCAGCACAAGCATCATCTTCTCAGGCACAGGCAGCACAAGCATCAAGCTCTCAGCCACAAGCTTCTCAGGCACAAGCTTCTCGGCCACATGCTTCTCAGCCACAAGCTTCTCAGCCACAGGCTTCTCAAGCACAAACTTCTCAGCCACATGCTTCTCATGCACAATCATCTCAACCACGAATTCAGAAGAAATTGAGATCACCTAGGAAGAGAAAGCATGTGAACCAAGCACAACCACCTCATACACAAGCTTCTCAGCCACAGACACAACCATCTTAGGCACAACCATCTCAGTCACAACCATCTCAGCCACCAATTCAAGTTGCTGCAACTCAACCAACACAAGTAAAAAAGAAAGGAAAGAGGTTGTCAAAGAAGACAGGGTCTGCATCTCAGCCTTAGAAATTAAGCACTATTAATGTCTTTTTGAATGTAATTTGTGCTATTAAGCATTTTTTAATGTCCTTTTGGTTAACTGGTATTAATTAGCATGTTAAGTACTAATTGATGTCATATGTGCTATTGACTGATATTAAGCACATTTGACTTTATTTTTTGGTTAGCAATGTCTATGCACTTTTTAACTGTTAAGCACTTAGTGATGTAACATTGATACTAGTTGATGTAATTCACTTATTAATATATGGAATGATGTGCTAGTAAACACTTTTTAATGCCTTATAGTTTCTGTTATAGCCCTTTTCCAACTTACAGTTTCAATTCAAAAGAATTGTAGCATTTTATAGCAATTCCTGTTACACAATTATAACATCTTAAAAGGTTCCTGTCAATGATACAACAGAGAACCAAATCTTCTTCTGAGACCATCACACATTAATTCACTATTTCACAGCACTGATTTGTAAGGGGGGAAATCTGATATTGTTTCTGATATCAGCTTTGCAAGGGGGGAAATCTGATATTGTTTTTACACCATAGTTTCTGTTATAGCTCCAAGTTACAGTTTCAATTCAACATAATTGTAGCATCAATAAAACACAATTCATAATTCTTGTCAACTTTAACAGAACATCAATAAAACACAATTCATAAAAACTATTGCATTCAATCATTCATCAAAACAAAACACATTACATTCATCAAAACATTACATTGATTCATAACAAAACCTAAATACATCTGTGACCCTATTTCAAATAATTTCCACTCATCATGGCTGTGGTTTTGCAAACTAACACTGTTCCTAAGACCAACATAATCCCAAAGCATACAAATCCAAAAATTAAAGACATTATCAACCATTTCCTTGTTCTTGATAAATCACTCTTCAACTTGATTTTCTTTTTCTTCTGTTTTTCAAACTTCAATCTCTGTGCTTCAATCTTCAAATCCCTTTCGTCCATAACATCATCTTCATCAACTAACTTAAAGTAACTGCATCCTTTGTCACTGGAATTCCTATAGTTTCTACAACCCCAGAATTTCTTCCCACAATTTGGATTCAATGGATCAGTTACAGTTCGAATTACCACTGTTTCTCCACACCTACAATTTGGTATTGACCTTCTTCTCAAACTTGACCCAACAGATCCAGATACATGCGAATTTTCATGGACCCATAGAGTTTTTGATGCCTGGTTCGACATTTCAAGTGAAGTTGTTGTGTGGTTCGAAATTCTGGGTGGATATATGGAGAATGAAGAAGAAAATCAATGGTGGAAGAAGGGAAGAAAGAGAAAGACGTTGGGGAAGAAGAGGAATGGTGGAAGAGGAAAAAAAAACCCTAATTTTCACCAATCTTTCCCTTTTTATATTGCTGACAATGATTGCCATGTAATTTACTGATAGGCCCATGTGGAAAGGTTACCTGGCCAAAGTTAACGTTTTTAGAAAAAAAACTAACGGATGTGACTAATTGGGTAAACAGAGAGATACTTAAGGGACCAAATTGAGACAGTTTAAAGTTAAGGGACCAAATTGAAATTCAAAAATAAGTTAAGGGACCATATCATGTATTTACCCTAAAAATAAATGTTGTTATTGTTTCTCCATTGCGAGAAAAAAACTTCATTTAACTTAATTGTGAAAATAGAAAACAGATACGAACAAACCAAATTGACTGATATTAAATTGTATATTTATAAAGTTATTGAAATGGATAAAATGAGGAGAGATCGATGTGTTTGAAAAATTAGAAGAGGTACTTGTGTTGTTTAAGAAAATTTCATGGGAAGTCAATGTAATTTGCCCTTTTATCATTCTTAATCATTATTTTTTCTTTTTTTCTCAATTTATATATCATTGCAATGCGCTTTGATGCATATCTCCCTCACTTCAAATTAGTCCGTGCTTAGTAAGAGTTTGTTGCTAGTTATTAATTAAAGTTTAAAAGTTTGAACTCTTAACACTAGGTTCTAGCTACACCAAAATGAAACAAGGAGGCGCACAAGAAGAGATTTTTGGTCATCGTAAGCTTAGATTAGTTGACAGGGACAATACATAGTATATGCAAGGTCGGTGTTCCAACTCAATTCACCACAAAAAAAAAAAGGAATTTTTAGGATGACACGACACATAGAAGATACATGTGTGAGTTATTATCTTATCTGATTGCTTAGGCATTATAAAAACTAAGAATTAAAAAAATTTGAATAAAATAATTTTTTTGACAAAATAAGATTAGAAATAGGTTTAATTTATCCTTTTTGATCGGTGCACCAAACAACATATTAAATCAGGAAACATAGAAACATAATTCTCCTATACTTAACTCAGTTGATAGAAACATAATATTTGCAATGTTTGAGGTTTAAACCTCGACCACCAAAAAAAATTAGAAAAACTAATTGTGTACTCTTGTCATATGTTATCCCTTATTTATTTTTATTTTTTTAATGAACTGATTTGCGGTTAAAGGATCAACGGGATGGACTATATATTGCCACATGTCCTATAACATGAAATAATCCCCTTTATCTCTCCAAAAAAGTAGGAACCATACGATTAATCAAACGGTTTGCTGCGTAACCACCTTTTTAACCGTCACAAAAGAAAAATGTCCCAATGTTGAGTTACAAACATCGGTTCTTTACTATGATGATGTCAATAACATTGTTACTTCTTCTCTTTGCAACATTGTTGTTTGTTCCTACGACATTGTGTTCTGTCTCTACACGTCATTGGCTTTCAAAACCTCTTATTGGAGATGACGGAAGAATTTATGTTTGTTCTGATAAAACTTTTTTGGCTTTTGAAACCAATGGTACCATTGCTTGGTCTATTCATGTTGATTATAAGTGTAATGTTGGTTTGGCGCCTGTTCATGGTGGTATTGGAAAGGTGAGTGAGTCACTTTTTATTTAAAATTATTACCGGTATCAATGTGTTAGTGTCGAGTCTGGTGTCTGACACACACCAACACATGGTTACAAGGGTTGGATAGTCCTCAGTTCACAATCTTGTTTTGTGTTGAAGACTAAACCTAAGATAGAAAAGGACACAATTTTTAGGATACATAAACCTACCTTGATTGGTTGTAAGCGATAAAGCACACTCAAACACAGAAATGGACACGTCGACGCCAATAAAATTTGAGAAAATGACATAATCATATGTGTCGGTGTCATGTCAGACACTATACATATCCGAAATCAAGACACACCTAATCCGAGGAGTATATGTGCTTCATAAGTTGTAAGAGCCAACGATATTATTTTTTGTTGTTGTGGTGATGGTGGTTATTAATTCATGTAAGGCCTTTGCAGATATACTTGGTGGCTGAAAATAGAATATTAAAGATTGATTATGGAAATATTGGAATTTCTGAGCCCGCAGTAGAAATTTTCTTTGGTCCAGAACCAGGTCAAAAGGCAGAAACTGAGATTATTGGGCTATCAGTAAGCACATTAAGCTCAACTGTATTCATCAACGTCAAGCATCGAGGACTCTTTTCATATCTGTCACATGGCCGTTTACTTTGGAGTTTAGGACCCGCGCTTTACCAGTTTGGCTATCGTCAAGGATGCAGGAAAAACCTTACAGATTGTTACTTTTCATCAGTTCCTGTGCTTGATCAATGCGAGGCTAGTATTTATGTAAGGTTTACTCATACTTGATTTGTTGTAACATTTGATTATTCTTCAATTTGGCTCTAAAATTGTAGCAAATGTTGAATAATTTTTTTTTTTCTTTCCGAACAATCACATGTTTTTGAAGAATATGTTTTTCAACTTGCAGATTGCAAACACAGAAGGAGAACTGTATTGTTTGTCGGTCCATGGCCGTGACTTCAGATGGATACAAGATTTTAGTTCATTAGACAATAGTTTCACCATAACTCCTGGAAACAACGGTCATCTGTATGTAACAGTTCCAACAAGAGCTCTTGTATTAGCTCTCGATGTCTTTTCGGGTAATATCTTATGGCAGGGCAGTGTTGGACCGTTAAGCAAAATTGACTGTGCTCCAGTTGTTGACTCTAATGGTAATCCAATTTCTCTTAAGAATACAGATTAGTTTTAACTCTACAAAGTTTAATTTCATTATTAGTATTGATTTGTTAGATAATGGTTTCGTAAAGTCAGATCAATTTTTTAACAAACTATAGCAGAGGAGTAGGTGCGAGAAAATCAGCAAGAAAGAATATTTTGCAGAGGAGTAGGTGCGAGAAAGTGCATTGTTTTCAAATAGCGACGCTATAGCAAAGGGATTTTTATGAGTCTGCTATGAAAACTCTGACACTGTCCTAGTTTCGCTAAATTTCTGCTAGCTGATGTAGTGACAATATCGGGAAAAAGAAAATTTTAAGGTTTTTAAAAATAATAAAACTGAAGAACCTGCATTAGGGCCAAACAGGACCTATTTTTTTATAATAGGAAAACTGAATTGTGTGAGTATTCAAAATTTCTCGCTTATGGTACATTTTTTTCTTCACTTATCGAAATTACTTTAGTTTCTTCGCCGAGAACCTTTTTTTTGTCTGCATGATCTCGTTCATATTTATATCCTTTAACTGCATTATTTCAATGATAATACTTGGCCTTCTCTAAACTTTTGCATTAATATGTATCTCAAAAACCAACGACGGATTGGAAAAAATAACAGTTTTTCATATTCTGCTACACACCAGCGCTTAAGTGCCTCTATTTGACAACATTTTGCACTCAGTAGTGTATCAGGGAACAAAAATGATTTGTTTGAATTCGGATAGGTTATAGCACTATAGCCGCTATTTCATGACACTGTTGTATAAACAACTTAAATTACTGAAGCATACTTAATGAATCAGGATGGATATCTATTGGCTCATTGGATGGATTCCTTTACTCATTTTCGCCAACCGGAATACTCAAGAAATTCTCAAGAAGAAATACTGAGAATTCTATTGCTCAAGTTGGTCCTTTTCTTGATTGTTCTGGATTTGCTGTCTACAGTTCACAGATAGAGATGGAAGGAAAAGTTAGCCATGGTATTGGCGAATATACTGTTGTTTCGGCAATTCGACCGAAAGCTGCAATATTCACTATGTTGGTTCCTGCAACTGGATCAATATATTGGTCTGAAGGATATCCTGGTACATGTTTTCTTTTTTGTCATTTCCTCGTTTTATAGCATAAAAACCTTTCTTATTTTTCGAGTGTTTCTTGATTAAATTCAGGTAAACTTTCAACTTTATTTTCCAAGAGTGATCTAAGTCAATTTGTTGTGAATGAGGAGATTCTTCTTACATTCATTGCTGCCTCAAGTAAGAGTTAACTCTTAAATAATCATAATTCGACATTTACATGTGGCATTTGGTGCAGAAAGTTTATTATCATTTTTCTGATTGATTGTGCAGAAAGTTTATTATTCGTTTAAGGAATAACAAATTGGATTGTATAAATAACTTGTTCGGATTGACTTATTTGACCTTATCTAATGACTTAAGTACTTGTGAAACTATTTGGTAGAGCATACAGAAATAGCTTATGACATGTTCAAAAGCTGTTTTGAACTTATTCCCATAAGCTCTCCAGGATAGCTTACGAAAATAGCTTATAGCTTATACACAAGAACTTATATGATAAGTGTTTATCCAAACAGTTCCAAAATCTTCCGGACTTTTCACTTTTGCGAGTATATGCTTGTAGATGTTAGACTGTATCAAAATATATTCTAAGATATTTCATACATATTCTAACCTTATCAAATTACTTTCGTCTGAACGAACTAACAGCTTGGTCCTTATATTCAATGCAGAGGTTGACACGCCGCTGCAATGCCGTACTACAGGTACAGATCTATTCTACACCTGCCTTTAAACATGACACAAACGTTTCTGTAAAAGTAATTTCTCATCACTTTCTTAGGTCAGAAGCTTGCATCTAGCTGCTCTCAAGCACGGAATAAGCTTGTCGACATCTATTCAGGTAACGTACAACTCCGTATATTAAAAAGAGTGTGAGAGTACAAATTTTTAACAACTTATAAGTACAATTTTATTTTATTTTTTGGCAGGCAATGAAAGGACTATAGAATTTTTTCTTCTGTTTGAGTCATTCCTGTTGGTGCTACTAATTGGACTTGTAAGATTCTGCTGCACATTCTGGGCAAAAAAGAAACTTCAAGATCAAGGCCTTGGAAGTTTCCTTGACAAGCGAGTAAGTCGAAAATCCTTCTGTCTTTGATCTTCTCCTCCTTTTCCTTATTTGGTTTAATTACTCCATTCGTCAACTATTTGAAATATTTTAAATAATTTTCCAAACTAAAAAAGTTTGTAATTGAGTCTGTTCTTGTCTAAGAACACCAGTCTAGGTCATCGTCACTGTCAAGGATCGATAGTTTCCCCAATTGGGGGAATAACCAACGCTCTAAAAAGATAAAGGTCAGAGAGAGATGGTAGATTCACACATTTCCCAAAAGTACTATAGGCCATTCCCACATTTAGGACAACGGCTAACCCTTGACGGCAATGGTGACCCAAACTTGTGTTCTTAGACAAGAACAAAGTCCTTGAACTTGTCAATAATTTGTAATTGAGTTCTTCAGTTTTAATGGGATCCCGAAACTTTTAAGCGGTTTGTAAGTGGATCCCTCAAAATCAAGGACTCAATTACAAATTATTTAAAATTTTAAGGACCTCTACAGACGTATTTAAAAAATTTGGGGACCAATTAAAGCTTAGAGATCAAGTTACAAATTATCGACAAGTTCATGAACTCGGTTACATACTTTTTTAATTAAGGAACCTATTTAGAAATTCTCAAATAATTCGTCTGTCTTTCTTCGCTACCTTCTTTCAAAACCTACATATTTATACCCTTTGGACCATTCAGTGCTCTCTTCAACTCCAAAAGAAAGCTTTGGTTAAGACGATCTCTGAGCTCGAGAAAAAATCTGCAGAAGAATCAGTCGACAATGAGGTTTACCAGAAGTTGGGTGATATAGTAAGAAAAAAGGAAAACATAGAGAGGAAACTATCAACTACCTATAGTTTAGGAAGGGACAGAACAAACTCAAAATCAAAATCTATGTTGCCTTTACAAATTGGAAAAAGAAAAGGCTACTCATTTCAAGGTACAAAGAAGCAGAAGCTAACAATGTTTCACACAATGAGCGATGCATCTAGTGAAAGCAGCATTGAAGGAGAGACAGAAATGGTTGAGGTATTAGATTCATCTGCTAAGGAGAAAGGAAAAACAGCTACGGTAGAGGTTGCTTCAAATTCAAGCAATATAAGTCGTGTACTTAGGAAGTAGCAATATTGTTAATTTTCTTGTTAATGTAAATTATATTTATATTGATTGCTAAGAGTGTATAAATAGAGGATCAATCACTCGAGCATTTCTAGTAAATGCAAATCTTCCATTTTGTCTGACAAAAAAAAAATGCTTACGTTTAACCTTAGTGATTTTAAAGGATGTCTGACCAAAAACAATCATAGAACGTGGTAAACTATACAAATAAGATTCCTTTGACATGAAAAGAGCAGAGAAAAAAGTTCCCCTTACCCTACCAAAGAGTAATATTGTTTTCAAAATAGAATCCATGAACAAACCTACGGCCTACGAGTCCAGTCCCCGTTTGATGGAAATAATGAGTCGTAGGGGCTATTATTCCCGAGCATACATGGTGAATATCGCAAGAGAAACTCCTTGTCCGAACTTAGGATTTATCGATAGAAAATGTCACAAGGGAACAATCTTACCGCTGCATCAAGATCTTGCTTCCATAATATGGGAAAAGTGATGTGAACGAAATATTTTTATTTAAGAAATTTGCAACTTCTATTTGATATATTTTTTTGTTTCAACTTCTATTTGATATATTATTAACATTCAAATTTTTCAATGTACATGATGTAAACATTTATTTACTAAAAAATCAAATTTAATGATGTAAAGACACACATATTTTGACTCTTAGAGTAAGTTTTTAGGCTTACTTCGAATCTTTATCTTTGATTTTAATATTGATCAACAATTATGCTTAATGACAACTAGTTTTATGCTTTTACAACGCAATGATGACATTGTTTATGCGCATCCAATTAAATTATGTCACACCATCTCATCACTCATGGACCAATCGATAATGTAATGTAGGGGAGTATTTTGTTTACACATAAAAAAAATTATCATTTAACAATAAGAGATTAGAGGGTTAATTTCTTCGCCATTCAAAAAAATTGAATTGATTTTCCTAGGACGATAGAAGGTTAGACAAAGACTATGACAACCAAACCATGTATATTGGATAGTTGATTCTTTCTCGAGTCTACTAATTAGTACATGGATCTTGAATACATAAGATTCGATCAAAGTGCAGTAGAACTGAAAGATAAAACACTAAACTTATGCTCAATGATTATCTAAAATATCATATTATTAAAATGAGATTTAATCTTGTGGATTTATTAACTCATTAGTTTATTTAAATGTAAATTAAATTACTTATTTAAATGTGTTTTCTATATAAAATAAAGGGTTAATTGTTGAAAATGACCCTATAGTATACATGAAGTCTGAAAAATGGTCCAGTAAAATAAAAAACACATATTTTAACCTTGTAATTTGAGATTTTTCTCATTTTTTACCTTATAATATACGTGAAGTCCAAAAGAGTGACCTAGAGGTTGAATTTTTCTATGAATTTTTCCATGCATGTTTAAGACGTTAAAATATGGTTTTACAAAAAAAAAATAGAATTGTTCGAATAGAGTCGAATTAATTGTGAATTTTTAAAGTGCCAAATACTCAAAAAACAAAACAACGAAAATCTTGACTTAGAAATCGAATGAGTTGATTGTTTGCAGACACATCTATCAAAACTTTCATATCATTTCTAAGACGTTTCTAATTATTTTTATTTTTCAACCAAAAAGTGTAAATTTGCAATTTAGTTCCAAGTAAGAGTGTACTCACAAGTCAAATTTTGTTCTCTAATTTTGTCGACATTGTTAGAACATCATATGAACCTTCATCGTGAAAGTTTTTAGTTTTTAAACGAGATACAAATTAATTATAAATGGTTTAAGAAATTCATAATTATGGAAATAAAAATTTGTAATTAATCTGTCTCTAGTAGAAAAATTTAATTTTTAGTGTAAAGCCATATTTGAACGTCCTAAAGATGCATGAAAAAAATCATGAAAAATTTCAATCTCTAAGTTACTTTTTTGAACTACGCATATATTATATGGTCAAAAATAAAAAGAATTTCAAATTACAGGGTTAAAATATTTGTTTTTTATTTTACAATGTTATTTTTCAGACATTATATATATTACAGGGTCAATTTGAACAATTAACCCTAAAATAAAATTTAAAAAATTCCCCTAAAATAAATTAAATTAATTAACATATCATACAATACTCGACTCTCAAAATTCACCAAAAAAACAAAATGCTCGACTCTTAAAGTATGACGAAAAATAAAGTCTAAGCCTTGACTTTTTTCACAAGGCACTAACGGCCTTTCTCTTTCAATCTTGGTTGTCATTTTAATTAGTTTTGTTGTTAATCTCAAACATTCTTTTAGTGTGTGAAACAAAAAAAAAATGAAGCAAAGGGAGAAAGAAAAAAATCAATCAATTAAAAGACATTTATTACTTTCTTATTTTGTGAGGATAAGTGTTGACTACAACTAGACTTTTTACTCGTGCTGCCGCACGAGTCATATACATTGTAGATGTAGTAGACCAAAGCAAAAGTTTAATAGTTTAATTACAACTTATAATTTTAATGTCATCATTTTTTTTACAAATAGTCTATGTAAAGGTACTTTCAACGTTGTATATTAGAAATTATGAAAAATATCTCTATAAACCTCATTAAGTTTCTTATTCGTAGAATTCATACCTCATTTGTCTACTAACCATTTAATAGCACCAATTGAATTAAAATAAGTTATATTTTGACTCTTTAATGCATGTAAGAGCCATGACAACTAAAATCTTAAATCTATACCAAGTAGATTGTTTGCAAGTAGATATGTAAAGATGATGAGTAAAAATCTTCAAACATGTTGCTCACATAAAACTTGAAAACTTCGAGTGTATAACTTTTTGAGAATTAGTCAAGATGGGAAAGCTACATTTTTCAATCATATTGTTGAGATGAAAACTAAACCAACGCCAGACCGAATTATTCAACCTATATTGTATATATTAAGACATGCCTACAATGATGATCTTAAGATATGTGGCATACCCATAAGAGTCAACTACAGTATTAACTATAGTTATATACTTCACTTTTTGGGCTGTTTTGTCTTCTGTTTGGTGTTGGAGGCTGCTGGTGCAGCAGCTGTGATCTGTTCCTGTTTTGGTTCAGCCTCATTGCTTTAGTTTGTGCCTCAGTTGGGACTGGTCTTGGTGTCTTCATAAGGGTTTTTGGTTGTTGTGGGCGGGACAGAATGTTGTGTGATAGCAGCTGTGAGCTGTTGCTACAGTTTCTGTTTCAGCCTGTTTTGTTGTATCGTTGCCTTCCCCTTTAGCACGTCTATGTCGAGTTTGTGTTAATATATTGAGCTATCTAAAAAAAACTATAATATCAACTATATCATAAAAGAGTCGAGGAAAACAATAATCAAGTATGTAGCAGCATGTGGCATATCAATAAGATACATGAACCTTCATAAAAAGGATATATGTCTCTAATTAGTGATTAATGATGAGTGTATAACCTCTAGTTGCAACCATTAGATTTCAAATGATACTATAGAATAATTTTCATTCCAAGATCATCAAAAAGAGAAGTTGAATATAACGATTGTTTGTATAGGATGAGAGTCCGCGTTTATGTATAGGAGGAGACCAACTCTATTTATAAGAGTCCATAACACTTTTAACAACCAACGACCATTATGAAAATATGTACCTTAATTTGAAGCTTGTTTTGAAAAAGTTGTTCCTTATTTAGAGCAATATAGGTGTTTATGCGACTGCCAAGAAAACATTTTTTATACTTACTTTCTTTATTTGGTTTGAAAACTGACTTAACAAAATATGTTCACACATGTTGCTACAATTCATGTAAACATTGTAATACCAAAAACTTGTGGCAATAGACTAAAGAATACACAAAACAGCAATAGACCAACATGACAACTACCAAAAAACTACAAAACTAAATACAACATAATTCAACTCCAAAAACCAAAACCTGCTAGCACCCAAAACAACATACTGTTTACTAAAAAACCAGTGCCAAGTGAAACTGCAACATGACCAAAAAACGCACAAAACAACCTCACATTTTGAAGCCCTTGTTGGTTTTATTTATCACTTGTTTTTCCTTTTGAAAGCTCGATAATATAATTGACATATGAAACTTGACTTTCAGTTGGTCCGTGATCTGATTTGAGAGAAATGAAACAATAATAAGTAAACACATCAAAAGGAAGTAAACAAAATATGAAAATACCAATGTGTGACAATACTTTAAATTTGTTTTAGGACCAACTATAAAATCTACAAAGAGAATAACCAATACTCAACAGCAAAAACAATCAGGACCAACTTCAGCTCTCACACTTTGAATATTATCGCTAGCAAAACAACCACATGTGCTTGTAGAGCTAAACAAAAGCAGGGGAAAATGGAAGGTTTGAGGAGATCTCACTTATGAAAAACAAATGTCTCGAATAATTTACCAAAGCAAGCAATTAATCATTTACAAAGGTTAAAAAATAATACATCCGGAGATTAAAAAAAATGTTTGTGTTGTAGATACATTATTTCAAGGCACGTGAAAAGCATGAATAGCAAGCCCCTATTGTTGAATATCAAAGCTTTGGGGTTGATTTTTTTTAAAAAAAGTTTATGTCTTTAATTTGATTTTTGTTTGGGAAGAGATTGACAACAACAACAACAACGATTCTTATAGCTGCATAAATGGTACAAAACTGGAAATCATAATTTTTGGGAAGTAAGAACAACAACACTTGTAGGAGGCAATTCGTTGTTCAGAAATATAACCCCTTTTCTTGTTCAAAAGAATAATAATAATAATAATAACCCCTTTTTGGTGTTTTAGGTTAAAGAAGAATTGGTATTTTAGGTCAATTACACATGATTTGGTTTTGCAAAATTGAATGGAACATGAAAATGTTACGCCTGAACAAAGAGATGAAGAGATGTGGAAGTTTAGAGATCACTTAAGGAAAGAGATGAAGAGGCCGTGAGTGAGGGGAAGAAGAAAGGGGTAGGAAATTGAATCATGTGCAATTACTCTTGTGTTAAGCTTTTGAATCTGCACTGTACGATTTAATCTAATGGTTAATATTAATTCCTCACCTCTCATTATAAGTAGTGCTCTCATTTTATACTCTCTCTCTCTCATATATATATATATATATATATATATATATATATATATAGAGAGAGAGAGAGAGAGAGAGAGAGAGAGAGAGAGAACATATACTATGAGAATGGTGAGAATGAATTGCAGCCATCAGATTAAAATAAAGGAAATCATCCCCTATTCCAATCACATTTTCAACACATGCTTCTCCCTGGTTGTCACAGTGACTCTACTACCAGCTTTAAGGAAATCATGCCCTATTCCAATCAAATTTTCTAGTAGTTCTAAAGTATGAACATCATATAGTACAATGATAACCCTACCAAAAACGGAAAACTAACATACTTGTTTTTGGAATGCAAGTCAAGGTATATATAACTCTTACATTATTGTTTGTCAATACATTACAAATTTTGCCAGCATTCCACAATCTACTGCGTTCTCCAGGGTTTTTGATAGATTCTTCACGAACAATTTCCGTACCCATTTCTTGTATCAAGTCATGCATTTGCATGTCATTATATGAAGTAATAGTTAAAAGAGCCTTGTCTAAAAGGTTTCTTATCCCAATTTATGCAAAGAAACCACATGCATTTAATATTTTTGTTACACTGTTGCTGCTTCCACAACCTTTGAAAAAACATGAACTGTCTAGAAATATATTTTTCTCTGTATCATCTAGTTCATCATAGCTTAATCTCAACACCTTTAGAACATCAACTTTGGGAATTTCCTTCAGTTTATTTAGAGCACTACCCCATTCTTTTGTATGTTTTGTACAAAGAAATGAACCCAGAACTTTCAAAGCCAAATGGTTATCTTTTACATAAGAAACTACATTGTTTGATATCTCCTCACATCCCTCACTGGGAAGGATATTTTTTTTGAAAGCATTCAAACTGAACAACCTGATGGAGTTTTGAGAGTTCATTTCTTTAACATGATGAATTTTGTCGATTCCTCCTCTTGTGAACACATGCTTATCTCTGGTTGTCACAATGACTTTACTACCAGCTCCAAGGAAATCATGCCCTACTCCAATCAAATTTTCTAGAAGTTCTAAAGTATGAACGCCATCTAGTACAATGATACCCCTGTCAAACACGATGAATTAACATACTTATAAAAATTTAATTAAAAAATATTATTTTAAATTAAATTGAAAATTAATTAATTTGAAGTACATGTCACACAAAGTTAGTGAAGATTTAAATTTTTTGACATCAAAGTTAGCATATTATATATTATATAGATGTACTGATATATTTGGTTTTACAAATAATATAAAGTATATATGCATTGTGTGCGCGCTCGCTCGCACGCACGCGCGCGCGCGTGAGTGTTGGGGGGGGGGGGGGAGGGTGGTTGGAGGTGAAAGTTTTTATAGAACTAATGATGAGGGTTAACAACTAGGTCCAACCCAGTGTATTCTTCAAAGAGAAAGTGGAGTGGTAATGATGATGAAAACGACCGATATTAGTGATGATTTACCTAAAATGAAAAACTAGAAAACAAGTGTATGATGTGAAATTATACTAATCCAAACGTCTAATTTATAGGTATATTTTAAAAGTAAAATAAAATTGTAACAGTATATAATGGATGAACAAGTTAGTATATGAGTTTTCCTAATCTTGTAAATATTCAATATTTATTGAAATATAATTAGCTTTTCTCTTATCAAAAGATAAACAAGAACATAACTTATACATCATACTTGTGCTCCGTTCCAAAGTTTTTCCAGGTTACTATTTGGAAGGCGAAGTTCAATAAGATTCCATGGAAAAAAAAATTATGGTAGAGAATTTAATGGATAATCACTCCATCCAAAACTTCTCAAGTTGTAAGGCAAAAAATCAAGTCCCCACTAGAAGAAGAAAATTCCCTTAGCATCTTCGAAAGCAACTAATCTAAGGTTTAGCATCTTTGTGAATGCTTTAGAGCTCAAATTTATGCAGGTAATTTGATCCATATATAAGCATATGCTTCAACTGCACAAGTCCCTTGATAAATGAAATTTAGAAAAATGTTAGTACTTTTTGGTAAGTTGCAGTATCTCACACACACACACACACACACACACATGTTTTTTGGTAACACATCACAAATTTCACCAGTATTCCACAATCTACTGCTCTCTCCAGCGTTTTTGATAGATTCTTCATGAACAATTTCCGTACCCATTTCATGTATCAAGTCATGCATTTGAATGTCATTGTTTGAAGTAATAGTAACAAGAACCTTGTCTTAAAGGTTTCTTATCCATATTTCTGCAAAGAAACCACATGCATTTAATATTTTTGTTACACTACTGCTGCTTCCACAACCTTTGAAAAAACATGCAATGTCTAGAAATATATTTTTATTTGTATCATCTAATTCATCATAGCTTAATCTCAACACATTTTGAATTTCAACATTGGGAATTTCCTTCAGTTTATTTAGATTACTACCCCCGTTCTTTTTTACTTTTTTGTACAAAGAAATGAACCTAGAACTTTCAAAGCGAAAGGGTTGCGTTTTGCATAAGAAACTAAATTGTTTGATATTTTCTTATATCCCTCATTGGGAAGGATTTTTTTTTTTGAAAGCTTTCAAACTGAACAACCTGATGGAGTTTTGACAGTTCATTTCTTTAACATGATGAATTTTGTCAATTCCTCCTCCAGCCAACACATGCTTATCTCTAGTTGTCACAGTGACTCTACTACTAGCTCTAAGGAAATCATGCCCTATTCCAATCAAATTTTCTAGAAGTTCTAAAGTATGAACGTCATATAGTACAATGATAACCCTACCAAAAACGGAAAATTAACATACTTATAAAAATTTAATAAAAATATATTATTTTAAATTAAATTGAAAATTAATTAATTTGAAGTACATGTCACACAAAGTTAGTGAATATTTAAGTTTTTGACATCTAAGTCAACATATTATATATTATATAGTTGTATTAATATGTTTGATTTTACAAATAGTATAAAGTATACATGCACTGTTTGTGCGCTCGCTCGCTCACATGCGCGCGCGAGTGTGTGTGTGTTGGAGTGAGGTTTAGAAGTGAAAGTTTTTATAGAACTAACACGAGGGATAATAACTGGGTCCAACTCAGTGTATTCTTCGGAGAGAATGCATTTATAGAAGAGGTGGTAATGGTAATGACAACGACCGAAAAAGAGTGAAATAGAGTGTATGATGTAAAATTATGATGATCCAAATGTCTCACTTATAGATATATTTTGGAAATTTTTTTTGTAACAGTATATAATAGTAAAACAAGTTAGAATATGATTTTTCCTAATCTTGGAAATATTCAATATTTATTGAAATAGAATTAGCTTTTCTATTATCAAAAGATAAACAAGAACATACCATTTACATCATACATGTGCTCCGTTCTAAAGTTTTTCCAGGTTTTCTATTTGGAAGACGAAGTTCAACAAGATTCCATGGAGAACAATTTGATGGTAGAAAATTTAATGGATATGCACTCCATCCAAAACTTCTCAAGTTGTTAGGCAAAAAATCAAGCCCCCTCTAAAAGATGCCAATAATTAATTTCCTTAACATCTTGAAAAGTAAGTAATCTTAGGTTTAGCATCTTTGTGAATGCTTTAGAGCTCAAATTTATGCAGGTAATTTGATAGCATATGCTTTCAACTGCACTAGTCCCCTGATAAATGAAAATTAGAATCAATGTTAGTACTTTGTGGTAAGTTGCAATTAATATATATATATTACTTGTTTTTGGAATGAGAGTCAAGGTATATATCATTCTTACATTATTGTTTGTCAATACATCAAAAATTTTGCCAGCATTCCACAATCTACTGCGTTCTCCAGGGTTTTTGATAGATTCTTCACGAACAATTTCCATACCCATTTCTTGTATCAAGTCATGCATTTGCATGTCATTGTATGAAGTAATAGTTAAAAGAGCCTTGTCTAAAAGGTTTCTTATCCCAATTTATGCAAAGAAACCACATGCATTTAATAATTTTGTCACACTGTTGCTGCTTCCACAACCTTTGAAAAAACATGAACTGTCTAGAAATATATTTTTCTCTGTATCATCTAGTTCATCATAGCTTAATCTCAACACCTTTAGAACATCAGCTTTGGAAATTTCCTTAAGTTTATTTAGAGCACTACCCCATTCTTTTGTACGTTTTGTACAAAGAAATGAACCCATAACTTTCAAAGCCAAATGGTTGTCTTTTGCATAAGAAACTACATTGTTTGATATCTCCTCACATATTGGGAAGGATTTTTTTGAAAGCATTCAAACTGAACAACCTGATGGAGTTTTGAGAGTTCATTTCTTTAACATGATGAATTTTGTCAATTCATCCTCTTGTGAACACATGCTTATCTCTAGTTGTCACAACGACTCTACTACCAGCTCCAAGGAAATCATGCCCTACTCCAATCAATTTTTTTAGAAGTTCTAAAATATGAACGTCATCTAGTACAATGATACCCCTGTCAAACACGATGAATTAACATACTTATAAATATTTAATAAAAAAATAATATTTTAAATTAAATTGAAAATTAATTAATTTGAAGTACATGTCACACAAAGTTAGTGAAGATTTAAGTTTTTTGACATCAAAGTCAGCATATTATATATTATATAGATGTACTAATATATTTGGTTTTACAAATAATATAAAGTATATATGCATTGTGTGTGCGCTCGCACACGCGCGCGCGTGTATTGGGGGGGGGGGGTGGAGGGGCGGGTGGTTGGAAGTGAAAGTTTTTATAGAACTAATGATGAGGGTTAACAACTGGGTCCAACCCAATGTATTCTTCAAAGAGAAAGTGGGGTGGTAATGATGATGAAAACGACCGATATTAGTGATGATTTACCTAAAATGAAAAACTAAAAAAAAAAAAAAAACGAAAGAGTGTATGATGTGAAATTATGCTAATCCAAACGTCTAATTTATAGATATATTTCACGGGATAATTTGATAATATGAGTGTTTCTGAAGAAAAAAATAAAAAATCTAAATTAGTGAAACAATATATAAACAAGAAGCATGTTAGTTTTTTGTTATTTTGATGAGAAGAGGAGTCAACACATCTTTACCTCCTCATCACTTTCAAATCGCTGGTGACCATTCCGGCAGTCGGTTTCTTCAAACGAACGAGATCTTCATCGTTCGTCGTTTTATGTGCTCTTTAAATATCAGATTCTTGTTATGGTGGAGGAGTTATGTCTTGTCCGCATGGTTCTCTTCTCCCTGTTTATGATATCCATATATGCTATCTTCAGATTTTTCTCCAACCCATTTCATATTTGTATTCAATCTCTGTTTTGGGTAGCTGCAATCTCGCGCAATCCAGTTGCTCGCAGTTGCTGGTTTCATCTCAACCGGGACTGTTCATATCGCAGTTGTTGGCGGTTTCTTTGTTTCTATGGTTGTCGTCACTGTCGATGGTTCAAACGGTGTTCTTTGTGTTCACCGATGCTTAAACCCATTTGGGTAGTGGTTGATTTGAACGTCGTGTTTAGTGGAGTGGTGGTTTCTCAAAACTCAGGTCTGATATATTCTGATAATTGTTGTTGTTGGTACGTGAGTCAATCTGCGTTGGCGGTTGATTCATTCACTATTTTCTCAAGATGCCTTTGAATGTATTCAAATTGGATTTTTGAAAAAGGATGGGTTTGATTATTCAATCTCGTCTCTGGATGTTGGTTTGGTTCTATAATTAATCTGAATGTGCTTTGATGTTTTGGACAAATATTCATTTTGGATTGTTAGCTCGAAAGAGCGTGGCCTTTCTTCTAGATGGATAATTGAGGCGGTCGTTGAGACTCATTGTTGTTGAGGTTCGTCGCGGTGAATGGTTGATGAGAGTAAAAAAGGGTTGTAATTTTAGTTTTGTATTTTTGTGAATGTTGGATAAAATATGATAATAAAAAGTGCAGAATGGTGGAAATAGAAAGAAATGGTAACCAAACAAATTCCCAATCCAAGGAATGTGTTTAATTTGGTAATGGATCGCCACAAGAAACGTGGTTTCTTGATAAGATCAATGCATGGTTCAATCCAAAACCAAAAAGAAGCAAAGCTTCCAAATTCACTTAAAGTCACTTTTTTAATCAAAATTCATCTCCCACACATATCATTTTCGTGCTCTATTTATATGAGCTCATTACATGATGGTTCTGATTCTAAAACTCTAAGAAAATGAAAGGAAATGCAGCCACTAATTGTCATAATGTTTTGTATACGAAAAAAGTAATAATTGTCATAATGTTTTGGTGGCTGATCAATGCATGTGTTGGCTACATAATTACTGACAGTTACATTTTGACTACTTGCAGTGCCCTGTTTACTCCTCATCTTGCTCTTCAATTTCTCAAATTAATTGTGTTTCACCTCTTTTGCTTCAGCTTCTTCATTTAATCATGTCCTCCACTTTAATCCCATTTTTCCACCATGATATATGCCGATTTTGCTTCTGAGTCCAACATATCAAATGTAGATAATTTTGTACCCTTTTCAATGCTTCAAGATCACCTTAATCGGAGTTGCAGAGCTCTAGATATGATGAATACAAGACAGATACATAATGACCTACGAAAATAACAATTTCAAACAAAATTAATTTGGTTCTTTTATTTCATAATGACTTTATTATTCTTGTCAAGGGAAAACATCTTAGGATCACATCAATGGTGGACTGATGGATCTACAACCGTGTTGGCGGACGGTTTCAATGTCCAGTTTCAAAGCTTGGGATCGGTTTTAATGATGATATTTCTTGCTTGGTTTTGACTCGAAAGGGTCGGTAAAGCCGCTGCTTTTATTGCAGAGGCTTTTTGTTCTTGGATTTTTCTATGTTGACAGTCGATTCATACATCATTCTCAGGTTATCCCAATCATCTTGTTGACTGACATGAGATTGTAGTATGGACTCGAAAGAGTCGTCAATGCTTGATGTCGTTGTTTCAGGGAATAGATGTTACGTGATCTGATTTCGTGTTGACGATCGTTTCATTCGCCAACTTTAGACCCGCGCTTAATTGCTAGAGTTAATTCTCTTTAATGTTATTATAAAGGTAAAAACATATAAAAGATTACAAAAACCAATTTAGAATAGCATTCAATATCAAAGGCATGAGAAAACTTGACTCATTTTAAGGTGTCACATGTCGATCATCTCTTGTAAGGTTTGGATTTCCATAAATACATTTAAGAAAAACCCTCAAATATATATAATAAATATATATATATAGATATAGATTATCTTTTGTTTTTTATGTATCAGTGATAACCATTTTATATTTATCAATTCAAATATTTATATCATGTTTTTTATTTTTATAAAATAAAAAAAGACACTGAAAAACTAAAATGAATAAAATAGTCAAAATGGAGTTAGAGAAAAAGAGAATACGAGAACAAAAACGATGTATAAATAGTGAAAAGAGAAATTTAAATAAAATGTGAGCGTGAGAGCGGGAGATAAAAGATGAGAGAGAGGTGAGGGAGTTAAGAAAAAGAGAGTATTCGTAGTATTTCTTTGAGAAAAAGTAAGGAAACACTCTCTATGAAAAAACGCTTCGCACTGCACCGCCTCTCCTCTCTAGCTTTCATGATGCACACGACGGTTGGTGGTGGTGTGATGATGGATCAGCCATCCACACTGCCTTTCGGCCCTGATCTTTCGGTGGTTCCGTCAAAAGTAAGAGTTTCAAAGCTCATATCGCGTCGTCGTATCTGTTGTCTTTCGATTGATGGATCTCTGGTTTGGGTATCCTCGTCGCTTCAAGGTGATTTAGGTCAAGTTCTAGGTAAGGAAGGGGGTTTTCTCCCTCTTTGTCCTTTTAAAATTTGATTTTGACCCAGATCTGATCTTTTAAGACCACCGTCAGCGCTGCCGCGGTGATGGGTTTTCATTGGTGTGCAAGCCTCTCTACCTTCTTTCATGGTGGTGACGGTTCAGGTTTCACGATTCGTTCAATTCAAAATTTTTGAGTAGATGTGTCAGATTAGATGTTTTCCTCTCCGGAAGCAAGCTTCAGCTCGGATTCCCAACCTACCGTCGTCGTTATCCTCAAGGTTGTTGTCGTTCTTCAAGGTCTGATAAGGGACGCACTGTTATGTTGATTCAGATGTTTGTGGATGGTGGTTGCGATTATGGGTTATAGCTTCTAGTATTTTCTCCCCGCGCCGGAAGGATGGTTTTATTTGGTTTGTACTTTGGGGCTCGAAAGAGCATTTATCTTGTTGTGCTTTGTAGAGAGAGGATGGTACATGGATCTGCTCCGTCTTGACGGTTGGTCCGTTCACCGCGGTCTAGACCTTTACTTTAGAGGTTGTTATTATTCACTTGTGTTGTTTTTAATTTTCATATTACCCGTTTGGGTAGACCTTCATTTTGTGGATAAACCGGTTAGGTTTATGTCCCTCAATTTTTTTTAATGTATTTTTTTCCCTTTTTTAATAATATATTTATGAGTATCTGACATAAGATTAAAGTTGGGTACCAACTTAGTTGGGAATCATTCTTTTTTATGTCATTTGCACTTGCCTTATTAAAAAAAGTAAGGAAGAGAGAGAAAGCAGTATGAAAAATAATGAAGAAAGTGAGTGTTGAAGAAAAAAAAAGAATATGTTATCTATAATTCACAAAAAAAGATGTTATCTTCAATAGCAATACCGAACTTGATTGGTTCACACATATTTATGTGTTTCACTCATCTTATTGGACTTGGATTCACTGCAATTGCAAAATACCTGCAGTCACTGCAGTCACGTTATTTTAATCATTGGATTCATTCAAAGATCATATAAAAGCCATCCCTTTCTTAAAATGTAACAACACTTCATAATTATTCCCTCTTTTATCGTCCACCCACATCCATAAAAGCAACTCACGCTCTGTTTTCTTCTATTTGGAATCGCTTCAACTCCTTCAAGTCAAAGAACTGCCATCGACGAAGTTTGAGGAATTTCGAGAGGAGCTCACCGTTGGTGGAACGACACGGAACCTCAGGTCCTCGTTGATGTTCCTGTATTTTATGATGTCGTAACAACACAAGTTGCAGCAAATTATTTATTTGATTTCAAGTTAAAATGAAGCAAATTGATCATTAAAACTAAATATGGGTTTATAAAAAAGCTGGGATAAACAATTAAATCATAATTAATTAATAAATGGAAATTTGTTCAAATTATAAATAATAGCTAAAGTGAAAATAATATCTCATTGTGGTGATTTAGTGAAACCCATAGAGAAAATGTGTTGCATTTGTTGTTTCAATCTAAGAAAGAAAGGCGTTGCTTTAATGGTTGTGGCTGATCGACATGTGGGGTGGATGATGAAAGAGGGGATAATTAGGAAGTGTTGTTACAGTTTAAGAAAGGGAGACGTGACATTTTTATTGCCTTTAGATGAATCCAATGGTTAATGTAACGTGACTGCAGGCATTTAACGACTGCAGTAAATCCAAATCCCATCTTATTAGAGCATCTTTGACAAGAGTTTCGTTAGTGAGTTTCAAACATTATGCAACTCTTTCATAATTTTTGTTTTCATTAAAGCACATCTTCATGGCAACTTAGGGTCCGTTTGGTTCAACTGAGGAGAGAGAATAAATTTTAATGGAGAGAAGGGGAAGGGATATAATTTAATTAAATATATGTATGATTCAAAAGACGGAAGGAGAGGGGAGAGGTGAGATTTTAATTAAAAATGTGTTTGGTTCACAATGGAAAGGGAGAGATTTTAAAATTAATTTATTGTTTTATCCTTAAACTTAATTAAACATACGAAAAATGTTTGTTTTTACTATTTCTTAGACCGATGAAATAATAGATTACTCCCAGTTCACGTTGGAGGAGGTCTGAAGCAGTGATTGGCGACAACAAAGTAGCAGTAGGGTTGGACAGTGGTTTTTATAGGTCACAAATAAGAGTGATAAATAACCTAATAATAAAAGTTGTTACAAGGATATTACAACCTAATTATAATAAAAGTTGTTATAAGGATAATATAACCTAGAAATAATAAAAGTTGTTAAAAGGATGATATTGAAATTTTAATTAATCTAAGAATAATTTTGGCAATGAAATAAAATTTTAAAAAGATCATCTCTCATCCTCCCTGAAAAACTTCAATTTGAGGGAAGCAGAAAAGTGGATCTTGAAGGGATTTTGTCCCCTCCTCCCTCCATTTAAAAATTGAACCAAATACGTTAAATTAAAAATATTTTATTTTCTTCTCTTCTCTTCAAAACTTTCGAACCAAACAGACCCTTAAACTCCTTAAAAAGTGCATAGTACATTATTTAAGCTATCGTTCTATAAAAAAAGTTTAATTAACTACGCTTGCAATTGACTAACAAAAGAATTAATTAAGCAAGTCTCTTGGCAAACCTAAAAACATTACCCTTTTCATCTTTAATACACTTCACTTGATTAGAATCTCTTATCTTTCTTTCTATTCCTTTAGCAAACCTAAAAAATATATTTTTCTCCATCCTTGATGCCTAAGAATTGTATGAATCGGTACAAGATTTGAGTTCTTTCTTCGTTCACGGTCATCCTGATCTCTTTTTAACTCTCTTGTAATTTTTCCAAGTTTGAACATTTATACTACAAGATCAATCATCAACGCACTTCCTTTTAATTTTAACTTTACTCCCCAGTTTTGTTCCACCTACAAGATTCTTTACCACCAAAGGCAAAACATCTTCTTCTTTTTTTTTTTTGAAAGAGAGAACGATAAATGCAAAACATCTTGATTCTCACAACAAGGTCTCTTTTTCGACTTTTCTAATTTTATATGCCATCTTTTCTAACGTTCTCTTATACAAAATAACCGAAGTAGTGGAAAAAAAATAGGAATGAAAAATGTAGAAATCATGTGAGTATATGGAAAGAGTCATAATGAAAAATCCAAAGTATAAATATTCTTTTTCCACATGTACATAAACATTCGACTTAGGGGCGGGATTGAGCCGGTCCAAACCGGACTTTGTTTAAATAGATCTGGCCTAAATGAAAAAACTAAGGCCTAAGCCTTGGCTTTTTATCTGTCAAAGACTTTATTTTAAGTCTGGTATAGCTTTTTTAAAAGTCTAACCTGACCTATTAGCCTGTCTAAAATCCTAGTTTGTATTACAAATTTTAAATAGTGTTTATTCATCCATTTTTCTTTCTTTTCAATTTGTGCAACGTACTTAATGTAGAGATAAACATTAACTAGATACACATTAAACTAATAAAACACAATCGTAAAATTTATAGATGGATGGAAACTCAAGAATAATCATGTCTGATAACAAGAATGATTTCAAACTTAATCTCATAACCACTCTTAACCTTAGGCATATTAGTACCAAACCTCAAAAGTTCACACAAATCAAATAACAATATGCGTATTTAATGATAACTTAACAAGCTTTCAAACATTAAGAAATGAAAATAAAATCAGCACTTAAGCAGGAAAAAATGCATAAAATCTTCAACGTGATAAAAATCGTCAATTTAATATGAGAATTTGAAGGAAATGTTTTTTTTTTTTTTTTTTGTATTACTATATAAATAATAAATGAGGGAAAATATAATATACTCATATATATGGACCGGACTGATAAGCTGTATTGATTTTTTTTTATAAGCCTAAACTTAGTCTATTTAAATTAATAGGTTTTTTAAAATGTTCATACTTCGTCTATTCAGTAGACCAGACCAAAGACTCGTGACGAGCAACCTGGCCTATTTTCACCCTAATTTGACCAATCCTATTTCCGAGATCTAGAAATATTGCTTGAGGTAACCATGTCGCTATGTGTAGCATTGTTGTGCAATCCATATATAGGTGTACCTACCCACACCACACATTATTCTCTCAAACGCTTAATAGATCCAAAAATACACCACGTGCAACAAAGAGCATAAAGTGAAATGATAATAACGTAGTTGCAACAAAAAAATAAAAGATATTCCGCTCTTTAAGTAAAAAGTATTGCCAATATATTTTTATTCAAAAGATGTTTAATTATATTACACAAATATACTTTGGCTCATCCATCTACACCATGCTACTAATATGCACCAACTCAAATTAATTAACTTAGACTTTTTTATATGTTACATCCAAGACAATTCATATAAATTATCAACTTGAAAAGTGAGTTCATTTTGAAGCCAAACTTCAACGTATAGTTAACTGCAGATCCTTTGGCATAATTAAAATGAAAACAATTTTCTCATATATAGATCCAAAGTTCTGTTCTGTATGTACATATAAGAACTTAGTCTTCAACTCTTAATCATATAAAATGAGTTTATGCTCTTAATTAACTTTTTTAAAAAGATGCACATAACATTTTTTTTAGCAGGCATCAATCAAATAAAGAGCACTACTATGACTATCACTACATGCATGTTTGGATTGTGGTCAAATACAAAGAAACCATGGTAATTTTTTTCAAGTTCCAAAATCACGGTGATCCACTGTGGTTCCATCGGATTTACCGTTGATCCAAACACGAATTTTAGGTTTCTTTGAATTTTACTTCTTGCTACCATAATAAGGAGAGGCATAACCATTACAAGGGGATCCACAACTATTATATGGAGAAGCATAGCCACTATAAGGTGAACCACAATCATAAGGAGAACCAGAGAAAGTTGGAGGCACAAGAACAGAAGAAGATACCTTAAACCTCTTACTACTTGAACCTTCACAAATATCAGAACTATCATCATCAATCCACCCCATGAGTTGTTCCAAAAAACCTTGATCACCAACATTAATATTAACATTATTATTAATCTCTCCTATATCAGATCCATCAGAATCCAACCCTTGATTCTGAAATCCAAACCATTCAGAACTACAATCAGAAACCCTAGAAGGGTCACCATCATTAGAGGGAACAATGATACTAGGCTGCACAACTTTCTCAATGTTCTTCATATCCAAAGCAGATATTTGGTTGTAATTATGATTCCTACGGTTGAATATGCTAGCAAAAGTAAAATGATCACTCACTCTACTCTTTGAAAACTTGTTGTTATGATGATCACTTGTTCTTGCCATAATACTTTGAAGATTCTTGCTCAATTTTGCTTTCAATGAAGCAAAAGTTAAACTGTTGTTTTTTCCTTCATTTGTTTGTGGTGATGATAATAGCCCTTGATCATCACTGCATGGTGTGGTACTGTCTGTTGATACTGCTGCGGCGAAGTTGGTTCGAGCATTTTCTCCGCGTAAAGCTCGAGCAGCTTCGTCGTAGGCTCGAGCAGCTTCTTCTGGTGTGTCATAGGTTCCAAGCCATAATCTTACATGTTGAGATGAGTCTTTGATCTCAGCTACCCATCTACCTGATGGCCTTTGTCTCACACCAATGAATCTTCTCATATTTGGTTTTTTTGATTTGTTTATGTTGTTTGTAGCAGAAGCATATTTTGTAGCTTCAGCCATAACTTTTTTTGCTTTGATTAGCTAAAAAAATTGGTTTTGGATTTGAGTGATGTTTTGGAAGTGGAGTTTATATTATTGGAATGGTAAATGTTGGTGATATGTTGTAGTATTTATATGTGTAAAGTTTTGGAATTCAGTGAAATATGATTGTAAGAATATAGAATATACCCATCTCTTCAATTTTTTATTTGTGCACGTATGTCTTCAAGTGTCTAATATTTTTTAATACTTATATTGTGTGCTTGATTGTACTTGCAAGTTGATCTCCCTTCAACTTGGATGAGTTTAATTGGTTAGTGAGAATTCTACCAACTTGGTAATATGTACACTGTTGGTACTTTTGGAGAATCTAAATCACCCGACGAAGCGATCATTACGTTGAACTAAAAACAATTGCATAAGTTAGTTCGGACAGTGCGTCTTCATTCACAACCTTAAGACATTATCAATGTGGCCTTATAATATGGTCTTTTAAATCACACTCGACACATCAACATTCTTTCCTTCAAATATGATATACTTTGCATCATTGATCTAACATCAAGAACCAATCCTGCACCTCAATAAGTCGAACCAAACTCTGATACAACTTTTGGGACTTGAAGGGATTTTAAAATATTTGAGAATCATCACATTCAGTTAAAAGTCGTTGCACAAGTGCATATAAACATCACATCTTCATTCATAACCTTAAATATTAGATATAACGCCCCTTCCAGTCATATATTGTTCTACGGCTACTTTTCCAATACTTATGTGTGACCTCTAACTCACATTTTACCGATCATTTGTTGCGTGTATTAACAAATACACGTGTTTATACATATTAACGGATTTTGACAAGTAATTTTAGTACGAGTAATTTACATTTCGTCTTCACCAAGTCATTTTTAGATAATCCATATACAATTGATTTGAGATTAAACATAAACATCAATTAATTCATGACACATTTAATGCGTGGAATCCAAATCCCTTGGGCGATGCTTATTACAACGTTAAGGTTGTTGACTAGCGACTTAGTAGTTACATGTTTAAATCTTAAAATTAGTCTTTTGTTCGTGTATATAAATAAGTTTAAGGTTGTGTACATTTATATTGTCTACCATTCACCTGATGGGAGTCTCATGCACCATATCGCCATTGATATAATAAACAAAATGTGCAAATTTCGATTGTTGAATAAAGATCGAACAACTCATAATTCGAACTTCAACCATCGGTTGAAATATGCAAATATTGGAATTGTGACAAAAGATAATCCAAATTCCAAAATATCACCCTTCTAGAGGTTTGTGTTTACAGTTTTGTGATTTTATGGCTTGTTGTTGGTGATTTATATGGTGAAGTTAAAAAAATAAACTAAGTGAATAACCAAGTCAACGTTTCCTCTTCGGGATTAATGCTATGTAGGACTATTAAGGTGGTCAATTAATATTTTGCTAAAGTCCAAATTGAACCGTGTTAATCAGTAGTAGCCACTAAATCTTCCAAACTCAAATTATTTTTACAATGCATGCCTGCAATCTGCGCCAAAAAACAGATATATCCGCCAATTTCAAGTAATATTGATGCATGTAAAATTTTTGTATTTGTAATTTTGCATAACTATTTATAACTAACTTCATTTGAATTTAGTTGACCATGTTTACTTTAACATTTTACTTTTCTGTATACCTCGGTTGAATTTTGCGTCCATGCTAAAAATATATATGGAAAATTATTTTACAAAGTTTCCACCGTCTTTTAACGGTGGATAATCTTCATCGGGGAACTTTCGGGATACATAAGGTGGATTCTTCCCTTTTAATTAAATTTTCGTCACACACGTAAGACAGGAATTGAACATGTGACCACATGCTTAAGGAATCCAAACCCAAACAATGGATTAGTACTAAGTGGTAAGGGATTTGGATTAATGCATATTTTAACATTTTTTTATTAATGCATGCAATTTATATGTGGTCAAATATATTCAATGAAAGATTCATGTAGGGATGACAATGGGTACTCTATGGCTAAGCCATTTCCCGTATCCGCGTTTGTAAAAAATATTTGTACCCTCGTGGTCAACAACTTTAGTACGCTTCCGCATATCCTATGAGTACTTTAGTGCCTATACCCGCACTCATTACCCGCATTTTAACTATGAAAAGACAATAAAATTATCACAATTGAAATAATACTATGGTTTAAAAAATTTCAAATCAACTCATAAAATAGTATGAATCGTCGTATTTAACAAAATAAAAAACACCCTTCAAAGATTGTATACTAATAGGAGGATCAATTATTGTATTAAGTAGTTTTTAGGTTTAGGCTAATGCTTAAATAACTAAATTAATTAATTAATTATACACCAAAAATAAAATAATTATTTATCATATTATATTAATATGTATATGCGGGTAGCAGGGTTGGCCAATATTATACCCTTACCCATACCCACACCCATTTAAATTTGTGGGTAATATCTGAAACCATGAAAGTGGGGTTTTGTCCTATTCATTGTTTGTGAGTATTTTTTGCGGGTATCTATCAGGCTTGGAATCAATTACCATCCGTAGATTCATGGATAAATCAGATGTTGAAACTCATTAATCATTAATATAACTTCATTAACCATGTTGAACACAACTATCGTAATTAACCATAAATTTCATGAGTTCAAATTTATATGTAGTGAATAGGCCGGCCTACAGGGGCCTACGGCCTAGCCTACGACAGGCCAGACCAGACTTTTTTTTTAAATAGAGAAAGTCTAGGCTTTTTTTTAAGCCTATTTAGCTTAAAAGGCCAGGCCACAAGTCTCTTAAAAAGCCTCTTAAACCTATTAGGCCAGCCTATTTAAGTAATATGAATAATATTATTTATCATTATATTATATTTTGTACTTTGAATTAAAATATAAATTTGTAAACTTTTTCAATAATTTAAGTTTTATTAGTATACATTAATTGTTTGCATATATAAATGTATTATTATAAACTAGAATAGAAATATGATACAATATATAGTCGAATTCCCTAAAAGCTCGTGTTGATTATCAAAAGAAAGTTTAATTTAATTGAACTATTAGTTCGCTAGTCCATTTAAACTTAGATCACATTGCATATTTATAGATGTTCATAAGATATAGACTTTTAAACAGGCTAGCAGGCTCTATCAAGCTTTCAGAAGGTCAGACTCAGGCCTAAAAAGTAGGTCTATGACAGACCGCAGACCAGACTTAGGCTTTAAAAAAATATGGCAGGTCAGATTTAGACCTTGCAAAGCTTAGCTCGGCCTAGCCTACTCCCATCCCTAGTGGTGAAACACATGATTTATATAAGGTTAACCACATCTAAAATTGTGGTTAATGAAGTTATACTTTCATTAACTAATTTCAATACAGTTCACAAAAAAAAAACTAATTTCAACGGATGATATATCAATTAAATATGTATTAAACATAATTGATCATTTTCTAATGGATGAATAATCAACTTAAATTGCATTAATCACTTAAAAATTTGTCGTAAAAGTTACGTAAAGGGTGGAATATAATCACACGATTCTAATAATTAGGAGATTAAAAGTGAAATTAATTTTATATAAAATAAATAAAAGTTCATCTTCATTTTTGTTTTATTTTGGTCAAAATAAGTTTCACTGTAATTAATTTCCAAATTACAATCTTTCAAATTGCATGCCCATGCCCTAAAGATTAAACTCAAGTTAATATTCTATTACCCAACTTGTCTCTTTCTTTTTTTGGTAGAATCCAACTTGTCTCTTTCCCTCGTGTAAATTTCTGATCATGTTAATATGCATAGCTAGAGAGCTTGGGAGTTGGCTAAGCCGTAGCTGAGGCTGTTCGTTTAAAGTACAAAGCAGACAATACAACAAGAAGCATACAAAATTAGGGCACAAACAAAGAACGGGTTCGCAACGTTAAATCATAACCCTAATATACATTATAATATCAATTGATAAAGCTTATTTATAGCTTCTAGTGACGTATTGGAATTTAGCAGTTGTTGATAGAATGATTTAAGGGCTCCACTTTTTTTTGTACCCTTGTTTTTTCTTCTGTTTCTATTTACCCTTAAATGCTTTCACCTTATTTTTATATGATATGATTTAGGATTATTTAATTTGTTGCAAATTGTGTTTAGCGGGTGAAATTAAGATGGCTATTTTGTCCTATTGTTGAAGACGTGGTCCATTTGAATTATGACTAATCACCTAAATGTTGCCTTAAGATTAAGATGCCACTAATTTCGTTTTTGTCAACTTGGAAGTAAGAGATTTGTCCTTTAATATTCTGAACTTTTGGATAATTATGTATTTAGAATGTCGACACCTAGCAAGTTTTTTATGTTTGTGTGATTATTGTCACTTACCAGTGATGATTAAGGAGAATACTTGCAAAGTTATTGAATTTATTTTGTGTATGATATTTTTTTTTGAACTAAGTATCTTTGCGTGTAATCATATAGCTTAATTATTCGAATTAAGTAGAAGTCCACAAACAACAAAATGCTCAAGAGTAAACTTCAACGCATTTGTAGAGTTGATTTTTAACTCGAAGTGACTGGATTAGGCAGAAATTCAACATCACTAGTTAAGTGTACTTAATATGCCTCAGGCAAACCAATGTAAACCAATATGGTGTTCAAATAAGTGTAGATGTTTGGGTGTCATAAATATTTGGTCCGAAGTTTGATCATAGGTCAATGTACTATGAAAAAACGTACAAAATATTATGTTTGAATAAAAAGATCAACCGCTTAAATGAATAATAGTATTAGGTATTTGATGAATATCAGTTGAGTGGGCCGGTGTTACATTGATTTATCGAAAAAAGCAAATCTCGTAAATAGCTCCGTTGTGAACTATGAGACATCAAATGGATTTTAAAAAGGAGATTCATACCCTAAAAACAAACATAGCTACTAATTTACTATCATCTTCCTATAAAAAATATATATATTTATACTCCTTCGGTCTAAAAATAACTGACATTGTTTGATCATGAGCATTATTCATATAATATATTTTGACCATTTTTTCTACTGTTATATAAAAACACATTATATCATTTAAAATGTTTAATTTGTTTTAATGAATGTTATCAAAATATATAAACTTTTTGTAATTTTTACTAATAAATAATTAAAGATATTATTGTTCAAACTTGTCGACCAGTCATTTTGAGACAAAGGGAGTAATCGGGAATCCTATGAGTTGAAAAAATAATTTAAAATTATGATGGGGCTATTTGTTTTAAGGCTGGTGTCACATGCTCCCCAAAAGGCTAACTCATTCAAAAATTCCAAGGTTTTGTCCAATTTTCAGTGTAAGGTAGCAAAATCAACGTTCTTCTTAGTCGATGATATCAACATATGTGTGGGCTCATCATTCTGCTATAATTGTACTTCTCCGTAATGAAGTTGACTTGATCTTAAACTTTAATTGATAATTTCACTATTTGTATATTTTGCTCTACAAAAATAATGATAAATAATTTTGACAAAATTAATCACACTGTTCTTTAAATTATTTTACTATACCAGATTGGCTTGTTAATATTTTCAAGTAAATCATTTAATTTTCATAAAATTAATTAACAATGTGGTCTTTTTTTGTAAAAGGTTTCTTATCATAAGTGATGGTGATAACCGATATTAAACAACTGTCTAATCCAATTGGCTTAACTTTGACATCTTTTACGTGCTGAGATCTCTTGCCTAATCAAACTCGGGTAGACTTTTCTTGAAGGGAAATGCTTCTTATAGCGAAACTTTTCCTCCCGAATGCATCACGATTGAGTTGTACTACGTAACTGCATCTTTAGTGGACCCTCTTATTTTTTATCCAACAACTCATTTTATCTGCAAAAGAAGATCTAAGCATGCAACTACTTCGTGAAATTGCTCGCTATAAGTTTTTCGCTTGAAATAACAATACTGTTTCTAGAAATAGATTAGGTTTGTCTTTAGATTATGTTAAAAAAAACATATACCAAACAATTGTCGTCACAATTGAAATATGGGGTATCTGCAATAACGTTTGTGGTGAATGATGCCATTTATGGGTGCCGATAAGGAGCTATTATAGTGTTGACAAGAGTCTATTACAATATTACTAAGTTTTTTATTTTATTTGTGGTGTTCGAGGTTTGAACCCTAAACCTTGCATATAATATGTATTGTCTTTATCAACTGAGCTAATCTCACGAGGACATTACGATGTTACTAAGTGTTAACGCACTAGGTTTTCACAATTTTTATTTTTTATTAAGAAAAAAGTAATGCTAAAATTTACCTTCCTTTTCTTAACACGAACCCAAATATTATTTCCATCATCAAACCATAATTAATATTTTTAGGAGATTAAACCATAATTCTTTTCCCCAACCCAAGACAAACTTCATATTAACCAAATTTCCCCCCTCCAGTGTTTGTTATCTTAAAAATAATAATTAGGAAAGGTCTTCATTTACCCGTTTTAACAAACATGTGTCTTCATACATGTTGTTTTTCTTTTGTTGATAAAGAAATGTAGTCTTGTTGTTCATTAAAAAAAAATGAAGTCTTGTTGTTGACGATGATATTGTTACTTTGTCCATTGTCGATTTAGCATTTTGTTTTTGTTAATATTTAACTGTCTTTTTGATAGTTTTTATCTATAATCTATAACTATTAATAAAGGCAATACATAGCCTATTTTACTTTCCAATAATACTCTTGACAGTTTCTTTTAAGGGTAGTGTTAACTTGTGCCCTTAGGGCACATGTTAAGGAATCTAAGAAAAGAAATATTCCTTTAAATTTTGTGCATTCAATTCATTAAAACATTAAAGATTAACTTTAATGCACGCATTCCAATACATCATTTCTACATTTAGCTTATAAACTTGTGCCTTAAGGGCATAAGTTAACATTTCCCTTCTTTTAATTGGACTGATTTTTTTTTTACCGTTGGAGACTTAGAAGTCACCACCTTTCATCATATTCAAAATGCTTCACGATTTCATCACAATCAACTTCCCCACCCCATTTAACCCAATTAAAATATGGTTATCATGTTACATACAGCGGTAACAAAAACTGAAAGAAGGAGAAAAAAAATGTGTTGAAGCAAAAGGAGATAGAGGAAGAAGACATGATGGTTGTCACGGAAACAGTGCATTAGGCGGCGGCTATGGATAAATGGTTGAGTACGGCTTCAATCTACCACTAATCGGCTGGAACCGCTCTCTATTTATTTTTTTCCTCCTTCTTTTACTCTGCATTTATTTTTTGTCTGCTATTTCAAAATTAACAATTACACTCAAAAAAGGGAAGAAGCAAGCAGTTTACATCTATAACGTCTTAACTCATGTTATTTGCTCTTATCTCATGTAATGTTACTGCTGATAACTTGGTTTCTTGGAAGCATGGAGTTGTTGAATATCGGTTTTCCTACAAAAGAGTAGACCAAATTTAGATTAAAATTTGAATAGAGTAATTGGGAAATAGCCATAGTATTTGCTGTTTTGCATTGCATTCTCCTTCACACCTTTGTTTTTCATTATTTCTTTTGGATGTTGTGTTTCATTTTGAGATCATAAAATAAGTTTTTTTTTTTTTTAGGAAATCGTAAAATAAGTTTCATTAACTCTATTATTCCAATTTACATTTCTAAATCTTAACTTACTCAATTTAAAGAGTTGAAGTGACCATCGAGTGTTGCAAGAGGATCAAGAAATCTTATCTCCGTTTACTTACAAAACGTATGCTTTTTATTGCCTTTCACAATATAATAAAAAAATCCAAACTAAACATAGAACTGAATTATTCTTGAACAAACGTAATTAGAATCAAAATTTAATGTCTCTAAAAATTTCACTGAATAATTGATGAATCGAGAAAATGCTTGGTTTTATGGTCGTGTAGCTAAGCAACTGAACAACGATTTGAGAGACAGGTCAATAAGACAGTTGTATGACCATGACATGTGTGGCCATGAGAGACGATCTGAGAGATATATCAATATGACAATTGTATGACTGTGTCATGTGCGTGCGACCAGAGAGGAGGGGGGGGGGGGGGGGGGGGGAGAATTTACATCCTAGGATAAGAAAGGAGGGTACGTGAATGAAAAATAGGGAAGAAGTGGTTGTAGGCAGGGGCTTTTGCATTTTATTTATCCAAGATTTCTCAAACAAGAACATCACATATATATGTCTCTGTATAATGAACATTTCACTTGCTATGTTACATTGACTTTTTCAATCAAAAATATTGTAAAGTATGAAATAAGTGATATGACTAATGTGTAAATATTCTTTCACTCTTTTTGAAATGTCTTCGTCCTTTGCAAGATTTGAATGTGTTATCAATGTTTTGTTCTTATTACTTCTATTGGTTTGCCTTAGATTTTCTTAATTTTATATTTTGTGACAAACTAAAATGGCTCGAGAAATAATATTAGAGCATGTGTACTGGTTTCTATAAATTGTGTAAGAGATAGGAAAGATTTAATGTCTTCATCAAACCAACCCCCATAAATGTCACTCATGTTTCATGCATAATCAGCCTTTTAATTCTAATAATTTTCTTCAAGATATATCAAGAAAACTAAACCAACATTGATGTTGAAAAACATATTGTTTATGAGTTACATGTGTTAGCGCAATAGAAAGAGCGAACAGACGGGGCACGGGAGTGCCCGTCTAGACGCCAGTAAATTATAATTATCAAATTTTTTCATATATATTTTAAAATTAATGACATGGAAATGAGGTGTCTAATGATGGTATCATGTGAGCGATGTCATGTAAGATCCATATCATTAACGAACATGCTACGTCATCTAAAGAGGAGGGGGACTAAAAAATTTCAGACTTTAGAAAATGAGGTATAAAAAGTTAACAAAATTGAAAATGGAGGGATCAAAATTGCATATAAACTCTTTTTTTTAAAAAGGAAAAAGCTTTATATAACGAAGCATATTTTTCGTGATAACTCGCGAATGAGGCAGCGAAGAGAAAACAAGTATAAAAAATTTATTTTTTTCTTCTTCATTCAACAGTAGAAAACGAACAGGAGGATTGGCTTCATCATCTCTCTCACCCTAAAATCTGCTACCCGACAAATTGTTTCATCGCCAAACTCCGATTCGCCACTGTCGTAGACAGCGATCCACCACCAAATTCCATTTGTCTGTGCCGAGTCTCCGTGTTTGATTAAGTTGGCCACCGATTGATGGTGCTACAAATGGAGATACAGTCATTGTAAAAGTAATTGAGTGACCAAAGATATACAACCCTTTCAAATATGAGAAAGTGCGTGATTTTCTTGCAATAAAAGGGAATACAAATCCTCAAAAACCAAAGAAGAGAGCCAAAAACATTGAAAGAAATTTTCAGTAAAAAAAACTCTCAGTCTAGGAGTGGGAGGATTTGTTAAGTTTAGTTGGAGCAAAAAAGTCAGGTTGAGTGAAAACTGCAAGTGGTTTTAGGTATGGCGGTAAACGGGTTACTAACCCATATTTTAATTTTGATAAAAAAAAAAAGGAGTTGGAAAGAAGCTGAGGAATGTAGTTATTTTGATTAATGTAAATTTGAAATTTTTTATTTTGCTTTACAATTATTAAATAATTTTTTTTTACGGGAGAGAGATAGTGTGTGTGAAAAAAAAGAAGTTTGTTGGAGAGAGAGTGAGTATAACAATTGTTAATTATGATATAAGAAATAAACTCTATTTAAAAGAGAGCGTGTTCTTTTTTTAGGAAAAAAAGAGAGTGTGTTTAAAAAAATAGTAACTTATTGGTGGATTAAAAAGCAATAACACTTGGGAACTCATTGATTTACCTGCTGGTCGCAAGAAGATTGGAGTTAAATGGGTATATAAGATTAAGCTGGATGAAAAGGGGAAGGTTGAGAAGTACAAGGCTTGACTTGGAATGGACTGTAATGAAGAAACCTTTGTGAAATGCCCTCATGAACACACTTTATTTGTGAAGAACAACTCTGAAGAAAGAATGCTTATAGATAGCTTATATGTGGATGATCTCATTTACACTAGAGATGACATTGCAATGTTTGAATCATTCAATGCAAAGGAATTTTACTATGACTGATATGGGAAAAATGAGGTACTTTCTTGGAGTAGAAGTTAAGTAGTATGATGAGGGAATCTTTATACGTCAAGGTAAAGATGCTATTATGTATGTTTGGTTGCTAAATACATGGAGAGACCTACTGAAATGCACCTATCACCTATCAAAAGGATTCTAAGATACTTGAAAGTAACTGTTAACTATAGAGTTATGTATAAGAAAGAAGAAAAGGTGATATTAACTGGTAGGAAGAGTGTGGAAGCTAAAACTAAGCATTAAATAGCATAACACAAACAATTGAAAATTTACAAGGACACTTAAGCACAATACATACATTATATAATTCCAGAGTAATTCACTAAGACATATTGAAGACATATCAATTGATGCATAAACCGAGCAGTTGGTAAACCTAAATAATGTAGCAAAATCAAGAAAGCGAACCATAGTAGTAATATTTTTAAAACAATAATAACAATAAACGAGACACATAACACCTAATAGAGTTCACACAAGAATCATTATAATAAAAAGATGCACCCAAGAAACACAATGAACACATGACCCACAAAGTCCTATTAGACAGACCTGCACTGATACTAATTATGTGACACCCTAAATCCCAAAAATAATTATTACTATTATTTATTCAAAAATAGAGTTTGATTCGCAGCGAATAATGTCAAATAAAAACTTTTCTATTAATATAAGAATTCTTCCACAAGATTTAGGATACCGCATTGACTCATAACGAACATAATTAACATTTCACATTCTTGAAAATTATAATAATATTGACATCGAATCTTTTGCTTTTGGAAATAATTTCTTTTACATCATAGACAACGGTTTTCTTGTATAAAACTAAATAAGTAAGCATATCTCTTTTCCTGTGTCACTATCAGAGCGGTGCTTTTTTCCAAAATAATAGACGACACAAGACAAGTCTTCATGGAAGGCATGTACTTGACTCCAAGACTCATAACCTATAGAACTACGGTTTCACTACCGCAGGGCCAAGCCAGCAAACACAAACAATGAAGGGTGAGTTTCAAGAACATGTAATAGTATAAAATAAATGAGAAGAACACGTAAGCAATTAAGTCAAAACAGTATCACATCACAAACATAATATTCAAAACCTTGATGACTATACTATATCAGCTCAATACATATTCGTAAAAAAAAATATCATTTACAACGTAAGAGCCAAAATCTTCACAAACACAATGTCACAATTCAATTCCAAAATAGTCACAACACAGATAATCACCGATAACCATCAAGAAAGTCAAAACATAGTCCCACGAGGTGAAAAAAAACACATTCACAATAGGAATAGCCATAATTCAAACAATGGTCAAAATAGTCACAAATGACATTCAAGCCAATCAAGAACATAATATCACGACGTAATCAACATCATTCACAACACTCGCCAATTTAAACATTAACAATTACACATCATTCACAACATGCACCATGTTCAAATATCATCATTTATATGCAAATATGCAACTCTTTCCTATTAGTTATATGCATGCCGGTACCGGTCTCTACTCACCAAAATTGTATGTTAGAGTTATGTTACTGAACATACATGTCACCAGAATCGTCACCAGATCCTAATCATGATATGATGCATGAAGAAAAGTTATGAATAACAACACTAGAATTGTACACAATTACTCACCAATAAGGTCACCAGAATTTATATGTTTTACTCATCATTACATCACCAGAGTTTATATATTTTACTCGCCAATAACATCACCATAATTTATATGTTTTACTCATTGTTAGCATCACCAGAATTTATATAGCATACTCATCATTAACATCACCAGAATGTATATATTTTACTCATCTTTAACGTCACCATAATATATAATTGTTCATCACTAACATCAAACATCAAATAATTTATATAATTGCTCATCAATATCATCACCATAATCAAAATATTAATTCAACAACTATCTTCAATTACCACACATTCAGCATAGTTTAAATCAAGCAACACCTTAATAAAGTTTTTAATTCCTCTTTTTAATTCCCTTCTTTTATCTCAATTAATTTACACTCATGATCTCGAACTCTTCTCTCTCACCTCATACCTTATCTCAGGCTTCCCAATAATAATCAAAGTCAACGAGCAAATGTCTTCGATTCCTTTGACTCCTCCTCCGGTTGGTCCGACTTGAGAATTTATGATTAAATGTCAAAAATAAAATATGAGAAGACACTTTAATAGGTAAATCACGAATTTGGGTCAAAGAAAATTACCCTAATCAAAGAATCAATCAGTGGTTAATGCATCTAATATTCTCATGGTGAATTTGGCGTTGATTTCACTCAATCAAACTCAATTTGGAACAAAATTGAAGAAAATTATTTCGACACTGATTGACACTGAAACCTGGGTTTTCTTCCTCCTGATACAGCTGTTTCCTTCCTCTCCTGTTTGCATGCCCTACTTTTTTTCTTCAATGTAATAGTGTAGCGCTACACGTAATATATATAGAGAGAGGGATTCAAATGGCTTATTTTTCTCTTTGTTGCGCTACTATGCCCTTCGTGCATTTTTCTATACTCTCTCGTTTTTATGCTCCGTACTCTCTCTCTCGTTTTCTCCTGTTGCTGCAAGTGGCTTAGGTATTCATATAAGGGTTTTTCTATCATGTGCAAATTTGCACACGTTAAGAAATTAAAAATGGAAAGTTTGTCTTGGAACTTGTATATTCTAAATTAAATAGATAATTTTTTAATAAATAATTGATGTTTTTCAATGAAAAGTTACTACTTTTAGTTTCCTTAACATGTGCAATATTGCACATGTTAGACAAACCCTTCATATAAATACTACTAACTAGGTCACAAACAAATGGGCTACTATTCTTTCTCACGTGTTGCTACTTTTTATTATTGAGTTCTACTCTTTACCCAAACGGTTTTGCTCGTTCCCAAGTGAAATTCTGATTTTACCCCTACGCATGTTAACTCACGTAACGTGAGTTAACTCACGCCGATGTTAGCATGACTTAAGTCACGCAGCGTAAGTTAACACACGCTACATTACTTAAGTCAGTTATCAGCAACACAACAACACAAAACCCTCATTTCAAACTTTTGCAAAACACGAAAATTTCAAACCAAAAATCCGAATTTCATCAATCTTGCGCCATTCAAAGCAAATTTCGTCCACAACATCAACTAAGTGATTATTATCCTAATTCTTTGTATTATTTTGGTTGAAATTTTCGAATTTTAGAAGAAATTAACATTTTTAGGTTTTTAAAAAATTGTCTTGCATGTTAAAGATTATGATTGTTAGTGATGATTTAACTTAGAAATTGTAGTTTAGATGTTGTTTAGGGTATAATGTGGTAGTTTAGGGTTTAGAAATTGTTAGATTGCATAGTTGTTTGAAAATTGCACACTACGTGTTTGGTAAAATGTCTCAATGATATTTTTTTTTTGTTTTATTGGATTGTTAATGGAATAATTAGTTAGAAATATGTTTGTTAATGTTGATAATAGTTAATTTGAGTGCAATGTGGTAGTTTATGGATTCAATTGACATTGTCGACATTATAGTGTTGTTGTTGTATTATTAAAGATGACATTGTCGAAATTTTATGTCCTTGTGAAAATGAGTTAAAGAATTTTTGCTTTTTGTGCAGATATGTCTGAGTCGGAGAGGACTGACAGACTTAGGTTAGGGAGGTCTGCCCCTACTGGTAGTGCACGAAGGGAGAAGGAAGAATTACGCCCTCCTATGGTTGGTCGAGGGAGAGGCAGACAAGGGGCACGTGACTTGCTAGTGTTGATGCTGCTGGGGCCTCATCGTCACAGACGGGTCCATCCCAGATGGTGGACCCGACACAATATCAGGAGTAGGCGTATCAGGAGCAGGCGTATTGATAGATATTTAGCAAGTGTACTAAAAATGCATCGAAGTAATAAAATTAAGTTCGTATCCACGAGTACTGTGTTAATCTCAAATTGACAATAAAGTTATTATCTAGGATGTGTAAATTATTTTAGTGCCCGAGGCAATAGATTTGATTGCTTAAAAATAAACAAGCATAAAATAAAGATTTGTTAAGAATAAAGAGAGATGAGACTAGGTCTTTTGAATCTTCTGTTTCTCCTAATTGGTATACTGCACCTATTTCTTATGAATGATTATCTAGTTTCACGATGATTAACAAAATAACCCTAATCAATCCCTTGACTTAGAACCCTCTTCTCAGATTACAGTCCCTAATTCCTTAGGTGATCTAATAATCTTTGAAGGATTTAAGAATGTTAACCTATTATCACTAACAAACGATTATCCATTCCTAGACTAACCCTGTTTATTAGAACAATTCAATTAGGTATAAGTTGAAAGCTATGGTCAGTAGTCATTCATTCTCACTAAATCATATTTATATTTGATCAGAATATAAAAAGCATTAAGAACAATTGAATTGAATAAAACTAGCTTGTCATTCACAATAGATAGAGTTTCACAGCAACATGTTTCAATTGGGGTTACATAGAATTATCTTAGACCTAATCAAAGGAAATTAGCTAGATATGATAAAAGAAATAAACAACATAGTAAAGAATTTAAACCGATAGAGTTCCGTCGTTGTCGGTGTTGCTCCTCAAATTAATTCCAATCGCTACTGTTGATGAAGTTCTTCCATGTTCATGTGCCTTCCTCTCTCTCGTGATGCGTGCGGCTTCTTTTCTTCCAAAACGTGATGCTCTGTGCCGTAACGTCATCCTCCAGAAACGTCAATGTCCTTTTTATAGCTTTGTAACCTAGTTCCCTTGGTGGCAAGTCACATTTTCTTCTCTTGGATCAAACATAAGCCCTTATGAATTCTTAAATCCATTGCTTCTTGACACCTCCTGTTTTGCTCTTTTTTTTATCATATTTTCTCTTGCTTTCATTTTTTTCCTTGTGCCACATGTCCCTAAAATTGTGTCACGAAATAGCCATCGTGACACGTTTTAACCAATGTCGAATGAACCTCTTCATGTACTCCAAATCGTGACACGTTTTCAACAATCGTGACACGATTTTGCTTTCTTCAAATTCTTCTATTTTTCTTGTTTTCTTTGTTGTTTAAACTTACTTGTGAACTCAAAATATCATGAAAATGATGTTGGAACAAAGGTGTTCAGCAATACCACGTTTTGAGTTTTGATGATAACAAGGTATTAAAAAGTTGTCAATTGGATATTGCTAATATTTGTTTAAGTATGCAGGATATCAATTAAGATTTGTATCTTAAGAAGCATTCTGTTTGAACAATGTTAAAGAGCAATAAATCCATAGAAGCCTGTTGCTTGTGATTCTGTTTCGAAGAGAGTCTGAAGACTGTATCGAAGAGAGTCTGAAGACTGTGCTGAAGAGAGTCTGAAGACTGTATCAGAGTCTGAAGACCATCAGAATCTGAAAACCAAGAGAGTCTGAAGATTATCAGAAGCTTAGTGCTACAGTGAGTCTGAAGCCACAAATTTGATAATCTCCTAACAGTGATCTCTACTGCATTGCTATGCACAAAGAAACTCTAATGGAGTAACGGCTAGCTTCTAAGTCAACTTGAGCGTGGGAAGCACAAAGACAAAGATTGCAGGCCAGTACAGAGTACGTTGTACAAACTCTGTTTCCACTACTCCACTACCACGTACAGTTTGGCAACTGTGTCTACCGGTATTAATCCTCAAAGGGAATGGAATTCAAATGATGCTATTGAAGGGCTATTACCAAATCAAGCAACAGATCAACAGTCATTGATCAAGCTTCAGAAATCATCCTGATGCGCTGGATGACTCAATGTCTCTTTCCTACGCCTATATAAAGGATAGAAGACTTGAAGAATTGTGGGACTCTACAACTTAGAAAAACTGCATTGCGCTGCTTTCGTATTCAACTGAGTCTTAACAAAAGCACATCATAAACTTAGATTCTTACAAACTGAGTATCCTAGAATCTCTAAGTTTCACAGAAAAACAGAGTCTGTCTTTTGTGTAAAACAGAGTTTGTCTTTGTTGTAATTGAAACACATTTTGATTGTTTTCAAGTGTTTCAACTCTATTCAATTTTCTGTAATTGTGTAAAAGTCTCTTGCTTTTGTGCTTGAGCAAAGGAAGTCTCTTGGCTGCGTCCGTGAGCATAGGAAGTCTCTTAGTTGTGTCTTTGAGCAAGGAAGTCTCTCGCCTGTGTGCTTGAGCAAGGAAGTCTCTCGCCTGTGTGCTTGAGCAAGGAAGTCTCATACTGTGTGTTTGAGCAACTTGTAATTTGATATTACATTTTAGTGAACTCTCCTTGGAAGTACAAGGGGGACAGGACTACTTCCGGTTTGTGGAAGGAACCTGTATAATTGCTTGTGTTCTCTGTTCTCTCTTTATCTCTTGATTATTCCGCTGCAATCAGAACCTAATCTCCTATCAGACTCTGATCTCATTCAGACTCTGAGTTTAAAGGAATTAGATTCTCACTCTTCAAGAGTTGCGAAAAGAAAACACAATTCAACCCCCCCCCCCTCTTCTTGTGTTTTTCTCACCTTCAGTTGGTATCAGAGCTCCGGCTCTGTTGTCTTAGCACTTAACCGTGTAACAGAAAAGATCCAGAGAAAAACATGTCTTCCAGTGAACCGTCTTCTTCTGGTGCCACTTCTGGTGCTGCTATACCATATGAATATGGATCCAATAACAGCAGTAGAAAGGCTGATTATGGAAAAATTCCTAAGTTCAATGGTGATCCTGAAGAATTTTCTTGGTGGAAAACCAACTTCTATAGTTATGTCATGGGTCTTGATGAAGAACTCTGGGACATACTTGAAGATGGTGTTGGTGACTTACAACTTGATGACGAAGGTGCTGCCATTGACCGCAAACTTCACACTGCTGCTCAAAAGAAAATCTATAAGAAACATCATATCATCAGAGGGGCTCTTGTCACTGCTATTCCTAAAACGGAATACATGAAGATGAGTGACAAATCTACTGCTAGAGCCATGTTTGCTTCTCTCTGTGCTAACTACGAAGGAAGCAAAAAGGTCAGGGAAGCTAAAACTCTTCTATTAGTTCATCAATATGAACTATTTAAGATGAAAGAGGATGAAAGTATTGAGCAGATGTACTCAAGATTTCAAACTCTAGTATCTGGTCTTCAGATACTGAAGAAGAGTTACATAGCTTCTGATCATGTTAGCAAGATTTTAAGGAGCTTACCCTCTAGATGGAGACCAAAGGTCACTGCAATTGAGGAGGCTAAAGATTTAAACACTTTAAGTGTTGAAGATCTTGTAAGCTCACTCAAGATTCATGAGTTAAGTCTCAATGAACATGATTCTGCAAGAAAATCCAAAACCATTGCTTTAAAATCAAAAGGAAGGTCTTCAAAGGCTCTCAAGGTTGAAGAATCTGAAAATGAGTCTTCAGCTTCTGAAAGCTCAGAGGAGGATCCTGATGTAGCAAAGGAAATGGCTATGCTTTCAAGCAGAATGCAGTACCTTGCTAAGAAGAACAAGAGATTTCTGAGCAAGAGCAGTGGGAAGGGGTTCAAAAAGGAGGATCAAAAAGGTTGCTTCAACTGCAAGAAAACTGGACATTTTATTGATGAGTGTCCAGAACTGCAGAAGGAGAAATCCAAGTCAAAAAGGCCAACCTTCAAGTCAAGCAAGTTTAAGAAGCAGATCAAGAAAAGTCTGATGGCCACCTGGGAAGATCTTGATAATGAGTCAGGATCTGAAGATGATGATGCTGATGGTGAAGCCAATGTAGCTGTTGGACTAATGGCTACAACCGAATCTGTTAAAGAGACACCTGAGGCAGAATCAGATACAGACTCTGAAAATGAAACAGAGGTATATTCTGAACTCACAAGATCTGAACTTATAGAATCTGTCAATGAGCTTCTTGGTCATTTTAAAACTAAGACCACTGAGTTGAAGAAAGTCAAACAACAGCTTGATAAGCTGTCAAAAAGACATAATTCAACTCTGTTGGAATTAGAAGATTTAAAAGAAGAAAATAATTCTTTACTGATCAAGAAGTGTAGCTGTAAATACTTAAGTGAGCAAGATGTTGCTCTGCAAGAATTTATTGCTACTGGAATTGACAGATCAAGGGTTGCATTCATGATCTATAGCACGTATCAGAACAGAGGACAGGGTCTTGGATTCATTGGAGGAAACTCAAATGAAATGACTCTGAAATCTGGTCCTGATGGAGCCAGAGAGGCGTTGAAAAATCTTTTTGTAAAAGAGTCTGATGAAGTCAACACAGAGACTCATTCAGAACCTACAACTTCTACTTCTAAGATTCCGACTAAGTCAAAACTTCAGAATGTTAAGTTAAAGGGTCTGAAAAACTTTGAACCCAAAGCTTTAAAGTATCAGACTCTGAAACATTCAAAGTCTGATAAACAGACTCTGAAAAAGCCAGAGTCTGAAAAACCAAAGTCTAAGTTTCAAAGGAGAGAAACTGTGAAAGGCAAGTTGAAACCTAAACCAAACGGTTCCAACTCTAAGGTTTGGGAGAAAACATTGCCAAGGATTTCAAGACATAACTTGCGAAAAGAGTTCAATGGTTCTAAGACTAACCAAAAAGGACCCATAAGAATATGGGTACCTAAGTATGATATTATTGATGATGCAGGTATGTCTAAAAGGACTAAGAAAGCACAAGGCTTGGTACCTAGACAGTGGGTGCTCGCGTCACATGACGGGAGAAAGGTCTATGTTCCTAACCCTAACCATGAAAGAGGGAGGAACTGTGGGATTTAGAGGAAACCAGACTGGCAAAATCATTGGTTCTGGAACCATTGGTAACTCTCTGATCTCAATCAGTAATGTGTGGTTAGTTGATGGACTTAAACATAACTTACTAAGCATAAGTCAATTATGTGACAGTGGTTATGATGTATTGTTTAATAAGAACAACTGCACAGTGGTTAACAAGGATGATCAGTCCATAGTCTTCAAGGGAAAACGAAGAAACAATGTATAGAAGATAAAATTCTCAGAACTGACTGATCAGAAGGTAATGTGCCTTCTGTCAATGGGTGATAAGAAATGGATGTGGCATAGACGTTTGGGACATGCTAACTGGAGATTAATCTCTAAAATTAGCAAGTTACAACTTGTCAAAGGCCTACCAAACATTGACTATCACTCAGATGCTCTTTGCGGAGCATGTCAGAAAGGGAAAATTGTCAAGAGTCCCTTCAAGCCGAAAGAAATTGTTTCAACTTCCAGACCCTTGGAGTTACTTCATATTGACTTATTTGGACCAGTTAACACTGCATCCTTATATGGAAGTAAATATGGACTAGTTATTGTTGATGACTACAGCAGATGGTGTTGGGTTAAATTTCTGAAAACTAAAGATGATTCATATTCTGTGTTTAGTAAATTCTGCATCCAAATTCAATCAGAGAAGGAGATGAAAATCTTGAAAGTCAGAAGTGATCATGGAGGAGAATTTCAAAATGAACCGTTTGAGGTTTTCTGTGAAAAACATGGAATTATTCATGAATTCTCTGCACCTAGAACTCCACAACAAAATGGAGTTGTAGAGAGAAAGAACAGAACCTTACAAGAGATGGCTAGAACCATGATCCATGAGAACAATCTGGCTAAGCATTTTTGGGCAGAAGCTGTAAACACAGCTTGTTATGTTCAGAACAGAATCTATATTAGACCTCTGTTGAACAAAACAGCTTATGAACTCTTTAAAGGAAGAAAACCCAACATATCTTATTTTCATCAGTTCGGATGTACATGTTATGTCCTGAACAACAAAGTCTACCTAAAGAAATTTGATGCCAAAGCTCAAAAGGGAATCTTTTTAGGTTACTCTGAACGCTCTAAGGCATACAGGCTGTATAATTCAGAAACACAATGTGTGGAAGAATCTATGCATGTAAGATTTGATGACAAAGAGCCTGGAAGTGAAACTCCAGTGCAAGATGAAAGTCATGAAAAATCTCAAGATTCTGATGATAACTCAGAATCTGATCAGATTCCAGAATCTGAAGATACTTCAGAAGCTAAAACAACCCCTGAAGTTCCTAATGAAGAAGCTTTTGATGAAGCTCAAGATGGTTCTCTGCAAGCTAGTCAATCCAAACAATCTTTCAAATACAAGTCTTCTCATCCAGAAGATCAGATAATTGGCAATAAAGAAAGTCCTATGAGAACAAGATCGCATTTCAGACAAGAAGAGTCTGCTTTAGGATTATTATCTATTATTGAACCAACTTCTGTTGAAGAAGCTCTTGGAGACGAAGGATGGATTCTAGCAATGCAAGAAGAACTGAATCAATTCAAAAGGAATGAAGTATGGGATCTAGTAGCTAAGCCTAATCACAAGAACATCATTGGAACCAAGTGGGTGTTCAGAAATAAGCTTAGTGAACAAGGAGAAGTAATCAGAAACAAGGCCAAACTTGTTGCACAAGGCTTCAGTCAGCAAGAAGGCATTGATTACACAGAAACTTTTGCTCCAGTTGCAAGATTGGAAGCAATCAGGTTACTTCTTTCCTATGCAGTCAATCACAACATAACTTTGTATCAAATGGATGTTAAGAGTGCATTTCTTAATGGTGTCATTTCTGAAGAAGTATATGTCAAACAACCTCCTGGCTTTGAAGATTTAAAGCATCCAGAGCATGTTTATAAATTAAAGAAATCACTCTATGGCTTGAAACAAGCTCCCAGAGCTTGGTATGAAAGACTGAGTAATTTCTTGATTCAAAACAACTTTGAACGAGGACAAGTTGACACTACTCTATTCAGAAAGACTCTAAAGAAAGACATTCTTGTAGTTCAGATTTATGTTGATGATATTATCTTTGGTTCTACAAATAGTTCACTTTGCAAAGAGTTTTCAAAAGTAATGCAGGATGAATTTGAAATGAGCATGATGGGAGAATTGAAGTTCTTTCTTGGAATTCAAATCAACCAATGCAAAGATGGAGTCTACGTTCATCAGTCCAAGTATACGAAAGAGCTTCTGAAGAAGTTCAATCTTGAGGACTGCAAAGAAATGAATACTCCAATGCATCCAACCTGCACTCTGAGCAAAGAAGATCAAGGAACCAAAGTTGATCAGAAGCTGTATAGAGGTATGATTGGTTCTTTGTTATACCTAACTGCATCCAGACCAGATATTCTGTACAGTGTATGTTTGTGTGCAAGGTTTCAATCAGATCCTAGAGAGTCTCACTTAACTGCTGTTAAGAGAATCTTTAGATATCTGAAAGGAACTACTAATCTTGGACTTCTTTACAAGAAATCCTCTGACTACAAGCTAGTTGGATTCTGTGATGCTGATTATGCTGGAGACAGGATTGAAAGAAAATCTACAAGTGGCAATTGTCAATTCTTGGGAGAGAATCTGATATCCTGGGCTAGCAAGAGGCAAGCAACCATTGCTCTGTCTACAGCAGAAGCAGAATACATCTCAGCTGCTAGTTGTTGTACACAGCTACTCTGGATGAAACATCAGCTTGAGGACTATCAAATAACTGAAAACCATATCCCAATTTATTGTGATAATACAGCAGCTATATGTTTGTCTAAAAATCCAATTCTGCATTCAAGAGCAAAGCATATTGAGATTAAACATCATTTTATAAGAGACTATGTTCAAAAAGGAATTTTAGATATCCAATTCATTGATACTGATCATCAATGGGCTGATATATTTACTAAACCCTTATCTGTTGAAAGATTTGATTTCATAAAGAAAAATTTGAACATGTGCTATGTCTCTGGGTAATATGCGCCTCTGAAAATAGAATTCAGACTCTGAAAACTTTCAGAAGCTATCTGGGAATCAGACTCTCTTTTGGAGATTCTGATGAAAGCTTCTGGTAAAATATTCAGACTCTGGTAAGAAATCTTTAGACTCTCAGAAGCTTGTATTAGTGGAAGCGTGACTGTTAAGTTCAGTAACACCTGCCCCACTATGGTGACAGTTACTTTACGGTTTCTCAGACGTGGCCTGTCTGTATTGGGTAAGAACTCAAAGGGCAATGATTTCATTACGTGAAACAAGTTACCTTCGCTTTGTCCCAATACGTTTACGGCTGCATGCTATATTGTACTTATTGTTTGTGTTTGTTTGTCCCCTACTCTTTCCAAACAGTTTTCAAACATTTTCTCTATAAATACATAACACACACAACTCACTTCTCTTTTCACTCTTTGATTTTCTCTCTGAACAAATTTCTTGTTTTTCAATACTTTGCAAAACTTTTTGTTCTCAAATCAAACTCTTAGAAAACCCTAATGGCAAGTGATCTCATCCAATCTGGTGTCATAATCAAGTCCGGAGGTTCTTATATTATCAAACCCAGAACAATGAACATCATCAAGGAGACTCTGGAAATTCAAGTTGAATCTCTAGTAGATTTTGGTTCAATCAGTCGTCATGGAGTTGACGTTGCACCTCATTTCTTTTCACAAGGAATGATGAGATACTTTGGTATGTTGAATGGACCAACATATCAGGAGCTTGTTAGAGATTTTTGGGTTAGGTCAGAAGTCTACGACAAAGCTGAAGCTACTTTGGAAGAAACAGTAGCAATCTCAAACAACCCTAGTCTTGCTGGCAAAAACAGAGACCAAATGGGTTTAAGACCGTACAATGGTCTTGAAATTAGGTCTGCTGTGATGGGAATTCCTATAGTTATCACTGAAGTGGTGGTAGCCAGGGCTTGTCAGATGGAGAGCGCTGGTAAATTTCAGTGGAATGTCAACAAGAAGAGTGAATGGGCTGTTGTCTGCAACAAGTTGTTATTTGAAGGGAGACCCTCAAATAAATTGGTGGATATGCATCCTACGCATAGGGTGCTTCTGAAGATTATACTGGATAGTATGCTTCAGAAAGGAGGAGGAACAGATACATTATCTGTGGATCACAAAGTTCTTCTTTATTTTCTTATCAACAAAATAAAGATCAACTTCCCTAGATATGTGATGCACCACATGTGTTGGGCCATCAAGAAGAGTCAATCAGAATCCAGGAGGCAAGTTCCTTTTGGAAGATTAATATCTGAGATTCTGTATCAAGGAGGTCTTTTGAAGGTCTTATCAGAATCTGGTGTGGTATCAGATATTCATCTAGGAACTGTGACCGGCAGAATCATCAATGGCAAGACTCTACAGTACATGAAGATTGTCAAGAGATTCAATCCCTCTAAGCATGATATGAGAGAATCCTATGTACAATCTGATTTGATGATGGACTTCCCTCCCATATCCAAAAGAAGATAATCCTGAAGTTCTTGCTAGATTTGTGGTGGATTACTTCAAGGAGACTGGTAGAATAATCAACTATTCTGCTATTCCTGAGACTGCTGGAGGAGGCCCTCTTAAGGTCAAAGGAAAAAGGACCAAGGAAGTGGTTCTCAAGGAAGAGGAAGAGAAGCAGGAGCCTCTCAAGAAAAAGATCAAATCTTCTGCTCTTCCTGGAGTTTCAATTGGTTCTCCTTCTGCATCTTCTGCACTTCGTGAAATTAAGGATGGGAAGAAGGCTAAGAAAGATGAGAAGAAGGCTAAGAAAGCTGATAAGAAAGCAATAATGGGCAAAGCTGACAGAGACTATGACAAGTTAGCTCAAGAAATTGCTGATTTCATTGATTCTGACTCTGAAGGTGAAGAGAGTCAGATCAAGAAGAGAAAGGTGGAAGTGATTCCTGTGACTAAGGATGTAGCACAGAAGATAGGTACTTTTGTATCTATGATTGAGGATGAACACACTGCTGGCAAGGTTATGGCAGCAGATTTGATTGCTGAAGAGTTGAAGGAAGAGACTGTCAATGAAGCTGCTAAGTTACTTGCTTCTGCTCTTAAACAGAAGAGTACTTCAGAACCTGCAGAAGCTGAGTTATCAGAAGCTACTGTGTCTGATCATTTTGCCTCTCCAGAAGCTGGCATTGGCACCTCTGGCAACGTGGCATATAGCTCATCTTCTTCTTTGAATCATGAGTCAGAATCAGATTCAGAATCTGACAACAAACCCTTGAGCCAAATTCTTCCATCTCTCAAAAATTCATCTCCCTCACCAATCAAACTCATATCATCCCATAACCCACTTGACCAGGCAGTAGTTGATTATGTTGATTCAACTATGGACAGAGTAATTCAAGACACAATTACAGTGTCTATGAATCTTCCTGCTGACCATCCTGCTCAACCTTCATTCCTCAAACCACTTCAGGTAATTAAACCTTCTGAAAAACCTGAAGCAACCATTCAATCCAAACAACCACCCCCCCAAACTGAAACCATTTGTGTAGACTCTCCAGACACTCTAGATTCTCTTGAAAAACATCTAGGGGGAGAACTACCAAAAACCCCTGCAAAATCCAAAACAACAAAAACTACTTCATCCATTTCCAAACCAGACTCTGTACCTGTACCTACAGAGAATCTGACCTTAGCTTCTGTTGAACCTTCAGAACCTGTTGTTGAACCAGCTTCTGAAAATCTAGAACAAGCCTCTAATATTGTATCAGGAACTGTAACATCATGTAAAGCTAAGACCAGAAGAGTTTCTCAACCACTCTATGATCCTATAACCTTTTTCCCTTTTGAAACTTTTCTAGCTTTGAGAGCTTCTCTACCCTCAACCTCTGAACCTCAAACTGACTTATTTCATTCAAATAAGATTGATGAGTTTTATGCTTCTTCATGCAATAAGCTCAAAGAAGTTATTAAGCAAAGGTCTATGCCAATACTTAATGTGAGCTATGAGGACAAGTTCTCTACAGTGAAGACTGAGTTTTTGGATTTTATCACCAAAATTCAAAAAGCTGCTGCCAGGGAACAAGCTCTTATCACTGCCAAGCATGTTGAAGAAGTAAAGCAGGCTGAGAAAGTTGTAGCTATGGTAAATGCTCCTATTATGAGGATAAGAGATACACCCTTCTTTGATGAGAATCAGTATATTCCTAGAGAATCAGTGGCTTACAATTCTTTGAAGAGGAAGTTGTATAGAATTCAAGAAGAAGCTAGACTGGAAAGAGAAGCACATTTGCAAAGAACTGAGGCTCTGGAAGAGATGGTAAAGAAACAGCAAGAGGATCTCCAGAAACTGATGGATCATCTTGCCAAACAAAACCAACCTTAGTTTAATTTAGTTTTGTTTAAATTTTTTTTTCTTCTTGTAATTTTTTTTCTGAATTTTTTTTTTTACTTTCAATCTATTCAAGTTTTTTTTTATTCTACTTTGCATTCTTTTCTTTTTATGCTCCGAATCTTCTATGTTTTCCCTCTGAATCTCTTTCTTCTTTAAAACATGTTTACACCCTTACCTTAAGTCATTTAAAAAGGGGGAGGAACCATGTTCTGAACTTTTTTTTGTTGATGACAAAAGGGGGAGAAGGGAAAGTATTTATGTCAGGGAGGAAAGAAAGCCGTCTTTAAGCCGTATTTAATTACATTGCATGTATATGTTAAAGGGAAATCTGCGAAAGGTGCTTAGTTAAACTCTGAGCCCTGTTTAAGAATCAATTTTCTATATATTCTGAGTATGAATTTGATTGCGTTTGAAAAACAATTTAATTAACCTGGATAGAACTCAAGATGAGCTTACAAACCTCAACTTAAGAACTATCAGACTCAGGGGGAGTCAGAGCCTTCAAACCTCAGACTCTGAGCTTACAAACCTCAGAACCCTTTAAGTCAACTTGTTAATTAGATTAACAACAATTGACCTTTTAAATACTAATGTTTGTCATCATCAAAAAGGGGGAGATTGTTGGAACAAAGGTGTTCAGCAATACCACGTTTTGAGTTTTGATGATAACAAGGTATTAAAAAGTTGTCAATTGGATATTGCTAATATTTGTTTAAGTATGCAGGATATCAATTAAGATTTGTATCTTAAGAAGCATTCTGTTTGAACAATGTTAAAGAGCAATAAATCCATAGAAGCCTGTTGCTTGTGATTCTGTTTCGAAGAGAGTCTGAAGACTGTATCGAAGAGAGTCTGAAGACTGTGCTGAAGAGAGTCTGAAGACTGTATCAGAGTCTGAAAACCATCAGAATCTGAAAACCAAGAGAGTCTGAAGATTATCAGAAGCTTAGTGCTACAGTGAGTCTGAAGCCACAAATTTGATAATCTCCTAACAGTGATCTCTACTGCATTGCTATGCACAAAGAAACTCGAATGGAGTAACGGCTAGCTTCTAAGTCAACTTGAGCGTGGGAAGCACAAAGACAAAGATTGCAGGCCAGTACAGAGTACGTTGTACGAACTCTGTTTCCACTACTCCACTACCACGTACAGTTTGGCAACTGTGTCTACCGGTATTAATCCTCAAAGGGAATGGAATTCAAATGATGCTATTGAAGGGCTATTACCAAATCAAGCAACAGATTAACAGTCATTGATCAAGCTTCAGAAATCATCCTGATGCGCTGGACGACTCAATGTCTCTTTCCTACGCCTATATAAAGGATAGAAGACTTGAAGAATTGTGGGACTCTACAACTTAGAAAAACTGCATTGCGCTGCTTTCGTATTCAACTGAGTCTTAACAAAAGCACATCATAAACTTAGATTCTTACAAACTGAGTATCCTAGAATCTCTAAGTTTCACAGAAAAACAGAGTCTGTCTTTTGTGTAAAACAGAGTCTGTCTTTGTTGTAATTGAAACACATTTTGATTGTTGTCAAGTGTTTCAACTCTATTCAATTTTCTGTAATTGTGTAAAAGTCTCTTGCTTTTGTGCTTGAGCAAAGGAAGTCTCTTGGCTGCGTCCGTGAGCATAGGAAGTCTCTTAGTTGTGTCTTTGAGCAAGGAAGTCTCTCGCCTGTGTGCTTGAGCAAGAAAGTCTCTCGCCTGTGTGCTTGAGCAAGGAAGTCTCATACTATGTGTTTGAGCAACTTGTAATTTGATATTACATTTTAGTGAACTCTCCTTGGAAGTACAAGGGGGACAGGACTACTTCCGGTTTGTGGAAGGAACCTGTATAATTGCTTGTGTTCTCTGTTCTCTCTTTATCTCTTGATTATTCCGCTGCAATCAGAACCTAATCTCCTATCAGACTCTGATCTCATTCAGACTCTGAGTTTAAAGGAATTAGATTCTCACTCTTCAAGAGTTGCGAAAAGAAAACACAATTCAACCCCCCCCCCCCCCTTCTTGTGTTTTTCTCACCTTCAAATGACACTAAAAATAGTGAATGACTGACTGTCATCACGTATCAGCAGGGGTATCAGTATCAGAAGGGGTATGAGTATCGTCAGGGGTATCAGGCTCAGTTTCAACAGAGGTATATGCCTGAGCAGCCTCCTTAGCAACAGTATGTCCAACCTCCTCAGCAACAGTATGAGCAGCATCCTTAGCAGCAGCAACCTCGACATCATCCTCAGTAGCATGCAGAGCCTGGTGTGGAGGATGAGGAAGGGGGCTTTCCAGGGGAATAACATCTAAAGCTTATAATATTTATGACCCAAAAAGCAAGAAACTTGTGATTAATAGAGATGTGATATTTGAAGAATCGCAAGGTTGGAACTGGAATGCTGCAGTAAATTCACAAACTAGAAAATTACTATTTGATGATGATGTGATAGAATTTACATGTGATACACCAGTGAATGAGATGGATCCTGAGATGCGTGATCTAGAAGATATAAGTGAGAATGCTTCTTCTAATCATGAAGAAGAAATGGATCTTGAGTCATCTGATTATTTAGAGCTTCCCCCTAGAGCAAGAAAACCTCTTAGCTACTTAGATGATTATGTAACTGGAGAATAAGTTGAAGAAGAACAACAACTGAATAATATAACTTTATTCAACACCTCATTTGATCCCAATACTTATGAGGAAGCTTCTAAACCGAAGGTTTGGAGACATGCAATGAAACAAGAAATAGAATCCATAAAAAGCAATAACACTTGGGAACTCATTGATTTACATGTTGTTGCAAGAAGATTTGAGTTAAATGGGTATATAAGACTAAGCTGCATGAAAGGGGAAGGTTGAGAAATACAAGGCTAGATTAGTAGAAAAGGGATAGGCTCAGAAGCTTGGATTGGACTACAATGAAGAAAACTTTGTGAAATGCCCTCATGAACACACTTTATTTGTGAAGAACAACTCTGAAGAGAAAATTCTTATAGTTAGCTTATATGTGGTTGATCTCATTTACACTAGAGATGACACTACAATGTTTGAATCTTTCAAAAATTCAATGCAAATGAAATTTGCTATGACTGATCTGAGATAAATGAGTTACTTTCTTGGAGTAGAAGTTAAGCAATATGAGGAAGGAATCTTTATAAGTCAAGGTAAATATGCTACTGAGATCTTAGACAGGTTTCACATGGAAAACTGCAACATGGTGTGAAATCCTATAGTGACTAGGAGTAAGATGGTGAAGGATGAGAATGGTAAAGCAGTGGATGCAAACAAGTATAAGCAGATTGTTGGATGCTTGATGTCCTTGCTTGCCACCAGACCTGATTTTGCATGTTCAGTATGTTTGGTTACTAGATACATGGAGAGACCTAATGAAATGCACCTATCAGTTATCAAAAAGATTCTAAGATACTTGAAAGGAACTGTTAACTATAGAGTTATGTATAATAAAGAAGAAAAGGTGAGATTAACTTGTTGGTCATATTGAGATTATGCAGGTGATACTGATGTCAGGATAAGCACTTCAGGTTATGTGTTTATTATGATTGGAGATGGTGCAATAGCTTGGTCATCTAAGAAGCAACCTATAGTTACTCTTTCCACCACTAAAGCTGAGTAAGTTGCAGCAGCTTCATGCTCCTGTCAAGGAATTTGGCTAAGGAGAGTTTTGAATCACTTGGGGGAAGATCAAAAGGAAGCAACTGTGATTCATTGTGATAATAGTTCATCAATTAAGCTGTCTAAGAATCCAATTATGCATAGAAGATGCAAGCACATATATGTCAGGTTTCATTCTCTGAGGGATCTGATCAAAGATGGGGTTATGGAGCTGAAACATTGCAATTCACAAGATCAATTGACTGACATTATGACAAATCCACTCAAGCTTGAAACTTTCTTCTTTTTGAGAACTAAGCTTAGTGTTACTGATGGATTTGCTAATAAAAATTTGAGTGAAGCAGACCATATCATGTAGATTGTAATGGGCTATAAATTTTAAACATGTAGTGAATCAGTAAGGCACCATACCAAAAATTAGTGTAGATTGTTACTGTTATAACAATATTTCGGTAATGCAGAAAAGAAGAGTAAAGCTGAACAATATGCAAATAAAAACAGAGTGAAGCATCAATAAATTATGAGAAACTGACAAGTTATATATAAATAACTTGATAGCATTTTTTATTAACCTCTTGGCTCATTACTTTAAAATTAAACTACTAAAGAAATTAATTATCCATTCCTCCAAAAGGAAGAAGGTTTTCCTTATAAATTACAATCTTCTTACAAATTGACTCTGCTTCAAACCCAATATTTTCAATCGCTTGGGTACTTAAATCAATTTGGGCTAACTCCAAGTTTTCTTTTATGCAGAATATAATGCTCTTTATTCCAACCGCAATAGGACGCATAACATAAGTTAAAGGTCCAACAACAAAGAGTTTAGTCCATGATTCCTTGACATTGATTTCACCCAAAAGCCATATGTGAAAATAAGCAGTGATAGCGACAGTAGAGACAAAAGAAACACACTCATTTAATACCCCTAAATGCATGTTCACCGGTTCTTGCATTATGTCTGAGTGAGAGGGTAAGCGTGTTACAGAGAACATCTCATTGCTAAAGTTAAAAGACACCATATCACTTGTCGAGCCCAGCCAATGGCAGAATTCATTCAGGTTTACTCCAGAACTATCTCGCAAAGAAACAGGAATATTAAGGCCATCAAGTTTCCTCCAAGAGTTACTTCTAAGACTGTATATCTCCCAGAAGGGGTCATACGTCTCTACTACGACCTCATGGAAAGTGTCATCCATATCCAAAAAAGGGTTATCCTTCTCTGGCCCATAAGCCCAATTTCCGTCGAACCCTAAGGGATATCGAACCTTCTGAATCACCTTATAATCATCTCTAACATGGTCGTACCCAAATCCCTGAGGACGTAAATTAATCTCAATATTCTCATAGGCTTGAAGGCTAGGAGGAATTATATTAAATTCCCCTGTACAAGGATTCCACAGTACAATTGTTATGTACATGCCAATACCTTTGTAGAGACAAAGAGTGCCATTAACACTAGAGGAGCCCAAAATTTCAATGTGTGGGTCACCCATTGGAAAAGGAGGTGGCCAATCTAATCTCAGTAAATCATCAAATCTATCTTCATAAAGAACGCACAATGATTCACGATAGGGAATCATTTGTGTCCTTTGCTTTAGCAGGAGACACATATTGTCGTCGTTCTCGTCATGTTTGGATATGACATTGGTGCGGAACATGTTCATGAAAATAGGGTTATGGAACAAAAGAGACCATGATTTTTTAGCACATGTGAATCGTGTAAGAGATTTAAGAGGCAATTTGGAGAGTATAGAAAAAGCAATGTCGTTGTGTATATGAGAAGTAGTAACCTTCTTATTTGTTCTAAAAGCCATGAATTGAAATCTCTCTATCTCTCTCTCTTGAAGTGGAAAAGGAGAAGAAATAGAAAAGAAAACAAGTGATCTAAGATTTTGATAGCACAATGCAAGTCAAAAGGATCTATTAATAGTGAGGGAGATAAAGCTGCTCTAATTGAACCAAACATGTGTTTTAGGGGGGGCTATTGGGACGGTTTTCGAGATATAATTCTAGAAGGCTAAATTTATATTCTAAAACACTATATCTTTGACCCGTGCATTGATTATTCGCGTGAATTATTATTTGTAAATCAATATAAATTATTATTCACGGTCAAAATGTATAGTCAACATTATTTATTACAAATTTTAAAAATAATTGTAAAACCATGTTCATACTTTACTTAGGAAAAAAATATGTGTTTTATTATATGCCAAATTCTAATACCAATGTGTCATTAATGATTAGTATCCTATCATACTTTTTATCATTTTTTTTGAAGGAATATTCTTTATCATTTACTAGCGAAAAGACGGGCACTCACGTGCCCGTCTTCCGCTCTTTTTGTTGCGCTAAAGTTTGAAAATTATTAATGGTGTTTTTTTTTTTTTTATGAAATTTTGATTTGGATTAAAACTAAAAGTATAAATGTTTGTTGCTTTCAAGTTATAACAAACCAAACTAATCATGATTATTTAGTTCAATTTCCTTAAAAAAATTATTATTTATTTCAATAACACCAACAATATAACCAAAAAAAAATCTAAATTCTTTTTGTTAATGACACTAATAACGATCTTTATTATAGAAAAAGTTGTTTTCATCTAGTTTGTTACACTTTTTAAATGATAAAGGAAAAAAATCAGATATATATTCATATCGTGTTTATTACATTTTTTTAATATTTAAATTTATTCTTATCTATTTGTTACATATGTTATTTGTATTTAAAATTGAGGGCATTTTTGGAAAGAAAAAACCAGCTCAAATTATAAGAAATCAAATTAACCATGATTATCTATTTCAATGAAACCAACAATATAACAACAAAAAAATAAATCTAAATTCTGTTTTTTAATGACACCAACATTAGTCTTTATAATAGAAAAAGTTGTTGTTTAAGGGTATATTTGGGATAATGAAAAAGTAAGTATAGATACACTCATCTAGTTTGTTACACTTTTATTTTTAATATTTAAGTTTATTTTTATCTATTTGTTACATGTGTTATTTGTATTGAAAATTAAGGGTATTTTTGAAGAAAAAATTCAAGCGAAAAAAACTAAAATGGGTAATTTTATTTATATATAGTATTGATAAAAAAAAAACACCGTTCATAATTTTGAATAAGACTAATGTTGAATTTGGATGTCAATAATCCCCTTTTTTAGTATTTGTCAAAATGTATACAATAAATAAATTTGGAGGATAAAATAAAATTCGATTGAAAAAAAAAAGAGTTTTTGAAATTTGTATTTTTGACATTTTACTATAAAATGTTAGTTTTATTTTCATGATCAAGAAAAGGAAGAATTTAGACGAATCAAAAGCAAGGATAAAAAGTGCAAGGATAAAGAGCAAAAACAAGGAAATAGTTTAGTGGCTGGCACACGACCCGTTCGTGGTGAAGCACAACCCGTGCACTTTCTTCGAGAAAATTTGTGAAAATAGGCAGTGGTTGGCGCACGACCAGTGCGCCCTAGCACACGACCCGTGTGTTAGACATGACAATAAAATATGTCCCGCCCCACCCCGAATTTAACGGGGAAAAACCAATTTAAGTGGGTGTGGGGGAAATATGATTTTTTAGTACGGGGGTGGGGCCGAGGGCAGGAGATGCTTACACCCGCCCCGCACCTACACCCGCCCCACACCGCACCGGTTTCTTGAAATTTACTTTATTAAATTTTATAATCTTATTCTCATAAACACCAACCTATTTTAATATATTATTACTCTTTATAAACATAATTATTATAATTATTTTTCTCTTTTAAAAATTGTTTATTAGATCTTTAATTATTAATATAGTTATTATTTTTTATTGCTATGAAAAAATATGTATTTTTGAGTTGAGGACGAGGTTGGGTGTTCAATTTTTACCCCTAATATGATTTGGGGACGGGGGCGAGGAGCATGCAAGTGGGGCGGGGACGCCTAAACCCGCCCCGTTGTCATGCATACCGTGCGCCTTCCTACAAAGCAGAATTTCAAAGGCGATCAACAAGCACGACCTGTGCGTTGAGGCACACGACCAGTGCGCATGTGCATAACCAAAATGGTTTTACTAACCTTTGAAATTCTCTGATTTATAGCTTGTAACTCGAAATTAATGTCTTGTATATGATTCTAGGCTATAAATAGACCTCATTTTTTAGGCAAATGACATGACTTCATACTTGTAATCTTACTCTAAAGTTGAAATCAAGTTCCTGCATTTTGTTCTTAAGCTTTTGTTCTTTATTTGCATTTCTTTACTTTCTTGCCTTTATTTCCCGTTCTTTACATTTCCAATTTTTATTTCAAGTTCATTATCGCTTTGTTTTCGTTCTGTCATTTACTTGTATCTCATTTACTTTCATGTCTTTATCTTTTTTTTTTTTTTATGAAAAAACTAAATTAGCTCACCCAAATTGGCACCAGAGAGACTCGAACCTGAGACTTTGAGGAGGAGCACACTCCTAGATCCCAAACCAATACGATTAAGCCAACCCAAGTGGGCCTAATGGACTTTCATGTATTTATCTTATAATCATTTGCCTACTATGATCATGTGTGTGTGGACTTTTTCCAGTCTTGTGATGGTTGGAATAATCTAATGATGAAATCCTAATCAATCCTAAGTCTAGACTCTGTTTTATTTGAGTTCCTATTCTAATATAACCTCGTTATAATTCAATCATATTTAAAATAACGAAGTACCGAGATGTGAAGTTTGATATTGAAACAAATGAGGTTAGACAAGACAATCAAAACATGAGAATGACTTTGAGAGTCTTGGAACAACAAGGTTGTACTAAAAGACTCTCAACAATGATCAACCATGAGAATAGACTTGATTATTGTTTCAAAATACATTCATGTATTTTTAGGGGAAACATAAAATACCAAATGAATACTCCTCTATCCTTAGAAACAAATTCAGTATAAAATAGAGGAAAGACGGGGAAATGTCAGATTTTTTTTGTTTTTTTGGTGGTGTCCGGAATTCGAACCCCAAATCTACATTATCTCTATTAACTAAGTTAAGCCCATGGAATGAGAAATGTCAGAATTATCGTTATGATTTTTTTTTTTTGACACAATTTATCTTTATGATTAAAACCACAATCCTAAGACATTTTATAATTTTTAAATTTTAATCAAACAAACATTCCTCTCGCTAACCAAAACTATAGTTAATATTTTGGCTAAACTACAATTTTGACCCCCTAAGTTTGCCAATGTTACGATTTTGGCACCCTATTAAAAAAATGAAAATATTGCCCTCTAAGAATTATATCCTTTGCAATAGTAGCCCTTTTAGCCAATTTTGACTTTTCAACGCTTATGTGGCATGCCACGTGTATAATTACATATTTTTTAAAAAAGAAAAATGCCAAATATTTAATAATGAAATAAAATAATTAAAAAATATATATTTTTAAAAAAAATCAGATTTGTTTCAAATACTCATCCTTTTCATATCTTCATCTTCATCAAATACCCATCCTCTTCATATCTTCATCTTTATACATTCATCATAAAAAAAATCCAGATTTTTTTATAAAAAAAACATCAAAAATTGAAGAAGGAAAGGGCATGTGATGATGATGAATTCCCAAAAAAAAAAACCCAAGAAATCATCTCCAACATAATAACACTAAACAACATAAAAACGTTGTTTTCCCCAAGCAGCAGGCTTAGCTATCAGTTTGGGCACATAACGTTGCTTTCGTTGAGAAGAAACTACCGGGGCAGCCACTTTTGGTTTCTCATCAGATTCACCTTGTCCAATCAACAAAATTGATAATGGTTTCCGGTAAAGTTAAGGTAGCAATGAGATTATCCAAGCCGCCGTCACCGACACATGCACACAGTACACCTCCACCGCAGAAGAAGAAACAACCACCACCTCCTCTGCAGAATCCTCCTCTCACAAATCCTCATTCTCACGAATCGGCTTCCACTTCCCACGCTCATCCTCTCAAGTACAACCTCGTCCACCAGATAGTGAAAAAAGGAATTGGAGGAACTGAAGCATGGAAGATGAACGAAGAGATAGTGAAAGGAAACTGAAAAGCTTTGGAAGATGAAGTTACCGAACTTAAGAAAACGACGTCGTTACATAGTGAAGAGCATTTTTCTACTTCACATAGGTTTCAAGGGATGAGAGAAGTTTCTGTGAAGTCGAATCTTATGAAAATGTTGATGAAAACGATATCGGATCATGGAATCATGATGCAGAAGCAGAATGAAAGTGTTGATTTGAAAAGAGAGTTTTCAGAAACTGAACGTGTTGTTCCTTTTCTATTTTTATTTTATTTTTCAATTTCTTTTTTAATTTATTTAATTTAGAAAATGATTATGTTGATTTTTTTTAATTTTTTAATTATGTAATTACACATGTGGCATGCCACATAAGCGTTTAAAAGTCAAAATTGGTCAAAAGGACTACTATTGCAAAGTGGCTAATTATTAGAAGGGAATATTTTCATTTTTTTAATTAGGGGGCCAGAATCGCAACATTGCCAAATTTAGGGGGTCAAAGTATAGAATGTTACACTTGGAGGCATCTTTGTTTATTAATTTTGTTAAGTCTGCAGCAACTTAACCTAATATTTTTCCTCTAAAATGCTGCATTAGGTTAGCGCAGTAATTTAACCTAACATATTCCATCTAAAATAATTTAACCTAACAAATTCCCTCTAAAATGTAGCAATCCCTACTATTTCTCCTCAATGATTTCATTCCTATCGTATTGTGTCATCGTTTGTATATATCTATTGTATCTCTAGATTTTCTTTCCTGATTTATTAATTTTATTAGCAACAACTTAATCTACTAATTTTTCTCGCATTAGGTTAGCAGCAATTTAACCTAACAAATACTATATTCTTTTTTCTTCATAATTATAATTAAAAAAGAACAGAGTGTTTTTTCTTCTTCTAATTATAAAGAAAATAATTGCCTCAATACTTATATTGTGATTAAATAAATAAATAGTTTTTAGTAGATTATGTTTTCTCTATCAAATGACTTTAAGAACATATTAACATAAATTTGATTGCGATATTTGATCTCTCATAATTTAATTTGTGTTTATTGATCGATGCATATTTATCGATTTCTATTATGGTCGATAGAACGCGTGCGTGCATGGTTAAAAAGTCTAAAATCATATATTTTTGTGAAGCACACGATTCTTCGAAACCATATGATTAACGTAATTCATTTCCTTTCATTGACTTTTCTATTCCATTCTCTTCATCCCTCGACAATGGCGGATAAATCGCTTCACCAAACTCAACCATTGAAGCAAATCGCAATCGACTACACTCCAGAAGCATGTACCCACTGTCCTATCTCCAACACCATCAACCTCACCTATGACCACCGCGGCGGTGCACGGTGGCGTTCCACAACACGGTTCCTATACGGAACCTTCACCGCCAAGATTCAAACTCCAAAAGGTAACACAGATGGTCTCAACTTCAACTTCTACCTTTCGTCTCTCGAAGGTGATAAATCACAAGATGAAATTGATTTTGAGTTTCTCGGCAAAGATAGCACCATCGTTCAAACCAACTACTACTCTAATGGTAATGTTAGAATCTAGTTAGACATTTGTTAGAATTAACTTATGGTAGCTTTTAGCGGATAGTTGATAAACTAACTTATAACTTATTGCGAATAAGCTAATTGATTGAATTTCTAGTGTTCGATAAAATTAGAAGTTGAACTACCTTTTTCTGTTAAAGTTACAAGAGTAGAATTGATAAGCTATAAGTTATTTGAATTAGCTTATGAAAAAATACTATGGCCCTGTTTGGCAAAAAAATTGCAGATAGCTGATAAGTTAATTTATAGCGAATGAACTTATAACTGATGACTTATAAGTTAGTTTATAGCTGATTGAATTTGTAATGTTTCGTAAAATTAGCAGGTTGAAGTAACTTGTAATTTGTAAATATGAAACACTCTTTTTTGAACACCATCTCTAATACTCACTCTTTTATTGGTTTAAATCCTTGTGAGTCTACACTTTGGGGAAATAGAACCCACACAAAGTGGTGGGACATACATGAATTTCATCCAATAAAAAAGTGAGTGTTAGAGAGAATGTTCAAAAGTGAGTGTTGCTAGTATTCATCATATTTGTTTTTAACTAAGATTACAGGGGTAAAATTGAGATAAAAAGTAATAAGCTTTACACTATAAGCTATTTGAATTAGCTTATCAAAAAACACTATAAGCTCATAAAAATAAGCTATAAGCTTGTGAGAAAGTGACCATTACCAAACAGGTCTTTTTTAATCAAGTGAGCTTATAAGACATAAGCTATAAGCTCAAAAACAGACCTTACCAAACATACCCTATATGCTGGTAAAAATAGGTTAAAAGCTTGTGAGAAAAATGACAGTTACCAAACAAATCTTTTGTAGTCATATGAGTTATAAGCTATAAGTTCAAAAATATGTTTTGCCAACAGACCGTGAAAGTTAGTTATGATTAGTTGGAAGTTTGTTATGTTAGTTACAGATCATTATTCTTCGTTATATTATTTCTGAATAATTCATCTTTTTCTCAGTTTATTTTCTCTTAATTAGTTGAACTCAACCATGCTTCTTAACAGGTAATGGAAACAATGAAAAGATTCACCAACTTGGTTTTGATTCGTCTGATGGGTTTCATGAGTATGGAATCAAGTGGGGTGATGGGTTGATTGAGTGGTGGATTGATGGGAAGTTGTTGAGGAAGGATGAGAGGAAAGAGGGTGATATGTTTCCTGAAAAGGCTATGTATTTGTATGCTTCTATTTGGGATGCTAGTTGTATTGCTGAGGGAGAGTGGACTGGGAAGTATTGTGGAGCTGATGTTCCTTATGTTTGTCATTATAAGGATATCCATGTTCCTTTGGGGAATGCCGTCGAATGATCATGTCTATCAATCTTGTGCTTTTCTGTTTTTATCTTTTGTTTTCAGACAGTGTTTCGTGATAAGTGGTCCGCTGTGGATTGGTACTTGAAAAATCTCAAAATGCTAGCAAAGATTGACACTGCCCTTCAGAAGTAGAAGTTCACGGTACTCTTTGTTCTCACTACTGAGACGATAATTTGGTTGATATCTATTTACACTGTTAGGTCATTGTCTCGTAAATTTCTACTTGTGAAGACTGACATCAGTTATTATTGGAGTTTCAATATAATTTTCAAATACTGGTGTATTATGCATCCCTTTATCACAGTGGTCGACAGTGGACCATCATTCTATAGAACATGCCTTGTTTCAAGTGTTTTTCAATTTGAGCATTGTCTTTGTTTGTTGTATTTGTTTGCGACATGATTTATGAGCATTAACATGTTAATTGAGTGTTGCAACTTCACATGTAAGAGTATCTATCTCATAAACAAATTTGAAGCAACTGATTTTGGGTTTTTTAGCATATATGAAGTGGTTCTGACTATGCCACAGTATATTTAAGAGCTTATGCATATTTTGTTTTATTGGTGTAATTTTTGTGAAACTTACATTTTTATACTTTTGGTACAAGGGTTGGTTGGTTACTGGACATAAAATTGGTTTTTATTCATATACAACTCTTTTCTTATATAATTTGTCAAAAAAAAAAAAAAAAACTCTTTTCTTATATAATAAACAGACTATCCAGAAGATCTTAGTATCTAGTTTAGTGGTATTTCTGAATTTCTTTTTCTCTCCAAATTTGATTGATTTCCTTATTTTTGGGAATTTTGAAATGATATGGAAAGTAGAATGACTCTGTTTTTCTGTCTAAACTGAATTTCGCAGTCTTTTCTACTCAAATTTAAGTGAGTGAGAGGCTCATTTTGTTACTTGTTATAAAAGTCAAGGCTTGACATTGTATTAACATTGGTATGGTTAGAATTAGCAAAATTATACTATTACACTCAATGTGCATTCCATGTAGAAATCTGAAACAGACAATTCCATGAACTTAGCAGCGAACTCTCTCACACACACACATTAAGTGTTGAGAGGTGGGGAATCCTGGGTTCGAACATGTGACCCTGCATATCAAATATCCATGCAGCTACTATCGCAGATGTACTTACTTGACTAAGTATATACACTCTCCGGTCACTAATATAAGCAAAAATCCACTTTTTAGATACATTCAATTAATGATGTATGTGGTCTTTATTATATGTCATGCTGCATTTAATCATATTTCACAAGCCTAGTTGTTATGTCAGGAAGCTTTTAGTTTCAAATAAATCTGAAGCTGCGGAACTTAATTGGTTGGTGAAATTGTACTAGGACTTGGACTTAATATCTTCCTAAAGGGAACTCATATTATAATACACTGAAGTAGACACGGACACCGATTTATTTTTCCTACTTCATAAAACAAGGGATTAATTTTTGTACCAAAAAAAAAAGGGATTAATTTTTCCTATGAAAGCATGTCCTTCTGTTTGGTAATTGCAAGATTTTCTGCACCACCAACTCATGCTTTTGAGACATTTGCAGATTCCTTTGCTGCTTTGTGACCTTCCTGTTCATTACATCAAGCCCTTTTTGACATGCACTAACTATCGGTCTCTCTTTTCTCTTTCATGTGAACAAGCCTCAAGGTTAGAAAGTGATGCTTATCAAACAATAATAAAACCAAAACAATCTCTTGCAATTATGTTAATTCAAATACTGAATGGAAATGTAACATCTTTTCTTGCAGATATAGTAGTTTTATGTGCCGACAGAACTCAATTGCTCTTTCATTTGGGGCATGGCTTATCAAACAAGAATAAAGACAATACAAAACCTACAAAATAAAGGACATACTAAGGTAAATCTATGATGGCTTATCCAAGTTTACTCACTAAAACTGTAACAAGATTAAGAAGAACTTAAGTACCAAATATAGCATAGCCATACTTTATCAAAATATCATAAGAGAAGTAAAATAAGAAGGTCAGCATTAAACATGAGGAAGCAAATCAAATAACAAAATTTTATCCTTAAGAATCATAATCACTTTCCTCAACAGATTAACCTTTGTTGATCTTATTCAAAGCAGATCTAAAGATGCTTTCAAGCTCCTTCAAAAATTCCACAAACACACAGGTATCTTCCTGCTGGTTGCCATCGATCAAACGTTTTGCCTTTATCATTGCAGAATCTATCAAAATTTTGTCTAAAGATGTCAGCAAGGAACTAACACTATTATCCTTCATGATTTTCCTCACGTGGTAAAGATAGTCATCCAAAGTATTGATTGCTTTAACTTTCTTTTTGAACTTCATATCTTCAGCCTTGAAATTCTCAGCTTCCTGGATCATTCTTTCTATTTCTTCCGTTGATAGTCTTCCATTTTCATTTGTTATTGTAATATCTTTCTTATTACCGCTGGTTTCTTCCTCTGCAGAGACTTTTAATATACCGTCAGCATCTATAGCAAAGCATACTTGGAAAGGAAGGTAACGAGGGGCACGAGGAACTGAAAGACGAAACAAACCAAGCAAGTTGTTTTCACGCGCTATCTTTCTCTCGCCCTCATAAACATCAATTGGGACTTCAGTTTGGTTATCATCCGCAGTAAAATATCTGTGTCTTCTTGACAGGAATACAAGTGTTCCTAGGAATCACAACATGCATGAGATCTCCTTTTATTGAGGTACCAAGAGACAAAGGTATAACATCTTGCAGCGTCACTTTCGGAACAGTCTTAATGCCTTCACTCAACAAAGCAGCCTGAACAGCGGCACCATAAGCAACAGCCTCATCAGGGTTGATGCTCTTGCATAACTCCTTGCCCTTGAAAAACTCCTGCAATAGCTGCTTCACTTTGGGAATCCTAGACGAGCCACCAACAAGTACAATATCATCTACACTACTCTTGTCCATCTTAGCATCGGTCAAACAACTTTCAACGGTCTCCATACACTTTTCAAAGAGGATCATATTCAGTTGCTCGAACTTGGCTCGAGTGATTGATGAGCAGAAGTCAATACCCTCACATATAGCATCTATGTCAATTGTAGCCTCCGTATCGTATGAAAGTGTCCTTTTCGCCTTCTCGCAGTTAGTTCTCAATCTCCTTAGGGCTTTTGAGTTCCCAATAATGTCAACTTTGTTCTTCCTCTTAAACTCTTTCACAAAGTGATTCACCATTCGATTATCAAAGTCCTCTCCTCCAAGGTGAGTGTCTCCGGCAGTGGCCTTGACTTTGAAGACATTATTCTTTACTGTAAGAAGAGACACATCAAAAGTTCCACTGCCAAGGTCAAAAATAAAAATCCTTCTCTCTTCAAGACAATTAGCTCTCTTTTGAATGCCATATGCAAGAGCAGCTGCAGTTGGTTCGTTGATTATCCGTATTACATTGAGGCCGGCAATGACACCAGCATCCTTGGTGGCTTGTCCCTGTGAATCATTGAAATACGCTGGCACCGTAATCACTGCATTCTTAACAGGTGACTCAAGAAATGCATCTGCAATCTCTCGCATCTGTGATAGAATCATAGAGGATATTTCTTCAGCAACAAAGTGATGTTCCTTACCATTGTAGTTCACAAGGATCGTCGGTTTGTCATTAGCACCAGCAGTGACCTTAAATGGCCACAGCAGTTGATCCTTCTGAACTATGGAGTCACTATACTTCCTTCCAATTAACCTGTTTGGATCTGCAAAAATGAAAATGTTGATGTATATAATTTGTTTACAAAAAGAGTTAAATATGTTTTTGATCATGTTAACATCTTTATATATTTTAGGGACTAAAAATGAATTAAAGGGGTATGAACAAAAAAAAAATGTAAACTTTTTTTATGGGGAATAAAAAGATATTTAAAGGTTTTTTTTAAAAAAAAAAAGGAAGGTTACCGAGATTTTGGGTGTTTCAAAAAGGAACCATTACCGTTTTTACCTATATTCACGATGAGAAGAAAGATCACAATGAAACGTCCTTACAACCGTGATAAAATGTCGATAGGATTGTAAAACTCCGTTATAACTGCAACACACCGTTACAGAAGCATAAAACAGAATGCCATTTATAAGAAAAAATAGAGAATAAGAGATGATTATGAGTCAGTCGTATCCCTTATTCTTTCCATCTCCTATCTTCATGTTGTGTAGTATTAACCATTTTATAATATATGAAAAAAGTTTAATTTAAGTTATTAACATTATATGTTAGTATAAATAATTTTAATATGTGTGTAATATTTTGATTAATTCACAACGACCACAATCTATAACGCAACACCTGTAACAGCTAAAATTATGACATCCTTAACACAACCGTGACTAAAATTTAAACAATGCTGGAAACATAAAAAAGAAAAAGAAATACCAAAGATAGTGTTGGTGGGGTTAGAGGAAGCTTGATTTTTGGCAGCATCACCAATCAATCTTTGAGAATTAGTAAAAGCAACACAAGAAGGTGTTGTTTTGTTTCCTTGATCATTGTGAATTATTTCCACACGATCAGTTTGCTCTTGCCATACTCCAACACATGAGTAAGTTGTGCCAAGATCAATTCCCATAGCAACTCCTTCATACTTTTTTGCCATTCTCTTTCAAGTGAATGAAATGAAACTGTTTGTAGACAAGATTTTAATTCAAACTTTGGAAGAAATACTTTTGTACGGTTTACTAGTGTTCTGGATTGGTTTTAAATCTGTGGAATATGAAAAGTATATAAGTTGAAAGTGTTATGAATTCATACAGTCCCTTTTTGTCCGTTCGCAGGATTTTGTGGATGCTATATGTAAACTATCTGAGGAATCTCATCGTCATCGATCTGTTTGCATAATTTCCAAACGGTTCTGTATCAAAGGCTGTTCTTCGTGTTCCAAACGGTCCTTCCACGCGCCAGGTAATCAAAGGTTGAAATCTGATTAATTTTGCATGTTATCATGATAATATAGTATAAGTAATGCTCTAAATGTTTCTCTCGTATCTTATAATTTGTGTGAGTGCGTATTTATTTGTTTATTTCAACTTTCTATATACTGGGAGAATTTCTGATACTTTCTTTATCTGGATCACGTTAAACAAATGTAAGATAGGGGATAAATTGAATTCTGTAGTATGCTTTGTACAAAGCTGCTCTCATACAGATACAACAGATAACATTGCTCGGTCAAAATGATCTGTCTAAGGGATACAATAATTATGACAATATTACAATCATATAAGTACAAATGAATGCTGTTAAATATATTAAATGTTGACTTCTTTGACTAACTCCTTTAAAACATGTCTCATTGGTGAAGATGGTCATCATCATCATCGTGAAAATGTAATTTGTTCCGTTATGTTGGCTGATGATAGGGGAAGGACTTCTGGAAATATCCTTGTGAATTCCCTCATGGCGGCCTGCTCCGTTGAAGTAAGCAAATCATATTTAATTTATGGAATGAGTAGTGCTATTAACAATATTCACATTAAATTCTTTACTATTAAATGAAATTCATGCGAGACTTTATTTTCAAAATGATGGAACTTACGTAAATTTCAATCAGTAATAAGTGGTGTTAGAAAGAGTGTTAGAGAAAGCTGCACTCATTTGTTTTATTAAAATGAGTAACATTGATTTAACAATATTTATCTCTCTGTGAATCAGATTATTGTGGCCACTTTCAAGAAAAAAGTCGATGAGGAACCGAAGAAAAAGAAGAAATCAGCTGCAGGATCTTATGCTGCCGCTGCTGTTGCTACAAATGTAATTCATATTCGGAATAGATTATCAAAGAAGAAGGTCCTTGAGTGTTAGTAGAAGGAAAAACGAGTCGCATTTCACCAACACCAGGAAATTTTCCAGCAACTCCACCAGCCACAGATGGAAACATGAATCCCATCAATAGGAATAGGAACCTTTCTTATGAGGGCATGGATATTGGAATTCCATCCAATGTCAACTTCCATTGATTTTCTATTGTCTATCACACCATGGCTTTCAAGATCTGGCTCCACTCATATCTGACAAGCTTCTAAGCCTTTAGAGGGAAATGTTTCAGTCCTGAAATTATGTCCAAATGATTTCAAAAGGCATAAATCTTTCTTTTTCTTTTAGTTTTTTTTAGGAAGGATGATTAGGAATTTGATTTTATGCCATGCTGCAATTTGATGTCATCTATCAGTGAATTCCTTGTAGAATAGATGATGATATATATTTCAGGTTTTTCTTTAGCGGATGGGAAAGTGGATCAAATATGCTATTTCAGTTCTAAATAATTGAGACTTTAGCAGTGGATGTGAAACTTGAAACATTGTGATATTTCCAATAAAAAACGCATGGATTTTCTTACAAATATTTTATAAATTCTATAAAAGTATACAGTGAATATATTTCTAATAGTAATTTAAAAAAATATATTTCTGATAGTAATTTTAAAAAAATATTATAATTTAAATATAACTCGATTGTTTGTTACTTGCAGAGATCGCATAGAATAGAAGTAGTAAACTTATTCTACTCTAGTTAGGGACTCATGGCCACTCATATGCTATAAGCTTTAAGCTCAAAAACAGACCTTACCAAACAAACCCATGTATATGTTGGTAAAAATAATCTAAAAGCTCATGAGAAAATGTTGTAGTCATATGAGTTATAAGCTATAAGGTCAAAAATATGTTTTGCCAACAGACTCTGAAAGTTAGTTATGATTAGATGGAAGTTTGTTATGTTAGTTATAGATCATTATATAAAGGTGTATCGTACTAGCAAACACCCAATTGTATCATTATTCTTCATCATATTATTTCTGAATAATTGATCTTTTTCTCAGTTTATTTTCTCTTAATTAGTTGAACTCAACCATTCTTCTTAACAGGTAATGGAAACAATGAAAAGATTCACCAACTTGGTTTTGATTCGTCTGATGGGTTTCATGAGAATGGAATCAAGTGGGGTGATGGGTTGATTGAGTGGTGGATTGATGGGAAGTTGTTGAGGAAGGATGAGAGGAAAGACGGTGATATGTTTCCTGAAAAGGCTATGTATTTGTATGCTTCTATTTGGGATGCTAGTTGTATTGCTGAGGGAGAGTGGACTGAGAAGTACTGTGGAGCTGATGTTCCTTATGTTTGTCTTTATAAGGATATTCATGTACCTTTGAGCAATGCTGTCGAATGATTATGGCTCTAGATCTCGTGCTTTTCTGTTTTTATCTTTTGTTTTCAGACACATAGTGTATCCGTGATAGTGGTTCGCTGTGGATTGGTACTTGAAAAATCTCAAAATACTAGCAAGATTGACCCTGTCTTTTAGAAGTAGATGTTGACGGTACTCTTTGTTCTCACAACTGAGACGATATCTGGTTGATACTGATTTGATTTGACGAAACATAGGGAAAACAAATATAATAGTTGAGTTTTGAAGAATTTATATCTATTTACACTGTTAGTTCACTGTCTCATAAACTTCTTGTGAAGATCGACATCAGTTATTATTGGAGTTTCGAGCAATTTTCAAATACTGGTGTACCATTGATCCCTTTATCACGGAGGTCGATGGTGGACCACCATACTATAGAACTTGCCTTGTTTCAAGTGTCATTCAATTTGAGCATTGTCTTTGTTTGTTGTATTTGTTTGCCAGATGATTTATGGGCATTTACATGTTCATTGATTGTCGTAACTTGACATGTAAGAGCATCTATCTCATGAACAATTTTGAAGCAACTAATTTTGGGTTGTTTAGCCTATATGAAGTGGTTCTGACTATGCCACATTATAAGAGATTATGCATATTTTGTTTTACTGGTGTAGTTTTTTGAGCAACTCACACTTTTATAATTTTGGTACAAGGGTTGGTTGGTTATTGGACATAAACTATCCAGAGGATGTTAGCATCTAGTTTGATGGTATTTCTGATTTTTGCTCTCTCTTCAAATTTAATTGATTTCCTTATTTTTGTATTTTTGAAATGATATGGAAAGTCGAATGAATCTGCTTCGCTGTCTAAACTGAATTTGACAGTCTATTCTGCTTAGATTTAAGCGGGCTGAGAGGCTCATTTTGTTACTTGTGAAAGTTAAAGCTCGACATTATATTCTCAAACATTGATCTGATTAGAATTAGAAATCTGAAACAGACAATTCTAATCCAGTACCTTATTCTTATGTTTTATACTTATTTATGTTGATTTTTTAATGTTTCAAGGGTTTACTTGTTTTCTTGGTAATTTCTACATTTTATTTCTTGGATCCTTTCCATATCTGCAACTGCTTAAGCCTTTGCTATTATTATATATCACATTTTTTTATCTAAAGAGTCTAGCAACGAAACTCACACACACTATGTGTTGAGAAGTAACACAAGGTCCAACATTAAACATTAGGATAGAATCACTTTATCAAATAGCAAAAATTTATCACTAAGAATCAGAATCACTTTCCTCATCAGAGTAACCTTTGTTGATCTTATTCAAAGCAGATCCAAAGATGCTCTCAAGCTCCTTCAAAAATTCCAGAAACACACAGGTATCTTCCTGCTGGTTGCCATCGATCAAACGTTTTCCCTTTATCATTGCAGAATCTATCAAAATTTTGTCTACAGATGTCAGCATGGAACTAACACTATTATCCTTCATTATTTTCCTCACATGGTAAAGATAGTCATCCAAAGCATTGATTGCTTTAACTTTCTTTTTGAACTTCATATCTTCAGCCTTGAAATTCTCAGCTTCCTGGATCATTCTTTCTATTTCTTTCGTTGATAGTCTTCCATTTTCATTTGTTATAGTAATATCATTCTTATTACCGCTGGTTTCTTCCTCTGCAGAGACGTTTAATATACCATCAGCATCTATAACGAAGCATACTTGGAAAGGAAGTTCACGAGGTGCACGAGGAACTGAAAGACTAAACAAACCAAGCAAGTTGTTTTCACTAGCTATCATTCTCTCGCCCTCATAAACTTGAACTCGGACTCTAGTTTGGTTATCATATACAGTAGTATAACTATGTGTCTTCTTGACAGGGATGCAAGTGTTCCTAGGAATCATGACACTCATAATATCTCCTTTTACTGAGATACCAAGAGACAAAGGTATAACATCCCGCAGCGTCACTTTCGGAACAGTTTTAATGCCTTCACTCAACAAAGCAGCCTGAACAGCGGCACCATAAGCAACAGCCTCATCAGGGTTGATGCTCTTGCATAATTCCCTGCCCTTGAATAACTCCTGCAATAGCTGCTTCACTTTTGGAATCCTAGACGAGCCACCAACAAGTACAATATCATCTACACTACTCTTCTCCATCATAGCATCAGTCAAACAACTTTCAACGGTCTCCATACACTTTTCAAACAGGTCCATATTCAGTTGTTCGAACTTGGCTCGAGTGATTGATGAACAGAAGTCAATACCCTCACATATAGCATCTATGTCTATTGTAGCTTCAGTATCGTATGAAAGTGTCCATTTCGCCCTCTCGCAGTTTGTTCTCAATCTCCTCAAAGCTTTTGAGTTCCCACTAATGTCAACTTTGTTCTTCCTCTTAAATTCTTTCACAAAGTGATTCACCATTCGATTATCAAAGTCCTCTCCTCCAAGGTGAGTGTCTCCGACAGTGGCCTTGACTTCAAAGACATTATTCTTAGCTGTAAGGAGAGACACATCAAAAGTTCCACAACCAAGATCAAAAATAAAAATCTTTCTCTCTTCAAGACAATTAGCTTTCTTTTGAATGCCTATGCAAGAGCAGCTGCAGTTGGTTCATTGATTATCCGTATTACACTGAGACCGGCAATGACACCAGCATCCTTGGTGGATCTTCGCTGTGAATCATTGAAATACGCTGGTACCGTAATCATTGCATTCTTGACAGGTGACTCTAGAAATGCATCTGCAAGCTCTCGCATCTGTGATAGAATCATAGAGGATATTTCTTCAGCAACAAAGTGATGTTCCTTACCATTGTAGTTCACAAGGATTGTGGGTTTGTCATTAGCACCAGCAATGACCTTAAAGGGCCACAACAGTTGATCATTCTGAACTATGGAGTCACTATACTTTCTTCCAATTAACCTCTTTGCATCTGCAAAGTTAAAATAGTGATGTATATAATTTGTTTTTCAAAGGTAACGACAGAATATAAAAAATAACAATTAGAATAATATATAAATTAAGGATAACAGTGATCTGTCACAACTGGACGAACTTCAGCAACAGCAGAACCAAACAATAACAACAGCAGGATCATAGGAAGATAGATCAATATTGGGTCAGAATAGTGGACATAGGTGGACAGTTCCGGTGAGAGGCAAAGTTAATTAAGTGCAACGTGGATGCGGCGATCTAAAATTGGTTTAGTGCCGGTATGTGTGTTAGAATCGAAAGAGGTGATTTCATTTGTGCTCAAATGTTGTGGAAAAAACGTCAACAAAAACCTCAAGAAGTGGAAGCATCGCGTCAAAGGCAAGTGCTTTTGTGGCTTATGAATTAGGGTTTACCTAGAGTGGTGATAGAACTAGATAGCAAGCTAGTGGTCGACGGCATCTCGAGTAAGTTTGGTCACAAGTCCGAATTTGGTGCTATTTTAAATGCTTATAGAGAGTTATAATTTTTTTTTCCAAACATTAGGTTTAGTTTTATTTGGCGGCAAGTCAACAATGTTGCTCATTTGTTAGCTAGAGCAACATTGTCTTATGCAAGTCACCACACTTTTAATTATATTCCAGCATAGATTATGATTATTTTGATGAATGAAACGAGTTAAGTTTGCTTTTATAAAAAAAAAAGTTAATTATGTTTTTGATCCGGTTAACCTCTTTATTTTTTAGAGGCTAAAAATTAAACAATGCTGCAAACATAAAAAATTAAAAAAATAGAATTACCAAAGATAGTGTTGGTAGGGTTAGAGGAAGCTTGATTTTTGGCAGCATGACCAATCAATCTTTGAGAATTAGTAAAAGCAACACAAGAAGGTATTGTTTTGTTTCCTTGATCATTGTGAATTATTTCCACACGATCAGTTTCCTCTTGCCATACTCCAATACATGAGTAAGTTGTGCCAAGATCAACTCCTATAGCAACTCCTTCATACTTTTTTGCCATTCTCTTTCAAGTGAATGAAGTGAAACTGTTAGTAGAGAAGATTTTATGGATTGGTTTTAAATCTGTGAAATATGAAAAGTACATAAGTTGAATGTGTTATGTGCATGTGTCTTGATTCCTAAAATGAATTCATACAGTCCCTTCTTTTCTTTGTCCGTTCACATTGCATGCGTTACGTATGGAAATTCTGCATGAGAAAAATTTGAGTCTTTTGGTTGATCGGCATTAATAGTTTCATTATTTATTTTAGAGTGAAGATCCATTTTTTTTAACCATCCGATTCTTACGAGAAATGACCCTGCTAACTTGGAATTTGATTGTGAGGGTAACTGGGTAAGTATAGTCTCTGACAAAAAATTATTGGATTCGTCATTTGATAAACTCATTAATTAGTTTAGTGCAATCATTGGATTCTCTTATCTTATATATAAAAATTGTTAAGTCTCTTGAATAACTTTTCTTATATAAGGTCTATGGTGGACCACAAAAAATGTTAGTCCACCTTAGACATTTATGGTTAAATACTAACGGAAGGTACCACTTTGGCAGACGGAGATAGAGTAAATGAACCAAAACGGAAGTTTCATTATTTAGGGGACCAAAATGAAACTCATAAATTATTTAAGGGAACAAATGTGCATTTTAGCTCATAACTTTTGCAGCTAATTTTTTTTTAATATTTTAATTCATTTATCATTAAACTTAAATTTCTTGTATTTTTCCACTACCTTATCTTATCTTATTTTATATATAAAAGTTGTTAAGTCTCTTGATCTGTCCAGTAAGGATGAATGAATGGTAACATTGACGAAAAGTGATCCGATGTGATGGTGAAGGTTTTCGGTACGACGGCGATGAATCTTTGCGGTGGAACAAAAGGTGTTTGCAGGCACGTTAGCACTCCAACGCTCAAGTCAGTAATGGAACTAAGAAAGAGTGTGTAGACAATGTTGTGAAAAGTGAATCATACCATGAGGGTGAAGAGAGTTCACCCTTATATAGGTGTGCATTGGTGATAACTGCTTCCAGGTTTCACGGCGTGTGATAAGGGACGGTTAGAGGACACATGAAGGGAGATCCTCACGCGAGGGTGCGCTTCTTTGTGGCACGGTGCACTTCTTTGTGGCGCGGTGAACTTAAGATGGCGTGTCCCCTTAGGTGCGGAGTTCTAAGGCGGTGTAAGCTATGGCATGTGTCAACGTACGGTTGAGTCTTGTGACCGCCATTAGGCCAACTGGTGTTCTATGCGTTTGATCGTAAGTTTTTATTCTATCTCCAAAGAGGTGGTGCCTGACGTGAGTTAGTGGGAGCAGTTGGAATTTAGTCCATGATGTGATGGTTGTTCAATTTTACTTTCCACGTGTCTGCTTCGTAGAGTACACGCGCGACGGGCTTTGCGCTTTATGCGCGCACCACTTGAGCGCTCTTCATGAAGTTTATAAAAGGAGGAAATCTTTCTTCTTTCCTTTTTTCCGCTTCTCACTCTTCTTATTTTGTGAAGTGTTTTCCACAAGTTGTTTTTCCAAACATAATCCCTTACAAATTTTCCCGTATCCCGTTTTGTTTCTTCCTGATTTCCTCGAGTGAAATACCTCCTTCTTCGGCTAGAGCTTTGGGATTGGCACGCTTTCAGCGGTTTATTCCTTCTTTACGGGTTACCAAGCTTCTACAAGGTATTCCCTCTTCTTCGTGCTATGTTTAACCTTCTTTTACTTCATTCTTTATTGTCTGCTTTATCTTTTGTTCTCTTGTATTGTTGACTTATTTCCGATTTATGTTTCTTGAAGATTCCATGGGGTCTCGGGATGCGTTGAGAAACTTAAAACAACGTTGTATCGATTCTTCTATTTCAAGCGGTTTAGCGAACGATCCAGCTGCCAGAGAGGCCGTTACCCTTACAACTTTTGGCGTTCATACTGCCAAAGGATATATGTAAACGATGCTAGTAGAACCAGACTAATTACTCTCCCCTACAGAACAAAAATAACATCGTGACTTGACTATTGGAACTCATAACTCTTAGAAAGAAAAGAAATCAGTGTTATTTTCCTAAGCTTTGTTCCAATTTTCATTTAGGACTTATTTATGCTTGAACCATTCTCTAAATATTTTTATTGAATTCTATTTTAACGGGCCATATTTTTATGAGTTCAACCATGAATAAAATTAGTCCATTGTTCTAGTTTGGTGAGTTAAAATGGTTATTGGAACGACTAATCGATCAAAATTTGATAGTTAGAACAAGTATGGTTTGGTTTTTCTTAAATAATAAGACATCCTTGTATGTAAATAGAGTTTGCTACTTTGTGTCTATTTTGACTAGATGAACATGACTTGAGTAAATTTTCTGTCAAACAAAGAGAACAATTTTTGGAGAGAAAAAAAACTATGTTAAAAAAAAATTTATTTCTATTTGAACAAAAACAATAATTATGAGGTCTTAAGTGAAAACAACCAATCAAAATTTTAAAATTCCAAAAAACAAACTATATCGATTATTTGAGGGATGAATGATAATTAAATAACAACACATGAAAATAAATTTTATCCTAAAGATGGCTATTTTTGGATATGAGAAAAAAATGGTTAGTGGTTTGATAATCAAATTCACCTTGTTTATTCTTCTTCCTCGATTTTATTGTTTGTGATTGATTGAATGTTTAAAATGGTAAAAATAAAAGTAGTATTTTAATGTGACGTGGCAAGAATGATGTGATTGATTGACACCTAGGATTAGGAGACCAAAAAAAGGAGGAGGCTTGTATATTATTAAGATTAAGATATGTAAAACTTGTATATTTGTTGTTGTTTGGGAGTTGACCTTTTTCCGTATTTGAAATCAGATAATGATCATGACTTATAGATTGAGGCTTCGAGAGATGTGGATCTTTGGTGCGCCTTCGCGATATTTTATCGCAAGCGTCCAAAGTTATGACCAGCTAGGGTGTATCTTTGGGTAGTGAAAGGCCAAGAGCCTTGCTCTTAAGAATTTTTTTTATTTTGATGTAAGACAATAGTGATTTATTAATTTGAAAGTTCAAAGAGATACTTATTATTTTATTTTTTTTACTTTGAAGTGAGGAAGTTTTAAGTTATTATTATTATTTACAAAAAATATGCACCATTTTTGCTACGAATTATACAAGTTAAAGTCTCAAAAATATGGGTTGTTACAGTCCGGCTGACTAAGAGCCTGGCCGAAGGGGCTTCAAAGATTTCTGGTCTGAAGGCGGACGTTTCCGCTTGGAAAGTTCATTCTGAGGAGGCCAAACTAAAAATATCTGGTCTAGAAAAGGAATTGCAATCTCAGGAAGAGGTCAATAAGCTCATTTCTGCCAATATTGAAGCTCTTACTCAAGCGGCAAAGGTTCCGGTGGGTCAGGTGATTGTTGCTTGGAAAGAGGCTTTGGCCGACAAGGTTCTGGCTGAGTAGGTGGTTGAGTTCCACAAAGGAAGAGTTGATGAGGCGGTAGATGTAACGCCCCCTTTTTATTTAATTATTTTTAGTTAATATTTGAATACTTTTGCATGATTTTATATTTGATAAGTGATAATATATTTGTTATAAATATGTTTGTTATTTGTTATAGAAATATTTGTTATTTTGTTTAGAAATATATTTGTTATAAATATGTTTGTTATTTGTTATAGAAATATTTGTTATTTTGTTTAAGAATATATTTGATATTTATTTGATTTATTATTTTTAGCATATGTATTATTTGGCTTAGTTGCGTGTGTATATATATTTAAGAGAGGTACGTAGTAATATTATTATAAGGGAGTTTAGTGAAGTAAAATAAAATAGGATATTTCATTAGGAGGAGTTGTTATGTAATTTTAGAGAAGTTGAGGATTTAGTGGAAAAATAAGACAAGTGGAGAAAAGTTATTTAAAGAGGGAATTAGGTTAAGAAAAAACAGAGTAAGCGTTGTCAGAGTTTTTGGTGAGAAAGAGGAGAAACCTAGAAGAGGCAAGAACAAGAGAGAAGAACGCAGCTTTGATTCAGGATTTTATTCAGGTAAGGGTGAACCTAGCTTCGATTATATTAACATGTCATTCATTGTTTATGATTAACTAAGGGATTGGGAAGAGTTTTGAGAGAGTTCTTAAGATAGGGTTTGATTAATGATTCTCGAATTGAATATGTGTAGAAACCAAAGAAATGGTATTAGATTGTGTTCAGGTCGATTTTAGGAGTGTATAACATCATTGTGAATCATTTTGGGTGATTAAGAGATCAAAAATTGGGTTTTTGGAGTGAGAACTGTTCTTTCCCGTAAACGAATTCGGCCACCGATTTTCTGAAAGCCAAAACTGGAAAAACACTTACTTTTCACCCATTTCTGTTTTGAATTAGCTTTAGGTGTAAACACGAAAGTTGTAGGTATGGATGCTAGCTTTTAAATGCCGTTGGTTTGACTTCTAAATGATTTATAGAACTTGAGTTATGGTCATATTACTGCACGTAGGTCCCAGTGAATATTTATGAATTTCAGCACAACTTTCTCCGAATTTAAAATGAAAGCTGGTATTGATAGGTACTGAATTGGCCTTTGGTGTAAACATGAGAATTTTAGGCAATTGAGTTAACTTTCTAATGGCCTTTGTTTGACTTGAAAATGATTCTTAGATCTTGAGTTTTGTATTTCTAATTTGGACGAGACTTTGGGGATAGGGTCGTAGATAGTAATAGAGATACCCTAAGACCTGTAATCGAATCTGGAATGATGATGTAAGATGTTTTTAATTGTTGGCATTAATCTATGATTTATATGTTTGTTAAGTGAGTTATATGAATGACGTTTGAATGATATTGCAATGATGATTATGTGCTGTGAATATGTGTTAAATGTGCTGAGTTGCTGCCATGTATTGTTATAATTGCATGTGTCGGTCAAGAGTCGTAAATGATGTTAAGATGTTGTGTGTAACTTGTTTAAGTTGCAAAGAGTTGAGTCCATGCATTTGCATAATTTGAGACGGTGGAGCTTTTGCTCAAAGCGACGGTGGAGCATTTGCTCAAAGCGACGGTGAAGCATATTAATGCTTAAAATGGTACCACATGCATGATGTTTAAGATGTTAGAGTTGCATAGTCGAGTTGCATTTGTCGAGTCTTGTGTCTAAGACGTTATGAGATGATTTGTTATGTGAAGATGTTTTAAAGATGATTTTTTATGAGAAGATGTTTAAAGATGATTTGTTATATGTAGATGTTTGAGACGTTTCCGTTATTTGCAATGATTGTTGTTGTTGTTGTTGTTAAGCATAAATGTTTGAATTATATGTTAATATAATTGTTGTGAATCTCACCCCTTCTATTGGAATTGCCGCCTTGTGGGCAAGTGCAGGTGACCAAGCTTAGGTTCGACGACGTGAGAGATCTTTGTGGTGTCGTAGGAAATGCTCTGATATGTAACGGGATGGGGTTTTTATTGAATTTTATTCCTTTATGTATCATGTTGAACTAATGATGATGTTTACAACTTATCTTTGAATTATGAGATGTTTGTGAGGCCTTTGTGCCAAGAATTAATTCTTTTAAGGATTTTTGAATTATGATTCCGCTGCTAAATTTGAACATTGATGATGAATAAATTATTATTCATTTTGTTTAAAGATTTTATGAAATGTGACATCCTGAATATTGCGATATACTCTGATTACATAAATGAATTTTTATGTTGGGATTTCGGGGTGTTACAGTAGATATCGCCGAACGGGGTCTGGACCAAACATTTGAGTAGGCCTTTAATCAAGTGGAGTTCTTCTATGCTCCTCTCAAGATTGACTGTTTTAAGGTTTTCCATGACTAGGGTTCCCACCTTTCCGCTCTGCCCGTAGGCCAGCCTACCGACGCAATGTATGTTCAAACGGATTGACCGTCTCCTGCCTATTTTGTTTCAGGCTTTTGTTTTTCCCTTTTGTTTTCAGATGCATTGTTCCGTCGTGGCGGTCATTTCTTTGTAATGAACAATTATGACTTGTGCTCTATTTTCTTATGTCTTTAAGTTTCCTTTTGTTTGCGTTCATGCATTTTCATTTAATTATGCCTCTGAGGTTGTTCCATGTGCGCTTCTTTTTTCCCCTATCCGCGTTTATGCGTTTTATTTCACGCTGCGTTCGGAGGAGTTTGTTCGTTTGTGCGCCTTCTTCTCCCCTTTTCGCGTTTATGCATTCTTAATTCATGCCACGTTCGGAGGAGTTTCTTCGTTCGCGTGTCTTCTTTTCCCTTTCTTCGTATTTATGCATTTTTAATTCATGTCACGTTCAGAGGAGTTTCTTCGTCCACGTGTCTTCTTCCCCCTCATCGTGTTTATTCATTTTTAATTCATGATGTGTTTGGAGGAGTTTCTTTGTCTGCGTGCCTTCTTCTCCCCCTCTTTGTGTTTATTCATTTTTAATTTATGCCGTGTTCGAAGGAGTTCCTTCGCGCTTCCGTTTTTTGTCTTCTCCTTATGCATTTTGTTTCATGCAATGGTTGCGTCGTCATGCATTTACTTTGTCTTTATGCCCGGGGGAATACAACCAACTAAGGTTTAGTACCCCCTTTACAGGGCTTTAGGGGGCAAGACACTATTCCTGAAGGTTGTCTAGCCCCCACGTGGGTCTGCCATGGTTGTTTAGGCTTTCACTCCTCTTAAAAGCAGAAGCTGTATCAACCGTTCGCCATTACATGCTCCAGTGCGTTTCATATCTCCAATCCTGTTAATCTCATACATAACAAACACATTTTGTTGCCACCGGAAAGTACTCATTTTATCATTATTGTGTTGATGTTTTATACCACAGTCTTTATTCGAGTGTTTGTGTAATTGAAAACACATGGTCCATATTTTAAGAGTTTATTCGCACTTAGCTAGCGTATATTGTCTACCGAGTCGTTCTCTGGTCCATCTGCCTTTCCTGCCCTGCTGTTGTCCGGATGGTCCCCCTTCTTTCACTAATTGTCGTCACATATTCTGCGTTTCTTTCCGGGCAGAGGGGGTCCGAATTCTTAGAGGGCTTCGTAGAGCCTCTTGGTGCCGCCCATATCTGCATGGATGGCTACGACCTTCTCACTTTCATTTTGGTACTTTATCTTCAGGTGGAAAGTGAATGCCAACGCATCTAGTGCAGCGAGCGTAGGGTGCCTAAAAAAGATGCAGTTGTAGACAGAGGCGTTGGAGATCACCAAGAGTGGGACTTCGCGTTCCGTTTTCCGACCCCATCACCAAAAGTTTCGCTAAAGTGGTGTACCCCATGGGCATGTGTTCGTTCTGTTGGGTCCAACTACTTCCATTATGTAGCAGTTTCTCATATTCTCTTTTCTTACCCTAACCTTTCGAATGTGCTTTGGTACAAAATATTTACGGGGTTTCCTTCGTCTACCAAGAATACTCCAACCATATGATCCAATATATTGGTGTTAATAACGAACGGAAATACCCTGTTAGAGTCTCTGTTGATCTTTTCATAGTCGGTGAACCCTAAGGTTGGTCTCGTCTTCGCTTTTTTTCCGACCAGGGCCGCATCGTCTGCCACCCTTGGTTCAGCGGTCTTCCTCTTGGGTGTTCTTCTTGGGTTTGCGTCTAGGATGGTCGATGTCTTTTGATCCTTGTCCTTTCCGTCCCTTCTTCGTTTCTCTCGGGATAAGTGACCTATAGGGCACCTTCGATTAGGAATACGGTCGGCGCTTCCTATCGTGCCGGACAGGGCTTCCTTTCGCTTACTGCCTCTCTCCCACATGTTTCTTGTGAACCGTCCCAATCTTCCTTTCTTTATTATCTCTTTAATCACGTGACGGAGCTGACAACAACTGTCGGTGTCCTGGTTGTACGATTGATGGTATTGGAAGTGCCTTGTCTTATCCGTCTTCACGGTTTCCTTCAACAGTCTAGGCGGGATGATGCCTGCCTCCCTGAACTCCCTACCATGACATTCTCGGAGGATGGCTTCACATGATGTATTTAAATGAGTGTATTCCTTACCCCGTTGGCTGACGCTCCCGTAACGTGATTTCTTTTCGAGCGTCATTTTTTACGGTTTCTTTTCTCCTAGGCGCGGCGTCCGTGGTTGTTTGTGTCTTTCACTATTATGATCCATGGCTTATTTCGGATCGCGCGGTTCTTGCAGAGGTTTCCCTCGAGGGTGGTGTTGTTCTGAACGTCGCGAGCACCTGGAGCCTTGGCACTTAGGGTACTAGCAGGGCCAGGTTTACTTTCCCTTCGTGCTTCTTTCCTTTGCTCGTGCGGCTTCATCTTCTTTCCGTCGCAATTCTGCGATCATTCATCATTTGATATCGTCATGCAGTGTCACGAGGAACAACTCTTTAACACTCCAAAAATATCAAAATGCTTCCAACAAAAGTTAACTTTAATTGTCGTTGCATTCTACACACACACATAATTGTGAATTTTTCTATTCACACCCCATGTATTTCTGATATATATATATATAATTGTGAATTTTTCTATTCACACCCCATGTGTAACACCCCAAATTTCCAACATAAAAATTCATACATAATTATCAGAGTATAACACAAATGGGATGTCACACATCATAAAAATCCTTAAAATAAAAAGAATAATAATTCTTTATCCTTCAAAATTCATTAACATAAATCTTTTCAAAAACTTTGCAGCGGAATCATAATTCAAAAATCCTTAAAGGAATTAGTTCTTGGCACAAAGGCCTCACATGCATCTCAAAAATTCAAAGATAGATCGTAGACATCATAATTAGTTCAACATGATACATAAGGAATAGAATTCAATAAAACCCCATCCCGTTACATATCAGAGCATTTCCTACGACACCACAAGGACCTCTCACATCATCGTACCTAAGCTTGATCACCTGCACTTGCCCACAAGGCGGCAATTTCAACAGAAGGGGTGAGATTTCACAAACAATAATAATGAGCATATAATTCATCAAATGCATTTAACATCATATACATCATCAATTAATAATAGTCATTCTTCATATAGTACTTCTTTAACAACTCATAAGCTACATTATGTAATCATCATAACAACATCAATTAGTAATACAAATAACCACGTAGTTCATCTTTAATAATACTTCATATAACAATATAAACAACAATCAACTTCAAATCATCTTTAATGATACTTTATATAAACAATATAAACAACATAAGCAACAATCAACTTCAAATCATCTTTAACGATACTTCACATAAACAACAACATATAACTCTTCATTAACGATTCATTGATAATTATCAACTCGACAACTTAGACAACTCGGCAACTTCGACATCGACTACGCAACTTCAACTCGACAATGCAACTTAGACATCTTATTCATGCATGTGGTACCAATCCAGGGCGTCAAGCCCTCAACATAATAAGTATTAATATACTTCCAGGGCGTCAAGCCCTCATCGCAAATGAGCTAAAGCTCCAGGGCATCAAGCCCCCAACGTGTAGAGTAAAAACTCACAGGGCATCAAGCCCCCAACTGAAATGAGTATGCATGGACTCAACAACTTACAACATAGACAACGTCAACAACTTATAAGACTCCAATACTTTGGAACAACCACTTACAACTCAGACAACTTAGACCAACACTTGCAACTTTAACGACATTGACGACAACAGTGGCAATGACAACGACAACGACTTCGCATCATAATATCATAATTCATCAGTCATAAAAAATATCATATAACATCGTATTAACAACAACAATTCATCAATTATGAACAACATCATGAAACAACATATTCATCAACATATACACTCATGTAATAATTCATCAACCATGAACAACTTCATATAACATCATATTCATCAACATACACATTCTTATAATAATCCATTAATCATGGAAAAACATCATATATTATCATCAACATATACATTCATATAATAATTCACTAAAGCCTCCTTGGAGTATTTTCATCATAACTCAAAAACAAAAAATCATTTTCAAGTCAAACCAAAGCCAACGGACAGCTAACACAATTATCTACAATTTTCATGTTTACACCAAAGGCCAATTTTGTACCTATCAATATCAGTTTTCATTTCAAATTCGGGAAAGGTTGTGCTGAAATTCATAAATATTCACTGTGACCTACGTGAAGTAATATGATCATAACTCAAGTTCTATAAATCATTTAGAAGTCAAACCAACGGCATTAAAAAGCTAACATCCATACCTACAACTTTCGTGTTTACACCTAAGACCAATTCTGTACCTATCAATACCAGCTTTCATTTCAAATTCGAGAAAGGTTGTGCTGAAATTCATAAGTATTCACTATGACCTACGTGCATTAATTTAACCATAACTTAAGTTATATAAATCATTTAGAAGTCAAACCAACTACATTAAAAAGCTAACATCCATACCTACAACTTTCGTGTTTACACCTAAAGCTAATTCAAAACAGAAACGGGTGAAAAATGAGTGTTTTTCCAGTTTTGGCTTTCAGAAAATCGGTGGCCGAATTCGCTTGCGGGAAAGAACAATTTTCACTCCAAAAACTCAATTTTTGATCCCTTAATCACCCAAAATGATTTACAATGATGTTTACAGGTCAAATAGGCAATATAGAAATCAAAACAACATAGGAACATGCATCAAACAACACAATTCATCTCATCTTGTCAATTAACATAAACTTTCTAACCCTAACTCAAGAACACAACAATTCATCAAATTTCAGAATTATATACTATGATTATTGAAGGAAATCTCACCCTTACCTTAATAAAATTGGAGCAGCAGCCTCTTGGTTCTCCACTTCTAGTTTTCTCCCTTTTTTCTCCCAAAATTGATTGTACGTACTGTCTGTTCCTAAACCTAGGTTTTACCTTTTATACCTCTTCTATTTGTTTTATCTTATTCCACTTATTCCCTCATAATTCTAACTAATTCAAAAACAGCCCCACAACTTAATATTCTATTTAAAAATATATATAAATTACTTCCATAACAAATATCAAATATATTTATAACAAATATATTTCTAAACAAAATAACAAACATATTTATAACAAATATATTTTTAAACAAAATAACAAACATATTATCACTTATCAAATATAAAATCATGTAAAAGTATTCAAATATTAACTAAAAATAATTAAATAAAAAGGGGGCGTTACACCATGTGCTTCTGATTATACCTGAATTTACTTAAAAGTTTACAGTAATATCAAAATTGCCCTTTTATATAAAAAAAAATTTAAAACCTTGATTTCATTCATTGTCACTTGAAAATTTCACCATCTTTCACCCACAAACAATCATGGATGTTCATTCAATCTTTATAGAAGATTAAAGAGTGAGTCAAAACATCTTTCATTCATACTCGATTGCATACAAGTAAGTGAATTTCTTCTTATTCTTTTTCAATGATGCTAGAGTTTCAATTTTTTCTTATTGTTCAACGTTTCAAGGTTAACTTAAGTTTACATGTACATACTTCAAAATAAGATTGTACGTACACTTAAACTCAGTTTACATGACATACTTAAACTAAGTTTACATGACCTACTTAAACTGAGTTTAAGTATGTACAATTAAACTCAGTTTACATGACACACTTAAACTAAGTTTACATGACGTACTTAAACTAAGTTTAAGCATGTACACTTAAGCTTAGTTTACATGGCCTACTTAAACTGAGTTTAATTAAATTATAGTAGAATCAAGTCTTCTCCATCGTTAAAGCAAGTCCTTTTTTTTTTCCTCTAAGTTTCGTTTCACTCACTTTCGTTACAGAAGAATCAAGTCTTCTCCATCTTACTTGGAGAAGTATGGTTTTTGAAGAGGAAAGAAGGAAGAGGTTTGTTGGGTTTTGGAGGAGGAAAGAAGGAAGAGTATTAGTTTTATTGGTGAATGTAGGTGAATTTGAAAATTAATTTTTAATTAAAGATAATTTTATCATTTTGAGGTGTAACCATGAATACATGAGGTAACATATTCTTTTTCATCAAAATATACTTGATTTCGGTTCCTTAGATAGTGATACTTACTAGTTACTACTCAGTTTATTATTACAGCAATGCTATATAGTACGGGAAAAGCAACAAAAATCGACGATAGAGATAAACTTGCGGTTACAATTTTTTAATTTTAAAATCAAAATGATATAATATTGGATTTTAATGGAAATCATGGGGTGGTGGGTAGTGTAACTCGTTTGTTTTCGTTGGTTCTCTGTCATACTAATCAATGTTTCCCTTATTCAGCTATTATTCTCCATAAGTTTCGTGGCTCTTAGCTTCTTTGTTTCCGCATTTTGATGATAAATTGTCAATTCAAACAACTCATAAGTTATAAAACAATAGTACCAGTATAATTGAGCATAATGATAAACTCATGTGAATATATTTTGATGAAAAAGGATAGGTTAGAAAGAGAGCACTTTTGAGGTGTTGTGTCATATTTTTGCAAAATTTGGATGGAATTGAAGAGCACGTCACATGGGTTGGTAAAGGAACGTAAATGAATGAGTATATGATAAAAGACTCCACTTTGGATGTTTTTTTAAATTTGGTTGTTATGTATATGCAACATGGAGTCCGGAGTTAACTATCGAAGTATTCTGAAATGAATTTGTCCATACAATTTTTTTACGATAAGAAAAACATATGCAAGTCTAAAATACATCAACAGTTAACTACCGACTCCACATTTAAAGTTTTTTTTTCAATTTTGTTGTCTTGTACATTCATATACATGTCTACAATGCAACAACAGACGGACAACAATTAACCGCCATCGAAAGCATTATGATATTTTGAAGGTGTTAAAGAGCAACTTTTAAAGTTATTATAAGAGCAATTTTCCAAGACCATGTGCAATGGTGTTGAATGGTAGTGTTGAACCTTTTCAACATTTGGGTGCAATGCAATGGTGTGTTGAATAGGAGGAGAGAGGAGTCGAATTGGTTCAACTATGTTGAATTCTGCCATGCGGGACTCGTAGCCGCTACGTGACAAATTCTGATTGGCAGTCTGAATTTTTTTCATTTTAATAATTTGAACTCAATTATTCCATTGCAAATTATTTTTTAAAATTTTATTTTATTTTTATCAAAATTCATGATTTTTTTTGTCTATAAATAGAGACTTGGTTCATTTGATTTGGACACAAGAAAAAAACCAAGCTTTTCACTATCTTAATCTTATTATTAGTTTTTTTTTTTGTCGCGTGCTTAAATTGTTGTATTGCATTTTAAGTTAAGAAAATAAAAATAAATTATTTAAATAAATTTTGTTTTTTTTAAAAAAACTAAAAAGTAAATTGTTGAGTGTTTATTATTTTAATTTAATTAAAATCGATAATTATAATTTTATGTAATAAAAAAATAAAATTGAATAAGAATATGAAATAAAAAGTGGTGGGGTAGAGTGTTGAATGAAAAAATCATTGAAAAAGATAAAAGTTGAATGAGTGTTGAACAAGAGAGAGAAAATGATGTAGAATATTGAAAAGAGAAAAAGTAGGTGTTGAGAGTGTGAACCATCGTAAATGGTCCAATAATAATTGAGGGCCCCTTTTCTTGGGGCCCTATGTGGTGGGTCTGGTTGATCTGGATAGGGCCAGCCCTGCCAGGTTTTAAAAGTGAACAAAGGAACACAATACTGTTGATAGTTGATACTTGTTTTTACTTTCAACGCATATATCAATGCTTTGAAGTGATTGAAGGAAAGATTATATAACATTTTAATTTCTGCTGCTCTCTTGAAGCTTTCATTTTTGCCTCCATCACACCTGATCTGGTTGTTGTTGATGGGTTCATAGTGGACAAGCATGGACTTCATCCATTCTATTTGAAGTTCAGGTTTGTTTGTCTTACTCGTCCTGTTTATTAACTTTTTAAAGGTTTATCTGTCATATGACAATTATGCTTCTCACAATTTTAGATTATTCAGTCCTTTATTAGAACTGGAAAATTATTGCGTTTGTTATTAATTTCAACGCGTATATCAATGACAATGTGATAGTGAACAAAGGAAAATTATTGTGTTGATACTTATTTTTACTTTCAACGCATGTATCAATGCTTTGAAGTGATTGGAGGAAATATTCTGTAGCATTTTAATTTCTGCTGCCTTCATCACACCTGATCAGGTTGTTGTCGTTGGGTTCATAGTGACCAAGCAAGGACTTTTTGAAGTTCAGGTTTGTTCTTGTCTTACTCATCCTCTTTACAATTTATCTCTCATATGACAAGTATGCTTCTTGGAATTTTAGATTATTCAGTCATTCATTAGAATAAGGGTTAAATATGTTTTTAGTGTCTATAAATATACCAACTTTTTATTTTAGTCTTTTTAAAAAAATTCTTCAGCTTTTAATTCTTATGAAATTTTTAATCCCTACTTTTAGTCCTTAGATTAAGGGACAATATCGTTGAACTTTGAACATAAAAAATCCGTTTATTATGGATTATTAAAATAAAAAGATTTTGATATTCAACGATTTTTTTTCATTTGAGATGTTGATATTCAACGATATGGAGCTTAAATTATCTTAAAAAATAATTTTGAGTTTAATTTTCATATATTTGAAAAAAATAGTGTAAGTTATTTTGTACTTGTTTACCTAGATGAAAACATTTTTCTAAAACCTATTATAAAAAAGGATTTTTTTGGTGAAGATACCGAAAACAACTTCACATCTAACACAAAATTTATATTTCTTCAAATTCTTATTTATTTTTTAAAAAATTTATAATAAACCGATAAAAACTTTAAAATTATTTGATTTGTTTTACAAAATCTTTCTTTTTACCAAAAAAAAAAAAAAACAACTATTGCTAGTGGCTGAAAATCTATAAATTCATTAATTTTTAAGGGTTTTAAAAGAAATTGCACCGTCCTTGTAATATACTACAAGGATTACTTGAATAAAATAAAAACAAAATCCTCATAGTGTGTATAGATCATCATCATAAATGATAACCAAACACAAATTATTGGACACAAATACAACACCATGATAATTTTGACATTTTAACATTAAAGCAGGGAAAATTCTATAAAAGCCCATCCTACCCTATTCCTTCTTCCTTCTCCTTTTCCCTTTACGTTTTCTCTCTCTCTCTCTCTCTCTCAAACCAGCAACAATGTTTCCTCTTTTCTCTCTCTTCTGTTATGTCAGCCACGGTCCTTCCCCACTACTATCCTTATTGGTCTTGAAGGAGAGAGAATGAAAAGAAATTAAAAAAAAAAAATGTATAAAGCTACATTGACAAGTGTCTCTATTGTGTTTGGTTTTTTGTGTTTACTTATTATATCTCATATCTCATTGACTAAAAATGGGACTAAATATTATTATTCATTTGAAAAAACAATTTCAGAGGCTACATTAGAAACAATAATTTAAAAGTGGAAAACCAAATTTTCCAATCATATTCATATAATTACTTTTCCAATCATCATAGTGTGCATATGTTTGTTTTTAAGGTGGCCACTTATAAATTCAGTTGTAATTGTTTTTATAAAATGATATCTAAAGTGGAAAATTACATCATTGTTTTTAGGGTTAATAATGTTTTACCTTATGTAATATAGATCATTATCTATTTTCATTTTTGTAAATAATTTTGTTTGGATTCCTTCCTTGTAAAATATATTTTTTCCAAAATACCTCTAGGCCATCTGACTCACTAGATTCCCTTATGTGGCGTTGACATGGAAATTTTTTTATTTTTTATTTTTTCGCCACGCATTAAATTTACTTAACACATCATATTAAATTTTAATAAGATAAAAAAACAATTTAAAAATAAGAAAAATATTCAAAATTTTTCCAAAAAATTTAAAATAAATTAAGATTTTTTTTTCAAAAATTTTAAAATCAGAAAAAATATTAAGATTTAATTTTCAAAATTTTAAAATTTAGAAATAAATTCGGATTTTTTTCAAAATTATAAAAAAAATCAGATATTTTTCGAAAAAAAAAATTTCAAACTTTTTCTACCAAAAAAAATTATGGAAAATATTTTAGTTTTTAAAAAAACCTTTTTCTACCAAATTAAAATAGGAAAATAAAATTAAAAAAATTATATAATTTAAAAAATTCGATTTTCTTTTATTTCTAAAATCTTAACTTCAGATATTTTTTTCAAAAATTTTACTCCAAAATATTTGTAAAATCTTTTTCAAAATAAAAAAAAATAGAAAATAAATTCATATTTTTTTCACGAAATCATGAACATTTTTTTTAATAAAACAATAAAATTCTAGAACTTATTTTTCAAAATAAAAAAAATTAGATGATATTATATTTTTGATTTTTTTTATAATTTTAATTTAATTTGGATATTTATAATTTTTTCTTAAATTTCAAATATATTAAGTTCGAGAATTTTTAGTTAAAAAATCTTCTTAATTTTGAAAAAAAAAGAATTCTTTCTAATTTTTTCAATATTCAAAAATTAATTTCCAGATTTTAATTTTTTTATTTCTTAATTAGTATAATTGAATTTATATTATTTTTAAAAAATTAGTCACAAATGTCATGTATACCCATAAAAAATGAAAAACAAAATTAATTATACAATCAGTGCGTCACGTCATCAGTTTTGCATAGTCAAATGGGGCAGGGTGTATTTTAGAAAAAAATATATTTTACAAGGACGGAATTCAAACAAAAATTTTTACAATAGGAAAATCGAAAATGTCTTATATTACATAGGGGTAAAACATTGTTAACCCTTGTTTTTAAAATCGAGTTAATAAGCTATAATCACACGCCGCATAACCCGGGGATGGTTATGACCAACGCGCGCCTATATAAGGGTGAACTTGCTTCACTCTCAAGGTACACATCACTTTCAACAACACTTCTTACCCACTCCTTCTGAGTTCCATTACTGACTTGAGTGTCAGAGTGATAACGTGCCTGCAGGCACCTTCCGTTCAACCATGAAGACTCATCGCCGCCATGCCGGAAGCAGTTGCCGTCACACCGGAGCATTCTCTGCGTTCGTTGCCACTCAACCGTTCTCACCAGACAGATCAATGTGCAACTATAAGGACATAAAAATCTAACTAATTCTAACAATCTTCTTCAAGATAGAGTACAAAGGTCGCGTGTAATTGAATATTTCTCGGTGTAATTGAAAATGTTTGAACAATTATTTATACACATACATGAAAGACTTGGGTCTTATCTCTCAAAAACCATTCGACTTGGGACTTAAAACGTAAAGATAAGGAACCAACACCTTTGACTTATGTAAACTTGGATGAGTCATCTGAAGATGAATAATATTCATAGATGCTGAAAAACTACAGATTGTGGATGAATGAGAATGAAGATAATAGAGACCCTATGACTCCGATCCTATTCCAATTATCTTTATCGTACTTTGGTTTTGTATAAAGAAATGGATAAAAAGAAACTGTAATAGAACAATTAAGGAAGCTTGTAAGTTTACTCTTTGAAAACAATGAAGGTGAGAAAAACACAAAAGAAGGGGGTTGAATTGTGTAAGCTTTTTGTGGCTTTCTTTTTCTTTGGTTGAATAACCTGATCAGAATCTGAGATACACAAATTCTGATGCAAAGTTTGAGTGTAGATGATAAGGTACATAACACAAAGATAAAGAGATAGAGAGAGAGAAAGCAGACATACAACAATTTTATACTGGTTCCTCTTACAATCCAGGAGTAGTTCAGTCCCCTTGCACTTCCAAGAGATTTCACTATAATCACACTTGATTACAAATTACTCAAGGACACTTTCAAGAGACTTCTGTATGCTCAAGAACAACTGCAAGAGACTTCTAATTGCTCAAGCACAACTGTAAGATACTTCTATGCTCTAAGATTCTCTACCTAAAGAATTTTGCTCTAGGACTCTACCTAAAGACTTCCCATTTGCTTAAGCACAACTGTTTAAGATTTCCCCTTGCTCAACCACCACTAATTGAGACTCCTATATGCTCAAGGTTTTACCAAGAGGCTTATATGCTCAAGCACTCAGGCGAGAGACCTTCTAAAATGTTTGCCCCAACTGCAAACAAGTTAATTTGTTCTTACACTTTTTTTAACTAGTAAGTGTAAACTGAGCAAATGAATACATTCCTTAGGATTTCTAAGATATAACTTGAAAATAAATTCTAAGTGTTTTTGTGCTATTAAATTTGGCAGAGTAATGACACAATAAAATAACAGAGTCTTGTTACTTCTTCAGGTCTTCAGCTCCTTTTATAGGAAATGATTTGAAAGACGTTGGAGAAGAGTGCGAGCGCAAATAGTGTCGTTGAGAAGCTTTGATCACGAATGTTGGCCCTTTGTAAGATATGAATTATCCCGTTGGAAGTCCTTTGAATTTTCTTTGTTAAAAGAAGAATTACCCGTTTCTCTCTTCGTTCCTGATGTCCTTTGTTTGGTTGTACACGTAGACGGAAGAAGACAAAAGAACTACTTTATCGGATACTATGATAGAGACACCTCACAGAATAAGACAAAAGCTTACGTGAATTTTGGGTCCCTCATATCCAAGTAGCCAGTCATATTCTGTGTCTGATGTCCTTCACAAAATCTGTGGAGATCACTCCCCAGCTTCCGTGAGACATCCTTCTTCCAAGGACGTTGACTTCTGGTTGACCTTCTAGTAGATTTTCCACCATAGTCTTCTATGCTTCCCAATCCCTTTATGATGCTCTTCATATGTTCCTTCTTCATGATAAGTAGATCATGCACACTTGAAAATATGTTAGTATACCAATTGTTCTTCAACATTTTGTTATTATCAAAACCTAAGAGAACTTGTATGAACCATTCTTATTCTAATAAACAAATTATAAGGAGAACTAGGTACAAATATAACATAATTCAAGGATAGAGATTACAAAGGTGAAGCTTGACCAATATTATCACTACCATATGCCTTATCACTATTAGCAAGGATAATGTTGTGAGAAATTTTAGGAGGTGACATGTTAGAGATAAGAGAGGGATTACCAACTACATGGCCAAAAGCACTGAAATCTAAAATCCATGAGCCCACATAGTAAGATAGGCAAACTGCAGTATTACCTATCAGTGTAAAGAACACGGCCCGATCTTACAACCTATCCCGACCTAAATGTAATAGGTCGGGTTTAACCTGATCAAAAGAAAAACAAGGACAAAAAAATAGAAGACAATACAAGGACATAACCAAAACAGGGTTCGGGTACAGGTTATCGCTCGGGTTACCCGTCCCATCCCAATTTAACTTGAGGACAAATGTCTTTTTTAATATTATTTTACATACTCTCTCATATTCGTTCTATCACATACGACTCTTTTTAGTTCCACAATGCTTATTATCTATATATAACCTACCTCATCTGTCCTAAATTATAAGTTGTTTTAAAAATTATAAGCTGTTTTACGATACCAATGAAATATTATAGTTACTTTTCTATTATACATTTAACAATTTATTACTTATTTTTCAATTCTTTAATTATCTTTTCCATATCAGATATTAAAAACAATTTATAATGGCCCGTTTATTTTAGCTTTTTTTTTAAAATAGATTTTTATAATGTAATATCTTTTTGCTACAATTTTGTTAACAAAGATATTTTTAAGAAAGTTTCGAATGAAAAATTCGTTTGAATAGTTTATCTTAAAATGTAATTTTAAGTATTTCATCATTTTGTTATAATTTTTCTTTGATACTTAAATTTTGAAAAAATCTCTAAAAAAAAGCTATTTCAAATAGCTCACTTTAAATGTAAAAATTTTAAGGATGAATATTTAAATTAATGAATGTCAAAATCTCATTTATAACTTGCTCTAAAAAAGTGCCAAATCTGAAACGCAATAAAAGTTGGCGAAAAACTAACAGGTGCAAAGAAAGCTTCCATCGACCTCTCAATACTAAGACCCACTCTACAGTACACTGGTGGTCCTAAACGAACCAGAAGGACAAGGCGAGTTGAATGAAGGGCGCGTGCGAATCACATGCCGGAGTGTGGAAACCTTCGTGGCGGCGCGTTGCTTGACGTATGGCGGCGAAATTGGAGGAAGTATTATTTTTTGTTCAAATTTTTTAAAAATAAATTAAGTATATTGATATTTTTGTATATTATTGTGCTAGTTGATCATATAATAAAGACCTTTTAATCATCAAAAAGTCTTGTGATATTCAATCATGACTCTTTCCAATTTAAAAAAAGTCTTGTGTTATTCAATCAAGATTCTTTGTCATTTAAAAAAAGTCTTGTGTTCAATCAAGACTCTTAATCACTTAAAAAAAGTCTAGTGGTATTCAAAATCATTCAAATTTCGAAGGATTGTTTAATAAATCAGATTTTGATGGATTTTGTGGGATTTTCTAGTGAAATTTTATCATGAAAAAGTCTTTCATGAAAAGATGAGATTTCTTAGGATTGTTTTTTTAAAGATTTTACTATCTCTCTCCTTCTCTCCTCATTCTCTCTTACTCTCTTTTCCTCTTTCCTCTCTCTCTATATTCTCTCTTCCCCCCTCTCTCTCTCTCCTTCCTTCTCTTTCTCTCTCACTCTCTCTAGCTTTCCCCCGTAAAAAATAAAGTAAAATAAATAAAGAGTCTTTATTGAGATTTTGTGAATGAGAGTGTGTTATGATCATTTTTTTCAATTATTTCTTAAAATTCATAAAATCTGTTGAAATCTCTTGAAATCCATAAAATCATTTTAAATCTTTTAAAATCTTATGAATTAAATCCGTTGAAATCCTTAAAAGTCTTTTAAAATCATCAAAAATCCTGCAAAGTCTTTTAAAATCCTCAAGACTTTTTTAAATAAAAATTGTCCTTTAAAATCCTAATCCAATACACCCTCCTTATTGTCCTTATTGTGCTAGTTGATCATATAATAAAGAGATTTCATAATGTCATTTATTCACAGTTGTTTTCTTACAAATTTTAATTAACATTTTCTTACTCTTTGCATCCATGAAGAAGAAGATGTAGTTGAGGATGAAGCATGGATTGTGTGAAGTATTTCCATCAGTTGGTGTCATCATCTCGTGTAAAAGCGTGGCTAGAAAGACAGTTCCTGACTCACTTGCAGTTGTATGATGAAAGATTTGTGAAGCTAAAACAGGGAATTCATAATCTCAAGAAAGAGAGATATGCAATTCAGCATAAAGTTAACGAGGAAGAGAATCGATACGATAGAGGAATTCCTGAGGAGATTGAAGAATGGATAAATGAGGTGAATGAAACAATTTCAAAATCCGAGCAGTTTATTCAAGACACAGATCATGAATTTGCCGCATTTAACTGGCAAAGCGGTAAACTTCCTAAACCAGGGATAAGGTGGCATCTAAGTAAAGAAGCATTCAATATTTTAGAGAATGTTAACAGACTACAAAAAAAAGCAAACCGTGATTTTTTTTCTCATTGGCTTGGTCCAGTCTCCATGGCTGACTTTTTTGATAACGTTAGTTATGAAAGGTTTTCATCAAGAGAGGAAACTATTGCAAAGATCAACCAATCATTGATAAGTCCAAATGTTAGAATGATTGGTCTTCACGGGCTAGGTGGTGTGGGTAAAACCACATTGGTCAAAGAGATTGCTCGGAAAGCAGAAGGGAATAAGATGTTTGATGTAGTGACTATGGCAAATGTAACAAGAAATCCTGACATAAGAAAAATTCAAGGGCAAATTGCTGACAGATTGGGGATGAAATTGGACGAGGAAAGCGACATTGGAAGAGCTGCTCAAATACTTAAAAGATTGAAGAATGAGAAGGAGAGCGTACTTATCATTTTAGATGATCTTTGGGCAACATTAAACTTGCAAATGCTTGGGATTCCGCCTGTGAGTGGTGATCAAAATAGGGAGCTGAGTAGGTCAAAAACATTGAAGCGAAGTCCATCTGAGAATGTCAAAGAAGGAAAAGCCCCTATTAAGCGCAGTATGTCAAAAAAAAAAAAAAACAATACGATACAATCCAAAAAACTCCGTAGTGCATCCAGTGTGGAAAAACCAGAGGAAACTCCCAGTTATTACAAAGGGTGCAAGGTTTTACTGATTTCTGTAAGCAAACAAGTGTTGTTAGATCAAATGGAAGGGAAGATAGATTTTATCTACTTCATGGATGTCTTAAAGGAAAAGGAAGCAGAGTTACTTTTCAAGAAAATGGCTGGAATAAGTGACAGAAATTCTGAATTAGAAAAACTAGCCTCTCAAATTGTCAACAAATGCAACGGGTTCCCGATGTCAATAGTCACAACTGCACGGGCATTGAAGAATCAGAGCCGCTCGGTATGGGAAGATGTTCACCGACAGCTTGAAAGGGGGAAGTTAACTGGAACATCTGAGTCTTCTACGAAGTTGAGTTACAATCTCTTAGAAGATGAAGAGCTCAAGTATATATTCTTAATTTGTGCTTGCATGGGTCCTGATGCATTGATTTTGGACTTGGTGAAATACTGCAGTGGTCTGGGTTTTCTTCAAAGAATTCACACAGCAAAAGAAGGCCGTGATGAAGTTTATGTGCTGGTTGGAAAGCTAAAAGTTGCTGGTTTGCTGACTGACAGCTATTCGAGTGATCGTTTTACCATGCAAGATATTGTTCGGCGTGCAGCTTTGTCAATAGCCTCCAAGGAGAAGCTTGCATTTACAATGACAAAGTGGAAAATAGATGAATGGCCAGATACGCTTGAGAGGTATGCTATTATTTCTTTGCATCATTGTCATATCATGGAGGGGTTTCCAGAAAGTATAAACTACCCGAGACTTAGAGTCTTCCAATGTAACAATATTGATTCACGTCTAGAAATACCAAATAACTTTTTCAAAGGAATGAAAGAACTCAGAGTGCTAATGTTGACTGGCATTCACATTTCACCCTCGGCTTCATCAATTGCATCCCTATCAAAACTTAGAATGCTTTTGTTGGAGCAATGCAATGTATATCAGGAGTTATCTATCATAGGTGAGTTGAAGAAGTTGAGAGTTCTTAGTTTTTCAGGTTCTGATATAGAAAAATTGCCTGTTGAACTTAAGCAATTAAAAAAACTGCAAAGTTTTGACATAAGTAATTGCTCCAAACTTAAAGAAGTTTCATCCAATGTATTCTCAAGTTTGTCTGATTTGGAAGAGTTGTATATGAGAAACACCGACATTCAATGGGGAGTTGAAGGACAGACATACCCCAGTGGAATTGCTCGTCTTTCTGAGCTGAGATGCCTGAATCAGTTGACAACTCTAGACGGAAATCCGAAAAGCTTCCTATTTTCCAAAGAACTTGTTCTTTGACAAGTTACATAGTTACAAGATTGTTATTGGAGGTCCTACTTCTGATTCAGAGATGAATTTCAAGATGCCGGAGAAGTATGAAACATCAAGATTTTTAGCAATACAGCTAAAAAATGACTTCTCTATTCATTCTCAAACCGGTATCAAGATGTTGTTTGAAAGAGTTGAACATTTGTTATTGGAAGATTTTGAAGGCGTGGATGATATTTTTTACAGATTGAATTTGAAAGGATTTCCATATCTAAAACATTTGTTGATTGTTAATAATTCCAACATTGAATCTCTTGCCGATCCAAAGGACAGGCAGCATATGGAAAAGGCTTTTCCTAAATTGGAGTCATTGCATTTGTATAATCTCGAGAACATGGGTAAAATATGCTCCTGCAAACTTTCAGCACCCTCTTTTGGTAAATTAAAAATCATCAAGATTAATCGTTGTGGTAGACTGAACAATGTCTTCTTATTTTCTATGATTAGTCTCTTAACTGTTCTTGAAACAATCGAAGTTTCTGAATGTTATGCTTTGAAGGAGATTGTACTTGTGGAAGATCAAAGAAACACTGATCTGAAGTTTCCTAAATTACGCTCTTTGACACTACTGTCTTTACCTGATTTAATTGGATTCTATCCCATTTCTTCAACAGAAGGAGAAGCTACAGAAGTAACAGAACTGTTCCATGATAAGGTGGGTTAATGGTTTAAAATTGTGGTGCCATTTAATTTATCTTTTACATTTCAAACTCTATCTTCAAAGTTTATTTGTTAAAACCAAAAGGAAGGATTTTAAAATATCTTTTCTCTAGGAAAAATTAATTTCGCGGAGTGAAAGTCATGTCTTTAGTTTTTTTTTTGGATAACACTAAGCATGTGTGTCACATGGCAGGTTAAAGCTTTCAAGTTAGAGAGAATGGTTTTGTCCTCAATCCAAATTGACAAAATATGGTCTGACGACCAATCTTCGGAGTGTTTTCAAAATCTGATACACATGGACGTGAATGATTGTACAAGTTTAACTTATTTAATGTCATTTTCAATGGCTGAGAGTCTACTCAATCTTCAAAGCCTTTTCGTAAGTGAATGTGTGAAGATTGAAAACGTCTTTTCCCAAGAGAAAGATGAGGTACGTTGGTTTGTTGAAAGTTGAAAGATGAGACACATCTTCCTAATTATAGGTTCCGGTGATTTCTCTCATATTTGGTCCTTGTCCCTCCGTAGTTGTTTCTTCTTCTCTTTTATAATACATTTTGGTATGTTGCTGATGGTTGATAGGTATGAGAAAGCATAATGACTAATAGTGTCGTATACGACTATAATGACATAATATATTCTAATAATAACTAATAATATCCTTTGACTTTTCTACATCCCCTCGAGTTGGTGCATAGATACATGTCATGCCCAACTTGACTATCGCTCAAAACTAGATCTTGCAAAGCTCTTTGTCAAGATATCAACAATTTGCTAATTTGCTAATCTGCCACCTGGTGGTCTACATAGGGACAATGCATGAATTGACTTATGACACTCACCGAGAATGGGATATCAGATCTAGTGTGAGCTAATTAAAGGGAAATGATAGATACAGTGACAAAATGTATCAAGAAAATTTCAAGACAATGTATTTACTACACACCTTTCCTTAATTACACACCATTACCTCCCTTGATTTTCGGCAAATAACAAATTTAATTGACTGAGACATTTTCTTGATAAAAACTCTCTAGATAAATAGCAATGCTCGCTAATTAAATTAGCTTACCAACTACTCTCTGGTATCGTCCGATATCAATAGAAACATTACCTTTGACCCAAAGTTTTGCATTTTTGTTCCACAAGGGTATTTGTTGGTCTGCACCCACCCATTTCAGTTTCCTCCAAGAGGTCTAGGATGTACTTTCTTTGAGAAACTACAATTCCCACTTTCGAACGTTATTCATAAAGTATTTAAGTACACCTAAATCTTTTATCTCAAACTCTTTTGCCAAGTTTTTCTTGAATGATATCATCCACATCTACAATTAGAATGACAATCTTGCCATCATTGGAAAACCTCATGAGTACGGTATGATATGTTTGACCTTACATATATCCTTGTCTTTTAACAGACCAAATGATTTTTTTGAACCAAGCCGTTGGAGATTGCTTGAGACCATATAGGGATTTTGCAATTTTCACATTTCAAACCAAACTTGTCCTCAAATCTTGGAGGATTATCCATGTATACTTCATCCTCCAAATCACCATTGAGAAAAGCATTTTCTACATAAGTTGGTTAAGAGGCCAATCTAAGTTTGTTGCCAAGGACAAGAGAACTCCGACCGTGTTTAATTTTGAAATATTAGCAAAAGTATTTGAGTAGTCCTCATCATATGTATGAGTAAACCCTTTAGCAACCAAGCATGCCTTGTATCATTGAATTGTGTTGTAGAGTTATACTTCACAGTAAAGGTTCATTTACAACCTACAATATTTTTCTTGCCAGTAAAGTCATGACTGTCCAAATTTTATTCTTTGCAAGAGCTATCATCTCCTCCAAAACAGCTTCCTTCCACTTTGGAATTTTCGGAGCCTTGTGTACATTTTTCGGAATTTTTACATAAGACAACTGAGAGGTAAACACAACAAAGAAAGAATTTTTTTTTGAGTATGAGATAAATTTAGACATCGGATATTTGGTACTCAATCTAACCGGTTTCATAATTGCTATTGGTAAATCCAAATTAGGCTCATGATTCTTAGGAATAGAAGAGGACTTACCATAATACTTAAGTATAGTGGAAGACTTACCAACATTTGGACTTACTAGGATTTGGACAAATATTAGGATCATATCTTGGTTCAGATTCTTGGCAGTGTTGTAGAATGGGTCCCTTCATTTCCCCTTTGACGATCCTTTCTTTCATAGACGTTTCCCTTCTCAAATAGGATCACCCCTATTTAACCTGTTTTATGTTTCTTTATTTGAATCATTGTGTTGTGGCATTTCAGGTTGTTAATCATTACTACCGAGATCAAGAATTTGTTCAGTATGTTTTGATTTGAAAATTTTACCCTATAATTCTTGGGAGCCTCATTCACAAACAAATTTAGTTTCAATATCGATCCTTCAACATGTTGTGAAAGTGACTCAAAATTTGAGTTTGGAATCTGTTAAAATCGTAGCACGATTTGGAAAATCGTAGTACGATTTTACGCTGATGCATAAAAATAAAACATATTTTCAGCGTGAGATTTGTTCCAATTTTTGAGGGATTGCTTTTAGTATAAATATAGACTTTGTATCAGAGGAAACCTTGAGATAGAGGGGGCTGAAAACAAGGGTTTAGAAACAAACAACAAACTAGGGTTTAGAGAGGTTTCTCTAAGCGGGAGACACTAGGGTTGGGTTGATTCACCTTGGGAAACACTATTAGGATTGAGTCTCTTGGTCACGGGAAGAGATTGAGACTTTTGGTAGAATTAGGTTTTGAAGACTTATTCTTGTAACCTTTTGTTATCTTTTTTGTAAAGTTACTCATCATTATAGTGGAACGGAGGGCTGCTCTCTCCCCTAGACTAGGTCTATTTTGGACCGAACTGGGTAAACAAATTATTTTGTGTTGTCTCTTTCTTTCTCTCGCTGTTTTCTACTTTTGCTTGTGATTATAACTGTTACCCACTTGTATTGGTTGCTTGATTATTCCTTGATCTACACATCAAGTATTTTATTGGTGTGATTTTCATCGAATTCACAACACAACATTTTCTTTTGGTGCACCAATATTTTCAAAAAATGAATCTTTAAAGTTCCCTCCTTAAGTTGAGTGTTATCAAAAAAAGGTTCATTCTTAACAAAAGTAACATCCATGGTTACAAAAACATTTTTTATTTTTGGGTCAAAACATTTGTACCCTTTTGAGTTGGAAAGTAACCAATCAAAACACAGTTGATGGCTCGTGGCTTGAGTATGTTGAGATGTTTATGTTTATGAACAAAAGCAGTGCAACCAAAAACTTTTAGTGGTGAATCGGCACACGTAGTCTGAGGAAAACTTTGTTTGAAAATATCACGAGGGGTTTTGAAATCTAAAACATTAGACGACTACGACTAATTAAAAGCAGTCAAAAAAGCCTCACCCCACAAATACTTTGGAACCTTATTTGAAAAGTGTAATGCTCTTGCAACCTCTAGAAGGTGCTTGTTCTTTCTCTCTGCAATTCCATTTTGATGTGGTACGTATTAACACAGGAACTTTGATTTATAACCCTATTTTCATGGAAAAATCTAACAAAACCATATTAAAATATTTTGTTCCATTGTCACTTCTGAAGTCTTGAACATTTCTTTGATATTGGGTCTGCATAAATTTAAAGAAGTTGTTGACAATCTGTCCAACTTTCGATTTTTCTTTTAATGAATAAACCCAACAAATTCTAGTATGATTATTGTTAAAAGTTATAAACCATTTTTTATTTGAAAAAGTGCTTATTTTTATTGGGACCTCAAACATCACTCTAAATAGGTAAAGGTGTTTATATGGTTGTCTAGAAAAAGATGAACAAAGATGTTTAGAAAATTCACAAGTTTCACAATGAAATAAAAACAGATCCTTCTTAGAAAATAATTCAAGGAACAAGTGTTTTAAATATGAAAAACTAGGATTTCCTAGCCTTAAATGCCATGACAAATTGTCATCATTATTAGATAAAACAAAGCCAAATTCAAAGCATGTACTTATTTGTTGAGGATGATCTATGGAGTCAGGTCCACTGTTAAGGCAGTAGAGTCCTGCATTCTCTTTAACATTGCCAATCATCTTTCCCGAGTTTAAATTTTTAAACATACAATGAAAATGAAAAAACTTAGCTTGACAATTTATATCCTTTGTTAACTTGGTAATTGATATTAGATTACATGAAAAATTAGGAACATGGAAGACATTTTTCAAAATTAATAATGGTGACAGAACCTTTCTCTGCAATGGTTGAAAGAGAGCCATATGCAATGTAAGACGAAAACATACTTAACTCCTCAGTCATATGAACGGCGCCATCCAAATCAATAATCCAAGTAGAAATGAGTTTGACACTAACAACATCAATATTTGAGAAATTACCTCGTTGAGCTATATAGAAAGGTGTTTAAGACTCAAACAACTTGTACAGTTGGTCTAATTGTTCCTTGGTGAAAAAAAATTAACTTGAAGAATATTGATGCCCCTGATCATAACTACTAGCTTGGAGAGCACAACCTTCCTTTCCTTCCCTTTTATTCTAGTTTGGAGGTTGGCCATGAAGCTTCCAACATGTATCACGGGTGTGCCATGGACGGTTCCAATGGTCACATCATGGTTTCTTTCCACCTCTCTTCTCTTCTTGACTTCTGAGAAAGTTTCTTGAAGTATTTGTAATGGGATTTTTCCAAGTATTCTGCATCAGACTTCACCAAGAGAATAATTATTAAGACCATCCAAGAACACAAATACTCAGTCATTCTCTTGTCTCTTGAGAAACAAAACATTGTCTTCAGTGCACCTCCAGTTATCATCATTACATAGATCCATTTCCTGTCATAATGCCATTACCTCATTATAATAAGTGGTCACATCCCTGTCACTTTGTTTGGCCTACCACATTCGGGATTTGAGATAATTTTTTTGAGAAGAATTATTATATCAAAATTTGTGGCTTTGACATCATCCTAAACATCTTTTGCAGTTGGCAAGAACATACATGGCTTCCTAATTTCTTGCTCCATAGTGCTCCCCAACCAATCAATAATTGTGGAATTCTTAGACTTCTTGTATATGCATCTGGTTTTCCTCGTGTTAGAAGCCAAGTTTTCCTTTACTGTCTAGTATTATTTTTGTCGTTTAGGCCCACTCCATGCAATTTTTTCCATTAAGGCGCTGAACTTAAAACTTGAGGGTTTTAGAATAACCCTTACGACAATAATAATTGTTATCATTGTTACGATAAGGACCATCACTGCAGCCTCCACTCCTAAGGCCTCCTCCGCATTCACCAGGTTCACCTCCACCAGGACCATTGCCGCTACCTGGCTGCCGCTTCCAGTAGGATTGCTGCCATTGTTGTTGGTGACAACCGGTATGAAACCATTACCGTTGTTTACCACTTCTGGTTCTTGAGGTGAACCACCGCCGCATGCAGCGGTCATAAAAGATTTTTTCAGTATCAGGTCTAGGAATGGTTGTTGCCGTCTTTCATGGATAGTAATGATCTATTAGAGAGACCAAAATAATAATCACAATTGGGATGGATCACCAAAGAATAAGACTTGCAGTTAACTAGTTGCAAGCAATTGAACCACATGGCTCTTGATACCATGAGAAAGAATATAGAAATCATATGATAAATATATATATGAATAATGCTTTCATATTTTATTTCTAGAGTCCAAGACTATTTATATTGGAAAAGGAATTACAATGGCCATAATTACTAATAATGTCTTATAATAACTAATAATGACCTAATATATATTAATAATGACTAATATCATCTGTCTTTTTTACAATTGGATTTGAAGTGGTAACATAGTTGAGATCTCTGTTCCTGTAGTGATGCTTTTGAATGCCATCTTGTTATATCCAGATATATAAATAAAAAAATCTCTATTAGTTATGTATTTTGTTATATTGTAAACTTATGTATAAACATAGGATATGAAAAATATAAACCATCCTACTTTTTCATGCTCAAAGACAAATAAAACAGTGGGTGGACGAAGCTCCCACCATGTAGGGTTTGGGGATGGTAGATGTAAGCATCCTTACCCCCACACTCTTAACCTTAAGGAAACAAAGAGAAATGTTAGAGTCACACCCTCCAACACACTCTTTAAATATACACCAATGATAATAAGCCATGTCATCCCTTTCTTATATTCCTATACCCGTTACCGGTTTCATTTTGAAATACTATTAATTTATTTTATATATTTTTGCTGTTATTTGTGTTTTAACTTTTCATCTTCGGTCATCATCAACCACTCCCCAACATTTTCCAGCACGTTCTAGCATATGCTTCACTTCTCCCCTGCCATTCACTTTCTCGAAAGTTCTCGAGAAAAATATTGAAACTCCATGAAAACAAAAAGTGGAACAAACATGAAAACTTCATAAAATGGAACTCAAACATGAAGACTCACATCGATATAACATTGAGTGGAAAAGCATATCTATAATGTCGATTTTTTTTCTTCTGTGGTAGCTGGGGTTTGAATATTATGCATTGTTCATACCAACTGAGTTAAACTCACGAGGATGAATTTTATTTGTTTGAACATTGCAGTTACAGTCTAAAAAAAAGATGTTGTTTTTTCATTTTTTTTTTCCAAAATGTTGTTACAGCCTAAAATGTGGATGACTTGGCTATTTTCCATTGGTGTGTGTTATAGGGGAGTGTTAGATTGTGTGACCATAGGCATTTCTCAGGAAACAAATCAGCAATCTTACCATTTTGCCACGAGAGAGAGAGACAAGACCTAGAAAAAGTATAAGAAAAGCTATTACGAAAGATTTAGAGATTAATGGGTTTGTTTCATATATGGTTTATGATAGAATATTATGACGTAATTTGATCATGTTGCCGACTCCACTTAGTGGGATAAGGCTTGGTTGGTCGTCGTTGTTGTTTTATGGTTTATAAAAGTTGTATTGGTCTCTATTTTTTCTATTTATTCCCTCCGCTCCTATATATAAAAAAAAATTGGGTCAACAAAAGTCGATATATTTGTAACAATTTTTAGACCAAAAATACATCAACTTTTTCTTACATATAAGACCGGAGATAGAATTGATGATTTCACAGGAAATCTTTTCCGTGTGCTCTTTGTTTATTTAATTTGCTTTATGTTTACATCTAATTTAATTAACTTATGTGTATTTGAACCACAACAGGTTACCATCTTTCCAAATTTGAAGAAGATCAAACTAAGTAGTCTGAAGAATTTGAAGAACATATGGAATTCTAAACTCTCTTCAAACTCCTTTGGCAAACTGGATACTTTGATTATTGAGGAGTGTGACAAACTTGACTCCATTTTTCCTTGTTACGTGGAGGGAACGTTTCAGTGTCTATGCAACTTGAGGGTTACAAATTGCAAATCTCTTAAAACATTATTTCAACTAGATGATAAAAAACGACATAGCAGGGAAGTAACAAACTTGAAAGATATTTATTTAGAAAAACTCCCAAAACTGGAGCATGTATGGAATTGGGGCAAAGATCGGAATGGGATTCTTGAATTAAAAAGCCTGCAAAAGTTGTCGGTTCATGACTGTCAAAGCTTAGAAAATCTATTCCCAGTTTCGGTAGCTGAGTGCTTTCCCAGTCTTGAGAATCTTGTAATAAGGGATTGCTATCGATTGAAGGAAATTGTTGCCAAGAGAGAAGGTACGAAGAGAGACATATCCTTTGATTTTCCCAAACTAACCACTATCAAATTTTCGGAACTACCATCACTTACGTGCTTCTGTCCAGGAGACTATAAATTCAGTCTTCCAATACTGAACGATCTGTCTATTGAGCTTTGTGACAGACTGGAACCGTTCAGAAAAGAAAGCATGCAGACAAGTTCAACCCTCTTTTCTGAAGAGGTACCAGTTAGCCTTTACACTCTTAAGAAATTTTTCTACTTAATTGTAAAATAGAGCAAAATTTATTGAAAAGGAAAAATATTCTTAATTACCCGGAATCTTATTAGGAAACTACATCTCTCCTCAAGTTAATATTAAGATTGGTTAGACTTGTAGACACACACACACGCACAAATAGATGTGATGACAACTGAAATAATGCGACAATTTTACATCTCAAGTTACCTTTTGATAAGTGTTTTTGTCTATTTACTTACCTCTTGATAAGTGTTTTTGTCTCTTTACTTTTATTTAATATACTCTTTTTTCATGATTTATTTCTTACAGGTAATCGATAATTTGAAGTCGATGCAAATTGAATCATGGCATGCAAAGTCATCAAGCAGTTACATGGGGGAGAATAACCATCGACGGGACAACTTAGAAAAGCTTTGCTTATCTAGACTAATGAGCCCTGACATTCTCTATTCTTTCCTTCATAGAAATCCTAATCTGACAAGCCTATCATTGAATAAGTGTTCCTTTATAGATACAGTACCTCTTATAATGTCTCCTGAAATTAAAAACTTAGGGGTAGTTCCGAAGCTGGAAAAGTTGAAGTTAACAGACTTGCCTGATCTTGAGATGATAAGCTTTGAAGGAGACATAATTCTTGAAAGGATAAAGTCATTGATTTTAAAGAATTGTCCTCGTTTAGTCAATATCATGCCTTCTTCGGTATCTCTAACTCACTTGACAAACCTAGAAGTGGTAAATTGTGATGGATTAAAAAAACTAATGACACTATCGGCTACTAAAAATTTGGTTCAACTCAACAGCATGAAGGTAATCAAGTGTGAATCTATGGAGGAAATTGTCGATAATGAAAATATAGGGGAAGTTGACAAAACAGAAGAACATGAATATGAAAATACAGGGAAAGCTGACATTCTTTTCAAACAATTGAAAGTCATAGAACTTGTTTCATTGAAGAAACTCAATTGTTTCTCTAGGAGTTGTGTCTTCGAGTTTCCATCTCTGGAGAAACTAGTAGTGAGTGCATGCCCAAAAATGGACAAATTTTCTGGAAATGTCTTGAGCACTCCACTTTTGCAAACAATATTTGTTGTACATGAAAAGGAGAATAATATAGGCTACTGGAAAGATGATTTAAACACTACAATACAAGAAATATACCAGGAAAAGGTATGTCCATATGCAGTGATTGACTAAATTTCATATTACATTTTGTTGATTTGTTCTCCCTTTTTAGACTTACTTTAAAGTAAATACATCATTCTTTTTGGCTAAAACATTGCTTGTATAGAAATATGCTCTATATTTCATATGTTTGTAAAACAGTACACATGAGGTATTTATAGAATAGGCAGCATGCTAGTCTTGCCAGAAAATAGGAGAAATTATTCTGTCTATAAATGATACTTATTCTCCCTTTAAATGCTAATTCTAATACAACTAATTACAATTAATTAGTATTTACAATAAGTTAAACAATACATAATCTGATTGATTATGTGCTAATATTCAACACTCCCCCTCAAGCTGGCATGAATATGTCATTCATAGCAAGCTTGCACACCATGTCATCGAATTGTCTCTTGGGTAGGCTCTTTGTGAGGACATCTGCTACTTGGCTTTTGGTAGGTATATAGGACATACAAATCTCACCACTGTCAATTTTTTCTTTAATAAAGTGTTTATCCACTTCAACATGTTTCGTTCTATCATGTAGAACACGGTTATGAGCAATAGAAATAGCTGACTTATTATTGCAATAAAATTTCATTGGAGTTGGGCCTGCAATCTTCAATTCTTGCATGAATTTTTTGATCCATAGTACTTCACAAAAACCATGAGCCGGAATTCAGCCTCTGCACTGCTCCTGGCTACAACATTTTGTTTTTGCTCCTCCATGTAACTAAGTTTCCACCATCAAAGGTACAATATCTAGATGTAGATTTCCGATCATTTATATTACCTGCCCAGTCAGCATCTGTATAGGCTTCAACTTGTATATGCCCTCTGTGTCTGAACATTAACCATTTTCCTGGAGTTCCCTTTAAATATCTCAATATTCTAAAAACAGCTTTAAAGTGGGCTGGCCCTTGGCTTATTACGTTCACAACAAATGCTATATCAGGCCTTGTATGTGACAGATAAATTAGCCTACCAGCCAACCATTGATAGCGTTCTCTATCTATTATTTCATCTTCAACAGCTGATTTTAGTTTCACATTAGGATCCATTGGTGTTTCTGCTGCCTTACACCCTGTCATCCCTGTTTCTGTGAGTAAATTAAGTATATACTTCCGCTGGTTGAGGAAAATTCCTTTTTTCGATCTTGCAAACTCCATACCGAGAAAGTATTTTAATTTTCCAAGATCCTTGATGTCGAAATCAGCCTCAAGTCTTCTCTTTAGATCACTAATCTCTCCAATATCATCTCCTGTCATAATAATGTCATCAACATACACTATTAAGATGGCAATCTTACCTTCACGTGAGTGTTTGAAGAACATAGTGTGATCTGCTTGACTTTGAGTGAAGCCATGACTCTTGACAACACTTCCAAATCTCTCAACCCAGGCCCTTGGCGATTGTTTTAATCCATACAAGGATTTCTTCAATCTGCAAACTTTACCTCTTCCAAGATTATCTTCAAATCCCGGAGGAAAGCTCATATATACTTCTTCATGTAATTCTCCATTCAAGAAGGCGTTTTTAACATCATATTGATGTAGGGTCCAGTTGAAATTTACTGCAAGAGAGAGAAGAATTCTGATGGAATTGATCTTAGCAACGGGGGCAAAAGTCTCCTGATAATCTATACCATGAGTTTGAGTGAATCCTTTTGCTACTAATCTTGCTTTGTATCTTTCCACACTTCCATCAGTCTTGCACTTCACTGTAAAGACCCACTTACATCCTACAACCTTTTTGTCATAAGGTAGATCAGTGATACACCAAGTGTTATTTTTGTTCAAAGCATCCATCTCTTCTTTCACTGCTAATATCCAATTCGGATCACCTAATGCTTCCTGAATAGTTCTGGGCACAAACAAATTTGAAATCCTAGACACATATGCTCTGTGAGTGTGGATAACTTGTCATATGACAAATAATTAGACATGGGGTGTTTAGTGCATGTACGGACACGTTTTCTTTCAGCAATAGGGATATTGAGGTCTGGAATATTTTTTCTCAAAACAATTGGAAGATTAATATCAGGAAAAGACAAATCAGGTAAATCATTGGATGAGTGAGAAGAATTACCGGAGGAACTAGAAGATGGATTATCAGTAGGACCTTCACTTGGAGAATCCGATTGAACTTCTACCGGAAAGACAATGAGAATCCGATTGAATCTTTGTGAATTTTTTTCCGAACATTATCACACCCACACTAGACGTATCTAGAAAGTCTAGTATGCGCATTAGAAAATTTTGTTCCGGAGGCATCAAATTTTCATCTTTAAAAGAAATTTGGATGTCCTTTGATGTGGATGATAATGAGAAGTCTGCTTTTCCCTTTGATATCCTTGGGAAGGCACCTGGTTTACAAAGTGTGAGCATAGAAAAATGCAGTAACGTAGAGATATTCCAACCTCAGAATTCCCCTAACAGTAAACAAGAGATTCTTCGACAGTTGAAAAGATTGATACTGTACAATGTATCAAAGCTCCTATCCATTGGATTAGAGCCATTGCTGAAGAAAGCCTATGAGAAGCTCCACGAGTTACATGTTTTCAGCTGTGTTGACTTGACAAAATTATTCCATTTTGATTCTGCAGTATCCTTCTCCTGTCTAAAAATTCTGTTTGTTGGTAATTGTAATCGATTGGAGTATTTATTCACATCTTCAATGGCAATAAAGTTAAAGCAGCTGGAAAAGATCACTGTCGATTACTGTGAATCAATTACAAAAATAGTGGAGAATGAGCAAGAAGGAATAACTTCCCAAGGGATCAAATTTGAGCGGCTATACTGGATAGACTTAAGTTCCTTATCAAACCTTGAATGTTTTTATTCAGGCAATGACACTTTGCAGTTACCATCTCTGATTCAAGTGGAAATATGGGAGTGCCCTAAGATGGAAGTTTTCTCTGGAGGAGAGATAATTGCTAATTCTTTTAGAGGAATTCAAACTCTGTTTGACTCACATGATGAATTGGTCTTCCACAATGATGTTAAGGACTCAGTAAAAAGGGTTTTTCTACTGCAGGTAGGAACTTCAACCCAATAAATAAGTTATGAATTCAACTTTTGTATGAATTTAATGTCTTCAAATGACTTAATATATAAAGCCATTGAAAATCAATAGTATAATACTTTTCCTAACAATCATGAGTCTAATATTCTGTTAATCTGTTATGGTAACATATGTTTCTATCATTATGTACTGTTATTCATTAATTTATTTAGTACACAGGTTTACAAAAAATTAGACAAATGAGGGTCAGATCATAAGACTTAACATACCTGTCTTTAAATAGTTGTTATTTGCAACCAATTTTCTACTTCTATCCATTTTATTTTAATAACATTTGATGATAAACTTATTTTGAATATTTACAGATGATGTCTGGAGGTATGGACAAGGAGAGGTTTTCAAAACACCGTGAGATAAAAGAAGCCTGGTATGGTGGACTTACTGTGCAAAACAATTTGTTTTACAGTTTGAAAGCTTTGCATCTGGACAACTGTGATTTTGAAGAATATGCAATTCCATCTAATATTCTTCCTTGTTTAAAAAACTTGAATGAACTGGAAGTTCGGAATTGCATCAAAATAAAAGTGATTTTTGATATGAATGACAATGATACTATTGAAACAACATCCCAATTAAAGGTTTTGAATTTAAAAGGGCTACCCGAGCTGACATTTGTTTGGAAGAAGAATTGTCGAGGAATCCTGAGATTTCAAAATCTGCAACAAGTCAGTGTTGAGAGATGTCAACAAATACAAACACTCTTTCCTGCAGACCTTGCCAGAAAACTTAAAATGCTTCAGAAACTTACTGTAGACTCTTGTCAGGAATTGCAACAAGTTGTTGGAGAGGAAGAAGATGCAGGAGCAGAAGTAATGAAAAAGTTTGTGTTCCCCAGTTTAACCTCATTGTATCTTCTAGAGTTACCAGAGCTCAAATACTTCTACCCTGAAATTTTCATTGTGGAGTGCCCCAAGTTAAATAATTTAAATGTGTTAGGATGCCCTAAGTTGGAGCTATTTCAAGGTTCAAATCCTGAGGGTGAGGGTGAACATAGTAGTATGTCAATCAATAGACCACCCTTTTTCTCAGTAGACCAGGAAATTCTTCTACGACGGGTAAATACTTCATCCAAATCAATTGATCATGACTCGAACTTCTATTTAAATTTACTTCAATATAATTGCGTATTAAAAATACTTCAATATAATTGAAAAAAAGAAAAGAAGTACAATATTTGAAACTCTAAATACCATTTAAACAACAATAACTTCCATCCTAAATTGCGTATTAATAAGCTGTTTCGTGTCTTTTGTGTGCCCAGAGTCATTTAGTTTTCAGCGGTTCTCCTTTGTTGAAAGAGATATGGTTCAAGTCAGCAATGGTCCCAAACTGGTGTTTTTGCAATTTAAAATCTTTGGTGGTGGAAGGGTGTGAATTCTTATCTGATGTGATACTACCTTCTCATTTGCTTCCTTTCCTAAGGAACTTGAAATCATTGGAAGTGCGAAAATGTAATTCTGTTGAGGCAATATTTGTTTATTCAAAGTCTGCACCTGAAGGAAGTCTTAACCTTCCAAGTCTGGAAAAGCTTTGTGTGGAAAACTGTGAAAATTTAGTGGAAATTGTTGCCAAGGACAAAACAGCCACCAGAGAAGCAATTGAAGAAATTATTATTTTCCCAAGTGCAACCTTTTTGAAGTTGTGGAATTTATACAATCTGAGTTGCATTTATCCTGAGAAGCACGTTTTACAATGCAGTGTCTTAACAGAATTACATGTCGTGCGTTGTCCAAAGCTGAATTTTTTCACAACAGAATTTCACAGTTCACATGAGTGTCAGGGTAATTCTCTTACAAATCAGCAAACATTTGTCTCACTTGAAAAGGTACGACTGTTACATTGTTTATACGAATGGCCTAGTGTTATAATTTGCTTGATTAGAGTTTATAAAGACCGACAGCCTTCACCTTACAAGACTCTTTTGTTTGGAAAGGATAAGTTAGGTCCAATAAAAAAACCTAATACTGTGTTTAGGTATATTAGGCTATGTTATTATTCTATGACAATCCTAATGTACAATCTTAGAGCGTGTTTGGATGAGGTAACTGAATTTTTTTAAATAATTTAATATTCTAGTCAATTCAAATAATTCAGTTAAATTGTTTTTATTTCCCAATACTTTTGTTTAGATAGAGTAATAAAAAAAAATTATTGTCATTATTTTTGGGAAATTTCTATAAATTTTAATATTTTTGGGCCAAATTTGAGGGGTCAGTTAGCAATTTTTTTGAAAATTATTTGGGTCAATTTGAGAACCAATAGAGTTCTTAGCTTTTAGGTGTCATTTGAAATTTGAGGACTAATGGAAAATTTGAGGGGTCAATTAACACGAAGAAATTTGAAATTCTTTAAACAAAATACTTCATAAATTTTCATCATTTTGAAAATCAATTATCATCAAAACAATGGAGTTGACCACAAAATATTTGTTTTTGTTCAAAACAATCAGCCAAATGATTTGTTGGTAACTGTCATTTGAAAAACATTTTTTATTGCTTCTTTAATCTGTTGTCTCTCTTCCCTAAGATATTTCTGCAAAACATTTTGGTTTTAGATGGCCATTGATCAAACATCGGGTCTAGGCTTGATATATATGCATATATATAAGATTCATGGGTATTTGATATACTAGTTGCACGGTTAATTATCATTACATCTTGGATTGTTGAAGTCCTTGTTTAGTTGCACTATGAGTTTCGTCTTTGTATTTCGGATTATGCCTAAGATTGTTCAAGTTTTATAAGAAAACAGAAGCCATGTCTCTAGGCAATGTCGGATTAAACCCACCCCTTCAACCATCAAACTAAATATATTGTACCATTGACTGCTGTAATAAACACAGACAAAGTGGCCCGATAACAGACAGCAGAGGAGGCCATAATTAAGGCAAATTTTCCAAGATTTTGCTGCACAAGATTTCATATAGAGAGTAAATGGTTCATTCTAATTAATTTATTCTCAAATATAATTTTTTTTGTGCTACATTATGGTATACTTTTTGAAAATGTTACTTTATTTTACTCAAGTTTTTCTCATACTTGCATTCCGATTTTGTCCTTCTCATCTTTCTTATTTATTTTGAATCCAAGGTTACTCCCTGCTTGGAGGCACTTTCACTTGGTAAGGAAGAAGCCAAGATGATTGAGCAAGGAAAACTTCAGGTTGATTTCCAAGAATTGAATTCCCTCACTTTGCAGAGCTTTCATGATGAATCAGTTGAATATCCGTTTGTCTTTCATTCTAAGGCACTACTACCTAGCATTAAAAAGCTTGTGGTGTGTGATAGTGACTTCAAAGAGATATTCCCATCTCAAACCTTTGACATAGATTGTACAAAACTCCTATCACAGCTTGAAGAATTGGAGCTTCGTAGTCTGTCCCGGCTTGAATCCATTGGACTAGATCACTCCTCGATGAGCCCTTTCCTTGAAAAGCTTCAAACCTTGCTTGTTTGGGATTGTGATGGTTTGAGAAACTTAACACCATCCACTGTGTCTTTCTGCAACCTGATAAAGCTTGATATAAGGAACTGTTGTGAATTCAAATACTTGTTTACATCCTCAACCGCCAAGACATTACATGCACTGAGGGAGTTGCACATAGCCAACTGTAAATTATTGAAAGCAATAGTGGCTAAAGAGGGAGATGAATATAAATATGAAGATGAGAGTCAAGATCGAGATGAAGAGGCAGATGGATATAGATATGAAAATGAGACTGAAGATGTAGTTAAAGTTGAAAGTGAGTGTGAACCTGAAGGTGAAGGTGAAGTTGAAATACAATATGAAGATGAAGACGAAGGTGAATGCGAAGATGGAAATGAAGATAAAGATGAAGGTGAAATCAAAGAGGAAGGTGAACTTGAAGATGAAGGTAAAGGGGAAGATCAAGATGAAGGTGAAATCGAAGAGGAAGATAAAGGTGAAATCGAAGAGGAAGATGAAGGTGAAGATCAAGATGGAGGTAATGGTGAAGATGAAATCAAAGAGGACGATGAAGGTGAAAGTGAAATTAAAGAGGAAGATGAAGATGAAGGTGAGGATCAAGACAAAGGTAAAGGTGAAATCGAAGAGGAAGATAATATGGTATTCATGAAACTTGAGATTTTGAGCCTTAGCTTGTTACCGAAACTTGAAAGTTTTTACTCGGGGAGTTCCAGTTTGATGTTTCCATGTTTGAAACAAGTGTCATTCACCCAATGCTACAACACCAAAGTTTTCCATCATGGTGATCAAATATCAGAGGATTTGAAGGTGGCAATTGACGGAGACCGTATAGAAAGTGATATAAATTCTGTGATCATGCAACAGTTTGAGGAGGAAAAGCAGACCTGCTGATTTGTATCGTGACAGATTCCCATGTTATGTAAGTACATATATGATTATATAATTCTAATGAACATGCATATATGCAGATTAACATGCTTCACCTCTATTAAATATTAATTAATTTTCATGGACATTCAACACATGCTTATCATATTGGCTCTATTTTCAGCAATATATATCATATGCTAATTTCTATGAATTGCTATCAATTGAATGAGAAGGCTCATTTCATCATCTAATAATTGTTTTTTTGTTTCTGTCATCTACATATGTGAAGAATTTGGAAGTTAAAATAATATATGTTCCACATGAATTATCTTGGTCCTCTCTGATCATCTCATTTAGTTATAATTTGCATTAGGAAACTCTTGTCATTTCAGAACCATATTATCATTGTGTTCCATCATCCTAGCCTTGAAAACTAGGCTTTTCTTGGAGCAGCAAATCAGCATAAAAAGTTTAGAAATCATAAAGGATTTAATTTGATTTACGATCAACAAAAACATATAATTATTGGATACTCATGAATCGTTTTCAAAGTTTTGAACTGTTTTAGCTGTCAGGAACTATCTAATATATTTTTCTTTTCATGTTTAGATCTCAAGGTTGAGTGAGGCTCCTGGAATGCAATATGAGGATAAGTGGATAACAACTATTGAAAAATCAAGGGCTTTTCTTTCTTGTTGGAGTGTGGTGTTCAATGTTAATGAATAAAGTTTACCTGTATGTCTACAGGGATTGTCTATGGTTATTAAATTATAAAACAATGTTTCTCAATAAAGTCCTCCTAGTATATATATTTATACATGAGGAGAGGAGTGTTTGAAGTTTCATGAAGTTTTTCATGAATAAATTTCACCGGTATTTCCACGGCAGGTTTGAACAATTTTTAATTAAGTTAGTAAGGTGTTCAATATGAATAAAGTTGACATGGATGTATTTCCAGACAACCATGCTTCATGTAGAATGTTAGCTGGGTTTGTGCTCTACTTCTCCTGGTGTTGTGTATGATTTGTAAGTTACAGGGTTGTTTCGTGAATAAAACTTGACATGTGAACTTGTATATGTTCATGGTATGCATGCATGATGCTATATAAAAAATGTTTACCTTATTTTCATGATGTGTGTTTTTTGTTTTTTTTTTATATATATATATTTGGTGAAAATTCTATGGTATATATATTGTTGTAAATAGTGAAGTTTTAATATTGTTATTAGTAATTTGTAATTGGTTCATGAGTCATTAAACAGACTTATTAGGTTAGAATAACCCATATAAACACATTAGTGGTTGTATAATATTATTTATCTCTGAAATAATATTCAGTTTCACATGGCATCACAGCTTCTGCTCTTGGGGGCCTTGCTTCCGCATAAACCCTAGCTTCCCTTTTTGCGGTTACTTTTGTTTTTTCGCCTTTATTACGATTTATTGTGTGTTTCCGCCTTCATTGTGGCTTCTTTGAGATCCTGAAAACCTGTTCATCAGAAAACTGTTCACTGCGGGTTATTGTTCATTACATGTCACTAAGGGAACTGTTCACCGTAGCTCACTGTTCAATCTGACTGCACTGTTCATGGCACTGCTACTGTTTATAAGAAAAATATTATTATTTTTTATTTTGAATTAGTTGTGTTTTATTTTCAATCCGAGCACATTTGAAGATCTTTACTGTTGTTCCTTGCTATTTGTTCTCTTTTGTAAGACATCAGTCAATATGTTAAAAGGAGGATTGATTCAACCCTTCATTCAAGATGATAAAAAAAGGTGAGATCTTTCCTAAGGAATTGGATAAACCAACATGTACATCTCTGGTATACTAAGGTACATCTCTTTCTCCATTTTCACTTGGTAAGTCTAAATTTTCTGTTGGATTTAATGCTTCGGATAAACCATCAAACCAATATTGGATACTAGATTTTGGAGCCACTGAAAACATGACACACTTTTCCACTTTTTCACCTTGTCCTAAAAACAAGAAAATATCAACAACAGATGGTTCCCTTATAAATGTAGCAGGTCAAGGAAATGTCCAAATAAGCCCAGCTATAATCCTACAAAATGTCCTTCATATTTCTAAATTGTGCACTAGCCTAATTTCTATACAGAAACTCACAAAAGACCTATCATGTTATGTTGTTTTTTGTAACAATGTTTGGGTTTCTTAGGACAAGGTTTTCGAAAGGACGATTAAAAATGTCAGAGAATGGAATGGTCTTTATTATTTTGATAACCCGAATCTCCTAAGCTCCTTTAACATTTCCAACAACAACTCATTTTTTCTCGTTTCAATTAGGACCAACAAAGAAAAAGTCTTTTTCTACCATTGTTGTCTTGGTCATCCTTCATTTAGAGTCATGAAACAATTATTTTCTTCACTTTTAAAAAATTTAGATGTTGAGAGTCTTTGTTGTGAGGTGTGTGAACTTGCTAAACACAAGCATGTCTCTTTTCCTGTCGGTAATAAAATTAGTACTTCTCCATTTTATTTAATTTATACTGATGTGTGGGGTCCCTCAAATGTTGCAAATTTATAAGGTAGTTGATGGTTTGAAACATTCATTGATGATTGTACTCAAGTTACTTGGGTCCATCTACTAAAACAAAAGTCTGAAGTTACCTATGTGTTTCGCCATTTCTTCGCAATGGTTAAAAGTCGGTTTGGAGTAAGTATTAAGAGAGTTAGGTCTGGTATTGCCAAAAATTAGTTTAATCACGAGTTTAATTCTTTTTGTAAAAAATAAGGTATTATTCATGAGTCTTTCTGTGTCAAAACCTCCCAATAAAATGGGGTTGCTGAGAGGAAAAATGGACACTTGTTAGATCAAACTCGAGCTATGTTATTCTAAAATAAGGTTCCTAGCTAAGAAATTTTAGGGGAAGGCGGTTTTAACTACATCCTATCTCATAAATCATTTACCTTGGAGTGTCCTTGGATCCAAAACTCCTATGCAAGTTTTATTGTCGTTCTATCCTTATATGTCCACCACCACTATCATAATATCCATAGTGATGGTTGAAGTAAACTTTACCCTAATGCCTTAAAGTGTGTCTTTATAGGGTATTCCTCCACACAAAAGGGTTACATATATTACCGTCCTCCATCTCATAAGTACCTTGTCTCTCGAGATGTCACCTTTCATGAACAAGAAAGTTATTTTGTTGAAACTCATCTTCAAGTGGAGAATACTAGTAAGGAAGATGAGTCTCATCTACTTCTCGACCTTACTTTCGGGGCATAAATCTGGAGGTAAAAATGTTGAGGATGAAGTTGATTCTCGAAAATATGGAAATGTTGGAGTTGATGCAAGATATGAAAATAATTTAGTATATACTAGGAAAAAGATCATTTCTGGATCTACTCATCTCCAAGAGTATAATCTGACATTACACGAGGTAACTTCTCTTGACTCAGAATCTAACTCATCTCAATTTCAAAACTTTCTCATGCACATGAACCAAAATCTAACTCATCCTTACATAATGAACCAGGATCCATCCCAATAAAGTGTAAGAAACCAAAATCCAAATAAATACAACCAATAGATTTTGAAGATTTACATCTTCCAATTGCCCATAAGAAAGATGCTAGAACTTGTACTAAGAATCCACATTAACCTCTATCTAACTTGCAAAATGGCAAATGTCAAAAACTGAATTCTTATTATCAGAAACAATATTGGAGTACAAAGAAGACATCATATTCAGTCTCTGGTGAGAGAGATATCCTAGTCTAAAATGCCAAATGGCTTTATTGGGAATGATAGTACTTGAATTACAAGAAATAGGAATGGTACAAGTGCTTGAAACTAAACTAGTTGGCTCTTTATTAGGAGAATTGGAAGAAGCATGAAACTTGTACAATCCATCTTATTGACTAGCAAAACTAATCATCTTCATGGATATTGAGTCCTGAATGATGCATTGATTAGGCAAGAATTGAAAAATGCAAGATAAAGCACAAACTTTATGAACAGACATAAGATTCAATTTGAAGGAAGAAGAATATAGGACATTGTTAAGATAAAATTGAGGACTGAAAACAATTTTGCCAGCATGTGTGACTGTGACAATAGAACCATTGAGCAAAGTGACATTAACAGGTGAAATAGAATGATAAGAAGTAGGCAAGTGTAAATCACAACAAATATGCTCATTCGCACCAGAATCAATTAACCAATATGAGTTTGATAATGAAGAACAGGTAGTAGAATTGATTATATCTGCAGAAGTAGGAGTCAATGAAGAAAGAGTGGTGTAGCTGGAAGAAACTTGAGGAGCAACAATATGGTTGGTGGCAGCACTAGAAGGAGTTGAAGGTGAAGGAATCAAATTTGCCTGCTGCAATAAAGCTACAAGTTGTTCCATCTTGTCTTAAGACAAACCAGATACACCAGGAGAAACATTGACATCAGATACATCACTAGTAGTGGCATTGGCTTGTGAATTTGGCTTATTCACATTGGGAAACCCATGCTTATGATAACAAAAATCAACTGTGTGATTGTTTTTGTTGCAGAAAGTACAATGTCTAGTGGAAGGTTTGTTGTAAACACCTTTACCACGCCCTTGAGACTTTCTTGCATCATAAGTATTGATTGAAACACTGCTATATTCAAAATTTACCATAGCAGGAAAATAAGCATTGTTACTCTCTTCTTGAATAACCAGTGAAAACACTTTGTTCAGTGTAGGAAGAGGATCCATTAAGAGAACCTCAGTCTTAACGACAGAAAATTGTTCATTAAGACCAGTGAGAAATTGAATAATTTGATCTTCAACTCTATAGGTTTTAGGCACTTTCACAACATCACACTTGCATTGAAAAGGGCAATGGCAATTAGGAAGAGGTCTATGTGAATACAATTCTTCCCACAAAGCCTTCATCTCTGTGAAATAATCAAAGACAAATTTAGTACCTTACCTAAGAGTATTCAGTGAAGATCTCAATTGAGCAATACGAATTCTATCAACTTTGGAGAAACGTTCCTTTAAATCTTCCCATACATCAAAAGCATTATCATGAAAGACAAGAGTTTGTGCACTTGAGTCTGAAACCGAATTGATTAACCAAGAATGAACAAGATGATTGCATCGTTCCCAAGCATTGCGGTTCAGATCATCAGTATCAGGCACATAAATAGTTCCATTGATGAAAGGAAGCTTGTTTTTGGCACCTAAAGCGCGTTGCATATAACGACTCCACGCAAGGTAGTTAGAACCATTGAATTTGGGTGAAACTACAATGGAATTTGGACCTTCACTTGAATAAACAAAATAAGCAGATTTAGAATCGGAATGTTGTTGTTGATTATTGTTGTGAGCCATAAGAAACAGAGGAAGGTGCAACAATGGCGAAGCACGAAACAAGAAGAGAGGAATCAAGGAAACAAGAGAAAAACGAAATTGAGTGAAATCAACTCAACAAACGAAGAAGAACGAAAAGCTTCTTCACCAAAACAACAAGAAACGTTGCAAATGAAGCAACGAAAATGGCGGAAAAACGAGGAAGAAGATGAAGATTCAATGAAGCTTCATCTATGAGGCACAACGGAAAACAGTTACAAGGTCCGTAACAAACTTTCCCTTGAGGGAAAATCTGATACCATATTATGAAACTAAGAAAATGAAATGATATTGCTTAATGATTCAATAGTTACAAGAGTATTTATAGCTAATTGCATGTGTACCATAACATACTATGGAATGCAGTAGCTTATTATGAAGCAAACTAAAGCTAAAGCCTATGACTTGGAGCACAAGTCATCTCTATGAGAAGTATCATGTAATAGGTGTTGTTTTGTTTCGTTGATCATTGTGAATTATTTCCACACGATCAGTTTGCTCTTGCCATACTCCAACACATGAGTAAGTTGTGCCAAGATCAATTCCTATTGCAACTCCCTCATACTTTTTTGCCATTCTCTTTCAAGTGGATGAAATGAAACTGTAATTGTAAACAAGATTTTAATTCAAACTTTGGAAGAAATACTTTTGTACGGTTCACTAGTTTTTTGGATTGGTTTTCTGCGAAATATGTAAAGTATATAATCTGAATCTGTGGATAGGATATGAGAAGTATATAAGCTGAAAGTGCTATGTGCATGTGTCTTGATTCCTAAAATGAATTCATACAGTCCCTTCTTTGTCCGTTCGCAATTCGCATTGCATGCGTTACGTATGGAAATTCTGCATTAAAAAGGTTGTGTCTTTTGGTTGATCGCCATTCGGCAGTAATAATTTCATTATTTATTTTAGAGTGATGATCCGTAACAAAAAAAAAGAAAAAAAAAAGAGTGAAGATCCACTTATTTTAACCCTTCCATTCTTATGAGAAGTGGCCGTGCTATAACTTGGAATTTGACTAAGTATAGTCGGACAAAGAATTATCTTATTCTTTCAAACAGTCACACGATTTATACTCATTAATCACTTTGTTATCACTTAAGTTCAATCACTTAGTTAATGAAGATCCTTTTTTTTTGTCAAATAGTTCAACCCATAAAGTGAACAATTGAAGAATCCGGAGCTCGGACTTCAGCTCTTGTATATTATATGCAATATCTTTTTGATTTATGCTCACGGGGACAATGAAGATCCATTTTAATCATTGATAAAATTGCATGATCCATATTTCATTTGTCAAAAAAATAAAAACAATTTCTAATCTTTTTTATTCTCTACTATGAAAAGTGACAAAAAAATAACGGTCTTTTTTCTAAAAGAAAACCTTTATTTATTTTTTTGTTAATATCAAACCAAATAAAATAAGTTAGGGTTAAACATATTTTTCATCTTGAAAAAATTACTAACTTCCGTGTTTCGACCCCATGAAAAAATGTGGCACTTTGTTGTCAAAAATCTTTTTTCTCCAAGCAGTTTTTGTTCATTGACGGACCCACTTATAGAAAATTGCTATTCTCCCATCACATTTTGCTTGCTTTCAATTGAACTTTCGAAAATATCCATGCGTGAGTTAAGTCATTCATATGAAGTGTTTTCTGTAGTAATAAAACAGAACGTGCATCCATCCAGATATATAAATATATTGTAGAAATCCGCAAGTCCTAGCTCAACTGGCTAAAAACCGAAATTGTTAGGCTGGATGTCATGACCGGGGTTCGAACCCCGGTAAACAAAGGAAACACAATTATTGTTGACATTTCCAATTAACAGTTATCTATCATTTGGAAGTTTTCTGTTATGGTATTGTTGATCAGTTAGAAGCAGTTATTACTTATTACTAGTTAGTTACATAAGTCATTTTTAGCTAGCTCTTGCTATAAATATATATATATTCCCTCTCTGTTCACATTCTATAGTTTCTTGTAAATTATCAAAGATTGTTAAAAATCATAATTTATTCTTCTTGTTCTTGTGGCCCAAAAATGAAGGAGGATCGTAAGAACGAGTTGGCAGCAAAAATGATCAGTTCCACTACTGATCAGAAACAGAAAGAGGGTGGCGGTGGCAATGATGTAGTGATTAACGAAGGCAGCAGTAGTAGAATAGTAGTGATTCTACATTGCCATTGCCATTGGTTTCTTGTTCTGGGGGAAATGGTGGCGAGGTATAGCATAAATTAACCAAATCTTCATATATCAGGTGCAACTTTATATTTTATTAATGTACCTAATGGAATTGGAGGCTAACTCATCCTTAAAAACCAATTCATATGGTGAGGATTGCCTCCTCTATGTAAACTCTTGTCAAGAGTCTATCTATCTGATGTGAGACATGGATTTTTCTCAATACACCCCCGTCACGCCCAACACTCTTTGGGCTTGGTGCGTGAATCGGTAGGTGGCCTTTGAAATCGACAGGCTCTGATACCATAATAAAATAGAGGCTCTGATACCATAATGAAATTGGAGGCCTAACTCATGCTCACAAAATCGGTTTATAAGTGATGATTGCCTCCTCTATATAAACTCTTGTCAAGAGTCTATCTATCTGATGCATGTGGGACATGGGTTTTTCCAATAGTTCCAAACGATCCTTCCACCCGCCAGGTAATCAAAGGTCCAAATTGAATTAATTTTGCATCATATCTTTATAATCAAAGGTCCAAATCTGACTAATTTAGTGAAGCTGTAAATCTTTCTCTCGTATTTCATAATTTGTGTGCGCGCACATATTTTTTTGTTTATTTCAACTTACTATATGCAGTAAGAATTTCAGATACTTTCTTTATCTGTATCATGTTAAACAAATTTATGGTAAATTGTATTGTGTAATGTGTATTATTATGCTTTGTACAAAGCTGCTCTTATATAGATAATAGATACAGCACAGCAGAGACCACTGCTCAGTTAAAATAATGAGCTGTCTAAGGGACACAGTTATTATGACAATATCACAATCATATAATTACAAATGAATGCTGTTAATTATCGTGAAGATGGTCGTCATGCTCGTTGGTGAAGATGGTCGTCATCATCGTGAAAATGTATTTTGTTCCGTTATGTTGGCCGATGATAGGGGAAAGACTTCTGGAAATACCCCTGTGAATTCCCTCATAGCGGCCTGCTCCGTTGAAGTAAGAAAATCATATTTGATTTATGGAATGAGTAGTGCTATTAACAATATTCACTTTAAATTCTTTACTATTGAATAAAATTCATGTGAGACTTTATTTTCAAAAAAGTTACATAAATTTCAATCAGTAAAAAGTGGTGTTAGAAAGAGTGTTAGAGAAAGTCGCACTCATTTGTTTTATTAAAATGAGTAAAATTGATTTACCAATATTTATCTCTTATGATGTGAACTGCTGCTGCTTCAAATGGTAATTCATATTCGGAAAAGGTTATCAAAGAGAAGGTTCTCAAATGTTAGTAGAAGGAAAAACGAGTCGTATTTCACCAACACCTGGAAATTTGCCAACAACTCCACCAGACACAGATGGGAACATGAATCCCATCAATAGGAATAGGAACCTTTCTTAAAAGGGCATGGATATTGGAATTCCATCCAATGTCAATTTCCATTGATTTTCTATTGTCTATCACATCATGGCTTTCAAGATCTGGCTCCACTCATATCTGACAAGCTTCTGAAATTATGTCCAAATGTATCAATATCAAAATAGTTGTTTATCTCATTAATTGTTGTTTTTGAAGATTCAATCTGCTTCTCTTGATCAAATTTTGGATCAACAAATTCCTTTTTAGCATTTATTCCCTCTTGGTTGAATCCAATTCTATCTTGTATGTGTCCTCTTCATCATCGATAATAATAAGTTCCTTCTTGAGAGTAGGCCTACTCTCAGGACATAACTTATTATTATTGACGATGATGACGAGGACATAGAAGATAGAATTGGATTCAACCAGGTGGGGATAAATGCAAATAAGGAAGATGTTGATCCTAAAGATGATCAAGAGAATCAAACTGAGTCCTTAAAAACCACAGTTAATGAGACAAACAACAATGTGGCGCTTGATAAATTTGAACAGACATTCAGGACTGAAACATTTCCCTATAAAGGCTTAGAAGCTTGTCAGATATCAGAGGAGCTAGATCTTGAAAGCCATGGTATGACAGACAGCAGCAAATCAATGGAAATTGACATTTGATTGAATTCAATGTCTAATTTTCAATAAAACTGAAAAGTTCTTGATTAGTTTTGTGGAAATTATTACAAAAGGCATAAATGTTTCCTTTTCTTTTAGTTGTTTTTAGGAAGGATGATTAGGAATTTGATTTTATGCCATGCTGCAATTTTATGTTATCTATTAATGAATTCCTTGTAGAATAGAAAGAGATGAGGATATACATGCAGAGATTGCATAGAATAGAAGTAGTAAACTTATTCTACTCTAGCTAGGGACTCATGGCAACTTGTTTGTTAGACCAAGTGCAATGGGTGTTGATTGCTATGTTGAATGAGAGCTTCAACACAAATGATTGGTCTAATGGTGCTGTTGAAATGATGTTGAAGAAAGAGAAGTTGAAGATATTCAACCATGTTGAAACTCTGCCGACTGAGACACGTGGCGTGTGCTGGTTGGCTAAATCCATAGTGTTTGCTTTAATAATTTTCAGTATTGTCTAGTCCCTCGTGACTTTTGGCTTTAATGTATGAGTTATTGTGTTTGAATATGTACCACCCAATTTGAATGTAGTCCTTATATGATAATTAAATGTATTCCATAACTTATTTCGAATCCGTCAATGTCCACCACACAATGTACTTATATATAGGGACTCGTATCTACTTCCAATATCACAACTCTCATTCAATACTTCCAATATCACAACTCTCTTTCAATCTACTTCCAATATCACAACTCTCTTTCAATCTACTTCTAAATATCACAAAAATCTCTCTAATACTCTACTTCCAAAAAACTATCAATGGATCCTTTTGATATCGAAGCCTACTTCCGAAACCGTGCTATTGAAGACACTTATATCGTCAACCGATTTATTGAGTGTCGAAAAAAATAGAGGAAGATAGTACATCTCGTACTGGAAAATATTTAAAAAGAGATCATGCAGCGGCAAATCAAAGGCAAATTGACGACTACTTTGCCAATGAGCCTACATTTGACGATGCAATGTTTCGTCGTCGGTACCGGATGCAAAAACACATTTTCCTTCGAATCATTGGAGACCTTTCAAGTAGTGATAACTACTTCACCCAACGAGTTGATGCAGCCAATAAAGAAGGTATATCACCCTTAGGAAAATGTACGACAACAATGCGAATGTTAGCATATGGTGTGGCAGCAGATACGGTCGATGAATACATCAAAATAGGAGGTACTACAGCATTGGAGTGCTTGCGTAGATTCTGTAAATGAATCATACAATTGTATGAGCAACAGTACCTGAGAGCACCAACCCAAGATGACCTGCAAATAATACTACATGTTGGTGAAATGCGGGGGTTCCTAGGGATGATCGGGAGTATTGACTGCATGCAGTGGGAGTGGAAAAATTGTCCTAAAGCATGGGAAGGTCAATTTACCAAGGGGGATAAGGGAACCACCACAGTTATTCTTGAAGCAGTTGCTTCTCATGATCTATGGATCTGGCATGCCTTTTTTGGATGTCCGGGAACGTTGAACGATATAAACGTTCTAGACCGGCCACCAGTGTTTGATGATGTCGAACAGGGAAAAGCTCCAAAGGTTAATTTCGTTGTGAACCAACGTCCCTATAATATGGCATACTATCTAGCAGATGGTATCTACCCTTCTTATCCAACTTTCGTCAAATCGATTAGACTTCCTCAAAGTGAACCCGATAAGTTATTCGCACAAGTTCAGGAGGGATGTCGGAAGGACATCGAAGGTGCATTTGGAGTGCTTCAAGCTCGATTTAAAATCATCCGTGAACCAGCTCGCTTGTGGGACATAGAAGATTTGGGTATCATCATGAGGTCATGCATCATATTACATAATATGATTGTTGAGGATGAACGAGATACATATGCTCAACGTTGGACTGATTTTGAGCAATCTGAGGGAAGTGGATCTAGTACACCGCACCCATACTCGACCGAGGTGTTACCCGCTTTTGCAAATCACGTGCGTACAAGATCCGAGTTGCGTGATACAAATGTTCATCACGAATTGCAAGCAGATCTAGTGAAGCGCATATGGACAAAGTTTGGAATGTTTCGTGATTGAAGATGATTTGTATCGTACTAAATAAATTATTTGTGTGTTGTGTGCTTAGTTTATTGTTTTGCATTTTAAGTAATTTGTGTGCCGCGTGCTTAGTTTGGTGTTGTATTGCATTTTAAGTTAAGAAAATAAAAATAAATTATTTAAATACATTTTGTTTTTACAAAAAAAAAATTAAAAATTAAGCGTTTTTTAATTTAATTATAAACGATAATTGTATTTTTATGTAATTATAAAAACAAAAATATAAAATTAAATAAGAATAAGAAAAAAAAAAGATGGTGGGGTAGGGTGTTGAATGAAAAAACCATTGGAGTGGATAAAATTGAATGGATGTTTAATTAAGAGAGATAAAATGATGTGGAGTGTTGTGAATTGAAAAAGTGGGTGTTGTGGGTTGTTGAAGATTTGTGACCATTGTACATGGTCTTAGTCTTGAACTTTGAAGCATGAAATTCCGACCCGTGTGATTACATTTGATTTATATCACTTTTTCAAATTATTATCGGTGTGACTTGTTAATGTCTTGTCCGATGTTCGTGTATGTGTCGGTGTTTCATAGATCAAAATGCAACTCATGAAACACAAGGTGCATGAAGGAGATTTTGAAAAGTTCAAACAAGATTTATTTTTATCTAAAAGTTCTGACAAGATATCAATATAAGATATAAATCCTACAACAATATGTTTATTTTTCTTCCTTTTGGAGATACATGGAGTGAACAAAGCTCCTTCATCTTGTGCAGTATTACGTTCATGGTCTTGTGCTTCAAATTCTTCCTCCTCTTCTAGAAGGTAAGGTGTTAGCATTTTTGGATTGACTTGAGAGCTTAGAAATAGGTATTACAACATGAGCAACATCTCCTTGTTGTAAAATTAGGCATAAAATTATCTCTATAAATAATAATCAATATATAAGTAAAAGAATCAATAAAATATAAACAAAAAGAAAGATCAATAAACTTATCTTTTTTGAGATTGTTGTTGAATTAGATCACCGTCAACAACTCTATCAGCATCTTTGGCAACCAAATCAAACCCGCTACCGAATCAACTATCAAGATATGTGGAACGAACAAACAGTGAGGTAGTCTGATACGTGTTGATCGCACTATCTTAAGGATTTTTCGCGTAATTATACGCTAATCCCCATGATTTAACAGACCCTTCTTGATATAAAATCAAGGATGCAAAACTAGCAAAAAAATATATTTTCAGGAAGATGATAGCCCAGAGTTGTGTTATAAACTCATAGAAAGAGCATTTTTATATAGGTAGTGCACAAGTTTTCATATATATATATATATATATATATATGAAAAATGGTGTTAAAAATTGTTTTATCTTAGTTCGGTGTCTAATTATACGAGGGGGGGCTTTTCTATGTGCTTCATGTCTAACAAAAACCGTCCTTTATCATTGATAAAAACAGTATTAATGCCAATTAAAATTGACAGTTATGAAAAAAATGGAATTACAACATAGAAATAAGACCAAGTCAAACCTTATAATTAAAATATAATTTTAATTTTTTATTAAAATATTTTTCTATATTTCTCAATTAAAAATAAAGGACACAAAATATTTAAAACTTTTGAAATAAACTCAAAATTTTCGACACTCCTTAACATTGTGACCTAACTTGAGCCCTAGAGTAGAGTTCCTGCGAAGGAGGGAAATCCTTCTGACAAACGAGAGGATTAACTAGCAGCTGGGATTTTAATACATGTTCAAACATGCAACCAAAAAAAAATAGGCATGTTCAAAATATTGAACTATATAAATGATTATACTTGCTAAAATTCACGAGTAAAAATATTTCAAGTATATACATCATCCGGTTACTATTATAAGCAAAACTTTGCATTTTACATTCATTCAATAAATGATGTATATGATCATTATTATTGACAACATACATTATTAATTGAATGGATCTAAAATACAATGTTTTGCTTATAATACACTTAGATGAGATGATACAAGTTTATTTTAGTTTAACCAATGTCTCAAGTTGAATCCAAGTTTAGATACGCAACAATATTAAAACTCTTGTCACCCATTTGGATCCATAATAGTCGAAGAATTAATCTCTACAGTTTGAACAAAAATACCAGATTTTAAAAAAATATCCTTCAATCCACTAAAAAAAAATAGCCTTCTCTCACAAAATATTATCCTTTTCTCCCACAATTTTCCTCATTTTCTTGTTTAAGATATAAAAAAAAACTTTCCAACTTCCCCTCTTTCTTGTTCGCTTCTTCTTGCATTACTCTTCACTCAATTCTCATTGGCCTATCTTCCTTCATTAGCATTGATAGAGAATTATGCAAAGAAAAAAACCATCCATGAAGGCATTGGAGGAATTGTGAGTGTTCTTTTTTACTTGTGTTTTCCAACAATGTAAACAAACTTCTTGAATTCATTGTTGGAAACGCAAGGAAAAAAGAAAAACACTCATAATTCCTCTATTATCTCGATCAATGGTTTTTCTTAGAGTAAATGTCCATCAATGCTAATGAAGGAAGAGAGGCCAATGGTAATTGAGAACAGTAGCGCAAGAAAAAGGGAACAAGAAACGGGGGGGAAAATTTGAGAGTGTTTTTTTATGTAAAAAACAAGAATGAAAATGAGGAAAATAGTAGGGAAAAAAAAGAGCAGTATATTGTGAAGATAAGACTTTTTTTTTACAAGAATATATTTTTCTTTAAGACTTGTTATTTTTGTCCGAGAGGTTAATCCTTTGAGTTTTGTGGACCTAAATGGACTCCAAGATTATTAATATAGTTACACGTTCAAGCTTAGGTTCGAACTACAGATTATAGTTAGATTAAAAGAGACTCATGTCATCTCATTTAAGTGTTTTTATTAGACTATTATCGTTTTTCTAATTATAAAATATTCTTAAATTACAGATGAACTATATTATTATCCTTACATTTTTTTGACAAAAATTATTATCCTGTAAATATTATTTTTCTTAAATTAATACTACACATTTAGGTTTGCTAGTGGTGTTGAATTGGCATACTCACAAGGTCTCAGGTTTGAATCCACATGTGCCAATTTCGATGTGATAAGTTTGCACAAAGATCTGTGCTGATTTTAAATGACCCCTACAAATGAATGATGGGATTGAACCCCTCAAATTATTTGGTCCTTGGCCGGATACAAAGTTTAAAAAAAATATTAATATTACACAAACACAGTGAAATATTAGGTTTGATAGAAAATAATATATAAATTATATTTAAATTTAATATTTGTTTATTACTGAGTGGAAATAATTGATTACATTTGAAATATATGAAGCAATGAAATTAGATCGATGTAAGAAACTTACACATATCATGTTATTGGTAGTTGTTTCTTTGAAGTAGTTGTTGTTGCTTGTGATGCAGCAAATTGAGTTTGCCTAGTATGATCCATAGAAGAGTATTCTCATGACTATTATTACGGAGCATGTTGTTTTGATATGTCGTATTTTTTCACTTGTCTCTGTATAATAAAACTATAAAAGATTCACAAAAAAATTATATTGTATTTTATTGTTTGTTTTAGCGGCCCACCTTAAACTTTTTTTTCTGGCTCCGGCACCAACAACAATGCCTTAAAATATATTAAAACAAAGGGAAACCCAAAAAAAGAAAAAAGAGGAGGGACATAAAGTCAAAACCATCGATACATATTAGTGAACCTAAATTAAGGAAGAGCTAATCTATTTCTAGTGTGATCTTCCTTAATTTGCAAAGGTAATTCATTCCACTAGATGAAATCAGACTGAGCTAAGCCAAGATTAACAAGTTTGTCTGCACAATGATTCCCTTATCTAAATATACGAGTTAGTATAAAAGTTATAGAAGCACATAATAATTTACAGTTCTCCCATCTATTCAATAAATGCCAAGGAATTATCTTGGGAGTTTTCAAAGCCCAAGTAAGCAGCATAGAATCTGTTTGAAGGCATAGAGGATGCCAACCTTTATCATAGGAAGTCCCAATAGCAATCGTTGCAACAGTAATTTCAGCTTCAAGAGCATTTGATATACCCTGATGAAGAGCAAAAGCACCTAAACAGTCAATATTACATTTGGACCAATAAGGAAAAGGAGGTTGCCATATGATTTATTTGATGAAGGGGGGTTTTGGATGCTTGACGTTAACACCAAAAGCCTTTAGAATCACAAAATCTTTAATTGAAGAGTTGGCAGATAGAGAGGTGCAGTTTTCAGATAGAGGGGTATAGCAGAAATATGTCATTAATGGCTGTTTTTGGATTGCCATTCAAATTTGAAAATTTACTGATTTGGTAATACCAGATCACACGTTAAAACAGTTTGGATGGTTGCTTTTTGACATCCAATATTTCCTAAAAACATATGGAAATGACCAAAAAAACTCAGCCACAGTTAACTACCGTCGGTTTTTAGTTATAAGTCAGCGATGGTTAACTACCGCTGGATGCATTTAAGTATTTTACATGTATTTTTAAGAATGTTTTTTATGTTAGAAAAGCAATTTTCAGCTGCTTGTGATAACAGCTAAAATGGTGAACTTACACTGAGGTGACCAGTTTCTGATAGTTTGTGATAACAACTCAAGAATTTCTTGCTGCACTGAGGCTCTGTTGCTAGTTATATATGACTGTTCCGATAGGTAAAATATAGTATAGCTCTTTAAATTTGTTGAATACTTTATAACTCAACAAAGACTATATTAATTGCCCTTAAATATTTATCAAATTTAAAGCATAAACCAAAACAAATTTTAATACTTTTAAAATATTCTATTATTATAATGTAAATTAATATTAAACATAATAATATCCCTCTATTTTAATACATGTTCAAACATGTAACAAAAAAAAACGCATGTTCAAACATTGAACAATATAAATGATTATACTTGTTAAAATTCATGAATAAAAATATTTTATGTACTATTATAATAAACTTGTTCAACGTAGGATATATAATAACTTGTCAAAAAGAAATACGCAGGGATAATAATATAGTTAATCTATATTTTAAGAATTTTTTTAACTAAAAAACGACTAATCTAGTCAAGAGAACTTAGATAAGATGATGCACATTTCTTTAGTTTAACCAATGTCTTTGAACCCAAGCTTAGATATGCAACAATATTATAATTGTTGTCAACCATTTGGATCAGCCATAATAGTCGAAGGATTAATCTTTGCCGATTGAACAAAAATACCAGGTTTTCCAAAAATTGTTTTTAATCTATGAAAAATATAGTCTTCTCTCACAAAAAATATTATCCTTTTCTCCAACTATTTTCCTCATTTTCTTGGTTTATATAAAAAAATAAACTCTCCAACTTCCCATGTTTCTTGTTTGCTTCTTCTTGCACTACTCTTCTAAATTCTCATTGGTCTATCTTCCTTCATTAGCACCGATGGAGAATTATGCAAAGAAAACACCATCAATGAAGACATTAGAGGAACGGTAAGTGTTCATCTCTCTTCCTTGCGTTTTCCAACAATGTAAACAAATTTCTTGAATACATTGTTGGAAAACGCAAGAAAGAAAGATGAGCACTCATAATTCCTCCGATGCCTCTATCGATGGTTTTTTCTTGGAGTAAACCTCCATCAATGCTAATGAAGAAAGAGATATCAATGAGAATTGAGAAAAGTAGTGCAAGAAAAAAGGGAACAAGAAACATGAGAAAGTTGAAGAGTATTTTTTATATAAAACAAGAAAATGAGAAAAATTGTTGGAGAAAAGGATATATTTTGTGTGAGAAAATGTTGTTTTTTTAATAGATTGAAGGCTATTTTTTTAAAACCTGGTATTTTTTTTTCAAAAGGCGGAGATTAATCCTTTGACTACTATGGATCTAAATGGGTAACAAGAGTTTTAATATTGTTACATGTTCAAGCTTAGGTTCAAACTACATACAATGGTTAAATAAAAAGAGACTCATGTCGTCTTATTTAAGCACTTTCAATTAAACTATTATTTTTTTAATTATAAAAAAGTCTTAAATCACAGATGAAGTATATTATTATCCTTGCATTTTTTTCTGACAATAATTATTATCCTACGTTGAACAAGTTTATTATAATACATACTTAAAATATTTTTATTCATGAATTCGAGTAAGTATAATCATTTATATAGGTCAATGTTTGAACATGTATTTTTTTGTTACATGTTTGAATATGTATTATAATAGGGAGATATGATTATGGTTAATACTAATTATATTAAGATAAGAGGATATTTTAAAAGTATAAAAAAAATCTTTCATTATATTTTAAATTTGATAAATAAGGGTAATTAATATAGTCTTTGTTGAGTTATACAATATTCAATAAGTTTAAAGAGATATATTATATTTTACCTAATGTCACAATAATATAAAAACTTTTAATGAAAAAATACATATTATACTGATTTTTTTGTTAGAACTCTTAATAATAACTCATTTGTATAAAAAAAATAAAAAATGTTTCTTAGTATTCCTTTAGCTCTTAATGTTTATGATAACTTGTCACCTATACTTCAACTATTCATTTAGTTTTTGGATTTTAATAAGAGAGAAATAAGAATATGACTTAAATTTATCTTAAATGTCAATGAACATCATTTATAATATTGACTTTGGAGAAAAAATTTAATTCCATATTTTCACCTCTCCCATGGTAAGAATCATGTGTTATCTCTTACTATCCGATTCGTTGTTTCCAACTCCCAAGCATGTTTTCTACATCATTGTTGGTTTGTGAATTAAGTGATTGTAGGAGTGGGTTATAGTTTAGATCAGTCTGAATAACACAATAAAAGAAATTATTTGATCTGATCCAATTGAATGTAGATTATTTGGATCAGTTTTTGTATAATCAAAATACAATTGTAAATAGTTTTTTATTAATGTTAATATTACACATTTGGACTGGCTTAGTGGTTTTGGATTGACCTACTCTCAAGATCTCATGTTTGAATCCCCTTGGTGCTAATTTTGATGGTAAAAGTCAACACAAATGTGTGTTGGCTTTAAATGATCCCCCGTAAGTGAATAATGAGATTGAACCCCTCTGATTAGTCCGTCCTTAGACAGGATATCGAATTTTAAAAATAAATAATATTAATAGTACACAAACACGGTTAAATATTACATTTGATAGAGAATAATATATAAAACATATTAGAATTTAATATTTGTATATTACGAAATAAAAATGATTGATTATATTTAAAATATATGAAGTAATAAAATATAGATAGATGGAAGAAACTTACGCAGATCGTGTTATTGGTGGTTGTTTCTTTGAACATATCGTGTCATTCTTTGAAACAGTTGTTGTTGCTCAATACGCACCAAGACTGCCAAAACAATTGAGATAAAAATCATTCGATTGAAAATACAAATCATGCAAGGTTCTGTTCGGTTTGAATAACAATTTAAAAGAAATTATTTGATCTAATCCTATTGAATGCAAAATTATTTGGATCAGTTTTTGTATATTCAAAATACAATTGTAAATAATTTTTTATTAATATTAATATTACTCATTTGGGTTGGCCTAGTGGTTTTAGATTGACCTACTCTTAAGATTTTATGTTTGAATTCCCTTGGTGCCAATTCTGATGGGAAAAGTCATCATTGATCTATGTGATGGTTTTGAATGATCCTTGCAAATGAACAATAAGATTAAACCCCTTTAATTAGTTTGTGTTTGGTCCGGATATCAAGTTTTAAAAATAAATATGATTAATATTACACAAACACAATGAAATATTGGGTTTGATAGAAAATAATATATAAAATATATTAGAACTTAATATTTGTATACTACATAATGAAAATGATTGATTATGTTGAAAATATATGAAGTGGAAGAAACTTACATAGATCGAACTAACCGGTGGTTGTTTGTTTGAACATATTGCGTCATTCATTGAAGCAGTTGGTGTTGCTCGAGATACACCAAATTGAGTTTTCCTAGTATGATCCAGACAAGAGTATTCGTACGAGTCACGACTATTATTATTGAGCATGTTGTTTTGATATGTCGTATTCGCACGAGTCACGACTATTTAACATACATAAAAATTATGGTAAATTTAAAACTATATTAAAATTATTATAAATTAAATACATTTTGTTAATTTTAGGGGTAGAGGGTATTAACCAAGGCACTTATGTTGTTGGTTCAAAACTATTTTCAAATCCATTTTAAAAATGATGGTCAATTCAAACCATCTAGAAGGACTCTCTTAAGGAATAATTCTGGAAAAACATTAAATAGATAATTGCATTGAATATTTTATAAATTTAATCATGCTAAATTGTAATACTAGTTTTGTTTAATCAATGTACCAAAAAATAAAGTATTAGTTTGATTCAATGTATCAAAGAAAAATACAGTAATAGTTGAAGTATTTTTTGAAAAGGATAAATATTTCATTCAAGTTTATCCTATGATATTATGGTGTTATTTGTGGGATTTCTTTCTTTTTGTGTGGGAAAAATGAATTTTATAAGTTTTTAAAAAATCTAATAATTTAATTCAACCATAACTTTATTTTTATTATTAAGTTTTAACGTAAAAATTAAAATCTTAAACTTTATAGAAATACTTTTTTTTTTACAAACATTGTATAGAAATACATAAAGTTTGGCAAGGAAATGGCTCAAATCTCCTGCAAGACCTGAGAAACAACTGGACTGGACGACAAAAAGCTACGGTCCCAGTAACTCAAGGAGCCTAAGAAACCTAAAACTGGATGGCATTAAGCCATAATACTGGAAACTCCCAAAGCCTCGCAAGGATACTTCCAAAATCTGGCAAGGCCTTTAAAAACTCAAAGCCATAACATCAGACAATGTATCCAACCTCTAAGGCGGACTTCGAAAGAGAGAGCTTCTATCAAGCTACAATCTGACTCCCGCAACCTAAAGCTTGGGGGGTTACTTTTCAGATTGGCCTAAAGCCCAATCTAGACCCTCTAGGGTCTGACACAAGTCCATTAAGCAAGTAAACCCATACCATGCACATGCCCTAAAATCCACTTGATTACAGTACGTGACGAGGGTTGCTCATGAGGTTTGGGAGTTACCCAAGGGTGAGAGTTACTCACGTTTGTACCTGCATGTACGATTGTCATGATAAAATGATGTTGTTGTGAATTGTTGGTAAAATATGATTATATGTTATGATTGTTGTTGAATGATGTTATTGATGATAATTCATGCCTTGGGTGTTGCTAGTTGTGTTGTTGTGATTCAAGTTGTGGTGTTTTATGAGTTTTTGGTGAAATGGGTCTAAAATGAAGAAGTTGATTTTGATGAAATTAAATGAGTTGATAAAGTGGTTAGAATGAATTGAGATGATAGAATTTCTGCTTTTGATCACTTTGTTTTAGAGAGAAATCGTTTGGGAGAAAAATCGAGTTTTAAGTAAAAGTCGTTTTTAAGTACTTTTATGAATAAGTCATTTTGGGGCCTTAAAATAAGTTATACCACCAAAATAGGCTAGGTTAATTCTCATTCTAATTGGACCTCAAAACTCTTACATCTAATTTCTAAAAAGTTACTATTCATTAATTCGTCAAACACCGAATAATTACCGTCTCTAAATAATTACCTCAATTCACTAGTAACTTAGTAAAATAACTATTCTTACTAAAACATCAAAAATAACCTTCTTAACGAAATTACTAATTTACCCTTACTCACCAAATGACCAAAATACCCTTAGCCTCCAAAATGACTAAAATACCCTTCTAGGCTAAAAATCCACTAATTCCCACACAATTATACACATAAGAAAATTAAGCACATATAAACACACACAAACATATATAAATAATGAATAAAATAATCCTAGCTAAAAACGGGCTGTTACAATCACCTCAACTCAACTGAATCAAGCAAACCACGGATAGGCTGGTGGCTCAGACCCAGTAAACGGCGGATCTAACAAGCTCAACTATCCTTTTCGATCCAACAGAATCTCACACACACACACACACATATATATATATATATATATATATATATATATATATATATTATTGTATGCTATAATTTGATTAATTTTTTAATATCTATACTATTTAAAATAATTTAAATTGACTTTCAATATTCAATTTAAATCTTTTTTATTTTGAAAAAGTTATAACAAAAACAAAAGAGTTCAAGTAAAATAGGTAGTTAGTTTTCAAATTTGAATTTAAATTTAATACTTTTTTAGGTAAGCCAGGAGAAAGGAAATGCCTTAGGAGAAAACAATGACATATCAACTAGGTTGGCATCCCGCAAAACCTCCGTCCTAAGCCGCCAAACTCAAAAAAGATTTTATTAAAAAAAGGAGAATAGGCCAAAACCCTCCAAAGCTGAAAATACATAAAGAAAAAAAAATAAAGGAGAAGCAGACTATGAAAATATTCCTCCAACCATTTTGCGCCACAAATTCAATGGCAAAAATGAACCCATTAATCTCAGAATGAAAACATAAGAAATGCCAAGATTACAAGTAAAGGCCCCAACAAAGGTCCCTAGGTGATCCCTGAATAACCTACCACGGGAAGCGTGCCCTCCGATAACTGAACCATTAGTATTGACCTTTAGCCAAGGAGGAGAGGGAGCCTTCCACAACACCATAACTATTTCCTTGACCCTCCAGTTATGGGGGGAAACCGAAAATGAGTCAAGAAAACTAAAGTCTAAAGTCAAACAATTACTTGTCGAGGAGTTACCACTCATATCCACCAAAGAGTGTATGCACACCTTGGCCGCGTGAATCATCACCTTGCTCACAAAGAAGTGTAATGTGTTACGAGATAACCAAATAGTATGCAAAGTACGCACCACCACAGTCATAAACATGTCAGAAGCCTGAGAAGAATCACGAAGTGAAATACAAGAAAGAAGAGAGAGAACCGTGGAGAGGTCCAATACACAAATAAGTTTGCCACCAAGTCAATTCCAAAGCTCTACAACAAAGGGACACCTTAAGAATAAATGCTCGGATGTTTCGTCCGATTTCAAGCAAAAGGAGCAATCTGAAACAATAATACAACCCCAGTTTTGAAGATTTTCATCCGTTGGTATTTTACCAAGCATAAGCCGCCAAAAAATAAAGGAGTGGGAGGGTGGTATACAAGACTTCTAAAGGCGCTCCGCACAAGGAAGCAAAACATCAACCAGCCTAAGGAAGGAAAATGCATGCTTAGTTGTTAACTTACCATCAACGGACTAATGCCAAACCAGAGTATCATGGAGATGGGTACTCGGCAAAACAATAAGCTCCAAGCGATTAGTCACTTCAGGGATGGACTCTAGAGCTGTAGGGAGGCTCCAACCACCATCAACTATCACATCCGACACCTTGCCGGTAAAAGCCACATGAAATGGAGGGTCAATGTGAAAGAGCATATAAAGCATAAAGCCACATTAAAAAAGAATTGAGTTGATAAGAATGAAACATAAATAATAAAAAGGCATCCTAAATATCTTATATTTCTTTTATATATTTTCCCTACGATCATCTATAATATATATATATATATATATATATATATATATATATATATATAACATTAGAGATTTTGGGCTATCTTTTTTATTATTTCAAATATACTCTTAGACAAATATAATTATATTATTTTGTTGATAGTTTGTTATAAAAAGATGAAGTAGTTTGTTGGGTTTGTTATAATTTGAAATTTACAAAGATCAATCTCTATACTTTTAATCAAAAACAAAATTTCATAAACAAACATCATTCATAACTAGCGACAAGATGGACACTCATGTGTCTGTCTTTCCGCTCTTTTTAATGCACCAGCGTTTGAAAATTATTTACGGTAATTTTTTTATGAAATCTTGATTTTGATTAAAAGTAAAAATATAAATGTTTGTTGCATTCAAATTATAACAAACTAAACTAACCATTTTTATCTATTTCAAGGATACCAACAATATAACAAAAAAATACAATCTTAATTATCATATTTGTAACGACATCAACAACAATCGTTTTTATAGAAAAAATTTATTTAAGGGTATAATTGAGATAATGAAAAAGTCAGCCCAAAATCTTTTTTTTTTTTGAGTAAAAAATCTCATATTTTCTGTGTAAAGTAAGTAATAGATATGTCAATATAGTTTGTTACACTTTTTAAAAATAAAAGAAAGAAAAAATTGAACATATAATCATATCTTGTTTTTACACTTTTATTTTAGAGAATGATATTGGAACAACCATTTTATTACAACTTTTGTGATAACTTTCTCTCTCATACTCACATTACATTTTTACTTTCTCCCTATGTTACTTTAATTTTCGTGCCAATACATACTTTTCTGTGTAAAAACATGGTTGTCTATTTGGTTGTCAAACAAATAGATGTTCAAATAACACTACTCTTTATTTTAATATTTGAATTTTCTCTTATCTATTTATTATATGTGCTATTTATATTGAAAGTTAAAGGTAATTTTGAAAAGAGAAAAAGTAGAACCAAAACATGTTATTTTCTTTTTATATAGTATAGAAGATTCACAAGTGTTAGTGGAATAAAAATATCGGTGTATGTCTTTTTGCTAGTTATTATAAGGAAAACATCACTTTTTAAGATCATTAAAAAAAATATCATTGAACAACATATGTATCTGATCTATATAGATGATACATCAGTTATTCAATCAATTTAAAAAGTATATTTTTACTTATAGAATAGATTTATTATTCAAGTTTTTTTTTTATATATAGAAAAAAGATTAAGTTACCTGCAAGTTTGACTTGGAACCAATGAAAAACATTCTTAATTCATTTGTTATTATCATTGATATCCTTGACCTTTGGACAAGAGAACCACAATAATAAACCTTAACTTATATTCAAAAGTGACCAAACCAATAACTATAGCAGCGGTTTCAAAAGCTGTTTAAATCCAATAAACTTTCCTAACCGTTATGATCATTTGTTACTAAAAACCAAAGATTTGATATAAACTCTCAACCGTTTGATTTTGATTACCTCATTTTCAGTTGGTCAAAATCATATAATGGACCCCACGAATATGATTCCAAGAGGCAACAGAATCAACCTTCTTCTTCCACAACTCTCTACTTCTCTTTCTCACCATTCATCTTCACTTTGAGTCACACCAAAGCCACTTGGATTCCACAAAAAAAATATTGATATTTTTTTATAAGGGTTATTTTTTTGGGTCCTCAATAAATTTTTATTGTTTATCATCTTCTTTATCTTTTGGAACTTGTGGGCTGTGTTATATTGATATATACTATAATATATAATATACCTTGGAGCTTTTTTATTTTTTCTTCATCTTCTTTGTTTTAGTTTCTTGTGTTTGTTTTTTGTCCTAAAAAGATTGGTTTTGTAAAGTGGGGGTGTTGGAATTTTTATGATGAGTTCAAGCAACAATTTGGTTACTACAATTATTGGATTTGGATTGAGTGCAACTTTCATTGTATTTGTATGTACAAGAATAATTTGTGGAAGATTTAGAGAAAGGCATGTGGGATCACGTACTATATATGAGATGGAATCAAGACCAGATATTGAACGGGTAAATTTCAACTTTGACTTATTTTTCTTGTTCACTCTTGCTATGAGTTGACTTTTTGTTTGTTAACATGATTGCATAATTATAAAGTCAATTAATTGATATTGTACTGTTACTTTATTTTGTTTAAAAAAATTGTTTTTTCTGGATTTTTGTTCTTATTTTCTGAACTTAGCAATAATGGAGGAAAAAGGGTGGAAAATGAAATATATGATGAAATTTGTTTGAGGATGTAATGGGTGTTATGTTATGTGATTAATTTGAATGTGTATATGTATTATTTGCCTATTAATATAATGTTTCTTGTTAAGATGACTTATATGTGATGCTTGAGTATTAATTTGGCTCAATGAGTTTTTTTTTTTTTTTTTTTTTGCTGTTTATGTCATAGTGTAACTGTTCAAGTTGGATGGTTCAGATATTAATTTTTGCATTGTTTACATGATAGCCAGAATATCATGGTAATGACCCTGAACCTGCATTTGTTGCTGCAATCCCTACTTTACATTTCAATCAAGAGGCTTTTAGTCATCTTCAGTGTACACAGTAAGTATAGTCTCTAATTTGCATATCTTATATATTGACTGCAACTTCCATCTTAAAAGCCATTTTTTGAGAATTATTTATTTTAATTAAATCTTATTTGAAACAGGCATTTTCTAAGTAACAACTTTTAGAGTAAAATTTGTCAAAAAAATAAAAACTTTTAGGGTAAACAATCATTTTGGTTCTTGAATATGTTAAACACTATCATTATAATCATTGAATGTGTCAAAATTGCAAAAATATTCATGAATGAGTCTTTCCTTAACATGTTTGGTCATCGAATGTGTCTTTTATTAGTTAGTTTGACTCTCGAATGTGTCTTTCGTTAGTCAACTCGGTTCATAAAATTACTAACAAATTACCCACACCAATTTTATTTATTTATGCTGTTTTTATTATCCTCCAATCTAAATTCAACACATGGATTTGTTAATCTAAATATAAACATTGGCAGCATATCTTATGCTTTGATCATTGGTTCTCAATGCAATTTTCTAAAAAAAATAATCTAATAAGATAAGAACTATTCCAAATTTAGCAATTTTTGTTATTGCACAAACAACACCAAAATTTTGTTTTTTTTTCTAAATTTTAGTTTGGTTTTTACAGGTGTGTGATATGTTTGGGAGAGTACAAAGAAAAAGAAATATTGCGCATAATACCTTATTGTGGACACACTTTTCATCTTTCTTGCATTGATATGTGGCTAAGAAAACAATCCACGTGTCCTGTATGTCGTTTGACATTACATAATGTTTGTGAAGAAAAACATGTGAGACCTGTGACATTCACCATAAGACAATCTCTTGATGAATCAAATACTTCTGAAGAGAATGAGAGACAAGTTGAAGCTAATGCAACAAGAGAAACAGAATCAAGCTAAAGTTGATGATATAGGGTAGAAATAGATTATAAAGAAGTTTTTGTTGTATATTCTTGATCTCTTTCCTCAAGGGAATGGAGATTATTAGACACACTATTTGATTACATTACATGATGAAATTTTTGTGGATTTTACTAAATAATTTGGTTTCACTTATGTTTTTAAGTGATTATTTAGTGAAATCCACATGAAATATATTGAATGCTAACTAGTATGTGTGTGTCTATATTGCAAAAAAGTGTCTTGATACTAGGGATGTCAACATACATATGTAATAGGTGATCTTCACATTCTATAGACTATCTTATTTAAAAGTTTGTGGAGGGTGAATTTTTCTCCATAGAGATGGGGATGACAGAGAAAGTTTTCTGACGATAGTGGAGAGATGGGGCAGAGATCATACCCCAACTTCAAAATAAGTTAGATGTTTGAGGTTCGAACCTCGGCCCTTACATATAACAATGCATGTCCCTGCCAATTGAGTTATACTCATGGGGACAAATTTTGCTAAAATTTATATTTGTATATGCAAACATATATATTATATTTATTTTTCTTTCCATATAATGTGTGTACAAATTTCTTTTAAAATGTAATTTTACAATTGAGTCTACGGCGGTACAATTGAGTCTAGTAGAAAATAAAAAATTTGCGAACAGTATTCATTCACATATAAAATAATATAATGATAATAAAATTATAATCTCTTTCAAAAAAATTATAATGAATTTAATGTAACAAATTAGAAGGCTCACTCCTTCAAAAATAAAATAAAATTAGAAGGCTGACAAATGTCGTCAATGTCAACCATAGGAAATCAGTCCAAGTGGAAAGAGTTCAAATCTTTTTAATCAAAGATATTTAGTTTTCAATCTCTAGTGCTTGTGAATGTGAATGGAACAAATTCTATTGAAAGAGGTTTCCATTGTACCTCACACTATCTCGAGAAAGGTTGCTTTGTCCTCTTTTAAATTCTCTGCTTCTTTGTCATATTTCAACATCAATGTTTAAATATGGTAAAGGAATAATCTAAACATTCAAATATATGTCACAAAATGAGAATATAGCATTGGTTGAAGTTATAGTTGAAACTTTAATTTTGATTAAAGGAGTTGGAGGAAAGTTAACTTTTTTATAGCTTTTGATTAATGTGAAGTTGGAATAATTTTTTATGACATAAATTAATTAAAGAGATGTGCATAATATTTAAAAAAATTGACGATTGTTTATTATGAGAGAGAGTGCAAAAAAAATAAGGAATTTGTTGAAGAAAAAAATAGTAACTATAACAAATGTATGTTATGAGAGAAAGATAACATAATAAATTTATTAGAAAGAGAAAGTGTGTGCAAAAAAATTGAAATATATTGGTGGATTAAAATGAAGGTATAATCTTGACAAAAAAAATGAGGGTATAATAGAAAAAAAAAGTGTAAAAAATATACTTCGCTATTTTATTGTTAATATTCTAAACCGACACTTAAAAAAGAACGAAGGAAATAGTTAATTTAATTCATTTAACTTCTAAAATAAAACTTCTTACATGATCATAATTTTTGGACAGGTAGTTGAGCGCAACACCGAAAATTTATTATTTAATTATTTTAAAAATACATACTACTTGATTTGATTTTTTTTTTTATAAAAGATAAATGAATCAACTAAAATTGATGTATTAGTTTATCTATTATATCATATACATTAACTTTTGTCAATCCATTTATCTTTTATAAGAAAGATAGGATATAATATTTGGCAAATTCTTTGATACATCTAAAATATTTGAGTGTACCAGTACACCAAATCTTTAAAATTGATAGTTAAATAAGTTATGTTTTGAAGAAAAATATATTTTTTATCATTTATATTTTAATAACTAAATATTATTCATCAAAAGCGTCAACGAAATAACCTTTTTTTTTTTTTTAATTTTTATCAATCAATAAAGAACATTCGTTATTTTTTTTTACCACAATATGATTTTTTTTTACCATGATTCTTATAAAGAATAAAATTTGATGTTTTTTCTTATAAAATGATGTTTCCTAAATTATAAATGCCGACAAATAGCTCTTTATTTCATAAAATAATCGTTCAGAAGGACCGATACATCTCAATTTACGGAGTTAAGATCCTCTCCATTTATGTTTTTCTCCATTTCTTCTATTTGGAGAGATAAAGACACATAAAACCTTGAAAAAAGATATAATTAATGATGATGGAACCCACTTAATAGTATGACCCATCAACTGTTTTTTGTGTCTATCTATCTCCAAATTGCAAAGCTATATTTATTTTGTCAAATGAAGAGGATCTTCACCCTAATTTACGAATGTACAGTATAAGTTCTTAGAATTATCTTTTTCTTTTTTTATTATTTTCTAAATAGTTGCGACAGCTTAAGACTTTCTTCAAAAGTTTGTTTTGTAGTTTCAGGAGGATATTATGCATGACCAAATAAACCCTCCACGTTAGATTCATCCTTGGTGGCACTTTTAAAATGAAGTATATACATAGCCAATTTACGTCATCACGATGCTGACATGGTCCTATGCGCCCTACACTCTCATCGCACCACCACCCTCCAACATCTTTTTCATTTTTTTGGATAACTTCTTATCTGTATAATTAAAGAAGAAAAAGAAAACCCTCAAACAACACTATGTGTGTGTTTGGTTCTGAGGTGTGTAGAATTGATTCTGACAGAATTGATTCTGAAAGAATTGATTTTGACAGAATTGATTCTGACAGAATTGATTTATGTTTGGATGCAATAATGCAGAATTGATTAAACAGAATGATTGTTGTTTGGATAGTTTTGATCAAAATTACTTTTGAATGTATAATTACCAAAATAGACATAGTTAAATACAAATAAATAGAAATTACTAAATTAAGATAATTAAGTGCAATATAGTCCTAAAATATAAGGTATTACAATACTAACATCATGAAAATAAAAATTACAAATAGATAATAGAATTTAAAGTGCAATAGAGTATTAAAATATTATTACAAAACTAACATAATGTGTATTATAGTACTAAAATATTGATATAATAATTTAAAGTACAATACTAATTATTTTGCCTGTGCTCAATAATTTCATTGCGGATTATGTTTCGAACGCGATCCATCTCTGACGACGAAACTACATTTAAAACTTGTTATTCTCTTCACCAACATTTATTTTAATAAGACTGCAGAAAGAAAAAATTCGGTTGGAGAAGGGTTAGAAAAATTAATGAGGGCAGGGATGGAATTAATAGAATTGAGGGTGTAGAATTGATTCTAGGAAAGTAAGAAGCTAGGAATTGTAGCTTCAACTAGAATTGCTTTTGGAGGATAAAAGCTATTTTGAAAAGTCAAACCAAACATGTTAAATATTGCAGAATTGCTTTTGAAATGCTCCAGAATTGATTCTGGCTTTGCAAAAGCCAAACCAAACAGAGGCTATGCTTAGGGTACTTGACCTTATGAAAATTGCTATTCTCACCATAAGTTATAATCCAACGGTAGTTAACTGCCATCGGAGAACAAAACATCATTAGTCAACGACAATTAACTGATATCAAAAAGTATTTTCGTGTTTTCCTAGTGTTTAGGAGCAAAAATGATAATAAGAGCATTTTCTCAACCTTAAAGACGTTTGAATAGATTGATAATCAACCAATTGTGTAGAAAATTTATTATTTTTAAGAAAAATTTTACAAAAAATAATGGATATTCATTTAAATTGATGTAGTACATTGATACAATAAAAATTCATTAAGAACAGAAAAGATAAATTTGCAAACAAACTTAGAGTATCCATGTTAATAACATGAAATGACAAAATACACAAGCCTACAAATATGGATATACTCTAGAGTACAGAGTACTCATGCCTTCAAGAACATTAATGACACCAAAGTCATTATTAAATCTGTTTTGGATTGAAGCATATCTAACAATCTAATCCGAACAAAAATTGTAAGAAGATGAGACAGCAAAGCAAACGAGGAACAAAACAATGTAACACTAAGAAGGAAATGAAGGAAATTGTATAATTGGATCAATTGATAGAGACATTGTATAATATATGCATGGAGTTGCGGTTCGATCCTTAGACTTCCCATTTATTCACCTTAAAAAATATGAAATTCTAATCACTAGGCTACATGATCCAGAAAATAGAAGGAAATGAGAAAAATGATTTAGAGTGATGATTTCTAGTCAAAAATTTATCATAAATCACCTCTTTATGATGGATGAATGAAATGAAACAAAGGTTAAAGTGGTGGGCGGTGGCTCACACACACACATGTGTGTTTTTAGAGAGAATAAAATTGATCCATTTATCTTGTAGTTGGTGCACACTGATCCAAAAAAACTCATATCTTTTCTTTGCTGGTGATGTTTTATTATTTGCAAAACCCAAAACCTCTAAAGTTAGGGTCAAAAATCGTGTCCTAGCGTCATAATGAGTTTGGATAAATCTTGTTTCTTTGCTTCTACTGGATCCATAAGATTTTGTTAGGGATGTTCATGGATGCGGGTCGACCTACAAACTCGATCACCTAAACCGATTCAAAGGGATATTTACTCGTACTCGGTGTGAAAATCTCATATTTCTTTTCTTACATCTGTAAATTTTCTTTATTTATATGTGGGTGTGGAATAACCACAACTTGATTATTCCTTAATATAATCTCATATTGGATGAGATATTTATTTTGAAGGGCATATTGGATGAGATATGTCTCCTAAGAATGTGTTTATAAAAAGGATGTGATGACATCAGCACATCTATAAAACACGCTTCATGAAAAATTCAGGATATTACATATTTTGGCATGGAGTTATGATAACTCAAGATAAAACATCAAACACAATATACATATATTACAATCACTTACGATTAGAGGGTGTATATATATTTTTTAATTTGGGTAAATTTAAAATTTACAATAAAGTGAAACAACCATCTTTTACTTTCAATTTTACCAAATGAATTATACAGAAAAAAAAAAAAACAACGAATCATTAAGAAACCCAAGTTGCATTAATAATTTTTTATTGAATTTTACTTATTTTTCAAACAAATTTCATATTATCAAAATCTTCTATCCATAAAATTTAGACTATTACTTTCTCACCCTGCCGGTTTCTCGAGCCCCCTATTTTTTTTTCAAAAATATCTCTAGTCTGGAAAATATAATCCGAACAAATCCGAGCCATTTTGAGCATCAAACACCTCAATGCAAAGTAGCAATGGATCAATTCTGATTTTATAATCCGGAATGTTTTTACACTTTACGGATTATAAAATCCAAAATTAGTCAAAAACCAGGTTAAAAGTCAAAAAATGGGTGAAAAGGGGGCATTCTGGATTATATAATCCGGAATGTGTTAAAACCTTCCGGATTATATATTCCGAATTGCATCAGTACAGAGGCAGAAGCCATCTATTTTGGCTGAAACTATGTTTTGGCGCGTTTAACCATCATTTTTGGCCTTTGACAATTATCGATTAATCAAACTTAATAATTACAAACAGAGTTGTAAACACAACATAATTACCAACACAAAATAACATTAATCAAACTTAATAATTATCCAAAATTACATCAAAAATATCCAAAATATTTAAACAAACATAAATCATCCAAACAAACATAAACATGCTATCAACCTATCATCATATCCTATCCAGGCATTGTAACGCCCACTTTGATTACTTAATTATTTTATTAGAGTATATAGTATATTATTATATATTATATATGATTTTGATGATGTTTGTGACGTATGAGACCATGTTATATGTGACGCTTATTTTATTGTTTAATAAAATAAGATATGTGATGCTAATATATATTTTTATATGAAAATAAAGATGTGCTATAATAATAATAATTTTGAGAGATGGAGTTGTTTTTATAATAAGATAGAGTTTTGGGGATAAGTGAGATTAGAAAGAGGTATAAGAAGGAAATTAGGTTTAGAGAAAGAGTCAGTACGTATTACATACTTTTGCAAAAAGGGAGAAAAGTGGCCAGAGAAGAGGGAACCCCAATTCTGCAAACTTACCAGGTAAGGGTGAGCCTAGCTTCGATTATATTACTGTAATTCAATTGTTTATGATTAACTAAGGAATTGGGAAAGAGTTTGAGAGAGTTCATAGGTTAGGGTTATTGATGAATTTTGATGAATTGATGATAGAATGATGCAATTTGATGTAGAAACATGTTACAGAACCTAGGTTAATCACTAGGATCATAATTCTGAAAGATTAGAGGCATAACATGAAGAATTGGACGAGTTTTGGCGAAGATTTGAGCGAACCCGCAGCCTGTTCTGTGATAGCTCGCTGAGGCGAGCAGAACCACTCGCCGTGGCGAGCAGTTAGGTAGTCACTCGCGAGGCGAGCAGCTTAGCTCGCCGTGGCGAGCGCCCTGTAATGCGCGCGAGGCGAGCAGACCCACTCGCCGTAGCGAGTAGTGACATAATGATAGGCAGCAACTCGCGAGGCGAGCAGAACAACTCGCCATAGCGAGTAATGTGGTCTCAGACCACTACAACTTGAGCTTTGTAACTATGTTTCGAGCGAGGCTTTGAGGGTAGACCTTTGGATAGTATTAGAGATGTTTTATGACCTAAATTACAATCTGTGATGATGCTGTAAGATGATTTTAACTGTTGGCATTAATTTATGATTATATGCATATTAAGTGAATTATATGGATGATGTCTAAATGATATTTGCGAAGATGATTATGTGCTGTGAATATGTGTTAAATGTGCTGAGCTGCTGCCATGTATTGTTATAATTGCATGTGTCGGTCAAGAGTCGTAAATGATGTTAAGATGTTGTGTTAACTTATTTAAGTATAAAGAGTCGAGTTCATGCATTTGCATAATTTGAAACGGTGGAGCTTTTGCTCAAAGCGACGGTGGAGCATTTGCTCAAAGCGACGGTGAAGCTTATTCAAGCTTAATTATTGGTACCACATGCATGATATTTAAGATGTTAGAGTTGCATTTGTCGAGTCTTGTGTCTAAGATGTTTTAAGATGATTTGTTATACGTAGATGTTTGAGATGTTTCCGTTATATATGATGATTGTTGTTGTTATTGTTAAGCATAGATATTTGAATTATATGTTAATATAATTGTGGTGAATCTCAGTCCTTCTGTTGGAATTGCCGCCTTGTGGGCAAGTGCAGATGACCAAGCTTAGGTTCGACGATGTGAGAGGTCCTTGTGGTGTCGTAGGAAATGCTCTGATATGTAACGGGATGAGGTTTTATTGAATTCTATTCCTTTATGTATCATGTTGAACTAATTATGATGTTTACGACTTATCTTTGAATTTTGAGATATTTGTGAGGCCTTTGTGCCAAGAACTAATTCTTTAAGGATTTTTGAATTATGATTCCGCTGCTAAAGTTGAATATTTTTATGATGAAGAATTATTATTCTTTTATTTTAAGGATTTTTATGAAATGTGACATCCTGAATATACTCTGATTATATGCATGGATTTTTAAGTTGGGATTTTTGGGGTGTTACAGGCATACTTGCTTCCCATACCTCGGAAGTACTGATACACTCAAGTCTGCAACAATGACAACCACATATAAATATACAAACAATAAACATTTACATTTACAAAAAGCAAGACATAATTTTTAATTTATATCTGCAACAAAGTCAGGTATCCTGACACCTGACCGCAGTTCTAGTGTGTATCATTGTTAAGCTCCTTATAGAAGTGAGCTAGTGTCGCAACTCCCCATGAATAATCAGCAACAAGATCAAGGTCTCTAAAGTACCTCAGGTATACAACATCCACATAATTGGCGCTCTTGTCAATGAAGAGCGTGATCCCCACTAAGTATAACAAATATATGCAGACAGCCTGGTCCCGCAACCTCTGCACCTCCTGAGTCACACCATGCTCATTCACCAACGTCAACTGCCGCTTGAGACGCTCCTTGAAAATCCTCCTCAAGTAGCTGAATCGGCAATGTGCACCTCTGGTTTTAGTCACCTCAACAAAAGCATGACCCGGATCAGACCCCAAGTGCTCTATCATCAGATCCCATGCATCGCCCCGTATGATAGTCTCATGGGACACAAGCATGCCGTCAATGGGGAGATGCAGCAAATAGGCCACATCATCAAGTGTCAATGTCATCTCCCCAAACGGCAGATGGAAACTGGAAGTCTTCTCGTGCCACGTCTCCACAAATCAGATCTTGGTCAATCTGGTTGTAGCTGGTATCCTGAAGCCAAGAAAGGCAACTGGCTTGCAGTCTGTCACGCCACCACCATGCAGCCATGATAGACCTGTTCTCGTTATCATGCATCGTGCCTATTTTCTTTCTGTTGCTGATGCATTCTAAATTGCAACTCCACTGCAAATAATTAAAAACAATGCATAAACATCAGTTTACACTCTTGGCTTCTCAAACAGGGAAGTTCAACAATTTAACAATACATAAACATCAGTTTCACAAATATTAACAACTATTTACAATCATGGCTTCACAAAACGGGTAGTTTAACAATACCTAAACATCATTTTCACAGAGATTAACAACATATTAAAGGAAGTTTAGCAGTAATAAATATCTGACCCTCAGACGCCTTCCTGGCCACGTGCACTTGGTACCTCCACAGCAGGGTAGTGTCGTGTGGGCCACCGGGATAGTCATCAAGTGACTCAGGATCTTGCACCACCAGACGCTTCCCCCTCCGCCTTTGTTGCGGTTCGCCCTCTTCCATATCCTCCTCCATCTCAATTGCCTCAAGCTCCTCCTCCAAGTTCTCCTCCTCCATTTGCTGCTACTACTGCACATCCATGTCTTTATACTCTTGCTCCGGCTGAGGCTAAGGCTCGACATCAGCACGGCGTCTGCCACCCCGACGCCTCAGAGCAACACCATCCTCCTCCATCCGTTAGAGACGCTCTCTCCTACGGGAAGCATGCCCTTCCACCCTTACGTGCTGAGTAGAGGAGGAACCTTCTGTAACATGCATATCAGGATAATCAAATTAGTATGAAAACACATCACAAAACAGTAAGGGAAAAAATATTCTAGGTGAATCCGGATTATAATTTCCGAACTGCAACAATATTGTCCTAAAAACAAAATTCGGATTGCTTCAGTACATATTTCCAAAAAAAAAGGGCAAAATTAAGTTGCATGTGTACAATAATCGAACTAACCTTCCATGATGTTTGATAAGGGTCGAAATGCGGTGCTTTTGAGCAAGAAAACTCGAAATTTGGTGTTGATTTGTGGTGTTCGGATTTTGGGATAAGGTAGATATAGAGAGAATGATAAAGTGAAATTGTAAAATAGGGGGGGGGGGGGGGGAGTTCCTTTTATACTTCGAATTTGTCCCGACTATAAAATCTGGTATGCATTTTAGCTTTTCCAAATTTTATAATCTGAATGACATGTTGGTAATTTGCACAAGGTGCGCGAGAAGACTATAGAGTAGGAAAAGTAATATTCTAAAATTTATAAGATCAACACCAAAAAATCTTTACCTTCAATATTCAATCACACATCTTTATACTAACAATTTAGAGTTTTTAGAAATAGCCTATTCTAAAATCATCTCCTCTAAAGATGTCCACATCATCATAATCCTACTTGTCATTTGTCCAAAAATTCCTCTTAATTTTTAATACAAAGCTTAATAATTATAATTATTATTAAAAACTATTTTTTATTTTCTTAAAAAAAACCGTTTTTTATTTAACATTAAATTGTACATAAAATACATAGTTGTACAAACAAAAAACTAAAGCAGGAGAGGCTACAAAAATCTATTACTTAGTAATTTGTAACATATTAATAAATTTTAAATGTTATGAAGTTAATTTTTTTGTAGGTTATATGAAATATAATCTAATCATTTAATGCATATTTTATAAAATTAAAAACGTTAATAATATTAATTTTAAAACGGTCAAATTAATAATTAATAGATATTAACCGTTATGGTACTATTTTTCTATATAAATAGTAGCACTTTGGTTAACCAGTAAACAACAATCACAAAATATAGTTCTTTTTTATATGTTCTCTGGTTGGTTATCTGATATCTATATTTCGGTTGTTTTTCTATTGCAAAGAAAAATGTCTATGAAACACGATTTTATCTCAGATATTTCGCCAAGAAAACAATCGTGGACATTGGTTGTGAGGGTTGTTCGTGTTTGGTTTGTTCAAGAATACAAAAATAAAAAAACTACCATTTTCCATGGAGTTGATTCTAATAGATCGAAAGGTACTTTTTTCATATTGTTTTTGTTTTTTGTTTTTTGTTTTGTTTAAAGTATAGTGTTTTAATCTTTGTTATCTAGAGTGATCGAATTGGTGCGTTTATACGAAGAACGTTGATCTACAAGTTCAAGGAGCATATCCAAGAGGGTATGATGTTCATGATTTCCTCATTTGATGTTGCTTGCAATAGTGGTTCTTATAGACCATCACACAACAAATACAAACTGAATTTTACAATCAACACAAAAGTCAAAATATCTAAATATGTTTCTCTACGTATTCGTTTACACTGCGTATGATGTTTTCAATGATTCTTACGACATGAAATGTAATTTGAATCATATTTTTATCATCAAACTAATTTTGAAACCCCATCCCTTTTTAACAACATGAAAATTTTAGTTTTAAGTTACTTAACATTTAATATATTATATATTGATGTAGTTGGTGTCTAGACTGAGGTGGATTTTGTTTGTATGAAGACGTCAAATCAATTATATTAAAAATCCTTCAAGCACAAGATGTGCCCAACAAAGGAAAATACGAAGTTCAAGATGCATAGATAAAAAAGAACGAAATCATGAAGTAGAATAACCAAAACAAGTAGAAAGATTATTCCACGAACATTTCAACTCAAAATACGTACTTGATTTCTTAGCATTTTGAAACCAGTAAACGAGAATTGTAAATTTATCTAACAACACCATAAACTTGTTCTTGTGACAAAAATGTAAGAGTTTATGTCTTTTTCCAAATGCAAGTTAACAAGATCAACTGAAAACTAAAACGAACTTTTTTTTTGGAACAATTGAGAACCACTGATATAAAGAGTACCCTCGCAATAATTAACGGGAAGAACACAATAATTATCCAACCACTTTAGAATATTATGTCATATGCTACCAAAGAATTCACACTAATAATAAAAAAGATATAATTTTCCTTTTTTTCACATCTGCCAGAACATAAAAAGGAGTCCATGTTTTAAATACTTCATCAAGCTAAGTTGTCGTTTGTTATAATTTGGTTATTCAACAGCCTCCACGAAAAGAGAGAGACATTTAGAGGAGCTACTTTGTTCATAATGAGATTTTCTAGAGCCATAGGTTTATCATGCTCCACCTGCATCATTAGATGGTATACCCCTTTCTCAGGATACCTGATGACACTAGGTCATATATCATTTTATGCCTTTATTTATTGTAATGTTGGGTCGAGTTCAGGTGATTTGCATGAGTTTTGAGCAACAAAAGACACTTTTGAAGAGCAATAAGTTCAGGAAGAATCGTAGTACGATTGCTAGCATCGTACTACGATTTGGGAGATTGAATCATTGGCTGGCTACTGGAATAATCGTAGTACGATACTCCAGCATCGTACTACGATGAAGTGGAGCGTCTGAAAATTTATGAGGCATCGTACTACGATGGCCCGCATCGTAGTACGATTTGGGGCGTAACCTAATTATTTCCTATAAAAGCCTGACTGATTTCTGAGGCAAGGGTTCGAATTTTTAGAGGAAAATACTGACTTTTGGAGCTGGATCACTGAGCAATAGGTGGGAGACCATCAAAACTCATAGCCGGTTATCAATTTCATGTAATGAATTCTTTCATATCATTAGTTATTTGTGCTTTAGCCATGAGTAGCTAGATCCTTTGTGATTAGGTCATGAGATGATTCTGGAATAACTTATGTGATGTAACCTGAAACTCTTACTTTTATGAATGTCAATCTAGTTTATTCAGTATATATTGTGCTTAATGCTTTTATGATTCTGACCCAATATAATTGATCTTAGAATTTGTATGACTATTGACACTAGCGTGTGATTCTGAAATATATATACTGTTCAACGTAACGGACAATCTAGGGATGGAACGTTGTTATGTTGTGATATTTGACTTAACGGACTTAAAAACCTTTGATGATTTTAGGTTCACCTAAGGGATTAGGGAATTATAATTAGATAAGAGGATTTAGGATCAAGGGATTGACCTAAGTTAATATGTTAATTCGTCGTTGACTTTGTGACGTTCATAGTTTAAGGAACAGGTTGCATAATAAGTGATGTACAGATGAATCGAATGACCTAGTCATTTCTCTCTAATTATTTCAAAACCTTTTAATTTTTATCAATTTATTTACAATTGCACCAAAACTCCGTTTGCCTAAGGCAACCCCTAAATTTATTACATCTTAACATTGATGTCGTTGCTAAGTCGAAACTAAAGCAGTCCCTGTGGAAACAAATTATTTTATTACTCGATTAAAATTAGTTCACTTGCTAATTATTTATCAAGTTTTTGGCGCCGCTGCCGGGGACTGTTGAATCATTTCAACTTGGTAATTTCGTTATTATTTAGGATTTCTGCCATTTATATTTTTGTTTGTATAAAAAAAAAATTGAGAAAAAAAATTATGATTTGATCCCTTCATGTTTATCTCATTGTACTTTGCTGCTAAAAAGTTTATCCAAGTTTTGCAGCTATGATAGACAGGTTAGCAGACAGGTTACGCTTTTATGACACAGAAGAGATAGTTACGTTGGAGTATGAAAAATGTCTGCTATCTTGGAAGATAAAACAATGGGATGACAATATTTCAAGATTAAATAGATGTGATTTTTATGAGGCGAGTCATCAAGGTACAGATTGGGAAGGGATGAAAAAGATGATCAACATCGATTACAATACTCAGCTTCAAAATATTTTAGATGATTTCTTGATATTAAATCAAGTTTCATTTGAGAAATTTGAAGTTTCGTGTGGTGATCTTGTTGGAAAAGTGAATGAATGTGAGAAGCAGCTGGTTGAGATGGAGATTAAGTGTCATGTTGTTGTGGTGGAAGAAGATGCACAAGTGAGGAGTGTTGATCTCTACCTGAAGTCTCAACCAACGGGGTTGAAAGAAACCATTCCTTTACAAAGGTATATCTATTCTTCTTTATGGTTGGAGAGCTCAAATGTTGAAAGTCTAGCAGTTGGATCATGGGAGCATCTGCTGCATTGCATGAAGTTCATGGAATTCCTACCAAACAAGAGGAAGAAGAAAGATGATATATTCTTTCTTTCATATTTGCCACCCTAACAGTGGCTGAGGCGTCAAGCTTAATGACGTAAAAGAAAGCGCTTGATGGGAGGCAACCCATCATATTTTCTAATTTCGTTTATTTGGCTGGTATTTCTTTTAAAAAGAAAAATATAAAATAAAATATGTGTGTAACTGCTGCTAGTGTTATGAATTTTGTATTCCCCTATGTTTTGTAATTGCATTTGCACTTGTTTATTATTAATGAATTTGCTTTGTTCTTGAATTTTACCAGTCTAGTAGCATTTGTTTATCAATGGTTTAGCAAAAGTTCAAGGAGGTAGAGATTGCATGAGGTTCCTTTGTTGAAGTGTACGTCAGTGTGAATTTTGACAACTTCCATAAACCTCAGCTTGTAAGTTCCAAAGCCAAATTTTTGTTTTACAATTTTCACAAATATGAGTGTTCCATGCTGATACTATTTCTAGGACTTGCGAATTTTCTTTATGTCAGTTGGTTACATCTTTTACACACTAAAGGCAAAGTGCTTGTACCTTGAGCCTTTGAAGCCTACCTGTTGCATTGAATATTTCCATCTTTAAGCCAAATTTTGAGCCAATAGGTTAGACCCCGTTGTTTCGGTGACAACCCACATTTTAAGCCTAGAGACTTTAGGGATGTACCCCAATTTATTTTGGAGTTAGGCAACTGTGATGTGTGGTTAAATTCTAAGTTTGGGGTTGCTCATGGAATAACAACATTTTAAGTTTGGGGTGAGGGTTATAGAGAACATGAGTATATAGATCACAATGTCTCGTTCAAAAATGAAAAATATATATATAAAAAATTTCAATCAAGTTGATACAAAAAAAAAACAAAAATCAATCAACTCAAAAAAAGTGTGTATATAGTTATGAAATAAATTGAGACAAAGACTTGTTAATTGAGTGATCCAAAACTTCTGTTGTGTTCTCTAGTTCTCAAATTTGAGCAAATCATTCGAGGTTATGGTGTTCCCATTGCCAAAGTAAGTAGGAAATGCTTAACTCCTATTTTTTATCTTAAGCCTACTTTCCAAATAATCCCACCTATTACCTTAGCCCCGTTACACCCTGAAAGTCCTTAAAAGTGTGTATTGTGATGTAACTTTGATTGATGTTTAGAAATTTTTCAAGTTTTGGCAATATAGTGATTAGTATGTCGACTGTGTGTACCCTTTCATTCATAATGTTGCGTGAAGTTGTAGAACGGATGTTTTGACAAGCAAGTTAGCCCACTAACGCTAACAAGAAGATGAACTTTTGATATTACCATTGCTGAGGTAAATGCTATTTTACTGTTAATTTTCATTTTAAAGTAAGTTCCTTGAGGACAAGTAACGATGCAAGTTTGGGGTTGTGATGACACTAGGTCATATATCATTTTATGCCTTTATTTCTTGTAATGTTGGGTCGAGTTCAGGTGATTTGCATGAGTTTTGAGCAACAAAAGACACTTTTGAAGAGCAATAAGTTCAGGAAGAATCGTAGTACGATTGCTAGCATCGTACTACGATTTGGGAGATTGAATCATTGGCTGGCTACTGGAATAATCGTAGTACGATACTCCAGCATCGTACTACGATGAAGTGGAGCGTCTGAAAATTTATGAGGCATCGTACTACGATGGCCCGCATCGTAGTACGATTTGGGGCGTAACCTAATTATTTCCTATAAAAGCCTGACTGATTTCTGAGGCAAGGGTTCGAATTTTTAGAGGAAAATACTGACTTTTGGAGCTGGATCACTGAGCAATAGGTGGGAGACCATCAAAACTCATAGCCGGTTATCAATTTCATGTAATGAATTCTTTCATATCATTAGTTATTTGTGCTTTAGCCATGAGTAGCTAGATCCTTTGTGATTAGGTCATGAGATGATTCTGGAATATCTTATGTGATGTAACCTGAAACTCTTACTTTTATGAATGTCAATCTAGTTTATTCAGTATATATTGTGCTTAATGCTTTTATGATTCTGACCCAATATAATTGATCTTAGAATTTGTATGACTATTGACACTAGCGTGTGATTCTGAAATATATATACTGTTCAACGTAACGGACAATCTAGGGATGGAACGTTGTTATGTTGTGATATTTGACTTAACGGACTTAAAAACCTTTGATGATTTTAGGTTCACCTAAGGGATTAGGGAATTATAATTAGATAAGAGGATTTAGGATCAAGGGATTGACCTAAGTTAATATGTTAATTCGTCGTTGACTTTGTGACGTTCATAGTTTAAGGAACAGGTTGCATAATAAGTGATGTACAGATGAATCGAATGACCTAGTCATTTCTCTCTAATTATTTCAAAACCTTTTAATTTTTATCAATTTATTTACAATTGCACCAAAACTCAATTTGCCTAAGGCAACCCCTAAATTTATTACATCTTAACATTGATGTCGTTGCTAAGTCGAAACTAAAGCAGTCCCTGTGGAAACGAATTATTTTATTACTCGATTCAAATTAGTTCACTTGCTAATTATTTATCAATACCTTTCACCATGATCAACTTTAAAGAAATTTATCAAAGACGCTAGCCTTAAAAATAATGTTGTCCAACAAATAACAACAATACATCCCCTGCACCTCCTTCCAAGAAAATTTCTATGACATCGGCTCCACCCTATCCAACCATAACCTACGTATCTCCTTAAATGGCATAGAGTTATTTTGATATAACTCAAAAATTCTTCTAAATATATCATACAAATGACCACTCTACAACCACGCATCATGGCAAAAAAAGAGTATTTGTCTCATTACTCTCCACTATCATCAAGTTGTCATCAAACCAATTCTAATCTCCATCTCTGCCCCTATTTTATCACCATGGAAGTATTTTTATCGCACATACGTCTAACTGTCCCCACTCTTCACATGAACTCCCTCCAACCTATTTTAAGAAGCTAAAACTTTAAAATGCAAACTCATTGATCCATATTAGCCTCCAAAACCATCCACTTAACAAAAATAAGTTAAAATTATGCACTATACGAACCCCCCAAAAAACAACTATATCGACCAAGACACACCTTATCTCACTTAACCCAATTGACTTTCCGAACTTCTACTTAAGTGAGCCTCGAAGAATGAAAGAAATTAAACCAATTGTAGTAGATATTGAAGGAGAATACAAAGATACATTACAAGAACATTGAATTGAATTCGAATGCGTGAGCCCGATTTGTTTTTATTTTTTATTTTTAATATATAATACATTATGGTATTTAATTATTATTATAATTATTTGTCAGTTAATTTTTAAGATAAATCAGTTTGAATGTACTCTTTTTTCTATCTTTCGGTAAATTTAAAAAAACGAATTTGACAATTTTGTTGACAAAAGTTAAGTTGTTCTTAGGTAAGTATTTATAACTATCAACTTGATTATTTAATATTATTGAAAGATACATATTTATTCATTTACTTGAACCATTTTATTTGTTTCTTTAGAGATTGGAAAACGATGTTACAATTTTTTTTCAATCAATTAAGATCAAATTCAACTGTTAAATTATAGAGAAAAAAAAACTAAAGAAAATGTATGTTTATTTTGATGGAGGAGTTTTTTTTTCACAATTCTGTTAGTAAATACATTTTCTAATAAATGGTAATAAAAAATTACCTTTATTTTTAGTTGTGTGATCTATCCAGCATTAGCATACCATTAGAATGTTTTAACCTTACTATTAGGATCAACATTGAGGAGTTGAAGAATTTGCATGAAAATTAAGTGGGTTGACATAGATCTCCTACCTTTTTCTTCCCCATATTTGATAGAGGTTTTAATTTGTGGATTTCGGTTAGGAACTTTAAGAAGAAGGAAGTCTTTGCTTGGAAAAAAGGGGTAATAATGAATTCGAAATCATAACTACACTAAAGTATAACGAAATTAGGTTAAAATGCTTTAATTTGTGACCCTTGATCTCTAATTAAAATAATTGAAGGGAGGAGATTAAAGAAAAAAATTTCTCAATTTTTTCTCACTAGAGATGATTTGCTCCCGAGAGAAATACTCTCTTCAATATTTTTTTAGGGACTCTCTCCAATCTTAGATATAAAAAATAAACAATTACATTTTTTATCTTAAATTAAAAAAATATATAACTTACTTTGACTCTATTTAATGTTATTTACCCTAATATATATTTTAATTCAGGTGAGTTTTATTTTTAATATTTTTTTATTCTCATGATACAAGTTCCAATTGATGGTACTTTTCATAATTTTATATTTTTGGGTTAATTAAGTAAATGGTCCCTATAAATATTCAAAATTTTGATTTTAGTCCCTACAAAATAAAATCACACTTTTTAATCCATGTGACATTTTCCTTTAGTATTTTAGGGACAAAAAATGCTGACATCAAATTTTTACATGGACTAAAAATGTTGATGGAAAATTTAATAGGGACTATAAATAATGACGGAAAATTTTACAGGGACTAAAAATTGTGATTTTATTTTGTAGGGACTAAAACCAAAATTCTGAATATTTATTGGGACCATTTACTTAATTAACCCTATATTTTTTTAATCAAATCGAGAAAACTAATTGCATATAATTAAATTTTTGAAGTTAGATATTTTTTTATAATTGAAATCCGAGAGAGTATTGTGATCAAATAAATAAAAACTAATAGTTTTATTCATTGTGGTAGATTTTTTATTTTATTTTTATAAGACAAGAGCAAAAAGAATAATCACAATTAAGTTGGTACCCTACTCTAATTGATTTTTAGTTGGTCATATATATTATTAAAAAAATAAGGAAAAATTATGTAAAACCTGGGAGGACAAAAAACCTGGCGCAGTCAATCCAAGTGGATCCACCCTAACGGGTAATACATCAAAAAAAGATCAACAAAGTGGATTCAACCATAATTGATTCTAACAAACGAATACCATTAATGATAGACGTTTGTGAGGACCAAGCGGGTCTATAATTTAGCGAATCAATCGATCGTCAACACAAAATCGGATCACGTACCATCAACTCCTTGCAACAACGGCAACAAGCATTAACGAATTTTTCGAGTCCACAAAGTCCCATGTCAATCAAGGATTATGGGATAAAACACAAACATATTCCTGAGAGTGGGGAGTAGATTCGATCGTCAACACGGTAATTAACGAATCCACACAGAACAATTGTTTACTGCTATGATCATCATCAAATTAACATTCATTTATGGCCAAACATAGTACCGCAACCACCTCCAAAGAAAGGGAGGAGACGACGGATTTGAATGACCCACCATAACCAATCCACACAATGGAGAAAAAGGTCCAAAACAGCGGAAAAATAGAGGATAAAGAACGGACCCTTTCAGGTTTCAACAAACCAACGCGGGGTTCTGCCATTGAGAAGCCAACACACAAAACCAAATAAGATCGCTGGTGACAACCAATGATTTATGAACACCAACAACTCAACAACCACCACCCGTAGCAGATGCGGTACTGGTTGAATCGGAAACCAACGACACGAATTGCCGTGAGAACCGGAAAAAGGGTGGTGCGAAAGGACGACACCACTCATCGCACAATCGTTCCATGCTGGTACTTCATGAAAGATGAAGGTTTGTAAAAAAGGGGATGAGGCGGCGAAAGATTTTTAAAGAGAGGGCAAAACTATAATGGTAGATTATAAGAGAGGTAATCATACCTCTTATTAATTAGATATGTTTTTTAAGAATATATTAATTATTTATAGTATTTTTATATTTTAACGATAGTTGTACCTTTTCTCACTATGTTATCACTCTCACAGAAATAGTTATATCTTTATAAATTTTAACATTTTTGGTCCCAATAAACGGTGATTTATTGTCACAATTTTAAATATGAAGACAAAGTACTGCATAATGTCAAAATTCTGAACTATAATCAAACTAAAAAAATCAAATAATATCTAAAATAGTTATTTATGTGTAAACCCCATTACATAATTTTAAATAAAATGTATCCCGTGCTTAGCACGGGGCGTTACACTAGTAAACCCAAGTTACCCAACAAAGCAAACTCTCAAATATCCATCTTTAAAAAAAAAGATTTTTTACAACATTGTTTTGAAAAGAAAAAAAAATTAGGACAAAAATCTAATAATTTTTATTTTTCAAAATCTTAAACAAACATTTAAAAATGACAAATATCATTATTTTTTTATTAAAAAAATCCATAACAAAGGCACCCATAGTGTGTGATGGGTGGAAATTGTTGGTAAAGCCAAAGGAAGGCAAAAGTAGAAGAGTTGAACACGTGGGAACCATGATGTCCACTTCAACATGCTTCTCTTCTCTTCTTCTACCTTCTTTCATCAAAACAAAACCACTACCAAGTAAGTAACAATAATAACTACCTCGTACCATGTTGTTTCTGACATCATCAATCTTTTAGTAACATAATTTCAACTCATGCCACTATATTTTCCACTGAACTACTATTTTCTTAAGTATTTTTTACGGTTTTTGTATAATTGGAGCTGTAATAGAGAAATTTCATTGAGCTAATTCTTGTTCTTAGTGTAATTGTCCTAATGAAAAGGATATAGAATATAAGTCTTGCATGTAGCATTGACACTTCTGATTGAAAATGTATCCAGTGTCCAACACATGTCTGACACGTGTTGACGTTGTTGTCCAACACCAGCCTATCTAGTTACATTCAATCACTTTGATTTTATTAAATTACTAGTTTTAGCATTGGTGTACATGTCGTGTCCGGTATTTGTGTCTATGTTAGTGTTTCATTGGATGAATTTGTGATGGGTATTTAACTAATGCCAATAAGATAAGCTTTGAGGAAATATAACTAAGATTTCTTAGCTTATTGTTTGTTTTATTAGTGTGCAGCATGAGTAAGGATCCAGTTCGTGAATGGATTCTCTCTGAAGGGAAAGCTTCAAAAATAACCAAGATTAGTCCAGTTGGTGGTGGTTGTATCAATTTTGCGAATCGCTACGACACGGATGCTGGTTCATTCTTTGTCAAAACAAACAGGTAGTATGAACAATGAAATGTTTCTCTATTGATGGTTTGAGCTATCTGTTGTTTACTTGGATTTGTTGCATTATTTTGCTGAAAGTTGAAACTCTATATCAGGAGTATTGGTCCATCAATGTTTGAGGCAGAGGCCCTTGGTTTAGGAGCTATGTATGAAACTGGGACCATCCGTGTGCCTAAGCCGTACAAGGTGAGAAGATTTTACAATCTGTGAAGCACAAACACAAAAGTTCGACATGACACTAACACACCAACACCGATAATAATTTGAGAACATGAAATGATTGAATGTAACAACATGTCTCGGTGTCATATAGCATTGTATTTTGGACACTGGACATGCCTTCAATCTGAAGTGACAGTGTTACATAGTTAGCAGTAGTGAGTTGTGAAGGAATCAGGAAGATATTGTTTTTGCTAGTTTGTTAGAGGGAAATTGAGATGACTTATTACTAGGATTTGTAGGTTGGATCTCTACCGTCTGGTGGTTCTTTCATCATTATGGAATTCATAGAATTTGGCGGATCTAGAGATCAGGTGAGTCTCTTAGAAAGTAATCCTAATTACGTGTACTCGTGCTCTTAAATTTTAACTTCTTGCTTCACAGTCTGTTCTAGGAAGGAAGCTTGCGGAAATGCACAAGTCTGGAAAATCTAGTAAAGGCTTTGGTTTCGACGTTGAAAACACCATTGGCAGGTATGCTATTGTAATTGTTATGGTTATCACTTATCATGTCTTTTTTCCAGGTAAGTAAGTCTTTTGTAATCTGTACTAATTGATTTTTAGTTACATGATCTATATTTTGATGTAGCACACCACAGATAAATACCTGGTCTTCAGATTGGATTCAGTTTTACGGCGAGCACAGATTAGGTTACCAGTTGCAGCTGGCATTTGACCAATATAGTGACAGGACCATATTTGAAAAAGGTAATTTTGCTCCAATACAGTACTATTGTTCTTTCCATTCATAATTTCGGTCATACACCTGACTTTGGTGTATGACATAGTTATATTGAAAAACTGAGCAGGCCAATTGAAATTGAGTGCACAAACATATTAGATGCATGAGAGATTACATCAAGTTTACAATCCAGATTCCTTGCAGTAATGAAAGCACATAGTAAACACTCTCGACCATTGATTTAAGATCGTACAGTTCAGATTACACATTCACTAAATTTGTTTTAAACGGCCATTAATTTAGATCGGAGGGTTGAGGTCGGTAATTGTTTGGTGCTGTTACTGTAGGGAATCCATTTCCCAAGTTTACTACATAGGGAAAACAGGAGGCTATTATTTTCTTGAGGATAGTTGTATATATTTTGATCTGTCATGTATTAACAGTTCCTTGTTTTCACATATATTCTTGGTGCCTAAGTCCTAGAACAAGTGTCTATGAGACAAATCAAAAAGAACATACTACCTTCATTTAGAATCTTAATCTCAATTAAGTATTATATACAAGGTTTTAAATAGCGGTCGCGGTCGCGTTAAGAAATTTGTGATTTTGGCTGTTACGGACTATGGTCATCTCAACAAGTGTTTTATCGTCTGTTTCCTCGCGGCGTAACAGTGTTTTATCGTGGTTGTTTCCGTGATTTTTGTTCGCTCTGTTACTTAAAACAGAAAAAACGGACACTATCTCAACTTTTTTGGTGTGACCGTTTTCACGGTAACAGGACGTTTTTTAAAATCTTGGTTATATATATTGCACACATATTTCATAAGAGACTTAAAAAGTACAGATAAATAGTGTTATGAGCTATGTCAAACTTTGCCATTTGTTTGTGATATTTTCTTATCGCAATTAGGACTCATAACAAGTACTAGCGCCTATTGCAGCATTACTTAGTTTATAATCTTACGAGTGTACTAGCCTCTCCTCCAATATGGCTCTACGATTTATATCTGATTGACTTATTCTACAGGGCAGAGACTGGTGGAAAACATCACGCCGCTGTTTGACAATGTAGAGATAGAACCATGCTTGCTACATGGAGATCTCTGGAGTGGTAACATAAGCTCTGACAAAAATGGAGAGCCTGTCATATTGGACCCAGCATGTTATTGTAAGTCAAGCATTTGTAAGAAGATGTTGTTTGACAACCTATGTTTGGGATTGTATATATTTAGGGGCGTAACGAGTCGGTTTGGAATGGTTTTTGAAAGAAAAAAAAAATCAAATCAATAAAAAAGAGCCGATTTGACTTGATTCGTATTTTGCAATTTTTTTCACGAAATTCAAGCCAAACCATGAAGAGTGGGTTGGTTTGGTTCGGATCAATTTGGTTGACATTTTCAAAAGACTTTAATTGAGACGCAGGCCTAGAAGTATTAGTTGCAAGCTAGAACCTCTAGCTTTTGTTGTACTTGGAATGACACAAATATGTGAGACTAGAACAGTCATACAATTATATAAGGAAAAATTGGACTGACTGTTATGTTGTCTTGTTCTATAGATGGACACAATGAGGCAGAATTCGGTATGTCTTGGTGTGCTGGCTTTGGAGGTTCATTCTATAACTCTTATTTTGAGGTAATATTGTATGAAACAAAGTAATTAGCATCAGTTAATATCTATCAAAATGTCAAGTTTTTTACATGAAATTTTCATGGGAATATCATTTCATTCTGTAATTTTCAGATTTTGATAAATTTCAAATAATCACTCCAGGTAATACCTAAACAGCCAGGCTTTGAGAAGAGGAGAGACCTATACTTGCTGTATCACTATTTAAATCATTACAATCTCTTTGGCTCTGGATACAGATCATCTGCTATGTCTATCATTGATGATTATCTAGCTTATTTAAAAGTTTAGGATTGTAATAATTATTGACAAGCTTATTCAAATGAGGCTCTTCTCTTGTACATTTACTAATAACGTTTCCTCTTCAGTACTCTGAAATGAAGTAATATACCCATGCACATACATACATTTGTTTTCTCTTCATTTTGATGATCAAAGAAAACTTTAGGTGGGTAGATTGAATTAAGATGCTACTAATGATTTTTTTTTTTTAGTATAAAAAAGCTGAATTATGTCTAAATTTTTTTTAAAATTGTGTCATTTTACATCCTAAATTACTGTAATGAAGTTTTTGATTCACTTTTCATTAATGAAGATGATTTCTACTTAATGATAAGGTAGGTTACATAAACTTAAGTTGGATTATTTCATTTACTTCAGAAACTAAAATACTGAATCAGAAAAATATTCACATAGCTATTCAATACACATACAAGAAAAAGTTAATTTGATTCTAGAGTCTATTAGGTGATGATGCTGAGATTACAAATACCAGCTTCTAGTTTTCACAGTGGGTAGGCTCTCAACCGTGATCGTCTGGGTGAAAAAACGCCAGAGAAGCATCGTAAATCGGGAAATGTCAATACAAATGAGCTCAATGCTCCATCTACTAGAATACTTCACGAAGACAAAAAGAAACAGCAAACCAAACAATTTTTTACAATTGTTAGATTCATACCGGAACATCGTCCCTAAGATACGTTCAACTGCATTAATTACTTTGATATAAGGTTCAAGCTGTAAAAAAAATCTATATTTCTTAACTGGATAGCATCATATAGTTGATCACAACAACCATAGTTGAAGACTAATAATGCCAAAAGATGTAGAATGGATATATATTAAGAACAGAATGCCACTCCATGTTTAGTTTTCATGATATATAAGCAAACAAGTATTATTGTTGTTGTTGACCTTGTCGTTATTCAATGCACAACTTAAATCAAAACCAGCAAAAGCCGATATATAACGACCAAATTCTCAATGAAAAAGTTCCAGAAAAAATGAAATTATTGAATCCTTATTGTCTTGCCATCCTTCCACATCTTCAAGCAAAAGCATTCACATTGTCTGCCAAATCAAAGTGGCCTAATTAGAAATTTTTAACAAAAAAAAGTAAAAAAAAAAAAAACAAAAATGATAAATAAAAAGGAGAATATCTGTAAATAATGATAGAAACAAGAAGATGTAGACTCACTCGTGCTCGCGGCCCGAGCGCACGCGCAATGATATATTACTGGCATGTTCCTACCTGGAATCCTTGATAACCACATATTCAAATCCTCATCAGTAAACAGCTGAGTTCCTTTTGCATAAAAAAACTTATCATAGTATGCTTTTTTATGTGGTGGTAGTGGCGGCGTAGGAAGCACCGTGCATAATGGTTGGCACATGTCAAAGGTCAGCGGTGTTGAAAAATTCAACTGTTGTCCTGCATTAGAAACTTCTCCATCTGCTGTATTAAAAACCTGGCTGATCTTTTCAGATACATCACCATTAACATGGTTTATAATCCTAACAAGGCTGGATGTGGTGTGCGCATCACCTTGCTGTTCCAATGGCAGGGACAGCTGATTTTCACTGAAAGGTGACTCCTGACAACTTGAGCTTTCCAAGGGAAGAAAAGTTGCAGAAGTGTCAAGAATATGCACAGGCACAAAATTACTGAGATCATTTGGATCGACAGCTGGATTGTTGATCAGAACTTGTTTTTCAAAGGTTAGAGGGCGTCTTCTTTGACTGTTGCTAGTCTGAGACACATATCCATTCACATGATGTTCCATTGCAGTAGCACGTAGGTTCATAGATTGACGATACCTCTGAAACAATCAAATGTACTGTTAGGTCGTGATTAGAATACCACATGATAATGCTGAAACAGAATATGTAGCTGAAGACTAATGCTGTTGCTTCCTGCTAAATCATAACTGAAATTAACAATATTGAAAACAAAATTCAAACTTTTTAGTAATCCTCAATGGTGGGAGCCTCGAGCACCAGTTTCCCCGTGTGCCTATTTTGAGTTTCAGACTTTACATCAATCAATACGCTTGGACATTTTCCACACATGTCGGTTATTAAAAAGTGTACAAAAAAGAGTTGTACAAGATAGTACACGTGCACCATTTTAAAGAACAAACCTGTAAATAGTTTGAGGCACTCTCTTTGGTAAACCCTTCCACATTCATAATCTGGAATATTGTCTTCGGACCAGCTGCACACAAGAAAGACAACAAACGTTATGTTTTACTTATAGCTAGTAGCACTGCAGAAATTAATAAATAATACGCAAGTTCAAACTCACCATCGATTCCTGCTATTTCAACAGCTTCCAAGAACTTGCTATGTAAATCATCAGTCCAGGATTTCCTTTTCCTGTTCAGGAGTACTGAGGTATCTTTATCAGGAAATTCCTGTTCTTTACCATTTGCACTTCGGAGAGTCTTTTCTCCTGCATTCAAGGATGGTTGGCCTTCTAGACCAATTTCATCTTGGCGAGACCGTTCTCCTGTATTCATGGATGGTTGGCATTTGAGACCCTTGGTTGCCATAATCACATCTGACAGACGCCACACGAAGTCAGGTACTGCTTCAGTGACTATTGTTTCATATCGGTTCCACACTGCGAATCGCCAAAGGTCACGTAGATCAGAAATCTGAACTGGCTTTCTAAAACAGCATTTGGCTCCAAAACCAAGAGCCCGTGATATGGAAGGAGTGTCATCATCATAAGCAGTCATAACTACAAATGCAACAAATAGTTACTGTCAGATAACGATTGATCTCAGCGACAAGCATGTGAGGCTTCAAGTAAATAGTAAGCGAAAGCTAGTACTAGAACTTACTGAAAGACGGGAGATTAGTGCTTTCTCTCATTTTCTCTATGAGCTCATATATTTCCATGTCTGGCAACTGAACCTCCACAAGCACAAGGTTAACCTCATTCTTCTTCTCACAGATAATGGATAATGCATCGGAAGCTAGTGAAGCCGTCATAACTAGTATTGAAAGAACGTCAAGAAAATTCTTTCAAAATAAAAATAAAAATGGAGACAATATCCCAATAGTTTAGCCTTAAGAAGCAAAAATTAAAAATCACGGCTACATTAAAATAAGTTATCAGATTATATGATGAACTCAAGCGAGGAAGACACATGCATACATTAAACAAGAAACTATTAGCTGACAGAACAGAGTCAATGAATATGATAAATTTATCAAAAATTAATCCATATTGATTTCTATGGTTAGCAGATACAACAGCTAGAAATATATCTGAAACTAAGGTTGCCACGAAACCTGCGTGTAGTTCAGCAGCATATTAGCTACAAATATAAATATAAAAAATAACTTTTAACTTCCAGAATAAGTGTCAATTACCTTCATATCCAAGTGAAAGAAGCATTCTTGATACAATTGCTCGGCATGCCAAATTAGCATCCACAACCAACACTTTTACACCGGCTACTGGTCCATTGTACTTCCTCAGCTTCGCTGGCTGGGACTCGTCAGACTCCATGATAGAAGAGAGTAAAATGCAGAGAAGTTGATCTGTGTGCAAAAACTTGTTGAGTCACATTGAGCATCTATGATGCATACTTATGATACAAGTATCAGATACAAAACAATACATTTCCATTGAAACGCAACTATATGCATATCCTTGAAAAATGTAATAAGGTGCATCTAAGATACATACACAGAATTGAAAAAGACGAAATCATAAAATCTCATAAATGTATAGTTGTAATTTAAAAAATCCAAACTAACAATGTAGTCCTTTTACATTACTTTATAAAACTAGAACACAATGCTTTGGATATTGTTTATTTCAGATTTGGAATAAAAATCTAACTAAATTGAATACTATAATTATGCAGCAAACGTAATTGCAAAACAAAAAATATACTTTAAACTTTTATTAGTACAAACATGCATCAACTTATCAATGAAAAGAGTCATGCATTGAAATGGACTGATACATACAGGATGAGAATAGAGCTGTTTAAATGGACACATAAACACAATCACAAAAATATTGCATTGACATTAGCACTTGCACAGAGAACAAAAGATGAAAATCGTTGTGACTCAAGTTAAAGAAATTGCCAGATGAAAAAGTCTGCATTCGAATTAGATAATTATGTTTTAGAAAGAAAAATAAAACTCGGATACTTCACGCATATGTACAAGTAAGATATCCAAGAGAATTGGTATAGCAGATATAACTGATATCAATTATCAATACATGAAAGAAGTCAAAGTACTATTGTAGCCTCCAAACTGAGCATAAGTCAAATTTTTGAAATCAGTGTACAACGGCCGCAATGCAACCATAACCACAATTAAGACCCTGTCGCAACCAATAGCACCGCGACTACAACACAATTAAAACCTTGTTAACAATTATCATCAAAGTGGAACCCCCCCAGAGAATCTGACATTAATTCCACTCGTTTCATTCCGAATAAATCAACAAAGATTAATTATATGATCCAGCGTTTAAAAATCGATATTTAAAAAAACACAAGGCATGTGAACTACATTGAAGGGAAGATAAACAAACACAAGAAATTAGAGAAATCACAAACAACAAACATTAATAAGATCAACTAAATACGATGATTACATTAGGGTATTCGATTCGCTTACCTGAGCAAAAGAGAAACGGTCGAACAAATGAAGGCGTAGGGTTTGTGACGTTGCACTTTCATTTTAAACTTCAACTTTATTAATTTTCTAAGATATGAATAAATGTTTACTTAATTTGATGGCTAATACAAGGAATAAGTTAGAATAGCGAATCCGATAACCTCAAATTCATAACATGCAGAAATGCCACCTGTCAGGACCTTTTTCCAGTGTTCCAAGAACTTTAACATGGAAAGATGGGGTATCCCCTTTCAATTTTAGTCCTACCTCATTCCAATAAATCTTTAACCTGAAGCTTTTATGCAATCCGGTGATCAGCCACTAAGCAAGCCAACACCTTGCAGCAGTGGATTAGATTGATTGCAGCTGCTCTTTAGTGCATGTCTACCTTTTTAAAAAACAATTTTGGGGAAAGGAAAATTATTATTAATAAATTATAACACTAATGTCTATTTTACAACTGTCTCGTATGGGATTTGAACTTCGTCGTTACAAAGTCAAACTCTTACGTTGAGCTGACACCTCATGGACAGAGTATGTCCTCCTCATCTTTCAAGTATCAGATCAATATCCCTGCACAAGGTATAGCATTAGCATTGAATAGTATCACCAAAAAACGAGAGACGAAACATGACCTAAATATATGATTATGGACTCACAATTTCAAATCTCCATCCAAATTGTTGGCAGAGATCTCACCATAGTTGGCCCCATAAATTCTTATCAATTCATATATAGAGGAAGGCTGAAGTTGAATCCAATTATGTCTGATAAGACCATGCACCAATAGAATAGTTATCATTGCAGAATCGGAAACACTTTTAAGTTATAGACCTTTTAAACTTTAAACCCATATTTCAACCCTAATAAAATAGCTGAAACTTATAGATTGGTTGATTTTATTCATTTAGAGCAAATTCTCTTTGGCCTGGTGAAGTATGCAGCTAGGAGCAACATGAAAATTCAAGCTTGAGGTCTCTCAGGTTTATGATTATGTAGAGATATCATACTTGTATAATAAAACACTAAACCCTGATACTTTGCAAATGCAATGCAGATCTGTCACGACTGGTAAGGTGTGAGAGAGTATATTCTCTATCATTCAGCTACTCTGTTATGTAACTTCCTAAGTTAGACCTCTAAAAGTATAAAGCTACAACTTCTCTGTAGCATAACAATCATTTTTCAGAATTTAAATACAGATTTATATTTTCATTCCCTCTTAAATCTAATACAGAGATGTTAAATGGTAACCTTGCAAAGCTGCGATCCAAAGGCCTTTATTTTTTCTTTTAACAGACTGTAGTAGAAATTACATCAAAAGCAAGAAATTTTACAATTACAAGAAAGAAAAGTATATCTAAACATGGTTTGTGTGTGAGAGATGGAGTCATGGAATCTGGCCTCTTAAACTCAATTAGGAGCAACAAGTTGCAGACTAATATTTTGTTACATATATTCACTAGCCTATGTCTATGCTCAACTGTAAAAAAATTATAAGGCCTACAAGTCAATACACCGGCCTCTACTATCGCTTCAACATTCTCCAAAATTCCTAATTATGCAACAAGATCCAAAGAGAAACAAGTGTGAGTTAAATAAAAGGCAACATCACTATGATTCAGAGAAATTAGAGCTTGAAACTTTCCTCTCTTTTTCTTCAAGGTCTCATTTTCAAGTCCCGGTAATTCAGGTTGAGTGATAGAACTCCATAACATTTATCTGAATGTTTCTTTAGTTCGGCGATGCATGCTTTTCATTTTTCCGTGAAGGGAAACACTGAATTTTTTCATCTTCTCAAAATCCTTCAGCTCCTGCAAATCCAAAGCAACAAGATTTCCTATTAGACTCCAAATTTTGCAGCAAAACTAAATACGACATATAAATTGTTCCTCTCAAAAAGAAAAATGAAAAACACCAGTAAATAGTCAGTCTCACTCTCACCTATACAAACAAAATCAAATTCAAAAGAGACGGATAAATCAAGTAATGCCCTTCATAATGCATACCTTAAACATAATTATGCACGGAAAAAACCACACACATACACAATTACAAAAAACATCCATAAAAAAAACCCAATTTAGAGTCATAAATCACCCTTTAACTATGAGGAACGGATTCAGACACGGACATCTAACACGACACTGACACGCCGACATCAATAATAATTTGACAAAAATCACATAACTCGGTGTAATTATATGTGTCGGTGTTGGACACTAACGCATGTCCAACACTAGGACACGCCTAATCTCAGGAGTGTCCATGCTTCGTAGCTCTTTAAACATGAAACATCAGCCAAATAACCAAATAGTTGTACCTAAACTATAAATACGTTTACTACGAATTTTTCCTATAATTAATCAGAAAAATATTCAATTTTCCAGTCAAACATATTTGAATATATTTAATTCGTTTCAATTTTACTATTAAATAATGCAGATAAAGGCAAGAAAAAATGGGAAAGTGTAAACAGAGAATACCTATGATAAAGACTTGCGGTGAATAAAGGAAACCCTGGAAGGTTGATTGATAAATAGAATAGAAATATACGTTATTGAACAAACCCCATATCATATGTATGAATAATAATCTTGAAGCTCCATCACTAACAACTTGTTGCAATGGTTTCTACAGCTTAGTGAATTTTTGTTACATTTTTATTCAGAGGTAGTATTGAATAATTTATTTAAATGTTCTGGCTTCATTTCATTTCTTGCCCTAAAGATTTTAGGATTGTTGCATGTCTAGGCTCGGGTTCAAACTTGGAATATTGGTTAAATTTAAAGAGCCTATGCATCGAATAAGACATTATCTGAAAAGTGTTTCGAAGTGGTTCTTACCTGACAAGTCAGTTTTGTGGGTCGTGTTGAGCCCAACCAGAAATTCTAAGAGAATTTTGTTGTATACACATCTTGTTAGACTGAAAAAAAACACCTTTAAAAGACAAAAATGCCCCTTGACAATTAACTGCAGTCAGTTGCATTTTCTTCGGCAGTTAATTGCCGCAATTTACTTCAGCAGTTTACTGCAGTCGGTTTCATCGGCAGTTAACTGCCGAGGAAAACATTAATGCAAACAACAGGTTCTGCATTAATGCAACCAAGCCATTTTTCGGCCAGTTTTTACCTGTAATTCATCCAAAGCATTTCGAGAGGCTATATAACTCATGCAACATTTATACTCAGTCATAAACAAGAAAAATGCATTATCTTTTACAGTTATCTATCATTATATGAATCCAACATTTTGTTAAAATTACACGAATGTTTGAAATTCATCAAAACGTTAAATAGTGTCTATAATTAAACAACACATTACACCTTACATATAGTTAAATTAAATCTCTACTGAAATTCTACGCAGTTGCAGATGGAACGAACACACATATATAATTTATTATCTTCCACCATATTCCAAAACATAAATCCGACGTCACTATCTTCCCGAATAAGCCAAGGCATATAGCTCACCGTTTTCCACGCGTGTTCATCTCTATCTTCTCCCAGGTCTATGCAAGGCCTTTGACCAAATAAGTGACGTGTATATTGATTTGAACCGACATGCACAAAATAAGTGTCAAGTTGTGCCTTCAAATCACCAAGTGAGTCGGTCGATCGGCGTTATCATAACCTTAAATGTCTTTTTTAAAAGCGGAGTACTTCAACACAACCTTCAATTCTTGCAACCTCAGACATATTTCACTTCACAAAAGCTTTATGAAATAAAATCATACATTAGAATAAAATTAAATGAAACGTAATAACCGATAAAGAATAACGAATAAATCAAATCAAATGTGTAAACATTAATAATGAATAAATAGGTATTGCACTAGTTTCACCACATAAAAGTCATATTATCATATATTTATATAAATTACATAATGTTATATATTGACCACAAAAAATTGGCTTTACAATTTCGACTCCAAAATATACGTCCGTGTAATTTCTACCAAAAAAAAGACTAACACCGACAAAAAATCACTCATTAATCACCAAGTGATTGGGGAAGATCAAGTGAAATAGAATTTTCTTCATCTTTCTCAATTACTTCAAATAGTTGTTTTGCTTTTTCGGGAGTGTCCAACAAAATAGGATCCGCGTTGTTGGACTCTTTTTTTGGTCTAGGCGGTTTCATTGCATTTTCAATAACCATGAGTCTTCGGAACAAATCATGTTGATCCAAATACTCATCTTTTCAAGCTACCGTCTCTTCATTCTTGTGATTGTTCCACTCCGTAGATGATGGAGGTAGTGGACAACCATCCTTCAAAAAAATAAGCACAAATTGATCCGGAATTATGCCAAGGCACATGATGGGAGATTTTTGCTTAGTCGGCGGTGGCCCTCTTAGTGGGAAATAAGATTCCGGATTTCCAATTTCATGATTTGTCAACAAGACCACACACCTATTGTAATAGTTAGCAACAATGTGTCTCATGTCCGGAAATGTCAACCACTTATCAACTTGTGCAACACAATTCGTATTTGCGGGAGGATATAAGTCATTTAAAATGTAGTTATAATGATCCTCACCCACATATACTCTCACATAATCATCTCTATGATCTTTCAACTCTTGAATAAGATGTCTACGAATCATGATATGGCTTTCTTTGGTCAATCCCGTGAACTTCGATATAGCCCAAAATCCACAATGTCCATCGCCTATAACATCCACCACTTTTTCAATAAATGGAACCATGAACCTTGGCATATAATCAATTGGGCTCAAAACGGGAATAGACGTTGGAACGAGAATAGGCTTTGTAACTAGAATAGGCTTTAGAAACCGAGTAAGTGGTGGAAGTGGGGAACGTGATGGTTTACCAAGACGAGCACCTTTTCCTCTAGACCTCGCAATATCCACTTTTTTCTTGGCACCCTTGGTTGGTACTTTTCGTGGTGGTGGAGACATCATGGTGGTGTCAGGAAAAGCCAACTGGCGCAAAACCTCTTTCATTTCAAGCTTCATTTGGTAAGAGACTTTCTTGAAACGTTCTTGAATATCATTCCACTCATCATCGACAGAAAAACCAACTTCATTACTTTCTTCGCCCATACATAACCTATGTCAATGATGGTTTATCTCATCCAATAAATAGGCTTGTCGTCGCGGAGTTTAGTAACAATAAAGCAAGCACAAGGTAACCCGTACGATGTCTTTTGAACACAACCGCAAATTTCTTGGTCCATACACAATGTTCCCCTACAACGTAACTCTTCCTCGACAATGTTGTCCAAAGCATATCTAGACACATAAACCCCTAACCCAAAATACAAAGTGACATCTTTGAATCTATGTTCCAATACGGTAACACTCTGACCAAATGATGTTTGTATCGCAGTTAACTGAAGCACCACCATATCATGTATTTTCTCCCAACAAGTACCCAAATCACCCACACTATTGTCCAAATATTTCATTACTAAAGCATGAGCCGATTCAACCTTGTTGGTGGTTCTGCAACCAAGATGCATCACATGGTCTGTCCATGCCCTCACTACCTTCTTCTTCACTTCATTCAAGGTGGTCATGGCATAGTTTCGGAAAACTGGGAAATCACTACAAACATCTAAGAACTCCACTAATGCATTTGCATATAACTCTTGAGTGGGCGATTCAACAATAACTTTCCATGCGTCCATTATATTCTTCACTACATCACCATGTTTTACCTCTTTCCCATTCTTTTTCCAAAAGGATATCTACAGTCTAAGACGCACCTTTTTTTACATTCATTTGCACATGAGAGTAACAATTCATTTCATAACTTTCGGGAAAAAACATTTGCAACCGCTTTCATCAAAGACAAATACTTGTCAGTCACAACCACCTTAGGCATAATCATCTTTGACGTAAGAAGTTTACGCATTTGTATTAAAACCCATACAAAGTTTTCCTCTTTCTCATGTGTCACAAATCCAAGACCAACCGAATATGTAAAATCGATCAAGGTGACCCCAACTATCTCAAACATTGGCATCTTGTAGATGTTGGTTTTGTAGGTGGAGTCCATAACCAAAACCGTTGGAAAATTGTTAAACAACTTAACGGATGTTGGATGAGCCCAAAATATATCTTCAATAATAGTACTTTCACTTTGTGTTCTTAAGAAATAAACATAGTTGCGCTCCTCCAACTTTGAGATTAGATACTGCAACACCGTCTTTCACCTCTATTCGACTTCCATATTTGTTGACGTTCATTGTATACTTGCTTGATATTTGTCATGCAATGTTGTCTTTTGCTCTTCAAATTTATCAAAATATTTCTTGGATGCATTTTGCTCTTGTTCAAGTCACGTACAATCTGCTTGTCATCCTCCTTTAATCTACCGGAAAGCATGTGTCCTTATAAAGCCGGTTCCATCACATGGTTGTGATCTTCATTTAGAATGTTCAAGCTCCATTCCTTTGTTTGCTTACTAAGATATCCACTAACCATGAACCGCACCCACATTTTCTTGTGCCCGTTGTCTCATGCTTCGGTTTCTCTTTCAGCACTTTGTGACCTCCACTCTTTTCACACACTAGTTGCAACATTGGATTGATCAAACTTCATCTTTATATAACAATTGTAAATCCCGCCATATTTACTTGACGACGTGCCCAATTAAGAAAGTCTTCTCTATCTTTCCATTTAACGTCGTCGGAAAAAATCTAGTCGTGCCAACTTCGTTGCAATGAAGTGGGAGGACACCGGAGTCAACATTTTTAGAAGCTTCAACGTGGACGGAAGCTTCATCAATGTTTGGTTTGGCTTCAATCTTAGGCGGTTTGACATCTCCATAATTTTCGACAAGATTTGGTTTTGTCTCTCCTGGATCATCTTCCACGTTCTCAACCATTACTATAAATAAACAACACAAAACTATAAATTAAACAACTAACTAATGCATAAACATCAATGCAATAATGAATTAAAACAAAAAACAAAGGAAATTTTTTTTGAAAAAATGGCAGTAAGCTGCCATTCCAGCGTTTTCAAATTTTTTCCAAGTATTCCTCGGCAGTTGACTGCCGAAGTTACTTCGGTAATTAACTGCCGAGTTCCCATGTATTCCTCGGCAGTTAACTGTGGATCCCCCCATATCAGTCTTGAACGTGAACTGACTGTAAAAACACAAAGAACAGGAAAAAATAAACCGATTAAAAGCAACAATATTTGTTTTTTAACGTCAAAAGTGTGTTGATACCTCCTAGGATTGATGCACCAATGATTTTAGGGCAAGATTTGATGAAAAAATTATTGGATTTTGGTGTTTGGATGGAAAGGGAGAAAAAAAGATGATGATGAAATAGTGTGTAGGGTGAGCAGGTGGTTATTTCTTCATATGAAACAACACATCGGCAGTTAACTTCCGAAGAATTCAAATAACCGGCGGCAGTTAACTGCCGAGGAAAATGAAACCGGCGGCAGTTAACTGCCGATGGGTATTTTCGTCTTTTAAATGTGTTTTTCAACCTAACAAAATGTGTATACAACAATTTTCATTCTAAGATGATATTAGAACTTCTCCAAGGTCCAACAGACCAAATCTCATCAGGTTTCCACTGTCATGCCACCTACCATTTTATCCATGCACCAAGCCTAATAGCGGTGGGTGTGAGAGCCTAGAGAAGTGTTTATAAGTGGGGAAATCCTCACAAGCAGGTTTGTGTGTGTGTGTGTGTGTGTGTGTTTGGCCAACCACAAACTTAACATTTAAACTAGAAGAGAGTTGTGTCATTTCATTTGGGCGTGGAACTCACAAGCTTGTTTTGGGGGTTGTGATGTAGTGGGAAACACTAATTTCACCAAAAGACAACACTTATGAGGGGTGAAAATAGCAGTTTAATTTTTATTAGTATTTCAAAGTATTTTTGTAATTTCGTTTGTTTTGTTTCTTTCGTAGGGTTTTGTTAACACTATCTATACTTGTTTTGTCGTCATGAGGATCAGACTTGATGTTTAATAATATTTAAGAAGTTCTCAATCTTCTGTTATCAATCTTTCAGGTATTCGTAGAATCAATGAGGTTTCAATATTTTGTGTTGTTCCATCATGTACGCTGCATCAGGTTCTGTTAGGCCCAACTATAAGTTTAGGAGTTAAACTAGAAGAGACTTGTATAATCTCAAATGGGTGTGGAAAATTGAAATGCATAATTAGGCATAACAACCCTTCTATATTTCCCAGAAGCAATAAAAGGTATAGTAACATTCATATTTTTCAGAAGTTCACAGAGTACTTGCATTTTCTTCAACTTTCTCTCTTTCTTTTTCGGTTTCCCAGCTTGCGAAATCAAAGGACTCGATTGACTCAATTGCAGTTTTGTCTTACCATCAGCTTCCTCTTGACCACGTTTTCGATCCATATTTTCAATGTTAGTTAGTTGTGTAAAAATATGTCCAAATTTGAGTCTCTAGGTTCTTTATGGAACCCTCCGTGTTTCTTTGAGATTCCTCTCGATTCTTCGAGATTGCTTCAAAAATTTGAGTCTCAAAGCAGTTAAGCAAATGATAGTAATAATAAGGGTGGCTTGAAAAATCTCAAGGTAGCAAACAAGTACATGATAATCCATATAGAACGACCGCAAGTCCAAGCAAAAATGACATTCAAACATGAAACACACATGTAGAAAGAATTATAACATAAGAGTGGAATATATTTGGATCAAAGTCTCACCGATTATGCTATACATAAAAGAGATGTTGATTAAGATGAGAATCTTCCGCAACAAGTCCTAATAGTTACTGTGCTCTTGAACTTTGAGGGTAAAGCTATCCTTGTGTTGAAATTGTCAACTTTCCGAGACAAACAATTTACAATTTTTTGAAGCGGAAAGGTTATGTAATTTGTGCAAATATTAAAATGAGCAAAATTATATCTCATTCTCAAACCCTAGCTGTCACCCCCTTTCTTCTTCTTCTTCTTCTTCTTGTTAAAGGGGTGATTTAGGGTCAATTTTGACCCTAAAATCACCCCTCCGAGTTATTTTTCCTTTTATCCTAATTGAATAAGTGATTTCACATATTTTTAGTTTTCTTTCGTTTGTTTTTGTGATTTCATCGTCTTTGCACGACTCTGTTTGTTTTGATTTCCCGTCTTTGTGCGGTGTGTTTTTGATTTCCCGTCTTAGTGTGGTGTTTATTTGATCCAAATTGAAAGATTAGCTTTGAGCAAATGTAGATCCGATCAATGACTTTGGCGTCGTCAACGTTGCAGATCCGAAGACATGAGTATTTCGGAGACTTGAATATAGTCATATTAGTCATATTTGTAGGCATAGATACTTTGCCATTTTATGCTATTAACATGATGTTGTGAGTTTGATCGCAAATTCCTCCTTTTTGTTTTTAGCGAATTTGGATTTGTATTGTATCGATGTACTCTATCAATTTGAATGAATGAATATCGTTTATTTTTGTAAAAAAAACAACAATAATTTAAGCAAATTATTGTTTTGACAGGAATCTTAGAGTACTCGAAAGGGAGATAGCAAGGATATAACTAATGGGTTGCATCCCATTTAGCGCATGTGATAAATTCTACTGGTAGCAACTTTTTGTGCCCATAGCTATTTAAAAGAAAGAGATTTACTTTTCCCACCCTGCTGCCTTCTCGCGCGCCCTGCAAAAATGCAAATAATATCCCTGGTTCGGATTTCGTTTTCCAAACCAGATTGTTCGTGTTTTCGAAAAATAAAATTCGGACGTATACGCTGGAAATTTTGTGTATTTCTTTGATGCCAAGGGTTTCTGTTGACCGTTATACGACCCCCATATAAGCTGAAATGCAATTGCAGGGGTCGTATGAGCGGTTAACAATGACCATGACACCACAAACATTCCTAAAAGCTACCTAAAAAACTATTTTTTTTTTTTGAAGAAAATGTAAGAAAGGAGGTGAAGAAGAATAAAGGAAAATGTTGAAGATCCAAACATTTTTATAGCCTTAAATAATTCCTAGGTCTTAATTACAGTTAAATAAAACGTGGTCGACATTCAAAACCGTCAAAAAATGCATTCAAACTCCACTAACCGGTCTAACCTTTGGTGAAACGTCACCGGTGAAAATGTTACTGAGGGTTTTCGGATTTTATAATCCGGAATTCATGAAGTTATTCCGGATTTTAAAATCCGAACTGCATCGGACCCTTTATTTGGTTCGTTTTCGTTGCGAATGCCTTGGAAAAAATAAAACAAAGGTACATAACATAAATAGAAGCATCATAAGACAAATAAACAGTAAAAAAAAAACATAATAACAGAAATGATGAATCTTTTGGGAAGGTGTTTTCAAGAGGATTTCTTTGAGTTAGATCATGTTGCCTTGCCAAATGATATATTCATCTAGCAGACAGCAAGATCTAATTCATACCAACCTCTTGATATTTTTGAGTTATCTATCTATCAAGGAGGCAGCAAGGGAAGGTGTTTTCAAGAGGATTTCTTTGAGTTAGATCCTGCTGCCTTGCCAAATGACATATTCATCTGGCAGGCAGCACGATCTAACTCATAGCAACCTCTTGATATTTTTGAGTTATCTATCTATCAAGGAGGCAGCAGAGAGTATCTATATATTTCTGACAACATGTTGAAGATCTTCATCACGTAGTCAAATAGAGAGCTATCTATTTGCGACAACGTGAGAAAGATCCTCAGCTTAATGACAAAAATTTGCATGGTTTTCTTTGGTGTGTTTGTGTGTTTTGCTGGTATTGAAGCTGGAAACCAGATTGGGGGTATTTATATAGGTCTTGGATGTTGTGGACCACATAAAGTCTTGGTGCAATGTGGTCCATACAAAAGGATCCAATGCTGAAGCTTTCCGGATTTAGTAATCTGGAATACACTTACGCTCTATGTGAATCCGGATTTCATAATCCGGAATGCATATATTTGGTTACTTTAGCGATTAAATGAACATCTTTGACGTAAGTTAAAACATAATGGAAGTTTTAATGATATATATTATTCAAAACATAATGCAACAACTTAATTCAACAACACATAACTAATACGCAATTAAAACAACATAAAACACGTGATTAATTAAAACATGGCACAGTCACACGGATCACCTAAACTAATTTCTTCATCAGGTCCCTCCAGCAGAGCCCTGATCTCTTTGTAGTTTCTGGGCCGGATCAAACTTTTCAGAATTTGTTCAGCAGATCTAACCAATGACGCGTCCAACTCGATCGGTCCTTTAGTACTGTGCTGACCAAAGACAGAGAACATGGTTCTCACGTCGTCGTCGTTTGTGAGTTTCATCTGGCTGAACTGAAGAGATCCGATTGAGTCGGACAGTGGACATCGATATTCAACATCGACCACCCTCCTAGTGTCTCTATGGTTGAGTTGACGGTTGATTTGATCCAGCTCATCCTTCAGCCCGGAGAGGGTGACATCGTTGCGAATCCTAAACAGATGGGGTGGTGTTCCACCGTTGTAGTAGACTACCGCTAGCTTGGTGTTTGGATCAAAGCCAGAGAATTCCATGATTTTTTTCTGCTGTAGTTTACTTGTAATGAAAACAGGGACCCGTATTTATAGAGGTATATGGGCATTGTGGACCACATAAACTGTCGGTGCATTGTGGACCACAAAAAAGAATCCTATGCTGAGGTTGTCCGGATTAGAAAATTCGAACCACCATTCACCCTACAGAAAGCACCAAGTTTCGTTTGTTTCAACCAGGATCAAATATTTCTGGATTATATATTCCGGAATCCATGTGTAATCCGGATTATTAAATCCGGACTGCATCAAAATATTTTGGTTGGTGGTCTGCACCACACAGAACACGTTTGTCAGATGTTTTGGATTTTGGTCAAGTCAAGAAAACGTGTTTTGACTGCATTAAGTGTAGATACACTCTATACAACCACTCCTTCCCTATAAATAGCCTTCCAAACCACTTCATCAAACTTCAAACACTCCTCTCCTACCAGGAGGACTTTATTGAAAAACATTGTTTTATAATTTAAGAACCATAGACAATTCTAGTAGATATACAGGTAAACTTTATTCATGAACATTGAACACCACACTCCAACAACAAATAAAAGCCCTTGGTTTGTCAAATAGTTGTTATCCACTTACCCTCATATTGCATTCCAGGAGCCTCACTCAACCTTGACATCTAAAAATTAAAAGAAAAATATATTAGATAGTTCCTGACAGCTAAAACAGTTCCAAACTTTGAAAATGAAAAACTTAGAAAACCAGAAGGAAAACAGGTGAAAACTATTCATGAGTATGGAGATTAGAACACAAACATATTCAAAAGAAACCTGTTATGATTTCTAAACCTTTTTTTTTTCTCTCTCTCTTTTCTGTTTGAAAATCCTAGTTTTCAAGGCTAAAATGATGGAACAAAATGATAATATGGTTCTCAAATGACAAGCGCTTCCTAATGCAAATTATCAACTAAACTGAGATGATCAGAAAAGATCAAAATAACTTAGGTAGAACATATATTGACTTGATGTTCCAGATTCTTCACATAATTACTAGATGATGAAATGAGCCTTCTCACTCAATTGATAGAAATTGACAGAAATTAGCATATAATATATATGCTTCAAAATAGAGCCAAAATACTAAGCATGTGGTGCATGTCCATGAGAATTAATACGTAGTAATACTTAATAGAGGTGAAGTTGGTTAATCTGCATGTATCCATGTTCATGAGAATTATATAATCATATATGTACTTACAAGTCATGGGAATTTGTCACGATACAAATCAGCAGGTCTGCCTGTCCTCAAACTGTTGCATGATCGCAGAATTTATATCATCTTCTGTGCAGTCTCCATCGATTGTCACCTTCAAATGCTTTGGTATTTGATCACCATGATGGAAAACTTTGGTTTTGTAGCATTGGGTGAACGACACTTGTTTCAAACATGGAAACTTCAAAGTGGAACTCCCCGAGTAAAAACTTTCAAGTTTCGGCAACAAGCTAAGGTTCAAAATCTGAAGTTTCATGAATATCATATCATCTTCTAGATCTTCCTCTTTAATTTCACCTTTACCTTTGTCTTGTTCTTCACGTTCATCTTCCTCTTCAATTTCACTTTTACTTTCATAGTCCTCTTTGATTTCATCTTCACCTTTACCTCCATCTTGATCTTCACCTTCACCTTCCTCTTCGATTTCACCTTTACCTTCCTCTTTGATTTCACCTTCATCTTTATCTTCTCCTTCTCCTTCATCTTCATCTTCCTCTTTGATTTCACCTTCATCTTTATCTTCCTTTCCATCTTCACGTTCACCTTCGTCTTCATCTTCATAGCGTCTTCCATCTTCACCTTCACCTTCAACTTTAACTACATCTTCAGCCTCATTTTCATATCTATATCCATCTGTCTCTTCATCTCCATTTTGACTTTCATCTTCATATTTATATTCATCTCCCTCTTTAGCCACTATTGCTTTCAACAATTTACAGTTGGCTATGTGCAACTCCCTCAGTGCATGTAATGTCTTGGCGGTTGAGGATGAAAACAAGTATTTGAATTCACAACAGTTCCTTATATCAAGCTTTATCAGGTTGGAGAAAGACACAGTGGACGGTGTTAAGTTTTTCAAACCGTCACAATCCAAAACAAGCAAGGTTTGAAGATTTTCAAGGAAAGGGCTCATCCAGGAGTGATCTAATCCAATGGATTCAAGCCGGGACAGACTACGAAGCTCCAATTCTTCAAGTTGTGATATGATTTTGGTACAATCTAAGTCAGAGGTTTGAGATGGGAATATCTCTTTGAAGTCACTATCAAACACCACAAGCTTTTTAATGCTAGGTAGTAGAGCCTTAGAATGGAAGACAAATGGATATTCAACTGATTCATCATGAAAGCTCTGCAAAACGAGGGAATTCAATTCTTGGAAATCAACATGATGTTTTCCTTGCTCAATCATCTTGGCTTCTTCCTTACCAAGTGAAAGTGCTTCCAAGCCGGGAGTAACCTTGGATTCAAAACAAATAAGAAAGATGAGAAGGCCAAAATCGGAATGCAAGTATGAGAAAAACTTAACTAAAAGAAAGTAACATTTTCAGAAAGTATGCCATAAAGCAGCACAAAAAATAATTATATTTGAGAATAAATTAATTAGAAAGAACCATTTACTCTCTATATATTAAATCCTGTGCAGCAAAATCTTGGAAAATTTGCCTTAATTATGGCCATCTCTACTGTCTGTTATTGGCCCACTTTGTCTGTGTTTATTACAATATCTTTAGTGTGATGGGTTGAAGGTGTGGGTTTAATCCCACATCGCCCAGAGATATTTGTGAAAGTAAATTTTATGGTTAGGGGTATTTGAAAGAGCTTGCGTAATTGTTTGAAAGAGCTTATAATAATAGTTAATAATATGTTCATAAGCTGTTTATAGTTCATTACTATAAGAATTCGAAATAATTACAGAAATGTTTTATACTGATCTTATGCAGAGTTAATCACATCACCTCTTTTACTTGTCACTTAATAATATCAAAGGAATGATCATACTCCAAAAATTTCATGTTATTTATAATTAACAGTGCAACTAAAACAAGTACTTCAAGAATCCAAGATGTAATGATAATTAACCGTGCAACTAGTATATCACATGGCAATGCATCTTATATATGCATACATATCAAGTCTAGACACGATGTTTGATCAATGACCATCTGAAACTAAAATATTTTGCGGAGAAATCAAATGGAAGAGAGATAACACATTAAAGAAGCAACAAAAAATAATTTTTCCAAGAAAACATTTTGCTGACTGTCTTTAACTCCTAAGATTGTACACTAGGATTGCCATAGAATAATAACATAGCTTAATACACATAAATACATATTAGGTTTTTATATTCCGTCTAACTCATCCTTATAAAACAGTCTTGTATGGTGAGGGGGTGCTACTCTTTATAAACTCTAGTTAGGCGAAATTATAACATGAGGACGAAGATATATAATATCCCTATATTGAAAAACCACGAAATGCAGATAAGCGTTTAGGTACAATTCGCATAAACAGTGTACAGTCGTACCTTTTCAAGTGAGACAAATTCTTGCTGATTTGTAAGAGAATTACCCTGACACTCATTTGAACTCTGAAGTTCTGTTGCAAAAAATTCAGCTTCGGACAACGCACAACATGTAACTCTTTTAACATACTGCATTGTAAAATGTGCTTCTCTGGATAAATGCAACACAGTTTGTATAAATTCCACAACTTCAAAAAGGTAACGCTAGGGAACATAATAATTTCTTCATTTTCTTCTCCGGTGGCTGTTTTGTCCTTGGCAACTATTTCCACTAAATTTTCACAGTTTTCCACGCAAAGCTTTTCCAGACTTGGAAGGTTAAGATTTCCTTCAGGTCCAGTCTTTGTATAAACAAATATTGCCTCAACAGAATTACATTTTCGCACCTCCAATGATTTCAAGTTGCTTAGGAAAGGAAGCAAATGAGAAGGTAGTATCACATCAGATAAAAATTCACACCCTTCCACCACCAAAGATTTTAAATTGCAAAAACACCGGTCTGGAACCATTGCTGACTTCAACCATATCTCTTTCAACAAAGGAGAACCACTGAAAACTAAATGACTCTGTGCACACAAAAGACACGAACAGCTTATTAATACGCAATTTAGGATGGAAATTATAGTTGTTTAAATGGTATTTAGAATTTCAAATATTGTACTTTTTTTCTTTTTCAATTATATTGAAGTATTTTTAATGTGGAGCTCTCTCTTTTGTGATTTCTTTCATTCATCATTATCAACAGGTATAATTAATTGGTCATGCTTGCATGAAAACATTAAATTCAAACAGAAGTTACAGTCATGATCAATTGATTTGGATGAAGTATTTACCCGTTGTAGAAGAATTTCCTGGTCTACTTTGGCGATATAATCTTGATTATTCAACACTAAATCATCATTTGAACAGGACGAAACTTGACTTCCTCTGAAATATTTCTTATAAACCGATCCTTGAGCGAATTTTCGCATGTTGAGGCAATCCGATATTTCCACTTTTTCCAAAGACGGTAACTGCAAAGTGTCATTGCCTGAATAAAAACATTCCAGACTTGATAAAGAATTTAGAGATATCCAGCGTAGCTGCTTCAATTCGATCACTTGTGGAGCTTTATCCTTTTCTAAGTTATCTTTTGCCACTACTTTTTCCATTGAACTACATTTCTCAACTGTGATCTTCTCAAGGTGCATTAACTTTTTTGTTGCTGCGGAAATGAATAAATATTTCAATTTAGGACATTCACTTATGTACAATTCCTTTAAATTGGAGAAAGATATTGTGGATGTAGAATGTAGAAATGTTGTCAAATCAGGACAGCAATAAACATTCAACTTGTAGAGTTTCTCAGACAGTGTTCAACCATGAAGAGTCCTCTGACCCGATGAACTTGAGCCGACTTACTTTTCTCAATGTCAAAATTTCCAAGTGGCCAAGTATTTCACTAATTTTGGGGTATTGGGCTAGAAAGTCATCATTGCTTTTGCACCATTCTATGACAATTTCTCGTAAATTCGGTGCCTTCTTTAGTATTTCAAAAGGCAAAGCAGGCTTCTTATTCTTATCAGGGTCAAAGCACAAGGTAGCTTTATTTAATTTTTTTAGATCTTCTGTATGCAGTCCTAACGTTAACACCAAAATGTGTTTCCAATCGAGTGAAAATTCCTCCAGGATGGAAATGGTCTGGCAAAGGTGAAATTGTGGAAAAGAATAGGTTGTGAAATAAAAAATGAAAAGAGAAACAGGAAGAAAAAGAATTGAGTATGCAGATTCTATGTTACTTACCTTGAGATCAGAGAAAAAAGGTGATCTATTGATCGAAGTACTACTACATTCACCCTCATCCTCAGGATGTGCACCTTTAAATAGCTCCAACTTCGGAAAACCCCGCACATGTAAATTATTTAACCTGGGGCACTCCACAGTGAATATTTCAGGGTAAAAGTATTTGAGCTCTGGTAAGTCATAAAGATCCAGTGAGGTTAAACTGGGGAACACAAACTTTTTCTTTATATCTGCTCCTGCATCTCCTTCCTTTCCAACAATTTGTTGTAACTCATTACAGAATTTTATTTCAAGTTTCTGAAGCATTTTAAGTTTTCTGGCCAAGGTTGCAGGGAATAGAGTCGTCATATGTTTGCAATCACCAACTTTGACTTGCAGCAGATTTTGAAATCTGGTGATTCCGTGACAATTCTTCTTCCAAATCCGTGTCAGCTCGGATAGCCATTTTAAAGTCAAATACTTCAACTGGGATGCTGTTTCCATAGTATCATTGTCATTCATGTCAAAAATTACTTTTACTTTTTTGCAATTCCGTACTTCCAAATTATTCAATTTTTTTAAGCAAGAATATTAGATGGAATTGCATATTGTTCAAAATCACAGTTTTTCAGCTTCATAGTTGTCAAACTGTAAAACCAATTGTCTTGCAGACTAAGTCCACCATACCAGGCTTCTTGTAGCTCACGATGTTTTGAAAAACTCACCTTATCCATACTTCTAGACAGCATCTGTAAATATTCAAAATAAGTTTATCATCAAATGTTACTAAAATAAAATAGATTGAAGAAGAAACTTGACTGCAAATAACAGCTATTTTGTTACATTTAAAGAGGGGTCTGTTGCATATGGGGACAGAATATGTTCAAGTGGTCAGGTGAGGCTTATGATCTGACCCTCGTTGTACCTAACTTTGTGGAAACCTGTTTACTAAATAAACAAGTAAAAGACTCTTAAAAATCTATTTCATTAATGAAAAGGTTATGATTTGAGTTTAAACCTCACGGGTAGTCTATTTAAGTAAACAATAATAGTGAATTAACACTTTTTTATGACTATTTTCTTATATTATTTTGAATTTATATATGTTAACCTCTTACTTGGCTAAATAAAAAATATATTAGATTATCTAAATGCAGCTAATTAAATAATAAGCTACAAGCCTTAAGAATATGTCTATATCAAGATTTAACCTTAAATTTAAGAACATGTCAGATTTATTTAAGATAAGAATTGACTTATGATGTATTTCTATCCTTAATTTTACAAAAATAACTGAAACTATTATTTGAGAGAAAAAAAAAAAAATTATTTTCAATGGCTGCATGTCTTTCAAGATAACTTAATGAATAACAATAATGATATAAACATAATATAAGAACAGGTTGCTAACAGAGTAACATAATATTAGACTCATGATTGTTAGGAAAAGTATTATACTGTTGATCTCCACAGCCTTAATCTATCAAGTCCATTTGAAGGGATTAAATTCACACAAAAGTTGAATTCATAATCTATTGATTTAGATGAGTCCTCGACACCATTGTGGAAGACCAATTCATCATGTGGATTAGATGAAGCTTGATTTCCTCTAAAAGAATTAGCAATTATATCTCCTCCAGAGAAAACTTCCATCTTGGGGCACTCCCATATTTCCACTTGAATCAGAGATGGTAACTGCAAAGTGTCATTGCCTGAATAAAAAACAGTCAAGGTTTGATAAGGAATCTAAGTCTATCCAGTATAGCCGCTCAAATTTGATCCCTTGGGAAGTTGTTCCTTGCTCCTTCTCCACTATTTTTGTAATTGATTTACATTTCTTGACTGTGATCTTCTCCAGCCGCTTTAATTTTATTGACATTGAAGATGTTAATAAATACTCCAAACCTTGACATTTTTCAATATACAATTGTTTTAGACAGGAGAAAGATACTGCAGAAGGAGAATGGAATAATTTTTTCAAATCAGGACAATCGAAAACATTTAACTCGTGGAGCTTTTCATAGACTGTGTTTAGCAATGGCTCCTCTAAAACAATGCATTGGAGCTTAGATAAATCGTAAAGTGTCAATGTTTTCAACTGTCCAAGAATCTCTTGTTCACTGTTACAGGAGTTTCGAGCCTGCTGGAATATCCTGGGGTTACTGCACAATTCTATGCTCATGCCTTGTAAATTGGGGGCCTTCTCAAGGATATCAAAGGGAAAAGCAAAATTCCCATTATCATCCATATCAAAGATCATGCGAATTTATTTTAAAAATAAAAATTTGATGTCTTTCGAAAATTGTCGCAACTTTGATATTAACTCTGAGGAATGTTTCCCATGAACAGCTAAATCCTCCAGGGTAGAAATGGCCTAATAAAGTAAAATAAAACCAGAAAAAGGGCTCTGAATTAGAAGATGGAAAGAAAAGCACAAAAAAAAAGTTGGAGAATAAATATTCTACATTTCTTACCTTGAGATCTGGGAAAAGGGGTTGTCTATTGATTGAAGTACTGCTACATTCACCGGCACCCTCCAAACGTTCACATTGAAATAGCTCAAACTTAGTACAAATCAACACCGATAACTCATGTAATTCCCATTCCACAGTGAACATTAATAGGTAAGAGTAAGAAAGTTCTGGCAAGTCATAGAGATACAGTGATGTTAAACAAGGGAACTCAAAATTATCTGTTACACCTGCAGCTACATCTTCCTTTCCAATAATTTTAAGCAAATCCTTACAGGCATTTATTTCAAGTTTCTCAAGCTTTTTAAGAGTTCTGGCTAGAGCCACTGGAAATAGTGTTTGCAGGCTTTCACAATTACTAACAGAAACTTGTTGCAGATTTTGAAATCTGCGATTTCCTTGATAATTCTTCTCCCACACATGCTTCAGCTCTGATAGCCCTTCTAAAGTCAAATTCTTCAGTTGGGATGGAATTGCCTCGGTGCCATTCTCTAATTTCTTTCCAAAAATTACCTCTAATTTTTTACAACTCCGTACTTGCAAATCTTTTAAGCTCTTTAAGCAAAGAAGAATATTATATGGAATTGCACATGATAGATTTTCACAGTTTTCCAACTTCAAAGTTTTCAAACTGTTAAACCAACTTCTTTTCAGATGAACATCAGCGCGATTCCAATCTTCTTGTAGATCGTGATGTTCTGAAAGAATCATTTTGTCCATGCCCTCAAAAAACTTCTGTAAAAATTGCAATAAATGTAACATTAGATATATCATGTTATGACGATGCTTACTCTCCCTGCAAACATCATTACATTGTTATTTCTATTAGCATCGTTAATTTGGAACGGAAAAGTTGAGCAAGTAGTAAAGTACATTGAAGTTGTGCTTTGTGAATCAGAATTGTTACATGTTTTAGTGACTAAATCAAAAAATATATAGGGACTAATACAAAAAATTGATGTATTTCCTAAGACAAATAAGATATTTAAAAATTGATAATATATTGATAAATGTTCAAATTATTTTAATTCTTTTACATACATGAAGAATGAAGGTAATATATAGAAAATTATCAAGTAATGTTAGCATAGAAGTTTAAGGCTATGTGCAAATTAATACTGCACAAAATGTATAGATGCATATACACATGCATAAATATATTAAAAATCTAACAAAAATCAACGGGGATAGAAAAGTGATAGTACTGAAATAGAAAAGAAAAACAAAAAACTTTTAATCAGAATATATATCCAACACTGACAAATTTATTTGAAAACAAAATTTTGTTCCAAAAAGGCATACTTATGTCATTTCATTTTGTTTGTCTCCTTTTATTACCTCGTAGTAGTAGCTAGCAATCCGAGCAAAACAACAAAAAGGAAAATGAAATTTAGTCAAAAACTGTATACGGACATACCCTTTCCTGGTATATTTCTTGTATTGTAGTATTTAAATCATCTTTCCAGTAGCCTATCTTCTTCTCATTTTCATGTACAACATATATCATTTGCAAAAGTGGAGTGATCTTGATATTTGCAGAAAATTTTTCCATTTTTGGGCATGCACTCACAACTAGTTTCTCCAAAGACAGAAACTCGAAGACACAACTCTTAGAGAAACAATTGAGTTTTTTCAATGACACGAGTTCGATGACTTTCAATTGTCTGAAAACCATGTCAACTTTCCCTACATTTTCTTCAGTTTTGTCAACTTCTCCTGTATTTTCATTTTCGACAATTTCCTCGATAGATTCACATTTGACAACCATCATGCTGTTGAGTTGAACCAGGTTTTTAGCCGCCGATAGTGGCATTAATTTTTTTATTCCATCAAAATTTACCACTTCTAGATTTGTCAAGTATGTAAGAGATACTGAAGAAGGCATTATATTGACTAAAAGGGGACAGTTCCTTAAAATCAGTAACACTATCCTTTCAAGAATTATGTCTCCTTCAAATCCTATTGTCTCAAGATCAGGCAAATCTGTTAACTTCAAGCTTTTCAGCTTCGGAACTACCCCCAATTTTTTAATTTCAGGAGGCGTTAGGAGAGGCACTGTATCTATAAAGAACACTTATTCAATGAGAGGCTTGTCAGATTAGGATTTCTATGAAGGAAAGAATAGAGAATCTCAGGATTCATTAATCTAGATAAGCAAAGTTCTTCTAAGTTGTCCCATCGATGGTTACCCTCCCCCAAGTAACTGCTAGATGATTTTGCATGCCATGATTCAATTTGCATGGACTTCAACTTATTGATTACCTGTAAGAAATAAATAATGAAAAAAGAGTATATTAAATAAAAGTAAATAGACAAAAACACATTTATCAAGAGGTAACTTGAGATGTAAAATTGCATGTGTGTGCATGTGTACAAGTCTAGCAAAACCTTAATATTGACGTGAGAAAATATATAGTATCCTAATAATATTCTAGGTCACTGAGAATAATTTTCCCTTTCAATATTTTTGCTCTATTTTTACAATGAAGTAGAAAAATTCCTTAGAAGAGTGTAAAAACTAACTGGTACCTCTCCAGAAAAGAGGGTTGAACTTGTTTGTGCATCTGTGGTTTCTTTTCTGAACGGTTCCAGTCTGTCACAAAGCTCAATAGACAGGTCGTTCAGTATCGAACAATTTAATTTATAATCTCCTGGATAGAAGCACGTTAGCATTGGTAGTTCCGAAAATCTGATGGTGGTTAATTTTGGAAAATCAAAGGATGAATCAAGAATGTCGCTCTTGGCAACAATTTCCCTCAAATGATAGCAATCCCATATTACAAGGTACTCAAGACTGTGAAAGCGCCTGGCTACAGAAGCTGGAAATAGATTTTCTAATCTTTGACAGTCACGAACCCACAACTTCTGCAGACTTTTTAATTTAAGAATCCCATTCCGATCTTTGCTCCATTTCCATACATACTCCAGTTTTGGGAGTGTTTCCAAATAAACATCTTTCAAGTTTGTTACTTCACTACTATGCCGTTTATTATCATCCAGTTCAAATACTGCTTTAAGAGATTTACAATTTGTAACCCTCAAGTTGCATAGACTCTGAAACATTCCCTCCATGTAACAAGGAAAAACGACGACAAATTTGTCACAATCCTCAATGATCAAAGTATCCAGTTTGCCAAAGGAACTTGAAGAGAGTTCAGAATTCCATATCTCCACCAAACTCTTCATACTACTTAGTTTGATATTCTTCAAATTTGGAAAGATGCTACCCTGTTTTGGTTCAGATACCCATAAGTTAATTAACTTCGATGTTAAACATTAAGCAAATTAAATGAATAAAGATCACGTGGAAAAGATTTCTGGTGAAATCAATGAACAGAAGAAAAAAAAACACATACCAATACAACTTTTTATAAACTATACACAAACAGAAATCAGTCATAGTAATTTTCAAAATCACAATACTACGTCTCCTTCTTAAATTTTAATCTTGTTCATTGAAGAGACTGACAATGCACTCTTATGTCTTTGGTACATCACATGACCATGGTATCTAGATCCCCACATTTAGTATGCTGATTTGTGTTTGAATACAAAGTCAATCCAGAGGAAAACAGTAAGGGTGCTGCTTTGGTACAACCATTCCACTTGTGGGGGTAAGGGTGCTTAGATCTACCATCACAAAACCCTACTTGGTGGGAGCCTCGTTCACCCACTGTTTTATTTTTGTTTGAGCATGAAAATGTAGGGCGCATCGTATTTCTGCATATCCAGTTTCTAAAAAAGTTTTCGAATATTTTAATGAATAGAGATTTCTTTTTATTTTATTTATTTGGTACATCAACATGGTATGCAAAAGCATCACTATATGAACAGAGATCCTAACTATGCTGACACCACAAAACCTATCAACCATCTGCAACACACAAAAATATGTTATAAAAGAGAAGAAGAAACAACTATGGAGGGCAAGGACCAAATCCCATAAGAAATAAATGGAACCTATAATCAGGAAAGATTAAATCTATTCCAGTAAAATTCACCCAGAGTTTAAATGGGACATTAGTTCCATATTAAAGTGAATCCATACAAAAATATCTATAGAAATCTAATCCAACAAACTAACATACCGCAGGATAACTATCTTTCTCTTGGTAAAAGATGTGTCTCATCTTCACACATTCACTTACGAAAAGGCTTTGAAGATTCAGCAAACTCTCGGCCATTGAAAATGATATTAAATATGTTAAATTTGTAAAATCGTTCACATCCAGGTGTATTAAATTCTGAAAACAGGATGTCAGCAAAGGTGGATGACTCCATAATTTGTCAATTTGGATTGAAGACAAAACCATTCTTTCTAACTTGGAAACTTCAACCTGTCAGGTGTCACACATGCTTAGTGTTATCCAAAAAAACTAAAGACACGACTTACACTTTCCCAAATTAATATTTGCTAGAAAAAAAGATATTTTAACAAAGAAACTTCGAAGAGAGAGTTTGAAATGTAAAATATAAATGAAACAGCACCACAGTTTTAAAGCATTAACCCACCTTATTATGGAATAGTTCTGCTTCTCCTTCTGTTGAAGGAATGTGGTAGAATCCAATTAATTCGGGTAAAGACAGTAGAGTCAAAGAGCGTAATTTAGGAAACTTCAGAAGGCCAGGGTTTCTTTTATCTTCCACAAGCACAATCTCCTTCAGAGCATAACATTCAGAAACTTCGATTGTTTCAAGAATAGTTAAGAGACTAATCACAGAAAATGAGAACATATTGCTCAGTCTACCACAATGTTTAATCTTGATGACTTTCAATTTACCAAAAGAGGGTGCTGAAATTTTGCAGGAGCATATTTTACCCATGTTCTCGAGACAATACAAATGCGATGACTCCAATCTAGGAAAAGCCTTCTCCGTATGCTGCCTGTCCTTTGGATTGACGAGAGATTCAATGTTGGAATTATTGACAATCAACAAATGTTTTAGATATGGAAATCCTTTCAAATTCAACCTGTAAAAAAGATCATCCACGCCTTCAAGATCTTCCAATAACAAATCTTCAACTCTTTCAAACAAAATCTTGATACCCATTTGAGAATGAATGGCAAAGTCATTTTTTAGCTGTATTGCTAAAAATCTTGATGTTTCATACTTCTCCAGCATCATGAAATTCATCTATGAATCTGCATTAGGACCTCCAATAACAATCTTGTAACGATGTAACTTGTCAAAGAACAAGTTCTTTGGCAAATAGGAAGCATTTCGGATTTCCATGTCTAGAGTTGTCAACCGATTCAGACATCTCAACTCAGAAAGATGAGCAATTCCACTGGGATATGTTTGTCCTTCAACTCCCCATTGAATGTCGGTATTTCTCATATACGACTCTTCCAAATCAGTCAAACTTGAGAATATATTGGATGGAACTTCTCTAAGTTTGGAGCAATTACTTATGTCAAAACTTTGCAGTTTTTTTAAGTGCTTCAGTTCAACAGGCAGTTTTTCAATATGTGAACCTGAAAAACTAAGAATTCTTAACTTCTTCAACTCACCTATTTTAGATAACTCTTTATTTAGATAGCATTGCTCCAAAGAAAGCATTCTGAGTTCTGATAGGGATGCAATTGATGAATCCGAGGGTGAAATGTGAATGCCAGTCAACATTAACACTCTGAGTTGTTTCATTCCTTTGAAAAAGTTATTTGGTATTTCGAGACGTGAATCAATATTGTTACATTGGAAGAATCTAAGTCTCGGGTAGTTTATTCTATTAGGAAACCGCCCCTCCATGATATGAAAATGATTCAAGGAAATAGTAACAAACCTCTCAAGCTATCTGGCCATTCATCTATTTTCAACTTTGTCATTGTAAATGCATGCTTCTCCTTGGAGGCTATTGACAAAGCTGCACGCTGAACAATATCTTGCATGGTGAAATGATCACTTGAATGGCTGTCAGTCAGCAAACCAGCAACTTTTAGCTTTCCAACCAGCACATAAACTCTATCCCGACCTTCCTTTACTGTGTAAATTCTTTGCAGAAAACCCAGACCAATGCAGTATTTCACCAACTCCATAATCAATGCATCAGGACCCATGTACGCCCAAACTAAGAATATATTCTTGAGCCCTTCATCTTCTAAAAGATTGTAACTCAACTTCGTAGAAAACTCAGATGTTCCAGTTAACTTCCCCTTTCAAAGCGCATCCTTCCCAGGGTGCCGCCTCAATTTGCTTCTAGAAACCTCTAGAAGACGCCTCAAATACTAAAATACCCCTGTTGCTTGAGGACCAAGCAACCGAAACCCAAGCCCATGGCAGGCTATAAATACCACCCTCGAGAGCATTCTCAAGGCATCCATTAATCAGTCTAAACTCTATAATACGATACAAACCCTAGTATTCATTACTCGTACTTTTTTGCAAGTACAGTTGGCGCCGTCTGTAGGAAAAGATAAAACTAACCTAGACCACACTCATAAACTTAATCTCCCGGCGATCTTGAAAAAGCGGTGGCCGGCGAATACCAAACCAGCTTCAGCTTCAAATTTTCCATAAAGCACTGGAGCTGCGGTCAATTTTTCTAGTCGCCAGATGCTATCGATTTTAATTGCCTAAATACTTGAGGTGGTATCGATTTCAATTCTCAGGTCCGGTTCGATGATTTTATTCGTAAATAATTATCATACGATTTCAATTCTTTTATATGAATATGTTCTATTATATAAAAAGTCCTGATCGCTCCGATAATGATAAGAGCAACCTGGTGAGAATTCTTTCGATGAAAGGAGAATACACACGCAAAGGTCCAGTTTTATACTTCCATCTTCATCGATTTTATTTTGTGTTATTATCTTTAATTATATGAGTATACCGCTTTGGCTTTGAAATCAGTAGTTAGGCACCAATTATTGTGGAATTTCATACATATAACGTTTTTTATTTCCATTGGCCATCAATTATGGTATCTAAATTCTTCATGAAGGAATTGCATCAATCTTCTTTTTTATTCCAAGAGCCATGATTATATGCCACTAGGGCTTTTGGATTTACAACTTTATTTTTAATGAAGGAGTAATTTTATTTTTTATTTAACCTTATCCTGGTTGTTGCCTAAATACTTCAGAGGAACCTCATTCCCCTCCTCCTTCTATGTCACGAAGTCTACTTGGATTTCTAATAGTTTTAAAGATGAATTTCAGTTTCCTATCCTTTTAGCTTGCTTTTATCATCAGGATACTTACCTTACTTTTTCATGGATGACTCTAATTATTTTTGAATCACCGATTCTGTTCTTTATAATTTATTTTTGTCGATGATGCCTTGCTTGCCTAAGCAGCCAGTAATATCTATTTATTTTTTATGCTATTGGGTTTTCAATGATTACTTTGTTCATGTGAATATATTATTAAAGTTTATTTCTAATTATTGATGGCTAGTCTTTTGACAAATTAATCGGTGGCTATACTTCATCATTAAAGCTTATTTCTAAATTATCGATAACTATTCTTTTGTGTTTGTTGAACGATTACATTAATTTTCAATACCTACCAATTCTATGTTGGGAAGTGCATACATCGCCAAACAACAGGAAGATAAAGACCGAGAATGATGAGGCGAATATCAGCGCGATCCTCACAACGAAGTTATAGTGTTGCTCTAGTTTGTTCCATCATCGCCATAAGTTTCACCACGCCTACTTTCAAGTTTATCATCATGAGACCGTTCCTACTCCATGGCTTTCCTGCTCCGTCGACGCCGCCGAGGCAAATAAGAAAGTCCGTTCTTGTCGCCAAGCCGCCTAAAGAGCGTAATATCTTATCAATGCTTTCATAAATTAGTCATCGCATGCTTGGGTTTAACTACTTTATGTGTCATAAAGTTCAACTTATCAGGAGATGGTCTCAAAATTCAACAAACAAAGCTCAATTTCTCATGTCCATCGTCCTCATTATCGGAGAATAAAGAGGATTGCGGTACTGTTTTCTCAACGCCAACGACATCAGGTCTCAGACTCTAGCCAACGACATGCTCTCTCGAAGCGATTCTCCCACTCTAAAGCAATTCTCATTCGAAGGAATATCAGGTTCAATATTTTTTGACAAAATATACTCTTTGATTTGAAGAAAATTTTATATTCAATATATTTGAAGACGATATATTTCCACTTTTTGATTCGAAGAAAATTTCTTGCCCAATATATTTGGAGAAAATATAATTTACAACCTTAATTTCGAAGACTCTTATCGATTTTGTTTTTTTGCAATTATTTGTTGGTGCATATACATCATATGTGGACAATAAGTTTGATAGACAAATTAGCTTTAACTTAATTTGTTTCACTTGATATTAATTTTCGCTGGGCGATTTAGTTACAATGTAATGAAGAAAGAATGATGAGCAAAACACAAGACATAGGACCAAGTTATTAAAAGAAAGACTACTCTAGATACCCAGTGGCACAAATGAAGTGTAGTATTGATAAAAGGTCACGTAGAAGGGATTCTGTCAAGGAAAGCCTTGGTATTTAAGTGGTCCAGGTGACCCACCTCTCTTTCCTGGGAACCCCTTTTATGCACCATTTACTTTGCAAACTAAACTAACCGCTTAGTAAAAACATAAATAATGGAGTAATAACGCCAGATTTGACAAAATTGACGCACGTTAGAAGAATAAATTTGGGTAGAATAACTAGTTTCCAACTTCCTAGGGGAAATTGAAGATAAAATAACAAAACTAATCAGTTTCAAGTTAGTAAGGATGAAACATAAAATCAAATAATGAAGTGGGCGAATTGAATAGAGGATTTAATTATAATCTAATAGAAGAAAGAAAAGGACTACGAGCACAAGTAAATAAGAGAATACAAAGAGTAGTTAGTTCTCATTGAATATGATTACGTATGATTAAAGACTCTTTTATTTATGATACTAATTACTTTGGAAGTATGGAAGAAGTGTTATATTTCAGATAAAACAAGGTTGGGATACTAACAAGCCCACCAAGGGGGAGATTAACAAAAGGAGAGAACTCATCAAACAACACGCCATAATTAAAGGAGATTAACGAGGCACACTATCCTCTTCAAAAATATGAGTTATTTGTTGTTTATTTTCTCCATCAGTTTCACCAGAAGAGAAAGTTCCTTGTCAACACAAAGAGAAGAAAAAACTAAGCCGACTATCACGTCGCAACATTAAAGCCGACACATGTTCCAACATTAAAGCCGACACACGTCGCAACATTAAAGCCGACACACGTCGCAACATTAAAGCCGACACATGTCGCAACATTAAAGCCGACACATGTCGCAACATTAAAAGCCGACATACGTCGCACCATTAAAGCTGACAGACATCGCAACATTAAAGCCGACATATGTCGCAACATTAAAGCCGGCACATGTTGCAACATTAAAACCGACACACGTCGCACCATTAAAGCTGACACATGTCGCCAAAACTAAGCCGACAAATGTCGTCATACAAACTAAGCCGACAAAAGTCGCTGGATAAATTCGAGCCAACAAAAGTCGCAGAACAGAGAAGACCATGAGCCGACAAAAGTCGCCGAGACGATCTGAGCAGACAAAAGTCGTCGGATAAAATTGAGCCGCCTAAGGCGGCAAATCATGAAGACCCTGTGCCAACAAAGTTGCCAATAAAGTCGTCGAGACGATTTGAGCCACCTAAAAATCCTCTCACGCAGAGGTCATCTAAGTAACAATGGGCGGGAAGAATAAAAATCCTCTCAGGCAGAGGTCGCCTAAATAACAATGGGTGGGATGAATAAAAATCTCCAAGCCTTATTGAATTCCATGAGAAAAATCTCCAAATGATAAACAAAATCTCCTAGAGAAAAGAATGTTTGGACGCCATAAGCCTTATCAAATCACTTAATAGGAAAAGTTCTACGTCAGACGATAGAGTCAAAATTCAAACAACAGAAGACAAAGTGTTAAAAAGAATAAAGTTTCGACATCATCATCACTTCGCCTTGTCCCAAGACTCGTGTTTGGGGGACTGTGAGCCATCAGACCAACGTCGAGAAAACTTTAGACACATTTTAAGAGGGATCATAAGAATCTTGTACAACAAAATGTACAAATGCCCTCCAAAAGACTTCTTAAATCTTGGGCATGCCTTTCTGAAAGGCACCGCCGTGTAATAAATGTCTGAAAGCACAATAATAGCAAATAGGAGCAATCAAACCTATATATTCATCACTTCGTCTATTGGAAATTACATCAAAAAGACACCATGATTCGAACACGTCAACAAAAACTGAAAAGTCGCTGAAAGCTCAACCGTTAGATCTAAATCTAAACGAAGACTTCAGTCATAGCATATGCTAGTGAACTCGCCATAAGATTCACAAACTATAGACGCCGCCCACGCTTCAATGTCTAAAATAACTTTACGACTAATCACTTCGCCTTGTCCCAAGACTCATGCTTGGAGGCTAGAAGAATAGACACGATTATATATAATATACTCCCAAACAAACGTAGAACCAACTCAAAAGGGATCTACCAATGAAGGGCAATACATCTGCCCCCAGGAGCTCTTAAACAAATTAGAGACATCCCAGAGAGATGTCTTCAAACATTGAGATCCGCCAAATACAAACCACTTCACCTTGTCCCAAGACTCGTGCTTGGGGGCTGTGAACCATCGAACTAAACAAAATGAACATGCACTCAAAAGGAACTCTGGAGACAGGATAAAATGCCCTAGGCAAGATGTCCCATAAACGGAGTATACACACAAAAATTCAAAACAAACAGAATTAATCACTTCGCCGTGTCCCAAGACTCGTGTTTGGGGGGGCTTGTGGACCGTCATAATATTCCTAAGAGCCTAACAGTACTCTAGAAGGGCTTTTAGACCCTAGTATTCATTACTCGTACTTTTTTGCAAGTACAAATAGAATCAATAATTTCAACAGTGATGTGATTATTAGAAAAATCAACAAGATTGCAACTAGAAGAATGACGCCAAAATAAGGCAAGACCCCCGCCTCTTTCAGTACAGTCAACCGAGATACAAGAATCAAAACCAAGTAAGTAACGTAATTCTTCAATTTTATTTCGGTGGACTAATGTCTCACTTAAGAAGAAGATATCCGGATTGAAGTGTCGAACTAAGTATTTTAAGTCGGAAATTGCATTCGGGCTACCTAAACCCCGACGATTCCAACTTATCAAACTCATTATTGTATTAACCTTTATCTGATGTTGCTCCAAAGTAAGTACAACATCTGATTATATCCATGGTATACACATGGTGTTGTATACACCTTCGTGGAAACATAAGCTAAAGAACATCCGTCCCAAATACCAAAACAACTAGCACCATTATTGAAACTCTATTACCATGAACCCATTATAACCATCACATAAGGTGTAATAATTATGTAATGGAAAGGCAGCACAGTAGCACTTCACAAGATTAATAGCATCATATACCACTACAACTAGCAATCCATTACCATGAAGCCAGGCGGCACATCACTTCCAGTACTAATAAATCATGATCCACTCAAATAACATCATGATTAATAACACCGCTTAATAACAACATGATCCACTCAAATAATTAGCTAACACTTTATCAACAAAATACACCAGTTCCACTACTAATAAATCATGAATCAAGAATACTCATATTATATTGAAGCTTATCATCACAATTCTGTAGAGCTGTTAATGGATGGACACTCGAAAATAAAAGAGAATAGCTGCGGCCAATAACAATTTTGTACGATTGGAAGTGAAAAGCAACAGCCACACAGTAATAATTAAGATATATGTATGATGCGGCACCAGCAGTATAATAATGATCCACAATTGAAATTTAGGTACATAGGCAATCAAGAAAGCACTTCGATTTCAAACACATAGCAGCAGCAAGAATTTTTAACAGCCAAACTAAGAGGGGAGCAAAACAAAAAGCGATCAAGGTTGTAGAACAATTTGATCGAAAACAAAACTCTCACAATATGTTTAGTAATTCCTTAAAAAATTTGGTTCATGAATTTACTAATTATTTTATGGGTTGTGTTAAGTGTTAACCGTTAAGGTATCTAAAAAAGGAAAAATTAAATTAAAAATGATAATTTTTTGACTTTTAAAGCATTGATTATACAATTTTCAATGCAAAAACTACTATATTAGTTTCCTAACTAGTACTCTGTGGGCACCGGTTAACATTTCTCTTATTTTATTTCGTCACGGTAAAATTTAAACATGTCACTTCTGATGATGCGAAATGACACAACTATCCTCAATTCATTTTCCTTATTTGGGTGAAATTCCAATTCTAATACCCCTAGCTTTTGCATTTTCCAAAAATACCACCACAATACCCATGAAATTCCAATTCATTCTTCTTCTGTTTTTCTTCTCCCTCTCCTTCCAGATTGTGTGAAACCCAAATTTTTGGACGATGCATCGGTTCCCATGAAATTGAAATTGAAATTTTTGGAAACAGATCTCACCCAGGGCCGGCCCATAGCCCGTCGGGGCTGGGCTATGGCATTGGGCCTCAATTTTTTTGGAGCCCAAATTTATTTATTTTTATATGCAAGACACTAAAATAATGGATATATATCTATTAAAAGTGAGAAATATCAATTTGTTCAACATGCTTTAGTGGCGTATACAGTTCTTGTTGAGTATGAGGTTGTGAGTTCAAGTCCCATCAAAGTGTCTTTTTTAATAACATTTTTTGGGGCCTAGAATTTGATTTTTTTGCATCCTTTATAAAATTAAAACGGGGCCTATGAATTTGTTAAGACGGCCCTGATCTCACCCATGACCGATTATTATCTTTTGTTTAACAGGGTTTTGGGTATCATCATTCCCATGGAATCCGCTCACTGCATCGTGAAGGTAATCCCACGATTCTATGATTTGTGTTTGGAATTTTAGATTTATGATTTTATATTTGAATTTTTCAGATTCCTATTTGAGTTTCCCGACAATAGGAATTGAACTTCTGAGTTTGGAGTTTGTATTTGCATGAATTTGTAGGTGTGGCGGTGGTGGTGGCGTGGAGAAGAGAGAGAAGAGGACGAGAGAAGGAAGAGGAATGTTAAAGAGAAGGAAGATGAACTTGGCAGAGGGACTAAATTTTAAATGATTAAATTTTGCAGTGGTGAAATAAATATAATTAGTAAATTCAATGAGCAAATTTTAAATGACCCATATTTACATGAACTAAACATATATAAATGTCAATTAAAATTAAGGGTTAGGAAAGGCTAGTCACACTCATTTTTTTCAACACTCTCTAGCACTCACTCTCTTATTGGATGAAATTAATGTATGTCTCACCATTTTGTAGGTACAATGTTTAAAATGAAGACCCACAATAATTTAAATATTAGAGATAGTGTTCAAGAGTGGGTGTTGTTAGCATTACTCTCAAGGGTTAATAGGTGTTTATCTCTGCCATTTTGACGGAATTTGGTTTACCCTTATAAAAAAATTGGGTGTCTTAGACCATTTCCAAAAGCAAGGTCTTAACCATTAAGATCTGGTACCTATTAGGTACCTCCATAGAGGATAAACTTTTCTAGAGTCTTATAAGATATATGGTCTCACTTAAGAACCCCAATTCTAAGCAAGACCCACACTCTTTTAATATTAAAAAATTGAAAAGTAATTATATAAAGTTATTGAAAGTTGATTAATGGATCTAATTTAAGAAAATTGAGATGTTAGGCTGGAGGATTGAGTGCTTATTAGATACTACCTCCGTCTCTAAAAAATAGTCTTTTAAGGTTTATGCACGATTATTAAGGAAATGATTAATTGTGTTGATTTTGATGGTAAAATTAATATCATTTACTAAAAAACCCTTATTAATTGTAGTTAGTGGAGTAGTTAAGTTGGACGAAACTCAATAAATACGGGTATAATAATGGGGAAAAAACAGGTAAAGAGACAATTATTGTGAGACGGAGGGAGTACTACTATAAATGAGTGATGTGTACATGTGGGACCCATTTAAATACCAAAAAATAGATGTCTCCATTATGTGTGTTCTTATAACATATGATTTTTGGATTTATACCCTAAACTCATTTGACTAAGTCACTTGGCTGATGTGGCACGTTAACTGTGTAATAATCATATTTTCATTTTTTTTCTCTTTTCAAATGTATTAATTATTGTATAAGTTATAATATAATTAAAAAAACAAAAGACGAAATTAAATTAAAAAAATCATATACATTTTTCATTTCTCCCATTTTCTTCATCTTCAAAATCACATCCTTCAACTCCATTTTGATCAACTTAAAAACTTACAAATCTAGAATTTCTTCATCCAAACAACATCGTTTAATTTAATTAACATTTAAAAAAACTTTTTTAAGAACCCATAATTCCTTACTACTCAAAAATCATCATCTAAATACCTATAATCATAGTAAAAAAAAAAAGCCTTACACCCATCTCTCTCCGTCTCCTGCACCACTCACCCTGTAATCTTTTTCATCCTTGTTATACATAACCCAAAAAATTGTGTTCATCAAGCAAACAACGTGGAAGTGGAAGCAACATTTCCTGATCCAATCAACAACAACAACACGTAGATTCTCTCTATAAATACTAATCAATCATTCACAATTTCTCATTCCATCGTCTCAGATTCCCTCCTTCTATTTTATTTTGGAATGTGCTTTCACCGTTGGTCTTTCATTCAAAAAGGTAATATAATATTTTAGAGATTGTATGCACGGTCAACGGTGATGGTGCCACTCTGCAAATTTGGTCCATCTGTTTGGGTGTAAGGTTGGTTTTTCTGGGTGTTAGGTTGACCATCAAAGTCTCATTTATCCTAGAAAGAAAACAAACCTTACATCAACCTCCTCCATCTTCTTGCATAACAGGATTAACATTAGGTGTTTAATAAATTAGCATTAGATGTTTAACAATTTTGTGTAATAAGCTTCAATTTTATTGTATATGTATTATGAAAGTTTGTATATATAATAAAATGAGAAATTGTATGTTTGTCTCTTTACATTCATTTTATTTTATTGTCATTTTCAATTATGTCATCTCAATAATATACGCCATTGTTATTCTGAAAATCTGGACAATAGAATAATTTAGATTATATAATCCAAAAGTTTATTAAACTTGGTTCGGATTATAGAATCCAAACAAAGTGTATTTTGAAGAAATAATAGGGTGAGAAAACGGGTAGTGTGGAAAAAGTAATAATCAAAAAGTTTACAATGTCCCGCAAATCAAGTGTTAACTCTCCGAGTTTATGTTTTTAGGTACCAAAATTGTATAAACTTGGAGGTAAAATCGGTTTATGGTAAAATTGGAAGGTTTGACGAGTTTGACTGAGTTAACACTCGATGAACTCGTGTAAACTCAATCGAGTTTACCGAGTTTTACGAGTTTACATCTAGAAAAAATTAAAAAAATAAAAATGGCGCTTTTTTGGGCTCATTTTTTCAAAACCCAATTCCTTTTCTACAAGCCCAAAGACTGAATCGTCTACTGAATAGTTACGTTTCTTTTTCTTTCTGAGTTCTCAAACCATGAATAGGGGAGCACATACCAGTTAGGTTGGCAATTCCGACGGTGGAAATTCAGAATTCAACGTCGGTGATTGCGACGCCGGTTAGGGTTGCGGTGGTGGTGTTTGTTGACCTTTTGAAGAAATTAATTAGTATATATTTTTAGATAGTTTTATTAACAACTTTAGTAACTTGTGAAGCTTGCTTTTTTGGATAGTAACTTATGAAATTTATGATTTTGTGCGTTAATTTTTGTATTTTGATGCTAAGTTGAGCATAACGTTTTATTATGGTAGTTTGATATAATTTGTTTTTGTAATTAAGTCATATTTTGCACTATTGATCTATTTACAATATTATATAAGCTTATATATGTCATGCATATAATAAATTTTATATAATTTTAATTTTAGGTAAACTCATATGAGTTCTCAAGTCAAGTTTACCTATGCAAAACAAATTGAGGTAAACTTTCGAGTTGCAAAACCTTATTTACAGGCTTAAGCATTCCATCAATCCTAACCCAAAAACAATTAACGGGCCTGTAAACAAAACAAAGCTAACTGACTCGGGTTAAATCTCAAATCACGATCATCTTCAATTTGGCAATTAAAAGATTGCAGCAAGGGGTTGCAGACATGGTGTTGAATGTGTTGTTTTGTTTACATAAATTTACAGAACTGGGGTTGAACGCGGAATCACATCTTCAACCCAAACTACCCTTCATGTTCAACCTAGCAATCGAAACACAAACATGTATGCAAGACTTCAATTCTCTGAATCACGTTTGACAATTGAAACACATGTTTGATGATGTTGAACGCAGAACCAAATAGGCACAACTTCATCTAGAATCAAGTTTTGGGCATGGTTTGTTGTTAACAACAACTTCAATTGAGAATTCTTCTGAACCAATTTCGTGAAAGAACTGGGAACCGGTTTGCTCAAACCAATTCGCGGTTTGCTTAAGGGGTGCACAAATTCCGTTACTATGTTTTATCCCTTTATAAAAATGTTTGAACACATTGTCCTTCAAATATTTTCCTTCAACTTTTTTGATCTTGCTTTTAAGTATGATCATGGTAAGGACATTAAAGTATATAGAGATAGGGGTTTGAACTCTAGATTCACACTTCTTACCGGTAAATCTTTATTTATTAGGCTACTTTTTTTTTTTGAAACATCAAATTTTATTAAACAGTCAGATCCCTGCTTAAGACGAACAGAGACCGATGAGAATGCAAACAAAAGGCGTCGTATATAAGCGGAACACCCAAAATAAACATCCTAAAAACACCTATGAGGACAACACCCACCATACAAATCACCACCTAAAACAAACTCCTTCACGAAAACGACCACTATAAAAAACGATATCCGACTATCCATCGTTACTACTCACCCCCTTAGAAAAACTTCCCTCAAAATAATACTCACAGTCCTGAACACCAAACTGAGCCACAACCGCAAAGCTTCTATCCGCAAAATCAAAATAAACCAAAGAACTGACTTGAGCTAAAGAACTGACTTCTGATCTCAAATCCATAAAAATCCCAAAACCTAACTTGAGCCAAAGAACTGACTTCTGATCTCAAATCAAAAATGATCGGCCCGCCAGACTTTATGGCCAAATCAGAAGGGCACCCTTCACCCTCGGTACACCAGAGAAACACTAAATCGCGCCAAATAAGATTGCAGCTAGACACTGACTCCCAATCTCGAAGCAAAAGTAACCGGTCCACCAGAAAACCTGCACACAAAAAGTATGACAAAACGACATGATATGCAGTGGTGCAAACAACAAACAGATCAAAAGGAAAAAGCTCAGCACCAAGGGATGAATTAATGAATTAAATATGAATCTTTCTCACAAAATTTTAGAGCTTTAACAAGAGATGAATTAATGAATTAAATATGAATTTTAATCTTCAAGAGATGAATTAATGAATTAAATATGAATTTTAAGCTTTTGCTGCTTAAAATTTCAAATTTAAGTAGTCTTTTGTTTAAAAATAAATAAACTTTTGTGGGAGAGGTTTTGTTGATTAGCCTTTTCAATTTGAATCTTTAGGCTCTGACATTCGTCAACTGACATTCGTCAGCTGAGTGACCATATATTATTTGGCACTCATTTTATAGTGTATGATCCACTCTAGGCTTGTTTTGTCTCTGACGAGGTAAGTGGAAAAGGTTTGAGTCATAAACGTCTTGGAAAATTTACAAAAGATTGCAAATAAGGGAGATCATAATCAATTAAAGTGATATGGAAATGAGTAGTATGACCATATTGTGCAAGCATATGCGCATGCACACCAATCTGTCTCTCTTGGAGCAAAGCAAATTATACTATTTCAATATCTACTTCAGAGCAAACTAAATGAGACGAGGGAGAATGATTTGTATGACCTTTCTTGACCATATAAAAAAGAGATAGAGAGTTTGTTTAAGAAAATGATGTACTTGATACCCATATATCGAGCAAGCAATGCCCTATGAAGGGCCCACCACAATTCGAGGAGCCTATAAGAACATAAGAGCATCTCTAATGGAGAGTCTTTTACTTAACAAGTACCTCAACCTATTAAGAATTTCATTAAAAAAAGAAAAAATCGAATACTTATTAGTTTACTAGCAACGTGGATGCTCTAATAAGCACTATCAACATTCATTTTGAGGACCCTGCTGGAGGTTTACTCCACACCGGTGATGTAGTGATGTTACCACTTGTCTTCATGTAATCATCCATGAAATTATAAATTTTCCTCAACTTGATTGAGGATTTGAGCCCAAAGAGTGGGGTCATGTCAGAGTGTCGAGAAAATACAAGTGACTTACGGTTTCTTTCACAACATATTAAGAGCAACATCAAACAATAACTACCATAGACAAATCATATTATGAGTGTTGTTAGTTAAGAGATTCCATTCAAACCAAACCAAAGTTCCCAAGCTATAGAATTTACTCCAAATATCATCTTTAATAATACCTATCCCAAAAAGATTTCACATCATCACAATCTACTAAATTACAACGAGGACAAATATTATCTGCAGACATACCTCTAAGATAAATTTTAAAATATTTTTTTATCATATTTGGTTCCTAGGACACTTTCATATTGTTTGTTAATTACCATATCATTCAAACAATGATACATTTTTATGTCTTATAAACAAGATGCAATGGTTCTAATCCATATTACAAATATGGACAAAAAGCACAAATTACAACTGTCCCTACTATTCACTACCAGCCAGACAAGGGCATAACAATAGTTGTTATATGTCCCAAATTGCTGCATGTGATTTAGAAGTATCAAACAAATCTGGGACCCGCATTGATATGAGTCAACTCACATATCGTCTACTAAACGACATCCTTCTAATTAATTGAAAAGACCCCTCAAATCCCACGATTCACAAATTCCTAATAAGACATAAAATATATATAACCCATGATTAAGTTAATCATTATGAACCATCCATGCTTCTACACTTTTTTGTCTCATTCCCTCTCCATAACTATTATCATCATTATAGTATTCTACAACCACCGCAAGTTGAATTTTAGTCTCACACTTGCATGTACTCGACTACACTTCCACTTGTATACTATTAAGGTAAAAATATCGTTAATATTGTTCAATTCAATTGTAACATATAAATTAATTTAATTATTTTTGTTTCTTTCATATATTTTAATCTTAAAAAAATTGTATTATCACATGTCACAATTGAATTGATCAATGTTATATGATATTATTTCTGTAAGTGCAACCCTAATATATTACCTTCATAATCTTCCAAAATTCACCCGCATGGAGCACCCCATATATCTATGTTATTAAATTACATGGCTTGATATCATTGAGATCTCCACCTAGAAGCTACCTTCCTCCTTCATCTCATTCTTCCACACCTTTAAAATATAATCCACTCCCCTCATCCTCTCACTCTCACACTCTTCAATTCTCTACCAACTCTATCATTCCATTCATTACTTTTCTCCTCTATCTTTATATAAGTCACCATCATTGTAGTTGCATTGCAACCCTTTGTTGTTACAAAAAGTTGCAATTCTCCACCAACCTATCATTTCATTCATTACTTTTCGCCTCTCATTTTAAATTGGTCACCAAGAACAATCATCATTTATAGTGACATTGCAATCCGTTTTTATTACAAAAGAATCGTAGTCATATAACCTTTTTCTTTACAAGAGTCTAGCGACGAAACTTCACATACTCGTAAGTGGTGAATTGCGGGTTCGAATCTTACAAAAATAAAACTAGACATTACTCTTTCTGAAAATGGAGGTGCAACAAAGAAGATTCAACACCATGGAGAGAAGACCAAGAATGTTGAAGGATTTCCTAAGTGAGAATCCAAACTCAAACTCAAACTCATGTTCCTCAAGTGGATTCAAATCACTTCCAAGAACAACAAAACCTATTACCAACTCCGTTCAAATCCATCACACACATTCATCATCATCATCATCAAAATTTCAAGCCCTAATAAAAACCATAAAAAACAACGTTACATTCTTCAAAATCACAAAACCACCCTCCACCATCCTCTCACTACCACGAACCTTATCGCGCAAGTTATCATCAAAACGAAGAAGAACAAGCCAAAGATGCAAAGGTGAAAGAGAAATTGAAATTGAAATCAGCACGGTGAAAATCAAAGACATCATACGTTGGAAATCCTTTCGAGATATACAGCAACCGTCTTTTGATTTTCGGCGTTATGTGATGGAATCGTCGACGGTTACTACTGCGACGACTTGTTGTGGTAGTAGTAGCGACGGTGATTCTAGTTGGAGTGACGGTGATTTTTTTAGTGAGTTGTGGGATGCAGAAAACGACGACGTTGAAGATAGTGGAAAAAAATTGTTTTCGTCATTTTTTGTCGGCAAGGATTCGGTGGCATCGTTCGTTGGAGACAAGGTGAATAATTATTATGTGCATGCATTTTCTTTTGTTTTTAGCGTTGATATTTTTTTTCCTTTATAGAAAAAAACAATGGGACCTATATTTTATGCACTATAATTTTATTATTATTCCGATAGAATATTATAGTATTATTTAATTAAATTAAATATAAGTGATTTTATGCTGTGAGATAAAATTTGATTGTTGTTATATTTTTTATTAATACTTAATTAATAAAAAGTTAATTATTGAAAAATATATTAAAGAAATAATGATTTTTTTTGAAGAATAAAGAAATAATGATGGTTAGACAATAGTTGGTTTACTTATTTTATTTTTTCTGTCGGTGGGAGGCTGCTGCCTGCTGGTGCAGTTGTATAGAGTACTATATTTTATTTGTGCTATAATAATTTATTGTCAAATTTCATAAAACAAAATAATTTATGGTCAAATCAATATATTCGATTTTTTTTTTATGAATTTGATGTTTGTGTGCTGAATTATCTAACATAAACACATGATTCTTTTTATTAATTTGCTAAATGACACTAATAATAAAAAAGACAAACCATTACCACCAAACTAACAATGTTAACATTTTCTTTTGGTAACATCTAACGTTGCCATTGGGATTATTGTTTAGCTGATAATAACCTGTATGTAATCTTGACAGGAAGATTTGACTTGCCAAGATGAACAACAAAGTCCAGTTTCAGTTCTTCGGGTTGCAGAAAATGAATTTTCAATCTTTGACCAAAGCCTTGCCAATATTGAAAGTAAGTTTCAATTAACCAATTGTGTTATGCATTATTAGACCAACCAACACAATTAGTAATTTTGTAAAATTGGCAATGTTCTACGACCTATAAAGCACAAATACTCATCAGATTAGACGTGTCCCGGTGTCAGACACGTGTCATGTCGTGTTTGACATCAATACGCACCGACACATATAATTACACTTAATTATGTGTTTTTCTTAAATTATTAGTGGTGTTGATGTGTCAGTGTCCATATCGTATTTATTGTTCGTATCTGTATGCTTCAAAGAAAACAAATTTCAGTATTCAACTATTTAATTCATAGACCAATGAAGACATTTAACAATTTCAGTTGGATTATCTTATGCTATGCATATAGAAAAATCTTTAGTTTTTAATTTTAGAAGCATATATATAGCATAATTGTATTATTTTATTAGAGTGATACCAATAATGTTTGATTTTTGGAACAGGGAGAAAACAAAAATTCAGACACACTTCTGATAAATTTGAGAGTCATGCAAAATTTGACCTGGTAACCTTAGATGAATGTCTCTCATTCGATGAGAATTTATACTTTGGTGAAGAATATAAAGTCGACTATAAGAAAGAGGAGGACCAAAAAACTGAAGAACAAGATTGGATTGAAAAAAGGGCAAAGCAATTACTACATATTGTTAAAGCAACAAGTTCATCGGTGCAAAATTGTGATGACACTTTTGATACAGTTCTGCTGGAATTTTTCAAGGAAGAACTAAGTGGTAATAGAAACCAAAAGAGGAATAATGAGGGGTTTGAGTTGGAGATAATGAAAATTGCTGAGGATTGGATAAATGAGTCATTTGAAAAAGTTTATGATATTGTGCATGTTAATAAAGATGCTTATATCAAGGAAATGGATAGGAGAGGTGGGTGGAGTAGGTTTGATGAGGAGCAAGATGAGATGGTTATGGAGATTGAGGCAGCTATATTACATAGTTTGATTGATGATATTTTGGACATGGATGGTTAATAGTTGAGACTTGAGAGGAACATTTTTCGCCCCAAGTACTCCGAATGTACATATTTGAAAGAAAAAAAAAAGCAATTTTTGTGCCGTTTGAATGTATACTTCGAGAATCCTGTGTATATTTTACGAAACATGTGGATTAGTAATGTTGTTCGCTAGTGATTTATGTTTTCGAAGTTTAGATCAAGTGCGTCATTTTTCCTCTCTTCTCGAACAAAAATGCTCCGATTTTACTGCGGTGTAGCACTCGAAGAGCAAAATAATCGGTCTTTCGCATAAATTTATGTGTGGTTGATTGAAATTCATTTGGACCATGCTATACTCTAATAATCTCCCTATGAGACCCTCATAAAGTTCACATGGATTGATTTCCTTGTGGTGACTTGGGATTCAAGTCATCGTTTATGATGCTCTTGAACTTGGTGATTTGAGAAGAGATGCTGCATAAGGGTTGTAATAGGTAGTTATATTTAGTTTATGACTTAAATTTTGAAGAGCAGTAAATCAATTGATAGATCTCAAGTCATAACTCATGGCTTCTTTTGTTTTATTGCAAGTCTTTAGGAAGTATTTAATTGTTCCACAAATCTGTAAAATAGGTTAACAAATATGCCTTTAATACATCTATTTTCCTGCTAATGTAACAAAAAAAAAATATCTTCTTGCTAATGTGTTGATTAGTATTAGTGTTGGTATTATTTTAAATTTGAGACATTGCTTTTTTTTTCCTTCAAGTAGCCAGGTTGTTAGAATGTGGGGGTGTTCGTGGTTCGAACTCGGATCCCTATATATAATAATGCATTATCTTTTCTGCCAACTAAGCTATGTTCACGGAGACATTACTACAACAAGGGAAAACTCAATCTTTTAACGATCCAGATCGATGTAACAATGTCTAGATGTTGAGTATCATCGTCCATCAAACGTCTCAAATGGAAGCAACGAGGGTGGAAAATGATGAGTATCATTGTCCATCAAACGTCTCAAATGGAAGCGTCTGGTTTACCCATATGACGCTCAAAAAAGACAACAATGTGAGAAATCATGTTCTTAATATTTGGTCAATACAATTCTAAATTAGAACCAATCGAGTTGGATCCTTCCTTGGTCAGATCTTTTGAAGATTTTCAAAAAAGTTTAATCCGGCTCAGAACCTAGGAAGAAATCAAGACTTACATGAATATATCACATGAAGATTTAAGTTTGGGTGATCCATGACCTTTTATGTGTGTTATATCATGTTGTTTTACGGTGTTGGATTATGTTTGTTAATTTATTATGTCGTTGAATGTTATTTTTAACTAGCGAAACGATTGGCACGTGAGTGCCCGTCTTTCTGCTCTTTTTATTGCTCTACCATTTAAAAATTATGAACCGTGTTTTTTTATGAAATTTTAATTTTGATTAAAAGTAAAAATATAAATGATTTTTGCTTTCAAATTATAACAAATCAAACTAACCGCAATTATCTATTTCAATGAAACCAACAATATAACAATAAATTATATATAAATACTTATTTTTTTAATGACGCCAACAACAATCTTTATCATAGAAAAAATTGTTGTTTAAGGATATAATTGGGATTTTGGAAAAGTAAGAATAGATACACTCATCTAGTTTGGTACACTTTTTAAATGATAAAGAAAAAAGTCGACATTTGTGTTTGTTACACTTTTATTTTAATATTTAAATTTATTCTTATATATTTGTTAGATGTGTTATTTGTCTTGAAAATTAAGGGCAATTTTAGAAAGAGAAAAAGTCAGCCCAAAAGAACTGAAAGGGGCTATTTTCTTTATATATAGTATAAATGTATGATGTTGAAATTAAAATTCTTGTGTTTTGTACCCTACCAAACCCTCAAAACCTCAATTTTTAACACAGTCTGGGACTAGTTCGGATTATACAATCTGAATTAATTTTTAGAAGATTTAGGATTAAATAAACTGAATCATCCCAAAATGTGGATTCTAGCGTTATAAGTAAGGTTTGGACGATTTGTGGTGTGTTTATTGAATTTTAAACATTATATATGTTTCATTTGACTGTAGTTACAGTGTAGAAATGTTTATGACTATAAATATTCTTGTATCCTTCAACATTTTCTTTCATTCTTCACTTTTCATTTCTTCTATAAATTTCTTTCTTAAATTTAATTATAGTTGTGGGTTATGATTCCCATGGTCACTACTGACCACTCATACTATCCCTAAAATTGTTTTACAATTTATGTGAAAATAATATGGTGGTCAACAGAGACATTCATGCCAATTACAATACGATTTTTTAGTAGTTTTCGGAATTTATAATCCAAAAAATCCATAAGCATCCGGATTATACAATCCAAACATGGTATTTACGGAGAAAAAGAAATAGGGTGTGTGAGTGGAAGGTAGGGTGAGAAAAGAAATAGTAAAATATAATGGTTGGGGGCCAAAATAATTTAACTCAGCTAAGGGCCTAAAATATAGTGGGCTTAGCGTGTTTTTGCTCGCTCCCAACTGTTTTTGCTCGCTCCCAACTGAAAAGACGTAATTACCCCTACGTGAGTTAACTCCCGCAGATTACTGTTTCTGTTTAAAACCCAGCAGTCCTTATTTCAAGCACCGTTTTCTTTCCATCCACCTCCAAAAACCCAAAAAGTGCGATTTTTTGTGTCAAAATCTTCATTCCAAATTATTGCAAATCTTCAAGAAGCAAGTTTATACGCTCATCAAGCATCAAATATCAGGTAATGTATCACAGATTCTCATTCGTTTTTATTGATTTTTTTTATTGGTTCGTCATTTTATTTTTAAGAAGACGCAAGGGCTATCGTGAGTTAACTCACGCAACTGTCAAGTCTGCGTGGCTTAACTCACACAGGATATTAACACTAATGTAGCTTAAGTCACGCAGAAGTAATGCTCAACTTTTGAAATTTTACGCCACTTTTTTTCCTTTCTTAGTTTGTTGCACAAGTTATTTATTTATTTTTCCTTGTTATTCAATAGACATAAACTGATATGATTGAAAATGTGGCGGATGATGGTGTTGAACCGAAACCGGCCAAAATTGAAGCTTCCGGCAAAGCTTCTGGCGTAGGTTCCAGTGTATCTTCCAACGATTACAAACCAACCGTAGATGTGAAGTTGAAAGTCAAAATTTCCTTTCAAGCTCACATTGGTCACATTGAAGAAAAACTTAAGTCGGTACCTACCGATCACATTGAAGAAAAACCTAAACCGGCACCTACCAGTGTTCATGGTATTGACGTAGACACCGTTTTTACAACAAATGAAAGATGGAGAGAGCGAGAAGATTTACTTGGTTGGGTTTCTCGACAAGCGGCAAAAGCCATATTTACTATTATTATAGATAAATCTAGTTTAAAAAGGCCATATGTGACGATGCAATGTAAAAGGAGTGGTGAATACAAGCAACCTGAGACGAGGAAGAAACCGAACCTTGAAGGCACGGGCTTTGCTCCAGGAGAACACTCTAGGACATTCAGCTTTGTTGAGGAAGATTGTGGTTGTGTGCAAATGACAACGTACGGGTTGCCTTGTGTTTGTATTATTGCCAAGAAGAGAAAGAAAAAATTGCCTATTCTATTGGATGAAATACACCCTCATTGGCAAAGGCTAAGTGTACATATAGAAGAGGTTGCGTGAACTAGGATATCCGGAGGACACAATGTTGAATCCACCTCCAAGAAAAGTGGTAACCAAGGGAGTACCTAAAAGGTGAGGTCTACACCAAAAACGACATCCACGGGTCAAATCCCATCTAGGTGGGAGACTATTGATTCTCAAAATCCCGATAATCAATCCTCACAACCCAAGAGTAAGGTTCCAAAGAGTAAAGGTGCATGTCTTGGTACTTACTCCCGCTTACAAACTTCGACGCCTACTTCAAAACCAAAACCTTATTTGAATATACCATACATTTCACAAATTCCAATAATCATGAGACCTTTCATAATGTTAAAGGGGATGTAATTATGGATTTCGGGTCTTAGCTAGGCACATGGGAATGGATGTGGAAAATTATGTATTGGTTCGTAATGCACTTATTCATGAGTTGAAAAATCAGAAGAGTGACTATTTGCCGATATTTGGTACCAGGGAGCCTTATAAATATATCATAGATGGTTTACACCCTCCAACAAGTAGTAGTGGAATTGTGCTTGAAGATAAGTGGTTGACATTACTGGGTATGTGTCACATTATTACAACTTGTTACAATAGAGTCGTTGTTCAATTGATTATTGCAACTATTGTTTACCATCCTAGTGTTCTCTTAAACATATATACTACTTGGCCATGAAATTGACATTGAGAACAAGGTCAATCTCAATGGGGGAGGTAAGGTAATGCTTGGATAAGAATGGGGAAAAATGTCAAACTAGTTTTGTTAGTAATTTCGCGAGTCATAAGTATTTGTATAACTATTTATGTTAATTTGGATAAGAATGCGATAATTATTTACCTAAAAAATCAAGCTCCTAGTCCCACATCGTTAGCAATTAGGACAACTCAAGTGTTTATATTACAGTGGAAAACTAAGTTGAATAGTTGGAATTGGATGTTGATGGTAATTGATAACAATCAAGATCCAATGGTTAATCGAATCAATGTCTATTTATGTCAATTTCAACTTTTTAATTACCCAAATTTTGTAAGGTTTTGTTTTTTACTTTATGTCATAACTCATGGCTTCTTTGTTTTTTTTTTATTTTTTGGGTACAAATGGCTTCTTTTGTTTTATTGCAAGTCTTTAGGAAGTATTTAATTGTTCCACAAATCTGTAAAATAGGTTAATAATAGTATGCCTTTAATACATCTATTTTCTTGCTAATGTAACAAAAAATATATCTTCTTGCTAATGTGTTGATTAGTATTAGTGCTGGTATTATTTTATGTATGACATTATTTTTATATTGCTAACGTAACAAAAAAAAAAAAAAATCTTGCTAAGGTGTTGATTAGTATTAGTACTGGTATTATTTTATGTATGACATTATTTTTAATTTGAGACACCGCTTTTTTTTCTTCAAGTAGCCAGGTTGTTAGAATGTGGGGTGTTTGTGGTTCGAACCAGTATTCCTGCATATAACAATGCATTATCCCTGCCAACTGATCTATGTTCACGGAGACATTACTACAACAAGGGAAAACTCAATCTTTTAAGGATCCAGATTGATGTTACAATGTCTAGATGTTGAGTATCATCGTCCATCAAACGTCTCAAATGAAAGCAATGAGGGTGGAAAATGTTTGGCGATAACCTATGTTATCTTTGAAGAATATATATTTCTTGTCTCTGTAGAACCGATTGAAATGTTTTACTTTCTCAAGATCTCACCATAGTCCATGAATCCCTAACTAGATTGTGGAGGGATTGTGAACTGGCATTGCCTAGTTGAGAAATAGGATTGCCATTTTCAATCTCTCTTGTTTTTTGTTTACCATATTTTTATATAACTAGAATATGGTTATCATGACTTCTTTTTTTATTTTTTATTTTAACCCCTAAAAATTGCATGCAATGCTTGATTACTCTTATTGAAATGTTGAAGGCTAAGAAGTCGGACTTGATTTTTGAATTGAATCTTCGATAGACAAATCCTTATGTTTACATTGTGTACTCTTTTTCTAGATTCTTTTATTTTTAATTGTTGTGTTTCTTATGGTTCTCATTTTAGACACATCTTGTTCTTTAATGACTTTTTGATATAGCTATTTGGCTTCTTCAGAAATATGCTAGCAACACCATGGTTTTAACACGATTAATATCATTAATTTATAAGGGACCTCATTATCTATCATCATTAACACCTTATGTCAGTGGAAAAAAAACTGGTAAGACAAAAATCATATCACATCCAATATAAGATAGATTAAAAAAAAAATAAAGTTATATATGTCAAACAATCATTAATATTTCAAAATTTTGTATTCCACACGAAGTCAAATTTGACTTAAATATTGTAACATTATTCAAGAACAACAAATTGAAACATGTAATATCCTAATTTAACAACAAATTTGAGATAATAAGAATAATCTGGGCAACTTGGTTGACACACGTAACATGTTTTGAAAGCAAAGAAGTATAGTTGTATGGAGATGAGTCCCTTGAAAGACATTCGTCAACATCAGTCATGACAAAGCTTATATGCTTATTCACACCATTGTAATCAGAATCTTTCAAGACTTTTTGAGCTTCCACAACCTCGCCAAGTGCTCCATCAGCCATTCCAAAACGAGAAAAAATATTCTTGTAACGGTTTTGTTTCTTAAAATCACTACCACTTTGTGCTACTAGTTTTGTGATTAAACTGATTGTATTGCACACTTCGGTATGAAGCACGTCAATGGTGTATGATGCAAGGAAAACGAGGTCTTCTCCTACACAACCAGACTTTGATTTGAGAAGAGCTAAACAAAAAGAAGGGTTTGTAGCTTTCTTGCACATCAACAACATTAGTGGCATAAGAAGATGCAACACATTAATTACCATTTCCAATCTCTCTCATTTTTTGTTTACCATCTTTTTTATACTACTAGAATATGGTTATCATGTCCTATCTTTTTTTTTTTTAATTTTAACCCCTAAAAATTTCGTGCAATGCCTGATTACTCTTATTTAAATATTGAAGGCTAAGAAGTCGGACTTGATTTTTGAATTGAATGTTCGATGGACAAATCCCTATGTTTGCATTGGTTACTCTTTCTCTAGATTCTATTATTTTTAATTGTTGTGTTTCTTGTGGTTCTTGTTTTAGACACATATTGTTCTTGAATGAATTTTTTATATATTTATTTGTCTTCTTCAGAAATATGCTAGCAACATCATGGTTTTGACACGATTAATATCATTAATATAATAAGGACCTCATTGTCTATCATCATTAACACCTCATGTTAGTGGCTGTAAAAAACTGGTAAGACAAAAATCATATCACATCCAATACAAGATAAATTACCAAAAATAAAGTTATATACGTCAAACAATCATTATTTAATATTTCAAAACTTTGTATTCCACAAATGTTATTGAAGTCAAATTTGACTAACATATATATTGTAACATTATTCAAGAACCACAAATTGAAACTTGCAATATCCTAATTTAACAACACATTTGAGATAATAAGAACAATTTGGGCAACTTGGTTGACACACTCAACATGTTTTGGAAGCAAAGAAGTATCGTTGTATGGAGATGAGTCCTTTGAAAGGCATTCATCAACATCAGTCATGACAGAGCTTATATGCATATTCACACCATTGTAATCAGAATCTTTCAAGACTTTTTGAGCTTCCATAATCTCGCCAAGTGCTCCATCATCCATTCCAAAACGAGACAAACAATTCTTGTAACGGTTTTGTTTTAAAGAATCACTACCACTTTCTGCGACTAGTTTTGTGATTAAACTGATTGTATTGGACACATTGGTACGAAGCACGTCAATGGTGTATGATGCAAGGCTAACGAGGTCTTCTCCTACACCACCGGCCGGCTTTGATTTGAGAAGAGTTGAACAAAAAGAAGGGTTTGTGGCTTTCTTGCAAATCTCTTGCACATCGACAACATTAGTGGCATAAGAAGATGCAACACATAAAAGAAACACAACCATTATACATAAGAAACGAACCATATTGTATTTTTAATTCTTTCTTGATTCTCCAATTGTAAGATAGTGATTTCCTTTGTTTTGCTCCTTAGCTGCTTTATATAGATTTCAACAATTGAAAACAACGCAATCAAATATGGTTACACAGTGTAATTTCGATTTTCCAATCTTTCCTCAATAAAGAAAATTATATCAATTTATATTAAATCTAGACTTGAAAAGAACAAATAGTTGTAATATTCCACTTAAATTCTCTTACTGTTATGTCATTTAATGGTTGTGTAAGCAACACATGACATAAGGGTATTTCAGTAATTGCATCATAAGATTATATTTGATCAAGGCTCTCATTTCCATTCATTTTTCCACTCTTTCCTCTCTCTTTCAGAAAACGTTATTCCCTTTTTCTCTCTTACCCTCCCATGGCTCTCCCTCTTTTCCTCTTAACCTTCACAAATTCATTAGCTAAATTCTTTAGCAACATGCAATCATTAATCAATTATAATTCATAAATAAGCTTTACAATATTAAATTTAGTTAGGAACACAGTATACAATAAAAGTATGGAGATAATCTAATTGGATAATCTCTTAGCTGGGTTACAATGACAACAATTACATCATATAAGTGACAAAAAAAGCATATCATTTCCTGCATTGTTAATTTCCATCGTTCTCTTGACATCCTAGTAGATCACATATATCTTATAGACAAAGTAGTACTTAAAAATTAGTCACGTAGTATATTCCTTAGTTTATTGATGTCTTCAACATCAATTTTCTCACAATTCATAATTAATATTTAAGGTACTACATGTAATTTGAAATCAATAAGAGAAAAATTAAACAAATAAATTTCAATCACACACACATACCTCTTAATTTTGCATAAATTATCCTTGCACCCAAACTATTAGAATGTAACAACCGATAACAACACACTCAAATGTGTGTGTGTGTGTGTGTATATATATATATATATATATATATATATATATTTAAAATTTGACGGTTTAAAATAAATATATGATAGATGATAAAAATTAGCACTATACTAATATAACTTTAAGTAAGATTCATGAAAATTTTGTATAAAATTGATATATTTATACTTGTAAAAAAATGTACAAATAAGTTAGAATTAATTTTTTTTTACGGTAGTTATTTTTTTTACTTATATACTAACTTAAATTTTAAATTTAGAATTGTCAATTTTAACTACAATCTATTTACTTGTCAAAAAAAAATACAATCTTTTTAAAACAAATAGAAAAACAATTATAATTTATTTATTGAAAATAAATTTTGTGTAATAATTATAGGTTAAAATTCGAAAAATGAAAATTGTTTAATCTATATGATCATAAACTTTACCAAACCGCTTTTCTTTCACATTTCTTATCTAGGGTAAAAACAAATTAATCAAAGTGTCACAAGAGATAAAACCTTCACTCGATATTGATGAAATATTAAAATATTATGTCAGCTTCATCTCTTTTTGTGTGTTGGTCATTGCTTTTTCAAAACAACCCTTTCAAATATTTATCATGTTGGAGATACCCTATGTTGTCTTTGTAGAATATATATTCCTTGTCTTTGTAGAACCGATTGAATTGCTTTACTTTCACATGATCTCACCATAGTCCAAGAATCCCTAACGAGATTGCGGATTGGCTTTTCCTAGTTGAGAACTAGGATTACCATTTTCAATCTCTCTCATTTTTTGTTTACCATTATTTATACTACTAAAATATGGTTATCATGTCCTATATTTTTTTTTATTTTAAATTTTAACCCATAATTTACATGCAATGTTTGATTACTCTTATTTAAATATTGAAGGCTAAGAAGTCGGACTTTATTTTTGACACGATTAATATCATTAATGGCACTTGTTAAGGAAATATTTTCTTGGAAAATGTGTATTCTACTTTTTGAAAGTTGAAAAAGTATTTCTTTTAATGCAAAATTTTATTTTTCTTTCTACTTTTAGTTTGTTAACCGATGCCCCCCGTTATTAATATGTAAGGGACCTCATAATCTATCATCATTAACACCTCATGTTAGTGGTTGTACAAAAACTGCTAAGAAAAAAATCATACCACACATCCAATACAAGATAAATTACCAAAAATAAAGTTATATAGTCAAACAATCATTATTTAATATTTCAAAACTTTGTATTCCACAAATGTTATCGAAGTCAAATTTGACTAACATATATTGTAACATTATTCAAGAACCACAAATTGAAACTTGTAATATCCTAATTTAACTACACATTTGAGATAATAAGAACAATTTGGGCAACTTGGTTGACACAGTCAACATGTTTTGGAAGCAAAGAAGTATCGTTGTATGGAGATGAGTCATTTGAAAGGCATTCATCAACATCAGTCACGACATAGCTTATATGCATATTCACACCATTGTAATCAGAATCTTTCAAGACTTTTTGAGCTTCCACAACCTCGCCAAATGCTCCATCATCTATTCCAAAACGAGACAAACAATTCTTGTAACAGTTTTGTTTCTTAGAATAACTACCACTTCGTGTGACTAGTTTTGTGATTAAACTGAGTGTATTGGACACATCTGTACGAAGCACGTCAATGATATATGATGCAAGGCAAACGAGGTCTTCTCCTACACCACCGAGCTTTGATTTGAGAAGAGTTAAACAAAAAGAAGGGTTTGTGGCTTTCTTGCAAATCTTTTGCACATCGACATCATTAGTAGCATAAGAAGATGCAACACATGAAAGAAACACAACCATCATAGATAAGAAACAAACCATATTGTATTTTTAATTCTTTCTCGATTCTCCAATTGTAAGATTGTGATTTCCTTTGTTTTGCTCCATTGCCGAAACTGGACGAACAGTTCATGTGCCCGAAACAGGAGGAACATTTAGGGTGCGTTCCTCATAACAGCTCCCACCAGTAAACCTTTGAATTTTGACTCGGAATCATGGGAAGGATATGCTAGTAAGCTAATCGGATAAGTTCATCGATAGGTAATGGAGTTATTTCTATTTTTGTATGAGGCAGATCACACACACACAAAGTTTATAGGGAACAATGTCAGGTTAATCACATAACTGAATTCAAAATGACTACCTAGTTTCTGAAATTTTGCCATAACATGAATATAGCCAGTATCTTAACATGCTTTTATGTAATCCTTTATTTAACAATGTTGATATAATGTGTTAATAGTGTTTTTCACCCCTGTAATATATGTCATTTCCGGTTTTCACCCTTATGAAATTTTCGGTTTGATTTGCATCCTTGTAAAACTTTTTTTTCGGAAAACACCCCTCCTCCATCCAACTCATCAAAAAAGCATATGTGGCGCTGATTTGGCTTTTTTTTCATTATTTATTTTTTTTAATTGGCCACGTGTAAAAAAAAATTCCACGTCAGATTTAATTTAAAAAAAATCAAAAAAAAAATTAAAAATTAAGAATTAAGAATTTTTTCCAAAAAATTAAAAAAATCGTTTTTTTTTTAAAACTAAAAAATTCAAAAAAAAATTAAGAATTTTTTCCGAAATATAAAAAAAACAGAAAAATAGTCACATTTTTTCCAAAAAATTTTAAAATAAAAAAAAAATAGATTTTTTTATCAAAAATTAAAAAACTATAAGATATTTTTTAAAATTAAAAAAATTAGAAAAAATCAGAAAATATAATCAGATTTTTTTAAAATTAAAAAGATTTTAAAATATTCTGAAATTTAATTTTCAAAATAAAAAAAATGTCAGATTTTGTAAAAAAAAATTCTGGAAAAAATCTAAATTTTTTAAATTCTAGAATTAGTTTTTAATTTTTTGAAAAAAAATCTAAATTTTTTTGATCGCACTATTTTTTTTTTTAAATCTGGAATAAAATTTTCGAAAAAAATATCTGAATTTTTTCTAAATTTTTAAAAAAGTTGTATCCAAATTTTTAATAATAAAATGTTTCCATAATTGTTTTTTGCAGAAAAAATTTTAAAAATACTTTTTTCGGAAAAAAATCTAACTTTTTTATTTTAAAAATTAAACTCCAGAATCTTTGAAAAAAAATTAATTTTGAAAAAAATGAATATTTTTTTAATTTTTTTGAATATTTTTCTGATTTTTGGATTTTTTTTATATTTGAAAATCAATTTCCAGAATATTTTAAAATCTTTTTAATTTTTAAATTTTTGATCAAAAAATCTAAATATTTTTTTTATTTTAAAATTTTTTGGAAAAAATAATGTGACTATTTTTCTGTTTTTTAAAATTTCGGAAAAAAATCTTAATATTCTTTTGAATTTTTTGGTTTTAAAAAAAACAATTTTTTTATTTTTTTGGAAAAAAATCTTAATTTTTAAATGTTTTTTTGGATTTTTTTTAAATTAAATCTGACGCGGAATTTTTTTTTACACGTGACCAATTAAAAAAAATAAATAATGAAAAAAAAACCAAGTCAGCGCCACATATGGGCATTTGATGAGTCGGATGGAAGAGGGGTGTTTTCCTGAAAAAAAAAAGTTTTACAAGGATGCGAATCAAACTGAAAATTTCATAAGGGTGAAAATCGGAAATGGCATATATTATAGGGATGAAAAACACAATTAACCCTTGATATAATTAATGTGAGTGATCCTTTTAGTATTAGGCAGAAGGTCACACAAATCAATGTATTCATCAATACTGATTGTAAAAACAAGTTATGTATATATCAAAGAGCAATTCCAATTCCATATTTTGCTCTCTTATGAAGTTTATGATGTTTGTTCAATGTCATTCTTGTAAAAAGCAGTTCATATTAAATAGAAATTTCCAATTCCATTTTTCTCTTATTTTTCTGTTAATGGCAAAAGATAACTTAAAATAGAAGTGAAAGACTAATCAAATTTCCTAATAGTGGCAAAAAATAACTTAAAGATAGAAGTGAAAGACTATTCAAAAGCAAAATACTAAGATAAAAGGAGATTTAGTTTTGTTGCAACTTTTTTATTTGATTTGAGTAAATTGACAATGTTGGTTAGATAAATAACATTCTTTTATAGAATTGTGACTAAACATGTTTTTGTCTGATCAAATTCGTGCACCCTCAACGAATCATCAATCGAGTAACATGCATAATACACCTTCTGAGTTCTAACACTTGACTTCGATTGACACCATGCAGTGTTACAACTACTTTATTCTCCAGATCTTTTGCTTTTCGCAACCTCGTCTTGAGAACCTCCTCTTGAGAGACATGATGATAGATGTGTAAAATGGAACTCTTTCAATCAAAATCGGACCATTCTAAACGTTGATGAAGGTTCGCTTAACAACCCTGTAAGAGTTGAGTTTGGTGGTTTACTTCGTCACCCTTGTGTGTCTTGGCTCTCAGGCTTCTCGGGGTTCATCCCAAGATCCTTTAAGATTCTTCATGTTGAGCTTCATGCTACGGCTTTTATTGGCTAAGCAGTTGAATCACCATGTTGTTTTTTGTTTCACAAACTCTCTTCTTTGTGTTGATCTCCCTCAAGACCAAACTCCAAGATTTCACTAGTATTCTAATTTTATCCAAGACGTCAAAGATCTTCTCCATCAAGATTGAAATGCTCACATCGCTCACACCCTTCAAGAAGGAAAAAATTATGTAGACTTTCTAACCATAGTTTTAAAATTCGGCTCGGTCGTCGACTCGGCAAGGGCACTGGGTCATTGGGTTAATGGTCGAACCACTGAGTCGTTGGTTGAACCGCATGACTGAACCGGATTAAACCTAATAACTCGGTTAGATGACTCGACTTAGGATTAGGTTTTTTTAGGTATCTAACTAGATTAAATCGGATTAAATCGATGACTCGACCACTTTTTTTTTGAATGAAAAATAATAATATTTTGATTTGCATATATATTAATATGTAGATTTTCTATAAAAAAAAAAATCATATGTATATATTTTTTTTTTTTAAGGAGAGATGATATGTATATATTTTTTGAGAAGATATTTATTATTATGAAAGAAGATATGTATATTATAATATTTGTGTAAATATTATATTTAATATATTGATATGTTATGTTTGAACAAAGAAAAATGATGTGTTTTTATGTTATTAAATGAAGATTAATATAGTGATGTAGTGATAAAGTTTTCATCGTTTCAAATTTTGATAAAAATCAAAAGTCAAAGCAGCTTAAGCTTAAAGAACTGCCTATTTAATTAGCTTTAATCAGTATTAATTGTGCATAATGATTTAATTAAAGACTAATTATGGTTGTAAATATATAAAAAAAAATCATTGAACCGGATTGACCCAAAAACCGGCCGAGTCACCGGTTTTTCACGAGTCTCACCAGTTTACACCGGTTTAATTGCATGACCGATTTGACATATGGCTCGAACCGGCTTACCCACCGGTTCCTAGTCGGACCGGCTCGACCGGCCGGTCCTAGTCGGACCGGCTCGACCGGCCGGTCCGAGCCGGTTTTTAAAACTATGTTTCTAACTAAGTTCGGTGCTTCTTTTATAACATGGTTTCATGGTTCATTCCTCTCCGGTTTCATGGATATCATTTCAAGGAATGTGATTTTATATTGTAAAACAAACACAACAATAAGGTTTCAACACAAATCAACAAAGAATTCTGCTCTTTAGCCAACATAAATTGCTCGCTCCCAACTGAAATGACTATTTTACCCCTGCGTATGTTAAGTGTTGATTTTGCGTGGCTTAACTCACGCTAATGTAAACCATTACGTGACTTAACTCACGCAGTGTACAGAGCCTGCATGAGTTAACTCACGCCATGTCTGTGCTCAGTCACAGAACAGACAAAAGCTCTAATTCCTTGCTTTTCTTCAATCTTTTATTGATACATACATTCATTCAACAAATTGTATCTATTTTTCATCATTCATTCAGTCAAGCATTCACTCATAATTAAAATAAGAAGAATAAAATAACGCAAAATATCATAAATAAAACGCAAACACGCATATGTTAATATATTACAACCATATTTGACAAAATGTCATAAAAAATTATAAATATACAAAACGCAAAATAAGACCCTATTGTTGCTCCTGTGGACTCCTACTTCTCCTCCGCGGAGCTGACACCTCATCAAACACGGTAAATTCGGACCGAATGCCCTCCAAAATGCTGGAAAATAGTGGATGTGAAGTCACGTCAGGAATCCCCATTGCAGTCTCCACTCTGGATCTGATGTTACCGATGATCTGGAATGGGTCGGCACGATGTCTGGCCCACTGCTGCTCAACAAGAACCTCCTCGTAAACAGGTCTCGGAGCTTTATACTCAGGAACGGGAGCAGGGCCGATCATAAGAGGATGGGATACACGGTAGAACCATTTCATATACCCCACTGAATGCATCCACTCCTCACCTTCCGGAACCGGCTCACCCCTCTCCTGCTGGCTTAGAACATGGAGAGCAAACTCCAAGAAAGCAGTAACCACCACTGCTGGCTCAAGAGGCTCAATCGTTGTGGGTGGTCTGGGAATAGTCTGAACATAGCCGTACTGCCTCAGAACCCGCTCCGGTAAGTGACGCACCATCCTCTCTTTGCCGGCCATGATCCATCCGGAGTACCAGCATACGTCCTGGAAAGGTGTCACGTCTCGTCGGTGCTCGTACGGTCTCCAGGTGACATGAGCATGGACCATTGAATCAATCGCGAGTCTGAAGTGTCCAACATCGGAAAAACCCCTGGGAGGTCTCCATCGACCCACATACGGGTCCTCCCGATCGTAATCTTCATAACGCTTCCTCGGAATAAGCTGTTTGAAGTGAGCAAAAACCCATCCCTGCAAACACAAAGAGACAAATATATATATATATATATATATATATATATATATATATATATATATATATATCAGCACACAAGTATCATACAAACAATTATACATTTACGATTCACTAAAAAAATAAGAAAAAAATATATTACCACAAGCAAGGTCATGTAACCACCAACGGCGCTAATAGATGAGTCGGAGGTCAGAGAAAGCTGCTCGTATAGGAAAGCAAGTCCCATCCCGCCCCATGACCATTCGCCTAACTCATCCAAGTTATGAAGCGCAAGCAGCCACAATAGATTAATGGTTTTGCTGTTCTTGCCGGCAAAAAGGGTGTAGCCAAGCAAGAGCAACAAAAATGCCTTAACACAGGCGGGCCTAACAAGACTCTGCTCCAATTCCTCCTCCTCTGATAAATCCTCCTCCACCAACTGGTTACACCTATTCAATAGCTCCTCATAACGCTGTTTCAGGGTTGTGTAACTGACACGAGCACCAGAATGTTTGTTCACCTGCTCCACCGCATCCTCCACCGTAAACAGTAACTCATTCTGCAACAGCTCGACGCCCCGGTCATGAGATAACTCATCCTCCTCAATGAGCCTTCCAGCAACGGGGATCTTTAGAAGACACGCCACATCATCTAGTGTGACGGTCATCTCCCCAACAGGCAGATGGAAGCTGCTGGTCTCCTTTTGCCATCTCTCAGTCAAAGCACAAACGAGCCCGTGAGAGATGCTTTCGTACCCAGTCTTAAGGAGAGGGGTAAGACCGGAAATATTCACCGGGTCCCAAAACCACCTATAATCTTCTACCGGCTGTGGAAGTATCAAATTTGAAAGCTTAAGTTTCTTCCCGTGCGAGACACCAGTCATCTTATGGTCCATCTGCAACTGAAATACAAAAAAAAAAAAATTAAGTAAAAAGAAACATGAAATATTCTAAGTAAAAAAAATCACGTATTCTAACAAGTTAAAAAAATAATAAGTAAAATAAACATGAAATGTTCTGAGTAAAAAAAAGTCGCGTATTCTAACAAACACTGCTAAAAAAATAATAAGTAAAATAAACATGAAATATTCTAAGTAAAAAATAAAGTCACGTATTCTAACAAACACCGTTAAAAAAAATAATAAATAAAATAAACATGAAATATTCTAACATAAACATGAAATAAGTAAAATAATCATTAAAATAAGTAAATAAAAACATTAAATAAGTAAAATAATTAGTAACATATTATTAAATAAAATAAAGCAATTATACTTACTTGTTTATCGCTCCAAAGCTTGCATGCCACGTGTTTACCGAAGTCTGGTAAAAGCGACAACTCATAAGGTCCCCCTGGAAAACCCTCAAACTCCTCATCTTGATCAGCAACCTGCTGCTGAGGAGGCTGCTCAAACTGAGGCTCCTCATAATGAGGCTGATACGCCTCCTGATACTGAGGCTGATACCCCTCCTGATACTGAGGCATATACACCTTTTGCTCATAATTCTGCTGATATTGATATTGCGTCGGATCCACCATCTGGGATGGATCCGTCTGTGACGATGATCCCTCTGCAACATCAACCCTACCAAATTTCGTACCTCCACCTCTCCCTCGACCAGCCATAGGAAGGCGTATTGCTTGCTTTTCCCTCCGTGCACTACTAGTAGAGGACTGATGCCTCCCTAACCTAACTTTGTCAGGCCTCTCAGGACTCTGAGACATATCCCTCTGAGACATATCTGCACAACATTTCAAAAAGCAAAAAATCAATGAGACATTTTCATACGGACAATTCAACAACATTTCTAACAATTCAACAACAAGAGTTAAATTTCAGCAGTGTCATTTCAATCTGTAAACTACCACATTGCAATCAAACAAACTATAATCAACATTAACATACCGATTTCTAACTAATTTCATCATTAACATTGAAAGAATCAAAAGGAAATTCATTGAGACATTTTATCAAACACCTAGAGTCCATATTTCAATCAAGTTAAAATCAAACAATTTCAAAACCCTAAAACTACCACATTTCACTCTAAACATCTAAACTATAAATCCTAACTTAATTCATCACTAACAATTCTAAAAACTAACATGCAAGCCAAATTTCTAAAAACCTAAAAATGTCAAATTTCTTCAAAAAATCTAAAATTTCAACCAAAAAAATGCAATGAAGTAGGATAATTAACACTTACTTGATATTGTAAGAGAAATTGACTTTGAATAACGCAATAATGATGAAAATCGCACTTGGAGAGGAACAATTCGTAAGTTGAGAAGTTGCAAATGAAAATATGTGGGTTTGTGTTGATATGCTGCTGTTAAATGACTATAGTTATAAAAACGCACTCATTTCACATTTTCCCATGTTCTGCCTTAGATGCAGTACAAATTAATTGAACACTTGGTTAGATTCTTTTGGTTCTCTTTGAACCTTGATAATGATATCATATTTACCCTCTTTCATTGTTTACGTTTACACGGATATTTCTTAATTTCATTGGTTGGACATGTTTTACGTTGAGGTGTTAGAAATAGAGACGATCGAATGTAGAACACAAGAGAGGGGTTACTGAATGAAGTAATCAACGCAATTGAACAATATTTGAAGAACAAGTTTTTGCTACTACGAATCAATAAGGTGTTGTCATGTAATAGGGTGCTGTAAGTGGGAGAATGTCTTCAACATTAATGAAAAAATCACTGATGATCGAATGTAGACTTCAACTTTCTCTGTTTTTTTTTTTTTTTTTTTTTGAAGAAGAAGCTAAATTAGCCGACCTAAATTAGCACTAGGGAGAATCGAACCTGAAACCTCAAGGACGAGCATACTCCCAGGTCCCAAGCAAACTTTCTCTGTTTTTTTATTTTAACTGATGAACAAACTAAAGAGGGTATTTGTGTTATATAAAGAGAACTCAGTGGAAGTAAGTTTAATTTTTCCAGACAAATATTATAGAATAAAATGAGACTCCGAGCTTAATTGCGCATGTTGAATGACTTCAAATTTGAGCAAAATCCCTATATTCATAAGCAAGTATGCCAATCCACACAAAAAATGTCAGGTCCCGAACTTGTTGCCAAAACCTTATGTATACAACAGTTTGATATTAATCATCCTGCTTCAATTTGATTGGTGTCTAAAAATTGATATGCAGTAAGCATAGTATGCAAATTTTAATTTGTTAATACAACACATGTTTTTACATCTTTTGCCAAAAGCCATAAAGTATAATAGCAAAATATGATATATCTGTGAAACTACAGAGTATTCAGTGCATATAGCATACTAGGCTATGTAAGTTGATTCAGCGATTTGATAGCCAAATTGTAATCAGCAAGGTTCACCATGACTCCGATTGTTTTTATTATACTATATTACTTCATCAAAAAATTTATCACCTAAAAACTAACCGCCATGCAAGGTTGATATAAAGACCACCACATCTTTCTCTTCCAGTGTAGTACTCAGTTGACCGCTTAGCTCCCAATCACAATCATTCACGAGGACGAGAACTCCAGGTCTACTGCAAGACAAACCACAGACAGAAATAAATAGTTCAGCAACCATGTAATGATATTATTACACATTTTATGCATCTGGAACTTTAGTTATAAGTAATCTTATATCAACTTATCAAAGGATAGACTCTAGAACAGATAGCAAGTGATCAGAATGATCACCATAAGGTGTATCACACCAGAACATATGTCTCTTAACAGACTGTAACCACTCTAACTGACTCAACTGGCAACTGTCGGTCATCTAGGGCGTGTTAACTGACATGTGTCAGTTAACTAGAGGTAGTTACGAGGAGTCTATAAATAGACTCATCACCTTCACATAATCTCGTTGAATTAATTTTATGAAATAGATTGAGAATTCAGTTACAACAGAAAAGCAAAATCTCTCTAGATTCAACAAAGGACAATCTCTATTATGGTATCAGAGCCTAACGTTTCGGGCAGCCCATCATTTATATACACGCAACACGGATAGCGGTGCGTAGCGGCCGACCCCAAAAGTGGGATAGCATATAGCGGTATGACAAATAGCGGTCACCGATATTTGATTATTTTTTTTGACAAATTACATGAATAATACAATACAATAAAGTATAAATAAACATATATTTCTCACCAAAAAAAAAACTTATATTTAATATCAAATTAAATTTATATTAAATATAACACACAAATCTCATGAGACATTCATAAATCAAAACACCAAAAAACAAAAGACAGAGGAACAGATAAAAAAATCATAAAACAAGAGAAACCATAAGATAGAAGAGTGTATTTCGCGGCACAGGTGAGAAGAGAAAAAAAAGTTAAAAAACGTTAGGGTTTACAAAATCCTCAAAATGTCCTAAAAAAGGTTTCAACAATAGTGTCAATTTAGAAATTTCCTACAAAGATCAAATAGCAGCCAATATCCGCTCCTCACCGCTATGCCGCTGAAGCAGCTGAAGCGGCCGCTATCTGATTCCGCGCTACTACGACGATTAATGTAGCAGTTCGTTGCCACTTAGCTACGGACAGGCGCTATAGCATCACTATCAGCCGCTATTGACTACTATGCACGCACCATGCCCAATAGTGCTAGGGCATGAGGAGGGTGTATTGGGGATAGGCCCAATATAAAAACCTAATATGGTATTAATGAGGCTCAAATTAAGCACAAACATTCCTTTCTATTAAATTTCTCCAATGACTACAGAAAAATCTTTTATGGGTGTTAATGAGGAACACGACTAATAATTACCAAGAAAAAGGATCATCTAATAGAAAGCTTATCAGCTAAGGGAGCAGTGTCTATCATTCAATCACTTAAGTTCAGACAATGGTGCACTAACTTAAGATAAAATTGACCGTGGCTAGACCATTAATTACTCACATAAAAATAAGCTCACTTTAGGGAAACAACTTTTAACTAATGATGCATGATTCAAGTGTATTTATATCATCAAGCTTGACAAAGCTTACACAGTATCTCCTTTCATGAACATTTCGGGCCTCTCCTTAATCAAGTTGGTTCGAACCCAAGAAAGCAATCCTTTCATGGTTAACTGAAAAGCATGAAGAGAATCTTGTAAGAATGCAAATTATAGAAGTGCTTTGAAAAACCCATAGACCAATAATTTTGAAGTCATATACTACCTTGTCTTCTCCATTTTGTTTTTCAAATTCAACATTGACATTGTGAATCTTTTTGGATTCACAAAGAAGCTCCAAACCCCCTCTGCATGTTTCAACAATTTTAACCAACGAGACAAAAATTAAATTTCTAATCTTAGATATAGATAACTACATCAAAAACAAATGGACATTAATCAGACATCAGTACAAAGACACTGAATGAACTTCAATTTAGTGTTCACCGACCTAAACAAACGAATAAGATAAAGTGGAAAAATCCAAAACTAAAATAACTGTATAATTTAAGCACAATAATAATTCCAATTTACAACAATATTGGATTAAGATATCAGCATGCCTATAGCAATAGAACTTAGTTTAGGTTTGAATTACTCTTCTGATTCTACCACAACACAAAAGTCCGCACACAGTGAAAATCATAACTAAACTTGAAGAAGACCCCCACGGACACAAACACCAGACATGACGCTGACACCAACATGCTGAAACCGATAATAATTTAAGAAAATGAAATAATTATGTGTAATCATATGTGTCTGTGTCGTGTTGTGTCGGTGTCAGACACCGACGCGTGTCTGAAACGGATACACACCTAATCCAAGGAGTGTCTGTGCTGACTGAATAGTTTGACCCTATGAAGCACGGACATTCCTCGGATTAGGCGTATGTCCGACACATAATTAGACTGAATTATATGATTTTTTTTCAAATTATTAGCGGTGTCAGCGTGTGTCCGGTGTCTGTACTTCATAGGTTTGACCAAATGAACGGGTGAACCAACTAGGTAATTAGTTCAAACAACATGTCAAACCAGTAATATCAATGAACTTAAGTTACTCAATTTGGCTCGCTGAACTATCACTCTCTCAACAAATTAGTTCCTAAGCTATTAAAATCAACTAAAAGGTTCCTAAACTACGAAAAATACATCAATTTATTCCCTAAACTCTCATGAAAAACAACGAATTTTACTAATTTAGTTCTAAGTTTTTTTTTGAAGTTTTTTGAATTAACAAGTTACAAGCAGAGAATTATAATAAGTGAAATAAGATAAACGTTACCCAAATTCAAGTGTAAGCTGCATGTTGAATGATACTGTTTACTGAGAAACCACAAAACCCTAGAGAGAGAAAGGATCGAATGATGAGAGAGAGTTAAACTCGAACAGTGAGAGATGAAAGGGGAATTCTTCTTCGCAATGTGCAAGCCGCTAGGTCTCTTCAATATGCGTTCAGATTTCTTTGAAAAGTATCAATGAAAACGATGTCGTTTTATATATTTTTCTTTTTACAATGATCAAAGGGAGTATTATTTTTTTTTGGTAGTGAGACAAGTATTTATTATTTTCATCGGCTACGTGCAAAGGGAAAACACTGCACAAAGGATACAACCAGATATGCCTATAAGTTTAAGACACCTCTAACACAAAAAATTATTTACAAATAAACACCTTAACAATGTAACGGATGTTACCGTCAATCATGATAACATAAATTAAAGGATGGCTTATTAGCTTTCAGCCATAAATAAGAACTTAATTGATTTTCTCTATAAGAACGGAAGAATTTGACCCCTTATTTTTGAAGATCTGGCCATTACGGTCCTTCCAAATCAAACAAGCAAACCAAATTACTTTGAATACATAATGAGAACGACGCGACATCCAACTATTTATTCATCAGGTAAAATCAGTTGAGTTACTAAACCCCCAATCTCAAAAGATTTTTTTGTTAGATACGATGTAAATGACATGTATTTATTCAATTTCAAAGCAATGTAATATTATGGTGTTTGATCAACATGATCGTTTAACAAGTACAACTCTAGACCTATGATTAAGTACAAAGGTAACCAATTTTTGTATGATTTTTAGCAATTATGCACTCAACATCTTATATGTTTAGGAGTAACTCTAATTGTAGCTTGATTGTCACCTTTTTATACTTTTTGGTTTGGTGGTGTCGTTGTTTTAGTGTATGTTTTATTTCTGTTAACTATGTAACTTTTGAATTGTCATTTATTGCGCTTTGATTGTTCGTTTCAATATATTTTATTAATCTTTTCGGGAAGAAAAAAACGCCCCTAAAAGAAACACAATTAGGTTTTAGAATATATTAGATTAGTGTAGTGATCGGTGTTAAACATGGAACAACTTGTCGTGCTTTGAACAATTTTATTCATTGGATAGATATATTCAAAATAATATAAATAAATAAATTAAATTAAACAATTTAAGAATGTAAGATTTCGATTTGATTGAATTTATTTATATTATTTTCGATTTGATGGAATTTATTTATATTATACATGACAAATGATTCTGACCATGATTATTAATTGATACTATAATATTTTCATAAAATTAAAACAATTAAAAAATGAATAAGCATTCCTTCAAAAAAAAAAAAAGAATAAGCACATAAATATTAGAGTTTGATGATGGTAGACCAACAGTCCAAAATAAATTTGCACACACACAACCAATTAAAACATTCAAAATTTTCACATAAATTAAAAACATTAATTGTCGTTGCAATTCTAAACGTTTTGATTCGTTGTTTGTGCAAAATTGTTTTGTATTGTCGTCCCACCATCATTAAACTCTAAATATGAAATAAAATATTTTACAATGATGGATGAAATATATCTAAAAGATAAATAATTTGAGGACATCGTTTTAAGATTACATGGATAAATAATTTAAAGATCTAAAAAACAAAACTAACAAGAAATCAACTGTAATATTATCCTCGCACAAAGTATGTCGCAAACTAACCATTAAATATCATCGAAGAACTTGTTTAATAGCCATGATCAAATTTTCACGCTTGTAATGCACATTCAAATCCTTTTGAACGAAGTCAACAACATTAGTTGAATCAAAGAGACACAATACCTGCTTAAAGCCAATATCCAACACAACTTCAAACATGACATAAACCTAAAATCTGAGCATGGAGAATGCAAGGTCTACTAATTATCCCGAAGAAACCATGCAAAATTAAATAACATGCATGATCACGAATAAGACCACCAAAACTTTTCAAGTTGGAATCGACGAATACAATGTCATCAACAATGAAAGCTATTGAATCCACACTAGGTCGTAGCCAAGTGACATTATGAGCAAGCTGTTGAACAATGTGAGAGGTAGAAGAAGCAAAATCTTTCAAGACATGATGTAGAAAAGATAACCTTTCAGTGCCAATGTCTTGGACAACATGCTTAATATCCTCAAAGATACATGTTTTTGCTTGAAAACCAAATCTTCCACATGATAATGGGTCAACAGGGTCAATATTTGAGAATACCACTAGATTTGCATCCCAAAAATAGCAAGAACCAAACTACCATGCATATCGAGGAGTCTCCCTTCCCAAGAAGCTAGATTGAACTCCACACGATCAGCCAAGTCCACTAACTCATGTTGGGTAATGCATACTTGAAATAGTCTAAAGACGAAGTATTTTCCCAAGTTAGAGTTTGATCATATATTGATGATACCATCATTATTATTCTTTTTTCATTAGTGACATCCACATAAGCAAAAATAGTTGTTTTTTCGAGGTTGACTTTCAATCTTGAGTTATGAAGCTTGGATACATACGAGTCCATCTTTGCTCCATTTAAGTTGGCTCCATTTACCCCATTTACCTTCATAGATGGTGACACATGTCAAAAGAATATCCAATGATTGAAGTTATGAAGGGAAAGATAGGTAATCTGGTGAGTTAAAAAGGTTCACTCGTTCCCTTGACTCATCTTTATAAGTTCTCAACAAAAATCGCTGCCTCCCACCGCCAAGAACAGTCACCGACACCGGAAACGGAAAGCGTGTTTGTAAATGAAAAGAGGGAATCAATAATTTATTAGGTTGATTTGATTAGAAACATAATCATAGTTTTCAAAATTCATATTCCAAGCTACGTATGCTTCTAGATCTAGATCTTATTATTTTCTTGTAATGGTTTGTTCAGCAATAATGACCATTTCATTTCAAAAGTTCAATTAGATTAAATACACTTTGGATCTCCATCTGTGACCATAAATAATAAGACGGTGGAATTGTAAACGATGAATTATTAGAGATGCAAGAAGGAAAAAGATAGGAGATTGGGCTGATTTCAAGCTTCTTATGTTTTGAAATAGGCAACAAATTCTGGAAAAAGATATGGAGATTGTGTTTCTAAACGCAATCACATGTGTGTTTGTTTATTGTTGCCTTTTTTATTTCAACCGTTGGATATTATTTTGCCACGTGTCACACATCTATGAAGGTAAATGGAGCAAGCTTAAATGGAGCAAAGATGGACTCGATACATAATGCTTTGTTAAAGTATCAACAAATCATCATTAAAATACTCAATAATTTTTATGAAATGTTGACTGGTAGAGTCTCCTATATGATTTCTAGGTTTGGTTTATCAAAAAGACAGTTCCACTAACTCACATCTAAAATTGAACCATACACATCTTTATTGAAAAATATCATATATTGTCTCACTTTTTTTATCCATCGTCTTTTCTAAGATAATGTGAAGTAGCTTCTAAGTATTTGTGGATTATCTTATAAACATCCCACAACATATATATTTTTTTTTAAGAATTAGCTCCAACACTTCGTGATACTTATATGTGAATATAAAAAAAATATTGATGTTCAATACATATTAAATACATATATGTCTCTATATTTAGAGTATTTAAACTTCATAACCCGATTAAGCACAAAAGTTCTCCAACCCTAATTATAAATAAATTGAGTCTTTTCTTGTTTTATTTTCCCCTTTTTCCCCTTGTAACAAAAAAACAAACAAACAAATTTTCCCCAATCTTTCCTAAAAAACAAATAAAATAAAATTTCCCTATCTTTTATAAAATTAAAACAGAAAACATGATTGGATTTAGATTCAGTCTCTCCAAAATCTGAAAACACATTACCACTTTTAATCGTGTAATTAAAAATCCAAATTCAAACCTCAAACCTAAACAAATAAAACAAAACAAAAACATATTCTCTGATTCATCAAACAACAAAGAGAATCAGAGAAACAACAACGTTGTTGCTATTGCTATGGAAGATCAACCATTACCAGAAGGAACATTACAAAACATCCTAGAACAAGAAACATTAAAGTGGGTTTTCGTTGGTGGTAAAGGTGGTGTTGGAAAAACAACATGCAGTTCAATTCTCTCTATTCTTCTCGCTTCTGTTCGTTCTTCTGTTCTCATCATATCAACCGATCCTGCTCATAATCTTAGCGATGCTTTTCAACAACGATTCACAAAAACCCCTACTTTGGTTAATGGCTTCTCCAATCTCTATGCTATGGTTTGTTTCACTCTCTCACTCTTACCCTTTTTGAAATTTTCAATTTTTGATTGCGAAAGTGATGAATTTTGCTTCTTGTGGTGATTAATTGAACCCCTTTTGTCAATTTTTTATTTTTGTCATCCAAAACTGTTGAATTTTGTTAATTGTGGAGAATAATTGAACCCCTTTTATTTTTTTATGAATCTGAGTATGGCCCTTTTGTCAATTTTCAATTTTGTGAATCTAAATGTGATCAATTTTGTTTCTTGTGGTGAAGAATTGAACCCCTTTTATTTTATTTTTATGAATCTATGCATGCCCCTTTTGTCAATTTTTGATTTTTTTCTTAATCCAAAAGTGTTGAATTTTGCTTCTTGTGATGAATAATTGAACTCCTTATACTTTTTTTTTTTATGAATCTCAACATAACCCTTTTGTTAATTTTCAATTTTTGGCTTACAAAACAGTTAAATTTTGTTTCTTGTGGTGAATTATGGAACTTTTTTTATTTTTGTATGAATCTGAGCATGCCCCTTATGTCAATTTTCAATTGTTGTCATCCAAAACTGTTAAATTTTGTTAATTGTGGAGAATAGCTGAACACCTTTTATTTTTTATTTTTATAAGAATTAGATTTTAGCATGACCCTTTTGTTGATTTTTGATTTTTTTGTCTTAGAAACTGATAAATTTTGTTTCTTGTGGTTGACAATTGAACACCTTTATTTGGGATTGGTTTGTATAATTTTGTTGTTATGTGCTGTGATGATCTGTTTTGTAGGAGGTGGATCCTACAGTTGAGCATGAAGATATGGGTAGTTCTGATGGGATGGATAATTTGTTCAATGAGCTAGCTGGTGCAATTCCTGGAATTGATGAGGCTATGAGCTTTGCTGAGATGTTGAAGTAAGTATACTTTGACTTATAAGTTATAATCTTACTGAACATGTTTTTATTGTTTTCTTTCTGATTTTTGAATTAGTTTTTGAGGTATGTGAATGTTTGATGTTTACCATAGAATATTCTGATTTAGGGTGAATCTTTTGGGACATTTCAGTGATTTGAGTTAAAGATAGGTTGATGATAATTGTACGCAATAGTTTCAGAAAGTGTTTGTTATCACCCTTGTCGGAACTTTTGAAAAAAAGAAACGTATGTCGAAACAACACTAGAGAGAGAGAGCTGGCGTAACACCTATAGTAGAAAAGATGGTGGAAACTAGGCTTAGGTGGTTTGGGTATGTAGAGAGAAGGCCTGTGGATTATAGTAAAGAGAGTAGATTAGATGCTAGAAAAACTATATGAGAAACTATTAAGAACGATCTAGAGATAAATGAGTTGGAAAGAAATATGATATATGTTAGAACTTTATGGCATCGTTTGATCCATGTAGGGGCTTGGTTGTTGTTGTATCCTGAAAATGGATACCGAGGTTGATATGTTTTATACCATATTTTTCGTTAGTCAATTTTTGTGTGTAAGATACACAATTCCTTTTTGCATGAATCCTACTATGCTTATGAATATGATACCTGCTGTCCTGCACTCTCCCGTGTCCTGTGATTAGTGCACTCTCCCTAGGCACAAATTATATTAACTTACGATGATGTCCCAACGTAAACTTGTGAAGATAAGTTTTCAAGGAGCAAAAAGATATCTATTAGTCTTTATCTGTTGCTTGTTATCCGGAGCCTTTAGATTAATCTTGAGGTTTTGCTCGTGCTTATTTATGGGAAAACAAAAGCCTTTGATGAGTATCAATATCATATCTCCAAACCAAGTCATCGTAGTGAATTATCACATTGGTATCTGGTGATGGGATGGCAAACAGTTTCTCACATGTCATAGAAAATTGATTTCTCTTGGGAAACTAGGACACGGGAATCGTAAATTATTCCATACACAAAATAATAGGGTACATTAAAAAATTCCTATCATAGTTCATAAGTCTCTGAGAAATCCTTGAAAAATTCTGCAGTAAAGAGTTAGTTATCCTTATTGCATAAGTAAAAATTGTTTGGTCAGCATTCAAGCATTTCTTGATTTTCTATGATTGATTTGTCTAGAAACCCGTTAACCAAGTATGTGCTGCTCCCCTAGGGATATTGAAATGTTGCTTTTCAACGCAACTTTTATATTGTTCAGCATGTTTTTTACCATGCTGTCGACAGCACTGTGATCACGTGCTATAGCGGTTTTGCAGAGCAGTTTAGGGCTCTGCTGCGATGTAATTTCAATGCTACACATGGCGTGTGGTCAACAGTAGCAACAAAAGCAACCTCTAATTGCGGCAGAGAAGGCGTTTCGCGGCCGCATTTGTGTTGGGGATTGCAATGCCCTGTTTTTTTTTTTTTTTTTTTTTGAAACAGTTGGCAAGACCCTGTTTGCACTCTGATATTTGTCGACTCAATTAGTAGTCAAGTTATATTGGGTTTTGACTTGTTTTCTTTGACCTAAGGGTTTGTTGTTATTACACCCTGCGTGAGTTAACTCACGCTAGTTACAAAGTTGCAAAGTTCTGTTTCCAACACCAAGAATACAGTGTAATCCGTATTCATGTGCTCCAAACCCATATTCCATGCCATGCACTGTTAATGAAAAGCGAAAACCATGAATAAAGTTAGTTCCAAGGGTACTAAAACCAATGTAGTCAGGAACGAGTTTCTACGTAGGTTCGATTGGCTGGTGAAGGGACGTAAAGTCGGGGAACGTAACACAGTTCGGAAGAACCCACTCAAGGGCAAAGTTGTAACTTCACATATACAAACACACACAAAAAAGCATAAAAATTATAATACAAGAACAAAACAACTTAAAAATCAATCACCATTAAAAACAGTCAGTAGCTTACAAAATTAAAAAATTAAAAACTACATAATAATTATAATACAATACAAGAACAAAATAACTTACTAAATCATAACTTTCAAAAAGAGTTTATTATCTCTACCAATTCCCTCTTCATCTCTACTAGTTCCAACCAAATAAGAAATTGCATAGCATTCTTGACATCCAGAGGAACCATTCGACATGGTTGAACATCTCTACCAGTTCCAGCTAAATGATGCCTCACTCTATATGCACCTCCCATAAAAGAACACTCACAAAATTTATACTTCACCTTTCTTCCTGTTCCTCCTTCAATAGAAACAACATACTGCCATGTTGAAGTCATTATAAAGGTTATGTGAAAAACAGAATTAAAGGAGGAAAAAAACGAAAATAGAGTTGTGGTTATGGAGGAGAGTGAACGAAAACAGGGTTATGGTTATGGAGGAGAGTGAATGAACACAGAGTTTGGGTTATGGAGGAAAGCGAATGAAAACAGAGTGTAGGTGAGGGAAGAGAAGACCGGTATGTAGTATGAAGACTCTTCTGTTCATTGAGTTGTTCGCGTTCTGTTCATTGAGTTGGTGAGGAATAGTTGTTCGCGTTTAGGGTTTGGGTGAGGAAGAAACAGAAGAATGAAATTTTCTGGGTTTTATCTTTTATATAAAACCGGGTTATATTTTGACCCGACCCGGTTCATTAAGCCCAAATCACTTAAGCCAAGCCCAGCACGTTTTAAACTTACGTTCCTGTATCAGGAACTCGTTCCTGACTGTGAAGATGCAAAAAACGAACCCAGGTAAGAACGAGGCACGTTTGGGTGTGGGAAGCATGTAGGAGCGGACGATCCTACGTGCTGGGACTCGTTTCTGTCTACCTTGACTAAAACGAAAAAGACAATACATCCACATTCCTGATCAATAATTAGTCTCAAGATATAGCTCTGCCGCCTTAGAATACTCTCTAAATTACTTCAAATCAGGATCCTGGTCAAAAGAGGATGAACTTTGGTAACTTAACAATAAATGAAGTAGTTATAATATTAAAGGACAAAACTTAGATGAGTGCACTATTCTTGGTGTTGGAAACTTTGCAACTTTGTAACTAGCGTCACGCGGGGTGTAACACCTGCGTGAGTTAACTCATGCGGGCATGTGTAAAATTAACTCACGTTTGATTTACACATACGTTAGTTAACTAATGCAGGGGTATTTTGGTCAGTTTGGTTGGGTGGGAGCGAAACTTGCTGGGAGAAGAGCATAAATCAATTAATTATAATTATTAAGTATGATGATTATCCCTTTAATTTGGTGTATTTTGCTATTTTTGAGTATTTATGTATCTTGTTGGGATTTGTGTTTAGTTGGTATACTAATTTTTAGTCTTCGCAATAGCGGCTATCCTACTATCTGCTATACCGTTATAACAGTTTTGGGGTCTGGCGCTCCGCGCCACTATCTAAGATTAACAACCAACAGTTTTTGATCTGTAATAGTTTTCTTCTTCTTTCAGATTGGTGCAGACAATGGATTATTCTGTTATTGTATTTGATACTGCTCCCACTGGCCATACCCTTAGACTGTTGCAGTTCCCATCAGTTTTAGAGAAGGGTCTTGCGAAGGTGATGTCTTTGAAGAATAAATTTGGGGGTTTGTTTAGTCAGGTATGCATTCAAGGCTCAGACTTCTTGCATTACCTGATATTTTCTATAATTATGTGAAGTTGACTAGTTTCTGTTTCAGTATATAATCTGTTATTTTCAACCAGAGTTGTCTAATAGTTGGTATAGCAGCGCTATGGCGTAAGAGAATTTGAACAAATCGCTTTTGTTCCGCACTATACTATTTAGTATCAAGTTTTGTCAAGTTGCGACTATAGGGGCTCTACAGCATTGTAGCATATCTGAATCTGAACAACGCTATATTCTGTGATTGAAAGCATTGTTTTCAACAAAAAAGAAAATTCTAAAAACTAACCTATCATCTGCATTGGCTCTATGAATAATCAATTGTTTTGGTTCTTCTGATTCTTGACAACATTTGCATTATTCTTGTGATTTAATTATTCAGTGACATAACTAGGGGGAAGCTTTTATGATTCATGATAAAAGCTTTTCTTATTTTGTAATTGGCAACTTTTCTTAACTTTCACCATCACAGATGACTCGCATGTTTGGCATGGGTGATGATTTTGGTGAAGATGCAATCCTTGGGAAGCTAGAAGGAATGAAGGATGTAATTGAACAAGTTAATATGCAATTCAAAGATCCAGTAAGAATTTAATCTAATTTCTGTTTTGTATTGTCTTGGAAAGTATAATACATTGTTTATTTCTTTCGCTGAATTTTGCTGTATTATTGCCAATCAATAAACTTTATTGTTTTTCTTCTTTATATACTCAAACTTTAGATTTGTATAAAACACAATGATATTGTTGTTTGTATTTTTCTTTATTCACAGGACATGACAACCTTTGTCTGTGTTTGCATTCCCGAATTCCTCTCGCTTTATGAAACAGAAAGATTGGTTCAAGAACTCACAAAGTTTGAGATCGACACACACAATATCATCATTAATCAAGTTATCTTCGACGATGAAGGTAATCTGCTTGTTATATCTGTGGCATATATATATGCATCTCCTTATAGATTTTGTCAGCTAATCTGTTTTTTTCCTGCAGATGTTGAATCCAAGTTACTTAAAGCAAGAATGAAAATGCAGCAGAAGTATTTGGACCAGTTTTACATGTTGTATGATGACTTTAACATTACTAAGCTGCCACTGCTTCCACAAGAGGTAAGTTGTTTTGTTCTTGATTTCAGAGTCAGGGCTGTTAAGTAGCCGCGCTATAACATAGCAGAATTTGAAAAAATTGTTATTGTTCTGATATACTATTCAGTACAAAGTTTTGTCAAATAGAGGACATAGCAGCGCTATAGCTCTATAGTGTAGCAGAATTTGTACGGACTGCTTTCGGGATACACAATTGACTACATTGTTAAGAGCATATTCCATGCATATTTTACTGCATGAGAAGTGCCAGCAATACACTCTGACACTCCTTTCAACATTCCTTTCAAAACTCTGATATTGGTTGAAAGCTAAGTGGATCCCTCTAATTTAATGGACCTCATTCTCTTTGTGGTGGGACCCATTCCCAAAATGGTGGGACTCATGAATTCCAACCAATAACAGAAAGTGTTTGAAGTCAGAGAATTCGGAGAGTGTGTTACTAGGACTTTTCTTCCTACATATATAATTACAAAATTTCATGTTTATGTTATGGTGATGTTTTAAAAAAAAAAAAAATCCTCGTGGTTATTTGCGATAACCATTGAAACAATATGAGTATATATGTTTGTATCATATCAATCAGCCTTTGATCAGTAGTGCAAATTGACAGGTTACTGGTGTTGAAGCTTTGAAATCATTTTCAAGACATTTTACGACACCGTATGAATCCATATGCAGTAGAGATCAAGTAGAGCGGTTAGAGAATAGGGTAACGGGGCTAAAACAGCAGTTAAAAGAGGCTGAAGAAGAATTGGAGAGAGTCAAAACAGGGAAGAACTAGGATTGATTGTTTTCATTCATATGAATAATGTCATTACTGTGTTCTCTTTTAGTTCACATTTTATTTTTTGAAGTCTAAAACTTATAAAGCATCATTCTCTTTTCTGTTTTGGGATGCTATGTAAACCAAAAAGTAAAAGGAAAAATTGTTTAGGGTAGTTTTGTTTCAAGAATATTCTTTACCTGTAACTTTCAGTTTATGAGTTGGATGATTTTTTGAGTATTCTTAACATGTTTGTTTTCAACTTTCCAAGTTAAAAGTTAAAGGTGACCTGTTATAAAATGTGCAATTGTTCTATATGTTGGTTGTGCTTGTGCAGCCAAGTTTGATGTACAATATTTCGACTAGAGATTAACTTCATATACTTTCATTGTTAAATAAAAAATACACCTTCAGAATTACATAAGGAAAATGTTAACTATTGTTTATGCGGCACTAGTTAAGGAGACTATTATAGTAAAGAAATTCTTGAAACTTGTATAGTCAGACTTCTCAAAGTGCAAAGAATATTCTTTTCAATACAAAATTTTCTACTTTTTATTTTCGTTAAATAAATTTACATTGTTGACCAATCACACTAATATATGTAAAATCATAGTGCAGATATAAAACTAGATTAGTAAGAGCATTTGTTTAGTAAATATTTGATCAGTCATGTCATCGTTTCTTTAAAGATGGAACTGTAATTTCATCGTTTCTTTAAAGATGGAACTGTAATTTACAGAGTATAGTGGTGATCTATTATCCATTCAAATTCAATTTTTGTCTAAATTTTTTATGTGTTTCTCTCTTATGATGAATGGTGAGGGATCACACTTTACTCTCATGTATATATAAATTACACATGAGAGAATCTATTCTCGAAAATGTTTTATAGGAGAGGATTCAATCACTCTATTCATTGACTCGTGATGATAATATTCTCTCTCCATCCACTCTTATTTTATGATAGAGCCGCATGATAATGATAATGAATGATAATGAGAAGATATATTTCGCATTTTACTTTGATGACCATGTAATATTTTGAATTAAGGTATTTCTAAACATCCAAATCAAAAGAATTTTTGTTTCTTTTTTTGGTCTAAGTAGTATAGTGAATAAAAATTCTCCTTTTAAAGTAAATAAATAGAGTGTCTGAAGTTCGAATCTCACTTATGCATATATTATACAATGTTGTTATCAATTGAGCTAATCTAACATAGAGTCGGAAACCGTTTCTTAAATCATTCTAATTGATATTTGTACAATAATAAATAAATAAAGAAGGAAAGAGAACTTTTTGTAGTTTTTATTTCCTTCATTCTGTTATCTCATGTGATTCAAAAGTAGACGAGTTAATTTCCAAAGACATACCGGTGAGACTTCAGCTTCAGAGCTGGTGTGGCATAAACAGGTTCCCTTGAAGGTATTAGTTTTTTGCGTGGAGACTCCTCCGTGATCGTCTTCCAACAAAGTCTAATTTGATTGCTCGGCGGGTTCTTTCGACTGACATGTTCTTATGTGTAGCTGGTTGCGGTCATCCTGAAACGGTACAACATCTATTTTTATTGTGCAACACTTTTGGTTCCCTTTGGCATTTGGTGCGTGATTAGATTGGTTGTTATGGGATGTATGCTGATAACATTTTCGACCATTTTCTTCAGTTTACTTATTTGGCAGATGGTGCTAAATCTAGACGTTCTTTTATGCAACGTCTGTTTAATAACGTAGTTACTCTCATTCCCCGTTTACTAGATAAGGTTAAGATTCTGTCATTAGGGTGGATGAAAGCTAAAAAAACTACTTTTGTGTTTGGTACTCAGCAGTGGAGGTCTTGCCCTCTTGTTTGTTTGGGTATAGGCTAGTGTTCGGCTGTTGTGTTGTGTTTGCAATTGATGTAACTCTTGGTTCCTTTTGTAGTCTCTAAGGCACACCTTGTGCTTGTGAGACTGCTTTGTTATATAATTCCATTTTGGCTTGTTCAAAAAAAAGACATATTTTTTTTCGTTGTTGAAGGATTCCAAAGACATACTTGTTTTAGGAGTTACAAAGATTTTTACTTTAATTAGCTTAACTTATTGCACAAAATAAGCTTAAACTTATTGCATAAAAAAAAAAATCAATTACTTATTTAAAGAAAAAAATCTTACTACATGTGAAGGTCATATTCAAGACTTGCACGCCTAGCTATGAGCCAATATTGGAAACTGTTCTTCATTCTTGTCAGCAACCGATATAGTGTCAATGACATGTATGTAGCTTGTACTGCACTACTACTCCAACTGACAAGTACTTCCATAAATGGAATCATAATTATTTATTAATTAATGAATCAACTAAAACATTTATCGAACTTGACAAAAGAACATTTACAAGAAAAATTATTTTGACAATTAAAAAGTTGTGATATCGAATTTTTACATGATTATCAATTTAATAATATCTTTTTTCTTTTTTAATTAAACTTTTTAGAAGTATTTTACACAATGTTTTCAAAATTGTCATATTTTGATTGCTCAAATATCACTTTTCAATTTTTTTGACCACACTTTTCAAAATTTATTAAGGCATATTTTGGATGGAAATTAGCAAACTTTAGGACGTATCTTATGAAAATAAGCTATAAACTAATTGATAGCTAAAAAACTAATTTTTTTTTCTTCAAAAAAGAGCAAAAAAAACTAGCTTATAATTGATGTCTGAGAGCTGATAGTTTATACATAAAAAACTAACTTATTAAAATTAAGGTGTTTGATAAAATTAGTGGGTTGATGTGACTGATAAATATAAAATGACATATTTGTTTAATTTTTTCTTTTATGAATTATTAAACCGTAAGGTGTTTGTTTAATTTTTTGACAAATTTTATTTAACTAAATTTTCTCATGTTTTTTAATGATATATGTTATATTCCAAAAACGTCTCACCCACCTCATTTAGTAACTGACTTAGGTGGAATAGTGTTTGCAGGCACCACCTTCTCCAATGAGATCAGGCGTGTTCCTTTGTAGTGCTTTATCAACTCTAGCAGTTAATCTAGTTAATCTAGTTTCATTTTGGATCAACTTCGATTCACTAAAATTATATCTATTAGTTTCTCGAAGAGAACACCAATTATCTTTCATGGAGGAAACACGTGGGAATTAAAAAGAAAAACATCCAGCACGATCTTAAGAATAATTCGTAATTAACCAACTATATACTAAGCTAAGACTTAAGAAAAACAAAAACAAAATTTACAACTTAATTATTTATACTAAAAGAGGGAATGTGATTTTGTTGATATAGAACATATGGTTCCAAAGTTCATATATATTTCCATAACTATATATTACAAGGGTGATAATCGATGAGTAGAAATTCAAGGTTAATTATTTCTACTCTAATAACAATATACAAGAAGCAAATACCTAGAAAGTACACACAACAAAGAAAATTAATTCTAGCTATATATGATGTGAATTAGGTGTAATCTTGATAACAAGGCCAGGGAAGACATCATCAGGGTCATGAATATGAGGATTATTCTCAACAATAAAAGGATCATTACACTTATCACTAATTGTGTTAAGTGTTTCACCTTCACCAACCACATAGATTTCGTCGCATGGTTTGGAGGACAAGAAATGGTTGCTTTCTATGATGTTGTGATATTCTTGATCATTTTGAATGATGGAGCTATCTCTATAAATGGTTAGAAGTATGAGGGCTACAAGAACAATAGCACAATACCATGAAGTTGCATCAGCTATGGCTTTTGAACTTAAGTTTCGTCCCTTTCTTGAGTTGAAAGAAACCATGATGATCAAGATAAAAGTGAGAAAGATTGATGAGAGAAAATAATGATTTGGAAAGTGATTATAAAGAAAAGGTAAAGATGGAGCATGATGTGTGTGTGAGGGTCAGTTTTGGCTGTTACTAAGAAAAGGGAGTTAAGGTGTGGAGAAAAATGGGGGAGGATAGTGTTAATATTACTCCTTTTTTCTTTCTTTCTTCTTTTGTAAATAAACAAAGAAGTAACTAGATTCTTTTTTTATTTTTTAAAGGAAATTCTTTTTTGACTAAATGTGTGCAACTAGATTTGGACCTATAATATCTTGCAAACCACTAAACATATAAGACTGCTCTTTAGATATTTAGTGATTGTTCTAAGATATCCATCAAACATCAATTAACTGTTGTTTAATATTTTTAAGATTGATTTAAGACATTTTTTAAATTAGCTTATCCAATTTAAAAAGTGATTGAACTGTAATTAATTACCGTTCGACTTTTCCTAAGTTCTTAAAAGTAACTGTCAAAATATACTTCCTCACTCATGGCTTATGTTCTAATGTTTTCTCATATGTTTTAGTCTTGTTTTGGCACCATTACATTTTTTGGTATCAAGTAGGCAATTATACGAATGATGGAACAATATTTACTAAATTTGAAATAAATTTGGTAAATTGAATATTGATATAAACTAATGTTGGTGATCATATCATTGACACCTATTCATATATAAAAGAGGAAATTACACTATCTCTCTTGTCATAATATACACTTATCTTTCTTCTTATGTAAAGTTCATTAGAGAAAATGTTGGAACAATCTTTTAAAAAATAGTTTAAAAATTTTCAACCATTGAAGAAATTTTAAGATTATTTGTGGCACTGTCTAAATTTATGCAAACATGCTATCAACCATGTAACCTTTAGGATAAAACAACCCAATCTAAATTGTATCGGATTTTCTACTGCATTGTAGGAACCGTTCAAAGTATACATCATCTATATGATACTTAGACCACTTAATATGGTATAAAACCACTATTACTTTTGAAGGGACAACCAAAATGACCTTTTCTGAAGGGACAGAAAACCGAAGAAACTTTTTTTTTCTTTCAAAAGGGACAAAAAAAATAGAAGAAGAAAGTTGGTTCTTTTTGGGTATCTTAAATTGGTTTAATCTATATGTTTAATAACTATATAAAAATAATAAAATTACTTAGTTGCCACATTGCAGCCAGATCAATAATGTCATTCACATGGATGAACACATCAACATCTTTTTTTTCTACATAACAACCCTATGCGATTCTTCTAGTTATCAATTTCGATGGAATAGTTTGTTTTTTTTTTTTTTTTTAAAATGAACCCATGTTATAAACACTCAAATTTAAATGGACTAAAAGGTAATAACAACTTTTTAATATGTACCACATGAAATTTACACGCAGCTGTGGGATTTTGGATTCAACCAACAATAGAGGTTTTCATCACTTAATATTGACATCGTTAGTTAAGCTAATCTTATCTTATAAAATAAAAACAAAAAATAAAAAAAATACTTAACTCTAAATTTATATATATATATAAAATACTAAATGTTAAATAGTCCCGATCTAACCCTAATTTCGTCATTTTTGATCGGTCTAATTAATTTTTATGAAAAAAGGGTATATGTAGGAAATTGAACTGGGTAGCACATGACAACACTTCACAACTTTCACCACTAGACGACTTCTATTTTTGCTGAAATATTGTTGCTTCCAAAACATATATACAATACTAAAGCTTTGTTTTAAGCCATTAACGCCCTAGCGGTTCCATTTTTTATAGCAGCTCATTTTTATTATTAGCGGTTCCTTTTTTGACAACAATTTCTTTTCATTATTTTTTTCTTTTCGGTTACGACATAAAAGTTCCTTTTCATTTTTTTCTTTTGGCTACCACATCAGTTTATTTTCCTTTTCATTTTTATAGATTTAGCAGCCCTTGCGGGTATGATAGGTTTCTTGGTGCACGTTTACTAAGTGTTACGATATTAAAGTTGGATCTTTAAAATTTCTGATAATTTGATTGATTTAGAAGATAATTTTATCACTAGAAACTTCACTTAATTTAGTGTAATTTTGTCTCATTGTCTGCCTCTTTGTTTCTCCTATATTATATTACTTGAAGTTATTTATTGCTTTTTATTTGCAAAAATCACTAAATTATAACATTATTTTACTTTCTCAGTTTGACCTTTTAAACATGATTACAATTTGCTTATTTTATTTGTTCTTTAAACATGAATGTAATCAAATATGAAGGTTAAAAAAGAAGAAATTCAGGAACACAACCTAATGATATTATTTGGTAAGACAATAAAGTCAATAGCTTAAATTGGTGTAATTTTTGCACTTTTTTTGTTGTTGTTTTTAGCATTTGTTTCATAGTATAGCATTGAACGATTTTGCTAGTAAAAATATAGCTAATAAATTTACAAAAAAAAAAAGTAGACCATAGAGATTTGATCAAAAAAAAGCAATAGAGAGAATAGCGGGATCAATAACAACCCTAGAAGCATCGACTTATATACCTAACCAATGATTCAGCACTCTTTTTACCTCGCTGCGCAGCCCCTCCCTTAGAAAAGTGAATCTCTTCATTCTTCGTTCCATACATCTAGGTCAGTAATATATTCCATTGATCATCTATGTTTTTTTTTTCTTTCTTGTCTTTATTGTTTAATATTAATCCTTTTATTGAAGGCATGTCCAGTGTATAAATTAATTTTTTTCAAATTATTACTAGTCGGTCTATCCATGTGAGTGTGATGTCCAGTATATATGTGTTGGTTCTTCATATACAAGTCTTTTGCTTGAACTTTAGCGACTGTAATGTATTATAAAAGTCCTTCGGTCATTTGTATATGTTAGTTAATGTTTCTTATTCATCCAGGGTTTTGAAACTTTAGGGTTTTAGGGTTTTGAAACTTTAACAAATAGCTGAGTTTTCTAACAATTTTTGTTTGATGATACCTTACTGTTTTAGAATGTTTTAGTTCTGTGATACAAGAATTAAAAGGTGATCATTGGTCACTAAGTGGCTTTTAAATTGCATTCAAGATTTAGAGTTGATGCTATCATTTTGTTTGCTAATAATATCTATCTATTTTTTCAGATTTTTTATTATAGTTTGAATAGTATATTTTTTATATTGATTTTTACATTGTTTCTTTTTTATTACTGATGATTGGAATAGAAAACTTGCTGATGATTAGAATAGAAATTTTGTATCTTTTTAGAGTTTTTATTTGTAAAAAGAAGTAAATTTAAGAGAGAAAAAGAGTAGATTAATAGAAAGTGTTGTGCAGAACATACATGAATTTTATTGTATTTAAAAGAGAGAAGAAAGAAAGTATTGGTAGGAATATGACTAGTAACATCCTAATATTAAACAACAAATTCCTAAAGTATAATCCATAATTAATAACAGAAAAATAAACTCCTAATGAATATTTCAACTTATTTTTTGTGTATACAAATAGATAATTTTAAAGGATACTCCATAATTAATAACAAAGAAATAAACTACTATTCTTAAACAACAAGTTTATTTTTATTTTTTTTGTAGATATGCTTTCAATTTTTTCTTCTTCAAGTGCATAGTTATTTTCATTGCAGAGTTCTTATCAGAGTTCACTCTCAGAATCTGAGATGGAGGGCTCTAGCAATTCAGATTTAAGTTGTGATGGAGAGTGTGTATTTGTGAATCCACATGAGAAGCTGATGTTGACGAAGTTTAGCCTTCAACCTCTCAATATAGACTTGCCTCATAGTTCTGATGATGATAACAACTCCGTAGTTTCTCTGAATGAGGGTTGTCAATCACCTTTGTCGTCATGGGATTCCGAACCTGAAACTGATGTTTTGTCTATAATCAGTTCTCATGGAATTCCTGAGGGACCCCTTGAAGGTATTAACCTCGAAGAATGTCTTGAGATGGATCAAGAAAATCAGTTTGTCCGGGTGGAAAATACAGATGATAATTTATCATGGGAGATAGACAATAAAAGTTATGATCAATTGCTCAAAAAGTTCAAAGAAAATGAGGAAGAGCTAAGAGTTTCCAATTTTAAACTTCAGCTTTCGGAACAAGAGATTATAAAGTTGAAAGTTCAAGTTGAGAATAGCGGGGTTCAGCTTGATAAGGTGCGTGAAGAATTGAAGCTGAACAAGGAAGAGCTGCATAAACAAAAAGAGCTTTCGGAAGAAGAAATGGCAAAATGGGCGAAGGAGCTTCGGGTAGCTAATGAACAACTCAAAATATCAAATTATAAAATTGCAACATTAGAAAAGGAACTTGGCAGTAATTCGTCCAAGACTCGTCAATTGCAAGATCAGCTTAATGTGGCACATGAAAATCTAGCTAAATCAGAATGCCAGCTAGTTTCAGTGAAAAATCAAATTGAATTTCTTAAAGACGAGGTAGTTATTCCATGGAGAAATAAAATTAAAATGTTAAGACAATTGACCTCTAAATTGGAGGATTGTGAATCAAGAAACAGTGAATTAGAAAACAAATTAAGGCAATGTGAAGCTGAAAAGATGAAAAATGAAGAGTTGAATGCTAATCAACAAATGGCTTGGGAAGATGAAATCAGTTATTTGAGGGAAGAACTTGGTCAGAGAAAGCATGATGTAGAAGCTGCAAAAAATGGATTCGACATGCTAATGATCGAAAGAGATGAAAGCAATGCCAAGATTGCTGAGCTTCAGGCTGAGATATGGTCACACGAGAATGAAATATCAAACATGAAGAGATATATTCGTGAGCTAAAAGTAGGACTGAAGGAGCTGGAGATCAACAAAACTACACTGAATCAAGTAATTGATAAGTTGAGCTTGAGAGTGGGAGAACTTAGAAAAGAGATAACCAGGCAGGATGGTGTGATCTCCGATAGGGCTGAGGAGAAGAGGGAGGCAATTAGACAACTATGTTTTTCCCTTGATCATTACAGGAGTCTATATCTAAGGGTGGCAAAACAGGCCCAACCCACCGAACCGACCCGTTTAGATCGCTATTTTTTGTGGGTTGAGAAGAAGTTTTGGACTCGCATACTATAGCCGGTTCGCTCCGCTTAACTCGTTGAAAAAACGGGATAGACACATGGCGGGTGCGGCGTCCCGCTTAACTCATTTTTCTTTTTATTTTAATCTTATTTTATCGTTTTGGATTTATTTTGGCTGTTGAATTTATTTTAGGATTTGTTTTATGTTGCGGATTTGTTTTAAGTGTGCAAATTTTTGTTATTTTTCATTAAGTATGATGCTGAGTTCGACAATTTATCAATTATCTTGTTTTTACCACAAGTTTATTCGATGTCTACTCTTTTATATTTTTTTATGACAAAAGCAACCTAGGTTTTTTTTTTAACAACTAAGTTAAAAAAATGCATTAAAAAAAGTTGTTTTGTTTGGCGGACAGACAACGCCTCGGTCACCTAATTTGACCCGGCTCATCTCGTCCCGCTTTATGCGTGCTTAAACGGGGGCGGACCGACCCGCTTAGCCATCCCTGTAGCTTGATCTTCAGAAATTTATTGGTCAAATCGTCGTGGCGGTCACACTGTTATAGCTTCCTAAAGTTACATCCTCCTTTTGTTTTGTTTTTATAGATCTTTAGTTATTAGTTTTTCATCTGTCTCATATTCATTCCTGCTATGCACCTAAACATTGCTGAATAATGTCTTTCTTCCTTTCGACTCTAGTAGGTCAACTATTCACATTGATAATTGAAGGTGAAGTTTTTAAGTTGATTTCATTATAGTTTTGATTTCTGCGAAATCGATGTTTTGTGGAAAAATATCGGTTTAACGTGAAAAAATATCGTAATTTAATTTATATAAAACCAATATGTGTTTCACCTGAAAGTTTAATATTGGTTTGGGTAGCCCAATTAGATAAGCAATATTGATTTTGTGAGGGAGAACTGTGGTTCGATCTCTGCAAGCACACCCTTAGAGAGACGAAGAGTTTTAAGCTTTGTTCTAGACGATAAATTTTTACTTTTCTATTGCTCGCAAGTCTTGAGAGCATAATTTATTTCATTTTCTACCTCGTAGTTTGATTTGAGTCGTGGAAACAAATAGGAGATTTGGAATGTACCTTTTTATGACATGAACTGCTTCAATGAAGACCAAGACGACAAATCTGATATATCTAATGGGAATGACTTGGTTAATGTCTTGGAGGTTTATATTGGTTTGGGAATGACTTGGTTATTGTCTTGGAGGTTTATATTGGTTAAAAGTGTAAATTGAAGTTGTAATACAAGATGTTTTTGGGAGTTGGCAGAGTCTGAGTCATCGAGTTTTTTAGTGTGTTTTTTTCTTTTCTTTCTAGTGTGCGTTGTGTTGGTCGTTGCGGCTATGTTGCTTGGAGTTAGTTCTGCGCGGCTAGTTCTTTCTGTTGATGTTGCTGCTGCATTTGTGCAGTTTTTTTTTTGTGTGGCTGTCTGTTTGGTTGAGAGTCGTAGAGGCGTGTTGGCTCTGTCCGACTAAGCCGGTTTGTTCATAGAATAAAGTTTGATTTGGTATTAAGTTAATGCTAGTAACAAATAACAATATGTATCAAGTTGAGGGTAGATGTTTTATTTGTTCTTTGGGAGGGACACTGCTTATTGTGACAGAATTCTCTTGTGCAAATTTATGTCCTGTTGGAGCAATTCTTATGCCCTAGTAGTAAAAAATAAAACTTTGCCTTTTCAAAAAAAATAAAATTTATTTGCATCATAGCTATTAAATGTTTGTAACATGTTAGTCCAAGTTTTTGTATTTTTTATGTTCATTCTTTATCTCATGTTGATTCTACTACCTATGCTTTTTATGCTGATGTTTAAGTTGTAATTGCATCAAACAATAATCAGTTTAAGTCTTAAAAGAGTGATGATATGAATGACTAGAAGCTGAAGATTAATTGGTCCTACTCTAAATGATATGAAGGTGTAATTTTGACGACAAGGCCAGGGAATACATCATCAGGGTCATGAATATAAATTACACCTTGATATGAAGGTGTAATCTTGCAAACAACTTTAATTTCACCGTTGTAATTATGATGTTTGACTTTGTAGGCGTAATCTCCTCCGTGATTCGTTTTGCGATTTTGTCTTTATTTTTATTTTAATTTAACATTTTTATCATCATCTAAATAACTTATTTTAATGATGAAGTTCTTAAAGACATAAATGATATTAAGAATTCTTTCCAGTTTTTTTGGGGTTGAGATCCTCCCCATTTATTAAAATAAATGGAGATTGCAATTAGGAAAGAGATAGACACGAAAAAGAGATCATCTTCATTTATTAAAATAAATGGAGATTGCAATTAGAAAAGAGATAGACACGAAAAATAGATGGTGGGTCATATCATTAAATGGATTCTACCATCATTAATTATTTTTAAGATATTGTGTCTAAATCTCTCCAAATCATTAATTATTTTTAAGATATTGTGTCTATATCTCTCCAAATGAAAAAAATGGATAAGAGATTAAATGGAGAGGATCTTAACTTGTTTTTTTTTGGATATGCTTTGAGTTTAATTCTATAGTCATAAATGCGTGACCCGTGGATGAAATTCATGCTGCCAATTCTTTCGATGCTATGTTGGTGTGTGTCAAATGATGCGCACAACAATATATTTTTTAATGTAAATCAGATATCCTTCGCACGCAATTGCGGTTACTAATTTCTTGAGCATTGTGTGACTCAAATGGATGGCAAGCTCTCTCTAAAAGTAACGCTGCTGCATGCTTAAAGCTGGATTCAAACTCAAAATTTTGATTAAACTAGAAGAAAATTTTGGCTAAACTTAAAAAAAACTCGTGTCATCTTTGCGCACAACCATATATGTTGATAGATAGAATTAAGAATTAAGAAAAAAAAATTACGATAATGCACATCTTGAAAATTTAATGGTGGCTTTGGATTGGTTAAGTGGGGATTCCTGACAGGCTTATTGAGGTTTGTCATGATTTTGAGGTACACGTGTCATTTGCCACAAGAAAAGTTTATAATTAGGTGAGGCCTAGGCTACCTTTGAAAAGTCATGGGTAATTCACCCAAATCAATAGAAACTAGCCATTTGTTGCCTATGCTACCTTTGAAAAGTCATGGGTAATTCACCCAAATCAATAGAAACTAGCCATTTGTTCTCCACCATAACAAGCATATTTATTATTTTATTTTGCAAAAATTTGGCATGTATTTTATTATTTGCATATTTACCTTGTTTTAAATTAATGACATTTTACAAGTTAAACCATCAAATTAATTAAATTTCCCTCCAATCCAATCATCACTCTCCAAACTTTTTTTTCTTTTTTAAAATCAAAGTTTAAGAATGGCTTTGCAAAAACCATTAAAAATTAAAAATTATCACCCATGGGAATCGAACTAGGGTGCTCTCACTATCTAGAACTTTTCTACCACACCACTTGACTAATACATCTTTTATGAAATAATTTGGAATGCAAATATATGTTATTAGTGAGCAATTTTATAATTTTATTTATGCCGTGTTTTTTTTAAGGAAAAATAAAAATAAAAATATATATGTATATATGAAATAGTAAATCTTTCCATTCTTAAAAAAAAGTCAATCTTTCTTAATAAAAAAGTATGAATTCATTCATTTGATTTTTTATATTTTAAATATTTTTTTATATAAATTCATATTTTATTTAGATTCGATGAACTACAACAATGTTTCATTTGCGATCAATCGAACTGTGATTTAATTTAAATCCGACATTTCGTTTGGATCAAATAAACTATTAAAAGGTATTCAATAAAAATTGTGAGAATAATTGTAAAGTTTCGATTAAATATTTTTGCATTTTATATGTAAAAAAAAGGTTAAATATTTGTTTTGTGCTCCTTGAGAATTTTATTTACTTATATCTATTGATACAAGTTTTTATGTATCAAGATGAGAAAGTTAATATGACAGTTTTGAAAACTAATAACTATTTTTAAAATATTAACATCAATGTAGTGTTTTAATTAAATATATATTTTTTTATTTTATTTGCAAAACATCGTTAAATAATTGCACCACACACATCGCGAAATTTAAATGTTTATCTTTGGGGAAACAAATTTTTATGTACCGATATAAGAAAGTAGATACGATAACATTTTCAAAACTCGGGATTATTTTCTCGTTGTGTTACAAGCGTATTTGAAAACAAATAAACTTGAATTCAACGAAATCATATCTTCTACCAAAACATTCACTGCAGAGGCCCTTTTAAAGGAAGTTATTAAGGAACAAATGAAACTCTTTTTACTTCCGGAACAAGTGCAAAAAATTTATCATTAGTTTCATATCTTTATCAAACATCAACCCTTGACGGGCACTGAACCTCACCAAACAACAACCCTTAAGTGAGCTCTTAATAAAGACATAACGCCAACCCAAAGAAGGGCTATGAGAACGAGAATTCGTCATAGATTAAAACACAGGGGGTCCTCCATAGAGGCTCATCAAGCTAGCTTGAATCCCTTCCTGGGACTTCCCGCTATAGCAATCATATAAGAAAAGCAGCAACAAGCAGCATAACATCCAAACAGAGAATTCACCACTTTTCCTCATCCCAAGTCTCGTGTTTGGGAGATGTGGACCGCCATTATATTCCTAAGGCTTGGAAGCCCTCCAAAAAGGCTTTGGCTCCCTCCAGGAGGGCCCATGAGGCTTAGGTACGCCCTCCTAGGGGCACCGCCTCACCTAACTTCAAGAAGCCTCTAGAGCTTGGTAAAAAGACCTAAATCCCTAATGACTATGGGATTAAGTCACGAAAATCCCAACCCATAGCAAACTATAAATACCCCCTTGATAGCCTCCTCAAAGAATCACGTAAACAGTCAAAACCCTAGTTTCTAATATTGTACTGACTTTAAGTACAAATTTTTATTATTCAAATTATACATCTAAACAAATTTTCTAATAATAATGCTATTTTGTTGATGTCGTTGAAAAAGATAAACTTTTTATTATATTTATTATATTGTTGATGTAATTTGAAAAGATAATTATGTTGTTACAATTTGAAATCTCAAACGTCAATGCCAATAAATCACACCAATAATTCAATCTTCAAACTCTCTTGAAATCGAGCAAACCATCTTTTAATCTATAAATGTGTACTTTTAATCCACTAAAATTTAAAATCCTTAGATTTGATGATTTTATTAATTAAAATGAGTGAGGGACTAAATCTCACATTTTTTCTAATATGTTCTTGATCAATCTATTAATCTTACTAATATGCATATAAAATAGAACAAATATTTAATGAAATACTAGATTAATGTTGATATTTTAAAAATAATCATGAGTTTTTAAAATTTTATCATATCAATACATAAGAATTTACTTCCGTAGTTGTAAACAAATCAAATGCACAACGGGCACTGTGCAAATATTTCACAACGTTTTGCATATAAAACAAAAAAAATACTTAACAGAAACATTAGATTAAAGTTAATATTTTGAAAAAATAATCATGAGTTTGAAGTAGAAAAGTCAAGAAGGGGTTTGAATTGTGGCATTTTAAAATTTAATCCTACACTTTAAAAATACTTCTCAAGATGAAACTTAAATGAACAAATAATGTGCTTTTGACCTTTATTCATATAAATACCTTTGTTACTTGTTTGGTTCAAGGTTATTGTCATTTTTTTGTACTTTTTGTTTATGTCCCCCGTGCTATGAATGTTCTTTGTGTGGTCATTAATTTTTGGGTTTGTTCTTGATAAACCATACGAACGACCTTCTGAACTATCTTCTGATCAACCTTCTGAACTATGACCGGGTTCATAATCTTTAATGTTCTTTGATCACTTGATTCTTGGTTTGATTTACACTTTGTTCATGTCTTAGCTAATCACTCAAGAATACATATTAAATACGAAGAAACTATCAAAGACCGTTAATCCTTTAATCATCATGATTTGTTTATCTTTAAAACATTTTAGGGATTTTGCCTCGATATAGTTTTGAAAATTTTACACATCGACTTTCTCATACCGGTATATAAAAATCTATTTCCGCAAATAATAGTTCATTGAATCTAGATAAAAGTATGAATGTATATAAAATAATAATATTTATAATATAAAAACTCAAATGAATGAATTCATATTATTTTTAAAGAAAGATTTACTATTTCATATATACACACATATAAAATGTTTTTTTTTAATTAAACTTGGGTTATAAGTTACTGCAAAAAAATAATTGCTCACTAATAATATGTATTTTGCATTCCAAATTATTTTATAAAAGATGTATTTGTCAAGTGGTTTTTTTAATTAAAGTTGGGTTATAAGTTACTGCAAAAAAATAATTGCTCACTAATAATATGTATTTTGCATTCCAAATTATTTTATAAAAGATGTATTTGTCAAGTGGTTTGGGAGTAAGATTCTAGTTAGTGTGAGAACCTTGGTTCGATTCCCATGGGTGATATTGTTAATTTTTAATGATTTTTGCAAAGCCATTCTTAAACTTTGGTTTTAAAGAAGAAAAAAAAAGTTTGGAGAGTGATGATTGGATTGGGGGAAAATTTTAATTAATTTGATGGTTTAATTTGTAAAATGTCATTAATTTAAAATGAGGTGAATATGCAAATAATAAAATACATGCTAAATTTTTGGAAAATAAAATAATAAATATGAATGTTATAGTGGAGGACACATGGCTATTTTTGATTGGTTTGCGCAAATTGCCCATAGTTTTCAAAGGCAATTTAGAAAAAACCTTATAATTAACTAGACTAGACTAGACAAATAATAATAAAGGAACAGACAAAGTATTGTTCAACAGACACTCCAGTTTTGTTACTAAGGGCTGTTATTGTGCGGCTGTCGTAGTTATCTTATGAATATGCATAATTGTACACATATTAGAATTAGAATGAATGAAAATATAATCAATTTTCTTTCTTTTATCTTTAGCTTCTCTGTCTTAAATTTTGGAGTGTGATCCCTAACATGAACAAAATGATTCTTTAAAATATATCAACAACTAGTATTAACTCAGTTCAACCCAGTGTATTCTTCAGAGAGAAAGTGTTTATAGAAGGGGTGATAATGGTAACGACAACGACCGATATTAGTAATGATTTACGTAAAATGAAAAACTAAAAAAGGTGAAAAAGAGTGTATGATGTGAAATTATACTAATCCAAACGTCTAATTTATAGATATATTTTGCGGGAAAATTATGTAACAATATATAATAGAAGAACAAGTTAGTATATGATTTTTCCTAATCTTGAAAATATTCAATATTTATTGAAATAAAATTAGCTTTTCTCTTATCAAAAGATAAACAAGAACATAACATATCATACATATGCTCCGTTCCAAAGTTTTTCTAGGTTGCTATTTGGAAGGGGAAATTCAACAAGATTCCATGGAGAAAAATTTGATGGTAGAAAATTTTATGGATATGCACTCCATCCAAAACTTCTCAAGTTGTTAGGCAAAAAATCAAGCCCCCTGGAAGATGCACATAATTAATTCCCTTAACATCTTCGAAAGCAAGTAATCTTAGGTTTGACTTCTTTGTGAATGATTTAGAGCTCAAGTTTACGTAGGTAATTTGATCTATATCTAAGCACATGCTTTCAACTGCACTAGTCCTCTGATAAATGAAAATTAGAATCAATGTTAGTACTTTGTGGTAAGTTGTAGTTTTATATATTTATAAATACATGTTTTTTGGAATGCAAGTCAATGTATATATCATTTTTACATTATTGTTTGTCAACACATCACAAATTTCGTAAGCATTCCACAATCTAATGCGTTCTCTAGGGTTTTTGATAGATTCTTCACGAACAATTTCCATACCTATTTCTTGTATCAAGTCATGCATTTGTATGTCATTGTATGAAGTAATAGCTACAAGAACCTTGTCTAAAAGGTTTCTTATCCCAATTTTTGCAAAGAAACCACATGCAATTAATATTTTTGTTACACTATTGCTGCTCCCACAACCTCTGGAAAAGCATGCAATGTCTAGAAATACATTTTTCCTATATTATCTAATTCATCATAGCTTAATCTCAATACCTTTTGAATTTAAGCATTGGGAATTTCCTTAGGTTTATTTAGAGCACTACCCCATTTTATTTTTACTTTTTGTACGAAGAAGTGAACCCAGAACTTTCAAAGCCAAAGAGTTGCCTTTTGCATAAGAAACTATTGTTGAACAAGTGATTTCAAACACACATGAGGAGTGGTGAATTGTGTTTCTTTAGAAAACTATTTAAAATAAATAATTAAAAAATGTTTAAGAAAATAAAATAAAATGATTGTAAACTGTTTAAATAAATATAGAAAAAGTAGATGTTAATGTAAAATAAATAACAAATAAAGTACAAGAGATAAGAGATGAAGGAAAAGGACACAAGAAGTTTATCCTAGTTCGGCCTAAAACACCAAGGCCTACGTCTAGTCCTCAAGGAAAAGCCCCTTGAGATTTTCACTGATCAAGCTTTTAAATAGGATAAGCTAGTAACCTTTACAAATAACGAGCACTCTCCAAACAAAACAATCCTTTGTAGAAGAATCTCTAAAAACAAGAGATATCACGTCTCTTGAAACCTTGAGATCACACCCAATACAAATGAGGATTACAACAATAAAATATAATACACCAAATGTGTAGATATAACAAATTGAAATACAAGAACTACAAGATAAACTATGTAGTATAAAAGAGCTCTCAAGAAAATATATTAGCAAACAAATGAATAATGAGAGTGAGAAAGAGTATCGCAAATATTTTCTATGTCAAGGTGTAGTAGAACAAATACACCGTGCATCTTTTTATAGTGAAAAGAAGAATGATATGCAATGAAAGGAAAATAGCCGTTTTCCATTAAGACAAAAAACTAGCCGTTCCCCAAAAGATTTATTTGGCAATATATTTTCTCTTAAGAATTCAAAGACTAGCCATTAGCCATTTAAATGCAAGAAATACTAATTACTATGCCATTTGCAAATTATGATATTGGATATGCCATAAAAGAGACAGCCTTTGTCAATCTTTCCATATATGGGAACGCAGTTGAAAACAAGGAGATATTGACTTGGCCTTCTTCATAATTATGCAAGGGACATAATGGATTATGTGTGAAGATAAAAGCATAAATCATTATATCATTTTCCATGAACTAATTAAAGACATGCTCAAAAATATTTTTAATGTCATAATCAAATATGCAATTTCCAAAATCAATTTGTGTTTCTAATGAAAAATATTTTCATGTAAAATCACTTTTGATAAAATAAAAAACATTGTGAGTGTGTGATATATTTTATTGAGAGCTTTTTAACCACTTACAAAAAAGTCCTAATACAAATAAAAAAATCCAAGACTTGAAACCTTGAATCTTCTTTTCCGCTTTTTACATCTTTGTTCTTGTAGGACTTCTTTTGTCAATCATCAAAACCAAAGTATTTATGTCAAGGCATATATTCACAACTACATTGTTTGATATCTCCTCATAACCCTCACTGGGAAGGATTTTTGTGAAAACATTCAAACTGAAGAACCTCATGGAGTTTTGAGAGTTCATTTCTTTAACTTATGAGTTTCAACAATTCCTCCTCCGGTTAACACATGCTTATATAAGTCAGGATATTATATAGTTGTATTAATATGTTTGGTTTTACAAATAATATAAAGTATGTATGCACCATGTGTACGCATGTTCGCTCGCACGTGTGCGTGGGTGGGAGGGGGGGGGGGGGTGGTGTGTGTGTGTGTGTGGGGAAGAGAAGGTATTTATAGCTAATGATGAGAGATAATAACTGAGTCCAACCCAGTGTGTATTGTTCGAAGAGAAAGTGAAAAACTAGTGATGACAATAACAATGACCGATATTAGTGATGATTTTACCTAAAATGAAAAACTAAAAAAAAAAAAAAAAAAAAAGAAGAAGAAAAGAAGTGAAAAAGAGTGTAAGATGTGAAATTATGCTAATTGCTAATCCAAACGTCTAATTTATAGATACATTTCGGGATAATTTGATAATATGGGAGTTTCTAAATATATTAAAAAAAAAGGAGCACGTTAGTTTTTTTTTTTTTTTTTAGTCTGACTCACTTTTTAAAGAGGATTTTTTTCTTTAAAATTATAAATATTATTTAAAAATATATTTTTAACGTATAAAAAATTTGATAACTGTTATTGGGAAATTTAAATATTTTCTTATCTATACTTTTTTGTCGGGAGGTCTTACAAATACTTATACAAACTCAATCAAATATTTATTATATTTTGAATATTTATACCTATTCACCAATTTCTTACTCAAAAATAACAATAATATTCATAATAATTTAAGTTAAAAATTAAAATTGTCAGGACCCTATCTATGGTCATGAGCGACACTGATTAACATTAGCTAAACATAAAAAAAAGTAAGTCCGGCAAGCTTAACATAAAATACTCCTACTTTTACTAATATATCATCTACCCTATGAGTAACGTGCTCATAAATTTTGTAGATAATTTTCGTTTGTTGCAACGAAGAGAAAAGACGGTATAGACCACAACGAAGAGATAATGTGGTCTATGTGCACATAGTGAAAAGTAAAGTTAGTGATACGAAACCTTAAATCGAGAAATATGTGATAGTTATATTCGTAAAAATCATAAGTTTACAAAAGTGTTTTAAAATAAAGGGGTTTGTTACAATAGACTCACTCCTTTTTATGAAGGAGTATTTTAGCAACCAACACCTTTTCATTTAGACCAAAATATTTAATTTTTGCTTTTTGAACAAACTATAATCAAGGGATAAACTTGTAATTTTAGTTGTGTTATTATTGATTCATTTCTCTTTCACGGATTGTCTCTTACGCTCTCTCTCTCTTTCATCGGCACTCTCCCACCAACATCTTCTTCTCTTCTGTGTTTCTTGTTTCACCTTTCCTGAGTTTCCTTCTAATCTTCCCATTTATTGAAATTAAGTGTAGCATGTGTGTGGTTAAAACTTACCAATTTTTTTAACAAGAAATTGTTCAAAATTCAAGTAAGGCACCAAATCACTAAACTCATTCAAAATTAATTAATGAAGACCCATATTCAAAACTTATTTCTTATTTAGTGGAATCAGCACCCTTAGTTGAGAAGTTTAATTTCTCGTTCCCACAGAACAATTCGTTTAATTTAATTTCTTATTTCCACGGAACAATTCGTATAATTTGATGCAATTTTTAGCAAGCTTAATAATTAATACCCATTTCATTGTTCTAAGTTTATTTCCTTATGATTTTTGGCTTTAAAGTTTGATCCTAATTTGTGTTTGGCATCTGGGTATTTTAATTTTTAAGTGAGCTTTTGGAAATAAACTCATAAGATGAGAGGGAGAAACGTAGACTATAGAGAGGATGACCATGAATAATAATGATAGTGAAAATTACAGTTTTATCCTTGTACTTCAATTTGCTCAAAAAGCAAAAATTAGATATTTTAGTCTAAATGAAAAGGTGCTGGTTGCTAAAATACTCCTTCATAAGAATGAGTGGATCTATTGTAGCAAACCCCTAAAATAAAACATTTACTTAGTTTATAAAGTTGGTTTTATTTCGTATAATTTACTTATACTCTTTTTTTTTAGTTCATGCAATTATTGTTTATTGTTTCTCCCTCCCGTTCACTTGGTATTTTATGCTCTCACCAAGTCTATGTGATTCACCTGCTTCTTTCATTTTTTTTTCCTTCAAATTTACAAGTCATAGGTTGGGACTCTTCTGATAATTGTTGATACACCAAAACACTCGCTTATTTTGGTAGGTCTCTCTATCTTTAGTGGTGGCAACTATGTAATGGCTTCACTATGATGTAGCTATTTGGGTTAGGATGTGCTCAATATTTTGGGTTCTATGTAGTATAATGTGAAGTGCTTCTTATGGGGCTATTATCCTTTTGGTTACATGAAAACACGGTCGTATGAGTAATGTAATTGTTGTTGGATGACATTTTGTTGTAAATATAATATAGGAATATGTTTAATATTTTGAAATTGTAGGAAAAACAAAGAAAACTCTATCAAATTTTCGGTAGATCATGTATTAATAAAAGTATTCGTATGTTCTTCAAAATAATATGTTTATTTTTATGTTAGACTTGCAAAACTTATTGATTTAGTGGACGTTAGTCGCATCAATCTTCACCGTAAAAAGGGCCATGACAAGAAGCAACACACTTGACAATTTCTATTCAATCACGGTTGAATTTCAAATTACTAACTCGTTTTTCTAGGTATGAGGTTCAAACCAAAAAACATATACGAGGTTAAAAAAAAAAAAAAAAAAAAAGGCAGGCAGGATATACTGAATAACAATTAACAAACCACCATAATATTGGTGATAGGGTGCCGCATCATCATAAGTCTTAACGGCTAAACCTTCAATCACGCTGCCCCATTATAAAAAATGATAAATAATTCTTGGCTCTTCATTCTTCTTTTAGGTCAGCTCATAATTCAGGTAAGTGATTTATTCTATTAGCATCATCTCGGCGTTTTATCTTTTTATGTTTTCTTCTTCATCTTTGTTGCTTTTTTTAACGTTGACACATTGAAGGCCTGTCTAGTCTTTGTATCCGTCATTGACACGATATCGACATATCAATAAATTCATTTCTTTAATTACTAATGGTTAATATATCAGTGTCATGTCCAAATTACTATATCGATTTTCATAAGTAATTATTTTGCTTGAACTTGAACTTGAATAACTGAGTTTTCAACGTGCTTGTTTCACATGATACCTTACTAGTTTAGATCCGTTTGTCCAAATTAAAAGATGCACACTTGCTAATTTGAAACTCATGTTTCTCTGTTGGTCTTAGCAAACCTATATATATAGAGAGTCCCTCAATAGAGAGAGAGAGCAAGTGTTGCATAATATAATATGAACTTTCACGGTACAACGATGAACTTGATAGACTCTTTATCTGTCGGTATAACTAGTAGCATCCTAATCAACCTTATACAAACAAAAGCATCAACATAACTAACTAATATGTAAGCCATTATTAGTAACAGAAAAATAAACTCTTGTTGATTATAGTTAAAACATCTCATGCTGCAGTTTTTTTGTATGTTTTGAAGAAGTGCTTTCAACATTTTATTTTATTTTTCATGTGCATGGTTCTTCTAATTGTAGAGTTCTTATCATAGAGTTCGCTTTCAGAATCTTCGATGGAGGGATCTAGCAACCAAGGTTATCAAAATCGGGACTTTACTTCAAGTCGAAAGGGAGTATCAAAATCAGGACTCGTAAAATCGCAATCAAAATCGAAGAATTTTACTCAAGGACTTATGTAGAATCGATATAGGATAGCAAAGTCGGGAGTCATAAAATCGCAATCAAAATCGAGGATTCTACCAAAACAAAAATAATGTTAAATATATGTTATAAATTGCATACATCAAAAATGACTAAAGTTCAAAGTCCACAAAATACATATACATAAATGTGGGGGAAGTGAAAGAATGAAATTTTTTGGGTATTTATAGAACGGGTCATGAATTCAAATCGGGTAAATTTACGAACTGGATCAAAAATTGACCATTATCAAAATCCTTTAAAATCCATCAAAATCCTGCGATTTTGAATGGATTTCACGATTTTGTGCGATTTTGATAGGATTTTGCTTGTTTTTGGGACTTTACTATGGATTTGAGTCGTTGAAGCTACGCAAAATCGCAAAAACCAGGATTTTGGGACTTAAGTCGCGTTTTTGATAACAATGCTAGCAACACTTATTTAAGCTGTGATGTAGAGAATGCATTGGTGAAATCTGAAATTCAACCTTTTGATATGGACTTGCCTCATAGCTCTGACAGTGATAACATCTCTGTTGCTTCTCTGAAAGAGGGTTATGAATCACAATTATCGTCATGGGATTCCGAACCTGAAACTGATATTTTATCAGTTATCGATTACCATGGCATGCATGAAGGTATTAGTCTGGAAGAGAATCATCTTGATATAGAACAAGACGACCCGTTTGTTGGAGTGGAAAATGCAGATGAGAGTTTATCGTGGGAGATGGACAACGGAACTTATGATGAGTTGCTCAAGAAGTTCAATGAAAATGAGGAAGAGCTAAGAGTTTCCAATTATAAACTTCAACTTTCGAAACAAGAAATTATAGAGTTGAAGGTTCAAATTGAGAATAGCAAGGGTGAGCTTGATAATGTGCGTGAAGAATTGAAGCTGAAAGAGGAAGAGGTGCGTAAGCTAAAAGAGCTTTCAGAAGAAGAGATTTTCAAATTGAAGATTCAAGTTGAGAAAAGTGATCATGAGCTTGGTAATGTGCGAGAAGAATTGAATTTGAAAGTGGTGTTGCTGAATTGAATACTCATATTCCGTATTGTGTCTACAAGATTGCGAATTTGGTGAAACAGCTTGAGGTAGCAAAGGAACAACTCAAGATATCGAAAGATCAGCTTAAAGAGGCACATGAAAATTTGTCTAAATCAGAATGTCAGGTAGTTTCAGGGAGAAATGAAATTAAGATTCTAGAAGATATGGTCACAGTGTATGAGGATGTTAAATCAAACCACGAGATTTGTGTGCAAAAATTGAACTCTATGCTTGATTCGCAGGCTAAGTCCTCGTTGGAGAAAGATGAGCTAATCAACAAATGGTTTCACAGGATGTCTGAAATGAAAATACAGTTGATCTCTAAATTGGAGAATTACGAATCTAGAAACAATGAATTATAAAACAAATTAAGGCAATATGAAGCTGAAAAGATGAAACAAGAAGAGTTGAATGCTACTCAACAAAAAAAAAAATTGAATGGCAAAATTTATTCAAGACGAGCTAGCACAAGAAGCACTATAATACTCGCGGAAGAACGGGAAAAAATACAAGGAGGCACCGCATATATACACCTTGGTAAGTTGAATGCTACTCAACAAATGATTTTGCAAAATGAAATCAGTTCATTGAGGGAAGACCTTGGTAAGAGAAAACATGATGTAGAAGCTGCAGATAAGGAATTCGACAAGCTAAAGACTGAAAGAGATGAAGGCAATGCCAAGATTGATAAAATTCTGGCTGAGATATGTTCCCACGATGATCAAATATCAGATATGAAGAGTTATATTCGGGAGCTAAAAGTAAGACTGAAGGAACTGATGGTCGACTATAAAACTACACCGAATAAGGAAAATGAGTTGCAGCTGAGAGTGCGAGAACTTGAAAAAGAGGTAACTAGACAGAATGGTGTGATCTCAGATAGGGCTGAGAAGAAGAGGGAAGCAATTAGACAATTATGCATTTCCCTTGAGTACTATAGGAGTCAATATCTCGAACTTTTTGAGGCGTTTGTTGGTCGTAGGCATTGTGGTGGTCACAGTGTATAGCTTCCTAAAGTTACATTCTCATCGTTTTATTTTACTTTTTTGTTTTATAGATCTTCAGTCGTTATTTTTTGAAGAGGATCTTCAGTTGTTATTAGTTTTTCATATCTCGCTGGTCCTCCTGATATGCAGCCAAACATTGCATAATAATGTCTTTCTTCCTAACGATTTTAGTAGGTCAAACAGTCACGTTCATAATTGAAGTTGATGATGTTTTTATGTTCATTTTCTTATATTTTTTATTTTTTAGAAATGAGTATTTTGTGAAAAATATTTGTTAAAGGTGAAAAAATATTGTGAATTAATGTTAATAAAATCAATATTTGTTTCACCTGAAAGTTTAATATTGGTTTGGGTGAATCAATTACTTAAGCAACATTGAGCTTGTGAGGGAGAATTATGGTTCAATCCCCGCAAGACGCATCCTAAGAGAGACAAAGAGTTTCAAGCTGCGACCACATAATGAGTCTTGGAAGCATAATTTATTGCATTTTGAACCTCAGAATGTGCATTTTCAACTTTTCTAACGTGAGTATTAAAGGCATAAGTTTATTGCATTTTCAACCTCAGAATGACGATAAAAAAATTTCTTTTCTAATGTGAGTATTGAAAGCATAATTTATTGCTTTTTCAACGCCTTAGTTTGATTTGAATCAGTCTTGGAAGCAAATAAGAGATTGGGATTTTTTATGGCATGAATTGCTTCAAATGATTTGGTTAATGTCTTGGAGGTTTATAATGGTTAAAAGTGCAGATTAAAGTTGTAACGCAAGATGTTTTTGGGAGTTGGCGGAGTCTGAGTGATCAAGTTTTTCTGTGCGTTTTTTTTCTTCCTTCTAGTGTGCGTCGTCTTGGTGGCTAAGTCTATGTTACTTGAAGTTGGTGCTGCAAGGCTTCTTTTTTTTTTTTTTTTTTCTGTTGAATTTTCTATGCTGCATATTTGTGCAGTCTGTTTTCTTGTCGTTTGAGGCCTTTGGTTCGATTGAGACCTGTTTTTGAGTTCTTTCTGTTGTAGAGGCGTGTTATCTTGGCGGGTATCCTATTGCCTAGTTTAGCATTGCTTCCCTGTGTTGGGTTTCAATTCTTGAGTTTGTTCGGGGTGTTCGAAGTGTGCATATCTTGTGCCGTGGCTAGGCCTAGAAGAAGGTACTTAATTTGCATTTCATTTTATTACTTCTCCCAATGTACATCTTGTGCCGGCGATGTTCCATGTTAAATGATGTTAATTCTGTCTTAAAAAAGAAAGATATCGATGGATATCAAACGAATTAAATTTGGATCGTTATACATAAGTGAAACACATATGGCAGAGGTTACTTGGGAGTGAAGCATTGAGAGGTTGCAGTTGAATTGGTTATATAAGTTGCTGAGATATTGGTGGAGTTAATTCTAGTAACAAATAGCAATATATAGGATGGAGTCAAGGATTGGTCTTGTTGTGAAAAAGTGAAAATTATGTCCACTTGGAGCAATTCTTATTATCTTAGTAGTGATAAATAAAATGTTGCCTTTTCAACAAAAAAAATTAAAATTTATTTGCATCATAGCTTTTAGATGTTGGTTCTAATTAAAGTCTTTGGACTAAATCATGCTGACATGAGGAGTAGGATTGCAATGAGGAGTAATTGATGTTGAAGTTGTAACTGCAATGAGGAGTGCAGCTGAAATATTTATATATATAAAAAAGTAGTTGAGATGATAAATCATATTTTTGTCGAGTAAGGGTGATCATATCCAAATTGATTCAAATTAAAATTGCAAATCGATTAAAAAAACCGAAAAAACCACCCAAAACGATCCAAACCACACCACCCCACGAAGTGAGTCTTGGAATCGGATGTTTATGCTACTCAATCGATTCAAACCGCATTGCTTCTTCTTTTAGAAGATTGGAGCTAGGATCAGTCATTAGGCTGTGATGGCTGCTAATTTAACAGATAAACTGGAGAATGGCAGTGTAAAAACCAAAAATGGTAGCATAATTATATATTAATGCTATTATGTAAAGGCAGTAATAGGGTGGGATTTGAGGGGAATGAATCCTCTCAAAAAATTCCTCATGTCTCTCAAGTCTCAATTGTTACCAATCTCACTATTAAATTTTTTAGTCTAGTTTTTACTTCCTTCATTGTGGTATCAGGTGATTCAAAAGTAGATCAAATTCATTTATAAAGATATACTTGACGAGTAAGATTTACTTTAATTAGTTTAAGCCACTTAAATACCCTTCAGCCATATATATAACAAAATAACCTCAACTTTTTGTGTAAAAAACAAAATCAATTAGCTATTTAAATTAAAGAAAAATCTTATGATAATGAAAGCTTTGGAACCTTGTTCTTTTATCTTGTCATCAACCGCATATTCATTATTCACTAAGGTTAATGCCATCATTGATTATAATGACACAAATATATGAAAAACATGTAGCTAACTTCACCAGTACTGCAACCGTTATAGTTGATATATTGGATTGAAATTAGTTCCACAAATAATTTTGTTGATATAAAACATAAAGTTCCAATATTCTCATATGTATTTACATAGTTCTATAACTATTACAAGAATCTTTAGAGGTAGAAAATAAAAGGATGATGGATGATCAATGACTAGAAATTGAAGATAAATGTTTCTTTTCTAACAATAATATGTAGAAAATACATAAAACATAGAACAATAATAAATTCTATATATGATGTGAATTAGGTGTAATCTTGATAACAAGGCCAGGGAAGACATCATCAGGATCATGAATATGAGGATTATTCTCAACAATAAAAGGATCATTACACTTATCACTAATTGTGTTAAGTGTCTCACCTTCACCAACCACATAGATTTCATCGCATGGTTTGAAGAACAAAAAATGGTTGCTTTCTATGGTGTTGTGATCATGATTATTTGGGATCAAAGAGCTGTGTCTAAGTATGGTTAGAAGTATAAGTGCTGCAAGAAAAATAGCACAATACCATGAAGCTGCATCAGCTAGGGCTTTTGAGCTTGAAATTGCTCCTTTTCTTGAGTTGAAAATAGCCATAATATGATCAAGAAACCAAAGAGAGATAATGTGAATGATATGAGAGAGTGAAAAAGAATGCTTTGGAAAGTTATAAAGAAAAAGAAAAGATGGGGCACGATGTGTGTGAGTGAGCATTTTTTGACGGTTACTAAGAAAAGGGAGTTGATATGGAGAAAAATGGGGGAGATAGTGTTTACGTGAATCAATAACATTTTTTATTTATTTATTTTGTGCACACAAAGTTTGTATTATATTTGGACCTACAGCATTGCAAACCACTAAAATAATCCCTCACTACATTTTAATGACTTCAATTTTGAAGTATTATTTTGGACTTAATTACATGTGAGGGTGGGGGCTTAAGGGTTTCATGCCACTACTATACATAATATGTGATACAAAATAGGGAATTATACTTTATACATTATCCATATATAATTGGTCTTATCAAATTTGAAAGAAAAAATATCGTATAGCCAAATGTCAAAAATAATAATTATTCATACAACGAGATGTCAATTATTTAATGAATAATTGAACAATATAATCACCAAACAAATTATTGAACAATATACATCAAATATGGTATGAATTTGGTAAATTGAAATATTCAATGGTAGCTTACTTACTGGCATTGGATTGGTAGAGTATTGGTTTTCAGGACTTAATGAGTTAATAATATCTTGTTTATGGAAATTTAAATTACTGCTTTTCTTTGTGTCAAAGAAATTTCCAATAGTGAGAGTTTAGCTCTTCTTTGATTTTGTCTTTTGTTGATTAATCTAGTCTTCTACATAAATGAAGTTGGTTTCCTTGATTTATTTATTTTATTATTTTTTGAATTTCTCAATCTAAAGTCTAACATAATCTTAAAAAAGAATACGGAACTTGAATATGATCTTCATAGTTTCAATATGATCTTCAATATGAAGTATAGCTAATATTATTTTGCTTTGATCTTTAAAGAAATTTTATTATTCCTTTGATGTGCTTCTGAACTCTTGGTTGTGAAGTCATTTGATCTTGAATATAAGTATTTCTGAGATGCTTCACGGAGTTGAAACCTCTTGTTCAAAATGAACAAGAAAAAAAATGTGGAGAAAAAAGCAAACCAATGCAAAAATAGTATGTTTATGGAAAGCAATAGACATCAAACCCTAATTTCTAACATTTTTTCAATCTTTTCTCACGAACAAGAGAGTTACAAAAGTGACGAAATTATCCTCAATTTCCTACCAAGAGAAATCCTTAATTTCTCTAATTTCCTCTTTAAACTGACTTAAAGATAATCATTAATCAACGTGTTTACCTACCTTAGATATCTACCACAAATATATCAATCCAAAACTCCTTTTAAGTTTCTTCTTCGATGGTGTTCGCTCTCACCCAAAAAACTCACAAAAATCACTCAACACAAGATTTATTAACTTCTCTTCATGTTCGCTCTCCCTGCCTTTGATTCTTGTCTCCCAAAAGGCACCAACATTTGGGGTTTAAGTTTACCCAGAGTCATCTCTTTTGGTGCCTCAAGATTTTTATAAAAAAATCACAATTTATGCACCAAGGTTGTGCCTAGGCACAAACCAACTTCCCTTGATCGCCAAGCTCTAGATGCAAGACTTCCACGCTTAGGCGCAACACTCCAGAACGCTTAAGCGCAAGACTTCCACGTCACATGTCATTCAAAAAGCATCTTAAGTTTATTAGGCCAACCTATTTAAGTAAACATGAAAAATATTATTTATTATTATATCATTTTTTGTGCTTCGAATTAAAATAAAAATTTGTTAACTTTTTCGGTAATTTAAGCTTATTAGTATACATTAATTTTTTGCATATTTAAATGTGTTATTATAAACTAGAATTGAAATATGATACAATATATAGTCAAATTACCTAAAACTCATGATGATTATCAAAAGAGAGTTTAATCTAATTGATATATTAGTTCAGCAATCTATTTAAACTTTATATCGCATTGTTTGTTTAAATATGTTCATATGAAATAAGCTTTTAAACAGACTATCAGTCCGTATCAGACTTTCAAAAGGCTAGACACAATCCTAAAAAGTAAGTTTATGACAGGCCACATACCAGAATTAGACCTTCAAAAAATTTACAGGTCAGCTTCAAATCTTGTAAAGCCTAACTCGATCTAGTCTACCTCCACCCTAAATAATATAATTGATTTAGAGCCATTCTGATTTTCATTTTATCTATATCTTGTGACATAATAAGAGTACATGCTTTTATCAGGGGATAATAAGAGCATATTTCTTCTAATTGGAAAATGCTATTCCTTATGACAACTGACACGTGCTACTCAAAATTCTCAACTAAAATTTTCCAAGTTTCTTCTTCGTGTGGGAGAGCCAAATCACAGGCACTCAAATCATGACCGACCTCAATAAACCTGTCAAAAGCCCACCATCTACAACCCAACTCTTTATAATATCTTTGGATTGAGTAATCATTAAGTCAGAAATCCACACACAACCAATCCAAAGCCACCATTGAATTTTCAAGATGTGCATCATTCTGTTTTTTTATATATTTTTTATTTTTGAATTCTATCTACTCGCATATATTATTGATCTCATATCATATTTAAGAGAATTGACAACATTAATTAAGTTTTTGTCCCTATAAATATTTACAGTTTCGTTTTTAGTTCCTATAAAATAAAATCACACTTTCTAGTCCCTATAACATTTTCCTTTAGCATTTTAGGGACCAAAAATGCTGACGTAAAATTTTTACAGGGACTAAAAATGTTGATGGAAAATTTTATAAGGACTAAAAATACTGACGAAAAATTTTACAGGGACTGGAAAGTGTGATTTTATTTTATAGGGACTAAAAATAAAATTCTGAATATTTATAGGGACTAAAACATATTTAACCCTAAATTTTATTCATGGAGTCACTAATTTGAATAGTAGTTCAAAATTAAGATGTCCAGCTCTTGACTATAGGATTAGTCTTATAATTGGTCCAAAAAACTTAAGTCATGAAAATACTTTGAAACCCTTGTTGAATCAAACACGATATAATTGGGGGGGATACTAGACTAAAAAACGTTTGTAAAGTAAAAACCCATTATATTTAGTGGCCAGAACAAAATATTTAAGCATAATCCATCAGAATTGGGTTGGTGGCAAGGAATTATATTTTTACTTTAGTGTGGTTTGCACTTTGCAAGATGTTATAGGTTCAAATCTAGTTACAAACATTGCATTTACAAACAAAAATATAATTTAAGCACAAAGATTAGAAGTATTGAAGTAAGCATGTTAGTTTAGCTTTTGTCCAAAAAAAAAAAAGTTAGTTTATCCTAAAAAAGAATGTTGTTGATTGACGTAAACACCATCTTCCCCCATTTTCTTAGTAACCGCCAAAACTGACTCTTACTCACACATCATGCTTCATCTTTTTCTTTTCTTTATAATCATTTCCAAATCACTCTTTTCACTCATATTCATTTCACTCTCTCATCAATCTTTCTCTCTTTGATTTCTTGATCATCATGGCTTCTTTCAATTCAAAAAAGGGAGCAATTTTAAGTTCAAAAGGCATAGCTGATGCAGCTTCATGGTATTGTGCTATTGTTCTTGTAGCACTCATACTTCTAAGCATATTTAGAGATAGCTCTATGATTTCAAATGATCGTGATCACAACATCATAGAAAGCAACCATTTCTTGTCCTTCAAACCATGCGACGAAATCTATGTAGTTGGTGAAGGTGAGACACTTAACACAATTAGTGATAAGTGCAATGATCCTTTTATTGTTGAGAATAATCCTCATATTCATGATCCTGATGACGTCTTCCCTGGCCTTGTTATCAAAATTACACCTTCATATCATCATACCTAGAATTGTTGTTCTTTGTTTTGTGTAACTTTCAATTTCTAGTCATTGATCATCACCTTTTACTTTCTGCCTCTCTTGATTCTTGTAATAGTTATAGAATTATGTAAATACATGTGTGAACATTGGAACTAAATGTTTTATATCAACAAAATTATTTTTCATCATTTAGTATAAATAAATTCGGACGAAATATATATGATTTGTTTTTTTTTTTCCTTCTCAAGTTTTAGCATATAGGTTAGATAATTATTCTTAAAGTTGTGGTATATTTTTTTCCCGTCACCTCTTCGTGATGTGATCATGCTCGAGTCGCGGTCATTGTGTGGGCACCTGGCCATAATCATCTTGAAGTATGGTTAGGTGCCCTTAAATATTTTTTCCTCGTCTTTTTTTTTTTAATTAGGAACTCTTAAATGTTCGGTCAAAAATGATTTTTTTTTTTTTACCTTTTTGTCCGATCAATTGGCTCTGGTTATAAAAAGTGTGTTTCGCTTTGCCTTGAAATTTAGTTTGAAATGAAAATAATGAGTGGGAATTACATTTAAGTTTATAAACTTAAGTTCATTAAAATTAAATTTAATCCAAAGTGTGTTATAAATCTTTTAGTTCATTAATTGGTGGAAGTTTTGATTTTATTTATGGAGCTTGTCAGTTAGAGTACTAGCTACATGTTCATATATTTGTATCACTATAAAGGTTGGCACTATATATTTTTCTTAAGGAGGAACTATATATTTTGTGTTACCATACATTATATATAGTCGATAATTAGTGATCGTTGTGTAGTAAGTGTGAATTAGAAATCTCGTATTATTTGAAAAAGTGGAAGTTAAACATTTCAATAATGAGAGAATCTATAAACTCATAATTAAAGTATAATGTTTCTCTCATGTTATTGTTCTAAAGCCTAATATGGGTGATCCTCCAAACTTCTTCATGAAACAACAATGATGGCATTGACTATAGCTGTCAAAACAGGCGGCCCGACCCGTTTAGGGCTGGCTCTAACGGACTTCGAGTTTTATCGGGTCGGGCCAAAAAGCCCGGTTGAAAAACAGGCTTGAAAATATACTACCTGAGCCCAGCCCTCCACGGGCCGCGGGCTAACGGACCGGCCCGTATTGAAAATTACATTTTTTTATAAAAAAAAACTATAAAACACTCCTATAATTTTTTTATAAATGGTATTTTTAATATGTTTAAATAATGTCTAGCACAAAAATAAATTTGAAACATTTTCATACATATGTCGTAAACTAAAACGGCAGGGAAAACAATTTTAAATAAATTATATACGTTATGATTATAAATATTTATATATATTCGATCTTTAAAATTATAAATAACGAAACGAGTAAATATAATTTTATATTATATTTATATTTGTGTTAATTCATTGAATTTTCATTTTTATTTTTTACTTTGATAATCAACTAAGTAAATAATTATTTGAAAAATATATATAATTTATAGGATTTTTTTTGTTATGCAAGCTAGCGAGCTACTCGTGGCCCGTTCGGGCTAGCCCTAACGGGTACCGGGCTTTTTAGGGCCGGGCTAAAAAGCCCTGTTAAAATTCGGGTTTAATATTTAAGGCCCAATTCCTATAATTAATCGGGCTAAACGGGCCGATCCGTACGGCCCGGCCCATTTGACAGCTCTAGCATTGACAGTGAATAATGAATATGCAGTTGATGACAAGATAAATGAACAAGCTTCCAAAGTTTTCCCATAAAGGAATGATTCTCATAGACTCATAGCTAAACGTTCAAGTCTTGAGTATTATAGTCGTCAATAATTATAAGATTTTTCTTTTAATAGCTAAATGATTTTGTTGTTTACACAATAAGTTAAGCTTATTTTGTTATATGTGTGGCTAAAGGATATGTAAATGGCGTACACTAATTAAGGTAAATTTTAGTCGTCAAGTCTATCTTTATTCGCCTTAAAAAAAAGTCTATCTTTATTAAGCAAAAAGAATAAACTTGGGCAAGTTTTATATCCTTTAAAAAAAAAAAAAGAAGTTGTATTAAAAGTCTATCATTATTAAAGAATCAAGGAAGTTTATTAGGTATCACGGAACCCATCAAGAAAGAGCAACCTCCCACCTATTTCACCCTGAACAGTTCACAATATTGTGGGAAAAAATGAACTCACATATTTCCGTCACCATGGCATTCAAAATTGAAGAAGCCGGTCTCCGCCAACATGTGGTATCACATTGATACCACATGTTCGCATTAAAGATGTCGAAGGATTACAGCTGTTGTCGACATTGATTTTAATATCAACAAAGTGGCGGGGGTTCCAACAGATCACTGGTTGACCAAATGAATATATCAAACGTCTTCCTATGATTTAGGTAGTGGCTAAAATCATCCGCAATGAACCTAATCTTGTTGATAATGGTCTTAATCTCCCAAACAATATCGCCAAAAATACTATTGTTCCTCCAACGCCAAATCCATCAAAGACCGAAGAGGAACAGGCATTCACTATTTCTTGGTAATTGATTTTTGATCCAAGCAATGGCACTTTGTCTGAGCAAAAAAAACGGGGAGAATTGGAAATACCAATGTGCTCCCAGACTTCATGAGCATGACATTGATGGCAGTCACGCAGACAATGTATAGTAGATTCAACATTACCTAAACAACATGGACACTACGCCGAGGCTCCTAACCCTTTATTAAATCTCAACTTATTAGTCGGATGAACATTATGAGTGATCAACCAGATAAAAATAATTAAGGTTTGGTAGAAGTACTACACTTCTAGACCTACTTCAAGTCTAGAGCGTTGTAAGTACCATTAGTATCATTCCACACTAGTTCTGGTGCAGGCTGTAGCGCTTCTGCAACTGTGTAACAGCCTGCGTTTTTTTGGAGTTTTGTTTAGGATTTCATTGTTGTTTGCATTGTTGTTCTGTGTTGTTTGTGTTTTAGTTCATGTTATCTGTCGGTTTGGGAACATAGGAGGTTTCTTATTGAGTTTAGGCGGTGACAGTTTGTTGCCTTTTGTTATTTTGTGCCTATTTGTACTCTTTTTCCTTCTTGCGAGTATAGTGCTCCTTGTGCTAGCCTAGCTTAATAAAATTGCTGATTGAAAAAAAAAAGTATCATTCCACACTCAAAGATCTTCAATATGAGTTCACCAAGTTAGGACATGTAATATTTGTTCCAATATTCTTCATGTTTTCTAAATGCGGAGGGTAAAAACGATCTAAGCGCTAAGAGTCGTGTTCCCAAACATCTTGTAAAGACAATTGGGAATTAGAGACAATGATTAAGTTTTTGCCAATTGCAGTTAGGAAGCAAGGATGCATCGTTGTATTTGGAAAGTTGTGAGGATATTTTGTTAAAACAAAATAAAGATCTTGATTGTTCCTTTATTACATTGTTCACAAAAGAACAATATTTGCTAAATGTGATGCATAGTTTGTAGCTCAAAAATAAATTGGACAATAGCTCTTGTATCCTTTATCATACTCCCTCCGTATCAAAATATAAGCAAAAATGACTTTTTAGGTTCATTTATTTAGTGATGTATGTGGTTCATAATATGAACCACATACATCATTAAATGAATGAATCTAAAAAGTAAATTTTGCTTATATTTAAAAACGGAGGAAGTACTTTGTTGTTTTTGTCGCAGTCCCAAGAAAACATTTTGGACTAGACTGCTAGGATGGAACCACGTTCGCTCCCGTAATTTATCATTTTTTTTAAAGAAAGAATATCTTTAATATGAAGCTTATCAATACAACATGGTGTTTCAAAATAAATATTGGGGATATCCGACAAAGTGGCTTCGCCTGCTAAATCATAGCTACCATATTTGTTTGTCTCCTCTTAAAATCATAGCTACCATATTTATTTGTCTCCTCTTAAAATCTACCCGAGAGTTTGTAAAGTGAGCTGAAAAATGATCCCTACAGGCTGCGATAACATAACCGAATTTCGTAATATCAAGCCGTCTAGAATGAAAGGCATAAGTATATTCCATATTTCAGGAGAGAGTCAGGAGGAAATATGAAAAAAGGGATAGGCTTTAATGGTGTAGATTGTCCCACATGAGAAAATTTCGTGAGAGAATCCTTTTCCGTAATTATGTAATTGATGGCTTGATCTGAATTAAAACAATTAATTAGTAATGAAAGCTGATTAATTTTGTCTGAGAAAATATACCAAAAATAAAAAATATTGAAAATATATTCCATAGTTTGCAACTTTGACTCAACGTTTCAACCCAACAAGCAAAGCAATATCTCTCACTTCACTTCATTTCTCTGTTGCATCTCAATACATGGCTGCTACAACTTATAAGAAGAAGGTTAGTACTCCTTCACATATACACGATGACATTGCTTTCTCTATACTCTCCAAATTGCCTCTTAAATCTCTCACAAGATTCACCTGTGCTAAGAAATCATGGTCTCTTCTATTTCAAAACCCGCATTTCATGAACTTGTTTTGCACTAATTTCATATCCAAACATAATGAGGAAGAAGACAGCACAAATCTTCTCCTAAATCACGACGCTTTGTACACATTTTCCGGTGAGAGTTTTGAGAATAGAGTCAAATTAGAGTTGCCACCTCCTCTTCATTTTCAACGAGAGGGTTGTCCATTTATTCGCAATTGGTGTTCGGCTAGTGTTAATGGCATTCTTTGTCTCTCTCAAGGTTTTCTTGACCCCATGACCATTGTATTGTGGAATCCAGTCACCGGGGAATTTAAGACCGTTCCTTGTAGCCATCGACCATATGAGAACATTGAGTTTAACACTCAACCTTTTTCATTTGGTTATGATCGTGTTAGAGATTACTATAAGATTATTCGAATTGTTAATTGTCACATAATTTTTGGAGGTGCTTGGGTTTTTTTGCCGGATAAGAATAGCTCTTTTTGGGATATGGACGTGGATTTTGATGATAATGATGATTTTTGGGAGGGGGGTGCCAATAAATATGTATGACCCTAATTATTGGGAGATATACAGCCTCATAAGTAACTCTTGGAGGAAACTCAACGATGATGTTATGCATTCTTTGGATGAGCGTTGTCAGGTGAACTTGAATGAATTTTGCCATTGGTTGGGCCTAAATAATGATATGGGGTCGTTTGACTTTAGTAATGAGATATTTGTTCTTACAAAATTACCTTCATTTGACTTTAGCAAAGAGACATCCTTTGAAGGAGTATCCTCTATCTATGATTTCAATTGTAGGAAGTTGGAGACAAATTTGATGGTATTAAATGGGTTTGATGCTTTCATATGTACTGTCCTCAAGACGGCTTATTTTCACATATGGGTTTTGGGTGAACTTGGTGTTAAGGAATCGTGGACTAAACTCTTTGTTGTAGGACCTTTACCTGGCGTTATCCGTCCTATCGCATTAGGAATAAAGAGCGTTTTGTTCTACATCAAAGAAGATACGGAGTTAGCATGTTTTGATTTAAGTACTCAAAGGATTGAGGAAGTTTGGGTTGATGAAGAGCCACGAAGGTTGCAAATTATAACTTATAAGGAAAACCTTCTTTCTTTTGGAGGAATGAATAATTAATTGTTTGTGTAGTCTAATCTCCAAGTTCTTAACCAAGAGATTGAAAGAGATTGATGAACATTGTTATTAGATTTATATTTTTGACAGTATGCTCCATTTAGGCTATGCTCCACTCCATTTAGGATATGGATGCATGACATGTGGCAAAAAAATATCCAACGGTTGAGATTTTAAATTAAAAACAAATAATGAAAATACACAATAATTCCCTCACAAATAAAAAATCAGGTTTCCACTTCTTCTCGTTAGCAGTAACAATCAGTTTTGAAACCATAGCTCCTCTCCAAAATTGAAATTAAAATCAACCACATATGTTAATTAAAATTACAAAAAGAATATTTGTATTAGAAAGGAATGAAGAAGAGATGAGTAAAAGAAAAATTGGATTTGAGTTGAGAGAGGAGATGATGATAGCGAAAGCATGAGAGAAGGAAGAAGGTCAAATGAGATGAGAGAGATACTGGATTGGTTTGCAAGCAGGCGGCAATATGAGAGAAGAAGGGGAAACTTGATTTTTTATTTGTGAGGGAATTATTATGTATTTTCATTATTTGTTCTTAATTTAAAATCTCAATCGTTGGATGTTTTTTTGCCACATGTCATGCATCCATATCCTAAATGGAGTAAATGGAGCATAGCCTAAATGGAGCTTACTTGGACTCTTTTGACAGAGAGGAATGTTATTAAGTTATTTATATACAAGTTGGTTTATCAATTGCTCATATTTTATGTAATATTATCAAGTATAGGAGAAATAAACACATTTGTAATTTTTCTATGCTTCAATCTCTTTTTATTTGCATATTGCTCTGGAATCTATTTCCATTGTATTAATGTTATTTTATTTTGATTGAATTGAATGACCTCTATTTTATTGACAAATGTTGCAGCAATTGTTGTGTTTATTAATTTCTGACTTTTTGTCATGTAGTCTATTTTCTATTTTGCAATTTGTCTGTTATCGCTGATATTGGCGCATTAAGCGTCTGTGTGGATGGCTAACATAATTTGATTATTGTTTTGCTTGTGTATTTATGCAGTACATTAGACTGGTTTTTGATGTATTATTTTCTACCTTAATCGTAGCATACTTTGTGCTTTGATTAGTATTTTATCAAATAAGGTTGGAATATGATGAAAAACTTGAGGACAAACCATGTCTAGAGTTGTTTTCCCCTAGAGAATTCAACTATGGAGTTTTGGAAATTATGAAATAAAGTACGACATAACTGAATGATACAACCGAACTCCGATCTATCTGTTTGAGGATTGTGAAACGAGTCCGCGACAATTTCAGCATCAAACTCAAAGAACACATTCTCAAGCCCCATTTAATTGATTCATTGCATATACCACACCCTCACACAAATGCTTATACCTATCAAGTCACGATTATGAGAGAAAGGTGCATCAATATGGCTTTGGGCTGATGTTGCTCCATCTCCCCTTCTCTTGTCATAGCACATTTGCTACTTTGTGTATAATATTTCCATTCCACAGGGGCAGGTTTCGGCTATCCCATTTGCTCCACAGAAGCATACACCAGTATGCTCGTCTTGCTGACTCGAGACGCTGCAACATTAGAAAAAACCTGCACATATAGGATGCGGTCTATCATCATATGCCAAATATTTTTACTGTGTTGGACGGAGAAGGCTTGAAGAAGGCAGTTAACTCGGAGCAATAATAGTTTCATCCGCGTAGGAAGGCATTCGAGGGCTAATCTCCAACCAATCTTTGTTGAATTGTGAAGTAACTTTTGTCATATGGTCTGCTTTACTCAAGCAAAGTGAGTCATCACACTTCCAAGTTCCAACCCTTAAAAACATGATACTCCAATGCTTTATTTGGTGAGTTGAAGCATAAACTTTTGGTATATAATACTCTCAAATAGACAATATAAATGCAGAAATTGGAAAGGTAGATAGGGTATGTATCAATGTTCTAAAGGTAGGAAACACTTTAGATCTCAAAAATTTGTATCTTAGAATAATCTGCCTAAGTTTTCTTTGGACAATCCAATTTCTATACCAAGGAACACATTTGTACAATTGATGTGCACAAGGTGCACATGAAAAGTTAGAATTGTCTGTTGAGTTAAAAACATGATACTCCAAACCACATTTGTTACACATTTGTATCAATGTTACTATGTCAATATGAGTTAAAGTTCTACAATTGATGGAATGATAGATTTTGAATAACATATACGTAAGAAGACTCATATATATGTGCCTAGATATTTTGAATGAAGAAGTAATATTAATCTCACTTGTGTAGTTTCTCATATTTTCTAATATGATGATACAACTTAATGTAAGTTCCATGAGAAGTGCCAACATTATAATGATTTGTTTTGTTAGTTTTTGGGTATTATTTGTTTAACTTTTTTTATCTTAAATTTTATATTTTGGATGTCATTCACTTCCGTGCAGTTTTTTTTGTCAGGACAATATTTTTTCAACCTCTATTATTTCAAAATTTTCTCCTTTTTTAGAATATGGGCAAAGGAGAAAGTTAGTTATGAGGTGCCAACCTAGTTCATACGGCATAACTTTTTCTTGATGTTTTTGCATTCCATTCCTTTATTAAAAAAAATAAAAAATCTTCACCTTTGGTCTTTTGTGGGATCTCACAAAAGGAAAAACGTAGATGTGTTATATTAAGTTAACAAAATACATGTTTATTAGACATTTAAAATTGATATGAATTTTTTAATAAGTATAATATTTTAAATATTAGTTACCCAGTAATCTTCAACTCCTTCAACAAACCCAAAAATTAACATCTTATTATTTTCCCTTATTATTTCTCTATGTTCAAATTCCTTTTTCATCTTCTTTCTTTTTCTAATTTACTTTCTCTCTTCTCATAAAAGAAACCGCCATCAACCCACTTTTTTTACCATATTGTGCCTCTGACCTTATTAGGCTATCTCACCAAGTCACTGATACAAAGAGTCTTGCACTTAAAAGAAAAATGTAATGTTCCATGTGTGACTTAAAGTTCTACGTTACGTTGGATGTAAGAGTAGATGTTAAACAACATATTAGTCAGATGACCCGTATACCTAATGTCTTAATGTTGATTCAAAATGTGGTGTGAATCTCGTTTGTTGAGATTTTCTTAGCCAAACATGATGATCCAACTCATTGTATACTCCTGTAGAACTCTTAACATTATGATGAATTGCTTTCTTAGCTTTTTTATGTCATTTTCCTAATTTTAATGTAAAAAATATTTCAATTTTTATTTTATTTCAAATTCATTCACTTTTGTCTTTGGTGGGGAACAACCATAGAAAAATGGCAATGTGTAATAATGAGTTGACAAAATGCATACTTATATTATTTTATATTATTTTAAAGCAAATTTATATTATTTTAAATTCTTTCATTTTTTTGATCTTTGGTAAATGAGTTACATACGTATGCAACAACAAAAGAAAGTACAAATTTTGATCTGCAATAGATGAAATATGTGGGAACGCAAATAAAGGAAATAACTGTCAATGTTTCAAATTTTAAAGGCAAGAAAATTTGCATCCTTATTTACTTTGAAACCATTTTATTGTCATTGATTGATATTGCTATAAATACAATAATTAGTGGCTAATTGGTATTATATATTTTTAATGTTTTAAGATTTTGTGTGAAGATGTGATGTAAATTTCACTTGTATGATTGTTTTTGGCTTAATATGATAATTAAACCCCTTAACGTAGGGTTACCCAAAAGTCTCAATATTATGATAAATTGTTTTGTTAGTTTTTGGATGTCATTTGTTTAATTTGCTTTCATGCTACATTTTTTTATTAAAATTTAGTTATTTGATGTCATTTCCTTTCATACTACATTTTTTATTCAACCTCTTTTGTTTTAAATTCCTTAACTTTTGGTATTTGGTGGAATTTGACAATGGAAAAATACATATGTGTTTACTGAGTTAACAAAATACATCCTTAGTAGAAATTTTAAAATAATGCAACAAATTTTTTTGGATCTAATTTACCAAAAGGCTCCAACTTCTTCAACAAACCCGTGAAATTACCAGCAACTCACTCTATTCATTATATTCTCATAGACAAATCAGACACTCCTTTTTTTCTTTATCATTTCTCTCATGTTTGGATTCCTTTTTTATCTACTTTCTTTTTCTAACTTATTTCTCTCTTCTCGTGCAAAAAATTAACAAAAACATACTTCCATTAAATCATTACCAACCCATCCTTTTTCCCATATAATGCCATATTGGGCTATGTTACCATATCACAGATGCATATAGTCTCAAACTTGAAGAAGAGAAGTTAATATATCATATGTGAGTTAAAATTTCACACTTGATGCAAATATAGACGATGATAAACATATAAGTGAAATAACTCATATATAAAATATCTTAGTTTTTAGATAAAGATGTTGTGTCAATGTCACTTGTGTGATTGCTCTTAGCCTAATGTGATTATCCAACCAAGTTTAAACACTCGGTCAGAAGTCCCAATATTATGACGAACTATTTTTTTTATTTTATTTATAGTTTTTGAATGTTATAGATAAAGCACACACTCATTTTTCACTTTATATCATTTCTCTCATATTCAGTTTGATTTTTATCTTCTTCCTTTTTGTAATTTATTTTCTCACTTCTAATGAAAGAAATAAACATAAACCTATTAAATCACTTCCAAGCCATCTTTTATCCCATGTGATATCCTTTTGTGATCTTAGTTGACTAGTTACTAAATGACATATGCAAAGATTCTCACATTTGAGAGATAGATATTAATATATCATATGCGAGTTAGAGTTTCATATTGAATGTAAGAGTAGGTGATGATAAACATATAAGTGAGATGACTCATCATATACTTAATATATTAATGATTCAAATGAAGATGTGATGTCAATCTCACTTGTGTAATTGCTCTTAGCCTATTGTGATTATCCAATCAAGTTTACCCCTCCCCCAGCGAGAAGACCCAACATTATGATTATTTTTTTGTTTTTGGATGTCATTTGTTTAATTCTTTTAATTTAAAATTTTGGGTTCGGATGCCATTCATTTCGATGTTATTTTGTTATTCAAACCATTATTTCAATTTTTGAGCTTTTGGTCTTTTGTGGAATTTGACAATGACAAAATCTAGATGTGTTATGTTGAGTTAACAAAATATATACTTAATAGACATTTTCATTGAAAATATGATATCGATCTCACTTATGTGCGCTCTTAACCTAATGAGATGATCCAACCAATTTCTCCCTACAGGTCAAAACATTTTGATAAACTATTTTGTAGTGTTTTATATGTCATTTGTTTCAATTTTTATCTTAAAATTTGACGAAATACAGTCTTATTAGACATTTTAAAATGATGTGGCATTTTTTATTTACTATAATTTTTTTGTAAATATAATTTATCCAAAAGTTTACAATCTCATATAATCAAAAGCCCATAAAATTATCGGCAACCCGATTATATTCCATATACTACTTATTTTATTCTTTATCATTTCTATCATGTTCAAATTCTTTTTTCATCATTTTCGAATTTCCTTTATCTCTTTTTCATAAATAAAGGAACAAAATTGTACCAAAAAATAAATTAAAGGAACAAAATCTTCTTGCATGAACCCACCATCAACCCAACTTTTTTAGCATGTTGCGACTCCGACTGAGCTTATGTGACTATGCCCTTACTTTAGATTCCTTTACTTTAGATTTTTGGTGGAATTTAACTATAAAAAATATTAATATGTTATGATGAATTGATAAATTGCAATATTGCATGTTTATTAGACATTTGTAAATGACGTGACATTTTTTTAATTGAGTCTAATTTGTTATTTTCATTAAAAAAAAATGTATTGTTATGTCGTTGGTTTAAAGTATTATCGCACAAGGTGCACATGAAAAGTGTCTAAGACACTTTTGTGAAAAAAAGTGTAACATTGAAGTTTCTATACTAATAACATTCTTAATTTATCTAAGATACAATATATTCTTTATATCCTAAAAATGTTATTGTACGACTTATAATTTACATGTGAGTGGCACTTAATTTCATATGATATTGGAATCCTAAATTGATAATATATTGTACTCATCTTTGACCCGTGCGGTAAAACTTTTATTTAGTTTTGTCAATCAACAAACAATTCTAACTTAAGGGGTTTTGCAACTAGTTTGGTTCATAGTGGTTTGGACCATTGGAAAGAGAGAAATAATAGATTGTTTAATCACAAGGAAGACTCAATTCACTAGATTTTAGACAAAATTATGTGTCTCTCCTATAGATAGCTAAAAGCAAAAAATGTTACTTTTACTTTTAGGTATCAAAATATGTGATCTAGTCCTTTACTTTGCTTAGGCAATGGGTTTTAACTCTCTTTCTCTTAAAACTTATGTGTTTTACTTTGGCACACCTAATGCTGATTAAAACTCTTTTTTATAATAATACATTTCATTTTAACTTCTTTAAAATAAAAAATTGATCGCTGGACTATACTCTCAATGCTAATTTACTTTGGCCCCTCTTTCATGATTTACACTGATTTGGTGACTTTCTATTAATATATATATCATATGGAAATTAATGAGATTAGAATAAAATGTTTACTGTTTTTAAGGAAGAATAAAATGTTTACTTATTCCTGGTATAAGAGATGAAAATAAACAGGTTTCTTGTATTTATTTCATAGTAAATTGATCATAAAATCCATCAAACTAATGAACTTAAAAATCTGATCAAAAAATTATAGACAATTTAATGAATAACAACTTTTTTTTGGTACAAATGAACATCAATTTTAATATATTTAATAATAGATTTACATCATATAATATGGAGATTGGAATTAGGCCTCATTTGTACCCAAAAAAAAAGAGTGCTAACATGGAGAAAATGTCACGTATCCGATGGAAATATCATGGAAAAGGAATTTGCAAACCTTTGGCAACTAAAATGAAGAGACACGTCAGACTTTTTTGAATTTAAAAACTACGGTATATATATTTTAATTTCACAAAACAATTCATGGAGCACAACCCCAAAAAGAATAAAATCATGGAGCACGAGATCCAATAATATATAGCCGGTAGTTGGCAAAATTATATTAAAATGGCCTAAAGTATAGATAGATACTCACGAAAAAGACAGGTACTGTTTGCACTAATGTTTAAAGTATAAATATAAATGCTTTTTACTTCTAATTATGTTTATCTTCTTGAATGATACCGACAATGTTTATCAACCTTCATTCATTTTGAAACTTTAACTCACATATGACACATTAACATCTCTCCCTCCCTCCCTCTCCCTCCCCTCTCCCTCTCTCACATGTGAGATCATCTGCATCTGTAATCTAGTGACATAATCATGTAAGGTCAAACATGGTAAAAAAAAAAATGGATTGGTGGTGGTTTCATGGGAATATGTTTATGTTCCTTTCCGTCGTGAGAATAGAGAAAATAAATTAGAAAAAGAAATAAAATGAAAAAAGAATTTTGATATAATTTAGAGATCTTAAGGTAATTAATGATTTTACCAAAAACTCTACACAATTAAAAATGAGTCAGGATCCGTTGATCCGTTGACATCAAATCTCAACCCTTCATTTAAGTTTGATCAAAGGCTCATAATTCTTAATTAATGGTCTCTTAAAATGGCCAAATTTATTGGTACACTGAATCTCACTCTATATTTTTATTTTCGGCAAATAAATCTAGCTCTTTATTAGTCGTATATTATTTAGGGAAATCTTGTTTCTCCTCACTGATTTTAGATTACACAGTTAATCCTTATTGGCTCATGATTTTTTCTTGTTTCGGCAAATTGATTTTTTTGTGCACACTATTATTGATCAATCATTGAAAAAATCAAATTGAAAACATTGTTTGCCTCATGAATCATAATATTCTTTGTCTACATCTCCTTTCCCACTTGGTTAATATATTTAATAAACAATTATGTGTCTTTGGGTAAAATAGATAGATGGTCAAGATTTGGTGTCAACGAATTCTTAACTCTTGGTGTCAACGGATCCTAATTCATTAAAAATATGTCAAATCATTTTATATTTTTTTTAATAAGTGTATACTTTGTCAATTGAGCACAACGCATCTGCATTTTTTCATGAACTATGTTATATGAACAACCTAAAATCGTTGTTATGTATTCACACAGTATAGATTTATGTAAATTTTGGCCTTGCACGCAAATCAATAGGGATAAAAAGAAATATTAAAATAAAGAAAATGTAGATTAAACGTGTCCAACAACTATAGTTTGTCCAAATGACATTCTCGTTTTTTCATTGTCAAATTGCATGAAAGATCAAAATCAAAGTATTTAAAATAATGGAGGTCGAATAGAAAATTGCATGAAAAAAATGACATCTTATAACTAAAATTTAAGTTTAAAAATAAAACAAATGACATCCAAAAACTAACAAATAAGGTCAAATAGAGGCACAACATGTACAAAAATGTTGGTTGGTGGTGAATTCACGGAGCGAAGTTTATGTTCATTTTTTTCATGAGAAGAAAGAAAGTAAATTAGATATATATATATATATATATATATATATATATATATATATATATATATATATGAAAAAGGGATTTGAACATGAGATAATAGATACTCCCTCCGTTTTAAAATATAAGCAAAATTTGCTTTTTAGATTCATTCATTTAATGATGTATGTGGTCCATATTATAAACCACATACATCATTAAATGAATGAATCTAAAAAGCAACTTTTGCTTATATTTTGAAACGGAGGAAGTAAGGGATAGTAATAAGTATTGTATGTTTTGTTGGTGGAAGTATAGGAAATAGTGTGAGTTTTCGATAATTTTACGTGTTTGTTACCGGAGTTGGAAATTTTTGAGTAATTATTTTATCAAAAAAAATTCAATTGAAAAAACGCCACAAAACTTTAAATGTCTAATAAACATATATTTTGTAAACTCAACATAACACATATGTAATTTTTCCATCGTCACTGTGCAACAAATGCCAAAAGTGAATGAATTTGAAAGAATAGAGGTTGAATGAAGAAATTCACATGAAAGAGAATGACATCCAAAATTAACAAGTGAGTTTGACACCACATCTTCACCCAAAACCCTAATGAATTAGGTATGTGCGTCATATCACTTATATGTTGCTCAACGTCTACTATTGCATTTAATATGGAACTTTAACTCACACTTGACACATTAACATCTCTCCCTCAAATATGAGACTCTCGACATATACAAGATCTACCACGAGAAACAACTCATGCTTCCTCACAAAGTTAACCCATTATAATACCGTCATTGGACCTTATGAGGGAGCCAACACAGGTGTGGGCCCATTGGATAGAGAGTAATCACACATATGAAAATGAAACCACATCTTCCTTCAATATTGTAAGTATCATGGAATTCTAGCCCGTGCTTGACATGGATGTCCATACCGGTATATGTCATATCTATCATCCTTAAGAAAAATGTAATATCTACCTTTAATTTATTAATGAGGTTTGTTATATCGTACGAAAACGTTTCAACGAAATTCCACGAATAGTATAAATAGCTTACAATTCACGGTGGCATGGTGTAATAAGTAACTCTTAGAATGACAAAGTGGTAAATGTGTTTTAACAATTGCACTTCATTGGTTTTCGTTTTCGTTGATGGTTTTTGTCGTACTATTTAGATTTTTGCTTTACTATAGTTAACGATTGATATTGTCTACTTTACATTTTAAAATGAGTTGATCACTTTAAGGAGCCGGATCGGAAAAGAATAAATATTTTGTCAATAATATTAAGCATTCCCATGTGTGGGACCGGGTGAGCACGGCTCTTTGGTATCAAATTTCTATTTAACGCATAGGGTTGCATGCACTTTCCTCATAACATAAAACATCCCTTCTTTCTGTCTTCTCTTTCTTCTATTATACATTTATAATATAGTTTCTTGCCAAATATGGTGCTCTCTGGTAAACTTATTACTGAACTTGGGATCAAAACACCTGCAGAAAAGTACTTTAAACTATTTGCTTCAGAACTTCACGAAGTGCAGAACGTTTGTGAAAGAGTTCATCATACCAAGATTCATGAAGGTGAAGATTGGTATCATGCTGATTCGGTCCTACACTGGACTTATGTCATAGGTAATTATGTTTTAAATCATGGGTAAATTTTTTGATATACATTTAAAGTAGAAATTTTATTTTGAGAAAAATTGATCAATTTGATAACCAATTGATTTGAAAAAAAAAAATTATGCTTAATTTTTTATTTTTAATGATGAATATACTTGGAGTAATAAAAAAAAGACCGGTGAGTTAAAAAAAATACAAGTAGATGTTCTTGTTTAAATGTTTAACTTATTCAGTAGATAGTAAGAACATTGTATTATATATGCAATAATCGAAGTTTGAACTTCAAATTCACCGCTTATTCACCTTAAAATGTGAATTTCTAACCATAAGATTGTTTGATAAAAAAAAATCAAAAATAACACGAATAGATTATATACCTAAGGTTCAAGATCTGATATATTAAGACTAACATGTTTTTTTTTTAAGAAATCAAAATGGGATTATATTACTAAACCATAGCACTTGCAAGCACAAGGTGTGCCTACAACTACTATCAAAAGTACAGAATAGTCAACCACAAGGTAATAACAAAAACTGTGGTTTAGCCAATACCTAGACAAGCCAAAGGACTTGACCACCACATCTGAGAGCCAAAAATAAACAACGGCTTCTTAACTTTGAGTCAACCTAAAGATAACAATTTAAGACTAACATGTTACATAGCAGCTAACATACTCAGATTTAACTATCCGCAAGAAAAGTATAAGGTTGGTTGTTTTGTTAACCTCTGAGTGTTTTTTATTCTTTTAGAGCAATAATTCCTTAAAAAAACAATAATAGCAACAATAATAATGAAGAAAATCAAGAGTTTCAATCCAACCTTCGATAAAATACTAACAGTTTCTTTTAAAAAAAAAAACTAGCAATTTGTAAAATAAAAAAGTTAATATTTTTTACTCTTCAATCGTAAGAGTGGACGGTATAACAATAAGTGGAGAATTAGGGGTCATTGATGATTGTTGTTGTCTCTAGGATCCTGCTACGGTCACACATAGCAACTCTTGGATAGCAAACAAAAATTTATTTAAGCACATTCCTTCAAAAAATATATTATTTAAGCACATATATAAATAATAAAATTTAAAAGATAAATAATAGTAAGTGATGTAGTTAAATTATCTCTCTTTTACATTTGATTGTCTGTGTATGTTGCCAAATAAAATGTATCAGTATTGTGCTCATGAAAGAGATGCTCTTATTAAAATACGTACTTATTAAAAACGTTTAAAAGTTAAAATATTGATAAAAAGTAAATATAAATACTATTGTAGGGTTATTAGGAATTCAAAAGAAATTTCAATTCTTTATATAAAATTGGAGATTATAATTTGTTTAGTGGCAGCAAAATTCCTATTCCAAAAGCAATAAACAATAACACAAGGTTGGGAGAAGTACATCTCTCAAGTTCTTAGTTGATATGGCGAAATTCTCATCTTAAAAATGGTTATGTAGAAAAAAGAGAGAAAAAAACTATGAGTGGGATGTCCTACGTTCGAACCAATGGAGTCTCAAGGGGCTTAATTGGTTTTTCTTCTAGTCACTCATAATTTGTGGTTTCTCTCTTCTCCATTCGCTCGGGGTAGCGAATTTATATGTTTGCGTTCTTGCCGTGGAGGGGTCCTTTTGGTTTTTCTCATTGCATGTTTTATGTTGCTTGTTTTGTCTAAGAGTGTTTATGGTACTTAGAGTTTTGTTATGAGTAAACCACGAAACTGATTTTTTCTTTAGTTCACGCTCAAGTTAGTCAATAACTTTAATAATATTGTCCTTGTCTTTATTAAAAGTTTTTCAATTAAGTTTGTGTCTTTGTGTTTTTATCAAATAATGAGGGACCTAATTAAGAAACGATTGAAAAAAAAATGACTAATTTAAAATATTAACGATGTCTAGGACTAATTTAAAAGTGATTTGTAAAGATAGAGACCAATTTAATGATTTACTTAATGTCTATTCCCCCTCGTCCACCCCCACCACACACGCACATATATAGACACACCAGAAAGGAACATATGGGAACTGAAAAACGTGGGTTGACTGAAATCAAGGGAATGAAATATATAGTAAACATGGGACACCCACAAAAGATCAAAGCAAACTCTTACCATTTTTAATTATATATTATTAAAAATTTATCAAAAAATATATATATTATTAAAATTTTCCTTCAAAAAACAATTTATTAAATTTTAATAGAAAGGTTAAGGGTTCGTGTTAGATGAAACCAAAACAAAGTATGTTAAATAGGTAAATTCTATGATACTTCCAAAAAATTGAGTGTAGCGGTAAACTAAATCGTTAAATTAATAATTAAATGAGTTGTTTTTTGAAGAAAAACAATTATTTTTTATCATTGACAATTATAATAATTAAATCTTATTTACCAAAAGCTTCTATGAAATAAAATTTACTTTTTTTGAATTTTTATTACTCATTATAAAGAATATTGATTATTTTTTTATGAGAAAATGTTAAAAATTTAATACGATTCTTATAAACAAAGAAATAATGTTTTTTCTTATAAAATGATGCTTTCTAAAATATAAATATTGATAAATAACTTTTTATTTCATAAAATGGTTGTTAATTTATAAATTTATGAAGCAATAGTACCAGTACACCTTAATTTATGAGGTGTACCGTAAAAGTTACCAGTTAAATATTTGAAAATGCGTAATTTAAAAAAAAAAAAATCAATAAAGCAATGAAGAAATATTGTTAATAAAAATGATATCTTAAGAACAACTTTACAATTGAATATGTCAGATTTGAACTTTGTTATTTAAGTTTATAAAGTTAGAGATCTTACAACTATGCTGATGATAAAAAAATATGTGTGAAATGAAATCAGATGGCGAGATACACACATGCAATGAGACTGTTGAAGAGGTTGATAATCAGAACAAAAAAATCACTTTCAAGCTGTTTGGTGGGGATATTGAAAACTATAAGATTTTTAAGCTGATCCTTGAAGTAATAGATAAGGCTGATGGAAGTGCTGATGTTAGATGGACTATTGAATATGAGAAGATCAGTGAGGATATTGATACTCCAAATGGCTGGATGGACTACCTTAGCAAACTCACTAGAGATGTTGATGGTCATCTTGTCAAGGGGGAAAAGGTAGCCCTATAAGTTACAGCAAAGACATAATTTAAAATAAAGGAATTATATGGTCTAATGGGATTGGCTTTTGTGGATATAATTAAGGGTTCATAATCATCATAATTATAATTATCTAGTGTGATCATATAAAGAAAAAACTAGTCTGGTGATTGTATATTGGCATAAATTTTAATTAAGCAGCATATTATCTAGTGTGAGTGAGCATAAGCATGCATGTTTGCCTTCCTTTTGATCCTTTCGTTTGTATCAAATAAATGTGTCGGTGATGTCTTGAAGCTGTGTTTTTTTTTTATGGTGGTCAGGGTTTGAACCCCGAACCTTATATATATATATATATATATATTAATTTATGTATGATGCGAATAAATGGATATATATGTGCTTTGTGGTATATTTTGTGTGATAATGTTCTCAAATATTTAAGTTTTGTTTTCCAATCATCATCGGTGATGATAAGATGACAAATTTTACAAGTGCATTAAACTATTTTAAGTAAAAATAGTAAAGTATCTTTTCTTTTGGGGATTGTCGTTTCTATTGCACCATTTAAGGCTCGTTTGTTAAAAAAATAATAATAAAGAAATTTTAAGGAAAGCTTCAACAAAAAAAAAACCAGTTTAAATAGTTTATCTTAAAATATCATTCTAAATATTTTATCATTTTGTTATAATTTTTTTGGATACTAAAATTTTGAAAAAATCTCTAAAAAAAACTATTTCAAATAGCTTTTCATAAAAATCATTTTTGAAATATATCATTTTGAAAAAATATGCGATTTTCATTATGTAAAATCTCGAACAATGAATATTTAGGTTAATGAATATCAAAATATCTTTTTTAACTTATAACAAATGAGTTTGAAATAACTTATACTATTTTCGAGTAAATTTTCAAAAAATCTATTTTTAAAAATACAAAGAAAAATTCATTTTTTTAGAAACTATAACAAACGGGCCCTTGATAAACTTATAATTAAAAACTACAAATTGGGAGAGTTTAAAAGATTGTCCCCTGCGATGAAAATTAAACAGATTGAAAGAGATATTTTTAATGCCAATTAACTTTTTTCGAATCTTCTTAATGTCTTTGTTAAATTGTTTTCCTAGATCAGGTTTCTACCCTAAGGTTTATACTCATGATGTTTAACAAAGTAAGGTCACTTTGCTTCCAGCAGTTATGGCCCCTCTAATGACATATTGCTTCGCAAGAGTGTTTTGGAACTTATACTCGTATGAACATTTGAGAACGTTAAACCTAGACATACAAGAGAAATCTCCAATCTCTTGATGAACAACTCGATTAAATTGTATGTACCGATTTTGAATTAGAAACAAGAAAATCAAGAATTCCTAACCTGAGATCAATTCAAGTTCAATGGAATTGAAGAGCATTAAGAATGATTATACATATAGAACAAAAATAATTTAGATGGAATTGATAAAGGAAATTGTCATGCACTCGTAAAAAATCCAACAAATAATAATTTTCCATCTCTGAACCCTAATCTTTAGAGTTTAGCTACTCATAGCAGCTGAATGCAAAATCAAAGGTAAAAAAAAAAGAACATACACTTAGAACAATGGAAGGGGTTGGAAAACATCCCTTTTTGATGCATTTCTGCCTCTTATTTGCATCTAAATCGTCAGGTTTCTAAATGAATATTACTATGACAAAACAGACTTTAAATAGGGGGAAAAAATGCGCATAGGATGATTGGGGCGCATGGCTCCAAAACATCAATATTTTTTTTTCAGGCTCAACATGTGCGGGGTGCATGAGCCAAAGAGCAAAAGTTCCCATTAAGCATAGGAATGCGCATGGCACATGCATATGTGTGCACAGAGGCATGGCTAAGACAATTTTTTTTCGATTTTCTTCATTCTTTAAGTGTTTTTCATCCTTGATATGTTCTTGGATTTGTGGCATAATTTCTCCAAATCGTCGTTTGTCTTCAAACCTTTGATGTGTTTTATTCTATAGCATTTATAACTTTCATGAGGTGTCTTACTTTATCAAATTACATGATTTAAACAATGAAAGACACAAAGCACATATGAAGTCGTCTGGTTATTATAAAAGGAATTGAATTACAACTACTAAAACTAAAACATTACATAATATTCCCCCAAACCATGATCAATTCACTCTAAAACCTGTATTTTATCTTCAAATCCATGAAAACAGACTCCAAAACATAGTTTAGTTATACATCATATGATGAGGCATTACCATAACCCTAAACTTAAATTGTTGTTACTTGTCATCAAGTAACGAAATAGCCAAAAGTGATAATTTGCACAAATTTAAAAATGACACACCTTTCCGAGAGAGTGCTCAGATCCACATTTCGTTCAACTTTCGACTTTGAGTAACTTACAACATTCCCTCAAATGGGGAAGACTTAGAGAGGATAGTTATATTCCATATTCTCTTCCTTACCAAATCTCGTAACAAGTAGTGTTTCTCATGGTATTTTCCCACTTCAGTCGACATGCTATTGTATTTTGCTGTGAGCTTGAAGAAATTCTGAAAAGTCACTCAAAGTCAAGTACTATCACACACACTTAAAAGGTTTTCCAAGATTATAACATGACTTAGGATAAAGTGGGATAAATTTAGGAAAGTAAGCTAACAAAATATTGGAGTTAAATACGTGTTACGAATCCCTAAACATATCCCTAAACATTTGAATACTACCAGCCTTTAATTACCTTTCCAAAACAACATGGATACTAGTAGAACTAATTACTTAGCTCTACTATTTCTATTTTTAATTGTGTGGACTAGTTTTTATGGTTTTGTCTACAATTTTTCTTTCATTTTATTTCTTTTTTCATTTTTGAGATAACCAAATGTTACTATTACCTCACTCTAAACTTAAAATATTTATAATTCCAAAGAGTCTTATCAAACATAGTTTCAAACCAATATTAAACCAATACTGTAAGTACTTATGATTATATCTAACTCAAGAAATTAAACAAATGTAACATATTAGGTTCAAAACTTGTGACATGATTCGTCACTAAAACAATCAAATAAAATTTGCATGGAGGCTCGAAGTGGGGTAGCATAGGATAACATAATAAAAATAGTGAGTTGAAAATTTTCATAGTAGCAAACAATGTGTCTCGTGTGTATGAAAATAAAAACTTTTTGTATTAGAATTTGTACATGTAATATTAAATATAAACTTTTTGAATAAATAATTGTTGTTTTTCAAGAAAACGTTACTACTATTAGTTGTTTTTAACATATGCAATGTTGCATATTTCAAACAAACATATGAAATAATTATAGTAATAAGTGAAAAATATTTGACTCAAATTCTCATCGATTATGTCATAGAGAAAAGAAATGGAGGTTATGCCTGTATCTTCAACTGGATATCCCAGTGTCATTATGCTCTTGAACTTTGGAAGTAAGTTTGCCCTCCTATATTGTGGTGGTAAGAATAATATTTTGAGACAATTTTTTTTTCATTTTTGAAATGAAACAGTTATAAAATTCATGTTGTTGTATATTGCCTTATAATTGTGATTTTGGGAATGCACAAAATCGTGGTACGATTTTGGAGAGCCGCAACGAGATTTCGTTGGTAGAACGGGTGGTTTCTGGCAACATGAAATCGTGACACGATTAAGACAACTTCTTGAGCAAGTTGTTTTGAAAGTGACTGTTCACAACGGCTGGAAAAGGAAAATCGTGGCGCGATTTTACACTTATGTGTTAAGTATTTAAGTGGTTTCTGCATTCTTTGAAAGTGAGCTGAAGCAAGAGGTCTAGGGTTCACAAAGGGGGGAACTTGAGGGTTGAGTACCTTTGTAGGAATAGTCTCTTGGGTTGGGATAAACATTGTAATCACCTTGGGTAGTGAGATTACATCATTGGAAGGATCATAAGCTTCCTCTAATGTAATCTCTTGTAAGTTCATATGAGTGAGGTGGGTCAAGACAAAGTGTAGAGATTAGGTTTGAAGGCTGATTTCTTGTAACCTTTTGTAACATTTTATCATAGTGGATTGGAGAGTTGCTCTCTCCTCCCAGATTAGGTCATATTGACTAAACTAGGTTACCACTTTGTGTGTGTTTGTTTTTCTTTAAGCTTCCTTATCTTCATGTTTCTTAGTGTCATTGTCTTAAGCTCTACATTTAGGATTTGGGTCTGTTTTGTTGTTGTTGCTTCAAGGCACTTAGACCTAGGATTACCACTACCTTTTGCTCCATGCATCTATACAAGTATTGGTGTGATTTCGAATCGATCAATTTCACATCACATGCAAATTCTAAAGGAGAGTTTGTAAAATGAGCTGAAAAATAATCTCTACAAGGCTGTGATAACATAACCGAATTTCGTAACATCAAGCTGTCTCGAATGAAAGGCATGAGTAGATTGTCCATATTTCAAGAGAGAATCATGAGGGAAAATTAAAATATGAAAAATAGGCTTTAAATCATGATAATCCTTTTTCATAATTATGTAATTGATGGCTTGATCGTTGAATAATCATAAATCTATTGTACTGACTTTGTACCAGAATTAAAACAATTAATTGGTAATGAAAACTGATTAATTGGTAATGAAAAATATTGAAAATATATTCCACAGTTTGCAACCTTGACTCAACCTAACAAGCAGAGCAATATACTTTCTCACTTCAGTGCTATTCTCATGGCTGCTGCAACTGATAAGAAGGTTAGTACTCCCTCGCATATACACGATGACATCGCTTTCTCTATACTCTCCAAATTGCCTCTTAAATCTCTCACAAGATTCACCTCTGCTAAGAAATCATGGTCTCTTTTATTTCAAAACCCTCACTTCATGAACTTGTTTCGCACTAATTTCATAACAAAATATAATGAGGAACACAACACGAATCTTCTCGTAAATCACGACTCTTTGTACACATTTTCCGATGAGAGTTTTGAGAATATAGTCAAATTAGAGTTGCCACTTCCTCTTCATTTTCAACGAGAGGGTTGTCCATTTATTCACAGTTGGTGTTCGGCTAGTGTTAATGGCATTCTTTGTCTCTCTCAAGGCTTTCTTGACCCCATGACCATTGTATTGTGGAATCCAACCATCGGGGAATTTAAGACGGTTCCTTGTAGCCATCGACCATATAAGAACATTGAGTTTAACACTCAACCTTATTCATTTGGTTATGATCGTGTTAGAGATGACTATAAGATTATTCGAATTGTTAATTGTCACATATTTTTTAAAGGTGCTTGGGTTTTTTTGCCAGAGAAGAATAGCCCTTTTTGGGATATGGACGTGGATTTTGATGATAATGATGATTTTTGGGAGGGGGTGTCAATAAATATGTATGACCCTAATTATTGGGAGATATACAGCCGCAGAAGTAACTCTTGGGGGAAACTTAACGATGATGTTATGCATTCTTGGGATGAGCGTTGTCAGGTGAACTTGAATGAATTTTGCCATTGGTTGGGCCTAAATAATGATATGGGATCGTTTGACTTTATTAATGAGATATTTTTTGTAACGAAACTTTAACAAAGAGACATCATTTGAGGGAGTATCCTCTATCTATGATTTCAATCGCAGGAATTTGGATACAAATTTGATGGTTTTAAATGGGTCTGTTGCTTTCATATGTACTGTCCTCAAGACAGCTTATTTTCACATATAGGTTTTGGGTAAACTTGAGGTTAAGGAATCATGGACTAAACTTTTTGTTGTTGGACCTTTACCTGGCATTATCCGTCCTATCGCAGTAGGAATAAAGTGCATTCTGTTCTACATAAAAGAAGATACGGAGTTAGCAAGTTTTGATTTAAGTACCCAAAGGATTGAGGAAGTTTGGGTTAATGAAGAGCCACGGAGGTTGCAAATTATAGCTTATAAGGAAAACCTTCTTTCTTTTAGATTTATGATTTTGATGAAGAGGAATGTTATTTAAGCTTTTTTTTTTGAAATAACGAAGAGGAATGTTATTAAGTTATTTATATACAAGTTGGCTTATCAATTGCTCAGATTTGATTGAATATTATCAAGTAATAAACATATTTGTGATTTTTTTTTTTATGCTTCAATCTCTTTTTATTTGCATATTGCTCTAGTATCTATTTCCATTGCATTAATGTTATTTTATTTTTATTGAGTTGAATGACCTCTATTTATTTACTAATGTTGCAGCAAGTGTTGTGCTTATTAGTTTCTGACTCTCTGTCATGTAGCCTATTTTCTATTTTTGAATTTGTTCGAAATTGTGTGACTTGATGCCAATTAAATGAATGGAGATCTCTGATATTGGTGTGTTAAGCGGGTGTGTGCGCGCGCATGTAATTATGTGGTTGTGTATCGCCAACATAATTGGATTATTCTTTGCTTGTGTATTTATGCAGTGCATTAGACTGGTTTTCGATGTACTGTTTTCTACCTTAATCGTAGCATACTTTGTGCTTTGATTAGTATTTTATCAAATAAGGTTGGAATATAATGAAAAACTTGGGGACAAGCTAGTCATGTCTATAGCTGCCTTCGCTAAAGCACAAGTTCATGTATTTGCTTTCCTCCTAGAGAATTCAATTGTGAAGTTTTGGAAATTATGAAATAAAGTACAACATAACTGAATGATACAACTGAATTCCAATATATCTGTTTGAGGATTGTGAAACGAGTCAGCGGCAAGTTCAACATCAAGCTTAAAGACCACATTCTCAAGTCACGATTATGAGAGAAAGGTGCATCAACATTGCACTTCAGGAATTTAGCACGGGGAGTGAGGCACGTTATAACATGGCTTTGGGGCTGCTGTTGCTCAATCTCCCCTTCCATTGTTGTAGCACATTTCCCGCTTTGTGTATAATACAGGGACTGGTTTCAGCTATTCCATCTGCTCCATTAGAAAAAACATGCACATATAGGATGTGGTTTATCATCATATGCCAAATATTTTCGCAGTGTTGGACAGAGAAGGCTTGAAGAATGGTAGTTTACTCGGAGCAATAATAGTTTCATCCGCGTAGGAAGGCATTCGCAGGCTAATCTCCAAGCAATGTTTGTTGGATTGTGAAGTAACTTTTGTCATATGGTCTGCTTTACTCAATTTTTTATAAGCAAACTTTAAATACTTCAAACAAAGTGAGTAATCACACTTCCAACCCTTAAAAACATGCTTTTGGTCTATAATATTCTTAAATAGGCAATATAACTGCTGAAACTCAAAATGTAAATAAGGTTTGTATCAATGTTGTATAACTATGAAACTCTAGATCTCATAAATTTGTATCTTGGAATAATCTTCCTAAGTTGTCTTTGGACAAATCCAATTTCTGTACAAGTAGAGTTCTAATCAAAACTGTAACATTATTTTAGAAGTGAATGTGATCGTTGAAAATTGAAATCACATTTTGTTATTGGAAATTCAAAGATTTATGATGTGATAAACTTTTGTTTTGTTCAATACATTATTAATATGGCTTGAGTTGCTGGCCCATTAATATTTAAGTTGAAAAAATATTTTAGTCGAATTCAATTTCAGTAGTTCATTAACCCATTTGTGCCATTTGTGTTTTGTCAAAAAAAAAACCATTTAGATAGATCGTATGATATTTTCTCATAAACTTAGAATGTGTTTCTTTCAATGTCTCAGTTTTAATTTTTCTCTAACCAATTTTGATAGAATAGTTTGACTAAAAACAATGGTAGCTCATTAAACAATCAGATATGACATATCCAACTTATTTATATTTTATTCACCAACCCATTTTATCGGTTCAAGTCTGGTCGAGTCATTCTATTTAACAACTCTTAAATAATGAAAATAGATAGAGTATTCTTAGTACCCGTAGATATTCACTTTATTTATTGTAGTAGATATCCTCTTTATTTATCGTAGCAAATGGAAATGATCTTAAATAAAGAAAGTGGAAAAATAAAATGTAATATAAAGAGGAAAAATTATCAAAGAAATATATATATATATATATATATATAAAACATGATTTCTCATTATTACATGCCATAAAAGTTTAACTACCAAAGTCTTAAAAGGCATCACCGAATCACAACCGTTCACTGCTTCAGATATCAAACACCTCTCATCAAAACAGGGCACGAGCTTTCATTAGGTCTGGTTCTTTGTGTTCCATGTTTTTCTGATTGAAACCCATTTTCAATTCACACAAATTGTATCGAAAGTTTGCATCTTGACCAACTGGGTCTCCTCCAATACCTTCAGATTTTGGTTCTATGTTGTTTTTGTGTTTTGTTTTTGTATAATTTTTGAGGCTATGGAGGCTTATAAGAGATGGGTCAGACAGAACAAAGATTATGTTCACTCTTTGGAGTCTATGGCCAATGTAAGTTTATGTTTTTTATTATTAATATTATTATTTTTTAATTCAATTTCATCATTTTGTTGTTTAAATTTACCTGTCATATCCAATTTTTAAGAAAAGTTATACTTTTGTGTTGTTATTTGTTACAATTGTCTATAAAACACCGACATGGACACCAGACACCAGACACGACCACTAACACATAGACATAATAATTAGTAGTTTAAGAAAGTAGAAATGATTAAATGTACATAGTGTTTTGTCGGTGTACCTTAATTCTAAAGTGTTGGTGCTGCATATTTAGTTATTGCTTGTTGCAATATCTATAACTGCAGAAGGGTAACACAAGAGCTATGAAGCACGGGCACTTTTTGGATTAAGCGTGTCCTGGTGTCAGACGTTTGTTTGTCCAACACAACACCGACACATATAATTGCACCGAATTACGTGATTTTCTCAAATTATTAACAATGCCAGCGTGTCAATGTCCATGTCGTGTCCGTATCCGTGCTTCATAGAACAAGAGTTATAGGAAAATGGTGATTCTGTTATGAATTTTGTTGATTGACTATTGTTGGATATTAAGTGCTATGTTATGATAGATTTTTCGCTGATAATCACGAATTCTTTCCTTCTTAAAGTCTGAAAATTTCGCGTTTTGTAATTTGAATATCAACTGGAAATGGTACAATCCATGAGATAGAAATTCGACTATACATATCAAGGTTTAACATAGGCGGGACAACTTAACATGGTACCTTAAAACAAATTAAACAGCTAGTTTTTTGTGATTGTGACATTGCAATATGATCATTTGTACACCACTTTTTATCTTATATGGACGCCCGACACCTGATACGACTCTGACACGATACAGATGATAATTTTAATAAAATAGAAGTGACTGGAATATATCATGCTGGTGTCCAGTGCAACTTCAATATAAAGTTTTGTTGCCTCATAGCTAGTAATTACTTGTTGGCTGTTGCAACATCTATAACTGCACACGAGTAACCCAAATATCAAAGGAAACTGATGATTCTGCTATGAATTTTGTGGTTTGATGGGTTTAGCTATTGTTGCATTGAGTGGTATCTTATTATGGTCTTTTGCCGATAACCTCGATTCCCTATTTCCTTCATAAAGTCTAACTATTTGGCTTTTTGTAATTTGAATATCAACAGAAAATTGAATCTTAAAACAAATAGTAAACTACCAGTTTTCTATGATTGTTATTGTTTGTTTAAACAAGTGTGTGGTATGTCATGGAGCACATTATTTGATTGTTGTATATTATTATTTTTTAACAAGATTAGATTGTTGTATATGAACATTTGTCACCACTTTTCATCTTATATAGTCAACCCACACCTGATATGACACTGACACGTAGATACGGATAATAATTTTAAGAAATAGAAATGACTTGAATATATATGTTGGTGTCAGATGCAACTTCAATATGAAGTGTTGGTGACTCATGGCTAGTCATCACTTGTTGCAATTTCAATAACTGCACAAGAATAACCCAAAAATGAAAAATCATAGGAAAATTGTGATTCTGCTATGAATTTTGTTGTTTCATAGTTTTAGCTATTGTTGCATTAAGTGCTATCTTATGCTCTAATTTTTTGTTGGTAATCAAGATTTCTCCATTTTCTTCAGAGTCTAACAATTTGGCGTTTTGTAACTTGAGTATCAACTGAAAATTGAATTTTAAAACAAATTAAACCAGTATTCTGTGATTGTGATTGTTATTGTCTGTTTAAACAATCTATGAAGGCATTGTTGAAACATTGTACCACTTGTTATCTTATTTGTTGATTGAAAATGTGGACAGGGATTGACATGGCTTCTTCCGGAACGGTTTTCTGAATCAGAGATTGGACCAGAAGCAGGTTTTGTGAATTTTTGGTAACTTTTGGCTACTTCTTTTGAGTTAAAAATTAGTGTAACTTATAAAACTCTGTCTCACTTTAAGTAATTAAACAAGTGGCAAATGACTTAAAAGTTTTTTAACTAGTAGTAATAGATAAAAGCTTCCATCAACAATTATATGTTGATGTTGATCTTCAAAATGCTAACTAGGAAAAAGAAAAGACTTAGTTAAGCCTTGTGCCTTCTAGTTTAGTAGTTTACCAACATTGGTTTTAAGACTTAACGAGCTGCGGTTGTCTTATAGTATATTTTTACTTATTTTTTTTGTTATTATAGACACATGCTCCTTGCTGAAAATATCTATGATTTCATGTAGTGACAACCATTCTCGGAATCATCACAGCTATCAATGAACATATAATTGATAGTGCTCCTAACCTAAATATTACAGGCTCTGTTGAGCCTCATTCATTTCCTTATCCATTATGCTTATCTGCATTAAAGGATATAGAAACGTTAGTCGAAGTCGTGGCACAACATTACTATGGTGATGATAAGAAATGGAATTTCCTTGCTGTTACCGAAGCAACCAAGTAAGTACTGTAATGTGATTTAGCATATTGTCTTCTGGATGTCGTTACACATCTCTAGTCATCGATCTGTTTAATCTTATTATCTTGAGTTACTCTAACTCAGGGTACTGGTTCGGTTATCTATGTTTCGAAAGAGTGGATATAAAATGTTGTTACACGGAGGCGAGACTTCTAATGATGTGATGCATTCAGATGGCTCTACTTCACAACATACATCAGCCATAAACCCGAAAGGGCGTTACAATCCTGGAACAAACCCGTGGAATCTGGAAGGAAGAGCATTGTCAGCTTTAAGCCAATTCGGAGAAAAAGCGAGGATGGTGTCAGAACCAGTGTGGTTACGTAGGGTTCATCACCAACAAGCAATTATGGAGCCTGCTGGTAATCCGTTCTAAAGATACTTTTATCACTATTCTGTTATGGAATAGATTATACTTATAAGGATTTAATTAGCATGCAGAGGCATTGTTAAACTTTTGTATGCATGCATTACATTACTTCTCACCATGTAGATATTTGTAGATAGTTTAGGAACAAATATGACAAAGTAATGTAAGTTTATTGGATACACGTGTAAAGAAATTTTACTCTGTCAATGCATAGAAATTAATCACTAATTACAATGCATGTGAAATTATGCTAATACTTGTTTTCTACTGCATTGTTACAGCTCCAAGGGTAGTGAAACCTACACTTTCCACCATATTATCAAAAAAGGGTCTCCGTGGAGCTATGTTTTTGATTGGAGAGGTTCTCTTTATTACTAGGCCACTTATTTATGTTTTATTTATTCGGAAATATGGTACTCGATCGTGGACCCCTTGGTTCCTTTCGCTGGCTATTGATTGCATATCAAATAGTATTCTCTCACTTGTTACAACGACGGTGGCGGGTGAAAATCAGAAAATGATTCATCTTTCTGCTCCAGAAAAAGACGAGGTTTGTGTTTCTTTAGGCTTTGAGCGATACTACATACAATGCTCTCGGCTTGAAGAGCTAATGCTGAAATGGTTTTGCTTCAGGTTAAACGAAGAAAGATGTTATTTGTACTTTACCTAATGAGAGATCCATTTTTCAGCAAATTTACTAGGTACCGATGATCTAACATTCTGCTCACATTTTTTTATGCCTTTCACTTCTTTTAAACTATACATTTTGCAATACGCCACTTCTAAGTAGGAAAATACATGAAACTAAAAATTCTCTGCCTAATTTTATAGGCGAAAACTCGAAAGCACGGAGAAAGTTTTGGAACCTATACCTGTCATAGGATTTCTTACAGGTGTGCTTGATATTTGTATATTTCCTTTTGTTGCCCTATTTCTGCATCTTAGCTTAGTAGACTACTTTGAATATTTCCTTTTGTTGCCCTATTTCTGCATCTTAGCTTAGTAGACTACTTTGAACATCTGATATGTTTTTCTTATTATATTTGTTGCAGCGAAAATTGTTGAGCTTACGATTGGAGCTCAAACACGTTACACTTACATGTCAGGATCATGATACAAAATCCAAAAGAAAGACCTCTGTGCCCTCCAAAATTGAGGGAATATATTCTCAGTATGCTGCCACACTAAGTTTTGTTCCTGAATTTTTCGAATGAAGAAGACACATCGAATTGATACTATTATGATTGAAAAGCAAGAAACAAGCAAGTGTGGGACAAATTGTTTGCAAGGATAGCTCAATTATCAACAATTGGATACTATAAATCTGGAGATTTTGTTTCACTCCTACAATATTAGAGCTTGGTGGGACTATACTTATGGTTCTGAGCATCAATTGCAAAGTTATACTGTGTTTTATTAATCAAACTTAGAAAGTTATAATTTTTTTTTAGGCTAAATCCAGAAGGGTGACATACTTACATGAACTAAAGACATATTTGAAAGAAGAAAACAAAAGTTTATTATTCATTGCATCCTTGTGTGCAAATACACTGCTTGCACCAAAAGAATGAATAGCTATCTAAAGCCTAGCTGTGTCTTTATGTTTCAAGTGATGCTATAAATGTTATTCATCTATGTCAATATCTTTTTACCAAAATTACCTTATAGTTTTGGCCTTTTCTTTTTACAAAATAAATATTCACCATCTTTGTGCATGTTAGAGTTGTTTGGTGAACAAACATTTTGATTTAGCCATAATTAACGAATACTTACTCCTTGGATGCTTGAAAAATATATGTTTAGTACAATAACATGAAATTATTCTTAAGCATGTAGCTGCATCTCTCATCTTTGAGCTCAAATCATATAAAACTCAAAAAAAAATGTAGAAATTGCAATTTTTTGGAGGGTAAACTTTTATGCTTGTAAGACACATAAGTGCACTGGCTAACAACCATTTAAATGGCTCATGTTTAAAGTAAATGAGAATTACTATATGACTGAGATGCAACAATTCTTTTACTTATTTACCAAAATAATATCATTCAGAACTAAATAATAGAGGGTAATGATTTTACAGAAAGTTATTAGATGCAGCATGTCATGACTTATAAAGAAGCATTAAACAATGAAGAAAGTAACATTTATGGTATATTTCAGTTGCCAGGTCAATGAATATATGAAGGGACAAGCTAACAAGTCTAGTATGAAATATATATTTTTCACTAAGAAAAGCAGCAAAGCCACTGATTATGCATGTTTAAGAATACTCTCAATAATGATAAGCATCATCCCTCACTAATTTTACATTCAATTTTAGTATAATAATCCATGCTGTAATAGAATGATTAGAGCAACCTGAAAAAATCCATTCATAAATGCCAAGAATAAATGTCAAATTACTCTAATGTTCACGAGGATTTTTTAACACTCTTAATAATACACACTCTCTTGTTGCACAAATTTTTAAAAGGATAATCCAATTTTAACTAAAAACAACATATTCTTTTATGTACTTTTAATAAATATATTTAAATGTTTGTTTGTCCTGACTCATTTTTAACTTATATTCTCTTTATAATAAGGAGAAGTTGAACCAAGCAATATTAAACAAGCTCTTCTAAGATTGCATATTTTTATAGAGAATTTAAAATTAAAGTAATTGTGAAAGAAATATGATGAAAGTTTAAAACACACCTCTGACATCACTCATAATTTTTTAGTAATAGTATTTAATAAACATTCAATCATATCAACACAACATCTCATGCGAATTTTTTAAATGGAAATATTAATCAATTATTAATAACTTTATATTATTATATTTTCATTTTTAATATTATAAAGTGTGGGTCTCACTTAAGATTGATGGTCTTAAGTGAGACCTTTGATCTTATAAAACTACAATTTTTCCATAATAAAGTACCTAATAAGTATCAAATCTTAAAAATTTAAGACTCCCCATCCCATATGGTATTGATTAACTTAATTTGCAAAAGTTTTCTTTTACAAAGAGGACTAAAAAAGGCCTTACTTCTGCGTTTTTTATTAGAATGTAAAGGCATATAAATTAAATAATCCATTAATTATCCACTTGAGAATACTACATCATATTGATAATATTTAAGAAGAATAAATAAAACACAGACAAAACAAATTCAACTTGCCAAAGTAACACAGAAAGTAAGAAGGAAGCATTATCTCATGCATCATGCCCCCATTCATATCTATCTATCTCTCTCACACAGAGAGAGATACACACAGGCTCTCTCCCTGACCAATCACCATTCACCGACAATCATGTGAATCAAGAAAAGGAGGGCCCCACCTCACTGAAATAGCAAACTTCATTCTCATCCAATGGAATAGTTCCTCCCACCATTCTCAACAACTAAACAAACAAAAGAAAATCATATTGAGTCACATTGGTTAATGACAAAATTGATGTATAATTTTAAAATTGTGTATTCAACTTCTTAAAAGTTTTTTATTTCTTGAAGAAACTTCTTTGAAGTTTAAAATTGTGTTTTCGAATATGGAATATATGTTTTTGACTTTTTTTAACAAGTGTCGTTAAACATTTTTCATTAAGGAATATCTAAGGGGCATTGATTAATAATGTTTAGTGGTTGGTTTGAGATCTTAGAATGTGATCCTCTCAAGGTTTCGGATTCGATTTCTTTTGGTGACAATTTCGGTGGACAAGTCCATACATAGCTTTTGATCTGACTTAGAACGGGACCCTCGGATGTGACGGTGAGATTGGTCCCTTCGAATTAGTTGGTCATTGGATTGGATACTTATTTTTTAAAAAATAATAATAAAAAATATTACTATATTAAAAATATAAGTTAAAATATTTGCCACTATAATATACATTATTTTTCTTTTAAAATTTATCTCATTCGACTCTATAACATACATATATTCTAAAAACACATTATATTATTCTCCAACAAGTGAAACACTCTTTTGTTTCATATTAAGTGTTATTTTTTCATATAGATATTATGAAAAAATGTAAATAAATGAAAGGGTGTTATAATTTTATAAAATGATTCTTACTAACATTTAGAGCAAACTATTGTCATAAATGCATAAAAATATAGTATAATAAACTTGATATTATGTGTTAGGTTAACACAATCAAAATATAGATATTGTTAGGTTGGATATATTTAAATGATGTTGCCAATTTAAATCTGATATTTTTCACTTTGTGTGTACTTTGTTTGTCATTTTGTTTATCGAAGAAAAAAAAACTTCATATTGATGCTCTTATATTATTTATATACAAAATTATAGTAAAACAAAGTTTACATGTTCTATTGAAAACATAAAAACACTTACATTGTGTCATTTTTATTTTACTCATTTTACATATAATTTTAAGCTTAGAGTTTGAGTACCAAATACCTAACTAAATTCAACGTTCATAAAGAAAGGTACCTAACTAAAAACACTTATTGCTTAAACAAAACAAAAAAAACTAAAAACACTTATTGATAGATAGAAGATAAAATAAAGTTATCAAACAAAATATTTACACTTTGTCATGCAACTATTACGCATTAGAAGTAGACAAGAGTTGGTAGGATAAAAACTAATTAACAAATAATTAAACATTTTGTTGAATAAAAAACACTTTGTAGGACATAGTAGATGGGGCACCCTACATACCATAAGTTGCAGGTAACAGGGCCCACAAATAAAGGTCCCCTCATCCAGAAGTAAATATTAGAAGAGGTAAAAATCATTTAATTACACTAACATAGTAGGGACCAATTGAGAAAAATGTGTCTAAGTCAATAGTCAATACCCATTTTGCCATTGAATTGGAGGGTCCCAACTCATTACACAACCCAACCCAAAAACCAATAGGTGGATGAATGAAGTGTGTGTAAATATAATGGTGGGTCCAACATGACCTAGCAAAGGGTCCACCACTATTTTTTTCCTTTGTGGTCCACTTTCAAAGTGAGGGTATAGAGAGGTACCCCAACCAAAAAAACCAGCATGGTCATGACCTCATTTTTGTGCATGGGCCCACATGGAAAGAAACCAACCGTTGGATTGACAGATAAAAAGTGGGACCCACAATGTGAGTCGTACGGATCAAGTAGCAGCCAGAGGCACACACACCATAAAGTGGGACCTCACTTACCTTTATATGTGGGTGTGGCCCATTGTTAGCGTGCGCACCACACACATATAGGGTCCCAATTCTAACCTTCTTCAAACCCTGGCTGGCCCCTCAAAAGGGGGGTGCATGGAGAAATAAAAGTGGAGCCACCCATCACTTTCTACATCATGTATACGTATGAAATAAGACAAGGGGAGAATAAAAAGTTATGGTCATATTTATTTGTTTTAATTATGCTATGGACCAAGTATTTATCACTTTTAAGCCTAGTCCCATCCAAAATTGTTCTTGTTCTTGTAATAGTAATAGTGAGAGAAAAATAAAATTGGATTTGAATTGAATTGGAGTTTGAGTTTATCCTATAGGCTATTGAAATAGTCTATTCTATGTGTTGGTGATGTTACAAGTAATTTATTAATAATTATAATATGTTTTAAAAAGGTTTAAGCCCCACGTTACTTTTTAATAGAGATCTTAGAAACCTGCTCACTTGAGATTGGGTTAAGGATAGTGATTTCAAGAAAACTTTTTCGATTGTTAAATCTTTTGATACAATGTGAGTAGTTGGATGTGATGATTCTATTCAATTTTGGTTTTATCAAATATCACGAGTTTATATCTAATTTTGAGAATTGAGTAGTGTAATGGTATGAGCATAAGAGGTTAAACCAAACTATGTTTGGGTTAAATACCACGAAATCTACCCCGCTCATGTAAGAAAAACAAGTCCAATTCTTTAGACCAACAAGGATAAAAACAGAGGGTCTTGTTTAATCAATGGTCACGGAGATACTGTTTAACATTTTCCAAAACAGATACATCAGCTAGAAGGGATGACATGATCACTGATTTTTAATTGTAGTGTTAATTTTTAAACACGTCTACATTTATATCTTTTGATGCGGGCTTAGTGTTAATATGGTGGTAAACTCGTTTTGTTTTAATCGAAATTTGGACAAAATGGTGAAATTAGATAAACTCATCTAATTCTAAGCGAGTTTGCCTTTTTTCTCGCCCAATTTTATTTTATTTTTGGGTCATAAGCTCATTCAAAAAAAAAAACTAAAATTGTTGGTAATTTTAATATTTAATTAATACATCAAATTTGTTATTCTTCAAATAAAATTGAAAAAGAAATTTCGTATATTAGGTCAAATACTCCAACAGTCATTTAAGTTAGATGTTTGTAATAAATTATTTTTTGTTACAAATTATTTCTTTAATTATTTTCTTATAACATATTAGTCATTTAAATCATAAAGTATTTACATTGTTACCCGTTTTCATCCAACTTTGTTAAAAATTGCTTATGATGATCCCATTTAACATTGAGATGACAAATCTAAAAGTGTTTATGAATCTTCAAACACCACAAAGAATATAGTTTCATCTTATACCGAACATTTGAACAGTGGATACTGGCTTGTTTTGAATAATCCGCCGCATGTTATGCTCCTCCAAATGATCCATATACACGTCAACTAAATACCTTGAAAATAATCACAAATTTCCTTATATTATGATCAATATTTGTAGTTATTCTTATAATCTTCATTAAGAATTGTATAGTTCTTCAAAAATCAATGATATTTCAACTAAAATTTTCTTTTACAAACATATTGTTGAAAACCCAAACTCATAATTTGTTGAAGCACCTATCTGAAATATGAATCATTCACTATTTCTTTCACGCATCCTATGATGCATACTCTTCTACAAAGATACACACACGCACACACCACACGCTTTTGTAGTATTGACTTTTCAATTTCAGATCTTTGTCAATGCTGTCTTTTTTCTATTATGTTTTGTTTTCTTTATTTTGTTTGATTTCTTTCCAATGAATATAAGTTGTAGTTTGTCATTAAACTTTCTTAGTCTAAAAGCACAACAATTTCCTTATCATTTTTACATGATGTCATTTCTTATCTTAATATCCTACGGCAAAGAGAATTCCCTACATTTGATGTATCTTTTGGGCCATCTTATAATTTCTTACTTTTTTATTTTATTTTATTTTTTCATAATGATTTTCAGTTTTTCTCGTACATTATACTCTACTGTTTTGGCTAAGTATCTGATATTTCGTGTTCTATCATCAATCTCCACTTTTTTTTTTGATTAGATATAAACTTTTTTTCATTAGATATAAGCTTTTGTTAACTTATGCTTTTTTAACTACATGTTTAGTTTAAAAGTAATCATTTTGTATCAAAAACAACATTATACTTTTAAAAATTCGAATACATGATTTATGAGACAAAATTACTATCCTCCTTATATTGCAAATACTAAGAAATGTGTTTAGAATACTTTTTTTGGAGATGATGTTAAGAGTACTTGTTTGAAACTAAATATAAAAACGTCTTCCTAACAAATAAATATTTCTTTCTATAAGCACGTTAATGTTAAAAAAAACAAGTGAATATTTTTATTTTTATTTGTTGAGGAAATTAATATCTCACTTATGTAAAATCAAAACTATTTTTATACATGGACACGTTATTTATTCAAAAAAAATTAAAGTTTTTTTTTCCAACAAAACAAAAATTCAAATTTGTTAAGTGTGAGATATTGTTTAGGTAAATTTTAACTAACGCCCTTAGGAGCGGTTAAAAATAAAACTGATGCTCCTAGGACACTACTAGTTTAAGAGACTAGTATAGTAAAAAAAAATCTTGAAACTTATATAATCAAACCTCTAAAAGTGCAAAAAAAAATACTTTTTTTAATATAAAATTTTTAATTTTTCCTTTTTTAACTAGTGCTTCGGGGATACTAGTTAACATAAAATTGATCGGGTGGTAAAAATAACTTTGAACGAATGCATAATCCCTTCAACCTAAATTATTTATATTTGAAGAACATTGTGGATTTTTTTCAAGTAGCATTATGTTTTTAACTCCATTGTGTCGCATAAAAATATTTCATTTTCATTTTCAGACATACAAAAACATGAAATATGTATATGAGGTCACATAAGAAAAAAGATTTATCCAAATAGAAAAAACTATATACAGAAGGAAAATATTTACATAAAGAATCATTTTCCTTATCCTTCAAATAGTTCACGCCATCATCAATTAATCATGCAAGAAAGAATCTTATCAAGTTCCATACTCTTTTTTTTTCTTTCTTTTTCTTCTTTTCATCCTCTTCCTATTCTTCACTCTCTTTCTAACAATTGTTTTGTTTAGTTTGCCAAACAAGTGTATAACATTGACCAAAACCCTCCTAACATTAACCCCATAAGATGGGACCCATCACATGGATTAGTCCTTATCATAGTGGGTCCAATAACGATCACCGTAGATTTCTTTCCATGTAATATCATATGAGACGGTATCATAAGGGTCCCATCCTTCTATATCACTAGTTACTACCTCCCTCTCTGTCCTACATTTAATAACAACCCTTTCACACTTCATTCAATCTCAACACTCTCTTTGTGCTATATATATCACACACACTTTCACTCTCGCATTCAAATTCTAAACCTAAACTAAATCTTCTTCCTTATCCATTTCCTTCTATTTCTTCATTCATGGCTGAAGAAAATTCAAGAAACATTGATCTCACTCTTGGAGAGCCTAAAGAAGAACCGGAAATAGAAGATGTATCGGCGATAAAAGTTATGCCGATGACCATGCACGTGCCACCGGGGATACCTATGTCCATGCAAGTGAACAAAGCCTTGGTTCAAGCCCAAGCCCAAGCTCAATCCCAAGCCCAACAAACAATTCAAAAGAGATCATCCACAAAAGATCGTCACACAAAAGTCGAGGGTCGAGGCCGAAGGATCCGAATGCCTGCCACATGTGCAGCTCGGATCTTTCAGCTGACCCGAGAACTCGGACATAAGTCCGACGGTGAAACAATTCGCTGGCTCCTCGAACACGCGGAGCCAGCTATCATTGCCGCCACCGGTACCGGCACAGTCCCAGCCATCGCCATGTCAGTCAACGGCACACTAAAAATCCCAACCACCTCTCCAACCAAAAACCCTAACCAAGAACTAAACCAACAATCCGATGAATCACCTGAGAAAAAGAAACGTAAACGACCTTCAAACAGTGCTTACGTAGATATAAACGACACCACCGTTTCTGTTTCAACCGGTTTAATAACTACCTCAAACATAAACACAAACACAAACCTAAACTTAATTCCTCAACAACCCACAATTCAGTTACCACAAAACATGGTTCCTGTATGGGCAATACCATCAAACGCTGTTGTACCAAACGGAAACGCTTTTTTCGTTGTTCCAACAAATCAACCACAGTTTTTTACATTGGCTAGACCAATAACCGGTTTTGTTTCATCCATGGTTACACCAGTTATTCAAGTTCAACAAGCTTCGTGTTCTATATCTCCAGCAACAAAATCTCCAGCTAGAGCTACAGTTATGGCTCCAAGCACTGTTGCAGCAAGTACTACTCAGATGTTGAGAGATTTTTCATTGGAGATTTATGATAGGCAAGAGCTTCAGTTATTATCACGGTCTTCTTCGAAACATTGATAGAACCAGAGAAAGTTGAATTTGGTTAACGACGTTGTTTGAAAAGAGAAGAGCACGTGGGCACGTGATTGGAGGAGGGGAAATGGTGGGGTCCATGTATGTGTGGGTCACTAGAAAAGTGGGGGGAATGTGGGGCCCATTAAGGGTGGTGCTGGCTTCTTGAACCGTGCAATGGGGGGTACTAGTAGTACTGTTATTATTCTACTCTACAGTTACCAAAATTTAATTTTTGGATGTGTAACAACAATATTATCAATTAAAGTTTAGAATAAAAATAACCGTTATTCATGGTTTTATAAAGTTTTTTATTCTTGATTTTAAGTTAGTATCCGTTCAATTCATGTAATAAGTGTACTACTTAAAATCAATTAAAAAAGAATGTATAAATGATGAGTAGTTTTTTTTTTTTAAAATTAAATATCCACTGCAGGCGCATAATTGTAAAGATTAATCATTCAAATGTTGTAAAATTTAAATGAATAGAAAATTGTTTTAAGAGTTTTAACAAACACTGTTGCATAGTTAAAACCAAATTCAACCTAAAATTTAGTAAAATTAGAAGAGTTTTTATCATATCATGGTTTTTGGATTAATACAGACTAATTTTATTAATTATTTTATTATACTATACCTTTATTTTATTTATTGATGAAAATGGATATGGGTCCACCTGATATTGTGGTCATGTGAGGGTGGGTGAGGGACCCAAGGGAAGGGAGGAATGGCCTAATGGGTGGACCCAAAACGGGACCCTTTTTGCACACTTCTCGAGAGGTAATTTTCAAAGTGGTCCCTACTTGGGACAAGGGAGTCCATGAAACACGTGTCGACTGATGGAATGTTGACAGGTGGGGTATCACTTTTGGTTAGACACGTGGGGGTTTAGTGTGGACCCACGTTACATGTTACGAAGCCTTTTTATTGGCTTTTGTTTACCTGGCCCAAGAAAATATATGAAAGAAAATTGATGTGGGTATGGTGTGGAAGTGTGTGAGAGAGAAAGAGAATATACGGTACCTTATGCTGGTCACTTTTGTAGAGCTTTCTTTCTTGTAGTACTCGTAATAAATACAAAAAATAAAATGTTAAAGAGTGTATTTAAGACATTTTTTAAGGACTTTGAATAGTAATTTTTTTATAAGAAATTGTGATTTAATGCATCGAAAATTGAAGTGCTAAACCTTTTTTTTAAAAAGGAAAATGTTAACAAGTGTCTCGAGTGTATTTGTTAAAGGAATATAAAAGAAAATATTTTATTGGAAATTGTGTATTCTACCTTTTTAAAAGTTGAAAAAGTGATATTTTTAAGGGCCTTATTAACAAATGTCCTAAGGGCATTGTATAAGGAATCCATAAAAGGAAATTATGCCTTGAAAAAAATATAAGTAAAACATTTGTTGAAGTTATAACCGTACAATTTGCAAAAGTTGCTACTTTTAGATGCTTAAACAATGTCTTTAGGACACTTATTAACATTTTCCTATTTTTAATACAAAATTTTACTTTTCTTTCTACTTTTAGTTTGTTAGCTAGTGTCCCGGACACCGGTTAACAAGACTCTAAAAGTAATTTCGATTAAAAGTGATTTGTGTTTGGATATATTTCTGTATAAATGAGTTGAATTGTAAATTTGTGTGGAAAAATCAATTTTAGTATGAAAAGTTATAAATCATATTTTTGAGTATAATCATTTCTCTTCTAAAAAAAAGTATAATCAATTTTTTTTGACAAAAAGTATAATCAATTTTGAATCAATTATACTCGACAGTAGCAAACACGTCAGAATCAATTATACATCACAAAAATCAAGTATGTTCTCTCTAGAAGTGGAATTAAACATACACTTTGATTTTTAGATGTACATTTCGCCGTAATAGTGATTCTTGACTTTGAAAAATATCAAACATTCTCAAACTTTAATATTCGTTAATCATTTTAGTTTTCGACGTTAAATTTATCCGTTAAATATATAAAAAAGTTGAGTTGATATTTTTTTGACAGACATGGATGATGTGATGTGGCTTTAGGAACTAAATTGAAAGAACATGATCTTTAACATCTTTAGCTTTGATTACTAAAAAAACTTGTCTTCATCTTCAATATCATGACGTTCCTAAGGGTATGTTTGTTTCAAGGGAAAGAAAGTGATGAGGAGAGAAAGGTTAGGGAAAGAAAGCCTTTCTATTGTTTGGAACTCCCAAAAAAGGTTAAGGAAAGAAAGAATTTATGTGGGACCCACGTCACAAAGCTTTCCACTTAAGTAATTACCCAACTTCGTTCTTAAATTTTCACAAATCAGCCAAAAAAATTCCCGGATTTTTCGAAATAGCTATTTAGTCCCTACATTTTCAATATGTCAATCAAAATGGTCCCTTTGTTAAGTTGACCTGTTAACGGAAGTGACATGTATTGTTAACCTCTTACGAGGCATGCCACGTCATATGCCACGTAATCTGGGACTAATTTGGCTGAAAATGATGAAATTACCAAGGACCAAATTGATGGATTTCAGAAAATTGCAAAATGTCCAACGTATCTTTTTCCCCAACGTCTCTTTCTCTTGAACGGCTCTTTCTTCCCCAAATAAATAAATTTGGAACCCTAATGTTATAATTTGTCATCTAGAGTTCAAAATCCCCAAAATTTCTTTCATGAATTGATGACAAAGTTCTTCCCCAATTCAAAAAACTTAAAACCCTAATTTTTTTGATTGAATTCGAAATCCAAAAATCAGTGGTTATTGTTCAAACTTTGGTGTTCATAAATGCAAGGTGCTGGTCATGGAAGATATGCAAGGTTGATGGAGAAGCCTAAGGATAGTGGCACATAAGAGTTGTGGAGGGCAAGGTTGATGAATAAAGTGTATTGTGTAGGAAGTGAGCTTAGGTTATTAAGATATTGATAGGAGTAATGTGTTTGATTGAGTTGTTTAAAATTTTATTGTATTGTGTCAAGTCTGTGTAATGTTGTAATGAAAAGAGGTTGTCAATGAATGAAATCATCCTTTCTGTCAAAATATTTCCATCAAATTGGTCCTTCTATTATTTGTCTATCCATCATATCGATCCCCAAATTAGTAAAAATACCATCAAATAAGTCCTTGAATTTTCACAATAGAGACCACTGTGATCCTTGGTGCATACATTTGCTGAACAATGTAAAAGGTAAAAAGACATACATTAATATTGTTGAAAATACCATCAAAAGTCATACATTGGATGTTCATAAATCATCACATAGCCAAAAAAAGAACATTACATAGCTATCAAGTCATTTGATGTTCTTAAGTCATTACATATCCAAAAAGCATTGATTAAACAAGTCCAAAAAGCATTAATTGAACAAGTTCAAAAGCATAATTTGAACATGCATCACTGCTTTGAAAATTCTGGGGTTGGGATAAACTCCATGTATTGGGGTTGAGTAGAATCGGATGGCTTTGTAATTTGGATATTGAACTCTAATAACTCCAGGAGCAGTTGGATTTTGTGGAGCAGGACCCCTCATTGGTGTTTGTTTATGCCTGTCATTTAAAATCACAGGTCATCTCATGCCATATCTCATTGTACTCATTCCCTGAAATAAAATCAATCAAACCATACCTTAAATTATAACACTATCCATCAAATCAGTCCCTAAATTATCACAATAAGTATCAAATCGATCCTTATATATAGGGGTATAATTGGAAACACAGAAAAAATGAAACTGAAAAGTTAAACTTGCAATTTTAACCATTTCCATCACATTAGTCCTTGTACACGTGGCTGCCTTGTTGACACGTGTACGTGACAACACAACATGCAAGAGGACACATCATCCTCACTAACGGACCTTTTGGACGGAGGGACCATTTTGATGGACGTCTGTAAAATTCAGGGACTAAATAGATATTTCAAAAAATTCGAGGACAAATTTGGCTGATTTGTGAAAATTGAAGGACGAAGTTGGATAATCACTCCTTTCCACCCACATGTGAACGGAATACTTGAGAAATACAAGTGTTTTGTTCAAAATGTCCAAAATGCCCCTATTTTTATTATTTATTCTTTATTCATTTTAATATTCTAGTTGTTTTCTTTTTTCATTTTTTTTTCAATTCAACACTAACTTTTTTTTTTGAAACAATATACTGCCTATCGTTTTGTTATCCCATATGGTTGTTTTATGCCACATTTTACCTTTCCACTAAAACTATAGACAATTAGTTTATATATTCTAGCATATTGTTTTTGTTTAAGGGTGTTAATGGCAATTACTAAATTTAGGTCTTTCATTCTTCCAACTTTCTATTCCACTTTCTCTTGTACCAAACAACCAAAACAATCCTCTTACTTTCTACTCTCTTTCTTTCCTTAGACAATATTTCCTTTCTCGTTCTTTCCTATCACTTTCTTTGGGCATCCAAACAAAGCCTAAATCTTTACAAACAACTCATCAATTCATTAACATCATCATCAAGTGTACATATACATTTATTTTGTAGGAATGCCAACATATGTGCTCTTCCTAGTGTTTATGAAGCACAACTGGTTAATAACACGAGTGTTTCAAACCGAATCAATTCAATAAAAAAATAACAAACCGAACCAACTCAAACCAAAAGCACAAAAAACCATAATTTGTTTGGATGTATTCAAATAATTTTTTAATCAAATGTATTGTTTAGTGTGATTTGCAGTTTTTATTTTACCAACCAAACCAAACTGCAACATAAGAAAAACACTATCTAAACTTATGCCACTTAGACCAGTACTCATGGAATTTTTTTTAAAATGACATATTTTTCTCTTGTTAAGTTTCTTCTTTGCTTTTTATTTTAAAAATGTATTTATGTGCTCCTTGAACTTTTAGAGAATAATAAAATCTTAGTCTTTTGTATTTTTTTACAAAATATGATTACTTTTTGTTCATATTTTTAACTTGGTCTATGTACGTTGTTAGAAACATTGTTGGATAACAATAAATTTTTAATATTGGGTGGAATTTAAAACATGTGAGAAACATCGGTGAAAATATATTGTGTTTTACCTTTTTAACTTGATTTTAATGGTTGAAACAAAAAAAAAATATTATCTCAAAAAAACTGCACCAATCAATCCAAACCCAAAACATATTGATTTGGTTTGGTTCGATTCAGACTTTACTTTTAAAGTCGACTGAATCAAACCAAATAGTATATTTTTTAGGCCAAATATATCACGAGTCTTTTAGTTTCATGTTTGTAATAAATTGGTCCTTTAAGTTATTTTTTGTAATCTATCAGTCTTTAAGTTGACAAATGATTTCGACATAGTCTTCCGTCAAAAAACTTTAAAAATTGATGAGGGTAGCTGGCCTTAACTGCTTTCCACATTAGCCTTACCTGAAAACAGTCATATAATGTTAGATTTTACAACTTATTATGTTCACAGTTTCTTTCCTTCACTGTCTAAAACTAAAATCCACATATTTGAATACTTTTAATAGTTTCTGTTCACAGTCATATACATTCAGTCATAATACTCCTCTGTGCATTTATTTTACAAACAAACATTCAGTCATAATACTTCTAAAGTTATTATATAAAGTTACACACACACCTGCAAACCTCTTTCTAAAGTTACTATGGTAAATGTCTAATTAACGCAATTTTTTTGCTCAACGTTAGGAAGCAAGTCTTCCATTGCTGGTAGTAAACTATACACTGTTGACATCAAAGCAATCATTAATCATTAACAATTCATACATGTTCAACTTTTCTTTGAGAGAAGTTTATGTCGAAACCATTTGTCAACTTAAAGGACTGATATGTTACAAAAATAACTTAAAGTATCAATTTATTACAAACATGAAACTTAAAGGACCTCTGATGATTTAACCTATTTTTTATCTTGCAGTTCAGATGACTTTTGACCTCAAAACCAAACAAAATCGCACCGCAAACACTCATAGTTAATATAGTGAGACTCTTTGTCAATCAAACTTTATTATATTTTTCAATGTATTTTTCTATGATTATGTTTTATCTTATTATTTTGAAGCATAACTCAAGTGTACGTATAAATTTATTTTTTATTTTGTAGGAATGTCAATGTATGTGCTCCTCCTGGCGTTTCTGAAGCACATCTGAATAATATGCTTATACTTGAGACTCTAGTATGAATGCCAACATATGTGCTTTTTTTAAGAATTAATTTCATGTTTGGTTGCTTTTAGAAGAATTGATATTACGTTAAGAATTGATTTTACTTGAAATTAAGATTTCCAATTTTTTAATTATATAATTATTTTTTACTTATAAATTTATTGTTTAATTCACATTTACATGAATGGAAAAACATATATCATCTTACTTTCAACTCATTTTTAACCAAAATCAATTCTCATAGCTACATAACCAAACATGTATTAATGAGATGATCTGGATTTGTTTTGCACCGATCTCATGTAACCATGATCCACTCCATTCCAGAATAGATTCTTAGCTATTGATTGATCATATGGAGGTTGGGGTCAATAAGGTCCTACTCAATGTATCTGCGGCAGCTGCCTTTGGTAATGGGGACTCTGTGGCCCCTCTACCCCATAGTGTGTTAGACCAATAAGGTCCCACTAGCATGCTAGTATCAATGTGGATGTGGATCAGCATTCGTTTCCTTTATAGAAGGGAAATAATTAAATTTCTACTATTTAATTAAAGGTATGTCTGGCCCTTTTTTTCCTTTCTCTTTCTACTTAAAATTTAGAGTGAGAAAATGGTGATGTGTTTAAGGAAATTTTTTGCACTCCAAACACTTACTTTAGAGTGAGGAAATCGGTCATGCTTGAGTTTAAGAAAAATCTTTGGGCTCCAAACACTTACAAATATCTTTATATTTATTTCTCTTAAAAGTCATTAGACCTCAATCCCATTATTTTTTGGATTAAGAGCTGTTATTTTAGGATTAGAGCATATCTTTGGAGTTAGGGTTGTCGAATGTGAGTCTCTCAATGTAAGACTCTTAACAAATACTTCATTTGTTTCTTTTTAATTGTCGTTTTATAATAGTATATTAAATTAAATAAGTTGATTTTAAAATGGTTTTTCTATTATACATTCATTTGAATCTACTGATAAATTCCTGTTTTAACACACTCTCTAATAAATTTGATTTTAACCTACTTGAATTGACATGATGATGTTGACTTGAGACATTAGAGAGTGCTACTCTCAAAGTCTCACCATCGATTTTACGCAATGGTAATTTGGGTGAGTTAGTTTAACTTATTCAAAAAAGTAAATTTGTTTCTCTTTCTTTATTCCATAACAAATACTAATTGCTATTCTCTCTCTCCCCCTCTCCCTCTCTAACAAACAATTTTTTTTTGCACATACTCTATCACTCTCATAACAAACAATTATTTTAATAATTGTAAAATAAAATAAAAAATTTCAATTTTGCATAACCACGTTCTTCAACTTCCTTTCAACTCAATTAATCCAAATTTAGACTTTAACTATGAATTTTCGTCAAATTTTTTTTTTAGGCTTCAACTCCTTTAAATTTGTTAACAATGGTACGATCTTATTTATTAAAATTTTACTCTTGACGAATCCTTTATTATAGGTAATAAAAATTGTTTAAAAAATCAAATTTTGAATTTTCCAAATACATAACGTTAATTAGTTTTATTAAAAGAGGTGTGAGTATGATTAATTGAGAAATTGTATAATTGATAAATTGTACCCGCAAAAGATCAAAACGACAGTTAATTAGGAACACAAGATCAAGCATAAAACGACACTTAAAAAGAAATAGTATTAAAAAAAACAATAATAACTAGATTATGGGATAAATATAGTTTTCAAAATATATTAGTTTTGGGTCTTTACCATGCGCTTCAATAGGCGAGTGATAAGCACTTAGATAATATTGATTTTGAAGTCGATTCTAAAACCACAAAAGACCCTCTTTACTCGGGTCAGAAAGACATAACTGAATTTGGCAACATCATCACGACTTCCCGGTCTTTGCTCGCGTCCAAGTTTACCAACTCTTGGGTGGAGTTTGTTCGACGACAAGCTAATGTGGTGGCTCACACTCTCGCAGAGGAAATCACATTTCTCGCTAGTCCCACTATTTATTTTCATATACCCAATTATATTGAAACTTTGATTACTAAATGAAATGCTATTAGCACTTTTCTCTAAAAAAAAAAATATATATTAGTTAACATATATGTTTGAAAAACATGAAAGATACACAAAAATGTAGCAATTTACTCTTTGGCAAAAAAAAAATGAAGCAATTTATTTCATCTATTAACATTTAACAAACTAAACAAGGAAGGAATGATCAACTTATTATATATGAAAGAAACAAAACTTTATATTTTGCATGAACAAACTTATTTTACTTGAGTGATGTACGATACCTACTTTTTTTGAAGGAGCATTAGGTACGTATTTATGTGTATCTAACGCAAACCGACTAATAGAAATACAACAACCATTCAAATATAGTCATTGCATTTGCATGGCTAGTGACTAACATATCACGTGCAAAAACACTATATGATCCTTTCATTTAGAGAATCATAACAAGATCATAAAGTTAAAAGTTAATATCCACTTCTATAAGCTAAATATGATGCCTTTTTTTATGGTAAACAAATAATGTCAGGGTGCAATGGTGGTGATGATAAGAGATCGTACATGAACTGAAACAAAGAAGGTGTCGTACCGTTAGATAACCGTTTCTTTAAACAATGCCAATATTGATCATAAAAAGATGAGATTTTTAGTTCATAGTTCAACTTGTTTAAAGTTTAAATCACTTGAATTGAGACGAAACATGATTGAACCGTCAAAATAGTCGACGCTTGGTAAAAATTGGGTCCAGTTTGATTTTTGAAACATTGATTAATTGCTTGTATTTCTAATATTTTATGTAGTATATCAGAAGATAAATTATTAGCTGAAAAAAATTTCATCATTGTCTAACTCAAGAATTAATTTTTTTTAAGAAGTTAAATTAGTCTACCGAAATTAATCGAGGAATCGAAGGATCCTTTATTTTATTTCTATTTTTTTTTTACAAAATAAAGGACTGTTTATTAGGGAAGGGTAATTGATTAATTTTATTTATCTCACTTTTTTAAACATGTTATGAAGTTTCTCTATCTTCTTTGGAATTGATGGCTCAAATATAATGGAGAAAATTTAAATCCAAAAAAGTTTGCTTATAGAATTTTAGTGGTAGCCTTGTAATTTTTCAAAGGAGATAAGATGATGAAAACATCTGCAATAATATTCTAGAGTAACAAATCCTAAAAGAATAGAGGCATGTAGTAATGCAATGTCTGACAACTCTTGATTTTGAATATTGATCTTACGTTTGGGGTTTTCAAATAAAGTGAACAAAATAGCCCATGTAGTAGCTGAGAATATAATGGAAATTAAAATTCCTTGCCAATCGGGTTCGAACCCGGATCACCACCTTTCTTCTACCTCTTGTGTTTATTTGAGTATGTTTGACTACTAGGCCAATAGAAAAATAAAAAAAAATAGAAAAATCGAAGGAAGAAAAGTTAAGATAAAAGGATTTAATTACTATACTCTGAGTGCTTCCACAATCATGCATTGCATTTCAAAATTGTTTTAACTTGTACAATTTTGTAGTTTTCAATTCATTTATTCTAATGACTCTTCCCTATGAAGCACAAACACATACACCAAATACGACACATGTCGACACTCATAATGAAATGATTAAATGTAACCATATGTTTGAGACACTGAACACACCTTTAATCTGAAGTGTCGATACTACGTAACTCTTCCATGGACCTCGCTAAGGCGGAAGCACTATAGCACTATAGCACTAGGTTGTCTCATTCACCCTATTCTAATGACCACCAATGTGAATGTAAAAACTAAACTCATCAAATGGTTAGATTCTCTTGAATGGCAATAAATGATCCTACTATCTTTCCTCCCACATCAGGAAACTCTTCATGTCCAGGAAGAGGTCTAACCTTACCCTTTCTATCAACTTCTACAGGGTACTTTAATAAATGCCCTCTCATCTCTGTGACGTCGTTTGATGAAAATTGTTTCCAGTTCATTTCGGACATTGTTCGAACCCTTCTCACACAGTCGAGGCTCTCTGGTTGTAAGAAACAGTCTTCGATTGTGCCTGTATGTTCTGCCCATAGTGACATCCTATATCCATGAACCTACATAGTAGAGTTTCAGAAAACAAATTGTTTAGTTTATAATATATGTTATGAATGCAAAATTACTTTGAAAAAGATGTATTGTAACTATTGCAGTATCAATTATATTTTGCTTGATACATGACAAAAAATACATTAGTCCTTTCACAGAATGCAAAAGCTAAATTTAGAACTCTTAAAAGTTATTTTGACAACAGTGTTATCAATAGTGGACTGTGGAAAATATACGAACACAAAAAATCTGCTATGTGAAACAGCAGCATGCGCGGGCAATTAGCTCATCCACATAGCCGTTAAATAAGTCAATCATATATATAAAAAAGCATTCCGCTAAAGCCGAATAGCGGGTGAAAATTAGAGTAATACTCATTGACCATTCAACTTTTCTATTTCAAAAATAGATCATGTTTGGTAGACATGCATAATCTTCAGTTTTATTATTTTTAAGAACCTGAATCATTTTTTCCCACTATTGCCGCTACATCTACTAGTAGAAACTATAATAGCAGACACTATAGTCCTTATTAAAACTAGGATAGCGTCGTGTTTTTTTATAGAGCATTCAACAAATTTTGCTATGCTATAACCTATCGCCGCTGTTTGACAACACTGGTTGACAAAGGCAAATTTTGTTACGCTATGTTTTTTTAGAGAAAAAGCTTGAATGCGATAACTGAAACTTAAATGGTATATACAGAATGTCTTGCTGAGAAAATATGAGAAGCTAATAATTTATAAAATGTATACCTGTCCGCGTGGATAAGAATGTTTTCTTGCCCATGTATATTCAGGTTGGTAGGCTCCCATTGCAATCTCAGTGTCCCTTGTTCCTTCCATAGAGCGCTGGTTGATGTTTGCAGATCCAATTATCACATATTCATCATCAACTATCATGCCTTTCGAATGAACATAAATCATGAACCGTCGGTTATTTCGACTATTTGCCTGATAAAAAATCAGCAACATAAAAATCAATTGCATTCATTAAATGCTCCAAAACAAATGATTCAAAGGCGTAAAATAACTATCAGAACACTTTGATCAACTCATAAGCCATATTCATTTCACAAAATTTAAAAGAATTAAGACACTTTGATAGGAAACCTAAGTATATTCTAGAAGCAGATTTTCAATTATGAACTCATAGGTCCCATCACTCTTTAACAAAGATTATAACAGTTTTCCACCCTATTGATAGGGAAGATTTTCCTCCCTCTTGCTTAAGAAAATCCGTGTCACTAGGATTCTCCACACACGCACACACACACACACACACACATATATATATATATATATATATATATATATATATATATATATATATGAGTTGCATTGTTGCTAGATTTCTCGAATTACTGTTTTACAGGAGGACGCTTACATTCATAGCTCTATAGTAACAGAAAAATGTTACTGGGAACATAGAATTCATACCTGTGGAGTATTTGGTGGGGGAGGAATTCCAGATACAGAAATATTCTCATGCATATCTATGGTTTCTCGATTTCCAAGACAGAAAAAGTTCAAATAGTCTTGTGGAGAGAATGCCGCTTCAAGCCCAACTTCAACCAATGCCCTGTAAACTGTCTCGTACATCATTTGCATTGTTTTATTCTGAAAAAGTTAAATACAAAATCAACGGTAAGAAATGCAATACATAGATTAAGCAGTCATAGGCACCATTATTACTACCACTCATTTGACAGGCAATTTTAAGGAATAATTTGAGTCCACTTTCTTCTTCATCTATACCTCAGTTTCACAATTGTTCAGAATAAAGTCACATAACTACATCCATGTTAAAAGTTTATCCAGCATCACGTAAGTTTGTGATCGATACATCCATTACGTGTTTGAAATCTTAATTTACTACGTGTGGCTCGAATCCTTGACAAGTAAAATAACTGACTTTCATATTGTGTGAGTTGAAGCATACCTGCCAAAATAGAATCCTTTGGGTGGCAGCACCTGTTGGAACACCCTCAGGCCACATTGGAATAACTATGTATACTGCAAACCTCTCATTTGCCTTTATTTTTTCAGCAATCTTCAGCGCAATTTCCATAGGAATTAAATTATTAGCACCTGCAAAAACATGAAAGTTTTAGCATCAAAACAACAACAAGAACAACCAAACCTTATCCCACTAAGTGGAGTTGGCTACATGGATCAAGCGACGCCATAATGTTTCTATCATATACCATATTTCTATTCAACTCATTAATCCCTAGGTCTATCTTAATAGTTTTTCTACCTTTTCCTCTATCTCTAGAGACCTTTAAAATAATTTTAATCTTTGTCCTCACTTAGTAAGTCAGAGAAAAGCCACTAGGAGCGGTCCAGTGGTGATGAGTTGGATAATTTCAGGAAGTTAAGGCATCCAACCTCAGTGCCTTTATCATAGGAAAACAAAAGGCAGAACTACATTGGAGGTACTTTTAAACTAATTTAAAGTTTCAAACAGGTCCTTTATCTTTTTTTTCATGTCAAATTAGTCTTTTATCTTTAAAAATGTTTACAATATTGAACCAACTTTCATTCTTAGTCCACTTATGTTTCAAATTTGTGTACATGATCAATGAATGATATCCTATAAATAATGTTTCACCATTCAAACAATCATTATGATGTAATTTAAATGTTATCTCGATGAATTGAATATGTAATTTACCTTTTTGAACAGTCAAGAAAGACTTTTGTTAACATACATAAACATAAAGGACTAACTTGGCATGAAAAAATGACTACTAAATTGACACGAGAAAAACGTAAAGGATGCGTTTGAAACTTCAAACTGAGTTAAAGGATCCTGTTGTAGTTTTGCCAAAAGAAAAAGAGCATAGAAAAGTATAGCATTCAGTACATACATAAAATAGTCATAGACGGAAAACAAACCTTTTTAACCATACTATATATAATTTGCTAGCCACACAATTTAAATGGTAAAATATAAATTCTCCATAAATTAACATGGCACAAAAGTTGATATGTCCTGTTAATCTATGTTCTCCAAACTCTTCAACATAGTAATATATGGAACTCTTTAAGGCAAGAAACAAGCAACATGTGTTAGAAAGAAGCTCCTTACCGATGTCATTATTTTGGCTCCAATTGTATGAAGAACCGATGAAATATTGATTCTCTATATAAATGTAATGCTGTGCAGCACGAATGGCCTTTACATATGCCGTATGTATGCTCATGTCAATCAGTACATTCTTCCCACATACTAGGTTCTGTAAAAAAAAAAAAATCATGTTTAACTTCAACACTCTTCGTTGCACATATGGTGGCTTAAATCTGGTGAGTAGAAATCAAGCGAAAAAAAGAAAACTCTTCCCGTTCACCTTTATTGACGCATCTCTTGGCTCCTTTGGAAATCCCTTGACAGAATTTGAATCAATTGAACGAAATATCTGCATTCCATGGTATACACAATCAATGATTTCCCTTAAGTAGTGTAAATGAGAAAAATTGATTACTTATAGAAACTCTAAATATCTATTATCAAGTACCAATTGACTAAATACCTGAGCATGCCAAGCTGCAGGATTATCATCACTAACACTAGGAGCATCAGATAGACGGAGAATATCTGGAATCCTTTCTATCTTGAGCAACGCATCGTCATATAAACTCTTCAACTTTTTTATCCCTGTAGGTTTCGCAGCCCTTAACCAGCGCTCCTCAAAGTTTGTCAAAACATCATAAGCAGCTGGACCATCAATTTTAGAATGCAAGTCGTGCCACGGTTCCCGTGGACAACCACCAGTATTACCCTGCCATTAAGTAGATGGCATTATTAAATGCTGCTCATTAGTTGTTTATTAAATGTTTGATGAGAAAATCTAGTGATGTTCATGTAACCGAATGGGGGTCTGAAATTAAGATATTACCGTGAAAGTAGGGTTGTGATAGTCATCCTTATGGACTGTCTGCAGTGTCCTAAAGAGGGGATGGTGGGGAGTATCATATCGGCCGTCACACAAATCAAGCCCTCCAACAAATGCTACAATTTTTCTCAGGTTATTTCCAGCATCAGCGTCTACAATTACAGTCTTCTGATGATGTGTATATATTGTTCCAACTTCCTGAGAATTACAAGAAATTTAATGCGGAACTCTCGGAACAAAATTGTACAAAATGTAAAAACATATCCAAGTAGCAAAACTGAACCTTATCACAAATTCTAACATTCGTGATAGAAAGTAAGCAAAATTACCAAATGGGATCACCAAATCAACACTAATATGTGCATCATAACAATACAAATGTGAAGAACACCAATTAGAATATAAAGAGGAATGAAGTAAAGCAAAATGTTTCAGTTATAGTCATTGTCAAACCAAACCTGTTGCTTAGCCCAGCTATGTCGTTTTCCGGCCATGCGAGGACAAAGTAACACTTGCACAGAAGAGTGCTTGAAAAATCGTCGAGTTTCCTCATCATGTGTCGCCATGACACCATCCTGAATGTAAATCAGATGTTTAATGTAATTAAAACAAAAAGGAAAATAATGTCTTTATATACTAAGAAATGTATTAAAAAAACCATGTTCAAGAGTCTTAATCAAACTTTAAATTAAAATTCATAAATCATGCCAGAAAAAGTACCACATCACATAATCAGATGTAACATAAAATAAATTGCATTGCTTACTGTTTTATAACCAAGAATGCTTCTTGAGGTAGGGTCATCCCAAACAAGAAGAAGCACTCTTACTCCTTCCTGAGACTTAGACCTCAGAAGCTCACCAAGGGTATAATCTGATGCCTTACCATGTCCAACAGCGTCCCTTAGCAACCTAACTTTGTGCCACACGGACCACCCTGTAATGTAAACCAAACGCTTCGCTTGACGTATGGCATCAACCATATCAAGCCAACACTGTCCATGAACATAATGCATTCCATGATCAAGCATGACATTAGGGAGAGATCCATCTGGAACATGAGCATCTTGATATAGAGTTACAGTTCCACCTTTCCTCAATGGAAAATATGTTCCCGGCACACCAATATAGTTCGGTCCTGCTCCAACTCCTTGATGATAAATGACCAGTTTCTCCATTGGAAGGAACTGAATGGAAACACTCAAAACAGCACCTGGCTTACAAGGCTTTCCATTGCTATTAAGGATAGGGTAAGTCCCTTGTACTTTTTCACCTGAGTATAATTGTTCGACCGGAATCGCTACAATACCAATAAGCTGTGAACCTACCACATCACTATCCTTAACAACAAAATGCACTTCAGCAGCATGATGTGCAACCGGAACATGAAAGTGTTGCTCCCAAACAGGATTTTCACTATTGCTAATCACAAAAGTCCTACCAACTACAGCATTTGATAAAGAGATAGACACATAAGGATCACTAGTAATCTTCCTAGTCACTGTTCCCTCAATCTTATTACTCACATTACCAGGAAATTTACCAAACACATCCCCTAAAGTCTTATGAAACATATCCATATTTGGAAGATTCTTAGCACTATGAACACAAATATCTAAATTACCATGCAAGAGCAAATGTTTCAATGACCCTTTATACTGAGCTGGAACAATCTGCAAACTCTGGCTATGCACTGAGTCATCAGTTGAACCGGAATAACCTGAAAGATTGGGTGAACCCCCCACACCAGAGTAAGAATGTTCATAACCTGAAAAAGAATTACTACTAGAATGACCATAAAACTCCTCTTTCTTCTCTTCCTTTAAAACTGAATAGGAATGTGCCATTACTGGTGCACTTGGCCTATTATCAGATATCTGAACATTGCTCATAAGATCATTCAAAGGAGGGTAAGCAGAACTAGGAGGAGGATGTGAACCATCACTAATTGGAGGGTATTGGTGAGGGTAAGCAGAACTATGAGGAGGGTTTGAACCATCATTAATTGGAGGGTATTGTTGGTGAGGGTAACCAGAACTATGATGAGGGTTTGAACCATCACTGATTGGAGGGTATTGTTGGTAAGGGTAAGGAAAACCATGAGATGGTTGAGAAGTAGGAAACTCTAAAGGGTTTGGTGGATAAGGGTATGAGTAGTTGAAGGAATGTGAAGAATTTGGTGGATATGATTCATATGGATTAGGAGCAGATACTGGTGGAGGTGCATATGGATCATGAGATGGATTTGGAGGAGGGTATGGATATGGAGGATATGCATAAGGGTTTGGATATCCATATGGAGGTGCAGAACCATGATTGTCCATGAATCAAAACTCAAAATTGAATGAATTCAAAGCTATTCTTTCACACAATTGATTATGCAAAACTATTCAAAATTTTACCTTTGTAGGATATGCACACAAGGGTCAATGGATATACTATTCAAACTTTGATCTTTGTTACATTTACATAATGCACAAAAGGATCACAAAATATGGTATTAAAAATTTGATCTTTGATGCATATGCACAAAAGGGTCAAAGAAAATGATATTAAAAATTTGATCTTTGATGCATACGCACAAAAGGATCAAACAAAATGGTATTCAAGATTTGACCTTTAATGCATATGCAGAAAAAGGTCACAGAAGATACACTAAAAGGAATTAATTAATCATCAATCATCATACACAATAGAATCAGAATTAAACAAAGAGAGAAATAGATGCTAAATTTAGAATGATCTAATATAAATTCATGCAAATTTTTTGGAGATGATATAGGATCAATGGTAGCTGATTTTTTTTTTTTTTGGAGACTATTCTAAATTTGATGATCCAATGAAACAAAGAAGGAAAAAGATGCTAAATTTAGTATGAATTATTTTGGAGATGAATATAGGGATCAATGATGGTTTGTGATAGAATGAAAAATGAAACTGAAATAGAATAGAGGGAAAGATTTTGGGTTTTGTGATTTGGAAGATTTGAAAGAACACAAAAATGGTTTAAGGTGAAACTGAAATGTCTGTTTTGTTTTTTTTCTTGTTATGAATACCAAGTCAGCTTGGTCCCACTACTGACGACATGTACAAAGTTGACACGGCGGAATGACTGATACATACCCTCTTGCATGTTGTACTTGTAGCTTGATTTGTAGTTGTACTTGTACATTACAACACCATCATCAACCACACTCTTATGGAAAGTTGTGTATTTTTGGGAATTGAGCAACTTCATATTTTTATTGGAAATTCTGTTTGTCTAACGAGTGTAATGATATTTGAACAATTATTTTGTGACAACAGTTTTTTCTTTTTTTTATTGATCAAAATTAATAAAAAGAGAAAAAGGAAAAGAGAGAGAGTAAGAATATAATGTGAGTATAAAAAAATAAGTTGTTGAAAAATTATCACATAATAGTTGTACAAATATCAATTCTCTTGTCAAAAGTCTTTCAATTTATCAACGCAGCGTACTTTCTGTTTGCACGAACATTGTAAAGTTATGTTTGGATGATTTTTTTTTCCATCAAACAGTTTGTAGGCCTCACATAGACAGCTCGGTTTACAAGTTAAGGGAGTTGAAGGAGTTTGAAGGAGAAGGTCTTGTGTTTGATCCTACGAAAACTAACATAACTACAAACATTGCTAAGATATTTTGAATGCGAAGGATGGTGAGGCTTCAAACTTATTAAAGTTTATCAATTGGGTGTGATATGTCAAGTTTTCTATGAGAGGGGTGCATCCACGCAATAGATGTTAACAAACTTGAAGTCTCACCCTCCTTAACATTCAAACTATGTTTTAACGTTGTCTCTTTGTCTTATAATGATTCTTTGATTTTTAATAAAATGCATTAGTTTTCTCTTGTAAAAAAAACATTGTTAACATTTGCCTACATATATACAAAAATAATCTAGAGGTCCATAGAACAATCGTTTTTTCTTTCTATTTGATATCCTTAAACATTTGATATTTAGAAAATCAAAATGTTGAGGCTTGGTTGATGGCCGAGATAAGAAAGATTTTGTATTATAAAATAGGAAAAATGCTAAAAAGAGCTCCTTAGAGCACTTGTTAAGGTATCAAATATGGTTAAAATATTTGAAACTTGTACAATCAACCGTTTAAAATATTTTGTATCATATAGCTGAGAATCGATTGGTAATAGGGGCTGAGATGTATGTTTTAGGTTGGTATTTTGGATGTTATGTTTGAAAATGACGGCGTCGATTATTTGCATAGGAGAAGGAGATGTTGAGGAAGTTTAGTGATCACTTATCTAACATTTTTTTTGCAGGATGGCTCTGAAGATAGGTGGAGATGACAGTTAACACGTGACGAGGACTATACGGTCAGGGAGGTGTATCAGTCGCTCACGGTGGTGGAACCAAATTTCATAATGTAATTTCGAACAAAACAATTCCGTGAAAAGTCTCAATTTTTGCTCTGCGATTGTTACAAAATAGGTTATCAACTAAGAAAAATTTGGTGACATGTGGAATAATTCAACATAATGAGAATGTTTGTGTTTCTTGTTGTGGTAATGAGGAGCACATCAACCATTTATGTTTGGGATGTAAGGTAAGCCTTTGATTCTGTATTGGACAATGGATGTGTATTCAATAAACCCTTTTAAAACTATTTTCTCACGGTTTAATTTTTGGTGCATTCGGTGCTTTCGCCAACAACTTTCGTTATTATTTTCAAACTATCTGGCTCATTTGTGTGTGGGTAGTCTTGAAGTGAAGGAATTGTTGCTATTTCCGGCAACAAGAGAAGTCTCTCTTTCATTTGCTTGAAAAATAAATTTGTTATCTTTCTGGTGTCACACATATTGATACTTTAAATACATTTAGTTCCCTATAATTTTGTTTCAACTTAATTACTTGTCAAAATCTCTTACCACTTGAATTAATTTATTATTGGTTCAAATTTATTTATATTTTTATCATTTTTAATTATTTTATGTTTTAATATTTTTTTATATTGGATGATTTAGGGTCCGTTTGATGGTCAGGATAGGATAGAGACATGATATGATATAAAGCTGGATAGAGATAGGATATGATAAGAACATGATAAACATTAATCTTTTCATGTGTTTGACGCGGACAAGATAACAAACATGATATCATTATAATTAAATGAAAAAATTGGTCTCATAATTAATTAAATATTATAGAAATGGAATGTTATTAATTATAATAGAAAAATACATGCTACCATTATTTTTAAAATAACAATATTCTAAAAACGGCAGAATATCAAGATAATAAATAATGATTGATCTTCTAATCCATCAGGATAATTTCTAACCCAGTCTATACTCAGGATAGAAATTACAAAGGAAAGTCAGGATAGGATAGGAAAATGGTTTATTTTATCCTATCACATTGGTGCGTCAAACATGAGATTTAAGCAGGATATGATAATCCTGTCTCCCTATCCTGACCATCAAACAGTAAAGAAAGGTAATTGAACTTGAAAAAGAAAAACTGAAATTCAACTCATAAGTAAAATTCAAAGTTGAAGCTCAACTCGAAATTAAAAATAAATTTTTTACTTTTTTTGTTTTTTATTTTCTAAAAGTAAAACCTACGTTGTCTTTTCCCCTTCAAAATAGTCTCATATTTTGTTGAAGATACTCCAATTTAATTTGTCTTTTTTCCCTTCAAAATAGTGTCATGTTAATATGGCATTGAATGTTTTGTGTTAACCTTCAAATTTTTAGGGAAATGAGTCTAGTATTTGGAGTTTCATTATGACAAAAATTTGTTTCTGGCAGAATCGAATTTGATTCTTCCAAACCATTCATTCTAGAGGAACAAAAATTGTATTTCTACTCATAAAAATAATCAACTAAATAAGATAAGATAGGGAAATGGGGATGGAAACTGGTTAGGGAATATTCAAAGTTCAAAAATATGAACGATTCTATCTATTTGTTCAACATTAATTGGTGATGGAGAGAATGAGTCAACATTTTTATTAAGCTTATATGAATTCTTGGTAACGGAAAAAGGGGGAAAAAAATGAGTCAACATAGTTTATTTTTGCTGTGCACGCAGCCGGTTGACTTTGTTGCATTGTTTAGTACAGCAAGCAATGTTGGATTCTTCCAAAACAAGTTGACATGATCATATTTTGAAACTCATCGTTTTGAGGTTCCTAGCATATTCACATTGACCAATTCGGATGCACATAATGTTAAAATACACATATGGATTGCACAATCTTTCTATTTAAAGGACCTAAGCGGAGAAAAAAAAGATAAATGACTAACGTAATTTTGCCTAACATTTATTGATTCTCTTTAGAGTGTGTTCCTCATTAAAGTTTCAGATTCGATTTTTTTCTTGTGTCAATTTCGATGGACTAATTTAACCTCTTCCAAAAATATTCATTGAGTCAAATAGTTACACCGCAACAACATAACGTTTGTCCTAGTAGTGACTAAATAAACGGTTAATTATTCAAATTGATTCTGCAATACAGATGAAGTCTAGAAAAGAAAATAGTCAATGTAATATCAGGTTCTTCCTATATATTTTTGCCATCACTTGTAAGGTTTAATCTAGCATCACATAAGAACTAATTACATATTGATGGAGTGTTTAAATTCGATGTTGATGCAAGGTTTAATCTAGCAACTAATACTAGTACACTACCGTCTTTGGGTGTTGCATTAGGGATTCAAATGACCATTATATTGTTGCGTTTTTTGGTTAGGATGCTTCGATGATGCGAATGCATGAGGATTAAGGATTTCTAGCATGTTTTCGATTTCATCAAAAACAGTTTCAAAATTGTTGTTGACGTCATGTATGTGCATCAAAGTGACATTTCATAATATAACAACATTGTTTTTTTTTTTTTTTTCCATTATTAGTTTGTTAGTTTCCAATGTCACCTTTGTGGTTAAGTTTGTACATCTCTTCAAGTAGGGGTGGGAATAGGTCAGGCCAGGTTTTGATAGGCCTGAGCCTGACCTACGAACAGTTTTGAAAGCCTGAGCCTGGCCTATGGCCTATCAGAGGCCTACTTTTTTGGCCTGGACTGGCCTATTTAAAAGCCTAGCCTGGCCTAGAAGCCTATTTACAGGCCTACTTCATATAAAAGTCATTAAATATTCAATTTTATCTACTTTTAAATAGGCCTAATTGGCCTTAAAGCCTATTTCACTGTAAGGCCTCTCTATCACTATAAGGCCTTAAAAGCCTATTTCGATATAAGGTCTTAAATCCTATTTAAAAAGTTCATTTTTTGAGTTTTTTTAATGATTTTTATGTTTAATATAAATTATATTTTAATATAAAAAAATAAATTTTAATAATATGCATAAATAAGCCGGCCTATTAGGCTTCATAGGCTTTTTTTGATGGCCTAAGTCTGACCTATTTACTTAAATAGGCTTTTTCAAAAGCCTAAGCCTAGCCTCTTACATAAACAGGCTAGGCCAGACCGTAGACCCCTGTAGGCCGGCCTGGCCTATTCCCAACCCTATCTTCAAGTAAATATGGTTGTTCATAGCTTAGTTAAGGTGACCTACTTGAGTGATGGTTGATAAATTTTTGATTTGATCATTTCTTGTAAGCAAATATGGTGTTCATAGCTTAGTTAAGGTGACCTATTCTAGAAGTTTTTGATTTTGTCCCCTCTTCTAGGTGTTATTTTTTTCAATTTTTATTTTTAAACTTTGAAATTTTACTAGTTGAGGAAAAATTAAATAATTAAAATTCAAAACGTAAGTCATAAATTAATCCTATTTTTGTCTTTCAAAATATTGGAGATTCCTAAAACTAGTTGACACTTCAATACCCTTAAACTACTTTTATATAATAAAGATTGTTCTTGGTGTTATTGAAATAAATAATCATATTTAATTTGGTTTTTTATAACTAGAAAGCAACAAACATTTCTATTTTTAGTTTTAATCAAATTCATAATTTCATAAAAAAAACATAGTTCATAATTTTCAAATTTTAGCGCAGTAAAATGAGCGGAATGACGGGCACTTGAGTGCCCGTCTTTTCGCTAGTGTGTGTGTCTATGTGTGTGTGTGTGTATATATATATATATATATATATATATATATATATATATATATATATAAACATCACTCAATATATATGTAATCGTTTAACAACTCATCTTTCTTAACGTTGTGCCACCTCTCCTCCAAAATCCATGTCTTTGACCGTCAAGATGTCACCTTTCAGGTTGGTAGTGTAATGAGCAGCGGCGAAGTTAACACAATTTTTACGATGGAACCAAATATAAAGAGGATATAAAATATGTTTTTAAAAATAATATATAAAACTTAATCAATAAGTAGAATAAATTTACAATATTTTTTTTACTTATATTTAATAAAACAAAAGCGAAGAAAATAGAATCTAACAATAATTATTTAGAAAAGTGGAGCTCTATGAAGTTTTAAGAAGTCAAAGTTATCTATAATTGAAACAAAACTAAATAAATTATCAATATTTTATTAATATCATTCCTCTTTGAACCAACAAAATTGTTTGAAATAATGATGAATGGAGAAAATGCTAGTGATAGATAGAGAGACTTTGAAGAAATTTTTTATCGCACTATTCACCATCAACCTTCACAGTTCATCGTCAACCTAGCTAAACCGCCTTAATTTCTTTGTTGTGATCACCATGGAACTGTTTAATATACCCTCGAAATGCTTCGATCTTGAACCTAAACCAACTAAATCATCTATACCACAACCTAAGCTTCAACAAACCTTCGCACAAACAGCTTCAAATATTTGTGAAATTCTAGTCTCACAACTCCCTCAAACAGTGATCTAGGGTGATTTTCTTGCTATCAAGATAACAGATGATGATTACACAGCTGGGATGGAAGCATGCAAACACAACCTTCATAGGAGGGTCATTTGGCCAAAGGGTTCCACAACCTTGACAATAGTTGCCTTGAAAGCTAAGTTACCACAGTTTTGGAAAGATTTATCAGCATGGGGAGTGCAGTCTCTAGGTAAAGGATTTTATGAATTTACTTTTTCAACCCTAGAGGATGTAAGGAGGGTTCGATCCATAGCTTCATGGAATCTAAACCCTGGTTTCCTCAAATTGTTTCCATGGATAAATGATTTTAACCATAAAATCCAAAACGTACAATTCATTAGCACAAATTTGGGTTAAGATCTTTGGATTATCTCAAGAATATTGGAGAAAGAATATTCTTTTTTCAATAGTTAGTGGAATAGGTTCCCCTACATGCACAAATGCAGCAACTGCTAAGCCTATCCTAGAAAGGACTTGTGGGCAATTTGCAAGAGTTCTGATTGATATTGATCTGTCACAAACCCTAAGACACAAGTTACTAGTTGAAAGAACTGATTATGCTTTCTATGTTGAATTGGAATATGAGAATCTGTCTGCGTATTGTGCTTATTGCAAAACAATATGTCACCATATTAATTATTGATGAAGCTTTGAGAAAAGAAGATGAGCAGAATATCAATGAAGCAAGATCTCAGCTTGTTGTTCATAAAGCAAGAAAGAAAACACAGAAAACAAGCACTTCAAATGTAAGCAAAACATACCCAACCATGTCAAAATATGGTTACACTAAGCCTTTCACATGAAAGGCATCTACTGGAATCTCAAGGGTTTGACTAACTCCATTACAAGATTAGCCCTTAAAGGGTTATTGATTAAACATAGACCTGACTTTGTCCTTATAGCTTAACCTTGGATGGATTTTCAGCTTTTTCCATATTTTTGGCTTAATAGATTAGGCTTGAAAATGTTTTCCCTCAATAATAGACATGATGCATTGCCTAAAATATGGTGCATTTGTTATATTATTTTGTACGCCACTGAAATCTCAGTCATAGACCAACATGTTAGCTTCACCTTATCAGAAAATTCAAAAAAAATTGGTATTTCAGCCATATATGCCACATAAGAAGTAATTACATATTGTTGGAGTGGTTAAATTCAATGTTGATGCAAAGGTTTAATCTAGCAACTAACACTAGTACACTACCATTTTTGGGTGTTGCATTAAGGATTCAAATGGCCATTATATTGTTGCGTTTTCTGGTTGGGAGGATTCAGTGATGCGAATGCATGACGATTAGGGATTTGCTTTGCTGATGGTGGTGGAGTGGGTGCGTGGTCTGGATTTCTAACATGTTTTTCGATTTCATCAAAAACGGTTCCAAAATTGTTGTTGACGTTGTGACACGTCGGAATTCCGCCACGTCTGTTCTTAGAAGTTAGAATGTGTTACCAGTCAATATCTGTCTATGGCGAGTTGTTTAAAACGTGTGTATGTGCGTAGTTTCAATTTCATGTAGCCTATATAAACACATTAGTGGTTAGCTTATTACTTCCATAGTATATTGTACAGCAGCAATATTGCTTATATGTGATCATAAATTCTGTCCACAACAGAAAAAAGTATATCACTGTTTTGATATCTATGACCATTACCTGGCATATTTTTTGGTTTGATGTAACATTGACAAATATTAATTTATTATAATATATGACGCTTTCTATGCCATTTATCCATTATATTAAATTCAATGTGAGTAACTAAAATTATATCATGTGTCTTGAATTTGTATGATTTTGAAGCATGTAAGAAGCTGTATGCTATCTGCTCAATTTGACTGATTTATAGATTCCTACAACGAGTTAAGATGATTGTTTCTCTTACCAGATGGTTGGAAATATTCTAGTTTACTTGTGAACATTTTTTTTAAGTATAAAGTTTTGATGAACCTCAAAAGTATATGTTTTAAATGAAACAGTTTGCAGTCATGTTGCTCTGCATCAATGGCAAATAGAAGGAGTATCAAATTGTCCCATTTTGAAACAATTTTAATTATTTGATATGTTGAAGCCTTATAAAGTCGTTGAGTGTCGATAAACGTAGGAAACAGAAAATTTTAACCATTTTACTGACTAAATTTAATTAAACAGAGAAAACGAATGAAACTAGAGACCAAGCTCCAAATATCAAAAGGCCTTTCAAGAAAATTTTACAGTGACATGCCTTCTTTAGTACTCATAAGCATACTTCTAACTAATTCTTAACAATTCAGAAATGAGCAGACTTACATATTATGTTCCGAAGAAGAAATTTGTGTACATGTGGTGAGAAATTCCCTCCACAGAACAAGAGAATATTATTTCTGGCAGCAAACCTATATTATTTTTTTATAAAGGATATGAAACGAGCTTGATGTCATATTTGAAATTGCATATTTTGTTATTGGAAGATTTTATAATTTGATAACTTGGGTAAAAATATTCAAATTTACTTATGATCATCTCCATTAAGATGCACTTCTTCATGTCTTTGTCCAACATAGCGAAAATACTTGGCATATTATGGTATAAACTGCCGCCTAGCTTTGTAGGTTATGAACGGATATAGAACCTCTCATTTTCACTGCTAAATTGGTTCAAGACCTTATTTTCTGATTTTGCAGCATCCCAAGTCATCAAGATGTGCATACTGTTGTATAGATGGGAAAGATGAAACTAGCAGTCTCCTTGGAATGGAAGATTTGAGGAAACTGGAGATATTATACAAATGGATGAGCTTGTTCCATCTATGTCATGAATTTCGATTTAAAAGTTTTGACATCACTTCATCCCGAATCTTTTCCTCTTACATTGTGAAGTGCTCAAACCATAAAGGCAGACTCTGATGCCAGTTGAAGTGGAAGAAATAGTCACAACGAAGGGGAGGTTAGAATTTTGACCCTTTTAAAATATTCCTGAAACTTAAATAAGTTTATATACTCAAGAAAGTTCTTGGTAGATGTTAGTCCAACAAGATTAGAGTATATATCACAATTGATTTATACAGGACCATATTGTTCTGGATTAAATAAACTTTAAGTGTTTAAATAGTTTTGACAAGGATCAGAATGTTCTGGATGAATTATAGCTTAACTGTTTTAATTTGTTTTAATAAGTACCAAAGTGTTTTGGAGAATGATTATAGAAGCATAAGGAGAAAAATGTAGTTGTTTTATCTTGGACCAAAAAGTTCTAGAAGGAGTTGTATAATTAATATTGAATGAAATAATAAAGCAATATTAATGATTAAGTGATGACCAGAGAACTCTAGATTAATTTGGCTGTGATTAACTAGAACCAGAATATTCTGGAGAGATTAATAAATATTAATATGATTGTGATAGTGTGTGTGTGTGTGTGTGTGTGTGTTTAGTGTAACTTAAATAAAGAGAGAAAGAGAAGAAGAATAACACAAGAGATTTATCCTGGTTCATCAAACCTGGCTACTTTCGGTCTCAACACCTCGTGTGAGATTATCTACTATAGTATCCTGCTAACGGAAAGTTCTAACTAGCGCTATAAGTTCTTGATCACACCAGATCAGTCTGTTACACCCAGTATTATCAACCTCAACAGGCTTATACAATTCTTTGCTTTCGCACAAGAAAAGTTGTTACACTTCTTTCTCAAACTATCGTTACGAATAGACTTGAGAATACAATACACTTTGTATGATAAGATGAGTTTGTGATCGGATTTACACTCAACTCATGTTTGAGGGTATGATGATATGAACACACTCAAAATATGTGATCCACAATCTGTTATGAGCTGGAATGTGTTATAGATGAAGAGATTATGATATTTTCACTTAAAAGTGGATTATGGTTAAAATCAATCTCTTAGTCTTAAAGGCTTCTCAACTCATGTGTAGAGATTATGATGAACAAACTCTTGATATTTATCAAAGATATAGTAAGAGAGTTGGAGTTTGTTTGTTTGTGAAGTTTTTTTTGAAAGTAATGATGATTTCACTTGAGAGATGATTTTTTTGTTGTAAAAACTCTTGATATTTCCATTCAAGTGATCGTCTATTTATAGAAGATGTGAAACTTGGTTACAACTTCATAAAATAGCTGTTGGGACACATTTTTCTATGTAGCATGTAATTCCTTTAGTTGCTTGGAGAGAAAGCATGAAATTTTGCACTTGCAGCACTTTCTCCAGAAGGTTCAGGAATTTCCAGCCAGCACAAAGTGGAAGTTCACACGCGAATGCTAGTTGTAGAAATGCAACCAAGTATTGACAAGTGACATGATGATGTCATACCATGATCTCATGCTTATGTCATGTTTTAATTCCTATGTGCTTTAATCCTTGAAAATTGCTGTACACACACTTGAGAGGGCTGAAAAACATCTTTAAAAGACCGAAATACCCTTCGACAGTTAACTGCCAAGGAAAACATTATAAGTACAGAACTGCCATTGTAGTTTCCAAAACTCCATTGTTGCGTGTTTGATATTTTTGGGTGCGATTTTCAGCCATTCCAAGCCAATTTCAATCACAAAATCAAGTAAGTGTTTTGAATCCTATTGCATTGGTTTTTTGTTATTGAATTGTTAGTTTTTTTTGGTTAAATTTCGATTTTAAAGTTTTTATTGGTTTTATGATTTTATGATAATTTAGGTTTAGGTTTTGATGAATTGTTGTAGAATTGTTAGAATTGTTATGTTTATGTATTGATTTTATGATAGTTTTGGTCTAGATTAGAATTGTTAGAATTGCTGTTAGAATTGTTTAAGATTAGGTTTAAGTTGTTATGAATTGTTAGAATTGATTTTATGATTATCATAGTTTAGGTTAAGGTTTTGACGATAGTTTAGGTTTATGGAATTGTTGTTTAGTTTGGGTTTTGATCGTCATTTTGTTTATGTAGACATGTCTCAGAATCAAAATCAGGGTAACGTTCAGTCGAACAAAAAGGAGGGTGATGAGAAGAAGACAGAAAAATTGCCTATGCCATGGCAGAGAATCGCATGTGATGGTTCCGTAAAAAGGAAGGATTCGGTGCCGGTGTACAATCATTCTAGGTTGATGTGGAGCGGGAGGACATGCTATTTTGGTCCTCAACCAAAAGCAGGTGCCGCAGGGACAACCGAGGACAACCCAATTGACTTGTTTGACAAGGAAGATCACTGAATGTAATGGCTTGAAATGCCTAATTGTTTTGGATCTTTTTTTATATTTCACGCGCATTTTGCTTGACATTATGATACTTTGAATAACCTCGCATATTGAATAAATTCGAATAAAAGTTACATTTACATTACAATACATAAAGTTTCTAAATATGTCATATCATTACATTACAGTACGTTCGAAAATGCACTTTCCAACTACAACAATTTTCTTACCTTTGAATGGGGTAAATTCAAACTTGCCAAACAACAGTTATCAAGCATTCGTCCGACACTTCCATTGCTCCATTCAAAAGATTAAATTCTTGTTAGGCGTGATTTAAATGATGGTATTCAGGTGTCAAAAGAATGAGGTCCATTCCTTGACACTTCAATACCTTCATTTAAACTAGCCTAACAAAAATTTAATCTTTTTAAAGGAACAATGGAAATGCTGGGTGAATGCTTGATAACCATCGTTTCACAAGTTTGAATTACCCCATTTAGAGGAAGATAATTGTTGTAGTTGGAAGGTGTAGTTCCCTACCTATTAACGATATTCTAGCGGAATCAAACTTATATAATACATTCGGGTTGCACCTTTAAACTACAATAATCATCTTACCTTTGAAATGACAAATTCAAAGTGGCTAAACTTCAGGACTCCAGCATTCGCCCGACAATTCCATTGTTCCATTCAAAAGATTAAATTCTTGTTAGGCGTGGTTTAAATGATGGTATTCAAGTGTCCAAAGAATGAGGTCCATTCCTTGACACTTCAATACCTTCATTTAAACTAGCCTAACAAATATTTAATCTTTTGAAAGGAACAATGGGAACGCCGACCAAATGTCGGAGTCCTGACGTTTAGCAAGTTTGAATTTCCATTTTAGGGTAAGATAATTATTGTAGTTGGAAGGTGCATTCCCTACCTAATCACGACCCCCACCTAATCACGATCTTATGGCGGAATCAGACTTTTGATGATATCTTCAGTTGATCTCACCAACGTTGCTCGCATATCGATCCACTGGAACATGATGTGCTCCCAAAACATGATCGTCACATTTTCGTTGTTCTTGAATTCCACCCAAATGAATGATACTCTCCCATCGTCGAGCGTTGGACGTTTATACCGAACGTATTCCACCTTCCTTGTGTCTCCGGGGTTGACTCCTTGGTTGAATTCATCCAGGTGATCCTCGAGACCTCTTAGCGTTATACCAGGGCACCGAACCTTCAACCTATGAGGTTCTCCATCCGGCCATTGTTTCAAATCTACACGATAAGAAATTAAAAACAATCAATGAAAAACTCATTCAAAGGTTTCATCAAACACTTTATTTTACATAAACCCTAAAAATCATAAAAATAACCCTAAACTCTAAAAAAAAACATAAAAATGCAAAAAGTATAACAAAATTATTCAACTTATATCTACTCTTAAAATAAATCATATACTCTTACATGTAAATCTACTTAAAAACTAAAATAAAAAAAATAAATATAAAACACCAAAATAAAAAATAACCCTAAATTTTTTAACTATAACATAAACATCATGCAAACATTTTAACTAAATTAATCAACTAACATCCACTCTAAAAATGATTTATAACATGTAAATCTACTCAAAAACTAATATAAAATAAATCTACTCAAAAACTAATTTATAACAACTAAAATGTAAGTTAATAGCATTATAATTACTTACTTGTGATTTTGTTGAACAAATTTCGTTGGGTTTTTTAGAGAGGTTTTTGAGAGAGATTTGATTTTTTTTTTTTTGGTAAAATGAGAGTAATAATGGATGAGAGAGCTTCTGCCAGATTTGTTTAAGGATCGCATCGGCAATTAACTGCCGAAAAAATCTCGGCAGTTGACTGCAGCCGGTATAGAAATTCCTCGGCAGTTAACTGCCGCCGGGGCTTTTCGTCTTTTACATGTGTTTCTCAGCCTTCTCAAGTGTGTACAACAATTTTCTTAATCCTTTGATGAGATATTTATCTTTTCATGGGCTTTGCTTCAAATGGGTAAAAAATCATTAAGGCCAAAGACAAATTGGTGTATTGAATTTATGTCATGCTTTCCATTTTGATGTAAATAATTTATTTGATTTGTGAAACCAGGATGTTCTCGTAATAGTCATCGGAAAGCAGAACATTCTCACAAAACACACTTGTGGATAAAATAAAAAAATAATAAGGGTCATGCCGGTGCCCCCGAACACTAGTTAAGGATGCCAAAAAGGGAATTTAATACCATAAAAGGAATATTTTTAACTTTTTGTATATTAATTACACAATTTCAATGCATTGATTATTATATAACTTTCATTTTTAGTATCCTTAACTAGTACCAGGACATTGATTAGCATTTCCCAAAATAATTGTAATATTTTTGTTATCTTTTAAAATATCAAATGGCGATGTTTTCTTCACTTTTTATGACCATAATGATATTTGTTGGAACATGAGAAACCTTTCTCAAAGTCAAAATGTCTTTGATTGATTTCTATTCTCCAATATCATATCTTGAATAGTGATGGAAGATTCTTGAATCATCCTAAGTTTTTTATGATAGAATCTTGATGCATATGATCATGAACTTTCTTCTTTGATAATTCTCTAATCAACATCATTAATGATGACTTAATGAATAATTATTTTATGGATTGGTTTCTCTTTAAAGATGATTTTAATCATTTTGATGAAATGATGAGAATAATTTCAAGTATAATAGGCATCCTTATCATGAGAACATTCTTTTATCAGAGAGTCGATAATGTTCTCTTATATATGAGATGACAATACCTTCTCGGTTAATTAACCTTGAATCATTTTGTTTATCATCTATAGAACCTTACTCACTATTTTTCGTAGAGCCCCCCCCCCCACCCCCCCCCCCCCCCCCCCACACACACACACACACATTTTAACCCCCTAGCATTTGGGTGAGTTTTTGTTTAAACCTCCTGAATTTTTTTTAGACCTTTTAGACCTTCGTACATCTGACTGTGCAAATTTGATGAAGTGTCGCGATGACTTGTCTTTTTTAATTCATTTTTATTTAATTTTATTCCAGCTGGTTTTTTTTATTTATCGCTTAATTTTAATAATTAAAAATATGAAACAATTAAGTTAAACCACTAACTGAAGCTATTAAAAAAAAAAAACCTCTTTTAGGACCATCTTTACGGACAAAGAAGGAGGAAAGATGAATTGAACTAGAACTGATACAAAATTCCTTCTTGTTTGCTTTCCTCCACAAAAAAAATCCTTTCCTCTAACACAAAAAAATCTTTTCTCTTTAATGAACCAGACAATACATTTTGGGTGTGTTTGTTTTAAGTTATATTTGTTGATAAGTAGGAATAAAATGATAGAAATATGAATGTCCATGTTTGTTACAAGTTTACTAAATTTTATTCACGGGTATAAAATGTTCTTGTGAATAGAAAATTTTTCCCAAAGAAAAGGGTGGGTATAATCCCTATTTTTATGGTTCCTATGAATATTATAAAGTTAACCAAACATATTTTTTCTAAATACCTTGAATAAAATTCCCATCTTTATATTCCAAGGAATGTTATTCCTAGCAATAAATTTGAAACAAACAAACCCAAATGGAAACAACGACATCCCAAAACTAGGTTGGAACTCCGCAGAACCCCATGTTATGCCATCAACCTCATGTGAAATATTTTATAAAAATAAAAATTATAAAGGGGATTAGGCCAAAACCATCAAAAGAAAAAAAAAAAAAAAAAAGAACGGACAGAAAAACAGAAAAATCGAAAACAAAGTCAAACAGTAATTAATAATCAAGAAAAATAATCTTCCCAAAAAGTTAAGAAAATAAATGAAAAGATACTATGAATTCGTAAAAATAAAATCAAATATTCTTACAATATCTTGTCAAATAAGTAAAATAATAACTAAGAATATAATTGTCCCCAAAATAAATCTAAAAATATAATTGTGTCAAAGAAAATTAAGAAATAAAATTAGTTTTTTTAAAGAAATAAAATTAGTATTAGGAGGATAAATTTAATTTATATGAACTTTTAGTGTGATATAATAATATGATTAGATCAAATACACGTGTTAAACAGTTTTACACTATCCCCTTTGAACAATTAATCCTAGAAAATATATGATATATTAAGAAATAGAAAATTCATTTAGATTTTAAGATTTACATGTAAATATTTCTTTACTTGGTTGATAAGAAATGTTTTTTTTTTCTTTGTCAAAAATCATTTCTTATCAACTATCAAAGCATGACTACATAAGATGCCAAGTGTCTTAAATTTACAAATTTACAATAAACTCTTTGTTTCTGTAGGATTTCCAATAACTTTTATACGAGCTTTTAGTGTGATTCGAAATGACATAATAATATGATTAGATCAAATACATGTGTCAAACAGTCTTACATTATCACCGTAGAACAATTAATCCTAGAAAAGAAATGATATATTAAGAAATATAAAATTCATTTAGATTTTAAAATTTCTTATCAACTAAGTAAAGAAATATTTTCTGGTTTATATATGATTTGCAATTTATCCAATTTCTTATCAACTAAGTAAAGAAATATTTTCTGTTTTATAAATGATATGCAATTGCAATTTATCTAATTTCTTATAAAATAAGTAAACTAATCTTTTCTAGTTTATCAGTCCAACAAGATTTTAATTCATGGCTGCTGCAACACATAAGCTGGTAAGTACTGCTTATATTCCTAACGACCTTGCTTTCTATATTCTTTCCAAATTGCCTCTTAAATCCCTGAAACGATTCACATGTGTTAAAAAATCAGTTTCCCTATTATTTCAAAACCCTAATTTTATGAACATGTTCCGCACCAATTTCTTATCCAAACACAATGAGGATAGTGGAAACACACGTCTCATCCTAAAGGAAAAGACACATATGATTCCCTTTCCCTACACCTTCTGTACATTTTCTGGTGAGAAGTTGGAGGATGGGGAGAGATTAGATTGTCCACCTCCATTTCATGAAGATGACTTAGGTATTGAGATTTTGGGTTTTGCAAGTGTTAATGGCACTCGTTGTCTCTACCAAGGCATTTACCATTATACAAAAATTGTGTTGTGGAATCCTGCTACCACATAATTTAAGGTTATTCCTCCTTGCTTTCAACCGTATGACAACATTGAGGTTAAGACACCTCCTCAAGCATTTGGTTATGATTATGTTAGACATGACTATAAGTTGATCCGGATTGTGAGTCGTCCCTTAGACTTTGAAAAAAATAGCGCTGATGTACTTGATAAGGGTAGCTATGTTTGGGATGTAGATTATGATCATACTTTATGGGATAGACGGGTGGTGGAGAAGAAGGACCCTTTATGGGAGATATATAGCCTCAAAAGTAACTCTTGGAGGAAAATTGATGGCATTGAGATGCGTTCTAATTGGCTAGATAGCTATCCCGTGAACTTAAATGAATTTTGCCATTGGTTAAGCCTAGATAAGATTGTGTCATTTGACTTTATCAATGAGATATTCATTTCCACAACCTTACCCTCGGTTGGCTATAAAAGGCGTAGGGAAAGTGGATCATTTTGTCAGGTACCTAGATTCAGGCTGGAGAGGTACTTAGCAGGGATACATGGATCTATTGCTTGCATCTCCCATATTAAGGTGTCAAGGTTTTATGACATATGGTTTTGGGAGAACTCGGTGTTAAAGAATCGTGAATTAAACTCTTTGTTGTTGATGCACCTTGCAGAATGCATCCTTTTGGGGTAGGTATAAAGAGCTTTATATTCTTCATAAAAGGTGACGATGAGATAGCTTGGTATGATTTAAGTACTCAATGGGTTGAGGAGATCAAGGTTAAAGGAGAGTCTGCTGGGTCTGATATTATTGTTTATAAGGAAAACCTTCTTTCTTTTGAAGGAATTAATATTTAATGTATTGGAAGTTTAATTTTCATTTTCATGAGCTTATAAAAGATCATACTAGTGAAGGGGATTAAAGAATAATAGTAGTGAACGCTAATTCTTTGATTGCATAGGCCTGCCAAATATATATTATTGACGGGGATTAAAGAATAATACTAGTGAACGCTAATTGGTAATATGAAGCTGGTATTTTTCAATTCAAAAACAAAACTTAATGGAATTATTTTAAGAGCTAGTTAGGGTAGATTAAACATAAAATCAACAAGACAAATCATAATCATTGGTGTTGAAGTGATGGAATCACACATTTCTTATTTAAATAATAATTATACAAATAACATCTTATTAGAATACTCTCTGATATAATATTGACAACCTTATTAAAATGTGCAAAAAATTGTACCAAATTTAAATCCAACTTCAAATGGTTTTTCAAATCAGAATTAAAAATAACCTGCAATAAGTTGTAAGTCTTCCAAACATTTACGACCATGGGGAAATAAAATAAAACGTGCTTTGCATCTTCATAATTTTCAGTGCACACCACACATTCCATCAAATAATTTATTTCTCTATCTTTGAGTCTTGCCCATGTTGGGAGACAACCTAGGCATATTCTCCAAATAAAAATTTTCACTTTTGGAGAAACCTTTAACTTCAATATATGCACCTATTGACCAAATTGACGCAAAATGAATTATCCGCAATTTAAACGGAGCAAAAATAGTACGCACTTCTAACCGTATAATGCCAAGTTTTTTCCTTCTTTCAAATAAGGTTGTCCTCAACTTTGTTTTGAAGAAGCTAAGAGCTTATCCTCAACTACTGATGGAATTAACAACGTATTCAAAATACTCCGAGTTGCAGCATGATCAAAACATTTTTACACCAAGTGGTGATTCCACATATGATTTTTATGATGGATGAGCATTTGTATGCATGACTTCCGTTGGCAATGGTTGACCTTGACTCGATATAGAAGCTCCATCTCGGAAGCATGAATTATAATATCCTCATTTGAACCTCTTTTCCATCTTGCACCTGTTTTGAACACTCTCTTTGCGGAATAAATACTTCGGCAAACACAATTATTATTAATAAATAATAAATAAATTTCCTATATTAGGAGTAGAAGTATATACTATAAGTAACAATGAATTGGTTCACATGCTAACTTAGACCCCTTAAATATGTGGTTAGACCCCTTAAATATGTGGTTAGAGGTTCATTCCTTTTTTTTTTTGGAGAGACTTTAGAGGTTCATTCCTAATAACTCGTACTTGTAAAATAATTCCTGTTGGAAAGTGAGAACTCATCTTACGTAAATATCTTAGATTCTATTCCATATAGAGATTAGGCATTGTTAAGCGCTAGTGAAAACATATATATCATGATAAAATAAAAAGTATTCTAGAATATTCCCTAAAACAGATAAATATTCTACTTCTTTGTTCCTCGATGTAAAAAATTTGGTTACCATACTATTCAACTATTTTTTTTACAATGTCTAACAATTATTGAGTTTAGAAGGACTTGTTTTGGAAACACATTATCTGTGCCAGAAAGCCAGCCAGTGGAAGTGTAATATATACTTCATTCCGCTAAAAATGTTTAAACATACACTTCCCTCCCATCTTGTTTGAAGTGTAAAATATATTTAATTTTTAAAATAGAAGAGTGCAATTCAAGCATTTCATAAAAAAGAAAAGAGTGTGATTTATTCTATATATTATTTACTTCTCAAGGGAGAGTAGTGTTTAAATATTTAAATTTAGAAGGAAGGGAAGTGTAATTTAAACATCTTTGAAAGAGAATATAGGAGAGTGATTTACTCATTTCTTATCAATTAAGAAAACAAATATTCCACATTTAAAGAAGATAAAATATATACCAATAATTAAAAAAAATAACAATTGGAAATATATTTCATTGTTTGGCTGTTCTCAACCTAACAAGCAATCAGAGCAATCTCATTTGTTTTGCCTTGTCATTTTCTTTATCGTCCGGATAGAATTCAATTCATGGCAACAACAGATAAGAAGAAGGTTAGTACTTCTTCCCACATACCTGACGATCTTACTTTCTCAATTCTCTCCAAACTGCCTATTAATTCACTCACAAGATTCACATTTGTTCAAAAATCATGGTCTCTTTTATTCAAAAACCCTATTTTCATAGACATGTTCCAAACCAATTTCTTCTTTAAATCTAAACAATACGAGGAGGAAGACGACAACATGCATTTCCTCCTAAAGCAAAGCAAGCAAAAGACTACAAGGTCATGATCTGGTTATGATCGTGTTAGATATGACTACAAGGTGATTTGAATTGCTCAATATCTTGAAATGGTATTTGAAGGTAATTGGGTTTGGTTACCAGAAAAGGATAACCATTTATGGGAGATGGGTGAGTTGTTGGATGAAGTGTTGGATGATGATCATGAATTTTGGGAGGGGTGGGCAGTTAACATGTATGATCCTTTCTGGGAGATATATATAGTCCCAAAAGTAACTCTTGGAGGAAACTCGAATGCCTTGGTATGCCTGATCCCTGGGGTGGTGGTTTTCATCATGTGAATTTGAATGAATTTTGTCATTGGTTAATGCCACAAAGATATTCTTTTCAACAAATTTACCTTCTGAATCATACATACTACCTCCTCTTACACTACGGGAGAAAAACTTAGTGGTAAATGGGTCTGTTTCTTTGATGGTTAATGAATTCCAAAAAGCTTATTTTCACATATGAGTTTTGGTTGAACTTGGTGTCAAAGAATCGTGGACTAAATTCTTTGTTCTTGGACCCTTATATTTTAGTATTATGCGTCCTATTGGAGTAGGGAAGAAGAGGCATATATTCACCAGAAAACAAGATAATGAGCTAGCTTGGTTTGATTTTAGTACCCAAAGGATTGGGGAAGTATGTCCTAAAGGGGACTTGGTTAAACAAATTAAATTTTTAGTTGAAAATGAGTCTACGAAATTAATCTTAATCTTATCTTTCTAGGGTTCCGAAAAAATAAAATAAATTATATCAATAGTGTAATGTCAACTTTTCTTGAATTGATTGAAAGGATTGTAAAATTGAATTTGATATTGGAAGATCTTGCGAGACATTCAAGATCATGAAACCGGTGTGAGATGCATTCATGATCATTTCGTAGGTGTTATTGTTCTCTTGTACGGTATATTATTTTGTTTTTGTGTTTATAAAGTATTATATTTATTTTCAGATGTTGCCTAAAAAAATTATTTGGTAGTAAAAACAGGGAAAAAACAAAATGAAGAACTAATAAAATCACAACAATGAGCTAAAATAATTTATAATGTATTATCTATGGGGCTCTTTTCTCATATTATGTCTAAAACCCGTAAAACTCTATGAACGACCCTGCTTGGTTTGTATGCATATTATAACTTATAAGGAAATCTTCATTCCTTTTGGTGTAATGAATAATTAATTGCTTTTTGATGAGTGTTTTTTATATAATATTTGAGTTTATTTTATTTAGATTTTATATGTTTTTTTTAGAGCTATTTTACTTCAATTTTATTCCAGGAACAAGTATTTCAAATATTGTGTCTTGGAGCAAAAAAAGGAGATTTGGAGCTGATTCGTGCCAAAAATATGAAGATTCTGCACAAATTTATCTGGCACGGCCGTGCCTTCAAGAATTCAAAGGCCAACACCAAACAAAAGACCTGGCACGACCCGTGCCTCCAGTGGCACGGCCGTGCCACCCTTCCCAATAGCCTTTTGCTGCTTTTTCTTTTTGTACAAGCTACCTATTTGGTTTATTTCTGTCCTAAAGCCCGTGGTTTCTTATGGAACATTCTATTGATGTATTTCTTAGGGCTTAAGTTATTGTAGACTATAAATTGAGTAGCTAGAAATCATAATCTTTCATCTTTTGTTCTTGAAAATAATAAGTGACAATTGTTTCTTTTAATAAAAGTTCTTCTTTATTTTCTTATTATTTATTTTTATGTTCTTCTTCTTCTTCTCTATATCTACGATGAAGATGAACATGAGTGAGTAGACTCTTCTTGTCTTGGGATTGTTGGATGAGTCTAATGACCTAATCCTAATCAAACCAACCTCGAACCCTAATTTTATGTAAATCTATTTTCTAATCTATTTCACCGTTCTTATAATCAATAACAAATATTAATCGATGGATTGAAAGATGAAGTTTAATAGTTGTTATTGATTCATCACAAATATTAAGCGATGAATCGAAAGATGAAGTTTTAACATTGGAACAAGTGAATTTAGACAAGAATTGCGAAACATGAAAATAGTCTAGCAAACCTTGAGACAATAAAGTTTCGAGCTTCAAAGATTTCAACAGCAATCAACCATGAAAATAGGCGTGGTTGCTAGAGAAACACACTCGCTGAGACCGAAAGGAGATGTGATAGGCTAGAGAGAAATTTGTCTTTAGAAAATAGGTCCAACATAAAGTTCTAGGTTTAGGTTTGGTTTGTAAAGGGTTTGTCACCATGACGAACCAATAATCATCCCAAGACGCTTTTTATTATTATTTCTAAACCGTTAAAAATCTCAACTTTTCAACTGAACTTTCTTCTAATCATTCATAGAAGTTAATTGAATTAAACAACTCCCGGCCAGAACGATACTCTTATTACTACACTGGTAAAACCGTGCACTTGCGGATTTATCTCATCACTTTTCGTGTCAAATTTCTATATTTTCAGCCTACAATTTTAAGGACCTTGTTATTAGGTTTCGGATTTTATACCCGTAATTGTAACGAAGTTATTTATATATGAATTGGCTAGTCAATTATTTTAATATGCGTCATTCTCTTTTTATTTGCAAGGAAACGGCTCCAAATAGCTTATTAAATTTTAAGTACTTACGACATAAGTTGTAATATGAAATTCACTTATAGTTATTGAATATATTGAATTATTTACCTAAATAACCCTACCTATACTTGATATTGGCAAGTTGAGCTTCAAATTTTACCATAGAGATTATCCCATAGGCAAGTTGCTTTTGGGACATTGGTACTTAAGATATTTATGGAGAAGATCATGCTTATTCTTATTGCAAGTATGGTTACCCCATAGGCTTATTCATATATGCTTTTCAGTTGCTGACTTATATGTCATATTTCTTTGGTCTCTAAAATGAGTATATTGTTCCTAAAACCTTCTCTAGTCAATAGGAAAATACAGTAATCCATATTATTTAGCATTTGAGACATGGAACACTAATTCTATCTTTTGTTCAGAATTCCTAGAATCTTGAGTTTTATCTTAGTTAGGGAATATCAAAGAAGAAAGATATCATGTAACAAATTGGGAGGAAATGCTATAAGAGTTACATCCCTGGAACTGTAGACGACGACGTGGAGAGAAGAAGCTAAGGAAGCAGACAGCGGCGCCGTAAAGGTGTGGTGGAGGAAAAGAGAGCAGACGGCATTGAAAACAGGATTAAAGATAAGTGAGTTAGGTTTTATAGTTTCTAAATTGAAAATCGCTTCCGAAACCTAGTTCTCTTTTTTCATTTTTAGTTTTTATTTTCTGTGATGGGCAGTGTCCGGTTCACAGTTGAGCAGTGTCGTGTCTGTGTCCAACCTGATAGTCTTTTTTTTTTGTTGGATACAGCTGAATCTGCATCGTACACGTTTCCGTTTTAGAACTGTGCCGGACACGGTGGTACGTCGGAATTTCGCTGCGTACTGTACGTCAGAAGTTTTCTTAGATGTGATCATAAATTCTGTCCATAACAGGAAAGAGTGTATCACTGTTTTGATATCTATGACCATTGCCTGGCATATTTCTTGGCTTGATTTAACATTGACAAAATATTAATTTATTATAATATATGATGCTTTCTATGCCGTTTATCATTTATATTAAATTCAATGCGAGTAACTAAAATTACATCAGGTGTCTTGAATTTGTATTATTTTGAAGCATGTAATAAGAAGTTGTATGCTATGGTTATCTGCTAGATTTCTGTATAGTATAACCGGGACTGATTTAGATTCCTACAATGAGTTGAGATGGTTGTTTCGCTTATCAGATGGTTGGAAATATTCTAGTTTACTTGTGAATATATATTTTTTTAATTATAGTGTTTTGATGAACTTCAAAAGTATATGTTTTAAATAAAACATTTTGAGGTCATGTTCCTCTGTACTAATTGCAAAGTTCATGATTTACTTGGTCTGCATACATTTATAATATTTCCTACAAATAGAAGGAGTATCAAATTGTCCCATTTTGAAACAATTTTAATTATTTGATATGTTCAAGCCTTATAAAGTCATTGAGTGTCGATAAACGAATGAAACAGAGAAAATTTTAACTATTTTACTGACTAAATTTAATTAAACAGAGAAAAACGAATGAAACTAGAGACCTAGCTCCATTATTTGCTAATTACCATGTACACTAAAGATATTATTTGAAAATAGTTTTAGTACCATCACGTATCCAAAGGCCTATTTAAGATTAGTAGCTGATATGCACTTTTTATATACCTCTATTTCTGCTAATTTTAGAAAAGTCCCTCTATTTGTACGTGCTCTTAACTGGTTTGTAGTTTTAAGCTGTGTAGATGCAGTTTATTAGCATATTATTTCTCATTGAACAGAACTTGGTACAACAGACTTACATATTGTGTTCTTGGTAGATGTTAGTCCAACCAGACAAGAGTATTAGATATATAACAAATGATTTATACAGAACCATATTGTTCTGGATTAAATAAACTTTAAGTGTTTAAATAGTTTTGACAATGACCAAAATGTTCTGGATGAATTAAAACTTAACTGTTTTAATTTTTTTTTAGAAAGGACAAAAGTGTTTTGGAGAATGATTATAGAAACGTAAGGAGAAAAATGTAGTTGTTTTATCTTGGACCAAAATATTCTGGAAGCAGTTGTATAATTAATATTGAATGAAATAATAAAGCAATATTAATGATTAAGTTAGGACCAGATAACTCTTGATTAATTTGACTGTCATTAATTAGGACCAGAATATTCTGGAGAGATTAATAAATATTAGGCTTAATTACTGATGTAGTCCCTTAAGTTATTTGTTGGTTACATTTTGGTCCCATAAGTTATTAACGTTACAATTTGGTCCCTTTAAGTCATCTTCCGTCAACCAAATAAATCCCCACCGTCAAAACCGTTAACCCAATGTCTAAGGTGGATACACATTGCAAGTTGTCGCGTCACCGTTCACATTTGCCTATTTAACTTTTTGGCAAAAGACTGACGGTGGGGATTTATTTGGCTAACATATACTAACTTAAGGGACCTTTGTAACGTTAATAACTTATGGGACCAAAATGTAACCAACAAATAACTTAAGGGATCAAATCATTAATTAAGCCTAAATATTAATATGATTGTGATAGTGTGTGTAGTGTAACTTAGATAAAGAGAGAAAGGGAAGAAGAATAACACAGGAGATTTATCCTGATTCACCAAACCCGACTACTTTCGGTCTCAACATCTCGTGTGAGATTATCCACTATAGTATCCTGCTAACGGAAACTTCTAACTAGTACTATAAGTTTTTGATCACACCGGATCAGTCTATTACACCCTGTATTATCAACCTCAACAGACTTCTACAATTCTTTGCTTTCCCACAAGAAAATTTGTTACATTTCTTTCTCAAACTATCCTTACAAATAGACATGAGAATACAATACACTTTGTATGATAAGATGGGTTTGTGATCAAATTTACACTCAACTCATGTTTGAGGGTATGATGATATGAACACATTCAAAATATGTGACCCACAATCTGTTATGAGTTGAAGTGTGTTATAGATGAAGATATTATGATATTTTCATTTAAAAGTGGATTATGGTTAAAATCAATCTCTTAGTCTTAAAGGCTTCTCAACTCATGTGTAGAGATTATGATAAACAAACTCTTGATATTTATCAAAGATATAGTAAGAGAGTTGGAGTTTGTTTGTTTGTGAAGGTTTTTTTTGAAAGTAGTGATGATTTCACTTGAGAGATGATTTTTTTGTTGTAAAAACTCTTGATATTTCCATTCAAGTGATCGTCTATTTATAGAAGATGTGAAACTTGGTTACAACTTCATAAAATAGCTGTTGGGACACGTTTTTCTCTATAACATGTAATTCCTTTAGTTGCTTGGAGAGAAAATATGAAATTTTGCACTTGCAGAAATTTCTCCAGAAGGTTCTGGAATTTCCATCTAGCACAAAGAGGAAGTTCATGCGTGAATGCAAGTTGAAGAAATGCAACCAAGTATTGAGAAATGACATGATGATGTCATACCATGATCTCATGCTTATGTCATGTTTAAATTCCTATGTGCTCTAATCCTTTGATGAGATATTTATCTTTTCATGGGCTTTCCTTCAAATGGGTCAAAATTAATTAAGGCCCAGGACAAATTGGTGTATTGAATTTATGTCATGCTTTCCATTTTGATGACTTGTCTTTTGATGTAAATAATTTATTTGCTTTGTGAAACCATAATGTTCTCGTAACAGTCACATAACCGTTCTCCCTGTAGAACGTTCTCCAGTAGAACGTTCTCACTAAAATATTCTCATAAAACACACTAGTGAATAACAAAATAATAATTGTATTATTTTTGTTATCTTTTAATACATCAAACGAGGATGTTTTCTTCACAAAGTCAAAATGTCTTTCATTGATTTCTATTCTCCAATATCATATCTTGAATAGTGATGGGAGATTTTTGGATCATTCTAAGTCTTTTATGATAGAATTTTGATGCATATGATCATAAACTTTCTTCTTTGATAATTCTCTAATCAACGTCATTAATGATGACTTAATGAATAATTCTTTTATGGATTGGTTTCTCTTCCAAGTTGATTCTAATCATTTTGATGAAATGACGAGAATAATTTCGAGTGTAATAGGCATCCTTATCATGAGAACATTCTTTTATCAAAGTCGATAATCTTCTCTTTTATATGAGATGACAATACCTTCTCGGTTAATGAACCTTGAATCATATTTAACCCCCTAGCATTTGGGTGAGTTTTAGTTTAAACCTCCTGAAAAAAAATAAGTTGTAGAATCCTCGTTGTTATTTGAAGATTCTTTCATTTTAGACCTTCGTACATGTGCAAATTTGATGAAACGTCGCGATGACCTGTCTTTTTTAATTCTTTTTTATTTAATTTTATTCCAGCTGGCTTTTTTTATTTATGACTTAATTTCAATAATTAAAAATATTAAACAATTAAGTTAAACCACTAACTGAAACTATAAAAAAAACCTCTTTTAGGACCATCTTTACGGAACAAAGAAGGAGAAAAGATGAATTGAACTAGAACTGATACAAAAAAATTTCTTGTTTGCTTTCCTCTACAAAAAAATCCTTTCCTAAAAAAAGAAAGTCCTTTCCTCTAACACAATTTTCTTTTCTCTCTTTAATGAACCTTGACAATACTTTTTTAATTGGGACAATACACTTTCTCTCTCTCTCTATGTGTGTGTCTATATATATATATATATATATATATATATAATTGGGAAACAACGACATCTCAACTAGGTTGACATCGTGCAGAACTTCCATCTTATAAAAAAAAAAAAAAAAAACAAAGTCAAACAGTAATTAATAATCAAGAAAAACAATATTCCCAAAAATTTTAAAAAATAAATGAAAAGATACTATGAATTTATAAAGATAAAATCAAATATTTTTACAATATCTTGTCAAATAAGTAAAATAATAAGTAAGAATATAATTGTACCAAAAAAAAAATCTAAAAATATAATTGTATCAAAGAAAATTAAGAAATAAAATTAGGATTAGGAGGATAAATTTAATTTATATGAACTTTTAGTGTGATATAATAATATGATTAGATCAAATACACATGTTAAACAGTTTTACATTATCACCGTTGAACAATTAATCCTAGAAAATATAGGATATATTAATAAATAGAAAATTCATTTAGATTTTAAGATTTATACACATGTAACGATTTCTTTACTTAGTTGATAAGAAATGTTTTTTTTTCTTTGTCAAAAAAATATTTCTAATCAACTATCAAAGCATGATGCATAAAATGCCAAGTGTCTTGAATTTACAACAAACACAATAAACTTCTAGTTCTGTAGGATTTCCAATAAACACTTCTAGTGTGATTCGAAATGACATAATAATATGATTAGATCAAATACATGTGTCAAACAGTCTTACATTATCACCGTAGAACAATTGATCCTAGAAAAGAAATGATATATTAAGAAATATAAAATTCATTTAGATTTTAACATTTCTTATCAACTAAGTAAAGAAATATTTTTTGGTTTATAAATGATTTGCAATTTATCCAATTTCTTATCAACTAAGTAAAGAAATCTTTTTTGGTTTATAAATGATTTGCAATTTATTCAATTTCTTATCAACTAAGTAATGAAATCTTTTCTGTTTTATAAATGATTTGCAATAGCAATTTATTTAATTTCTTATCAACTAAATAAACTAAGCATAGAAACCTTTCTATTCCTCGTCATAGAGAGATTTTAATTCATGGCTGTTGCAACACATAAGCTGGCAAGTACCACTTACATTCCTAACGACCTTGCTTTCTCTATTCTTTCCAAATTGCCGCTTAAGTCCCTCAAACGATTCACATGTGTTAAAAAATCATTTTCCCTTTTATTTCAAAGCTCTGATTTTATGAACATGTTCCGCACCAATTTCTTATCCAAACACAACGAGTACAGTGAAAACACACGTCTCATCATAAAGGAAAAAACACAAATGATACCCTTTCCATACACCTTCTTCACATTTTCTGGTGAGGAGTTGGAGAATGGGGAGAGATTAGATTGTCCACCTCCATTTCATGAAGATGACTTAGGTATTGAGATTTTGGGTTTTGCAAGTGTTAATGGAACTCTTTGTCTCTACCAAGGCATTTACCATGACACAAAAATTGTGTTGTGGAATCCTGCTACCACAGAATTTAAGATTGTTCCTCCTAGCTTTCAACCGTACGACAACATTGAGGTTAAGACACCTCCTCTGGCATTTGGTTATGATCATGTTAGATGTGACTATAAGTTGATCCGGATTGCGCATTATCCCTTAGACTTTGAAGATAATTGGGTTGATGTACCTGATAAGGATAGTTATTTTTGGGATGTGGATTATGATCATACTTTCTGGGATAGACGAGTGGTGGAGATGAACGACCCTTTCTGGGAGATATATAGCCTCAAAAGTAAGTCTTGGAGGAAAATTGATGGCATTGAGATGCATTTGAATTGGCTAGATAGCTATCCGGTGAACTTGAATGAATATTGTCATGTGTTAGGCCTAGATAATATTGTGTCATTTGACTTTATCAATGAGATATTATTTACCACAACCTTACCCTCACTTGGCTATAAAAGACATAGGAATAGGGAATCATTTTTTCGGTTACCTAGATTCAGGCTGGAGAGGTACTTAGCAGGAATACATGGGTCTATTGCTTGCATCTCCAATATTGCGGTGTCAAATTTTTATGACATATGGATTTTGGGTGAACTCGGTGTTAAAGATTCGTGGATTAAACTCTTTGTTGTTGATGCACCTTGCAGAATGCATCCTTTTGGGTTAGGCATAAAGAGCTTTATATTCTTCATGAAAGGTGATGATGAGATAGCTTGGTATGATTTAAGTACCCAAAGGATCGAGGAGATCAAGGTTAAAGGAGAGTCTGCTGGGTTGAAAATTATAGTTTATAAGGAAAACCTTCTTTCTTTTGAAGGAATTAATATTTAATGTATTGGTAGTTTAATTTTCATTTGCTTACTTGGAATAAAATTGCAATTATGCATGTTTTGAATGAAATATCAAACTAAATCAATAACTATCAAAGCATGATGTGCCATGTGTCTCAAATTTACAACAAACACAATAAACTTTTTGTTCCGTAGGATTTCCCATAATTGTTCTCTCTTTTACATTATCATAATTTGTGACAACATACAAACCTTTTTTCAACACCTTTATGCAAGTGTCTTGATATTCCTCGTATTACTCTTGAAATTCCTCAAATATTTATGGGATGTAAACATTTTCGGCTTAGACAAGCATACGAGCCTTCTTCATTTTCAATGTAGGTAGATTATGTCTTGACTCATATTCAACTTTATACTCATTGTATCGTTTACCATCGACAACCCTATTAAAGTGTGCAAAAAATTGTACCAAATTTAAATCCAACTTCATATGGTTTTTCAAATCAGAAGTAAGAATAACTTGCCATAACTAAGAATCAAATAGTTTCAACAGTATAACTTTGTCGCATCTCCTTCTCTACCACCTGCCATAAGTTGTAAGTCTTCCAAACACTTACGACCATGGGGCAATAAAATAAAATGTGCTTTGCATCTTCATAATTTTCAGTGCACACCGCACACTCCGTCGGACAATTTATTTCTCTATCTTTGAGTCTTGCCCGTGTTGGGAGACAACTTTGGCATATTTGCCAAATCAAATTTTTTACTCTCGGAGAAACCTTTAAGAACTTCAATATACACACCAATTGAGCAGGTTGATGCAAAATGAATTATCCGCAAATTCTTTCAAGCACAAATAGTATGCACTTCTAATCGTATAATGCTGAGTTTTTTCCTTCTTTCAAATAAGGTTGTCCTCGACTTTGTTTTGAAGAAGCTAAGAGCTTGTCCTCAACTACTGATTGAATTAACGGCGTATTCAAAATACTCCAAGTTGTAGCATGATCAAAACATTTTTCCCCAAGTGGTGATTCCGCATATGATTTTTATGATTGATGAGCATTTGTATGCATGACTTTCGTTGTCAATGGTTGACCTTGACTCAATATAGAAGTTCCATCTAGGAGGTATGGAGAGCATTAAAAATGAGAATATCCTCAGTTGAACCTCCTTTCCATCTTGCACCTGTTTTGACCACTCTCTTTGCGGAATAAATATTTTGGCAAAGACAATTATTATTAATAAATAATAAATACATTTCCTATATTATGAGAGTAGAAGTATATACTAGTATAAGTAACACTGAATTGGTTCACATGCTAACTTAGACCCCTTAAAGATGTGGTTAGAGGTTCATTCCTAATAACTTGTACGTGTAAAATAATTCCAGTTGAAAAGTGAGAACTCGCATCTCAGTTTCCATATAGAGATTAGGCACTATTAAGTGCTAGTGAAAACATATATATCATGATAACAAAAAAGTATACTAGTATATTCCCTAAAACAGAAAAATATTCTACCTCTTTGTTCCACAATGTCAAAAATTTGGTTACCATACCATTCAACTATTTTCTTTACGATGTCTAACAGTTTTGGGACCAGATTACCTGTACCATAATATTCTATTTTGATATCTATGACCATTGGTTAACATATGTTTTGGTTTGTTTTAACATTGACAAATATTACTTTATTTTAATATATAATGCTTTCTATGCTATTTATCATTTATATTAAATTCAATGTGAGTAACTAAAATTATATGACGTGTCTTGAATTTGTATGATTTTGAAGCATAATAGAAATGAGTTAAGATTGTTGGAAATATTCTAGTTTACTTATGAACATATTTTTTAAGTATAGTGTTTTGATGAACCTCAAAAGTATATGTTTTAAATGTAACAGTTTGCGGTCATGTTGCTCTGCATCAATTGCAAATAGAAGGAGTAAGGGAATCTCTTTGTCTAATTCAAGTTGCAACAAAAAATTGGAGCAAATGCCATAGTTACTTATGTGCACCCTCTCCAAGACTGATAATCTTGAGTTCAAACCACTTCCCACATGACTCTATATACAAAATTCTAAAACAGCAAAAAAATCATGAACACATTGAAAGATCATATGATAATTGGAACAGACAAAAAATCATGAACACTAAAAAATATGACATAAGTTTATTTCTCAATAAAATATGACATTCATGTCCCTAACAAAATCTCTTGGTTGAAAGCTTTGAGATCAGACTACAAAAACAATTAATTATTCATTCCTTCAATCGAAAGAAAGTTTTCCTTATAAATTACAAACTGATGAACATCCATTACAGAAACCTCAATTTCTTCAAACCTTTGGGTACTTAAATTAAATCGAGCTAGCTCACCATCTTCTTTTACAAAGAATATGTCATTCTTCTTCGCTGCTCCAATAGGACACCCAACGAAAGTTAAGGGTCCAACAATGAAGAGTTTAGTCCAAGATTCCTGAACACCGAGTTCACCCAAAATCCATATGTGAAAAGAGTTCATATTATCATAACTGCACATGGAAGCAACATAGTCATTTAATATCAACAGGGTCCATTCATACATCAGAGGTGAATCTGAGGGTAAGACGGTTGCAAAGAATTTCTCCGTGCTAAAGTCAAACGACAACATTTTACCTGCGAACCCCAACCAATGGAACAATTCATTAAAGTTCACCTGAGAACTACATGGCCAAGGTAAAGGCATATCATCCCCATCGAGTTTCCTCCATGAATCACTTCTGAGGCTATATATCTCCCAGAAAGGGTCACCCATCTTACAGTCATCCATTAAAACACCCCACTTCCGAAAAGGCCTATTCTTCTCAGGCCCATAAACACAATTACCTTTAAAGTCTATGGGATATCGGGCATTCCGAATCACCTTATAGTCATCTCTAACACTATCATAACCAAATGCAATGGGACAAAAATTAAACTCAATGTTGTAGCTGGGTTGAAGGCTAGGATGAATGATTTTGAATTCCCCGGTAGCAGGGTTCCACAATACGGTTTTTATGCCATTGCCTATTTCTTGGTAGATACAAAGAACGCCTTTAACACTAGTACAACCCAAAATTTGAATAAATGAGTCATCTTGCTGAAATGGAGGCGGCCAATCTAATTTCACCCTATCCTCAAACTTCTCGCCTGAAAATATGGATAACATGTCGTGATATTCAAAGGTGGTTGTCCTTTCTTTGAAGAGGAGACATGTGTTGATGTCGTCCTCATCATGTTTGGATATGAAAAAATAATTTCGGAACATGTTCATGAATATAGGGTTTTGGAATAAAAGAAACCATGATTTTTTAACACAGGTGAATCGTTTGATAGATTTAAGTGGCAATTTGGAGAGAATAGAGAAAGCAATATCGTCGTGTATGTGAGAATTACTAACCTTCTTATTTGTTGATGCAGCCATGATTTAAAACCTCTATGGACGATAACGAAACAGACTGAAATGTGGACAAAAACAGTGTGAGAGGAAAGGCATCGCAAAAGTTGCAAACCATGACGTATATTTATAATCTTTTTTCGTTTGAGGAATATATTTTTTCTTATTTAAATGTAGAATTTTTGTTTGCTTAATCGATAAGAAATTATTCAATTATTAATTAAGGTAAGAAAGAAGGTCAAAAATTCAATTCAAAGTCGTCCAATTGCCACGTAAGCATGTTCTGTAACCACACTTTTTTTCTTACATTAACCGGTTTAATTAGTATACTCTGTTAGTGTACAATTATTGTCGCAAATCAAGATAGATTTTAGAAACAGGTTATTGAAGTCTTGGCGGAGATTGGAGACACGGTTATGACCCTGTCATCTTACCCTTTTCATGTAACAGTATTGTAAGTATGAAGCATCAAAATGCATAAGGTGTGGAGAATCATCCTTATTGTTGTTTCATGTCTCACTTGCAGCTTCATAAGTGTGTTTTTGGAAAATTCAACAAATTAAATAGAAGCCACAAATTATCGGTTCATAACGCTATGATCACTTCCCACCCGGAAATGAGAGCATATGGTTGAACATGTATCCAAACATATCACATGAAAGTTGAAGAGAGAAATGTGTTCATTTCACAAAGTTTCTCTACAAAATTATCTCTGTTTCTTTTATGAGAAAGAAATTTGTATAGCTTATGACTTTTCGACAATCTCTGTTTCATCTCTGTCATTCCTATAAATAATTGATATTTGTCATGGTTGAATTTTGGCAATAAATATAGTATTTACCCCCTTGTGCTCTTGATTGACTGAACTTTTTCTCTTCACAAATTGCTAAAGCTAAAGCTAACAAACTGCAGGGAACATAAAATCTTACAACTTTTATTTATTTTTTGACACATCATCACCAAAAACACCGATGTTAGTAGATAAAAAACAAGTCCTAAGATCGGCATTGATGTTAATTTTTCTTGCAATATTCAATGCTTGCACAATAATCACTAGATTTACAACAATTGGCATGCTAATCACCGTTCTTTTTTTCAAGAGGCTATAAAGGTGTTGTTGATTGTTTCCTCTTTCTATCAAAAATAAAATTTATTGTGAATTTAATTGGCAATCAACTTAACAAAGATTGTTTGAACCACATGGACTGGTAGGCGAGTTCAGCACTCCCTTCGCGGAGGAATTGCAATTCTAATGGCGGTATACCAATGGATATTACTCGCAGTCATTTTCTCTTTTGGGCTAATTGTCACTGCAGTTAAAAGCAGAAAAGCAATATCATGGTGATATGGAACAAGTAAATGATTCAAAAAATCTAATACCACATTCGATCTTAAGAAAATGTTTTTTTTTTGTGTCGTTTACACTTGATTTACCTTATCACTCCAATCACCATTCCAATATAGTTATCATCAAAACCTTTTTCAATAAAACTATAATGTTGTTCGGGCCAAATTCATGTATGGTTCTAGTATAGTTATCCATGCTTGAATAGAATGATTAGAGCAACCACTATACCTGGAAAAATCCATTTATAAATGCCAATAACAAACATATGAAACTAAAATAAGTGTATATTTTACTGACTAAATTCAATTAAAAAGTGAAAAATCCAATGAAACTAGAAACCTGGCTCCATCATTTTCTCGTGGAAGTCACGCAAACGGACTTCGTTGAAGGAACCTCATATCAACTTTTACCATCTGTCTACTTTCGTTAATCAATTGAAATTGGTTCTTGAGCATATTGACTTTTATTGAAGAATCTACGTATAAACTTTTGCAATATTCAAGATTTGTCACTCTTATTGACATATATTCTCAATTTTTCAGAAAAATTATCAAGAATGATAGTTACGCAATTTCCATCTTCACATATACCGAATAACTTACACTGTTTAAAAATGAAATTGGACAGGGACCTTATTAAAATTTAAGTGCGTTTCCAAGATTAGTGACTTCAGTGACATGGATGATTTCACATGTCTGTGTAATCCTCATTAACCTACTTCTACCAGATTTATAGCAATTAAGCAATGAGTCGCAAAATCTCATAATATTGGTCAACTGAAACATGAGAATATGAACCAAACATGAGACGATTTATAACAATTCAGCAATAGAATTTTGAAAGGCAGGGCTACAATCAACCACTTATGAATCCTTAAGTTAGAATGAATTCCGAACAATTGACAACAAATTGTTTCATATACTTGTTTACCTTGGTTTTTGGTAAACAACCGCTGGTTTAAAAATAGTTACTTGCAAGATCAACCAATAAATCTTTGGGACATATTGTGTTTGTTATTTTTTAGAAAATGATGAATGTTCTTGATGTTGTTATGCAGAATATGAATATAACTGTCAAATCCAGCAAGGGTTGAACCCATCGAAGCTATCTTCAAAGGAATAAAGTAAATTGCTCGAACAAAACAAGTAAATTGCAATGAAATTTAAAGAAACAAACGTAAATTGCATTGATTGAATGTAAATTGATACACAGAATTCAGAACTCAAGCTTGCATTTACTATTTATAGATATAAAAATAGCTAAAATCAGAAGTGCATATCCCAGGTAAACATGTACCTATACAATGAGGATACATAGATTACATAAAGAAGGCCAAGTTTTTAGAAGGAGAAGCTTCATAAATGTAGGAAAACTTCTTGGAAATCCATACTCTTTTCATATCAGCTAAAGTTTTTGACTCAATCTGTCATTAACCAAAATTGAACAACAAAAATTGATTGCTAATAAACGAATAACAGGAAACAAGTAGGAGTGATTGAAAAATGGTTTTGAATCAAACCAAACCATGGTAACAAGAGTAGTGGTTTTCTAAAACCAGTAATTTACTAACAAGTATCTGTTTTATTACAACCTCGGAATTTTGAGAGAGAACAAGGGCCCAGTTGGCCCTGGAAGGCATTATGAGAATGGTAATCAAGTGATGAATTTCATAGTCCTTCCGATGATAAATTTAACATCAAACAGTTCCAAAACAATTCTAAAGCTATATTGGTTTTAAACTAAAAACAATGAAGAATACCTGAGTGAATTGAGCTATAAGGTCATCAATACCTTGTTGAAATTATCCATATTCATGGCGAAGAAAGAACCCTAATTTGCAGCAGAGAAGTCTATAGCAGCAAGTTGTGAAAAAGGTCAAAACAAAGTATATAGATAAACCTTGAAAAGCAAGAAGAACATGTTCATTCATTGAATCAAACAGTTATGTGCAACCAAAGAAGAAGAAGAAGAAGAAGAAGAAGAAGGTGAAATTACCATTTAGCAGAGAGAATTGAGAGTAAAAAACAGCGAGAAGAGAAGACAGTGTGTCACCATCACCGCGTGAGCACTTCTGGCCGCTGCATGAAGAGGTAGCGCCATCGCCATCGCCATAGCAGATAGAGTATAGAGTAATTTTCAAGGGTGGGATTTCAGTGATAAATGAGGAGCAATCAGTGACTTTTGAAGAACAAGATTTTATTTTATGTTTTAATTTTAACTATTGTACATGAGATAGCCAGTCATAATGTGCCACACGGCACATCCTTATTATTATTTTTAAAACAAAAAACCTATGTAAATCCAAAAAAGCTGAAAAAAAGAAAAACAAAACGCAAACGCCTTGCCCTCACTGAAATATCATCTCCCCTTGCCCATGGCGGCTTGAATCCGACAAGCTGTCGTTGAATATGACCACCGTTATCGAATCCGAAAACTGTCGAATCTGAAACCGCCGCCCAATCCGAACAAGACTCACAGCTAGATATTCGTTCCATATTTCTCTTTTCCTTTCTTATCGACAATGTTTCCTTTTTTTCTGTAAAATCTCTCCTTTCTACCTTCTCGTCTTTCTCGCAAGGTTTTTACCAGGTTTAAAGTTCGTGGGTTCTCATCATCATCATTATCATCTTCTTCTCCTCCCGAGGTATCAGTATGGTGGCACCTTGACAGCTGTCCCGTGCCTTCTGAGTTTAGCTTTTCCAAGGTAGCACCTTCAATTACGGCAGCCATTAGAGCCAACGGGATTATGGGTGCAATTCATATTCGCGCTTATGGTAATTTTAATTCTTAAGTCGACAAAGAGGCTCTTAATTCAACCAACATTACTCTACACTCCTTTACCGACGAATACTCTTACATTGATACAGATACAAAGAACAAAAGCTATATGCATTTTCAAATCCTCCACCACTTCACCTCTTTTTGATATTTGGTAATGAAGAATTCTCTAGCAGTGACATATTGCACCGGTTAAGAATGTGCAACTACAATGTCTTGCTTGCATGTTCCGGAAGGGCTCATGTTGTTGTTCTCTGCCATGCAGCAACTATAATGTGGGAGTGGTCTTCCATGCTCAAGGGGGATGACCTTAGAGGAAAACATTTCAACTATCCTCCTGATGGTCCCACTAATTCATTGTGTGAAAGCTCAAATGTACCTCTTGAAAACTCCTTCTCAGTTGTTGAGTTGCACACATCCTCAAAATAGTTGGAGGAGATATACAAACCTACCTTCGACATAAAGGTAAGTCAAGCTTCAATGTCATTTTCTAGGCAGGTTCTGAAAATATTGTGTTCGCATCCAAATGGGATCTCGATAGGAGATCTTCGTGCAGAGTTGACAAAGTGTGATATGCCTTTGGTTAAAGGCTTCTATGGAAATAAAATGTTTTCCAACTTTCTAATATCTATATCATATGTACAACTCCAGTATTTCGGAGGATATAATTATTGGGTGCGTTTGGTCCCATCAACGACATCTGCTGTTAAGAATAACCAGAAGGATGGTGCCGCAACTCAAAAGCTGCACAATGACGATAAAAATATGGATAGAAGTGCAGATGGGGTTCCCAATATATCCTCATCGTGTGTTACGTGAGGGCGATGATTTAAAATCATTCCAATTTATCCCTTCACAAGGAAAACCTCTCAGGGAATACGTTGATGGTAAATCTCTGGAGGTGACAATTGCCGCAGATTCAACTTCTTCCAAATGACAACATTTCCATAAAATGTGACAATGACGTTGTTAAGTCTGATGATGGAAATCCTGAATTTCTTGAAAAAATAAACCCTTCACAGAATCCCTCTACTTCTAATGATTGCACCATATTGAAAAATAAACATGAGATTCCAACTAGAAACACTGTTAGAAAAAGCAAAATTAGAGAGGGAAATTAATGACGGAAAAAATAAAATTCCTTATAAATTTCTTGGTCGCAAAATTTAGTGACGGAATTAGAGAGGGATTTCACGTTTTCCCTCTCTAAAATCCCCTCACTAATAATTGTTTTTTTAGTAGTGAAAGGAGGTTGATGAAGTTTGTCGTAGCCCATTTACTTCAACTTTCTGTAGTTGGATCAGTAGTTGGTGGACATTTTGGAAAAGCAATGCTAAGTCCGAAATAGAACCCAAGTCATCAGAACTGCAACAGGATGTTAGTCATCCTTTACAACCTCATTGGGATAACTTTAACTTTAGGATTGCAGTATGGTGGGACTTTGACAGCTGTGGCGTCCCCTCCGACATTAGCTTTTTGAATGTAGCACCTTCAATTATGGGAGTTCTTAGAGCCAACGGGATTAAGGGCCCAATTCATATTGACGCTTATGGCGATGTTTCTCAACTTTCACAGATCAAACAAGAAGCACTTTTCCTATCCAGCATTGATCTCCACCACATTCCAGGTTTTTTTTATTCTTACCTTATAACTAAAACTATTACCATCTTCATTTTCAGTTCTGTTGTTTTTCTTTCTTTATTAGAAATTAAAGGGTGTATTGGTTTATGGATTTTATAGAACTGTTTTATTAGGAAAAAAGTCCAATAGATATTAAAAGACTTTGGAAGAATTTCCCGAGTTTTAAGACTCGGCCGAGCTTTCAAAACATTTTTGTTTCGATTTTAAAGGATTTGTATCATAAGTATTTATATGATTTAAAAGGATTTTTGCCTTATGAGATTTGACAAGACTTTGATGATTGCTAGCATACATTCAAAATTTAAGAGAATCAAAGACAAAAATAACAAAAAACGATAATGTTGAGATAAAGAAAAGTAAAATTAGTACAATTATTATTTATTACACTGCAACTTCATAGTCTCAAAAGCAAGCGTAAAAAGATTATTATGGCATAAACCAATTACATCAAAAGAAACTTCATAAAAAATATTAAGAGAAAACTTATTAAGAATATTATTATTGCAATAGAATTTTACTTTTTTTTTTTATGTGATCTCCTTATACTTTTTGTATCATTGATCAACATCTCCATATGATTACAATACCAAGGGTAAAAAAAAATGAGAGCACCTAACATAGTTTGCTGATAGCGAGATTAAGAAATTGAGAGCAGAATCAAGAGCAGTAAAAGAGCAGTTACTGGTCACATTATTTGCAATACATAGGATAGGAGTTGTAATGATGGATAAACTTTACGTAGAAAAAGGAAAAGAGAGATAGAAATACTCACTTGAAGAGGTCTACAAGCAGGGAATGATAGAGTTAAAAAGTCCCATGAGTTTAAGTGGGATTGTTTGATGGGTGTAGTGTTTATAGATTGTACTTGTTGAATAAGAGAGAAAGGAGAGACATTTGCTAAAAACTGTATGAATAACACTACGGAAGGTCTACTTTTTTTTTGATCAAGCAGAAAATGCATATAACTACAGGATAGGCCTGCACCAAAAATCAACAAAAGTCTTTACATGTGTAATCTGAAAAAATTAAGACCTATAATGTCCCTATGTAGAAAGGGGAGAACAAAAGGGAGGGGGGGTCCATCCCAGTATTAAGAAGAGAATGGTGCTAGCCCTTGACCATTTTTCGCCAAAGCATCCGCAACCATGTTTCCTTCTCTCAACACATGGGTACAGACACAATTTATAGAACACTATCAATCCATATGTTTCCAGGGGACATTGGCTTCTAACTTGAACCACCAAGAGGGAATCACTATCAATCCATATGCGCTGCCAGTTCATCTCCACAGCTTTTTCAATAGCATACATAAATGCGCAGACTTCAGCTTCAAGAGCAGAAGCATACTCAATATGTTGACAAAATGCACCGATAAAAGAACCATTCCACATCCAGATAACAACACCAATAGTGGTAGAAAACGGATTGCCGCAGGAAGACCCATCAACATTAAATTTGATATAACCGATAGGAGGGGGAGACCAATGAACCTCTGCGACGGGAATAACGCTAGAAGGCCTAAGAGGGATTCCAAACATCTGGGAAATTTTGAAATCAATCATAGATGAGGAGATGCTAACCAAAGACAACCGAAAACTGAGTTGCACCTCTGATATAATACCATTGATCAAAGAGCTGACCGAGGATTCAATACCCTGAAAACAACATTTGTTGCGCTCTAACCAGATGCTCCATATAGCATGAATGAAGGCTGACACCAAGACCTGCTGCACCATTTGACTACCAGTGCCCACAATGCTATTAATAAGATTCACACAGTTAGTTAAAATCAAGACCTGATCAGTTCTGGTAGCCAACCAATCCCAAATCCTCTTTGTGACATGGTAATTAAAGAAAATATGATCAGACGTTTCCTCAAGTTGGTGACAGAACCTGCATCTGGAGACAATTATACAGCCTCTCATCTTTAGATTTTCATCCGTAGGCCAATCTCCAAAAGATGAACGATCTAGAGGGAGGAATGTGTTTGTTCCATATCAACTTGCACCGTTGAATTTTCTGGCCTGTCCCAGCCTTCAAAGATAAAGCCATCTTACTAGTCAAGATTTCATCAGTGGAATCTGTCCAGTTTAACTGGTCTGAGGTGTCTTTCAAAGGCAGAGTAATTTTGAGAATCTGGTTAACCAAGTCAGCATCCTTTTGGAGGAAATAGTATGGTATACACCACTCTTTGTTAACTATAAATTGTGAGACTGTCATGTTAAGGTGTAAGAACAGAGAAGGGGTAAATGCCAGTGTTCCACTATAGATTTTTCCAGCCATTTATCAGTCCAAAACTGTACATGTTCACCTGTCCCAATAGTCCATGTGGTCCGCTGATAAACATCCTTGATGTTCGCTCTAACTCCCTGCCATATAGAAGAGGTAATATGATACTCCTTGGCGCCCAATTGTGCAGATATCTGGCTCGGCAAATAATGGCCCAAGTCTCGTTGGAAGTGAGCATCCTCCAGGTAAGGTGATATATAGCAGCTAATTATATAGGAGATCACAAAAGGAATATTCTACATAATATTTTACCCTAAGTAACTTAGAGAGTAAGCTAGAATATATTTACAATGTAAATTTAATTGTTTACTATTTAATCAAATATTAACGGAACTAAAAAGTCTTATACAAAATCTATCTAGTAAAGTGATTCTTCAAAATCCGTGTTTTTTTCTTTCTAATACCGACGATTCTTTTTTAAGTAGTAAAATGTCTCAAATGAATACAAGTGAGTTTTGTGAAACTCTCTTTAAAAAATCTTGAAAATCCTAATTGAATACCATAGGATTTTTTATATCATATAAAAGTCCTGATTAAATACCGCAAGATTATTTAGTCCAATTTTTTTTTAAAACTCCATTCCAATACACCCATATAAAGAATCAATTTTTGAAATGTTGAACAAATCTCTTTAGTTATCACAATTAGATAGACGACTCTTTTGTAGTTTAAATGTATTGTCCTTGTTTGTAATGGAGCTTGGTTCTTATGGTTTGAGATGGATGTGCAGCTAACAAAACAGCTTTAGAATCTTGTCCCTACGACGACTTACTGAAATGTATCATTCAATCTTATGTTACAGGTGGAAAGAACAAGAACAAATGCCTTGTTGATGGGTTTTCTCAAAATCCCTCACCCATACACCGTTTTTTGATATCTGGTGATAAAGACATAGACTTCTGCTGCATATTGCTTCAAAACTTATGGAGGAGGCACGACATCTTCTTCCTTGCATGTCCAGGAAAGGATGATAGTTATGTCAGAAGAGTAGCATTTATAAAATGGCGGTGGTCTTCAGTGCTCAAGGGGAAATATCTTACTTCCTGATTGGTATACTAAGGCGCAGGTGCCTCTTGAATATCCTCTTGAGTGGTATAGAAACTGGAAGGTGTGTCTTGAAAATCCCTTCTCAGCTGCTGGGGAGCCCGCGCCTTCACAAAATGAAGAGATCCATATACCTTCCTCGTGCATAAAGCTTTTTGGTGAATATCTAACGTTGGATGATAATAGGCAGATTAAGGAGGTATTGAGTTCATACCCGAACGGAATTTCCATCGGAGAACTTAAGATAAGAATGGGTATTCCTGGAATGACTAAATTGTTTATCGAAGCGATAGTATCTATATCACAAGTACAACTCTTGTATATAGGAGATGATAATTTTTGTGTGTGTTTGATCCCATCAACAACATCTACCGTTAAGAAGAAGAAGCAAAGGGATGTTGATCATTCAGAAATGCTTGTGTTATTTTCTACTGATTCTTTTGGGGATAATGTGGAAACTTTTGTTTTCTCATCTAGAGGATCTCGTCTTATTTCCCGATCAAGAAGCAGGTTTGCTAGTTTTGTAGATCTTTTCTACATAAATATCCCTTTCGCTATGCAATATTTTTTATGATCATTATGTAGCTACTTGTTGAAGGAATAATTCAATAGTAATAATTTGCTACATGTTTTTTATGTTGCCAGGGAGGATCTGGCTCATAGATTACAAAGCCCATGTTTTTTATGTCTCTCACCGAAAATGAAATCCTTCAATTGGTGGAATTGTTGATAACAAAGTTGAAATGGTTGAAGGAAATCCCCTCAGAAGCATTTCCTTTTATTCTAACTCAATCAGTTAGGCTAACTAGGTCTACTTTAGTTATGAAAGAGCTGCTAACTAATGGCAAATGGCGCAAAATTCTTGAGATCCGATATGGCGCAAAATTAGAAGACTAAAGGATCAATTAAGCCAATAAGATACTACGTTCCTTAATGCAAAATTTAAGTACTTTAGCTTTGAATTAAATATGTAACGAGTTTCAGACCTTGTTCTGCTATAAAGGCTATAACCTAGGTAAACACGTTTTGCTTGAAATTTGATAGAAATTTGCTACCATTTCCGCCGTAGCAAATCACTGATTTTCTTGTAGTGATTGTTCGGCATTCATTTGATCTTAGGATACAAAAATGGTTAATTCTAGCCCTCCCCTTCAAAATTCTATCTGAACAGTAGTAACAATGGTTGGTTCAACTTCTCTTGTTTCAGGCATTGTTATAAATATTATGGTTGGTTCAACTTCTATTTGTTGACCAATATTATGAGTTTTGCGACTCATGGTTGAAATGTTATAAATCTGATAGAAGAAGGTTTACGAGGATTACCCAGGCATGTGAAATCATCCATGTCTCTGAAGTCACTAATCTTGAAACTCATTGAAATTTTAAGGGTAATAGTGTGCTTTACCCCCTGTAATATACGCTATTTCCGATTTGCTCCCTGTAAAATTATATTTTTAAATTTCATCCTTTTAATTTGAAATTCTTTGGTTTTGTACCTTCATGACATCGGATTTAAAAATTTATGATACTTTCGCCCCTGTAAATGTACACTAACAGAGTATACTAATTAAAAAGTATACTAATTAACCAGTTCAAAGCTTTCAACCAAGAGGTAAACTTATGTCATATTTTTTTTAATGTTTCATACTCTTTTTATTTGATGTCATATTTTATTGATGATCATATCTAATTGAAATAAACTTATGTCATTTTTTTTTTAATGTTTCATACTCTTTTAATTTGTATAACGTTTTGATTTCTGTTTCAATTGCATAAAAGGGATTTTTTTATCTTTACCAAATGACCTTTATTTTGTCTTCCAGTTATCGTATGATCTTATTTTTTCTGAGGGAAGTTATCATATGATCTTAATTTAAAATGTTGATTTTCCTAGCTTGTTTTGCTTTGTTGGAAATATAGCAATTTGTTCAGACGTGATGAAAAATTATGTCCACAGCATAAAAATAATGTCATATTTTTTTGTTAGATTGAACTATCAAAACTTTCAATTATTATGAATATGTATTTTTTTTTGGTAAAGACTGTTACCCAATATGTTTTTGCAAATTGAAAAATAATATGCAAGAGGTAACTTGAATCTAGGGGTGGGCATGGTTTGGTTAATGATAAAAACCGAACCGAACCACTTAAGGTTTGGAAGTAACCAAATTGAACCAAAGTTATGATTCGGTATACCATTTGCTTACATATGAATCAAACCAAACCGAACCAAAACCAATATTTTTAACCGAAATAGATTTTTTGATCCTTTTGCGATTTTAATTGTACGGGTTGCAATTGGATCCGTCAAATCCACATCAATCTGATTCATCTGCTACAAAATCCATCTGATCCATCAGTCAAACAATTAGTTTATTTCATCAAAACAGCTTATCTTATGCAAAACAGCTTATTACGATCTCTTTATTCAAAACAGCTTAGTACGATCTCTTTTTCAAAAACATCTTATTCATAAAATAGATCGTTTTGTAGAAAGAGATCGTACTAAGCTATTTTGCATGAGATAAGTTAAATTGAATAAGTTGTTTTTTAAAAAGATATCGTAATACATTCTTCTGCATAAGATAAGTTGTTTTGAATAAACTGTTTTTTAAAAAGAGATCGTAATAAGCTGTTTTGTATAAGATAAGCTGTTTTTAGAAAAAGATATCATAATAAGTTGTTTTTCATAAAATAAAATATTTTCAGAAAAGCTTATTCAGTTTTTTCAAATAGAGAACAGGGAAAAAGAGGCATTAAAATAATTTTTATTAGTTTCTTCATTCGGTTCTCAGAACATGAGAGTAACAGAAGGTGTTGTGTTATGAAAATTACATGAGATATGGTTCAAGATTCAGTTCAGTTTGGTTTGGATAATTGAGGTTATTAACGGTTCGATTCGATTAATGAATTGTTATCAAAAAAAAGGTTTGGTTCGAGAGTTTTTGAAATTGTTCAATTAATTTTGATACAGGGTGGTTCGGTTAGATTTTCGGTTATATCTGCCCATCCCTACTTGAATCGGTTTGATTCTGGAAACGATTAAGGTGCCTAAACATTGTTGAGATGTTTTTTAAAGTATCTATGCATTCACTGCGAAGTTTGCAATGTATTTGCACAAATTGTGTTTGTATATAAACATGAAGATACAAATGTGGTGGCTTGTAGAAATTCATAAACTTGTAAGAAGTAGTTGCAAATTCATTCCAATTTGTACTCCAAGGTTATAGCAATAGCAAGAAAATAGCATGTTGGTTTTAGTCTAAATCAAGCTTTCTTTTGGTTCACTTTTAATTAAGTTGATTGTTATGGCAAGTTTTCTAATTAGCAGCTATCAACTGAAAGACAAAATTTACTTGGAGAGGAACCACGCCTAAGGAAGTCAGCGAAATGTACCAAACAAACATAATGAACCTCATACAGGAGGATGGTGGTTATCATATATAGAACTACTTAGGATCAGGGGAAAAGAGTAATGCTTGATAAGTCACTTTTAGTAGAACTACTTAGGTCAAGGTTTAGAGAGTTGCATTTTTGGATGTCATAGAAGAGTTGGAATGATTTTGCTCACTGATTTGAATGTGGACACCGGCCTGTCTTCTTTACATCATGGTTAGGCTATGGTTTCACGAGGAGATCTTGTTGCAGGTCTTTCTATTGAGGTGGTTCAGCTTTTGCAGGTACAATTGTTTTTAAACAAGCTTGAGATTAATTAATGGTAAATAAAATCCGTTGGCGTTTCTTTCATAATTGGACATTAATTTGTGCTTATCTTAACTTCCTTAATGTCTGCTAATGTAGGAAGAGTTAACGAGGATAGGCCATAACATGGGAAAAGCCGTTAGTTTGGCAGCAAATATGGTGGAAAACATGATTGGTCGCCCGACACCAACTAGGGAAGAGGTATCATGTCTGACTTAAGAATACTGTTTTTGCTATGTTACCACCACATCAGTAGGTACTATTTTATTCATTCAGCTCAAGTTGGAAGATAAAAAATGACTGAATTGACGTTGTATATTTCCTTTGCAGATTCTTGATTAGATATAGATAACATAGGTAAGATTCCTATTGAAGAATAAAAATAATGCTTTTGTTGATATTGTAAGAATGATTATTTATGTAAGAATTTAGTTTCATTGGATAATCAAATGTTGGTAAGATTTTGACAATATAAGTCCTATTAAAAATGAGGGAATTATTGTTCTTAATTTGTAAATTGTGTTTAAGAGGAGGCAAGTGGACGAATAGCTAAATTTCTTCTTTGATGAACTAAGAATTATGCTTTTTTTGATGAACTATTGTTCTTATATGCATGCATGTAGTTAGGAATAGGGTGAGGCTGTAGTAAACATGTGATGAGACAAGTAATGCTTTCCTTCCTTTAATTTGTGAAGATAGATTGACTGGTTCAGCTACATAATGAGATAATTGAGTTTTTACATGCTCCAATAGTTCCCACAACAAGTAGAAGCTGAAAAATGCAAATCAGAAAAAGAAAAATTAAGGCAACGGGTTTGCAAACAACCAATTGGTTATACTTCACACATACATGATTCGTATATGTATCAGGAATTCGTTGCCACAAAAAATGAAAGAAAAAATAGTAAAAAATAAACATCTACAATAGATTAACAACCAATATGTTGAAAGCTACAATTGCAGATTTCCCTTTTGAATGCTTGGTGGCAATCACATTCTAAATGGTCCTATACCTGTTGTCAATTTTAAGTGTTGGAGTTGGTGGCATTGCAATGCTTATATTTGTGCCTTGTGTCTTCAACAGGAGATGTTTATGGATTTATTCAAATGGAAAGAAAAGATGGAGTAGCTGCTGTTGAATGTATGGAACACTGTACATGGCGTGCTAGCAATGAAGTAGACATCTCTTTGAGGTAGCAGGCCTAGGATATGATTATAACCACCTTTTCTTCACAAGTTTCTTTACACTTAAAACTGGTAGATTTTTGATATCGTACAACATTAATAATCTGATAGTGAAAATCATTACCAACCACTAAGTTCATGGAAGAGGTTGAACCTCACCTGCTTGTTGAGCTTCAAATTGTTGATATGTTTGATTGCCTTTTACAGTATAATTTGTTCTAATTTGGGGCATGTCTCGTAATTTCTATCATGGGGTTGTGCTGTTTTTTTCTGCAGAATTTTGCAGGCTTTTGTAGTGTTGATATGTTGGTCCTTTTTTGGTTGGCTTTTTTTGGTCGGGTGTTTTTCCCTGGATATGATATGTTTTGGTCTTTTTGGTGTTTTGTATTGCATATGGAACAAATGAATTATGATGGATAGCAATATTGACCTGTTTTGCATGATTGAGGAAAAAACACGGGTCTATGTAGTTGTCCAATATTGACCTGTCCAATTATTTGTTTCTTACAGAAAATACAATTGTAGCATATGGCCTGTAGATGCTGGAATTTGGAATGTCTCTTAGAGACCTTAATTCATGACCAGAGGTAAATCAAAGACCTATCCACATGTGTACTTTACAAGTAGTTACTGTGATTTACAATAGTAGTTTTTGTTATTGTAGATGTGGTATGGTACTTCCTCTTCTATTGAACAATACATATAACCAGACAAGAGAATCATTGGAAAATATATGAATTAACACCTACTATATTTGTTATGTCATATAACTTTATGCAGTGATTGCAAGTCTGGCTTTGGAAGGTTCAAAATTTGATGCCTATGATAGAATCAAACACAAGGTATGCATTTGATAGATTTTACTTTTGTAATTGGCTGAGTGTAACTTGAATTGACCAAGTGTAATTGAAAGATTTTAGTTTTATTTAGATGATAGAGCATGTGAACAGTTTTGACTAACATACGAGAACTGGTGTACTTTCCCATATGCAGACACAAGGTCTGCCATGTTATCATGATAGGAGAACAATTATATCCGTCGAGGCTGTCTCTAACCCTGTAACATGTATATGAGTTAAGATTAGTTTGTTGTTGGCTGGCTTTAAAACTGTTGCAGTGTTAGACATGGAGAAGTGAGAGTGGTTGCACGTATATGGTGAGTTAATCAAATGACAGTCCTGCTGCATTATTTTAGTTAATCAAATGAGAGATCTTCTGCATTATATTACCACTTATTATAAGTTATAAGTTACTCTTATATACTATTATGTTGAATTTTGTTCCATTTGTTATATACTGTTATGCTGAATTCGGTTCCATTTGTTTCCCACCTTCAGAAGGTTTATTCCCCAAACTGTTGAAGTTATATACTACATATTAGTGAAAAGTTCTGACACAAGGAAACTCATTTGGAGTAGAGCGATACAATACGCTATGGAATATAATGATCAACAAAAGGAGTTGATCAGGTTGAAGCATGATGCTAAATTTAAGGGTGGATTTTATTTTGACCCTGAAGCTAAGCTCTTGTTCATTATCCAGATCAGAGGTATAATGCTATGGTCAAGTGAGTTATCCATATTTTTGACCTTTTGCATGCTTACTGTATGATCACTTGTCCTTCCTATGAATTACACCTTTTGCATGGTCTTTGTTGGTGTTTGCTTTCGGGTGTTCCGTCTATATACGACGCCTTTTGGTTGTATTTCCTATCACCAGTCTCTGTTCGTCTTGTACAGAGATTTGGTTTATAGTTCAAAAAAAAAGTATATCAAATAGAGGATAGTCATATTACGGGAGGTATTGGAAGACCTAGAAGAACTATAAGATAAACTATCAGGTAATAATTATAGATTAATTAGTTTGATCTAAACATGGTTTATGATAGAACAATATGACATATTTCGATCCATGTAGTCAAGCCCATTTAGTGGAATAATGTTTGGTTGTTGTTGTCGTCGTCATCTTTTGGAAGCATTCACTCATGCTCAACAACAAATATTATTTCATTTCATGATCAACTATTACATTTATTAGTCAATGAGATAATCAACTTCTTGTACATCGCACGGGTCCAAATACTAGTTATTCTATAAAAGAAAATAGTGTGAGAGAAGTTTTTTATTAGTAACCATTCAAATTGACAATGAGTGAGGCGATGATGTGAATTAGTAACCATTCAAATTGACATTAAATGCATTTATAATTTGTTATTTTGAATCCCAGTTAAAAGGAATCTGCTTTATCACGGAAATTACTCCCTTAAGTGATGCTTTAACCTTCTTCTTTTTTTTTTACGATAATTATCTCATTTAAGAAAATGATGGTATTTTACTCCATGTTTTAAAACTTGCCACATATATACTTTTAAATGTTACTTTGGTTATAAAAAATAAGTTGTTGCAAACATTTTGAAGTTTTAAGGTCGGAGGATAATTCCTTCCAAAAAAAAAAAAAAAAAGCCAGAGGATAATATTTGTTTTTATCCTCTCTCTTCTCTCCTTCTTTAACCTTAGCCATCGACCCTTTCTTTTTTTAGTCTACCGAAGAGTGGTGATTTAGGGTCAATTTTGACCCAAAATCATCCCTCCAAGTTGTTTTTCCTTCTATACTAATTAAATAATAAAACTCAAGATGAGATAAAATAATTTTTTTTAGAGGAAAGATAGTTTTATAAAAAAAAAAAACCCTTTTATATTGTATCCATCCAAACAAACTTAATTATTTTTTTTTTTAAATGATATAGCAATGAACCAACGCTGTTTTTTTTTTTTTGAAAGAAATAAACTAATGCTTTTGATAAGCTGTTATTAACGTCTTCTCATTTAAAATTGTTTTTAGATTTTTTAAAAAAAAGTTGTAACAAATGCATGCAATACTCTTAAAAGTGATTTTTTTTAACGGAAATGATTTTTTTTCTAAAAAAAGCTATAACAAAATGATTCTAATTTTGTAACAAAAATCCCTTTTATATAATTATATCCACACAAACTAAATTATTTAAATATATATATATATATATATATTTATTATGATTTTTTTTAAACAAAAGGGTTGCAGCAAAGCACCGCATCCAAAGATAGAATTAAAAGAAGGAAACATACACAAACGAGGACGGACTATGCCAAAACCATAAAATAAAAAAAAATAAAAAATGTCTCAAATCTATAGCTTGGCATACCAAGCTTGTTTTGAACAAAAAAACTAGAAAGGAAAGATGGAACTAATTCCCAAGAAAACACTCCTTGCAAAGTTAAGTCAAAGTTTGTAAGGGAATTATCAACACATTAGTTTCCTTCTCTAAACATGTGAGAAACCATGAAATTCACTCCAGTTATAAGTCTAAGTCTTTTGCAGTTAAACCATATGTTTCTTAGATGACAAGGAACAATTGAGTCATTGGAGAATGCTATTACCACTAGCATTGAATCTAATTCTAACCAAAAGTTGATCCAATTTCTATGAAAGGCTATCTCTGTAGCTCTCATCGCACCAATGAGTTCAACATGATGAGCAGAAACCATACTAAGGTTTTCAGATATGCAAAGGATGCAGTCTGCATCACAGTTCCTAAAAATAATACCACAAGCAAAGGATGCAGTCTGCAAAAAGATAGAGAGGATTCCCTCAAAAAAAAGAAAAGATAGAGAGGATGACGATCCATTTGTGTTATCTTTTATCACCAAAAAAAAAAATGCATTTGCAATAGTAAGTTTAATGACATCGATTGTGAACATTATTGCAATAATATCATAATTATAATTATAATTATAATTACAATTGGTTATTTCCTTAAATGAGTTTTTTTATCATCTTTCTCGTAACCTTGAACATATCTCATCTATTAACATTGTTATCATGAAAGAAGTTATCCAAAGGGCATTTTTTAACAATCTTTGTGACAACATTCTTTCTCATACTCACAAATCATAATCACTTTTATTGTGTTCTTTAAATTGAAATTGAAATAATATAAGTCCTATTTATAAGACACAAATGTGATAAGTTACAAGTATATGAAAAGCTACAAGACTAAGTGCCAATAACAATAATATAGACATTCACTCATAAGAGTTAAGGAACATGAAAAGCTTTAAAAAAACGGACATCCACGTCATATTAATATTATTCATAACCTACCTAAGTTTTTGTCATTATTTAAAGGAACCCTTATTTAAATCCATTTTGTCCATATTATAGACCTAGGACACAAATATGATTCGGTACTCGGTAGTATCAAATTTTGTTCCAACCACAATTTAAATATTTCAATTAAAAATTAAAATAATTATTAACAAACATATTACTCTCACAATAAATAATACTTTTTTTTAAGGCAAGAGCATAAAAACATCAAAAAAGAGAATAGATGATTTATCAGCTATATAATATTAAAAAACAGGAGGAAAAAAATACAGGAAAAAAAAACTGAAAGGACATAGACCTAACCCAGTAAAAATACACACAAATATATTTGTGTAGGACACATAAATAATATTGATTTTTACAAGAACCATCAATTACACATAAATAATATCACTCTTTACTATTGATAATTCAAGCTCATTTTTTATGGTCGAAATTGACAGTTAAGATCTAAACACCATATTTTAACACGAAAGTGAAGACCCAGAGTTAAACATTGTGGGCGTTAACATGGGCAAGAATAGGCACTGCTGACAAAATAAAAATTTAGTGAGAGAGATTTAGTGTGAGGGATTTGATTTTTTCCGTCACTAATTTCCTTCCTTAATTTTGCTTTTCGTAGTAGTGAGGGCCAGGTCTACCAGCCTGAACATCTTCATAGTCTGGGCCTCTAGGCTTAAAAGGTACAGGATGGTTAACATTAATAGGAGGAGGATTATGTTTGACAGGAGGCTTATTACGAAGAAGAGGCCTAAGACCGCTAGGAGGCTTAATAAAAGGAATACGAAAGCCGCCGCCACCGCCGCCAATATCAAATTCCTCTTCGGCAAATGCAGTAAAATAAGTTAGTTGAAGAAAGAGTAAAAACAATGTTAGGGTTTTGGCCATTTTTCTCACCCTTTTCTCAATAAGAGAAATTAACCTTGAAAGAGAGGGAGAGAAAATGGTTTTGGTGTTGTGAAAGTCTGAGTGTAAAGATTGATTCATTTATAGGAGCAAATGCACAAAATCATCGGGCTCAAATTCATGTTTAGTAAACAATTTTTCTTGAAATAAAAGTAGTTTTTTTTTTGGTACAATAATTGATCGACCGCATCTCAAACATCCTTAAATAGGGTTATTAAAAAAAACATCCTTAAATAGAACATGTGGTTGATTTGAATATCATCGAGAACAGTTTGGAAGACAAATGCATTTATAAGATCAAAAAAATAAGATCAAAAGATGTAGAATTGGGAATGGACCACAAAATAAGATCAAAAGATGTCATTAAAATAATAAAATAGTTTAAGTTATAAAAAAGTCGAGAAGGTTAGCGTAATTGGTAAACGCAAAATCGTTTGTTTAACTTTCATTGCCATCATGTTTACATCTTTGTCTCTGAAACAATTGAATAAAAATCGCCTTAAAGCAGCGACGGAGCCAGAAATTTTATAGAGCATAGGCAAAAAAAATTATCGTAAATTCATATGTGACATAATATATATAAGGGATAGGATCAAATGACATCAAGGTGTCAAATTAAATTTGACGCCAAATCTTAACCATTAATATAGTTTTAATCTAATAGCTCCCATCAATTTATTAAGTGCTCACATGTTTGATCAAGTGGCCCATCTTATAATTTTAGAAATAATATATTCTTTCTTCTTTTGGTTAATTCCTTTAAAAAAAAATTCTTTGATTCTATTTTTTATGAATTACTCAAAACATTGCACAAAGTTAAATTAGAGAATCAGTCATTATATACTTTGTTCATTTTCTTTTTCTTCATGCGTGGCCCTTCTTCAAAACAATTTTCATAAGGCTCTTCTAAAAAAAATTAATAGGATTAAACTCGATAAAGAAATAAGGCTGATAATGTTATAGGATCATCAAAACAACAATTAAGTTTTGTACAACAACCACACAAATAAGGGTTAATTGGAGTAATGAATTAGGGATAAAGCATGTGCAAGAGAGCTCTAATAGTAAGGGCCGTATAATTCTTAAAAAATAAAATAAAATAAAAAAAGTAGAGTCGGAGAATTCTTTTTGAAAGAAATTAACCAAAAGAAGAAAGAGTGTATTATTTCTAAAATTAAAAGGTGGGTCACTTGATCAAGCACTTAATGAATTGAGATGAGAGTCATTAGATTAAAAAATATATTAATGACTAGGATTTGGTGTCAAATTTAATTTGACACCTTGGTGTTATTTGATCTTTTCCCTATATATAAATAGTCATAAATAGAAATAAAAGAGGTTTGTCATTTTTCTACTTCGGCTTCCGATCTTACATTCTCAATACTTATTCTATCAACCAAAAATCTCCTCATCTCCGAAATTTTATACAAAAGATAACATATCACACATATAAGTAGTTTACTTTTCAAATCATTAAAAAATTTGGAAGAAATACTTGTTCTAAAATTATGAAAATTGAAGCCTCGACGTTTCAAGAAGTACACACGTTTTTTTAGGGAATAAAATCAGGCTTAACCAACGCAACATCAATAACATTCACAAGAAGTACACATGTTTTATAGAGGTATACTTGTTCTAAGGGCATAAGAATAAAAAACTGACAATGCTATTATAAAATAAAACTTATACCGCAAAGGTAGTTGTCAAGTTGAATGCCTTATACTACAAATTATTCATCAAATTATCACCCAGGTCAGAAAGTATAAACACGTATATATTTAAACAATTTTGCTTTATCAAATAGTGAATGTCAACATAGATCCTTAGTTTTAGGAAAACTGAACACACACTGCTTATAGATAATACCTATAGAACAATAGAATAATGTAATCTCCAAATTTCTTGAACTATGCATACTTCAAGAAGTTCACTTGATTAACAACTCTTACTACACTAATTATCCATTATTCTATATCCTCTCTAACATATATAGTGACATGCTTCCATTTGGAGAGATGGCAGCCAAATATTATTTGCAAAAATATGAAGAAATAAATTAGAACAATGATGTGTGTTTATTCTTGATTAAAGGAGTTCAAAATTAGGCTTGTAGAGTATCAATTCAACATAAAAGTTATTTCCATATATTTTCAGGTTTCTTTCGTTTGTTTATGTGATTCCGTCGTCTCTGCTCTGTTTGTTTTGATTTCTCTTCTTGTTTATTTGATTCAGGTTGAAAGATTAGCAAATGTAGATCAATCACTTTTGCACATTTGTTCGCAGATTCATCGTTATTTCCTATTATAAAATGCAATATTTTTTACTTTTTGACCAAACAAAACACAATCATTTAAGTGTCATTTCCTATCATTTATTTGACAATCAATATATTCCTCTTTTCTTCTTTAATATGTCAATTAAATGATTACTATTAAGTAATATTCTTTTGAGGGGACCATTAACTAATATTTCTAATTTTGTTATGGACCCTTTATTATAAATAGCATCCGTTGGCAAACAATTTCACGCATCATTTGAATCAAAATGGTAATCTTTTCAATCTTTTGTCTCAATATCATGAATTTCACGTATTTGTATACTTAATACTTTATACAATTCTCAATAGTATATTATTTTTCCTTTATTAAGGATAATCACGATAATGCAATTTAAGAGTCATTAATATGTCATGAAAAATTAGGATAATTTTATAAAGATTGAAATGTCTCATTTAATCATTTAGAATGAGAAAGTCTCATTTGATCGGTCAAACGGAAAAAGAAATTTTTTTATCTATATCTATATTATATATAAAGGAAACTACCCCTTTCAACACACTTTTGGGTTGGAATTTTCTTTCCAAAAATATCCTTAATTTTAAATACAAGTAACACATGTAACAAATAGATAAAAATATATTTAAATATTATAACAAATGTAACAAACACAATATGAATACATATATATCTGTTTTTTTTTTCTTTTCTTTATTATTTAAAAAATATAACAAACTAGATGAGTATATTTATACTTACTTTTTCATTATCCCAATTATACCCTTAAACAACTTTTCTATAATAAAGATTATTGTTTATGCCATTAAAAAAAGCAACAAATATTTATATTTTTACTTTTAATCAAAACAAAAATTTCATAAAAAAAAATACCGTTAATAATTTTCAAACATTACCGCAATAAAAAGAGCAGAAATACGGGCACGAAGTGCCCGTTTTTCGCTAGTTTAAATAATATTTAAGAGTTATTAATGTGATCATTTAAATTATAATGATTCTATAAACGTCTCATTTCATGGGTCACATGAAAAAAATATGTTTTTAAATGATATCATTATATAGTAAAATCATTGTCTATCAAAGTTGACTCATTTATTAATTGGTTGACTCAACCTTAAGGGTGTAGATTCAATCCCCGTTATTAGCGTGAGGATATCTTTGATAATGGATCTCTAAGTTCCTCCATAAATGTCCTTTGAGTCATGAAGCATGTTCTGATCATGATGTGCCATCCAAAACTCAACTAACCTAAAAAAATTCATGATGTGCCCTCCAAAATTTCTATGAAAAATTAAAGGCTCTGTTTGGTGAAAATAGCGGATAGCGGATAGCTGATAAGCTAGCTTGTAACATATAGTTGATAGCTGATGGCTGATGACTGATAGCTGATAGCTCGTTGAAGTGTTTGGTAAAATTAGCGGTTCAACTAGCTGATATATGTAAAATGACATAAAAGGGTATTCTTAATTCATAATAAAATTTATATCAATTTATATTCAAGTGTTTAGAATTTTGTAATTCTTTTTAAGTTATTTAAATTTATTAATCTAATATATCTTTAATATTATAAATTAAATTTTACATTTATTTTCATTTAAGTGTTTTTACTTTATAAAACAATTAAATGCATTATTGGCAAGGGGAGAGTTAAATAGACGTAAAACAATCTTTTATAAGTATATTTAGTTCAAAAACAAAATGTGTATATAGTTACTGCACATGTATCAACATATATTAACAAAGCATATTTCAAAAACAAAAAATGTGTTTTATACAAAGTGAATTAGTATATAGTTACTGCACATGTATTAACAAAGCATATTTCAAAAACAAAAAATTGTTAACGAGGCACTTTTTTTACGAGTTAATGAGGCATATTTGTTCTTCGGGTCTGCTATAACACTATTGCGGAACATGACTAGAGAGATATCAGTACACACCACTGAACGGGGTAATAGTCACTTTGGTGTCCCTAAATGTGTAATGATTAGTTACTTTGGTCCTTCAATGTATCAAAATTCTAAAATATTCACTCATTGTGCACTCTGTTAATCAAAATAATCCTTGACACTAAAATAATCTCTCAATGTTTATAATAACTCTTTCTATATAGGGACTAAGATGAAAATAACCATGTACTTATAAGGAGTAATATAACAATAAGTATATTGAAGGACTAATCTGACAATATTAATGAAACATTTTAACATCAGGGACTATTTTGACTAACAAATTGCACAATCAGGGGCTATTTTGAAGTTTTGATACATTGAAGGACTATTTTGACTACTTATTACACATTCAAGGATCAAAGTGACTATTACTTCCACCATGAACTGTATACCGTTCAGTTGGATCCAACAAAGACACTTACCGGCAATATTAACCTGCAAGACGCATTGTGAAGTAAAGCCCTACATTTCCCTACCAACTCTTCCTTCGACGCCAACAACCGACACCTCCGCTCACCTCCCTCAACTCATCCTAACAAAAACATATTTAAAAAATCAACTTAATTATATAATTATATAATGTAATTAAAAAATAACAAGTTAATGACAAAAAGGTGTTGATTCAATGTTTTATGTTTCAACCAAATTCATTATAAAGTTCGTTTTCAGGTCATATACACATTGGATTATTTTTATTCGTTTTTTCCTCTCTTAAGCTTAAATAGATTGCTTTCTACATGCCCTCAAAGATACATTAGAAATGAACAAATGATTAAGGGCGAGGACAAATATTTTTGAAAGATTAATTTCAATATTATTTTTGTGTTAACCATCAAGTTCGTAGGAGAGGGCACCCTAGTAATAAAAAATTTTAGTTATGAGACAAGTAAAGTTTTACCAAAAAATATTTTTTCTATCAAGAATAGAATTGAATTTGGATTCTCTGAAACGATTTGTCTTATGGAATTCGGTGGTTTAAAAAAAAAAAAAAACCGCCTAAAAAAACTCATTTTGATTGGTATGCAGTGTTGGCTTGTAACTTTGGAGTGTATTCAATTTAAGGTCTTATGGTCCATTTTCCTAGTGACAATTTTTGATGGAATAGTTTGATTTCTTGAAAAAAATCACTCAAGAATTAAGATAATATTTCTTACCATGAATGAAACCGGGTCGAGAAAAAGATTGTGAATATCAAATCGGATCGTTATTTAAAATAAAATAAAAAAGACATACAATTATTTTTTGGTACAACAATTTGTTATCAATTAAGCAAACAAATATTACACATTTAAAAAAGATAAAATATATACCAAAAATGACAAAAAGCAATTGGAAATATATTTCATGGTTTGGTTGTCTTCAAGCCAACAAGTAATCAGATTCAGAGCTCTCTATTAATGTAAATGCTAGTTAGTGGCTGTAGTGCTAGTTTAATTTCTGCATTAATTAGTGGTGGCTGTACAGCTTATTGCATTAGTTAGGCTTAACTCTATTTCTTCCACTTCTGTTACAATATCTGTACAGTATATATACTGAGATGTGCCTCACTATTCTAATCACTCAATAATGAAAATTACTTTCCATTTGTTCAAAGTTCAGTGTCTTATTACTCTCTTCAGTCTGTTTCTGTATCATCGATAGAGACTTCAATTCATGGCTGCAGCTTCTGCAACGACAGATAAGAAGAAGGTTAGTACTTCTTCACACATTCCTGACGATCTTACTTTCTCAATTCTTTCGAAATTGCCTCTTAAATCTCTCACACGCTTCACATGTGCTCAAAAATCATGGTCTCTTCTTTTCCAAAACCCTATTTTTATGAACATGTTCCGCAACAATTTCTTACTATCCAAACCTCATGAGGACGACGAAAATACATGTGTCCTCTTAAAGCAAATAGCATGCAGGATCCCCTACCACACCTCACTGTACACGCTTTCCGGGGAGAAGTTTGAGAATAGAGTCAGATTAGACTTGCCAACGCCTCTTCATGAGAATGGCTCATTAATTCATATTTTGTGTACTGCCAGTGTTAATGGCGTTCTTTGTATCTATCAAGAAAACCTTGGTCACAATGCAACCAATGTATTGTGGAATCCTGCCACCAAGGAATTTAAGGTCGTTCCTCATAGCCATCTGCCGTATGAGAACATTGAGTTTAATCTTTGTCCGGTAGCATTTGGTTATGACCCTGTTACAAATGATTATAAGGTGATTCGGATTGCTCAGTATCCCATATACTTTAAAGATAATTGGATATATTTGCCTGATAAGGAGAGCCTTTTTTGGGGGAAGGATAACCCTTTATGGCAGGAAGATAGGCATGATACTGGCATTTTTTGGGAGGGGCATTCACTACCGGTCTATGAACCATTCTGGGAGATATATAGCCTCAGAAGTAACTCTTGGAGGAAACTCGATATGCATTTGTCTGTTTATTGGACTGGTGATTCTATGATGAACTTGAATGAATTGTGTCATTGGCTCAGCAACGATGATATGTTGTCGTTTGACTTTAGCAATGAGATATTCTTTGCAACAACCTTACCTTCATTTGACTTGAAAGATAGAATGAGAACGAAAAAGGACTTGGCGGTGTTACATGGATCTGTGGCTTTCATCCATAATGTCATCAAGACCGGTTATTTGCACATATGGATTTTGGGTGAGCTTGGTGTGAGGGAATCATGGACTAAACTCTTTGTCCTTGGCCCGGTACCATGCATTAAAAATCCTATCGGGGTAAGAATAAAGAGCGTTATGTTCTACATAAAAGAAGATGAGGAGATAGCCTGGATTGATTTAAGCACCCAAAGGATTGAGGAAATTGGGGTTAAAGCAGAGTCACCAGCTTGGTTGCAGATTGTAACCTACAAGGAAAACCTTATTTCTTTTGGAGGAATGAATAAGTAATTTGTTTGGTAGTCTAATCTAAGAGAGTAATAAACTTTGTCCTTAGATTTAGGATTTTATACCAAAATAAATGTTATGAAGGAAACATTTGAGATTTTTTTATGCTTAATTCTCTTTTTATTTGCATATGGCTTTGCTTTTTGTTCTACATCAAATGCCTCCATTTTATCTGTTCAAAACTTGGAGTTTTTGTTGATTCTTTTAACTTGCTTTCTGAATAATTTTTATAGACTTTTACAATCTATACGTACCAAGTTATTTCTGGTCAACTTGTTTTTATTGTCTATTTGAGGGCTATCCATCTTAATTTCTTCAATTTTTCTCAAGTTGGTCATCTTATTCTTGTATAATATAAGAGCTAAAAAGAGGCAAAAGGAGGTTTAAAAGATTCCAAGGAAATAATTTATAGTTCTGATGTAACACAAGTCAGTAGCATGTGAAATGTAATTTATCGATATCGATTGCCATGTTTACTAAGTAATTTTCTTTATTCTCAAGAGTAAATTTAAATTCATATACAAGTCATTGAGGCAATATTGTGGGATGAAAATGTAAACATTAACCAAAAGAATTGAGAGAAGTGTTAAACATGTTAACAGGCAATGCTACAAGCTTGATTTTTCCCACTGTTAATTGTAACTTTACGGACTGTAGATAACAATAGGGCTTCTAACGATATAACGAGGGCTTCTCCAAATAACGGAAGCTGATACAATTTTCATCCTTTCCATAGATTTTACTTTCACAACTACATTGAAGCTCCTTTTTTGCAAGGTGTGAGAGAAAATAAGACTAGTAGGCTTCACTGTGATTTCCACTCCTTTTGGAGATTTGATGGTGGCATTAAAGACGGTTGGTCCCGGACCTACATTGGTAACTCTTCGTCTGAACACTCCTACGGTTGTGCCTGTGTTGCTTTTCACACTTAATTGCATGCTAGGATAGTTAATAGCATCGTGACCAATCCCAGGAAGCAAAGAAGTACAATTTATAGGAGAGCCAGTTAATACTGATAAATCGGAACCACTATATCCCTCATGGCATAAGAACTGAATATAAGCTAAGTCATCCATGTTATAGACTAAATTCAGTAAAGGTAGTGCTGTTTCGGAACGGCAGAACCGGTGCAGTTTATCCCAATTCAGTTTAGTTTTTACTGGACCGTTGTAAATTTTAGGTTTGGTTTTCATTCCTGAACCAAAAACTGAACTTCACATAAGTGGAAATAAGCTTCATCAAATTACCAGAAACATGGGGGCTTGACATGGATGTATCGGACATCAGTGTAAATTCAGAAATGAAAATTCCATAAAAAAAACGCCGTTAATAATTTTCAAACGTTAAACGTTAATGCAATAAAAAGAGCGGAAAGGTGGGTTGTAAGTGCCCGTCTTTTCGCTAATTTATTGTAAAGGAGATTAAGATGAATGATTATTAATATTTTTCTCGCAACAATCTTTTTATACTAAAAACTATGTCATCATAAAGTGTTCGAATGGTACTTATAAAAAAGAAGCCATTTGATTGATCGATTTTTTTTTATTTAAACTGAATTATTTCATTTAATTTTCTTTACATAAAATAATTTCATTGCCTCAATTAAAATAAAAAGTTGATAATATCTAATATAATTCATATATTTTTATAAAGTCTATAATTATATTAAAATAAAGGAAAATAAAAAGAGGAGATATAAACTAAACCCGGAAAATATAAGACTAAAAGATTTTTATAAAGTCTATAATTATATTAAGGCTTTTTCTAGTCTCACCCTATATAATTTTAGTTACACACAAATTTACTTCAAATTTTACAATAATACTGAAATTGTTCTCTCTATGTAAGATTCTAAAAACCTCTTTTTCATGATCATTTTGAACTTTCACCCCCTTTGAGCCACAAACCACCATAGACGTGCAACTAAGATCAAAGATTGAATCAACATCTTTTTCTTTGATCGGTACTCTATTCATAAAGTTCAATGAATCTTATGAATTTCATTATCGAAGAGTTTCTATTTATTTAAGGCTACGTATCAATTACTAAGGTAAACATAATTTGATTTTACGTATGTACAGTTATATTACACACTATGAGAGGTTAGTGTAAATTCAGTTTACTTATGTACATCTTATGTAAAGTACGCGTGAACAGATTTATACACACACAGACGTAAACTTAGTTTATGTAGCTTATGTAAACTCAGTTTACATTAACCATGAGAGGTTAGTGTAAATTCAGTGTACGTATACGTATGTATTATGTAGAGTGTGCGTGAGCATATTTATACACGTAAACTTAATTTACGTAGCTTATGTAAACTCAGTTTACATTAACTACGTAAACTGAATTTAAATTGTTTTAAAAAGTACTATCTTTCTCTCAATTTCACATTTTTCTATCCTCTGTTTTAATCAATTTTACAGATTTTTCAATTTTTCTATCTTACATGATTGGAAGTAATTGAAGAGTACACGAATGGAAAAAGACGAGGAGATGAAGGCGTTCAGAAATCGTGTGTAAGTCTTTCTTTCTAGCTTTATCAAGGTTGAGAGATGAATATGTGAAAATAGCAATCACTTTCAAAAATGGTGTGTATGTTTGGGGATGATGAATATGTGAGCTAAGTCTATGGGGTTTGAGTGATGAATACATTAACTAAGTTTTTGGAGTTTGAATGATTAAGCGATACATGCGACGAAAGAGTTTTGGATTAAATAAAAAATTATTTTAGTTAAAGGGCATATTGGTCATTCTGAGGTGTAACTTGAGTTTTTTGGGGTGTGAGTAATATCTGACTTATATTAATTTTGGGCTTAATAGCAGTTTTAGCCCTCTAACTTTCCCAAAGTTGCGATTTTGACCCCCTAAGAAAAAAAACTACAAAACCGCCTCTTAAGTTTTGCACATGTGGCAGTTTTGGCCCCCAAGGTCAATTTTGACTCGGTCTATGCTGACGTGACACCCAAAGTGGGGTGCCATGTGTTATTTTTTTTATTTTTGTTTGACCTTGGGGGGTCAAAACTGCTACAGTTGCAAAATTTAAGGGACAGTTTTGTAGTTTTTTTTCTTAAGGGGTCAAAATCGCAATTTGAAAAAGTTAAGGGGCTAAACAGTTGTTAAGCTTTAATTTTAATACAGGTGAATTACACTCTCTTTGGTTTTATAGGTGAGTTACACGTTAATTGTATTTTTTTTAAGGATACACGTTAATTGTATCAAAAAGTAAATAAATATTTTTTGGTGCAACAATTTCTTATCAATTAAGCAAACGAAATATGACAAAAAACAATTCGAAAATATTTCATGGTTTGGCTGTCCTCAACCCAACAAGCAATCAGAACTCTCTCTTCAGTCTGTTTCTGTAACATCGATAGAGACTTCCATTCATGGCTGCTGCTTCTGCAACAACAGATAAGAAGAAGGTTACTACTTCTTCACACATACCTGACGATCTTACTTTCTCAGTTCTTTCCAAACTGCCTATTAAATCACTCACAAGATTCACATGTGCTCAAAAATCATGGTCTCTTTTATTCCAAAACCTTATTTTCATGAACATGTTCCGCACCAATTTCTTACTATCCAAACATGATGAGAATGACGAAAACACGTGTGTCCTCTTAAAGCAAATGGAAAGCAGGAGTCCCTACCACACCTTACTGTACACGCTTTCCGGTGAGAAATTCCAGAATAGAGTCAGATTACACTTGCCAACACCTCTTCATGAGAATGACTCATTTATTCGTATTATGTGTTCTGCCAGTGTTAACGGCTTTCTTTGTCTCTCTCGAGAAAGCCCTAATGACCACGTAACCATTGTATTGTGGAATCCGGCAACTGAAGAGTTTAAGGTCGTTCCTCATAGCCATCAGCCGTATGAGAACATTGAGTTTAATCCCCGTCCTTTTGCATTTGGTTATGACCCTGTTACCAATGACTGCAAGGTGATTCGGATTGCTCGGTATCCCATATACTTTGAAGATAATTGGATATATTTGCCCGACAAGGGGAGCCTTTTTTGGAGGAAGGATAACACTTTATGGGAGGAAGATATGTTCTATGATCATCATTTCTGGGAAGGGTATGCGTTACAGGTCTATGAACCGTTTTTGGAGATATATAGCCTCAAAGTAACTCTTGGAGGAAACTCAACATGGATTTGTCTGTTTTTCGGCATGGTCATTGCATGATGAACTTGAATGAATCGTGTCATTGGCTGGTAAACGATCAAATGGCATCGTTTGACTTTAGCAATGAGATATTCTTTGCAACAACCTTACCCTCATTTGACATGAAAGATAGAATGAGAACGAAAACGGACTTGGCAGTGTTACATGGATCTGTGGCTTTCATCCATAATGTCGTCAAAACCGGTTATTTGCACATATGGATTTTGGGTGAGCTTGGTGTGATGGAATCATGGACTAAACTCTTTGTCCTTGGCCCGGTACCATGCATTAGAAATCCTATCGGGGTAAGAATAAAGAGCGTTATGTTCTACCTAAAAGAAGATGAGGAGATAGCCTGGATTGATTTAAGTACCCAAAGGTTTGAGGAAATTGGTGTTAAAGCAGAGTCACCAGCTTGGTCGCAGATTGTAACCTATAAGGAAAACCTTCTTTCTTTTGGAGGAATGAATAACTAATTTTGTCGTAGTCTACTAAACTTTGTCATTAGATTTAGGATTTTATACCAAGATGAATGTTATGAAGGAAACATTTGTGGTTTTCTTATGCTTAATTCTCTTTTTATTTGCATATGGCTTTGCTTTCTGTTTCAATTGTATTAATGATATGTATTCTACATCAAATGCCTCTATTTTATCTGTTCAAATCTTGGAGTTTTTGTTGATTCATGTAACTTGCTTTCTGAATAATTTTTATAGTCTTTTACAATCTACGCGTTCATAATTTCTATGATGCAAAATTGAAACCAAGTTATTTCTGGTCAACTTGTTTTTATTGTCTATTTGAGGGCTATCCATCTTAATTTTCAATTTTTCTCAAGTTGGTCATCTTATTCTTGTACAAATATAAGAGCTAAAAAAAGGCAAAAGAAGGGCTAAAAGATTCCAAGGAAAAATTTTATAGTTCTGATGTAACACAAGTCAGTAGCATGTGAGATGTAATTTATTGATATTGATTGCCATGTTTACTCAACTCATTTTCTCTATTCTCAAGAGTTAATTTAAATTCATACACAAGTCGTTGAGACAATATTGTGGGATGAAAATGTAAACAATAAGCAAAAGAATTGAGAAAAGTGTTTAACATGTTAACAGGCAATGCTACAAGCTTGATTTTTCCCACTGTTAATTGTAGCTTTACGGACTGTAGATAACAATAGGGCTTCTAACGATATAACGAGGGCTTCTCCAAATAAGGGATGCTGATATTATTTTCATGCTTGCCATAGATTTTGCTTTCACAACAACCTTGAAGCTCCTCTTTTGCAAGGTGTGAGAGAAAATGAGACTTGTAGGCTTCACTGTGATTTCCACTCCTTTTGGAGTTTTGATGGTGGCATTAAAGACGGTTGGTCCCGGACCTACATTGGTAACTCTTCGCCTGAACACTCCTACTGTTGTGCCTGTGTTGCTTTTCACACTTAATTGCATGCTAGGATAGTTAATAGCATCATGACCAATCCCAGGAAGCAAAGAAGTACAGTTTATAGGAGAGCCGGTTAATACTGATAAAGTGGAACCATTGTATCCCTCATGGCATAAGAACTGAATATAAGCAAAGTCGTCCATGTCATAGACTAAACCTGGATTCACAGCTCTTGTTGGATTAACTTGACCAGCACCAAATGCAAACTCTGCCTCCTTGTTAACTTTCTGGCTCATAGGTTTAGCTATACAAAGATATGCACACAAGTCAATTTGATACACAAAAAAGTACAGTTTGGTTTTCTGTAAAGGTATTTCCGTTTCGGAACCAGTGCAGTTTATGCCATTTCGGCTTAGTTTTACTGAACTGTTGTAACTCGGTTTGGTTTTCATTCCTGAAACAAACAATGAACTTCAGATAAGTAGAAATAAGCTTTAATTTATCACCTGTGGTAATTATAGCTGATCTGATTGCGGCAGGAGTCCAATCTGGGTGAAATGACTTCACATAGGCTGCTACTCCGGAAACATGAGGGCATGACATGGATGTACCGGACATTAGTGTAAATTCTGAAAATTGAGTGTCCCCTTCTAAACCAGTAATTGATGTCTTAAGTGTATATGAAGCCAAGATGTTAATGCCAGGCGCTGTTATGTCAGGCTGCATACAAGAGATTATTGAACAAAATACTAGCTTTATGGTCAATATTCAAGAACAAGAAGCTGAAAAAAAAAAAGAGCACTAATTACAAAATGAACGAAATTTTGCAACTTTGGTACCTTGAGAATATGCTGAGATCCTGGATTTGGACCCCGAGATGAAAAAGAAGCAACAAATGGAGCTGGTATTTTCACTTCCTGGCTCTTATGTATCACTGCTGAGGGTGATCTATGTTGAACAAGAAATTTATGTATTAGATAATCAGGTAGAAAAGGTGTTGGTTCATTGGTTGTAGCAAATATTTAATTATTAGCTTGTTTAACATTGATTTGAGATACCTTGTAGATTGTATATAATTGGTAATAACTTGACCTGTGCTTTCATTCACAAAGGTAGCAGGAGCACCAAATATTTGAGCAAAATCTAGAAATTGATCATTTTCAATTATAGTTCCAATGCCTCCTATTGCTTTCACAACAGCATCAGTGCCCCATGATCTATATCTACAGTATACAATCTTTCCTTTCACCTTTTTTGGATCTAAAGAGTCTCCATCACAGAACCTATCGATGTATTAAGGAATTTTATTTCATTAACATAAGAAACTTACTAATCAGGTATTATTGAATATCAAAGCGAAATTTACTTAGCATCTTCCTTGCTTGAAGAGGCTCGTGCTGCATCCATCCCATTAACAAGGGGGTACTGTTTTTGTTTTGGACTGAAGGTACTTACTCCTTCTCCCTGAATAACTCTCAATGTTAGATTGGACATAAAGCCACCAGTTGCATGCATGTGACATATTATTGGATAGACACGACTGTTTGATAAAGTGTGATTGCTTCATTCGTGTAGATTGTTCCAATAAAACTAGTTTTTCCATTTGAGATAAATCTACTCTGGTTGTACATGTAGAATAAGGATTGGTGTTGTTTGCGAGAGGCCGAAACCGCACGCAATCGGCCACATTGGTGGCCGTTCAATCAAAATCAGACAGTTAAGATTTCAAGATAGTATTTTCGATTAAAAATAAATAAATTCAAACTCGTAGAATTTGTGATTGCCAAAATGAATGAAACTTACAGAAACTTTTTTTTTACTCCCCAACTCTATAGTGCTATGGAAGTCCCTATCAATGCCACTAGCAGCTACTGTGACAATCCATGGGGCATTATTTACAACAGTTGCCATAGTTGGACCACCATTTCCAGCCGAAGCTACCGTGATTATGCCTTTCCTCATGGCATGAAATGCCCCAATTGCTATGGAGTCCTGCACATAATTTTCATTTCCTCCACCTAATGAAACGGATATGACATCCACGCCGTCATGTATAGCAGCCTCAAATGCTGCAAGTATGTCCATATCTGCACATCCATCCTCTGTCCAACAGATTTTGTAAATTGCCAACCTGGCAGAAGGTACTGCCCCGCGAGCCATGCCTTTGGCTAATCCAAAGAGACTTGCATTCGGGACAAGATTTCCTGCTGCCGTTGATGCTGTATGAGTGCCATGCCCTTCCACATCTATCGGAGATAGTATATCAAATGGATCAGATCTTCCATCAAGCTTGAAGTATTTGGCTCCAATGATCTTGCTTCAAGTTTTCCATCAAATGTAGATGCCAAGGAGAATGTAATACATAATATAAGCCATGATAAAACTTAGAAACCAGTAGCAGTCAATTCAATTATTAAATGATTAATGTTAACATTTATTGTTTGATTTTTTCAAAATCCACTTACTATAATTATTTGAAATAATGTAATGTAGAATTGATAAAAAATACTAAAATGATATTGATACTACTATATCTCTTGTCTCGGGATCCATGACAGATTGTGCCAATTGTCAGTGTTATACTTTTGGCAATGTAACTGGAGTAACGCATTTTCATGTGGTGATTTCTTATTCATAGTATAGACATGTTAGTATTTCTATCTACAATTTTTTTTGGTAACGTATTTCTATCTAAATTGTGCTAACTAGATTAGTCATTTTTAATACATTAATCATATAGCTACATCGTGTACATAAGGATAGGGATGTTACTTATTGCAGCCGGAGAAATTAACATATTTGTCACAAGTTCCTTTCCATTTAGCAGGAGGAGGACCAAGTCCATCATCCTTGAAGCTTTGAAACTCAGGAGTTATCCCTACCTCACCAATAAAGAAACAATGTTTTATAAAAAAGTCATGAGATACCATTACATAAAATCTATCATAAAGAACAAGGAAATAGAAAAAAGAAAGTGATAATGAGTTGAAAGATATCATAAACCTGTATCCAAAAGAGCCACAATTGTGTCACCCTCTGACTTCAGTTTTCTCTTAGCTGTCAAAGGTAATCCAATAAAGTCCCATGATCTTGTCGTGTGTAGCTTGCGGTATTGATTCGGAATTACTGAAAGCACTTCATTCATGCCAGATAACTTGTTGGCTTCATCCTCAGATAGTTTAGCAGCAAATGCATTAAAGCTCTTTGTGTAGCTGTATACTATGGATTCTTTGGCTTCAACATGGCTGCTAAGTGAACAAAGATTAAAACAAAAAGGGACATAAATGAGAACAAAGTAATGAAAGAAACTTTTGTCATAGGACATTGAGATAATGCCTTTAATTTTAAAACTACAGGCCAGTTTGGATTAATTATTTTGGTCCTTAAATATGTTTTTCTCTAGTTAGTTCGGCTCAAATGTGTCTTCTATCGGTAAGCTTGGTCCATCAAATTACCAACAAAAGATACAATCAACAATATTTTTGTAATTTTGATCCTTTCAAGGACTATAGTGACATTGCATCACACATTTAGGGACCTAATTACATAGACGTCGACCTTTGTTTAACAGCTGAGAGAATATTTAAATGAGTCTCTACTGCTCCTTCTCTACTAACAGGATGATCTCCTCCTAGGAAAACAATGTAAAAATTCTGCAGAAAATGGTTCCAAAGTTAATAAAGAATAAAACACAAAAAAGGTGCCTAAGTTAATGTAAGGAATGAAGAAGGATAAGTATTGATTGCCTTTTGCTCAACACCATTAACTAAATCTTTGCTTAGTAGGATTAGAAGTAATGGAAGCCAAACAAGAGAATAGGAGTTGGTAAGTTTCTGAAAAAACATATTCATGCTTGACTTATAACACATTAACATATGAATAAATAGTCTATAGGGTCCTAAGCATAGATTTATATTTATATATATCATCTGAAATATAGAAAAGAAAGGATAAGAAAAAAGCATGTTTCAATTAGCTTGCTTCTTCTACATAAATAATTAATTGATGTTTTTGGTATGGGAAACTTGCAAGACAGATCACAGATTTTTATGATTATTTCATCTTTTGGCCAGTCAATGTTCACATATAGAGCCTGAGGTTGCTTCTTTAGGGGGGAACTTGTATTAACATTCTCATCTTCAATTTTTTTGAGGGGATTATTAATGTTACTTAAGATTAATTTCTTATGATGTTTTTTTAAGGGGATTATTACCAAGTATTAATGGTTTTTAGGGGATTACTTAATTAATTTCTTATGATGTTATCTCTGATTTATTTTATTTTTCTAAAACTTAGATATTTTATTAGTTGGTAATACAGATTAGGCCAATGATGAATTGATCAAGATATGAAACCGAAGAGTTCCAAGTTTAGAGGCTGTAAGACACATCACTATCAAGTGCAGTAGAGATATATTGCTTAAGGACTCTCCTATTCCTTGTATTCCAATGCAAGCGTGATATTGCCTTGTACATACATTAGTATTTATTATTCATCAGGGCATAGCTTCAAGTTAAACCCAAATGAAACACAGTTTTTGAGATTAAAACAATATTTAAGACGCAGACATGCATGGTTTTTCAAAATGAGGGACGAAATTAGAAGATATATATGGATACTGAGAAATAGTTCTTGAGCTTCGACTTAGCTTAACATTGTTAGTACTCTCCCTATTCATTCTGACTTGTCCATTTCGACGAAGTATTTTCTCTCTAACTTGCGTGACAAGAAAGAAATGGAATTATCAACTCCGGCACAAGGGAATATAAGTTTCGACAAGTATATTATCGAGTTTGAAGAATTTAGTTCAATCTTGATCAAGATTTACCCTTGCCTTCACTACAAAATTAGAACAAAGACTACCAACACATATGATTACACTCTATGAACCTTCACGATTCCAAATGAGGATCCTCGACAGGAAAGACTTCGGTCAAGGATGATTGTACATCCAAACCATCATACTTCGCATTAAACAGCCCATGATTCTTCAAGAACCTCTCATGAGCTCTCCAATTCAAAAGTCTGACAACAAAAAGATAATCACCTTAAACCTCTCAATTTTTTAACCAAATTGTGATTTTTAAGAGTACATATTGTTGAGAAAAAATCCCTAAAATGTTTTAAAGATAAACAAATCTTGTTGATTAAAAGATTAATGGACTTTGATAGTTTTTTGGCATTTAATATGTATTCTTGAGCGATTAACTAAGACGGGAACAAAGTATAAATCAAACCAAGAATCAAGTAATCAAAGAACATTAAAACTTATGAACTCGGTCAGAGTTCATAAGGTTGTAAAATAGTTCACAATGTTGTCCTTTTGGTTTATCATGAATACACCTAAAAATTAATGATCTTATCAAGACATTCAAGGCTCACGTGACATAAACAAAAAGTACATGAAATGACTATGACTTTGGATCAGACAAGTAATAAAGACATTTATTTGAAAAAGGTCAAAATCATATTCATTGTTTATTAAAGAGTTACTCCATTCGGCCACTATTATAAGAAAATTTCTACTTTTTAGATTCATTCAATAAATGATGTATGTGGTTATTGAATGAACCTAAAAAGTCAAAATTTGTTTATAATAATGATCGAAGGGAAGATGAACAAATGAAGTACAAACACTAGGAATATTCTTCAAAAAATATCACCTAGATGTTATACACATTGCACGTCAATTTTCTCTATTTGGATTTGATTACATCAAATGAAAGTCTTACAAATCATCCTTAGTGGAACAAAGGAACACTCCGATGAACATCAAAAGGTTCATTCAGCCACATGTTTTCTATAGCAAAAGTACAATAAAGTACAAAAGCAAAATACAAAAAGCAAATATCAACCGGATGTAATAAGGACTCAACACATAAGGGAGTAGGTAATGTAGAGTACCAACAAATTCCCTAAAGCATGGGCATGAAGTGACAGCTCCACATTCCTCTTTCATGCACAAATTCCAAGGCAAATTAGCAAGGTTTGGACCCCAAGAACTCTCTAAAGTTCATACGAAGAACTCAGATCATATCTAGAACCCAGAATTTCATACTGAAGAACCTAGGAACACTTTGAAGTTCAGAATATTGTTCCAGAACTTCATGCAAAAGTTGCTAAGCACAAGGACATGTGGCAAAAGGCTATTGGACATGTCATACCAACTACTTGAGGTCAAGAAACTCTATAAAAGAAGCAGAACACTCTCCTTGAAGATACACAACTAACAAGCATACTTAAACAACTTATTAAAAGTGTTAAAAGCTTCAAGTTATTGATTACACGAATCTACTAGCAAAATTCATAAAATCTTAAGAGTGTGTAGCGGTTCTCTCTTGTCTTCTCAAAGATAATCTTCTTGTCTTCGTTCTTATAAATTGTCAAAATTATTGTAAATAAATTATCAGCTAACTTTAAGTGTGCAAAGTGTTAGCTGAGTGAAAGAAAAGTGTAAAAATTTGTGTGACTTATCAAGAAAAGTTGTAAGCCTGCTGAGCCTTAGAGAATACATGTCGTAATCGTTCCAACGGAACATAACTGTAAGGTGCAGGAGTTGAGAAGGTTGTCTCGAGCATCATAGCGAAAAAGCTCACCTGAAGTGGGACTGGAGTAGCCTACATTATATGAACCAGTATAATTTATGCGTGTTTTATTCTTCTATTCATATACTCTTTACTTACAGTATTCACTTCATGCACAAAATTATTTAACTTTGATATTTTGTTTTATACACACTTCAAAACATTTTGAAGTTTGTCATAATATTGTTCTTCCAAGTTTTAACTTGAGGAGTATATTTAAAGTGTATGATTAAATTTTAAAAAGGTTTTCCCCCTCGCTTTTTTTTGTTACAATTATGTCTACTTCACATAGTATATTTTCCTCGAAAATGGAACTTATCGAGCTTGTCTTCCCTTTAAGATAGACCAAAGTGTCACCGGCCTATTTCAGTTTTGCTAGCTGTGACCAGTTTGAGTTCAACCCCTAGTTCTTTTTTTTTTTTTGCCTCAGCTGATTGTATACACTATAAAAATCACATAATATTATCCTATTACAAATAAAATATAGCAAGTAAAAACATAATTTGTGTAGGTCAGTAAGTTGGATTAACCTATGTGAGCTTGACAAAATTTAAATTAATACTAGACAAAATTAATTCTCAGGTTCTATTTTTGGGGCTTGTATTGTAACTGACATTTTTTTTAAAGACACACACATTTTTACTACTACCCTAGACTTCGAATTATATTTTCACAGTATAAAAATTTCCATAATTTACTGTGATTTCTTTTTCCATCCTTCTCATCCACACCTTCGAAATTTCTAAAATACTTTATTCCAATTATATAATTCAAACATCTTTTACAAGATTTCGGATTATAAATTCTAAAACCCAATATTCATATTATAATTGATACGAAAGTTTATGTTAACCATCGTATTATCCCAACATAAAATGTACATCAGTTTTATGGATAGTATGAAAGATCAACAGTGACCTGTGTATCGTAACTCACTTCCAAATGAAAATTAAGAAAGGAAATTGTAGAAAAAATAAAAAGTTAAGAATGAATGAAAATGTTGAAGAATCAAAGCTATTTATAAACATAAAAATATCATATAGGATAACTACACTCAGAGAAAACATTTAAAATGTCAAAGCCAACCAAAAATAAATTTAACATGCTACAAATCGTTCAAACTTATAACGCCACAGCCTACATTCTAGACTGGTTCAAATTATATAATATGAAACGGTCCAAGATAGTGTTAAAACTGTTTGGTAGGATTCAGAATATATAATCTAAAATGTGTCCATAACATAATTTTTTTTTTTAAAATACATTAAATCAAATTCTACACCAGCAACATATATTAAACATAACAATTTTAACGACATAATTCAACAAAGTAAAACAACATAATAAAACACACATAAGATCATGAGTCAACCATACTTAAATTTTTCGTCTAGTATATCCATGCAAGCCCTAATTTTTTTGTAGGTCCTAGGCCAAATCAAACTTTCATGAATATCTTTGAAAGATCTGATGAAGGAAGCGTCTGACTTGATCGGTCCTTCAAACTATGCTGACCAACTATAGAGAACATGATTACCACGTTGTCGTCCTTTCAGAGCTTCACCTAGGTGAACTGAACGCGTCCATCTGAGTCTATTGATAGATGACGATACTCAACATTGTCCATCCTTCTTGTGTCTCTATGGTTGAGACGACTGTTAATCTGGTTCAGCTGGTTCTTTATGCATACAGTGTGACATCAACGCATACCCTAAACATATTAAGTTTCCTTCTGTTGTAATACACTGCGGCTAACTTGGTGTTTACATCCACTATATAAGTTTTTATAGTTTTATGGTGTGGTTTTCAAAAGAACAAAAACGTCAATTTATGGAAGGTTTTGTGCATCGTAAACCACATAAATTACCGGTGTAATATATACCACATAAATATCTTGTACTTGACTATTTCAAATTATACAATTCGAAACATTCCAAACCCTCTAAAAGACAAGTTTTTACATAGTCTTTGCATGTATCATAATATATAATTCAAAATAATTAACCCATCTGGGTTGGCCTAGTGGTATTGGCTTGGAATCTGAGAGTGTGCTCCTCCTAAAGGTCTCAGGTTCGATTCCCTTTGGTGTCAATTTAGATGGGCTAATTTAGCTTCTTCGGGTGGATAATTCAAAATAATCTTGGAATGTAGAAGTTTTTTCTTGAAAAATATGCATTAAATGTCTTCAAAGCTAGCTTATAGCTTGTTGAATTAGCTTATAAGCTTGTTTTGATAGAATGCGATGTGTTTGGTAAAAAACTTTTTTCATTAGCTTATAGCGTTTTTTGAAAAGTTAATTCAAGTAGCTTTTGAGCTTATAGCTTTTAGCTTTTTATATTTTCTTCCATTTTTAACCTTTAATATTATTTTTTTATAAACAAAAAACTAACCAAGTTAAAATGTAAACTACCCACGTATTATTCTGCACTACTTTGGTGCTCTTTTTATTTATAAACGGTTTCTCTTAGATTTATGCTATTACATATTTAGCATTATTTATTTTTTTCATAAAAAAAAATAGAAAGATATGATAATGAAGTTGAGCAAATTTAGTTAAAAAATATCTCAATTAAGTTCATATATCATATTTATAATTTTCAAGAGGAAGTATATATATATATATATATATATATATATATATGTGAAAAATGTTTATAACTTTTTTAGGTGGAAAAAATGTTTATACATATAACTTATACAAATTAAACATACATGTACTTTTATGTCATTTTATATCTATTAATTACTTAAAAAAGTTAATTTTATCAAACACTTTAATTTTGAATCAGCTAACTTTTCAGCTATAAGCTTTCAGCTATCAACCATCAGCTATAAGCCAGCTTTTCAGCTACCAGCTAGCTTATAGCTTAATTTTAGCAAACACACCCTATGAGTCCTTTATGTTTAATGTTTGTAATATATTGGTCTTTTAAATGACTTATTTGTGACCAAAATAACTTAAAAAACCAATCTGTTATAAACCTCAAACTTAAAGGACTTTTGTGTTACCAAAATAACTTAAAGGATCAATTTATTACAAACCTCAAACTTAAAGGATAATGTTACACATAATGTATGATATAATATTGGATAATGTTAACACCTCAATATATAATATAATATTGGATAATGTTAACACCTCAAATTTAAGACACGTGTTAACGTTATCCAATATTATATATTATACATTTGTACGAGACGGGTATTTCAAGAACATCCAGGTAGTCTTGTTTCCCTAAAAAAAAATAACAAATTCTTCTAATAATTATACTATATGTTAATATTTAAATAAAAAACAATAGTCCAAATTAAAAGGGAAAAAAAGAGGTCAAAGCAACCGGTCAAGACATCCGACCTAACAATTTTGACATTTTTATCGGTTGAACTATAATTTATGAAAATACATTCTTTATACTTAAACTACCATAACCCGAGTTAATATAATAATAACCCTCTTTCAAAACAAAACAAAATATGTTATTAAACAAAAAAAAATATGAAGAGAAGAATATTTTGTTTATAGGGATTTATTGAATTATTATTAAAATTAAGTTAAGAAATCAAATAATTTTGGCTAGTTTAAAGGAACGAAGTTGTCACTACTGCCGTAGTAGTAGTAGTAGTACTATAGTTCAATCCCATCAAAATCACCACCGATCTAAAGACAAGTGTACAATGTTTAGTATCTCAGGTTGAAGCAAAAAAAACAAGTGTACTGTCACTATTTGGTCTACTCTGTTACACTTTGGAACAAACGTGAAAATATGGACAAAAGGGACAGAGCACTCAGAACATTACGCTGTCGACATGCGTGCCACCACCAGCGCACAAGGCACGTGGTTCCATCATGTTTCAATGTAAAATCCGGTAATATTGTTAATTATTAATTATTAATAATAAAATAAACAAATAATTTTTTTTAAAGAAAATAAAAATTATTATTATTAGAAGAATGCTAACTAGTGTCTTAAGGACATTGGTTAAGTAACTAAAACAAGTAAGTTTTTAATAAAAAATTATACATTATTGTTTGGTTAAATGTAACATCTTATATTTTTAAGACAAAACTTCTATTTCTAAATTCCTTAACCATTGTCTTTAGGGCACTGGTTAACAAGACTCTTATTTATTAAGGCTAAATATCTAATATGGTCCTTAATTAGCAGGTCAATTCAATCTCAAATTCAATCTCAGATAAAAAATAATGCACAAATTAGTTTATATTTTTATTTGGAGATAGATGAATTTTATAAAATTAATTTGTCTTTCATATAGAAATGTCACATATTAGTTTGAATATTATTTGTTGTTGGAAATTGAATTTTGACATGATCTCGATAAAATATTAGAAACTAAATTTATTTTTTATGAAAATATTTTGTGTCAAGTAATTTAGTGGTTGTAGTTTGCACATTATAAATGTGGAAAAATTAGGTTTTTGAAGTTCGAACTTCAATCCTTACATATATTATGCATTGTTCCTATCAATTGAACTAAACTCACATAAATATTTTTTATGTAAATATTAATATTTTTTTATGTAAAAGAAGATAGTTAAGTCTAAAAGTTTATGTGGATTTGACAAAACTCTATCCCACCATTTTTTTATTTTGCTAAAACTCTATCCCTCGTCTTAAATTGTGGGTCTTTTTTTACTTTTTTAACTGTTCGGAGAAAATTTCGTTTTAAAAATGTGTTTATTTTGTATGCAAATTTTTGTAAAATACTCCTTGTATATTCATTAAAGATGTGACAAATGCACATTTTATTTTAAACTCATAATTTGTAGAGTTCAATCGAAAGGAATAAATACCTTCATGTTATTTTTACATGAGAAAGTGAAATGTGATATTTTACCGTTTAAAAATGACAGAAAAGTACATGATAAATTTAAATTGAATGGATTTGATTGATGAGAGAGATCGAAATTCACATCATTGTGTTTGTTTTGCCTCTACAAAGAAAAACGAATCATCAAATCTAACCTCTCTATTTTTTAAAGAAGAATGTTAACAAGTACCTTTAAACATTATTAAAATATTAATAGAAGTATTCCCTCTAATCACTATTTTAAACAAAAATTCATTTTTCAGATTCATTAAATAACTAATGTATATGGTTGATATATACACTAAATACGTAAATTAGTCAATAAATCTAAAAACTAATTGTTTTTTTTTTGTTATAGTAGTGATCAAAATGAATAATTCTATATAAAAAATAATATAATTATTACATCGACAAACACAAAAATTTATTTTCCCACGACAAAATCCGTATATATTTAATACTTCTAGAACACTCGTTAACAAGTCTCATTTTTAACTCATTTTTAAATAGAGTCAAATATGTTAATAAAAACATTTTTTTTTTCTTTCTTATTATAACAATAAATAAATGATTTTCTCGTGATCCAATGCAAAATATCACTTTTCCCAATATAAACAATGTAAAGAATCTCAAATTAAAGATGCTCCATTCCCATTCCCTTTCTCAATTCCATCATCATTTCCATTTCCCACACACAACACATAAAATAAAACAAAAACAAAAACCACACCAATCCTCAAACACTTCTCCAAAATCCCACTACCCTTAAATGGCGGACAACACCATCACCTCCCCACTCCTCCCATCCGACCACTTAATCCTAACAATCAACTCCTCTACCTCTTCCGACACCGACTCCGTCCCCTCTGACACACGTCAAATCTCCAACCCATTTAACGTTGGAGAGTTGACCGTGCCAGAGGCGATAACTGTGGACCCATTCCACAACTATAAAGCAGGGATTAATGGGTTTTATGAATGGGTGAAAACGTTTTTGTGTATTCCTTTAGCTTTGGTGAGATTGGTGATATTTGGATTGTGTTTGGCGATTGGTTATGTGGCTACTAAGGTTGCTCTTTATCGTTGGAAAGATAAGGAAAATCCTATGCCTAGGTGGAGATGTAGGATTATGTGGGTCACCAGAATTTCTGCTAGATTCATTCTCTTCTCTTTTGGGTTGGTACCATAAATATTCAATGCTTTCATTTCTCTCTCTAGACTTGTTTTTGTGTTAATTGATTTATGTGTAGTTTACCCTTTTATTAATTTGGGATGATAAAGTTAGTGACCAACTTTAATTTACTTCATGTTATAATTGAAATTTGTATTATTTTTTTGTGATTTTAGATCTTAGTGAAGTTTGTGTTTGTGTGTGATTTCTGGATTTATTTGGTGGATTTGATAGATTTTTTTAAGTGGTTAGAGAACTATATACATAGGAACTTTACTGATTGACTTTTTTGGTTTATTTGTTCTGATGTGAATTGTGATGTTAATCTCATAGTTAGGACTAAGGACAAGGATTGTTAATTGCGGATCGTGGAGAATAGCAGTTTGTTCCAATTCTGCTTTGCTATATGCACTAACTGTTACTGAATATGGGGAGAGATTCTCCTCATAGTAAGGAGCAGTGTTGTCAATCGCGGCTTATGGAGAATAGTGGTTTGTTCAAATTCTGCTACACTACAATACTATAACCGCTGTTTGACAACACTACTAAGGAGGGAACAGTGTGTCCTAGAAGGAGTAGCAGGGAGTTTGATTGGTTGATCCCTGCTGTTAAGAAATCCCCCTCCCCTCAACGGTGTAGAGATTTAAGCTGGTTTGAGGAAGTAGCTTATTTTCGTTTTTGTCGTTTATGACAATGAGGTGCTGAATCTTGTAGTTATTGCAATGTGTCGATAAAATTGATGAGTTAATGGAGTTCTTGGTTTTATTAGTGGTTTAGGACAGAGGAGAGAGTTGAAACAAAAGGAAATGAATGTCATGCCGGTGGGGGAGAGAGTTGGCTTTTGTTTGAATGATTATATATATTTTTTATCTTGGGGAAAGAGGAACGATAAAATGCAATTACAGACCAATTTTAACACTGATTTTTATGCAAATCTGTGTTTCCTTGTGAGTTGTGATGGTAAATTGTTATGTCGAATGGAGTGAGGCCTATATGGTGTATGAATATAAACCTCAGCTAGATACCCTTTATGATGCCTTACCGGAAAGTAGAATATGAGTTGTGGATTACTTTATTCCTTGAATGTTGTTTTCAGTTTCTTTTTACACACCCCCAACTACATTTGTTTCTGAACCATGAATTTCTCTGTATTTTGTTTCTTTCTGTCAATTGCAGCTATCATTGGATAAAACGGAAGGGAAAACCTGCCCGAAGAGAAGTTGCTCCAATAATCGTATCTAATCATGTATCATATATTGAGCCTATCTTCTATTTCTATGAATTATTTCCCACCATTGTGGCATCTGAGTCTCATGACTCCATACCTTTTGTTGGCACGATCATTAGAGCAATGCAGGTATTTTGTTTTCATGGTCACATTTTATGTATGCAAAGTTCAAATTATAAGAAACTATGCTATTCAACCATTTTATGTTTTTTCCCACTTTTTTTGCAGGTCGTATATGTTAACAGGTTCTCACAATCATCAAGGAAGCAGGCTGTCAGAGAAATAAAGGTAAAACATTTCTATTTGTTTGCTTATTGTTATTTGATCTGCATCTTAAAATTGTCAATGTTCTTTGATTGTTTGCATGTTTGTCAATTGATCCTCACTTATCTTTCAATTATCAATTATGCTAAAGTGGAAGAGAAGCTAAGAGTTAACTAAGAATTTTACATATTGTAAAATTACATCTGCTTCCAATTTTGGAACTGAGTAACAATACGCAAGAATTTTTTTGAACCAAAAGGACTGAACAATAGATATACTGGAACAAAATTTCTACGGGAGCCCCTAATATGGACCCCCAAAATAAAGGTTCATTGGTGCACCTGTTCAAATAACCTACTGTTGCCAGTTGCCTACAAAATAAAGCATAGCAGAACTCTACCCACGTGCTAATATAGTTATTCTTAACAAAAACAAATGATGAACAATTTAAAATGAAAGATCGAGCTCCTTGTTGACATTGACAGCACATTAAACTTGGTTGAAAATAGGAAAAAAATGGTAATTGAGAAAAATATCAATCTTATTTCGACTCATTCCAACGCTGCCTCTACAATCAGTTTGATATCAACATCAGAAACAAAACATTTTTTAAGACAATAAAAACTCATGCGTAGATCTGCAACAATGCCATTTACTGAAACAACAAGTACGATGGGTATGACAGAACGAATCAAAACAAGACCGATTTGTATCCTTCTCGTCTCAATACGCGTAGATCTGCAAAATAGCCTCAGCGACTTGAATTTACAGCTTTTTACATATTTTTTGTGGTATTAAGGTTCAATATTTTTCTGTTGAATAAGAGTCTCAACGACTGATTTTTATTTTATTTTTCATTGTGTTCATTTGTGGTTAGATCGACATAGTCCGACGAAGCAGCTAGGTTAATAAAAATCCTCTCCGACAAGTTTTAATTGAATTGGACACAGGAAACATCTGTCAAAATATTTTCTGTATATTTACCTCTTTATGAAATTCTGAACATATCTGATGTTGTGATTGATTTTGGGCCTCATTCATTCATTACATTCATATTCGTAAAGCAGCATGTCCTGAAATGATTTTCTGCAGCACATTTGCTATGGAAATTGAGAGTTTTTGGACATTTTTCAATTTCCAGTCACTTAGCACTAAACGTAGATTTGGGAAAGTATGGTTATTGTAAAAAACTAAAACTAAAGTGAGGTAACCGGCTGTACTAAGTCATTTGTTGAGGTTCACCCGTGAACCTTTATTTTTAGGGACCATATTAGGGGTTCCCAATTTCTACATATAAGTCTGTTATATTATCAGTTTTATAAACTGTTTGATATTGAAATCTGCTTTTAAGGACCGGAATAACAGAGAAGGGCGTCTTGCGATAGATTTCCTCGAGTACTTTTATTTCCCGAGGGAACGACGACTAACGGCCGGAACCTTATTTCCTTCCAACTCGGAGCATTCATCCCTGGGTATCCAATCCAGCCTATAATTGTACGCTATCCGCATGTGAACTTTGATCAATCTTGGTAGGCAATTTGTTTATGAAGATCCTTTCATTTCATTACTGCTTTTTGTTGGTATAACTTATCACTCATGCTGTCTTACTTGCATATTTTTAGGGGCAATGTTTCTTTGGGACAGCTTATGTTCAGGATGTTTACTCAATTCCACAACTTCTTCGAGGTATATTTTCCTATGGATTATGTCTTTCCTTATAATGGTTAATCCACCACGTTCTTTGGAAACTTATTTTTCTTGAAGTAGTTTAAAACTTTCATCTTAAATTGAACAGGTTGAATATCTTCCTGTCATTTCACCCCTGGATGATAAGGAAACCGCTGTGCATTTTCGTAAAAGGGTGAGCGTTCTTGTTTTGTTTCGTAGTTTTCACACACTTGTCACTGGACTTCTATATTTAGCTTTCTTGGATATTTGAATCTTTTAACTTTTGATTGCATTAATTCATAATTTGCAAAATTAAGAAAGTTTTTTTGTGATATTTTGATCCTTCAGACAGGCCCAAAATCTATAATAGCAGAGTCTTTCTGTAGATTCTTGGGGCACCCATATTTTCTATGCAATAGGTCCGGTTCTGTAGGTTTGCGTTTAGACCTTAAAAAATGAATTTTTGGCAGTGAAAATTTGCAATCACGTAGCCCAAGTCTCTGTCTGGGTATCTTGTATCCATCCTACGAAGTAATGGCGAGATTAATAAGGATGCCACATATACTAATATAGGGTTCAGGCTAGGTGGAATTGAATGGAGAAATGCTTTAAGGACTAGTTGTTGGAAAGTGTCTATCAAACTCAGTGAAATTCTCCCCGACAGCTGTTTAAACATATGCTCAATGATAGTGAATGCTGGGAAAAGGCATGCTACTAACAGATATCATTGAGATATGCCAAGATGATGATGCTAAGTTGGACGAGTGGCTGTTGGAACTCAAGTGTGAGTGGTTAGTCCCACATCGGCCCATATACTCAATGTCTTAAGGTTGGGTTGTGATGTGGTGTCAAGGTCTCTTGGTGGTCCAGCCGTCCAGGTATTTTGTCCGTTGTTGCTCCCAATGTTCCTTTGACTCCCCCACATGTGGTTTCACAACCCTGGTTTTGCTTGATTGGGGGATTTTGAGTGGATCCAGGTGTAATAGATCCTTGGGTTGCAAGTCTTCTTGACTGCGTGGCGGAATCAGGTGGCTTGTCCTGTTGGTTGGCAACAACGGTACAAGTATAGTGATGTCGAAGACTCACACTTGAGGGAGAGATTGCTGGAATTCAAATGTGGGTGGTTAGTCTCTCATAAACGAGAGGCAACGTGTATGCTCAATGCCTTAAGGTTTTGGATGGAGATATGGTATCAAAGTCTCTTGATGGTCTAGGTTCTTTATTCTGGCGGTCCTTTGATTCTCCAACAGTGGCCATAGAGGAAAAGATTAGGAATGGTTTTACACAGGAGATAGTTAGAAATGCAGTCTTGTACCTATTGAAGGAAATTTGAGTTGAACTCACCTAATATTATGTGAACACTACATTTTTTTACTGTCTTTTTATGATATCTTTTTCATTTTATCTGTTGTTAAGAATGAATGTCTGGATGATTTGTTGAATTGTGTCCTTGCTTGTGTGAGTAGTCGGCAACTATTTAACAATCACTATATGGATAAGTGCAGGCTAGCCATGCTATTGCAAGCGCGTTGAATACTGTCCAAACTGGACATTCTTATGGAGATATAATGCTTCATATGAAAGCACAAGAAGCAAAACATGTATGCAGTTTTTATTATTTTGTTACAAGTATATCTTCATCCTAGTTCGTAGTTACTTAATTGCTTTTTGTATTTTTGTTTGCATTTCATTTGTACACATTGATCAAATTTATATGTGCAAAATAAGCATGAAATGTCTACTTCATCATTAATTTGGAGTATCCAGGTCATTATACATCTAGGGCAGCCATGCTAGATTGATTAAGGATTAAGGATGGTTGGAGTCAAATTTTAACCAGCATAGCCTGGGCGGGTTGCATGTGGGATAACTAGGGTTCAGCATGATCTGAAATAGCCATAGACGGCCTGATGAGCATGATAGCGGACCAAGCTTATTTAAGCCATTTGAGATAAGGTTGTCGAAGCAAATAAAATCTCACTAATAAAACGAGAACTAGCAGAGTTAAAGGGTGGCTGAAATTCATGCACAATCAATGAGTAAAACAGAAACATGGAGATGACTACCAAAGTGCAATGTAGTTCGTAAGTTAAGAAGTGTGACAATAGAATAGTGAATGGACAAGTGTTATGCTGCTACAGTGTTACTAATGGCGGATTATTGAAGCAAGCAATAAATTCCGCCATAAAATGCATTCCGATTGAGGAAACATGGCAGATATAATTGGTGTTGCGGTCTATGGCTTCTAGCACAGACTCCGCTATGCCATGCACTGGCAATTTAACAACACTATACTAGTATAATATCATGTTGAAATTATAAGGTAACAACTTTGAATTATATTTGCGGTATGATTACAAAAGATTAGGTACTATTCCATACTCATAATAGTACAAGACTTGCAATTCTTATGAAACACGGACACTAATAATCATGATTATTAGACTTAGACTCATAATCGTAATTTAATAAGGAAGCACGTAATGAAATATTATGGAATATATAAATCAGTCCTAACCTATAATCTAAGAATTTCTAAATTACTTTGTAAGATACAACCAAAATATTGTTATGTGTTCCATATTTCTAATTCTAAATTTTAGCACACCAATAACATCATAATTTTGCACACTGACCTTTCTTTATTTCATCTGCTCAATCCCATGACCACTCTTTTAAAGTTTCCAGGAACCAAACCACTCTCCAGACACTCTTGCACATGTTAGATGCTTGCTTTAAGTCTTGTTTCAATTAAATTGATATATTGGTTTGACTCTAACAACGTTAAGGGATGAGGGGGAAGTAGCCAAGTAATAATATAAAATACGGTCATCTTATGTATCAGGATTATATTAAACATTTGCCCATCTGTTATGTTGTTGTGCTGACAATTTCAAGTAACTCTTCGTGCATTCCAACTTACATTTTTCCATAGATGTTACGCTATTTATGCTTTGCTTGTTTTGGTACAATTAGCAATCAATTTTTTTGTCACTGACGTTTTAGCTTGTTGACTTTGGCAGGAGAACCCCTCGAGTTTTATGGTTGAAATGGCCAAGGTGGAATCAGTGAGTCCCTAAAAACAACTGAGCTTGAATCAATTATGAAATTCTTCAAATGTGCTATTTAACTTCTTGCCTTAATCAAGTTGATGTCAATTTTGCTTCATACCAGTTTGTTTCAGTGTGATACTTAGGCTAAACATTTCATTCCATTTCTCTTCTAGTATATTCAAAATGCCATGGTATCAATATGTTTATGCAAGTGGATGCTAGAGATGAATTGCCTGCTTGAAGCCTTTGGTGTTGTCCAAAGAATTGCAAGTAGCATTGCTTTTCATTTGTTCAAGTTTATGTTTATTATTTCTTATTTCTGGCCTATCTGGTTATATAAAAATCGGATACCTAGTGCTATTAAGATCCCTTCATAATTGGGGTCCAGGGAAGGGGGAAGGCTGACTGTGGGTCTGTTATAGGCAGCTTGACCTTGCACATGCAAGAAGCTGATTCCATTAATTGAATATGTGACCTCTTAGTGATATGACATGGAAGCAACACCAACTATTGTGGCAAGGATTATGTTCTTTGGTCTATCTGGTTATGGCTACCATTATTCCCTTTTTAGTCCTTTTATAGTAGAAGCAGGGATGGAACCAAAAAAAAGTTAGGCATGGTGAAAGTATAAATAACACATCCTTGCATGAGAATAGCTAACATTAAATCAGAGATTTCCAATTTGAATGTTTTTTTTTTTTTTTTTTTGTGATTAGTCTTTTTCTTGTAATCAAATTGTACGGCTTGTAATATTGAAAAGATTCATAAACTATCATTTGTATTTCTTTCCAGTTATTTCATATCAGCAGCTTGGAAGCTGTGGAGTTTTTGGACAAATTCTTGGCTATGAATCCTGATCCCAGGTACTACTGTCACATTTTGTAAGTTTGTAATTAACTTGTGAAACGTTTGCTCAGTTGCATGGGGAAATAAAATTATAATTGATATTTATATCTAGTAATTCTCAATTGATCGTTAAATCATTACTAAAACAATTTCTTAATTGGTACTATTATTATAAAAGAAACAGATTGAATTGATGACAACCAATGTTGACTCCTCACTTGAGGCGATTGAGTTAGTTATAATGGAACTACATTGTTTGTTGGGAATGATAGTTGAAATTTTTCACAGGAAGTGAAGTGTAAGGGTTGCAATAATGTTCACCAAATTTGTTACCATCATGTTTTGCAGTTTACCATGTTCCGACGTTTATTTATTTTCTAATGTTTCCCTTTGATGCTTTGTTCATTTATGCTCTCATCAGTGACCTCGTATGGATCTGATGGCAATTTTACCACAAATGTGAATGTTTCATTTTTTTACTGATGACTGCTACAATTTTTGGTAATACTTCAATTTTATATTGTGGGAATTGATAAAATTCCATGTCCTGTTTGCAGTGGTCGTGTTCAATATCATGGCTTTTTGAGAGGTTTAAGACTAAAGGCTTGTCCACTTTCTGAAAAGGTTAGTTACCAAATAGCTCAACAGATCTTAAATAAAATGGGATTAAATTTTAAATCCATCAAGAATTGATAATCTAAGCCTTAAGTTTTATTTTAAATTCACTAACATTATGTCCATGGTACGGAGTACTGTTTATGATAAGTTGCGATCAGTTTGTGTACTCGGTTTTTCTAACTTTTTTTTCCCTCCCCGTTCTTTGTCTTTTGATTATCATGTAACTGTATCTTATTTCAGATATTTTCATTCATTGATGTTGAGAAGTATGGGAAAATTACATTCAGACAGGTAACAATTTCCAATAATTTACCCTGTTTCTGTGCTATCTAGAAGTATCCATTCTACATATAACATCTGTATTAGTTTTCAAGCAAAAAACTACTAAGTGCATATTATTATTTACGTTTTAAATATCCGTGTTAATCATCACTCATCTAATGCACATTTGTATGTTGCTTACAGTTCTTGTATGGATCTGCACATGTCATGAAGCAACCAGGGTTCAATCAAGCTTGTGAAGTAGCCTTTGCTGAGTGTGGCGGTTCTGTAAAGGGCTACATTGTGGAAGACGAAGTATTAATCATCTATCATACTCCTATTTGCCTTTACTACTTGTGTAGAAATTTTAATTAACACTGACATGTTCCTCCCTTTATTTTTTGTATTTAGTTACGAGATTACATCCAATCTGCTATCCTCAGCTGGAATGACGACGAGGTAACCCTTTCTAATCTATCAAAATATCTTTCTTCCTCCAGTGTTTCTGCCATTAACATTCTTTTGCTCTTGTAGTTTGACTCATTAATTCTATACTTGTATAGGTCCATGATCTTTTTGCGTTATTTGATGACGATAATGATGGAAGAATTTACAAGGATGAATTTCTTTCATGCTTGAGAAGAAATCCTCTTCTCAAAGCCCTTTTTACGCCTCAACCGCAGCACAAGGAATCATGTGGTAATGGAGTGGTAGAGATACTGTGATAGTTGTATTTTACCTGTGACTAAAACCTATTGCTTTTCAGGATTTTGGTCTTTTAGAAAGATCAAAAAAAGGAAAAGGGTAGGATCCCCTGGGATTACATGCACATAGTATAGGATGCAGTGGCCTTATTCTTTTCTTTTCTTTTCTTTTTTTATAACTTTCACTCATATAAAACATTATGATTTGCTGAAGATCTGTGTTTTCTGCCTTGTTTTAAAAGGGTCAGATTTACACATAGATTTTCGTTAAACTATTGGGTTTTGGTTCAGGGTGGTCCAAGGTTTGATCAATGTGTTTGTAACTAACATTATCAGTGTATTTTAAAAGATGTGTTTGAATCTAATGGAGAATGATTTGATGATTTTAAGGTTTAATTATATTTTTGGTACTTCTAGTTTATATTGTGTGCAATTCTTGTCCTTCAATATTGTTTTGAATGGTTTCAATCCTTCAATTTTTAAGCTTAAAAAGATATAATTTTGCCATCAATTTTTAACTGTAACCCTTAATGTCTTATTTTTAATAAAAAAGTACTCAACTCTTAAACTTTTAAGTTACTTTTAAGTTTCATCTGCTCCAGAACTTGAGACAGGTGCCTCCTGCACTACCAATGGTCTCCTGGGCGCCTTGCGCCTTGGTCCATCCGCCTCATGAATTGGACACCTCCCACGCGCCTCACCCCTTCAAGGCGTGAGGTAGATTCATACGAGTTTCTAGACTTTGGAAATGTAAGATTTTAAGGCTCGCATAACAAGTGTTCTCTGATCAAATCGGGTGCTGCTCATTAACCTATTGATACTGCACTAATTTAAACTTTCAGCCGTCTGGCATTCGGCCTTTGTAAGGTGCAAATTGTAGTTCCATGGAAATTTAGTGGAAAATAGGTGTGTGTATATAGCGAATGTGTGTTACATGCACAACATTACACTAATACTCTGTAACAAAAGGCTGCATTTTACCCATTCGGATCTTAATATCCGATTGTGTCAAATTGACTTTTGACACACATCACCAAGAGGTCAAGCCGGTCCTATGTTACGGTTCATCTTCTTGGCCGGTTTATAGGAAAATGGGTCGTGATAGACTTGACCCGGTTCGCTCTCAGCTTGCAGAGAACAACATGCATTTATTTTCAAGAAAAGCTCTTATAAAATTTCAGAACCATTCACCCAGTCAACTACGTTCCATTTTTATTCTAACCTTATTTTTGGTATGAAAGCAGGTAATGTCACACAGGGGTCATGCCGTCTTGAGGACGCCTCCTTCGTTCCTACTTTAGGGTTTCCGATTTGCGCTCTTTGCTATTTTGTTTGGCGTATTTACAAGATAATAGTCTTAATCTTGAGGAATTATAAACTATTTCAACGACATACGAAAGAGGGTCCTTAGGACAATCTCTATCAACAGTAAAATATTCAAAACAAGTACATTGATATGCAAAACTAGTAACATCATATGTATCGGCCTCTGTGATATCTGTTTTTTTCTTCCCTGATTTCACTTCTTACTTCCTAGTGTTGTCCTTCCTTTGTGGCCACTTCCCTTCAAGGGAAGGTCGGTGCTTCCTTGGCTGGACTAAATGAACGAGCATTACTCATCTAGGATCCCTAAAGTTTGAAGCCAAGTTATTTTCCTTTTACATGTAATAGTTTAAATGAGTAGTCGTGTATTTTTTTTAGCTATGTCATTCTTGCCTCTTTTTAAATCAGAGAAGAATTTAACGACTTCATATTCTTTTTAAATGAGTAGTCGTGTTTTTTTTTTACCTATGTCATTCCTGCCTCTTTTTAAATCATAGAAGAATTTAACGATTTCATATTCTTTTTAAATGAGTAGTCGTGTATTTTTTTTAGGTATGTCATTCCTGTGTCTTTTTAAATCAGAGAAGAATTTAACGATGATGTTAATACTCTTAGTTAAGATGCAAAAAGAAAGAATGTTTGAGGTCAGATCATATTCATGACGAATATTTTAGAGCTAAAATGTTTTTAGTGTTTCATTGAATATTCATGATATGTATATAGTTTTAGTTTCATTTGTTTTTACCACTTGGAAGTTATGTTAAAATGACATTGTTAAAACAACAACTATTAACAAATGATTAAATAAAAGAACGAAAGTAAAAGACGATGAACACACATACTTGTTAATGCAGTTCGGCCAATGGAGCTCATCTCTACAACTATAGAGTGGCTATAGTTTCATTTCTATAATTGTGATGAATTAAGGTTTCAATGTTACAAGCAATATATATAATACTATTACGATCCAGTTTACAGCATCCAACACTTATAGACATAGTTACATTCAATCATTAAATTTCTCAAATTATTATCATTGTTGTTGTGTTGGTGTTGCATTTAGTGTCAATGCTTCATAGTGCAAAGATTAGTTATGCTCATTTATTAATTGATGGTCAAGAGGGGTTATCCATAAATCTATTTTTGATCATCTATAAGTGATTTTATGTGCAAAATTAGTTTTTATCACCCTCTCAGTGATCAATTCAAAAGTAAACAATTTAAACAGCCATGAACCAAATAAATTGCTGCAAATTGTAGAAAAAAAACATTTCTTGATAAATCAATAAATACAAAAATAAAATAAAGCTCTTGAATCATGATTCCTTAATAAAAACATAAGTGACAACCCTAAGAAAAGTAAAATACCCTTCTTAAAAATCCGATTTATTTAACATGAAAAAAATGCAAAAATAAAAAATCCATGACAAAAAAGTTTGCATAAAAAATCCGGTTATGATATTGTACTTATTGGATAGAGTTGATTCCTTCACTGATGGAGTGGGATTTAAAATCAGGAAGTATGAATTATCAATAATCAAGGGATTTTGGGAGAAAGAGAGTGGATGCAACACTTTCATAAGTAGATGATTGATTATATATAAACAAACAATAGTTCTAAACATCTTTTTTCATCTTATGGGGGTTAAATTTGTGTTTTTTTTTCTTTCTTGCCTACATTTTCATAAGTAGAAGTAGATGATTGATTAAAATCTGTTGCTAATTCTCATTTTGAATGTTGATTCTCAAAACAAGAAGAAAGTGTGAGGGAGGTTGAAGTGGGAGAGCCTTGAGTGGTACAAGTTGTAACACAAGTTGCACAATTCCTTACTTTACCGTGTTTTGGAGTAAATAATCATTTTAGTCTTTGAATATTTTATACTTTGTCACTACAATTCTTGAATGCATTAATATTGCAAAATGTTCTTTAAATGTGTTTTGCATTAAGTGCGTAAAATTACTAACAAAAGAAACAAGGAAGTTTTTGTATTTTCTATACATTTTCTTCAAAACAAAAAATACATCTAGAGATAATGACATCTTACATATAGGGATAAAAATAACCATTTACTTTTTTCAATATAAATCTACTCTCTTTTGAATATTAAGGCTTCAATTCTAAAGGTGAAAGAGTTCTAGTAATTCAGAATTCGATAAAAAAAAATTAATAAACAAATTTTCAACCAAAGATCGAACTCAATTCACATACCTCATTAATCATAGGAGTTCAATTAAGTGGGTTTTTTGTATCTTAACCGTTAGATAAAACTCTAGTACATACATATATTTTAGATTATCCCTTATCAAGTATGTTAAACTCACCAGACATCTGCTCTCTCTTAAACATTCAACATTGAAGTCTCCATGATATACAAATACAAATTATACAAATAAAAATAAAAACATGTGTACCCATAAGGCACCATAAAATAACTCAAAATAATGAGGGGAAGAATATTCCAAATACTCTTTTTTGGGTACAATATTCCAAAGACTTTTCTCCACCCAAACCGGAAAATAAAAATAACGTGTGTGTGCACGAAAATAAAGGTAACAACACCATGTTTATTTTTTTTTTCAAGGAAACAACACCATGTTTACTGTGCAGCACACATGCAATATGTAAAATTGTCAATGAGATGAATAAAATTGTCGATCGTTAGCAATACACATTTTAACATATATTTTTCAATACACTTTTTTTGGTTAAAATTTACATGAGTTCCACCAAATCAGGTGGGACCTATATAAATTTGGTGGGGATCATGTAAATTTTAACCAATCAAAGAGAATATGTTGAAAAGTGTATGTTAAAATATGTGTTCTAGCATTTCTTTTGTCAATAATTATACAAATATTATTTCTCAGGTATTTATTCGTGCAACTATGTTATAAGATCTATATTAATTATAAAAAAAAATGCTAACTAGTGTCATAAGAAGATTAATATAGAAATTAAGTATTGAAAATTAGTGAAAAATTGACTGTTTAAATTTATGAAAGTCAAGAAGTTGTTGTTTTTAATAAAAATTTACCATTTTTAACATCCTTAACAAATGTCTTTAAAACACTTATTAGTAAAACTCTAAAAAAAATTAACATTTTATGCTCTTTTAATTAATGATTTATACGATATATATTATAAACCATATGGATAGTTAATGTACGAATATTTTTCAAAGGCATCGAAACACCTCATCATGTTCAGTGAGTGGTCCCCTCGAGACAAGGCATTACAATTTACTGTTCCTTCATAGGATTAGTTTGATTTGTTTACACCGTTGGCAGTGCTGTCAGAACCCAACACGTTTCGATTGTAGAGGAAACCTTAGTACTTTTACATAAATGGCATTGTTTGACACGTGACATGACAGCCAATTGCACTTTCCACTAAATATATCTAGGGCAAATAACATTACACTATATTTACTCCAAAAAAAAAAATTACACCATAAAGCAATGAACCCTTGTCAAAATATAGGTCAAACAAATATATAGGCTTAATTAAGTCAAAAAAAATTTATGGATATAATTAAAAAGTTTATCTAACATGTGCAACATTACACGTGTTAAATTAGGGGTGTTCAAAACCAAATAAACTCAATAGAAAAATGGTGAACTAAATCAATCCAAAAAATAAAAACTGTATTTTGTTCGGATATATTCGGATAATAGTTTTACTCAAACCTAGTACACATAGAAATTCAATGAGAAATTTTATAGAATGACTTTTTTTTTTATTAAGACATATTGTTTCTATTGTTAAGTTTTTTCTATGCTTTTGATTTAAAATTGTAGTTATGTGCTTTGATTTAATTATACTTGCACTTTTGCATATATGTTTATGTTAGATATATCTTGAGTAGAAACTAAATGTGAACTTTTAGAGAATGATAGTATCTTAGACTTTGCATTTTTTACTGAAGAGAATTGATTTTTGGTCCATGTTTTTATTTTGGTCTATGTTGATGGGAGGATAAAAATAAAATTGTAATGTTGGATCAGATTTGAAACATTGTTGATAATAATAAGTTGTTTTTAACTTTTAACTTGATTTTAACTTTGAAAACAAAAATTGTATTGTCTTGCAAAAAACCGCAACAATCGGACCAAGCCAAACCCCATTGGTTTGGGTCGGTTCACTTTTCATTTTAAAAGTCAACCGAACCAAACCAAACCGCGTGCTTTTTTATCTTGCGTTTCAGATGATTTTTAACCTCAAAATCGAACTTAACCGTACCGCGAACACCCCTAACAAAACAACTAATAGTAGTAACTTTTTCTTGGAAAACAACAATTATATATTCAAAAGTTTTATATTTAATATTGAATGTGCAAGTTCCAATACAACATTTCTATTTTTAACTTCTTAACATGTGCAAATTTGAATATGATAGAAAAATCCATAATTAAATATTAAATTTTGGTTTCGCAAAGTATTTGATACCTAAAGACACAAACTAATATATCAAGTCATCTTCTATACATGTTATTCAGAGATTGAATTCATCCTCACATATTTAAATAATATAGTTGTTTGTTGTTTTTGTATGAACACACGAGGTATGTTACTGGAGTTAGTGATGTAATCTTTACGTTTGTGGATGTCGTCTACATGTCTCTGGTTGTACGTTCCTTCCGCAAACAAGGAAGGTGTACCTGCAAATACAGTTCAATGCCAAATTAAGGCAAGATGTGTGAAAATTGGGAATATGAGATGGATAAAAAAATGTTCATACCTAGGGGTCATGAACCCTCTATTTATAAAGTGATTAGACTCATATACGCTCCATGTCGTTGTTATTCTCATCGCAACGATCACTAAGATTGTTACTGGATAAGTGTAATTTGTTATCGTAACTGAATATGAGATAGGTGGTGGTGTTAATCTGATTTGAATACGCTCCATGATCTTCGACATAGTGAGAGTATGTTGGTTCTTCTAGATTCTTTACTTGTGGGCAGATAAGTTTTCAGGGTTTACATGAAGGGTAGTTTTCCACGCCGCATCATTTGTCTAGACGATGTGATCTCCTCAAATTTTCTAAGTATATGGACCTCGTATTTTAGCCTATTTGATCCATTTAAGATTTCCTTGGTATACAATCCATAATATATTTGGGTTGGGCCTCATATGCCATACCATTACACAACCCCTAGACCTTTAACTATTTTAATAGGTAATGGGTCAAGAAAACTTTTAAGTATGATTTTTTTAAAAATAAATATTCTAACACAAGAATTTTCCTAAGGTGGGATATGGCAGCGATGTGGTACATCTGTTTCCCAATACTTGGAGCTCATTGTGATATGGAAGAGTTTTTTTTATGTTGATATATGATGTTTAACACCCTTGAAACACAAGTCTAAATGAGGAGAAGTTCTTAAAGCCCAACATGAATCCTACCTCCGATTGAGGATTCACGAATATAGAGGAGGTGTGGAACAACATCTCTTATTAAAGTCCACGACCACCCAAGCACGAGGCTAAAATTTAGGCGATGTGATTGAAGTTCGAGTTTATAAGAATATCAAAGCGAAATGATGAGATATCCAATAAAGGCGAGATTACAACTTCATCCAATGATCGTTAATACAAAACCTTTCAACTTCACATCTAATTGTCTGATTTAACCTAGATGACTTTCTAATCTCAATCAAGATATTTTCAACAATAGGTTGTTTACACAGATATAATGTTTACACTAACTCTAGTATTAGTATACATATTTGAAGCACAATACACTTAAGAGTCTATTCCCTATCGGTATTTCTTTTGACTGTTTCTAGACAAGGTATATATGATGAACAAGTATGAATGTAATTACAATAGTATATGAACATGTTAAACTTGTATATGTACGTGAACATGTTTGAGTGTCGTAACTTTCTTCAATCAAATTTGGTCCTTTAAATAGACCAGAAACTTAGTCCTTTAAACTTGGTCATTTGAATGCATGATTAAATGCCAAGATATCTTGAAGAAATATGGTCAACACATTAGTCACTCTTTTTCATCAACGACGCTTCTAAGAAGCATTATTCCCTTGTTTGAGTCAGACTAAACTTTCCTTTCTAAGCAAAGAGTTATTGCATCCACCAATGACGATTCCTTGAGTCAATTGCTGGAATAAAGGATCTACCTCCAAAGGCTTGTACTGCAGCATGGACTATCACAAAGTTGACCTTAATCTTGATGCAGAACCTTGCCTTTACCTTTGAAACATAGATCATCAAGGTCCAAAGCTTTGACCGATAGTGCAGAGCTTTGACTTGGTCCAGAGGGAGCTCGTTAGTAACATTTAAATAAGAAGAATGAAACTCTGAAGAAAAGATTTGAAAAGGAGTCTAAGGTGTCTGAAGATAAGATTGCCTCTCTGAAAAAACAAATGGAGCGCCGCCCTCAAAACAACTGATGAAGCCAAGAAAAAGCTTGATAAGGATAATAATGTGGTTGAAGAAAAATATACAAAGCTAAATCAAAGCGTAAGCGCCTTCAAGAAAAATATTGAAACTTCAGCAACTAGTATTCCGAACTTGCAAGAAGAGGTGGAGAGTTTGAAGATGGAGGTGGCGTTGGGGATAGAACATGGTTTCAAGAAAGCTAGAGATCAAGCATTGTTCTTATACCCTAAAATTAACCTAGATTAAATATATTCTTTTAAGATAATAAATGATTGCAAACTGGTTCTTAAGAGTGATGTTGAACCTGAAATAGATGACGCTTGAGACATTTTATGACTAGTAGTAAATTTGACTTTGATGCATTTTGTTATTTCGTAGTTGTCTCTGAATAGTAACCTTTACAGATGTTGTATTGTCAAAGTATTAATGAAGGTTTATTGATAAACTTATTGTTTTTCTATCCTCATACTCATGAAGAACTTGAATTGTTGAGATATTAAGGTTTTGATAATGCACTATCTTCTTCGTTTATATGTCACCTTGATTTCGTTTATATGTCTCCTTGATTTCGTTTATGTGTGCCTTGATGTCGCCTATAGGTTGCGTTGATACACGTTTTGAGTTATGAGTGCCAGTGTTTTAAGGTCTTATCTTCTCTATGATACAACTTTAAGGATTTACATTACCTATGCTTCAAGGTCGTACCATGCTTAAGATTTGAACCTACAACTTTAAGAACTTACATTACATGTGTTTCATGGTCTTATCTCTTCTAAGATACGCGTTTTGAGTTATGAGTGATCATGTATCGTAAATGACCATCTAACCCGTCAAATTAGGGCCATTAAGAAATTGATCAGGGGCACATTAGTAAATTTGTTTACCATTGATTTTAATATAATATATATACTGTAGTAGAAGTAGATTTAAAAAAAAAAAAAGTAGTAAAAGTTGGATATTGAATTTTGTTGTTAATAATATCCAACTGTTTTACTTTTTGTGAAAAAAAAAAACAATTTTTTCATTTTTTTATGTTTGTTATGGGTTTTTTAATGATCACGTATAGTAAATGATTACGTATATGTTCGAAAATGAGGTATGAAAGGATTACCCTTTTTTTTTTTTTTTTTAGAAGGATGAAAGGATTACTTATTAAATAGTACAAAAGGAATCTCGATGAGACATAAAAGTCATGATAACACTTAAAGACAAGGTGCTTCGTTTACGATTTCTGATTGGTTGCTTCACTTACGTTGTTGTACGGAAGACAGAGACGTGTTTCTAACATTGTACCATTTCCTTTGTTTTTGCCGCACATTTCATGCATTGGTACCACTGTCTTAAAATCTTCCATTTTTTCAATTTTTGTTTCTTCATGTATTCAAAGGTTCTTCCTTAAAAATGAAAATGTATTCAAAGGTTCTTAATTGTTTAATTAAACCTTCAAAATGGAGGAGTCTTAACTTAACAAGATTGTTGAATAAAAAAAAAAACCAATAAGACATAATAATATCAAATGAGAAACTATATACAATCATTTTATGATAATTTTTAAAATTTTATAAGACTTAAAAAATCCAATAACTAAATTTCTTTGTTCCATAATTTATGATAAAAATGATTGTTCATGTAACATACCTCATATCAAATAGATACTTCTAAGTGTCGAGAAAAAATTAGCACTTATAAGTTAGGCTTAATTACACTTTTGGTCCTCGCGTTTTGACCAACTCACGAAAATGGTCTTGCCTCTTTTAAATCGAACAAAACCGTCCCTAAATTATCTTTTTTTTTTTACAGTTTTACTCCTACCTCCTATTTTCAACTCCAGAAACGCAGAGAAATTGCAGTTTTAGGAAAGTTTTGGACATACCCATATACCTAAACCATGAAATAAACAATGAATAAAACATATGGATACAAGAAATCCATTTTATTCAACACATTAACAAAAAAAAACCCTAATTTCTAAGATATGTGTCAAATTAGAGTTTATTTTGGTCAATGTGTTGAATAAAGTAGATTCTTTGTACCCAGATGTTTTATTCCTTGTTTATTTCATGGTTGAGCATATGGGTATATCTAAAATTGTCTTAAAACTGCAATTTCTCTGCGTTTCTGGAGTTGAAAATAGGAGGTAGGACTAAAACTGCAAAAAACTAATAGTTTAGGGACAATTTTGTTCGATTAAAAAAAGGCATGACCATTTTCTTGAGTTGGTCAAAACACAAGGACCAAAAGTGTAATTAAGCCTATAAGTTATAAAGATGTGTTTTGCTAAACCCTCTCCTTATGAGCCGGATCCTAACACAATATATGTTAGGAAGAGCCTTCTTCACTTATTTATCATCTAACTAAATAGACATTCAATTGTGGAGAGAAAATGATGGGTGTTTAAAGAATGATAGCTATGTACGCACTCTCTCACACCGAAATGAAAATATTTACTACAATATCAACATTTCTCTTTTTAATATATGTGAAATTTGAAATGGAGCTTATATTTAGGGATGAAAAAAGTATTTTATTAAAATAAATAAGTAAATAAAATTTGTTAAAATATAATGATGATGAGTTAATGAAGAAAACCATTTATTAACTTTTTTTAAGCGTAGGGTTGAAGATATAGCATGATTATTGAATAATACAATTAAAAAATTATAAAATATATGATGTGGGTTGATGATCTTTATGGATGCTCTTAGACAAGAAATAAAGAAAATGAATATTAGTATATCAAAATAGATTTTTTTTTTATTTCTTTTCTCCTATCGAATCAATATCAATTAATTTAGTTTCTCAACTAATTTAACAATGTGCAAGATCCTTTAACTTCTACTTAAAGGTGGATTCACTTGTCCATTAGTCATAACTCAATTAGTAATAATGTAAAAAATATAATATCAGACATTATGATCGAGGTTCTAACCTTTTTTTTTTTTAAAGGTCGAGATTCTAACCTTAACTCTGCCATTTATTTACGTAAATTTTAAATAATTATTATTATTTCGTCTATTTAAAAAAAGATTGGGTTCACTAATCACACGAGACAATGGGCCACTCAAGAATATTCATCTTTTTAATTTATGTATAACTTTTAAGTCTGAAGGGTTATTTGCCTTGAATTGTCAAAGTAAAGTTAACACTGCGAAAGTAATTAAGCAAAACATTTACTTCTTCCCCAGTAATTAGTTTTCTCTTACAAAAATTGAATATTGCTCTGTCGTTATTATCCCTCATAATTTAAAAAATATTCTTTAAAAAAGTCAAATGTTTTAAATTCTAATGCATTGATTACATGGATTTTCATAAAAACTGATTATTAAATGTGTTTAAAGAATGCCTGGGGTACTCATTAACATTTTCCTTTAATTAAATAGTTCATAAGTAGTACATCTTTTTTACTCCTAAAAAAAATTTCTTCATTTTTATACGACTACAATTAAAATGGATTGTTTAGTTAGAACAAATTATTTTAATTCTTAAAGACACTAATGAGAGAAAGATTATTTAAAAATAAATCCTGGTATTTTTAATTTTGACCCTCTCACTCTCTAGAGAAAGAGGGAATGATACTTAGAAATTCAATTGGGAGGTAAGAACAGTATTCAAACTCATGTATTCCCGATTGAATCAATCTTTGTTTGCATATGTATGAATTTATATTTTACCATCAGAGTTATGTGCATATAGTATTGCTAACATTTTACCAATAATAAAACATGTAGTCCATTCTATGAAAATAATTAGGATTTTTTTGGTTAATCATAGTATAAATGCATTTTGATAAATTATTTTTGCTTAAAAATCTAATTGATCATCTAGACCAAGGTCTTTTCACCCAACTACACATGTGTTTGACCTAGCGGTAGTTAGCCACACGTTAAGTGAGAAGCTTGAATGTCAAGCATTAGTAAATCACGGTAAAAGATGTTTTAGGACCTGAGAAATCAGGGTTGGATGTAAGAACAAACATACTATATCTTTGTATTCTTGAAATTCAAACTCAATGTATTTTTTAAAGTAGATTAGACCAAAAATAATATGATGATTTATTCTTTAAATAACCGAAGTTTTTTTTTTTAACAATAAAAAATGGTATATATAAACAAAATTAGGAAGTCTCCGAAGCACAAAGTGTGCCTAAGAAACTCCTAAAAAAACAACTATACGATGTTACACATCAGTTAACCAATGCCTAGACATAACAAAGGACTTGACCACCACGAAGTAAAGCCAAAAACAAAGTTTGTGTTACCAGCCTTAAACCACCATAATGAATAGTTCTTTACTTTATCTAACAACTTATCTATGGAACTTTCGACATTAGTAAACAGTCTATTGTTATGAACATTCCATATAGTCCTGCAGGCACAAAGTAACCATACTAGCTGCATGAAATAACGCCTTGCGCGCGAACCATTTGTCAAGTGAGTAAACTGATACAAATGGTCTAAGATACTGGAAGATCTGGTCCCGACACACTAAGTCAAGATCGCACCGCCTACCATAACAAACCGTAAATATCATAAGATAAGAATAAATGCTTAGATGTCTCCATGTGAGCACACCCCAAAGTTAAATAACCAAAGTTGAATTGTAGAGAACCAATGTAACTATAATATACAAGTTTAAATAACAGATCAAATGCATACCAGATTCTTATTTCTATATGTTTTTGGCAAAAGTACAAATGACAATTCACCATCAAGCAATTGAAACTGGCCTTGGGAGATGAGTTGGCAATGCATGATATGTATATTTTACCAAAAAATTTAATAATTCACTTATCACTACAACCGATATCTGCCCTTGCGTCCAAAAGAAAACCCATATATGTCCTTTCTTTCCATACAATATATTTTCCTTTTCCTTTCATAGAAAATTTGGCAGTATCATTTTCAAATTACTATTGACTTTAATCTAGAAATTTCTCTTTTTGGGCAAGTAGAGTATGATTTTACCAAAACAAGCAAATTATAAAGTAATACGAAAAAATCACTTGTTTCTTAATATGGTGGGGTAGCTTGTAGAAGCAAGATGGGATCAGGTTGATTAATAAGGAAAGGTAGGTTTGTGTCTTTTCTTTTTCTCTTTGCTAAAAAAGATAGTCAAATCCAAATCCAATCCTTTTCCTTGAACTTACCTCAATTATGTATCACTACTTTTGGGGGTGCTTAGTTTCTCCTTTCTTTTGATTCCTTAACTCTTATTCAATTTTTACCCTTCCCTTCCTTATTTTCCTATTCTAGGCACAACCCTGTATACACATATTTTCTTTGATTTTTCTAATTTGGTGCAAATCTGTTTCCTTTTGAAGTTGCTTTTCTTGCTGGTAAGTTCAACCTATATCAATTAATCAGAAAAGCCCTTAAATCTTTATAAGTGTTTAGACCCTTTTTTCTAGGAAGCTATTTTACACCATTTAATTTAGTCATCAGATACTTTTAAGAAGTTTTTCATTAACTTCCCATTTCTTGGTTTCTTTCATCCTTCATATTTCAAACACCTTTCTAAGAATTTTTGTTCTTTTGGTTTTATTGGGTGGTAAGTATTTCTAATCTCTTGCAATATTTTTTCTATTTCCCATATCTTTATAGATCCTAAAGGCTAATATTTTCATCCCTTTTTACTTACAAGTTTTAATTTTGTATTTTTCCTTTTTGGTGATCAAGATTCTCTTGTTATATATTAATCTTTGGCTTCAATTTTTATTTTTATAATTTTTGTTGTAATTTTAGCAAAGAAAAGAAAAAAAATGGTGAGAGGAAAGACACAAATGAAGCGTATAGAGAACGCAACAAGTAGACAAGTAACATTCTCAAAGAGAAGAAATGGTTTGTTGAAGAAAGCCTTTGAATTATCAGTGTTGTGTGATGCTGAGGTTGCTCTTATTGTTTTCTCACCAAGAGGGAGGCTTTATGAATTTGCTAGCTCAAGGTATGTACTTGTTTCTGATTAATTAATTAATTTCTTTGTTCACAAATTGTGTGATTATATTGCACATGGTAATAATTAATTTATTCATCAAGGGTTTCTTTGTTTACCATATGTGAAATTTTTTCTATCTATTTTTGTTTTTTAAGTTTGTGTTAGTTTTATTTTCCAGAAGTGAGAGAATGAAAATAGGACTTCTGAAGTGAGCAATAATTTTCTATTTCTGAAACAAAGAAAATGATAAAGAACTATTGTCATTATTTTCTAAAATACATACCCTACTAACAGATTACACTATCACAAGGACTCATTTTAGATAAAATGTTGAGAAAACAAAAATAAATAACGTTTTCACAAAGTAAAGTTAGCCTTAATTATAATTGATCTAATAAATTTCTTGCAAACTTTTGTGTTTTTCAGTGTATGTTTGGTACCCATCTTATTAGATATAATGAAAAGGATTATAATGGCCTAATTCTTGACATGAGAAGTCTTAACAACATTATCTTTTCAAACTCATCCCATGAGTAAAATTAACGTGGATCTCACTCCGACATGTGAGACTTATTTTTAAAATGTAAGACTTACATATTAATTTTACTTAATAAAAAAGTAAGTGTTAAAACTAGTGTTAAAATAGATTGTATTCCTATCACTCCTCTTCTCTTAAGTAGTGACTATGTTAGTTTCTAGGGTTCTAACTCAAGATTTCTTAAATCTTATCTGTTATCTCTCAGCTCTCCAACCCATAATATTGAAATCACAATAAATTTCTTAAGGTAAGACATTAAAAAAGTCCTAACACATAAACTCATAAAACCATTAAAAAAAGTACATAAAGCTACTATTTACAACACAATCAATAACCAAAATCAAAACTTAATAGCATCAAACACATAAATTAATAAAATCAAAACAACCATCAAATAGAGATAATTTTTATTACATGAAATTAAATAGTATCCTAGTACCTCCACCATAACATTAAGTTACATTAAGTTGAACTAGCACAGAAAGAAGCAGCACATCACATTTAGTTGCGGTATCATATGTAACAAGTACTGACATACCGTATATTAAGATGAAGTGAGAGATCATACACAGTTAATTAGGAGAGGTACTATCCTATATTAAATATTAATTAGTTATTTACTGCACCACATAACGAAGACTTGATTCCTCCTACAATATCTTATGAATATTTGATCAATACTGTAAATATTTTTATACTTTATCACTTTTCTTTTCCTATCTATAACACATATAATGCAGGGTTTATGAAAAAAGGAAAAATCTTTATTAATTTTGTGATGTTCCACATTAAATAATGTTAGTGTGATCACAATTTTTTTTAGCATGACATGATCAAGGTCACAAACAATAATCTCCCAGGGCTATCTTTTACATAAAATAAGAGAATGAACTTGCATCAAAGTGGCAATTGACGTCCCAATCATGGTTGTCAAGATCGCGATCTAGATCCCAAGTGGTAATAATTAATTTATTCTGCGGCACGCCGTCTGCTCCAGTGTCTTCTCCGATCTGGAGCAGGCGGCGTGCCGCAAAAGAGCGCCGGATTGCGGAATTGGCGCTTTTTTTCGCGTCAGGGAAGGTGGTTTGTCTAGTTACAGTCTGATAACTCGACCCGGTTTCGACCTGCAACTTTTGACCACGGAACCGGTCGTTCTGTCGGAAATCGACCCGTTTTCCACTCTAAAGGCCATATTCAATCATTAATTTCAGTTTTGGGACTTGTTGGTGCTTAATTGAATCATTTGGTTAGGAAATTGGGAATTTTCCTCATCTTCTTCATTTTTTTCATCTTTCATTTATCTATAAATTCCTATCACATCCTCTCCCCTTCTCATATCATATCTCATGTTCATACATAACAATTCCAAAAAGAAAGAAATAACAGTCCAACAATTTCTCATATTTCTCATGTTTTCCAACCAAAACATGTCTTCATCTATCCCTCTTGCTGGTGCTTCTTCGTCTGCACCCCCATGTTTTAAAATGATGCTTTATTTTTGTATGAACGTTTTTAGAAGATGCTTAAGACAATGAGAAGTATGATTAATGGAAGTTTTTTTTTATGAAAGGTTATTTTTCTTAGTTTTTTTGTATAATCTTGTCTATTACATGGGATATTACAATCTTCGTTACGATCCTACGATATACGTTTTTTCTATACCCCAACAATCTTTAGTGGGATCCAATCTTTAGTGGGATCCCGATTTTGACAATTTCCTAAGGTAGTTAGGCACAAAATATTCATTCGAGATGGGAGAAGGCATTGCGAGGGCTGAAGAGCTACATGTGAAAGCTTGTAAGACTACATAGTATAGTTGGATACAAGAAGAATGATCAAACTAATTAGATGTTTGTGGGACTATCAAATTTGGTTTGATGCAAGTGGAGGTCGATGTCTAGATCAAGGTTCAAACGAGGCTTGAAGTTGATCGGTTTTGTCTTGAAGAGTAGTTTAAGGATGGAGAGAGCAAGGTTCAAGTGGAGTTTAGAATTGATCGATTTAAGCTTGTTACAAATATACCCTTTGAAAGAAAAATATAACACATACATGCATAATCAAATTCAAAGATATATCTTTCGTTGAATAAAAAAATGACGTCAACTATCTCTTCCTACTCTGGGTTATTTGAATAAAAAATAACCACATTAGGTTCCTCCCAATTTTTTAAATAAGAATTAAAACAAATAAGAGGGTTCTAAAATCATTCGTAATACATGCAAGACCCCCATTTTTTCTTAGCTAGAATCTACCTTCAAGAGGTTGATTTTATGACGTCAACTATCTCTTCCACCTATTTGAATAAAAAATAACCACATTAAGTGCCTCCCAAACTTTTAAATTGTAGCATGCCAAACAAGAGTTAACCTTTTCTAATGTTTTTGTTGAATAATAATAAAAAAGAGAGAGACCACATTTCTGGATAGAATCACTCTCGTTCTAATCCACTTGAAAATCGAATACCAAACCCTCCAAACAAAAACCACATCTACAAAAACTAATGGTCCTCTACCTCAAGTTGGTCCGGACAAAACACACAATTCAAACTTGCTCCATCCAATTACACTCCCCTTCTAGTTATGTTTCCGAGAATTGAAAGTCTTCTGAGAATTAATTGCCAAGAGAATATTTAGACCTTTTGTGGTACAAAATTAGTCCAAATTCCTCTTAAAATGTCAACTTGTCTCTGTCGATGTGAATTTATTATTTTTTTCTATTTTTTTTGTTTCAATAGTTTTATTTGGTTTTATTAAGTAAAATTATTTAAAAGTCATTATCCTGGTATGTATATACTTCTTTTTATTTATTTATTTATTTATTTTTAGACCAATCAAATTTAAGTCTTAAAATTTTAGAAATAATATTTTTCCATTTAAAAATATTTATGCTTTACAATGAAGTAAACACTGCCAAATAGACCAAAGAATGACATTTATCATTACCACAAATGTTCTACTTAGACCCATAAACAAGGGAATAAAACTTCAAATATAGCTGACATAAATGAACATAACCCAACAATCCAACACACCAAATCAAATCCTGAAAGAAAAATTTCAATGTCAAAAGGTAGAAGTTTTAGGGTTGTCTGGATAATTGAGACTGGACCATATCTGCACTAAAAACATAAGACATTGAACATATAAATCACCATCTCTTTTATATATCGTTCGTTTAATCCATTCATACTTGATGAGGGAGTAACTACTCGCACTTGTACTCCAATGATATGTCTCGAGTGAGTCTCCCACATCACTTTACTTTGATCCATTACATATGGATCCACTCTTTCTCCTCCACCAAGTCAATCCAGACTCTAATACCACTGATTAGAAAATACGGAGGAGGAGCAATGACTTAAAATCACATCTCCACCCAAAATATTAGGACATTGAATTTAAGATTCATCTTTCTTATATATCATTAATTTATCTCATTCATAATTGAGGTAAAATTAACAACTCGCATTTGAACTCCAAAAAGAGGTGCGAAATCATCATACGGAGCATATAAAACACACTTGAATATCAGTCACACATGTTTGAAACTTTTCTATTAAGAGCTTCCCATGAAAAAGTTGTGACCTAAAAGCTAAACTCTTGGACAACACGTTACTAACCATTTCCTTCAAGTCCAGTTTTAAATACTTTTTTAACCTTCTTAAAACAAAGCTATATATCCTCATAGTGATCAAGACAAAATTTGCATAAAATATTTAGTTCAACCAAACTATTTTCTTTCTACACCAAAAACTTCCTCCTCCAAACAACAGGCAAATCTAAAAGTCATCCAACATTTTTCTTGCTTCTGCAATCCAAACAGTTTAGGGCACATTTCCTTTATTCAATAAGCTTCCAAGCCTTACACCTCCTAATAGATAAGGCACATTTCTTTCCACAAAACAATATTCCCAAGTAGAAAATTCTGGACTGTTACAATTATCATCACCTTATTTTTCTTCCAGAAAATTACACCAAATTAGACTCCTAAATTTCTAACAAAAACGTTATATCCACTTTCCTACCAGACTCACAATTCTCGACAGAATTACTAATTTAATAACTGATTGTAAAATAATACAGATAGAAAAACCCTAATTATAATAGATAGAATCATAGTATCCTTTAGATGCAAATTGGGATTGCTTCTCCAATGACTCGAAAGAGTGAAACTGAATACCTTACTCTATAATATAATCTCCAAAAATGAAATAAAATTAGGGCATTATTAATTCCTTTATAAATTACAGAAATATCTGTCTTATCTATTTTCTCTTCATTTTACTTGTCCTATTGATATTTCATTTTTACTACAAAATTATATTTTTAACTGACTCCCATTTTCATTTTTTCACATGTAACCCTTGTGTGTTTTGTCATTTTCTAACTATTTAGCAAGTACCTATATATTTTCTTAATACTTGGACTCTGAATTAATAGTAACATTGGCTTTAATGTTACAGCATTCTAGAAACAATTGAACGATACCGCAGTCATACCAGGATGAATAATACTCCAACAACATCTGAATCAGTTGAAAATACTCAGGTTTATTACATATACCTCTTATTATTGCTGTCTTTCTATTCATCATCCAGAAATTAAATAGTACTTTTTTAAAGTTTGATTTTTTAGATGCTAAAAAGTTTGTATTTCTCTTAAATATTTCTGTATTGTTCTGTTATTGTCAAGGTTAAATTATAATCTAGAAATATCTATAATAATATAACGTAGAAAAGACAAACAAAAGTCTAAATTATTCTACTTCTAGGAACATCTAGCACCTATAAATAGACACATAATATTGAAATGAAATTGAATTCTACTTCTAGGTTATTTTTAATGATAAATGTTATTAATTAATTGTTAGATTAATATTTAATCTTTTGTGGTGAGGAGGCAGAATCGGTTAGTCACCTATTTGTTACCTATGGGTTCGCTTCTAGGGTTTGGTATATGATTTTTATGTGGTTAGGTTGGGAGTCGGTTCTGCAATGGGATTTGGATTGTCCTTTGAGGGTTGTCTTGGGTTATCTCGGTGTGAGAAGTTATGGCGTGGTTTTCTTTTGATCTGACATTTAGTGGTGTGGCCCATCTGGTCTGCTCGTAATTATCTGGTGTTCTCCGACATGTCATTAGATGTTGCGCAATTGGTTGATAAAATCTAGTTCACCTCTTGGTACTGGTTTTTTAAGAGGACTCTGGTTTCTATTGTGATTGGTTGGTGGAACAGATCCTAGCAGAGGATCGATAGGTTTTTGAGTAGGGGTCGTGCTTCGGTGCATTTGAGCGAGGTCATGGGAAATTTTACCGCCTGGCGACCCCGGGCTCTTGCCCGGGCTCAATCGGTACTTTGTTTGTGTCTGACACAACCCAATAGCCTTTTAACCCACTTAAAAAAAGATAATTTTTGGCAAAATCTGAAAATTCTCACACGCAAAGAGGTCTTAGAAAAAACATTTACCTCTTAATTTTATTTAGCACACTATTGGCATGTTCATCTCTTATTTTAAAGGGTTAATTGTTCAAATTGAGCATGTAATATATACTATGTCTGAACAAAATTTGACCTGTGAGTATACGCTTACTCGGAACAAAATTTCAATTTGGCACGTTTTGGTTGAAAAATCAAAATAAATTTAAACGACTTTGAAATGATACGAAAATTTACATACCCTTTTGATGTATTTTTATAGATGTCTCTACAAATAATGAGCTCAAAATTCGATTTATTGGTCGAGATTTCCGTTGTTTTGTTTTTTGAGTTTTTGACACTTTAAAAAATCATAATTAATTTGTCGTTTGTCGAAAATTTATAATTTTTTTTGTGTAAAGCCATATTTTAATGTTTTTAACACGCCTCTAAGAAATCATGAAAAAAATTCAATCTCTTGGTTGCTTTTTTAGACTTCGCGTATATTACAGGGTCAAAATATGTGTTATTTAATTACATGGTCAATTTTCAGACTTCATGTATTTCAATAATTAACCCTATTTTAAATTGTACTTTTGTTGACATAATGAGAACCTTTTTTATTTTGATATATGACTGTTTATATATTATGTCACATGTAAATTTACGATAATTTTTTTGCACGGGCTCAATAAAATTCCTAGCTTCGCCACTGAGCGGGGTCTTGGGTCTCTTTGATGTTTGTGCCATGCACTTGGGGTAGTAAGCTTGGCCCATCTCCATTTGGGTCGGGGCTCTTTGTTGGCGGGTTTCTAGGCTAGCCCTAATGTTGGGGTTGGGTGGTTTCTTCTTTTGGTGTTGTTTGGGTGTTTTCTGCACTTTATTTTGCCTTTTTGGTATTTCGTAGAGGTGTAGGGGATTTTAAGTTTTTTTGTTTCTGTTGATACTCATTTATTTGTATCTGAGACTCCTTTTATTCTATATATATATATATATATATATATATATATTCATCTTCTATTAATAAATAAAGATGCAATAGATTGTACACCAAAAAAAATAAAAATGCAAAAGACTTGTGAAAGATAAATAGCCCTCAGATTTGAAACATTTCCAGTGTAATTTATATCCTAATAGTTAATTCTAATAATGGACATTGTAATTTCAACTTAAGAGACTGCAAAATTTGAATGAAATTGCCTTATATATTACAGCAATTGAAGGAAGAAGCAGAAAACATGATGAAAAAGATTGACCTTCTTGAGACTTCAAAACGGTTAAAGATTTTGAATTTCTATTCATTTTGAGAAATTTCTTTACATTTAATTTTTAATTTTCCATACTTATAATTAACAAACTATATTGCATTTGTAATTTCATTCCCTCAGGAAACTCTTAGGAGAAGGTCTAGGGTCTTGTTCCATTGATGAACTGCAAAAGATAGAACAACAGTTAGAGAGAAGTATAAGCAAAATTCGAGCAAAAAAGGTTAGCATGATAAATCATCAAGCCTATATAATTTTTTTTAAGCCTATATAATTTTTTTTAAACTCAACTTTCTATTATTCAGACTCAGGTTTTCAGGGAACAAATTGAGCAGCTAAAGGAAAAGGTAAGCTGTTTATATATTTAACAGGGAAATGTTAAACATTGCTCTATTCATTCTTTTCTCTAATATCGTTTCGAGTTCATGCATTGCATGCAAAGAAAATAAAAAAGCTTCATAAGTAATGTACATTGAAAGTATTCCCAGCTAGCATTACTTGAAAAAGATTCTGACAATTATTTTGAATACAATTCAGGAAAAAGCCCTAATTGCTGAAAATGCCATGCTCTCAGAGAAGGTAAATTCACTTTCTATTTCCGTTATTATTTCAACTTTTGCTAGCTATAACTTTAACTTATGATATCAAACATGAAATATACAAATCTTCAATTATAGAATGGAAATCCAAATTTGTGTGCAGTATGGTAACTATTCATCACAGGAAGCAACAAAGGATCAGAGACAAAATATATCTGAAGCTGAACCTTATGCAGATCAAAGTAGTCCAAGTGCAGATGTGGAGACTGAATTGTTCATTGGTCCTCCAGAAACAAGAACACGGCGCATTTCTCCGAAGGTGTAGCTAGTTGAGGACTAATTAATCCCTCCGACTATGCAGAAGAAAAATAAGGGTTAGGCAAAATGTCTCATCAATGTATATTGGATATGTTTCTTATGTACAATGAATGCTATCATTCAGATAGAGGTGAATTGTAAGAGTAGTTATTTGTTTGATAATATTCTCAAACCTATGATCTAAATGACAATGGCTTAAATAGTATAGATAAAATGAGTATAAGGAGTACTCGAACCAATACAAAAAGTTCAGAATAAAGGTCAGACGTCGACCACAGGCAAAAAAGAAAAACAAAACATGCAAAACAAATCAAAACCTAAAACCAACAAACAATACAACCAATAGAAGAGATAAAAAAACAAGAGCATTAAATCTATCAAGAAAATCAGTGAGAGCGGCCGAAGAAATGAGCCAAAAACAGGAGCAGCCGGAGAAGCCACCAAGGGGACTAACACAACGGAACAAACAAAGGGACGGTTCAACAATCCAATCATAAAAATTACACGATGATCCAGAGGTCTTACCTAAAAACCATTTCCACTTGGAGAGTTGTATCCGATCCATCACTTACTCGACACAAAGATCCTTTCCAAAGAAAATTATAACATTTCGCGATCTCAAAATGGCCTACATCACTGAATGCGCCACACCAAAGCAAACCTTTGTTGGTACGCTGACTGTTCCCAAATGTACATAATATTGAGTAAAGACTATCTTAGTAGTATAAGTAAGAACTTACACCGTGTGAGGATGAAGTTCTTTCATCCTTGAGAAGAAATCCTCTTCTGATAGTTAGATTTATTTGTTGGTTAGTATGTGATATAGATAGTCATGTGGTATTGTAGGTTGAGATTAGAGTTAAATAGTGAGACTTATTTAAATTTAAACTAACAAGAGTCTGGTAAAAATAATGTATTAGAACCATCAAAGACTGAGTTTAACATAAGAGGTTAGACTCTCACAACAACAACATAGTTAACCAATATATTGAATCTTGGTTGGTGTGTCCACATTTAAATAAAAAATTGTATTAGAGAACGGATTATTAGCATTATTCATTTAGGGTTTTAAGGACTTGTTTGAATATGGTTTATTTGAGCGTATTAACTGATAAAAGTTTTCCCTTACAAAAAATGGTACAAGTCTTGTGAGACTATTTTGAAGAACTTATGAAAATAGGCTATGATATTGTTCATCAGCTCTTTTCAGCTTATTTTCATAAATTATATAAGATACCATATGAAAACAATTTATAGCTAATTACATGAAAACAATTTAACTTTATTTTATATTGTGTTATATTACTTTTTTCTACATTACCTCTTGATGAATTAGAAATAGTTTACCATATCTAAAAAAAAACTTCAAAGAAAAACGAATCCTCTCAAAGAAAGTTCTTTCAGTTTTATCATATTATCAATTTCAATGTCATCATTGAATAGAATGTGTCCCCATAAGCACCATATAAAAGGAATGGGTGGACAATATTCTAAGGAGTACTTTTTTGCGGTATAATATTTTAATGACTATTACTTCATTTGAACCCGAAAAAAAAAATTCTAACTAATGTTTTTAGGGCACTAGTTAAAAAAACAATTATATTAAGAATCTCTTAAAATTAGTATAATCAAACAATTGAAAAAATAAAAATATTATTTCTAATGTAAAAATAATCGTTTTTGTTTTCTTAACTATTATTTCAAAAATACTAATTAATATTGGTCGTGTGTACAAAATTAGTCGCATAAAAAATAAGAAAAGGTAACAGCAGCAGGTTTAATAAGAAGCACACATATTTGTGCAACTATATCATCATCTGATTGATCAAACATTTTCAAAGGCATGGAAACAGCTCATGCACGCTCAGTGGTCCCCTCCACACAAGCCATTACTACAATTCACTGTTCCTTAGTTAGATTAATTTGATACTTGATTAGTTTTGCGTGCTGTCACTGACACGTTTCGATAGTAGAAGAAACCTTAGTAGTTTTACATAAATGGTATTTTCTGCTCTCGCCATTCCCAGTGTATGACACGTGACATGACAGCCAATTCCACTTTCCACAAATATACATCTAGGGCACTAGTGCTCTAAAAATAACATCACACCATGATCACTCGTCAAAATATGGGCTTCTTCACTTCTAAAATTAAAAAATATGTTAGTCATGAACTTAGTCAAGAGTGATAGGCACTCGATTTTTCTTTAATTAATTGAATGTTAACAATAAAGATATTAGTTAAGAATGATAGACGGTTGAATTTGCTGTAGTTGACTGAATATTAATGAAAAAGATGTTAGTCAAGAACGACAGACAGTCGAATTTTCTTCAATTGATTGAATGTTAATAAAAAAGATGTTAGTCAAGAATGACATACATTTGAATTTTCTTTAATTAGTTGACTGAATGTTAATAAAAAAGATGTTAGTCAAGAACGACAGACAATCAAATTTTATGTTAGTCAAGAACGACATACAATCGAATTTTCTTCAGTTGACTAAATGTTAAGCAAACATTAAACAATTGAATATAAATGAGATAGTCGTAGCATTTTCAAGTTTACAAAGACTCGTGAAAGATGTAGAAGTGTTAGAATCAATTAATGTTTGATGGAACTACTCGTGTTCCATATTTATCGTGCCGCTAACAGAAGTGAATATTGGACCCAAGACATGTTCTAAGGAGGCAAGGCATGACTTTTTTGGCAATCAAAAGCAATATGGTTCGATGCCATGTGTGGATCTTATAGTACCTTGTCATTTCGATTCGAGATCAAATTAGGGTTTAGTTGTAGAGTTGTATCTATTTCCTTCTTTCCCATTTGTAATTGTACTATGGTGTATAACATTATTTATGAGAAAGTAAATGCTATTGCATTGTCTTCTTGTTGTACATAGTATATGACTTGTATTTTGAAAATTTATCGTAGGAAAAATGATTTATAAAAAAAAACCTTGTTAAAAACCATGATGTTGCATTGTTGTTATCAGAGCATGATTGTATATATATTTTTTAAGGGCAATGAGTTGGTTGTCCCAAGTCGATTAAGAGTTGGATTTATCAAACATATATGATAGGAGTCCATATGTGCTATGTGGTTTATTTTGTTTTTTTGGTCAAACAACTCATGCTTAGAAAACTGATTGTTTCTTCATTGAAATAATGTGATTTAACACCTTAGTAAAAAAAAGTATCTAGAACCTATAATATTAGTCGATTGCGATCGAAAAATGTCTATGAATTTGTTAAGATGAAATAGTGTGGAAATGACAAGTATGAAGTGAATAAGGATTGAGAAGAGTTCAGAGTAATATCAAAGTTTTGAAAGTGAAAAAAACACATGAATTAAGAAGAGTTCCAACTTAAGATCTTTCTTTATAAAAGGTTTTATTACTACTTAATAACTATGAATGTTCTTTTATCAAAATATTTAACTTCATTTGAGGAAAGAGGGACAACATGATGTTAAACCATAAAGAACAAGGCATAAAAAAGATATAGTATAAAACATAAAAGTACGAGAAAGAGAGAATGACATAATATGTTTTATACTTGTTCATCAATGACCAACAAGATCGACTTCCTTCACCATATCCAAAGTGATGTTGTCGTCTCTGCAAGATCGACTTCCTTCACCATATCCAAAGTGATGTTGTCGTCTCTGCAAGATCGACTTCTTTTACTATAACCAACGATTATAGTACTTAGAGCATCTACTGCAAGATTTCATGAAGCATCAATCTTTTCTAAGTCCAATACTCTCATCACTTACCCGGTTATCCAACCATGACGGGTTACCTATCAATGATCCTAACTTAGACGTATTCTCAAACATGTGAGATCCCAAGTGCTTTCAATCGATCCATACTACTACACATGGTTGCCACCACTAGACATGATACATGTATGTGTTTGAGTTTGGATTCATTGCCTTTGCTCGACTAATTTATTGGGTATTACATTAGTTTTACAATGTTGAGGGGTTTCATGTGGTGCAACACGTTCGCCTTCCAGCTTCCTCTTTCACGACATGATTCTTTGACAATGTATTTAGTGCATAGCATAACCACAAACATGTTTCCTTTCTCAAAGCCCTTTGCGGTTAGTTGCATTATATAAGCATGAAGTGTGAGTTTTAAGCATCCTTGTGCATTTATACTGAGGTTGGACTCAATATAAGATTCTTAAGATCCATGCACTTAGTCAGTAGACTTGATAAAATAAACTTTCCCTCACTTGTTTGTCCTAGTCTTCACCCAACATTCCAACAGTTTAGAGGTTCATCACCTATCATGATAATTAGTTTTTGGTATAAGCACATATCCATGAAATGTATCAAAGGTTTCCAATGATAATTTTTAAACTATCAAATACTTCTAGAATGCTTATTCTAAAAATATTTTTAGCGTCTATTTGGAATTACGGTGGTGATGAGAATTATTTTTGTAGAATTGATTGCGACTAAAAGTAAGTTGAACATAAAATAATTTATGTTTGAATATATTGAAATAAAAGTGAGTTGCCGATATATTCAAGGTTAAAATCAATAATAGAAGTCAACAACTACAAATTATAGTTTAAGAAGAATCAATACTACAATAAATCATCCAAAAATATCAAAATCAATTATACTCCTCTAAAATCAATTTTCTCTTTCTAAAGTTAAAACCAAAATACAATAAGAGTATAGATATCTAATAAGTATCTGATACGATATTTTCACGTCATCAAAATACATTGCATATTGCCGCTTTTATAGGATAGTTTTTAAAATATCTCTGCAAAAGTCCATGTGGCGTGATTTGATTGGATGTATATCTACAAAAATGTACATCCTTAATGCATAACAATTAAACTCTCTCCCAAATAGGAGGGAGGGAGGGAGAGAGGGAGAGAGAGAGCGCTCAATCAAATTGTAGACCCAATTTAAATATTAAGAATGGACCCCAAAACATACGAGCCATAGTTCATATTTACTCGATAGGTAAAAATATTTATCTATATTCAATGCTTAATTGATAGCAAAACAGTTGTCTTTCAAACTTTTACCTATCGAGTAAATAAAAGCGAGTCTTGTACCAAATATATATATATATTGTTAAATGTTAACAAGTGTTCTTACACATTTTTAAGAAAGCAAAAAATAGAAACTTCACATTGAAAATAACAACTTTTGAACATTCAAATTGTTGGTTGATGAGCTCCTTCTAAGACGAATTATTTGAAACAACCCGAGTTTAATTCTTCGTAGACACAATTATTGGTAAGACTTAATTTACAACCCGATCAGACACCACATTAACGAGACTCATTTCCCGTAGAAATCAAATGGTTAACACACAAAAAGAGAAGTTAAATTTACACTCTCTTACCATTTTCCAAAAACAATATTTTTATTTCCTTAAGGGATATCCTAAACGCACTTTATAACATTATATATACATAAGAATTGTTAATTTACGCTCACCTAAAAATATTAAGGTGTAAATTAGTGCGTGTGTATTATTTTATTTAGACCGAAAACCATTATCAAGGAAACATTTGTAAATTTTGATCAAAATGAGTTTAAATTAGCATGCTGGATATTTATATTTCTATGCATATTTTTTTTCTGTGTTTTTGTTTATGAATCAACCTATATTTTTTTTTTGGGTTGTTTAATGTTTATAAATAATATACTCCCTGCATATAATGATATAGTTCTTAGGTCAAATACCACTTTTGGTCCTTTTAGTTTGATAGGATTCATAAGTTAGTCTTTTAAGTTTTGAAAGTTTCAATTAAGTCTTGTTAGTTTGACATAATTATCAAGTTAGTCTTTTATGTTTCAAATATGTCCTTTTAGTTTGACAAAATTCCCAAGTTAGTCCTAACTTGGAAGGACCAAATTAAAACTTTCGAAACTTAAAGGACTAACTTGGAAATCTATCAAACTAAAAAGATCAAAAGTGGTATTTAACCTAGTTCTTATGAACTACAATGGAGTATCTTAATTAATTTGTTATTTTTATTTTTTAACAATTATTTAAGAACACTTTTAAACATTTCTTGGTAAAAATATATATTAGAATTTAAAATATTATCCGTACCATAAGAAAACATAAAAGGCATTGCTGATAAAAAAAAATACAAAGAGGTATCTCGATGGGACACAATAGTCATGACAGCACTTGAAGACAAGGTGCTTCGTTTACGACTTCTTATTAGTTACTTCACGTACGTTGTTGTACGAACGACAATGACATGTTTCTAACATTGTACCATTTAATTTCCTAACGTAAAAAAAACACTGTACCATTTTCCTTTGTTTTTGCCGCACAGTTTCTGCACCAGTACCAATATATTAAAATATTTCCTTAGTTAAATAAATTTTTCTCATGTATTTAAAAGGTTCTTGAGATCATGAAGTACAGTAATGTTCACCAATATTAAAAAAATTATTATAACCTGGTTGAACTAATGAACCGTAAACTCATGTGTTAAACTTAGATCTGGTTTTTTATAAACCAGGTTCAAAGAAACCTTGCCAATTAATGTCAAGTAAAAATAGAAGATATGCAAACAAGGAACACTAGAAAGGTGGGAAATGAATATGTAGTGGCTGGATCAAAGAAACCTTGCCGGTGAAAGTATATACTCCCTTTGTTCCAAAATATAAACAAGAATGGATCATCGTAAATTGATGTATTTGTTATAAATTTAGAGCCAAATACATTAAATTTGATTGACCAAATTTTGTTTATATTTTGGAATAGAGGGAGTATATCATTATAGCCAATGGCTGCAATTAGTAGTCATGTCGACACAATGACGGATCCACGAGTTTTGCAAAGTGGGGGCACTATATATATTAATTCAAAGCATTAAATATACATTTGAAAACAAGGATGTGTTATTGTGTCATGTGTGATATAAGTGTGGGCTAAGAGAGAAATATTGGATTATAAATGTGGACCATTTGATCAAAATGTCAACTATTACTACATTATATACTACTTAAAAATAAAATTATAAATAGTTTGTGCAGGCACAAGCCTACACAAGGATACACATGCATCCGTCCCTTGTGTAGACACACCCGCCACAAATAGTCTTACAACCGCCACAATTAGCTACTCTTGGGGAGATTCTGTGTCAGCTGCCCTAATTGAAAATTCGATTGAGTATAAGTAAAATTTGTTCAATCATTGTTCCAAGTAGTATCGAACTATGGTATTTTGATCGATTCATTCTTAATTGAATCGATCTTTTTTCAAATAAATATTTTTTATATTTTACTATCTTAATTATGTAAATATAGTATTTTTAGCATTTTAAAAAGAACATAACCTGTAGTCCATTATATATATAAAAAAATCGAGTTAAATTTAGTATTTTTACCATTTTAAATATGTTATTATAAATGTTACTTGATGAATAATTTTTGTTAAAATTGCCATAATTGACTATCATACCCAATTCTATTCACCCAACTATATTTTTATTCATGAAATTCCAAATCTATTTTTGTTTAATAAAGAGAAAATCATCATTCTAGGGTTTTGAAACCCTAAATTTATGAAAAGGAAAATTTCCCCTCAAATTATCCAACGTCGGTCAAAATACTCTTATGTATAATATATCTATTAGAGGTGGTGATATGTTACATAACACATCATCACCTCTATCAAAAATATCAAACGAGAGTACATTTTAACTAACTTTAGGTAAATATGAGAACAATTTGATATTTTATATGTTTGAAGTGTCAAACACTTGCAATTTAAACACCTTAAATCCTTTAAGGAATCACATTTGAATTGTAGTGAGCCAATGTAGCTAGAGCAGTTATATACAATTTTAAATAACAATCAGATGCATTATTGTATAGTAGATTCTATTTTTGGTAAAAGTACAAATGACAATTCACCATCAAGCAATTGAAAGTTGAAACCTGGCATTGGGAGATGAGTTCGCAATGCATGACATATACATATATATTTTACTAAAGATTTGATTAATTCATTAATTTAATAACACTACTACCAAATACCTGTCCTTTCTTCCCACATAATATATTTTCCTTTTCCTTTCATTTTCAAATTGCTATTGACTTTAATCTAGAAATTTCTCTTTTTGGGCAAGTAGAGCCTGATTTTACCAAAACAAGCAATTATGAGGTTTCAATTTTCTAATACGAAACAATCATTTATTTTCTTAATATGGTGGGGTAGCTTGTAGAAGCAAGATGGGATCAGGTTGATTAATAAGGAAAGGTAGTTTTGTGTCATTGCTTTCTATCTTAGCTAAAAAAGATAGTCAAATCCAAATCCAATCCTTTTCCTTGAATTTACCTCAATTATGTATAACTACTTTTGGGGTGCTTAGTTTCTACTTTCTTTTGATTCCTTAACTCTTATTTATTTTTACCCTTTTCTCCCTTTCTTTTCCTTTTCTAGGCACAACCCTTTATTCCTCCTATCTCTTCCTTGGTTCATTTTTTCTTTTATTTTTCCAATTTGGTGAAAATCTGCTTCCTTTTGTTGCTGGTAAGTTCAACTATATCAATTAATCAGAAAACCCCCTTTCTTATGAGATATAATTCTTGGTAGGTGTTTAGACTCTTTTTTCTAGGAATCTATTTTACACCATTTAATTTTTTCATAAAAATACTTTGACAATTGTGTCATTTTCTTTTCATTGAAATCTCTATAAAAAATATTTATTTTCTCATTTCTTTGTTTCTTCCATCATTCATATAATCACCCTTAAAAATTTCCGTTCATTTGGTTTTATTGAGTGGCAAGTGATTCTATTCTTTTTGGTTTTTTTTCTTCTTTTCTTTCTATTTCCTATAGTTTTCTAGATCTTAAAAAGACCAATATTTTCATCCCTTTTCCTTACAAGGTTTAAATTGTGTTTTTCCTTCTTGGTGAGGAATTTTTTTTGCTATGAATTGAAATTGGCTTCAATATTTTTTATTTTATTTTATACTATAAGTATTTGTATACCTAATTTTTGTTGTTGTTGTTGTTTTTATGATTTTAGCAAAGAAAAGAGAAAAAATGGTGAGAGGAAAGACACAAATGAAGCGTATAGAGAACGCAACAAGTAGACAAGTAACATTCTCAAAGAGAAGAAATGGTTTGTTGAAGAAAGCCTTTGAATTATCAGTGTTGTGTGATGCTGAGGTTGCTCTTATTGTTTTCTCACCAAGAGGGAGGCTTTATGAATTTGCTAGCTCAAGGTATGTACTTGTTTCTGATTAATTAATTAATTTCTTTGTTCACAAATTGTGTGATTATATTGCACATGGTAATAATTAATTTATTCATCAAGGGTTTCTTTTGAGTTTGTTTACTCTATGGAAAAAAATTTCTATCTATTTTTATTTGCAAGCTCAAGGTAAGTACTTATTTTCGACTTAATTAATTTTTTTTTATACTCAAATTGTGTGATTGCATCTCATGATAATTTTATACATCAAGGGTTTCTTTAATTATGATTGAGCTAGTAAATGTTTTTCAGACTTTTTTGTTTTTGTGTGTATGTTTAGTGACTGTTGTAGTATACATATCTATTTTTTTTAAATAAATAGTTAGATTAAATATTTAAGTGGGCTAATAAGAGGAGCCTGAAATTTTTTGTGGCTTCTCTAATTCCAATGTTAGAGTGGAATCATAAGATGATATATATTATTATCTTTCTATATAACCCTTTTTATTGGCTAAACAAATAGGAGTATACAACACTCATCCAACTCATGTATATAATTTTCCTTCGAGTATATAAATCTCTTAAGGTCACACCAACAATAAAAGATTACCATGAAGCTACTAACTTTTAACACAATCCAAGACTGTAATCAAAACTTGATTGATATATACATCAAACACATAAATAAAATCAAAAGTACCTTTGCACCCCCAACCATAACATTAAGTTATGTAGGGTTGAAGTAGCACAGAAAGAAGTAGAACATTTTTAGTTGTTACCTTTGAAATATAAATAAATATATTTCCGTTTAAAAAATAATGCGTATTTGGTTAGCATATGTATTATAAGCACTGACATACCATGTTCATTATATTAAGATAAAATGAGAAATCATATTTAGAGTGAAGAGAGTTACCATTAATTTTTTTTTGTTGTTGAGAAAAAGAGAGTTACCATTCTTATATATGTAATATTAATATATAAAAATTATCGCACCTGCAATATCGTATGATTAACACTGTAATTATATTTTGGTTTTTGTAAAGGGTCGTACGTAGTACTTTTCTCTTATATATCATTACAGATATAATGCGGTGTTCCAAAATAAAAAAATGCAATTTAAATAACGTGCAGTGATTACAACATTGTTTAGCATAACACGAGGTCACAAATAATAACCTCATATCCAAGGGTATTATATATTTTTGTTATCCTTAATTTGATTATCAAATGCCTTTATGAAATATGATTAATTGATAAACAACGTCAGTGTAAATAGTTTTACTCCGTTCAATTAATCATAATCATTAGATCATTAAAAATGTCTGACTTTCATAATAATTACTCTCAAAAGTCACGTGTATAACTTGTTGTAATGTGTTGATGATGGAATATTTTTTATGCGGACAATGTATTGTAATCACACTCTTGGTGATAGTGATATAGAGGTTTGTGCTTTGATTTAGTTGTTGGCTTTAATTTAGGTGTTGATTTTGGTTTTGGCGGCTAGTTATTCTTATTGGTGATGATAGTAGCTTTCAATGATGTTAGATATGTATTGGTGTTTTGTAGGTTTTATTTTAAGTGATCTACTTATATATGACACCTTTTACTTTTTACCGGTCAATGTGTCTTGAGGAGAGATTTGGTTATTAATTTGCTCTTTAAAAAAAAAGTTATCTTGTATTATTTTTAGTTGAAATTAATCATAACCTAAACTATAGACTAGAGATCAACAAAATTAATAGTAGCCATGGTGAAGCTATCATCATGACAAATACATACAAATATTTATACAATTAATAAAATAAAATATTTAACTAACATTTGTTTGTAGGCAAATGAGCATGAGTTGTTTGAGCATGTGATTTTGAATTCCATTCTTATATTTCTGAAAAATGTTACTCTGACACAAAATGTTGACACGCGACAACATATAGCGTACAATTTTTTATTATTTTAATAATTTTTAGTTTCTCATTCAATCAAATCAACCCTAGGATTGGGTGTATGTTTATACAGTTTTGTGTATTCATATGAAAATACTAACAATGCTACTAAGACTGAGGGTCATGTATTTAGTGTAGGACAAATCCGGACCGTTATATTCGATGAAAAATAGATGGTGATCAACATATAAATGAGATAACACATATAGTCAATTGCTAAAGATTTTGGGTGATACATGATATATGATTAAGTGGTTGTTCAATATTTAATGTAACGGTCCTTCGATGTTTTAGGCTCTCTTCATGACTCAATACGTATACATATTCTCTTTACAAGTTTGGTCACGGAAATTTTCCTTATGCTTGAATAGATAGTAATTGGACCGACCTTTCACTCTCAGATCGACCTACTCTAACGATCCTCTATTGTTTTAGGCTCCTTCGTAGTTGTTTGTTAGTTCATGTTGTTTTGTTATTTTGTTCACCGTGCTTGCCTTTGTTGAGGCAGCCATTTTGTTAGCTCTTGACTTTTTTGTACTTGGTTTTTATTTTCTTTAATATATTAATTTGTCTTTAAAAATATTCTTTAATGTAAAGAGACAATATACATTCTAGCTGAAATTTGAACTTGGAGCTTCACCTTGAAGAACCATTGGATTTTTTTTTTTTTTGAGGGACTTGTTTCAGTTTCAGTTTCAGATCCATTGTATTTTGGATTAGTGATATAGTTTAATTTGTCAGAAAACTATCTTTGGAAAGAAAATTTGTGATTATGAATATTTATTTATTAACACATTGTTTATTTCAATTAATTAATAGTCTCTTGTTATGTCTTAGGGTTTCCCTTAACCTGTTTCAAACCCTAACAACAATTGAACAAATGCATGTTTGTTCAAGTATTTATCAAAATTTTAATTTATGTACATTATTAATGTAAAAAAATTATGCATCTATTTAATGATATGTTGTTACTCTTTTATATAAGGATAAAATGTCATATGTTTTTAACTAATTAATTGACGGATTTTTACTTGGACAATGTACATAAATTAAACTTATTTGTGATGTTCTTTTGTTCCTTTTTACATGCATGAGTGATAAGTCTCAACTGATATATTATCAACAAAAAGAATCTCAAATGAAAAATAAAAAGTCTCAAATGAAAATGACCAACTTTGTTGCATTAGAAATTGAGTTTGTCTGGTATGAACCACTCAAAGATATCAATTTTGGGAAAATATGAATTTTATCATAATAACAAAAGAAAAGTAATGTAATATGTTTTTAAAATTTATTAAAAATTGTAAATGTCCACCTTTAAAACTTTGTTGGAGTCCATTTGAGGAATGCTTAAATATTTGTACATCTTTCAGCACCAAGAAAAACGTGAGTGGTGTATACTTGTGTTTTTATTTTACTCACATGTACAAATCTTTCATAGTGATTATTTTTTTTAATTACATTATAGTGATATTTTTATTTTTTAGTCAAGTAGCCTATTGATTAGAATTCACCTTTTTCATGGTGAATAAGTGGGTGTCCAAAGTTCGAACTCTGATCCATGGATGTAATAATGCACGTCCTGCCAACTGAGATATGCTCACGGGGACATAGTGATATTTTCTAAGTGCATATGTTTTATAACTTTTTTTTTTTTATAATTATTGTTTTCATCTAATCGCAAGTTATCTATCATTTTTTCTTGTTGGAAAATGAAAAGATTATGCTCTCAAGAATCACCCGAAAGTGGAAAGTTAGGGATTTTCAGCTTTAGCACATATTGGAGCAGCCCAAATCACTGCCGCCTGAGATCTCCTTTCTCTTCACTCCTCGTTGTCGTCCTCCCTTTCTCAAGATGTAGCCGCGGTGGTGGGTGATGCGAGGGTCGGCGTTTTACCATCCGCACCACTACGACACTAGTCCTTCCGGTGGATGCGTTGGTGGTTCATGGTGGGGGTTTGCTACCGTGTTGTGCGCCATTCTCTGCTTTTGACTGCTGGTTGTTGTTCGCTTCCGGTGGCCGATGCAGCGCACATGGCTCGTGGTGGTTTGCAAATTGTCGCTACCTTTTGATGGTGGTGACAGTTCTGGTTCTTTGATTGGGTTGGCCTCACATTCGGTCAGGTTCAACGTTAGATTCCTTTAACTTTGGGTTGTGATTCGGACCGTAGTGCTCGAAAGGGAAGATGCTTTGTGATCATGGTCTTATTCATGTTGATATGTGGCCATAATCTAACTGTCGTTTTCGTTGTAGTAAGTGATGGGTATGTGAAGTTGGTTGATTCCATGTTGGCGGACAATTTCACTTACCAGTTTTGATACGGAGGAATGCTCTTTCGTCTTCAAAGTCGGTTTAGTTGTGAGTCTGAATTCAGACTGTATGGTCAGAAATGACGTGAGGAATTTTCCGTCTCTTGTAATAGTGAACAGCTGGGGGAGTTGATGGATCTTGATTGTTTTGTTGTTGGCAGACGATTTATACACCAGTTTAAGATCCGTCATTCACTTTGTTTGGTTTGGATTGTGGGGCTCGAAAGGGTCGTTTAGCTTGCTGCTATTGTTGCAGGTAATTGAGGTACATGAACTGCCTCAGTGTTGACTGAGGGTTCGATCACCGCATTAAAGACCTTTAATTAGTTTTATTGATTAATTAGAGGTTGATACACTGTGTTGTTTTAAGTTTTGTATCACCCGTTTGGGGTCGACTTACACACTTGTGTGGTTTTCTGGGTTAGGTTTATGTCCCTCTAGTTTTTGTGTATGTTTTCCTTTTTTTAATAATATTGGTGAGCAGACTGACAAAAGCTTAAAGTTGGGTACCAACTAGGTTAGGAGCCACTCTTTTTTATGTCATTTTGCTCTTGCCTTATAAAAAAAAATCTATCATGCTCTTAACTCTAAAAGTAATTAGGGTTACCATGACATGATACGAAGTTTCCACCGCTATTTAGTAGTGATTTATCTTCGTCGGAGAACCTCCGTGGCACATAAAGTGGGTTCATTGCGCTTACTGAATATTTTTTTCATTGCATGAGTTAGGAATCAAACTCATTATCACTTGCTTAAAGAGTGTTGGTAATAATCACAAACTCTTAATTACAGTAAAAATAAAAGTATAATGACATTTATCAACATGGTGTTGTGAGAGTTGACAACACAACCCTTCCCCAAAAAAGAACCCAATTTCTATTTTTGAAGTCATTCATTTAAGAAATTGGAACTCGAGAATTAGTCTCATAGTGGACCTAAAGAGTCTAAGTTGCGGGCAATCAAGAATATATCTTATGATCCTTCCGGATCTAAGATGGTTGGCATGAGGGTTGAGATCCACTATGTAGAGGGAAGAGATCTTTAAGGGTAAAAAATACACAAGAAGGGAGGTGAATTGTTTTGGTATCTTTTTTGAATGATAAAACGATCGATGAAATTAAAGAGATAAGGGAGAAGAGAAGATACAAAGTATTATCATGGTTAACAAATTAAAATAAGAAATATTCTTTAAGCAATTCATATGGACCCTTGTTTAGTTTAGGTCTAATATATATTGTATTTTAAGCGTAACATGTGTTTACTGCTTCTGTCAAAAAATGTTTTGCAATCTTAGCCTCACTAATCATGATCAATCTCATCTCTTGCAAAGACCTATTTTTCCTTTCTACGACCCTATTTTGTTGTGGAGTCCCAGGAGAAGAAAAATCATGGATAATATTATGAAGACACTAAACACATCATAAGACGCATCCTTACTTCTCAAAAATTTGACCCAAGTTCATCTGCTAAAATCATCAACAATGACCAATCCGTATTTCTTTTTGTTGATAGAGGCAATATAAACTGGCCCAAATATATCAATGTGCAGTAGAGGTAAAAACAATATTTTTTACTTTAAAGGAGTTTTAACCAATTTTCCTTTTTGACATTCCTCACGAAAAAGTTTTCCTCCGACTCTCATACCCCCAAGCACTACACTATCATTGAAGAAGTTCACTCTAGTGGACAATGAATGGAAAATCAATTGCCACAAAAACACTCACTTTTGAAGCAGCACAACTTTTCCACACTTTTATGCCCTCGAGTATATCGAAATAGGTGTATAATTCAACCATTTTCAGTTGTTTTTGACGTTTGATTTGTCAATTGGTGGTTTGTTCAGTTTATAGGATTCACTTGTGGGTTTAATCAGTTTCTTGTAATAAAAAAAAATGGAAAGCAAGAAATGAAAAAAAGAAAATCAAAGCAAAGTTCGCTAGAAACAAAATCTAGAAAGGGAGATGATGAAGAAATAATTCTAGAGCAAATAAGAATAAACCAATTATAGTGCTAGATTCCTATAACATCGTGTGAACAAAACCTTAAACAAAACAAAAAAAAAACAAGAAAAGAAAAACTGATAACAAGACGGGAAAAAACAGTGATTAAGTTATCATAGATAATTTAGAAGAAAGTGTTGCACCTAAGATCATATCTATAGAGAAAATATGGAACACGAGATGCTTGCATATAGGATTGAATTTGAGTAAGGGATTGAAATTTTACTTCGCGTAGATAGAGAGGTGAATTGCAGCTAGAGAGATAAAGAGAGTAAGGCAATGATGGACTGAGGATTATTAAATTTTATTTTATAGGTTTTGTTTTTTAACTTTATCAGTTGGGTTTGGTTAGACCGGTTGTTTTATTTTTAAACCGAGCTTGAAAGGGTTAATAGTACAAATGCTCAATCACAAGCAATCACAACCGGAAGAGATTTCTAAAAGTTTACAAATTAAAGTGTTTTCTTATACTTGATATACAATCATAGGTGTAAACAATTACAAGATAGAACAGGCTCTAAAGACTTATAATTTCTAAGATATGAACTTAGTAAGCAATTCTTAAATGTTTTATGTGCTTTTGAATTTGACAGAGTAAGGGCGCAGTTATGATTGCATAGTCTTGTTATAATTCTTCAAGTCTTCATCTCCTTATGTAGGCAAGGATTTGAGAGACGTTGGAGAGGTACCATCGTACTACGAGTCGTTGTGAAGCTTCAAATCAAAGATGTTGGAATGTTGCTTGATATGGTTAATATCGTTTGAAGAGACATTGGAAATCCATTGCTGCAAATAGAATTATTTGTTTCATTCCTTTTGTTATTGAATTTGACTAAGCATGTGATTCAAAAGAAGATAAAGCTGACTATACTTCTGGGTCCCTCAGAGTCTGGATGCCACGGAGTCTGGGTGACTCCAAGTCTGAGCAAATTAGATCATGAATGTCCAGAGTCTTGTCTCACTTGCTTCTGAGCAATTTCCTTTCTTCTAATCCAAAGGGTTGACTTCATGTTGCCTTTTCTTCAAATATTTTACTAGGTCTTTTAGCTTATCTTGTGCTTCTAATGTTCTTATACATGTTCAGATCTTGTTAAATTTTAATTTATGATCCTGCATAGTTGAAGATATATTAACATATCAAATTGTTCTTTAATACTTTGTTATCATCAAAACTTCAGATGCATTGTACAAAATCAATTTTGTTCCAACAATGTTTAGTTTCAATGTACTTTGATCTTTAGTGTAAGATGAGTTTTTTAGATAAACAAACAACAGTTGTATTATCAGAGTAAATTGTAATACAAATTTTAATTATCTGATAATCTTCAAGTTGATGCTTCATCCAGAGAAGTTGGGTTCTAGAACTTGCAGCTAAGATGTAATATACTTATGTGGTAGATAAGGCAATAAATGTTTTCTTTTGCTAGCCCAGGAGACGAGGTTTTCACAATTGACGACAACCTTTTGTACTTGCTGTTTCAATTCTATCTCTAGCATAATCAGCATCACATAATCCAACAAACTTATATTCACTTGATTTCTTATACAACAAACCAAGATTAGTAGAACCTTTCAGATGCCTAAATATTATCTTAACAGAAGTTAAGTGTGATTCTTTAGGATCTGATTGAAACCGTGCACACAAGTAACATTAATTAAAATATCAGGTCTTGAAGCAGGTAAGTAAAGAAGTAAATTAATCTTACCTTTGTAAACCTTTAAATATACCTTACCACTATTGTCATCTTGACCTAGATTGCAGTTGGGGTGCATAGGAGTTGACATTGATTTACAATCCATCAAATTAAACTTCTTATGCAATTCTTTTGTATATTTAGATTGATGAACATAAGCACCATCCTTACACTAGTTAATTTGAATGCCTAGAAAGAACTTTAATTCTCCCATCATGCTCATTTCAAATTCAGCGCACATCATCTTGGAAAATTCTTGATAGAGTGATATTAGTAGATTCAAATAGGATATCATCAAAATATATCTGAACAATCAAAATTTCATTCTTTAATGATTTTCTAAAAAGTATTATGTCAACATGACCTCGTGAAAAACCATTTTCTAAAAGAAAGTTACTTAGTCTTTCATACCAAGCAGTGGGGGCTTGTTTCAGACCATATAATGACTTTTTAAGTTTGAAAACATATAATGATTTCTTTAGAAATTACACCACTAAGAAATGCACTTTTAACATCCATTTGATATAGTATGATATCATTATTTACAACATATGATACTAACAGTCTAATTGCTTTTAGTCTAGCTACAAGTGCAAAGGTTTAAGTTAAATCAATACCCTCCTGCTGAATATAGCCTTGAGCTACTAGTCGAGCCTTGTTTCTTACCACTTCACCTTACTCATTCAACTCGATTTAATTCTTCCTACAAAGCTAGAATCCAACCTTCATCAGTGAGAGTTTCATCTACCTTTGAAGGTTCAACATTTGACAAAAGTCCTAGCATAGATGATTCATTTCTGAATGCAGATCTTGTCTTTCTAGGATCATTCTTATATCCAATGATGCGATATTCTGGATGTTAGCTTTTTTACTTGACATGTATCCTTGGTGACTAGAGGATGTATCAAGATGTGTGATAGCATCAGGTGATCCAAAGGCATTAGCATCATTTGCATTTGCTTCTGGTTCTTTTGGATTGACTAGTTCATCAAGTGATGAAAGACTAATAATCTCAATATTTTCAAAATTTTCAACTTGCTATGACTTTTCATTGTCAGGATCTTTGTCATCAAACTTAACATGTATTGATTCTTCAACTTTCTCAGTTTTAGAATTATACAGTTTGATACCTTTGAGTGTTCAAAATATCCTAAGAGGATACACTTTTGAGCTTTGTCATTAAATATCTTATAGATGAACTTTGGTGTTTAAGATAATAACAAGTACATCCAAACTAGGGAAAATAAAAGGTATTTTTCTTCCCTTGAGCAATTCATATGGAGTATTGTTTAGTATAGGTCTAATACAAAATCTATTTTGAACATAGTATGTTGTGTTTACTACTTCTTCCCAAAAACGTTTCGCGACTTTAGATTCATTGATCATGGTATTTGCCATTTCCTGCAAAGATTTATGTTTCCTTTCTATAACCCTATTATGTTGTGGAGTTCTAGGAGAAGAAAAATCATGGAGAATTTCATGTGTTTAACATAAACTTTTGAAAGGTTCATTGTCAAATTCACCACAATGATAACGATTGATTTTTAAAATGGTTGTTGCCTATTTATTTTGAATTTGTTTGCAGAAAACACTAAGCACATCATAAGACTCGTCTTACTTCTTAGGAATTTTACCCAAGTTCATATGCTAAAGTCATCAACAATGATTAATCCATATTTCTTTCCAATGATCGAGACAATATCCACTGGTCCAAGGAGATCAATGTGCAGAAGCTCCAATGGTTTGGAGGTGGAAACAACGTTCTTGATTTTGGAAGTTATTGTAACCAATTTTTCCTTTTGATATGTCTAACAAAGAGCATTTGATTTATAGTTTAGATCAGGCAAGCATGTGATAAGTTTTAGCTTGCTAAGCTTTAAGATTAACCTCCAGTTAACATGCCATAACCCTCTATGCCATCACCATTTCTCTTCGTTCATATACAAGAGGCATTTCACTTTATGTTCTACTAGACCTGAAAAATTGATTTTAACATTGTTTTTCCCCTTACCACTAAATAATAAGGATACGTCAGCCTGATTGATTACTTTACACAATGTCTTATTAAACACAACATCATAACCACTGTCACATAATCGACTTATGCTCAGTAGGTTATGAATAAAAGGAAAAGAGGACTTACCAATAGTTCCTGGCCAATTATCCTTCCTTTCTAGTTTCCTCCAAAACCCAATGTGCCTCTCTGCTTCATTGTTAGGCTTTGGAACATATGCCTTTCTCCCGTCAAGTATCATGAGCAACCACTGTTTAGGTACCATGACCGATGTCTTGACTGTGTTACTAATAATATGTGCAACATAGACAATTTCTTTCTCAGGTACCCATATCTTGATAAGTCATCTGGGGTTAGTTTTCCAAGACTTGTCAGTTGTCACTGTCTTAAGCTTAAAAAAGTTGTTAACATTGAACATGCTCTCTTTTTCATGTCCTCTTTTAATGCAGTAGGAGCAATCAACATGTTTTGGTTTATTCAGATCATATATATATATATATATATATATATATATATATATATATATATATATATATATATATTTTAAATTAGGCATTCTTTCTAAATTAGAATTTCATTATTTGTGCAGTATAATATTAAATTATAGAAACGAAATGAGTGAGTTTTTTACTTTTGTATTTTTTTCTTCATTTTACTTATCCTATTGAAATTTCATTTTTACTATAAAAATATGTTTCACTAGTTTCTCTTTTTGATTTCTCACTACTTTGCTGTCGAATATACTTGATCATTAGTCAGTAACATTGTCTCTAACGTTACAGCATTCCAGAAACAATTGGACGATACCGCAGTCATACCAGGTTGAATAATACTCCAACAACGTCTGAATCAGTTGAAAATACTCAGGTTTATTACATATACCTCGTATTATTGCTGTCTTTTTATTCATCGTCTATAATTTAAATAGTACTTGTTTAAATTATTTATTTTCTATATGCTAGAAATTATGTGTTATTCTTGGATAAATGGAAATTCCTGTCAAATGCTTCGAATATATTTTAGCAATAATACAAGGGTGGCACTTATCCCTTCAAAAAATATATTAGTTAGTAAATAGGATTTTGCATAGATATTTGAGGCCCGTTTTCTTTAAGATAATTTGAGTTTTTTCTTTGCCATTTTCTTGAAGAATGTGGAAGTAGGTTTTTTAACACTGTTTTTTTAAAATAATAAATAAAGTGAAAATTAAATAAAATAAATTTGTTGTTGTTAACCAAAATGGGAAATGAAAAAAGAAGATGTTTTAGGAAACCAAATAAGCTTTTTCGAACATGAGTTTGGGCATGCAACAACAATAAAACTCTTACGAAGAGTTTGACATTAATTTCGATCCTACAAGATTCAAGAGATTAGTCTTTATAATTGTAACTAAACTTGTCTAAAGTAAAAAAAAAAAAAAAAAAAAGCACTTGTCCCTTCAAAGAAAAAAAAAACAAATACGCACATATAAATCAATACCTGAAATTCATGTGTCCTCAAATTTGAAACATTTCCAGAGTAAATTATATCCCAAATGTTAATTCTAGGTAAATAATGTACATTGAAATTTGGAGCTCAGTTTTCATTTTTTTTATTTTCTTTACTATATTTGCTTAACTAGACAGTCATTTTCAACTTAAGAGACTTCAAGTTTGAATGAAATTTCTTTATATATTACAGCAATTGAAGGAAGAAGCAGAACACATGATGAAGAAGATTGATCTTCTTGAGACTTCAAAACGGTTAATTAAAGATCTTGAATTCTATTCATGATGACAATTTTTTTTATCATTTTTCAATATTCAATGTCTAATTTCTCTGAAAAGAATATGCTGGCATTTGCAATAATTTCATATCCTCAGGAAACTCTTAGGAGAAGGTTTAGGGTCTTGTTCCATTGATGAACTACAAAAGATAGAACAACAGTTGGAGAAAAGCATAAACAAAATTCGAGTCAAAAAGGTTTGTAGCATGATCAAAGCCTATAAAATTTTAAAGTTTATAGGTAGTTTTTAAATCTGAACTTTCTATATTGCAGAGTCAGGTTTTCAGGGAACAAATTGATAAGCTAAAAGAAAAGGTAAGCTCTCTCTCTATAAATAGCTGTCACGAATCGCGATAACAATAGTGGTCGTATCGCCATCCTTAATACTGCAAAGAATCGCAGTCAAATGCGGACTCAGTCGCGGCTGCCTCATGGTTTTGGCAACCTAAAAAGCCATTATATGTGGGATAGATTATGGTTTTGAACCTTTATTTAAAACCCTACTCAGTATTAATTAATGTCAGTCTCAGTCATATTTATTACATAACTGAAATCCCAAAAATAAGCACAACTGCATACAATTCATCAAATTTGTTATAACGTATGTGGTCAAATTCAGACTAATATGATATCCATTTCAAACTAGAATTGCATCAAAAAGATTCTGACTAAGTTAAACTGTTTTGAATGCAATTCAGGGAAAAACCCTAGTTGCTGAAAATGTCAGGCTCTCTGAGAAGGTGAATTTACTTTCTATCTGGAAAATTTCATGAAGTTCTTGACACTTCAAGAAAAAGTTCAAATGACTTCGGAAACTTAGCCATGTGAAAAAGCTAAACCTATCTCTATTTCCGTAGTTATTTCAACTTTTTCTAGTTGTAACTTTATCATTTGAATTCAAAACTGAAACATGCAAATCTTTCAACTGTGGAATGAAAATACAAATTTGTGTGCAGTATGGTAGCTATTCATCACAGGCAGAAAAAAAGGATCAGATAGAAAATGCAGCTGAGGCTGAACCTTACGCAGATCAAAGTAGTCCAAGTTCAGATGTGGAGACTGAATTGTTCATTGGTCTTCCAGAAACAAGATCAAGGCGCATTTCTCCAAAGGTTTAGGTAGTAGAGGATTAACTAATCCATGACTGTGCAATTGGAAAATAAGGGTGAGGCAAAATGTCTCATCAATGTATTTTGGATATGTTTCGTTAATTATAATCTCATTCAAATAAGTGGTGGATTGTGAGAGTATTGATACTTTTATGTCAGACTCAAAAATAAAGACTTCCTCTGTATTGCATTGTTGCGAGGCTTTTATTAAGCTCCGTTTGATGGTCATGATAGGGAGACAGGATATGATACATTAATCATATTATGCTTAAATCTCATATTTGATGCACCAAAGGGATAGGATAAAGTAAACCATTTTTCTATCTTATCTTGACTTTCCTTTGTAATTTTTATCCTGAGTATAGGCTGAGTTAGAAATTATCCTGGTGGGATTAGAAGATCATACCTTAATTATTATCTTGATACTCTGCCATTTTTAAAATATTGTCATTTTTAAAATAATGATAGCATGTATTTTCTATTTTATAGTATTTAATTAATTATGAAAGCAATTTTTTCATTTAATTATAATAATATCATGTTTGTTATCATGTGCGCATCAAACACGTGATAGGATAATGTTTATCATGTCATTATCATATCTTATCTTTATCCAGCTTTATATAATAATTAAATAAAAAATTGCTCTCATAGTTAATTAAATACTATAAAAATGACATGTTATTAATTACAATAGAAAATAATCAAGATAATAATTAAGGAATGATCTTCTAATCTCAACATGATAATTTCTAACCCAGACTATACTTAGGATAGAAATTACAAAGGAAAGTCAGGATAAGATAGAAAAATGGTTTATTTTATCCTATCCATTTGGTGCATCAAACATGAGATTTAAGTAGGATATGATTGAATGTAGGAATATCTCAATTATGATAGAAATTTTAATTTGGGTATACTATCTATACATTATTCTTTTCTATGTAGTTTTATTTGTCGGTCTTCGTTCGTTTTGTGCAGAGATTTAGTTATTAATAAAAAGATTGCCGAAAAAAATTGAGAAAAAAAAAAAAAAAATTTAATATGCTATGACTAATAGAACTAATAAAATACATGTTAAATGAGGAGAGAGAGATATATTAAGTTGATTTATAGATCAAGAGTTTAAAGACCATGTAAAAAATTTGCTCATGTCTAATTGTCGACAAACATGTAGATATTTGGTTTTTGAGATGTTTTAGAAAGTAGTATATGCTAATAATTGGTAGGTCATATAAAATTCTATTTTGGATATGATTTTTGGGTAAGTCATCGATGTCTACTCGCGTTTTCTATGATTGGGTGATTAAACCTTTGCCTTCTGAGATAGTCCTTAGTTGATTGTTGGCTATTTGTTGGGAATGGTCTTTCTCGTTTTGTCTTTTGTAGTTTGTCAACACTTATTATTGACCTGTTAATTGATAACATACAATTTAGCTTTCAAAGCAAATATTGATTAGTTTTCCATAAACACTTATTATTGAGTTGATAAGAACTTTGCTCACCAGTAAGGTCGTGGGTTAAACTCTTGCTATTGAACGATAAACGTTTTTTGTTGAATGATATGTAAATACTTTTATAAATGTTCTTTTAGACTTTAGATATCTTAAATTGATGAAACACATAGATCTAGGTAATAATAGTGACAAAGGAGCTATTGTTTATCATCTTGAGATACTTAAACATGATGGGGAAGTAGTATCCATGATTTTCTAGAAGGTATATGAAGATAATATGTTATATCTTTAGGTTCGTTTGAACTTCAAGTGTCCAAACTGCCAGTAAACTTAGTGTCATGTAGTGGAATTTTAATTTATTTGATGTGATGTTGTCAATTTCCATAATGTTATGGAATTGTTGTTGAGTTTAAACCATTGGTGTATTGTTGATCAATTTTAAGTTATGATGTAATGTTGTTGAATTATGAACGATGATTTATTATTGTTGAATTATGAGCGATTTAATTGTTGTTGAAAAAATTAATGGTTGTGGAATTGTTTGTGTTGAGTGTGTCTAGACTTGTCGTTTTGTGTTTTCATTTTGCATTTCGGTTATGCACTGCTTTTTCTTTGCAACTCACTCCTAACTATTGTTCCTAAGAGCGGTAGTTTATTGCACTCCTAACTATTGAACTACATAAAATACCCTCAACATTGAGGATATTTTACGTAGTTCAAGGTGTATGTGAGCAGACACTAGATGCATAAAAAGCAATTTTCAATAAATTACTGGTTTTGTGAATACAGACCCATTAGGGTAGACCAAAATTCTCACTATGAGCATAATAGCAATTTTGGATGGTTCTTTTATGCACCACCTTTTTTTATCTAAACACAATCATCCATTTTTTTTTTTAAATTGTCTCCGTAGCAAAGTACACTCATTACTAAAAAAGTAAAAAAATACACCTTATTAAATCCATTCCACTCAAACCATTTATCAGATGAGGTTTGCAAATATATACGGTTAACTTAACAATAATGATAAACTGAATTACTATAAACCATAATAAAATCAATAAAAATGGGTATATAATTAACAAAATGGATGAAAATCATCCAGCTTCACAGGTTCGTTGACACTAAAATATTAAGGCTGGTAGATGCTTTATTTGGATATCCTCGATTTTTGTTTTTCTTTCATGAATTAATATATTTTGGAGTTAGAAGATTGGATGAGCACGTACTATAATTCATCTTAGTAGTTCCGCGAGCATAATTCAGTTGATCGAGACAGTGTATTGTTATATATAAATGTCGGAGTTCGAACCTCAAACACATCACTTAATCATCTTAAAAGTTGAATTTTGACTGCTAAATGCTAAATTACTTGACAATTTTTTTTATCTTTGGTAGAATATTTATAGGTGTTATGCTAAGTCCCCATGTGCCCACCCAAAAAAATTTTACATTACTAAACAGAAGTAAACTAGGGACCTGAACATTCTTTTGTATGTTAAATTGTTGAAGAGTCGATGAAACTTTTGTTGTTGGGAAAGCCGAAAATGATTAAACAAAAGTTCAACTTGACAGTAAAACTCGTACATACGATTATCTACCCGAACCAACTTTAATTTGACGGGTTTTCTCTACTTTGACTGAGTTTGGGTATGAGTTTGGATTTTCCCCGATTTCATAACAAAGCTACGGGACGGGTAATGGAGATATAGGTATCCATTCCAAAATCATACTCAAACTCATCCCGTATTTAGAAAATTATTTTATCACCTCTTTATTGCACCATTTATATATGGAAAATGTTTTTTTACCAAATTATATAAGGAAAATGTTAACGAGTGCTCGACACTCTTTAAAAGATTAAAATAGTAACATTTTATGATTTTTTTTTTGTATTTAATACATTGGAAATTAAATTGTTTGACTTTTTTAAAGAATAACTTCCTAATTTAAAATGTTTAAAGAGTGTCTCGAGGACACTCGTTAACAAGACCCTTTATATAAAAATAGAAACACTCAAAGCATAAATCATTTCACTCATTGAGACATCGTGTACCTGTCAGACAACACTCAGTCGAGTTCTCTCTCGTCCCCTTTACCATAGCCATTGATCTCCATCATCTCCCACCCTCGGTCAATGAAATGTTAAAGTGAGTATATTGCTGGATAATACATACAACATTTTCCTCGGGCTAGAATTTTTTTATTAAAAAAGATGATTCACCACATAGACAGGTATGGAGTGGGGATACACAAACAGTCAGAGACAGAGATGTGGTTCAATTTCTCATCTTCGTTGAATATAGATAGGGTAACGAGCAAGTATATGAGTGTTAGGGATAAAGACAACAAAGATGAAATTCGTTCCCACCCCTCCTAATTGACATGCCTAGTTCCACAACTAGAGACTTCATTGAGCACCTTCAAGAATAAACATTGGAAAATGCTAACATATGGATGTGTATTAAAGATATAATTTTGATATAGAAAATTGTGCATTTATTTCTCGAAAAGTAAAATATTTATTCTTTCAAAACATAATTTAGTTTTATAAACTTGTTAACATAGTACTCCCTCACTCTTACATTAGCTAGGTGTCCTCTTTTTCTATTTTTATCCGTCTCAAATTATTTGTCCATTTTATAATATTAGTGCATCATTTATTTTATTTTTCACTAACATATCATTATTTACTATATTACAATCTTCTATAAGTATTTGACTAACAATAATTAATGGAAGTGTTTTAATAAATAATACAAATTTTGCCAATAAAGCATACACTATTAATCATTTTCTTGATAACCATGTAAAACGCAAATGAAACACGTATTCAGAGACGGAGGGAGAACCCTTAGGCAAAAACAGTGATGTAGTCATCAAGCAGGTGACATCTTGTAGATTCAGACCAATTATTTCACGCTTAGAAAATTCACTTAGAGCATCTACATTGGTAGGTCTTTATCATTTAAGACCACGTACCTAATAGGTACCCTCAATGTGGAAAAAAAAATTGGGGGTCTCTTAAGACTCAGGGTCTCAGTTAAAACCTCAATCTTAAGTGGACCTCACATCACTTTTCAATAAAGTAATCATTATTTGAGTTGCTTTTCATTAATAAATCGTTATTGGTGGAACTCATTTAGACCTTTTGATAGAGGATCTCCATTGAAGTCGTTGAGTATAGAGCTGTCAAAATGGGCCGGGTTGTATGGGTCGACTCGTTTAGCCCGATTAATTAGAGGGCTTGGGCCTTAAATATTGAGCCCGAATTTTAAGAATCCTTCTCTTCACCCAGCACAATACACTCCCGCCCAGCTGAACTGACTAAAATGTCCTTGCGCAAGTTAAGTCAAGTTGCGTAACTTAACTCGCGCACGTTATACGCCCTGCGCGACTTAAGTTGCGCACCACTGGCACGTGCGCGAGTTAACTCACGCACGTTGGCCGGTGGTCAGAACTGAAGAACACACGTTTTGTGGACGGTGGTCAGTTTTTTAACATTCAATCCACACGTTTTTTACCAAGTTTTACACGTTTTTTGACCACATTAATGGTATTTACAACCTATACTATCATTCCCACCTATAAATACCCCTCCATACTTCCCTATTTCTTCACACCATCTCACTTTCTCTCCCTCCTCACTCTCTCCCTCTATTTCTCTTTTTTTTTTCTTTTCTTTCAATAGTCTCTTTGGGGGCAAAAAATAATCAGTCTTCTAGGGATAAAATAGTGAGTAGCCGACTTAGGGAAGTGATCGACCCTTGAGATAAAATTAAATTTGCTTCTTTTTACCCCAAGGGTTGATGATGTATTTCCCCCAAGAAGGCTGCTCACTATTTTACCCCATGAAGACTGGTTATTTTTTACCCAAAAAGAAAATAAGTATATTATTTAATGAATTCGAATAAATGTATCAATGTAACAATGTATCAATTATTCAAGGGTTGATGATGTATTTCCCCAAGAAGGCTGCTCACTATTTTACCCCATGAAGACTGGTTATTTTTACCCCAAAAGAAAATAAGTATATTATTTAGTGAATTCGAATAAATGTATCAATGTAAAAATGTATCAATTATTCAAGGGTTGATGATGTATTTCCCCCAAGAAGGCTGCTCACTATTTTACCCCAAGAAGACTGGTTATTTTTTACCCCAAAAGAAAATAAGTATATTATTTAGTAAATTCAAATAAATATATCAATTATTGCATGAAGTTGATTAATAAAATGAGATGTTGTTATATATATTTGCTTTCATTTTTATATTTGCTTTTATTTTCTAATTTTGTATTTAATGAATTTTGTTATATGTATCAATTATTTAATGAATAATTTGAAGTGCATAAAGACTAAATAAACTTAGCGTGAATTCTAATAAAGACTAATTAAACTTAGCGTGAATTCGAATAAAAGTTACATTTAAATTACATTACATAAAGTTCCTAAATATAGTCTATCGTTACATGACATTACATTCGGAATTGCACCTTTCAACTACAACAATTGTGTTACCTCTGAATGGTGCAAATTCAAAGTTGTTAAGCAGCAGGACTCCACCATCCGTCCTGAAAGTGCTTCTGTTCCATTCAAAATGTTAAATTCTCGTTGGTCTTGAATTTAAATGATAGTATCTAAGTGCCAACGGAATGAGGTACATACCTTGACACTTCAATACCATCATTTAAACAAAGCCAACAAGAATTTAACATTTCGAATGGAACAAAAACACTTCCGGACGAATGCTGGAGTCCTGCCGTTTAACAAGTTTGAATTGCCCCATCCAGAGTAAGACAATTGTTGTAGTTTGAAGGTGCATTCCCTACCTAATCACGGTCGCCACCTAATCAAAGTATTTTGGTGGAATTAGACTTTTGATGATATCTTCAGTTGATCTCACCAACGTTGCTCGCATATCAATCCACTGGAACATGTTGTGCTCCCAAAACATGGTCGTCACGTTTTCGTCGTTCGTTAATTTTACCCAAGTGAATGATATTCTTCCATCGTCGAGTGTTGGACGTTTATACCGAACGTATTCCACCTTCCTTGTGTCTCGGGGGTCGACTCCTTTGTTGAATTCATCCAGCTGATCCTTGAGACCTCTTAGTGTAACACCCCGAAATCCCGACTTTAAAATTTCATTCAAATAATCAGAGTATAACACATAAATCAGGATGTCACATTTCATAAAATCTTAAAAATCAAATTGAATAATAATTTATTCTTAAACAATATCAAACACAGCAGCGGAATTCATAAACGTCTCAAAATCTTTAAGAAATAGTTCTCGGCTCAAAGCCACATAAAACATCTCAAGTCAAGTTACGTCGCAAACATCATTATTAGTCAAAACGATACATAAAGGAATAGAAACAATTGGTAAATCCCCATCCCGTTACGTGTCAGAGCCCCTAAGACTCCACAAGAACCTCTCACATCGACGAACCTAAGCTTGGTCACCTGCACTTGCCCACAAGGCGGCAATTCCAACAGAAGGGGTGAGATTCACAACAATTATATTAACATATAATTCAAATAATTTATGCTTAACAATAACAACATTATTCATCACATAAAACAGGAACGTCTCAAACATCCAAATATACAAATCATCTTAAACATCTTCATAAACAACCGTCTCAAAACATCTCAGACACATGACTCGACAATGCAACTCTAACATCTTAACATCATGCATGTGGTACCAATATTTTAGCTTTAATAAGCTTCACCGTCTCGAAATATGCAAATGCATGGACTCGACTCTTTAATTCTTAAACAAGATATCACAACGTCTTAACATCACATACGACTCTTTATCGACACATGCAATTATACAGTACATGGCAACAGCTCAACACACTTAGCATATATATATACAGCACATAGTTATCATCACAAACATCATTTATACTTCGTTCATAAATATCACTTAATAATCATTTAATCATAGATTAACGCCAACGTCTTACAATCATCTTACAGCGTCATTACAGGTTCTAATTTAGGTCTTAAACATCTCTAATGCTATCCAAAAGTCTACCCTCAAAGCCTCGCTCAAAACAGAGTTCTAAAACTCAAGTTATAGTGGTCTGAGACCACATTGCTCGCTGTGGCGAGTGGGACTGCTCGCCACGGCGAGCTACTTAAATTGCGTTCTGCCACTTGCTCGCTACGGCGAGTGATATTGCTCGCCTCGCGAGCACTTAAGGGTTGCTCGCTACGGCGAGTGATGTTGCTCGCTTCGCGAGTGAAACTGTTCTACTCGCCACGGCGAGTAGGTCTGCTCGCCACGGCGAGTAGGTCTGCTCGCCACGGCGAGCGGTCGCAGAACAGGCTGCGGGTTCGCTCAAAACCTCGCCAAAACTCGCCCAATTCATCATGTTATGCTTCTAATCTCTCAGAATTATAGTCCTAGTGATTAATCTAGGTTCTGTAACAAGGTTCTACATCAATTCACGTCATTCTCTCATCAATTCATCATAAACCCTACAAAACCCTAACTTATGAAATCTCTCAAACTCTCTTTCAATTCCTATGTTAATCACAACTAGATGAATTACAGTAAATACAATTGAAGTTAGGCTCACCCTTACCTGGTATGTTCGCAGAATTGAGGTTCTCTCTTCTCCGGCCACTTTCTCTTCTTTTGCAAAAGTCTGAACGTACTGACTGTTTCTCTCTAAACCTAATTTCCTTATATAATTCTTTCTATTCTCACTTATCCCCACAACTCTATCTTATTTATGAAAACAACCCCATCTCCCAAAATATTTGTTATTATATCACATCTTAATTTTTAATATAAATATATATATATATATATATATATATATATATATATTAACATCACATATTTTATTTTATTAAACAATAAAATAAACATCACACCACAACATCATCTCATACGTCACAAACATCATTAAAATCATATAATATATAATAATATACTATATACTCTAATAAAATAATTAAATAAATAAAGTGGGCGTTACAACTCTCCCCCACTTAAAGGATTTTCGTCCTCGAAAATCTTACCTCGATTAAACAACTCTGGATATGACTCCAGCATCTTACTTTCAAGCTCCCAAGTTAAGCTTTCACCAGTCGCTCCACTCCAAACTACTCTCACTAGAGGTATCTCCTTGCCTCTCAACAACTTCATTTTGTGATCATCGATCCTCAAGGGTAGAGTTTCAACCGTAAGGTTGTCTCTTACTTGTACATCGTCACTTTGGATCACATGAGATGGATCCGGAACGTACTTCCTCAGTTGCGACACGTGAAAAACATCGTGCAAATTCGATAAATGCGGTGGTAATCCAACACGATAAGCCACCGTCCCAATCCTCTCTGATATCTGATACGGACCAATAAACTTTGGAGTCAACTTCTTCGACTTCAAGGCACGACCTACACCGGTCATTGGAGTAACTCGCAAAAACACATGATCTCCCTCTTGGAACTCAAGGTCCTTTCTACGCTTGTCATGATAACTCTTTTGTCGACTCTGCGACGCTTTCATCTTCTCTTGGATCATTCTTACCTTCTCAGTGGTTTGTTGCACAATCTCTGGTCCTAAAACCACACTTTCACCCGACTCAAACCAACACAACGGGGTTCTACATCTTCTTCCATACAAAGCCTCGAAAGGTGCCATTCCAATACTAGAATGGTAACTGTTATTGTAAGTGAACTCAATCAACGGGAGATGATTATCCCAAGCTCCTCCTTGTTCAAGTACACACACCCTCAGCAGATCTTCCAACGATTGAATCGTCCTCTCGGATTGACCATCTGTCTGTGGATGATACGCCGAGCTCAGCTTCAACTGCGACCCTAAAGCTTCTTGCAAACTTTTCCAAAATCTAGAAGTGAATCTTGGATCTCTATCTGACACAATGCTCGAAGGAACACCATGCAATCTTACTATCTCTTGAATGTAAATCTCGGCTAACCGAACCATAGGAAAAGTGATATTGATCGGTAGAAAATGTACTGACTTGGTTAGCCTATCAACAATCACCCAAATAGCATCGTTCCCTCTTGGAGTAGTTGGCAAACTCGTCACAAAATCCATGGATATACTATCCCATTTCCACTCTGGCACATCCAACGGAACCATCATACCAGCAGGTTTCTGATGTTCTATCTTCGATTTCTGACAAACTAGACAAGAATACACAAATTGTGCCACATCACGTTTCAATCCAGACCACCAAAACAACTTCTTCAAATCATGATACATCTTCGTAGCTCCTGGGTGAATACTCAAGCTACTTCTATGGCTCTCTTCAAGTATTGCCTTCTTCATCTCATCGTTGTCCGGAATACAGATTCTACCTCGGAACCTCAACACACCGTGATCATCTACTCTAAAGTCACCATCTGCAGTCTCGTTACTCGCAACAAGCAAATCTACAAACTTAACATCTTCCTTCTGCGCTTCTTTAATATTTTTGAGAAACTCGTTGTCAATCTTCAACATTCCTAGCTTTACACTCTGATGTGATCTTTCACAAGCCAAGCTCAAATCTCTGAATTGTTCCAATAGTTCGAACTCTCCCGCCATCATAGCAGACATATGTAACGTTTTCCTACTCAAGGCATCCGCAACTACGTTAGCTTTACCCGGATGGTAACTCAAATCAAAATCATAATCCTTCAATAACTCGAGCCATCTCCTCTGTCTCATATTTAACTCTTTCTGATCAAACAGGTACTTCAAGCTCTTGTGATCACTAAACACTTCAAATCTCGAACCATACAAATAGTGTCTCCAAATTTTCAACACAAACACCACTGCAGCCAACTCAAGATCATGGGTGGGATAATTTCGTTCATGAATCCTCAACTGCCTGGATGCATAAGCAACCACTTTACCGTCTTGCATAAGTACACCACCTAAACCCAATTTAGACGCATCACAATACACCACAAAAGGTACTTCAGGCTTTGGCAAAATTAAAACTGGAGCCGTCGTCAACCGTCTCTTCAACTCATTGAAGCTACTCTCACATCGAGCATCCCACACAAGGCTTTACCTTTACACGTCAACTGCGTTAACGGAAGTGCCAACTTAGAAAACCCTTCTATAAACCTTCTGTAGTAACCTGCCAATCCCAAATTTCTAATCTCCGTAACCGACCTCGGAGTCTCCCATTGCGACACTGCTTCAACTTTAGATGGATCAACTGCTATTCCATCACCGGAAATAATGTGACCAAGAAAACTAACTTCCTTCAACCAGAACTCACACTTAGACAATTTAGCATACAACTTCTTTTCTTTCAATACTTGCAAGACAATCCTCAAATGTTCAGCATGTTCTTCTTCGGATTTGGAATAAATCAGAATGTCGTCAATAAACACCACCACAAAACGATCCAAAAATGCCTGAAAGGTCCGATTCATATACTCCATAAATACTCCTGGCGCGTTCGTAACACCGAAAGGCATCACTTTATACTCATAATGACCATATCGAGTTCTAAAGGCCGTCTTCTGCATATCTTCATCCTTCACTTTTATCTGATGATAACCCGACCTTAAGTCAATCTTGCTAAACACACGTGCACCCACTAACTGATCCATCAAATCATCAATTCTCGGAAGTGGATACCTATTCTTTATAGTTACCTTGTTCAACTGGCGGTAGTCAATACACAACCTCATACTCCCATCTTTCTTCTTCACTAGCAATACAGGCGCTCCCCAAGGTGAAACACTTGGTCTTATAAACTTCTTCTCAAGCAGATCCTCCAATTGCTTCTTTAACTCAGCTAACTCAGAAGCTGACATACGGTAAGGTGTCATAGACACCGGCTTCGTTCCAGGAACAAGATCAATCGCAAACTCAACTTCTCTTTCAGGAGGCACATCAGGAATTTCATCAGGAAATATTTCAGGAAACTCGAACACCACTTGCAGTTCGTCAATCTTCTCTTGATTCTCAATAGATAAGGATGCCATCAGAGAAAACATCAAAAATCCATCTCGTTCTAATTGTTTCAGCTGCTTGGTAGATAAAAATTCTGCTCCACTTTCTTCCTCTTCAGACAAGAAATACACCGTCTTGCGAAAACAGTTGATAAGCACACGGTTGTACTCTAACCAATTCATCCCGAGAATTACATCCATACCGGTCAAAGGTAGGCAGACTAAATCCATCTCAAAATTACGATCGAACATAGACAACGGACAACTTATACACACACGAGAAGTAGTCACCGAACCCTTAGCTGGAGTTTCGACAACCATCTCTCCATTCATATCAGACATAACAAGACCCAACTTAACAACACAATGATAAGCAACAAAACAATGCGTAGCGCCAGTATCAATAATAGCAACTAAAGGTATATCATTAATATAACAAGTACCTCTGATCAAGCGATCCTCATTCTCAGTCTGAGTGCCGGTCAACGCGAAAACCCTTCCAGTAATCCTAACTTTCTTTGGCTTCTTGCACTGCGAGCCAATATGTCCTTGCTCATCACAGTTGAAACACACAACATCGTCAAACTTGCAGTCTGCGGTAATATGCCCTTTCTGTCCGCATCGGTAACACCTCTTCACATCAACAGGACACGCATTACTCTTGTGGCCTTTCTGCCCGCAATTATAGCAGGTAATCTCAGCAGGAGCATCCTTCTTTTGTGGTCGCCTCTCATCATTCACTCTTTGCTTACCCTTATCTCTAGGAGCATCATAAGGTTTGGGACGACTCTGCTGACCCTTAGCTTTTCTATCATTCACTACCTTATAGTGAGCCTTGGTATCCTCCTCATAAATCCTGCAACTACTCACCAGCTCAGAGAAATTCCGAATTTTCTGGTAACCAATTGCCCTCTTAATCTTAGGACGCAAGCCATTCTCAAACTTGATGCACCATTCTCAGCATTCTCAGCAGTATAATGGGGGTAGAACTTTGCCAGTTCCACAAACTTCGAAGCATACTCCGTCACAGACATATTTCCTTGCTTCAACTCAAGGAACTCGATCTCCTTCTTTCCCCGGACATCCTCAGGAAAGTAACGGTTCAGGAATTCTCTCCTAAACACAGCCCAAGTCACAATAGCACCTCCTTCCTCCAGGATAGGTCGAATACCAACCCACCAGTCATCAGCCTCCTCTGCCAACATATGGGTACCAAACCGTACCATCTGACCATCTTCGCACTGCATCACCCTAAAGATCCGCTCAACTTCCTTGAGCCACGTCTGAGCCCCGTCAGGATCATATCGCCCTTTGAAGGTAGGCGGGTGGTTCCTCAGAAAAGTTTCCAACATCCTCGTCCCATCGTTTCCACCAGCGTTGTTCTGATTCCCCACAGCTTGGGCCATTGCTTGCAAAGCAGCAGCAAGGGCAGCATCATTCCTTCCAGCCATCTTATTCCTCTACAAGGCAAACATGAGTTAGGATAATTATAACCATAATATTCTAACTCTAAGACACCGTCACTCGACTCTCTAATTGGCCGGACGGACCGACCTGCTCTGATACCAATTGTAACACCCCGAAATCCCGACTTTAAAATTTCATTCAAATAATCAGAGTATAACACATAAATCAGGATGTCACATTTCATAAAATCTTAAAAATCAAATTGAATAATAATTTATTCTTAAACAATATCAAACACAGCAGCGGAATTCATAAACGTCTCAAAATCTTTAAGAAATAGTTCTCGGCTCAAAGCCACATAAAACATCTCAAGTCAAGTTACGTCGCAAACATCATTATTAGTCAAAACGATACATAAAGGAATAGAAACAATTGGTAAATCCCCATCCCGTTACGTGTCAGAGCCCCTAAGACTCCACAAGAACCTCTCACATCGACGAACCTAAGCTTGGTCACCTGCACTTGCCCACAAGGCGGCAATTCCAACAGAAGGGGTGAGATTCACAACAATTATATTAACATATAATTCAAATAATTTATGCTTAACAATAACAACATTATTCATCACATAAAACAGGAACGTCTCAAACATCCAAATATACAAATCATCTTAAACATCTTCATAAACAACCGTCTCAAAACATCTCAGACACATGACTCGACAATGCAACTCTAACATCTTAACATCATGCATGTGGTACCAATATTTTAGCTTTAATAAGCTTCACCGTCTCGAAATATGCAAATGCATGGACTCGACTCTTTAATTCTTAAACAAGATATCACAACGTCTTAACATCACATACGACTCTTTATCGACACATGCAATTATACAGTACATGGCAACAGCTCAACACACTTAGCATATATATATACAGCACATAGTTATCATCACAAACATCATTTATACTTCGTTCATAAATATCACTTAATAATCATTTAATCATAGATTAACGCCAACGTCTTACAATCATCTTACAGCGTCATTACAGGTTCTAATTTAGGTCTTAAACATCTCTAATGCTATCCAAAAGTCTACCCTCAAAGCCTCGCTCAAAACAGAGTTCTAAAACTCAAGTTATAGTGGTCTGAGACCACATTGCTCGCTGTGGCGAGTGGGACTGCTCGCCACGGCGAGCTACTTAAATTGCGTTCTGCCACTTGCTCGCTACGGCGAGTGATATTGCTCGCCTCGCGAGCACTTAAGGGTTGCTCGCTACGGCGAGTGATGTTGCTCGCTTCGCGAGTGAAACTGTTCTACTCGCCACGGCGAGCGGTCGCAGAACAGGCTGCGGGTTCGCTCAAAACCTCGCCAAAACTCGCCCAATTCATCATGTTATGCTTCTAATCTCTCAGAATTATAGTCCTAGTGATTAATCTAGGTTCTGTAACAAGGTTCTACATCAATTCACGTCATTCTCTCATCAATTCATCATAAACCCTACAAAACCCTAACTTATGAAATCTCTCAAACTCTCTTTCAATTCCTATGTTAATCACAACTAGATGAATTACAGTAAATACAATTGAAGTTAGGCTCACCCTTACCTGGTATGTTCGCAGAATTGAGGTTCTCTCTTCTCCGGCCACTTTCTCTTCTTTTGCAAAAGTCTGAACGTACTGACTGTTTCTCTCTAAACCTAATTTCCTTATATAATTCTTTCTATTCTCACTTATCCCCACAACTCTATCTTATTTATGAAAACAACCCCATCTCCCAAAATATTTGTTATTATATCACATCTTAATTTTTAATATAAATATATATATATATATATATATATATATATATATATATATATTAACATCACATATTTTATTTTATTAAACAATAAAATAAACATCACACCACAACATCATCTCATACGTCACAAACATCATTAAAATCATATAATATATAATAATATACTATATACTCTAATAAAATAATTAAATAAATAAAGTGGGCGTTACACTTAGCGTTATACCAAGACACTGAACCTTCAACCTCTGAGGTACTCCGCCGTTGAATTGTGCATGAACGTCGATCCATCCGGCTATTGTTTTAAATCTACACAATAAGAAATTAAAAATAATCAATGAAAATTCTCTAAAACAAACCCTAAATGTAACATCTAGAGTGCAAACCCTAAATCTAGAGTGCAATTTTCAATCAACATAAAATCTAACAATTTCTAAACCCTAAACTACTACAATGCACTATAAACAACATTTAAGCAACAATTCCTAAGTTAAATCATCACTAACAATCATAAAAACTAACATGCAAGCAAAAAATTTAAAAACCTAAAAATGTTAAATTTCTTCAAAAATTCGGAAATTTCAACCAAAAAAATGCAATGAAGTAGGATAATCATTACTTACTTGATATTGTGGAGGAAATTTGCTTTGAATGGCTCAAGAATGATGAAAATCAGATTTGGGGTGAAAAAATTTGAAGTTGGGAAATGAGGGAAATGGTTGTTGTGTTGCTGGGATATGACTTAAGTAATGTTGTGTGACTTAACACGTGCAGCGCTACTTAAGTTGCGCACAAGATGTAACTTGCGCAAGTTAAGTCACACAGCGTGACTTAACTTGCGCAGGGGCATTTTAGTCAGTTTAGTTGGGCGGGAGTGTATTGTGCTGGATGAAGAGCATAATTCAAATTTTAATAGGGTTTTTTAGCCCGGTGCTCGTTAGGGCTAGCCCAAACAGGCCGCGGGTAGCCCGTTAGCCCGAATAACAAAAAAAAATCATATAAATTATATATATTCTTCAAATAATTCTTTACTTAGTTGATTATCAATGTGAAAAATAAAAGTGAAAATTCAATGAATTAACACAAATATAAATGTAATATGAAATTATATTTACTCGTTTCGTTATTTATAATTTTAAAGATCGAATATATTAATATCTATAATAATTATGTATCTAATTTATTTAAAATTGCTTTCCTCGCCGTTTTAGTTTACGACGTTTGTACGAAAATGTTTACAATTTATTTTTTTGCTAGGCATTATTTAAACATATTAAAAATATTTTTATAAAAAAATTATTAGGAGTATTTTATAGTACTTTTTTTTTACAAAAAAATATATAATTTTTAATACGGGCCGGCCCGTTTAGCCCGCGGCCCGTGTAGGGCCGGGCTCAGGTAGTATATTTCGAGCCCGTTTTCAAACGGGCTTTTTAGCTCGAACCGATAAAGCCCGAAGCCCGTTAGGGGCGGCCCTAAACGGGTTGGGCCGTCCATTTTGACAGCTCTAGTTGAGTACCTATTAGGTACTGTTATTAAAAAAAAATGAAATTGATGTATGCATGTGGAACCCGTTTATGACCTCAAATATGAGGGTCTCCATTGTGGATGCTCTTATAGGCAACACACCCGCGGAATCTATTCAGACCAAAAATCATTTGAGACCAATAATAGGTGAATAGATTCTTCACTTTAGTTGGTAAAAAGGTCGAATTTTTGTCTTAAAACTGATTTTGTTTTTGGATTCAACATTTGGACAATAAATTAGGTTTTTGGCGCCAATAATCCAACGACCTCATCCCACTTCCTCTGATCTCATTAGACCTCGGACTCTTCAAACTCTACTTTAATTAACTTCTTTGTTCTTTGTCAAATCTACTAAATTAACCACATAAACCCTATCAAGTTTTTACCTCTGGAAATAATGGTATTTTGACATTGTGATATCAACCTTTCCAAACACATTCTCCACTAGTAACCAACTCCACCAAGGCATGTATCATGTGAGTTCTCCTTTTTTACAACCAAGACTTTGTTTTTTCTTTTATTTTCTTTAAATGTTGAAAATGTTAAAAAATAAATAAAAATCCTACATCCAAGTTCAAAAAGTTACATAAGAAGATAGGAGAAGGGCTTACGTGGGGAGGTAGGAAAAGAGACAAATGCATTATACACATGCGTGTGTAACGTAGGTTTAATTAAACTTCAAAGGTAACATCAACATTAACATTGTTTTAAATATTGCAATAAAAAATAAACATTGTTTTAAATATAAGTTAAAGACCACTATCTATACTTGTATCCAATTACAAAAGAAACTATATATAGGAGTCTGCAGTTTCCCATGCTAGTCACACAAAGATACAACTTTGTTCTGACAATAATTGCCAAAACATAAATCTAGAAAGCATATAAACAATAAGGTAAATTAATCTTATACTTGATTTATTAAAGTTATCAAAGCATCCATCCCTGCATGAAGTTAGTCTCACAAGCCATGCTCTTGGAAACATTAGATGGCTCAGCTTGAACATACTGATACTGTTGGTATCTGTCCAATAAAATAGGTTAACATTAGATTTATATATTTTACCATTAAAAACTCTAAAACTAATTAGACCATTAAAATTAGATATTGCTTCTATTTTGGAATACCACTAACACAAATATGGCACTTGAAACCCAACACTAATTAGATTTTTTGTAGTGCATACATTTACAAATTAGTAACAAATAATATTGTTTTCTTGCTACTAAAACATTATCTTATACTCATCTAATTAATTCTAAGTGTAGTAAATAAATATACGCAAAAGGTTGAAGGAAATTTCATGTACCCTATTTGCAAAAAGGGTTCTGCTTGGATATCCATGCTCATATTCATAGGGTTAGTTTGAGGTTGCTGAAAGGTAAAGTTGCTATTTCCAGCAACTGAATTAGAGCTCCACAAAGTTTCCATTGCTTTAAGATTAAATCCCTCTCCTTCAAGCTGAAAATAAAGTTTTGAACCATAGAATTAATAGAGAAATTAGGATAACTTGATATGATTGAAATTAAAAAGACATATATTTATAATGGTACAAAATCCTTTATATATTTAACCTTGATCCTTAGTTGCTTGTTCAAGTCTCCTAGATGACGTTCCTGCAAAATGGTTGAAAAATAAGAAAAATTGAGAAATTCTATTGATCTAATAATTGAAGTGTTTAACTTGGAAATATTAACGAATAAATTATGACTTGGACAATAATAAAAATAAAATCATTGGACCAAACAAATTTTCATGAATTCAGCACTTGAAAAAAATAAAATTGAGGATTAATCTTTACCCTTTTGCGAAGCTCTTCCATTTGATCAACCATAATTTGTGTCTGCAATTGAAATAAAAAATTCAGCTATGATCATCCCAAATCAATGTTTTATATACATTCATAACCATGTTCTAAATTGTATCACAAATGCAATTGCCACATTGATCTTATTTTAATAAAGTTAATTAAACTTCTAGAGAGGCAAGACCTTATTTAATTTTTAATAGTTATATCTAGCTAGGAAAATTTTACAACCAAATGAAAAGTATCAATTAACAAAAATAGATAGAGTTATATATGTTTATAAAAGACCATGCATATATATGTAGATGCGTGCACACTACACCTTTCTTTGCCTAGCTTGTGCTAATGCACCTTCAAGCTGTTTTTCAAGATTCTGCAACTCCTTTATGTTCAAAGGTCCAAGATCTTCCCCAAGCAACTGCCTGAAATGACATTTCATATTGAAAAAGTAAAGCTTCACATTTGTTTTGTTATGATTATTTTCAATCATTGTTACTTGTTTATAGTTGTTGTCAGTGATTAACAATGTCTATGAAAATTGAAAACAAGAAAATATTATTACTAGGTAGATAAATTAAAATTCTATATTTATGTAAAAGAGGCATAAGTGAGTATTGGTAGTACCTCTGAGTCCTTTGAAGAGATTCATACTTTGCTTTCAGCTTAGACACCTCTTGGTACCAACTCTGCTTGCCAAAACATAATTATAAAAATTGATATAGTAATAAAATTATTAAAATCAGAATTAATATTACATAAATCATATCATCTAGAATTACTTAGAATTAATATTACATTTAACATACTTTTTTCAATAAAATCAGCAACGGAAATTGAATTTTTTTTCCGACAATAAAACGAAAATAATTTATAAGTCCAATATGAGTATTATTTCTCTAATTTCCCCACTTTCTCAAGTTTTCTTTTTTTGTCATCTAATGGTTGTCCCGCTCCTAAAACAAAAAACAACTTGAGAAAGTGGATCATTTAGATAAATAATATTCACAGTATGTCGGACTTGTAAAATATTTTCGTTTTAAGGTTGGAAAAAAATCACGGAAATTGAAACAAATTATTTTGCATTTTTGTCTCTCTAGTGCATGTTTAGATGTGCGGCAAGATTGGCAAACAACTATTATTTTGGCATAAACTATGTGATTGTTAATTTGGTAACATGGTGGGTTAGCCAAAATCACGGTGAACCACTACAGTTTCAACAAACCACATATTAAACATGCACTTAACTTCACGAAATCACGGTGGTTCATCGTGATTTTCAATCTGAATCTGACTGCTCATTCAAACATGTACTAAGTTTCTTACATTATTGAGCATTGTTGATGACATACCTGTGTGTCACAATCAACTTGGTGGTCATCTTGTTGAGGATTAAATGAGCACCGTTGGTATCGCTCAATAGTTTTGGTGGTTCTGTCAATTAAACTTGCTCAGTATTAGTACAAACAACCATTAAAAAAAAGTATTAGTGTGAACAAATTTTTAGTCTGGAACATGTAATATGAAGTGTAGGTGTGTATATACATAACAACAATGATATCAATGTAAATGATAACCTAAAAATTAAGAATAATAAAAGAACAAGCTAGGAAAATTCAAAACTTTCTGGATTATATGTGGACAAAATTACACACCCAGGTACATACTTTGTTTCTTTACTCTTATACAGATAATTATAATTTTTTTTTGTAACACTTATAGTAAAAGAAATATTCTTTCATAGGAACAATTAATTCCTTTACTCAAAATACTGGCTTAGATAAATTACCCAAATTTCAACAGGGATTTTCTTTTCTGCAAGAAAACCTAGATATATGTTTTTCTATGAAAATTATATGCCATGGAAGTCAACACATTCACACCATAATGTGTTATGAGTTTCAATGTTAACTTAGATGTAAAAATATAAAACAAAAAACATAACAAGTGAAGCTGATTAATTTGGTCTTAATTTTCATTTTTTTTTTAATGGAAATTAGTTTTAAATTGGTCCGAAAAAGGGAAGGAAACTTTTGAATGGACAAGTTTTACATTGTAGACCTTAGCATCAAAACCATCATACTAATTTTATTTACACAAGAAAACTTTTTTTTCATTAGGTGAGAGACAAAAGAAATTACTGATAGTTGTACAGTAAAAAAAAAAAGATTTTGGCATTCATCAAATTGATACATCTAAAAAGCCAAAGAGTAATTCCAAATTCAAAACCCTGCTCCACCTTGTGATAAAGCTGGACATAGGGATTGAAATATTAGAGCATTTTTTGAGTGGAGAGATACAGTGATAAAACCAAAAGATTAAACATTTAAAAGGGATATAGAAAAAACTACAAAAACTCCAGATATTGTTTTGAGAATTAAAAGTTTAAAGGTTTTTTAACCTTCAATTATTTAGAACATGATTTTGGAAAAAGCCCTAGATCTTACACAACAGTACATAAGAGGGAACACACAAACACATAATTATACATTATTTTATATAATAATAGATCATATGATACAAATTTGCATAGTCTAGTACGACTCATATGATTGTTTTCTTCCTTTTCTGTTTTTCTTTTTTCTGACTCTCTTCTGAGAAACAAGAAATAGCTAGGTTGTACTGTTCCATTATTTCAAAGCTGAAACCTTTAGACATTATATTATCTTTCAGGTGTTGCAAAGGACTATATATTAAACCTATGATTGGAAAAATACTAAAACTCATAATTTACATAAAAAATACCCTAAAAAATTCAAAATAAAAAATATCTCTCCTTTAGAAAGAAAGAAAGAAAAAAAAAATAGAACCCTAAAACCACAATTAATAAAAAAATATTAATGTGTCATGGAGGATTTAAGATCCAGAAAAAGAGAAATGCAGAGAGAGAGATATGAGGCTGTCAGATATGTGTTAAGATAAAGAGAAAGAAAAAAAAATGAAAAATAATTTTTATAAAAAAAAACTACTCAATGTGTCAAAAGTACTTATGTGAAGTTAAATCTTAAAAGCATCAAATTCAGTTGTGGCAAGTAAACAAGAAGCAGTAAACCAGTAACCATTTTGGTGAAAGAAACTGATGCAAAGAAGAAAGGAAAGAAGAAGTTATACATTACAATATCTCAGTTCACATCATCACAAAACCCAAAACTATGAGAGAAAAAAACCATTGGGATTTGGACCTCACAAAATAGACAATAAAATTGAAACTTTCAAAAAATTAATAAATAGATCTATAAAAAAATGTTGAAAGAGAGAAAATAAATTACCCAACACTTCCAAATTCATAGAGTTTGCCACGGCTAGAGAAAATGATAAGGGCAACTTCAGCATCACAGAGAACAGACAGTTCATAAGCTTTCTTGAGCAAACCATTTCTTCTTTTTGAGAAAGTTACCTGCCGGTTTATTTTGTTCTCTATTCTCTTCAATTCAACTCTTCCTCTTCCCATTTTTTCACTCTTTCTCTTTTTCTGTCTCTAACTTTATTTATATTAGGAATAGGAATTTCTTGTGTTGTGTGATTTAGTGCAATATGGAAAAAAAGAGAGAGTATAAATTTTTGTAGTGAGAAATGAAAGTTCGTGTGCTATATAAAAAGGGACACACACACACTTGAACTTTTTTTACAAAAAAATGGAAACAAAAATTATTCTTAATTTTTATATTATTCTCTTTTTCCTATTTAATTATAGTATAATGTGGGCTCTTATATAAGCTACAAGTTACTATCATCTCATTTTTCTCTTGATGCACACTTTAATTGTTGCAGTTTAGGGCAAGGAAATTATTATGAGGTGTATGATTCATTGAGTCACGCGCTTCTGTGTTTTCACGCGCCCATGTGATGGGTCTTTATACTTCAACATCAGATAGCAGTATTTGTGGAAATGTACTAACCACCTTCTGTTGAGTCTGGTTACAATAGTGATGATGAAATTTTGCATGTTTTGACCAAATATCTTTGTTGAAAAATATCGCTGAGATATAATCATAGTAATAATTGATTTTTTTTTTTATCATGTGATTAGCATGAAATATTTCTAATTTTTTCAGAAAAATTGGTTCCTTTTAATCACTGTATGCAAGAAATATCATGATCCAACTCATGATCACTTTTTTAAGAATCACTATGTTTGATATTATTTTTATGTTTGACAAAAAAATTATACTTGTTTGTTTGATAAAGAACCATGATGTTGAGCAATGCCATAATGTTGAAGTGAGCACATCATTTATATGACCAGGAAGTAAATTTATAATTGACACATCGATTAAGTTCTAAATGTCCAGTCTTATTTCAACTTTATGATACGTGGACATGACCATGCATGTTCCATATATATGTTGCTATCTTGGGACCAATCTATATGGTGATTGTTAGAGAACAAAGGATTACCACATTGAAGACTATGAGACGAGGAAAACATAATGGTAGTTTGAACTTGCACTGGATTATTATTTTTTAAGAAGCAAATGAATGAATGAGAATACAAAGGGTACTCAATCAATCCCATTACAAAGTAGTGTTAACCACTTTGAAGACAAGACAAAGGGTTAAAGCACCAAAGAGAGGAATTTACACTAGATGTAATAATTGTGTAATTAAAGTTTAAATAAAAATACAAGTAATTTTTTATACAAAATTAAGAAGTATACAAGTAACAAGTCTAGTTTTTGTGCCAAATGTTTTTTTTTAAGAAAAATGATTAAAACTTAAATGTTACTAATTTAGTGCTTCATAGATGTTACTAATTTAGTTTAGTAGTTTGAATATTGCTCTCCCCCTACACAAAATACGTTCACCCTGCAGCCATGCCAATTTTACCCTTGCGTTAGTTAACTAACGCAAATGTAAAACTGTGCGTTAGTTAACTAGCGCAGCGTTAGTTAACTCACGTTGAAAAACAACAACATGAATTTGGTTCTCTTCTTCCCCTTTCTCTGCTTCCGATTTCATTCAATCTTTTTGTATAAGTTTGATTTGAGGATTTATTAACCCTTAACGCTGGAAAATTCGATTGGTAGCATGAGTAATAATCTACCAAACTTTTACCATATTTTTGATGTCGCTGATCATGTTAGCACAACAACATCCCACCTATTTTCCAATTGGTAACATGAGGATTTATTAACCATGTCGCTGATCATGAAGGCTCCAATTATGAAACATCACAGCAACTTCCCACTTATTTTCCAATCAAACTCTATAAAAACAAAACTCAACATTCTCTTCCTTTCTTTCTCCATCGAACCAAAAAAATCCCAAAATGAATCGACCCATTTTGTTATATATCGAAGCCAAATCTATAAAATATTGGTTGGTTTGAATGATATCAGAAGGAGAGAGGGAAGAAGATAACATAATTCATGTTGTTTATCAGAGCGTGACTTAAGTCACGCTGAAATATAACGTGCGTCAGTTAAGTCACGCCGCGTGACTTAACTCACGCAGGGGTATTTTCGGCAATTCATCTGGGTGGGAGTGAAATGTGCAGGAGGGAGAGCAGTATTCTAGTAGTTTTAGCTATGTCATCCAAACGGGCTACTCGTGTCTCGTGCATGTTATAACGGATAGCGGATTTATTTATGGTAGGGCTAACATCTCATGAAAAATTTGAGATGAAATTTTAAAGAATAGGCTCTATGTTTTATCAAGGTTGATAGCCTCAGCCATATGAGGTTTTTTAGTGAGTTGGTGTGGTGGTAAGGTTCCCGTCTTTTTGCCCTCATTTGTACCTTTTTTTTCTCCTATTGCGGGTATAGTGCATCTTGTGCTAGTCTAGTTTAATAAAATTTGTTGTTTCAAAAAAAAAAAGCCTCACCCATATGAGCTAACATATTTTGACAGCTCAATCTTTAAATCTTTAGCAGCTATAAAAAACAAGAAATAGAGAGATTATTTAAGTTACTTGTCTGTGAACCTTTTTAAAAGAAATTTAACTTCATCATTGTATTGTTTATAGAAGAGTACATTTAATACATTTTTTCTTTTTTCTGCCGAACCGTGGTGTTCCAGGGGTCGTGGTGGTGTGTAGTAAGGGTGGTGATGTGTGGTGGTGGTGGTGGTGTTGAAGTGTGGTGGTTGGTGTTGCTTAGGTGAGGAGGTGAGTGATTTTGTGGCGGTTGTTGTGGGAGATTCTTTTTGGAAACCGCCTCTATTATTCGGGTCCATACTCGTTGTCGCTACTCTTGTTTGAGTTTTGGGTGGCTCAGGTGATTAGGGTATTTTTGAGGGTGTGTGTCCTTCGAGCTGAGCAGTTGTTCCTTTTTTGATTAATGTTTGCACCACACCGCATTCTTACTTTTTGTGTGCTGGATTCTGATGGGCCGGTTACTTTTGCTTCGAGATCGAGAGTTGGCGTCTAGCTGCATTCTGATTTGGCTGTCATTCTCTGGTGGACCGGGGGTTAGGGGTGTCTGTTTGGTTGGGACCTGAAGTCTGGTGGGCCTATCGCTTTTGATTCGAGATCGAGAGACAGTTCTTTGGCTCAAGTTTGGTTTTCGGCTTTTATGGTATTCTTTCGGTGGTCTGGAGGTTGTGAGGTGGTGGAAGTTGATTGATCTTTAGAATAGTGGCTCAGCTTATTGGATGCGGCTGGAGTGATTCATTTAGAGGAGTTTTTTGGGTTGAGTAGTTGCGATGGGTGGTTATTGATTTTGTTTTTTAGAGGTGGCTTCGTGAAGGGGTCTATTTTTAGGTGGTGATGTTTATTTTGGTGGGTGTTGTCAGGTAGGTTTGACTAGGTGTTTTGCGTGTAAGGGTTTTTTATGGTGTTTATTTTTCGGGTGTTCCGCCTATATACGGCGCCTTTCGTTTGTATTCTCTGATTCACTTGTCTTTGTTCGTCTTGAGCAGGAATCTGATTTTTAATAAAATTTGCTGATTAAAAAAAAAAGTATTGTTAGATTTTATGTTGAAGGAGAGGATGAAATTCATGAACTCCATATCACTTATATCAGTTTCCCTCTACATTTTTCCAATTATGAGGGACAAAAAAGAAGATATAATTAAAATTATGCCCGTAAATAAAAATATTTATTGAAAAACGACTCAAACCTTGATCAGAAATAAGGATCGTAAATAGTGTATAAAGAACTAACACATTCAGTTTCTATGATGAATTTGTAGGATAAAATCATACCTAAATTCAAATTCTAATAATATTGAACAATAAATCAAGGAAAAGAAAAGAGTCATAATTATAAACAAGAAAAAACTTTAAAAAAAACATACTTTCGATAGACATGAAAGGAAAAGTAGAAGAACACATTTATATCTTACAAACGAATCTGTTTCAATCATAATAGCAACATCAATAGTATGCATCATGAATCACAATAAGCATATGATACACATGTCTACAAATTAAAATAATTAGATCAACAAGCAAAAAGTAATATTCAATTATTTTGGCTAAAATTACAAATAAAAAGTTGCTTATATTAATAATAATATGTGATTGACGATTATTTTAGGTCTCTTTCTCATACAGAAAGAAAATTGTTGGGATTCGTTGATGGTGGTCACTTCAACCCCACAAAGCCTTATATAAAGCATTGAAAGCAATATGAAAGATGTTCACTTGGCTTCAAAAGTAAAACGCTATGGTACTACTAAATATATAGACCTATCCATGAATTGACAATACCTTTGCAATACATAATAATATGTGTTGATGTGTGTGTGAGTGTATGTGCGATTTCTAAGGAATCTCATGTGCAAAAAAATAAATGAGTCATATTTAAGACCACAACTTCTATATGTACGTTGAACATTTTTAAGTTCATGTGTTCAATTTGTTTTTTTTAAAGGAAATATATAATATGATTATTTAATAATGAATGTTTTCCTAGTTGACTTTATATAAGTTAAGTCTCCACATTCTCTTTGACCTAGCATCGACTGTTTTAAGCTTCTAAACTTGTTGGACCGATCATGTATTGTGAAAAGAAGTATCAACCTTTTGTTTACCATTGCTTTTTGGTAAACAAAATGCTAGTTTTAGGTTTATTGCTTGCAAGATAAAATAGAAATCTTAGACATGTTGTGCAATTGTTTTTTTCAAAAAATATTTGAATGTTCATCATATTCTTGAGATTAAACATGAAGAAGATGAAGATTGTTGCCTTGTTCGATAGAATCCAACAAGTTTTCAGAAATTGAAAAGGAAAACTAGACTTTAAAGATAAAAGCACAAGATTTAAAAGGAATGAATTTGCATTGCATTAAGTAAAATGGTACAATAATCAAGTACATACATTCTTGTTACTCTTTTCTCTATGTATGCTTGGATAATTCGAGCGTAAAAATTTTGTTTATAATTTGTGACCCTTGTTTCTTATGAAAAACTTCTATATACATTAATAGAAATAACTGAAACTAACGGTCCTAAACTATAAGTCTTCAACAGATTCAACTTGCTTCCACGTCTCTTCGACCCTTGATTTCGAAACTTAATACTTTCAAAATATCAAGATTCATCACAATTTGTCGAACATAATTTGCCTCAGCTTGACACCATGAATATAACCTAACTTCAACTAAATAATTTCCTGTCGAAAACAATCATTAAAGACACAGACTACCATCTTCATAAGCACCTTGAATACAAGTAGAATACATTCAATCATGTTTTTTCAAAAATAAATAAATAAAAGAAATACATACAATCCATAATCCTTAAAAGTCAACAAGAACCCGAAATCACATAGTATGGACGATGTGGGCAGTTCATTCTTGATCGGACAGTTCAGGAAAAGGAATTTTCTGTTATTTTACATATTAAAATAATGATCTTGAATATTTAAACCTTTCAATCTTGATAAACTGTGTGACTGAGGGTCCTGCAGACTGCATGGAATGCGGTCCAAATAAATATGGGAAGGAAAGGTAGTTCATTTTCAATAATATACAAACATAGATATGATTGTCAAAAGAATCATTGAAAAATGTAGGTGAAAACTAAAAAGGATATACAACTTCGGATTGCTGGTTGGGTCATGAGCGGAGTCTACGAGATCATTCACCTTAACAAAATAGCAATCGCACAAGTAAGAAAAACATCACATCTATACCTTAAATCTTAAAACATTAAGTTTATGAGTCATCTCATTTATAAAGTGTTCAATCATTACATTTACAAGCAATAAGAGACCTCCGACTCACACTAGCTACGCAATATATCTGTTAAGTGTGAGTTCATCAATTCATTAATGTTTCTTTTAAAGCAGAAGTTTTTTCATCCACATACACTTAGGATGTGTATTTGTACTTGCACCGTAGTTGACACCCACCACATTAGCGGGACACGGCGCCTGATCACCTTCACCAATGAAGACCTTCGACACAATGCGTCAACTTATCCCCATAGATTTGTCATGAACAAATTCATTTTGTGATACTCATTTTCATTAATATTAATTTTATTTTATTTTATAAGCAAAGAGGTAGGTAAGGCATCAAGATGAGACCACAACATCCCAAAAGAAATTATCATTAAAAACAAATTCTATAAAAAGTATCTTTAAAATAAAAGTTTAAACCTTCAAAACTATTTTGTTTGTTATTTCAAAAGAAAATTTCAATTTCATTATGATGTTTATTTATTTGGTCGAAATTTCATTATGCTTTATTATCCTCTTAATTGCTACTTTTAGCAAACAGGGTATAGGAAAACCACCAAGGGCCACACTAACTCGTGATGTTATGTACTAAACGAATGTTGAATGCATTTCATATATTCGTACAATTGTAAAATTGTCTGTTTTCACTTTTAAAAGTATGTAATTTGGGTTGGACGGTTTCATGTCATAATCGTGCCCAATTTAGGAATTGCATCAAGAACAATGGTTTTGTTTAATAGGGAAAAGGTTTTTCCTGTGCATTGAGAGATAGGGTTACACGTCAAAGTATAATATAAAAAAATTAATGTTCATTAGTATTGTAAATGATATATAAAATAGAATAAATGTTTTTAGCTACAATGATATATAATTTAGAACGGAGGGTATATATAAAAACTTCACAAATTGGTTTTATTTTAAGTTGGTTTTGAATAAGTTTTAAATTGGTTATGCAACTGTCTTAAAAAAAAACTCAAATTGGTAATTGTTTCATATCATCAAAGAATTTTGATGGTTTTTAAATAAATAAAAATTTGATTTTAAAAGGATTTTTTTTTAACACTCTTTTAAATTCTCTCAATAGTTTGAGTTATTTTTCAACATTCATTTTGATCGTTTTTAAATAAATAAAAAAATATATTTTAAAAGGATTGTTTTGAACACTCATTCCAAAACCAGTTATATTTACAACCAATTTAAATATAATTAATTTGTGGGTAAAAATTACTATTTATCTTTTAACTGAATAAATGGGGTAGCTCTTTTGATATGGATGAGTAGTGGGAAGGGTGAAAACATGAGACCGATCCTAGGCATTGCATAAAACGTTATCACATTCAAATCATTAGAGTGAAACAACGGGGACATAATAAAAGAATCCTATAATTATTATTTTCTTTTCTTTCTTTGCTTCTCCTTTTCTTTAGTTCTGACAAACACATGCATTTCTGAAGGCAAAAACGTGTACCCAACACCTCTTCTAAAAACGAATATACAAAGAGAGAAATTCAGAGGAGAAGAAAAAATATCTCCCTTGGTACTTTCTTTTACAATGTAATCAATATGGATTTACAACCTTGCCAAGGTTAACCCTAGCTAGTTCCAAATGCACCCATAGCACATTTCTTCTTTATGGGGTGTCACATGGTTGGGACATATTTGTTGTGACTATGGCAAAATAGGCACTACCATAAACAAAACCTTTTCCAATCCACAAGAACTCTATAAACTAACTATCTCCAAGAACAAGGTTTTACCACAAAGGGTGTGAGAATAGGAAAAGAGTTGAAAAAAATATAAAAGGAGTAAACAAAGTGTGAGAAGTCACATGACATTAAAGTGACTCATAATTTTTCTCTATATGTGGGGTCCAATAACCCTAAAAATATCCAATTACTTATCCTTAGGTATAGGGTCTATTACAAAACGATAGAAGGTGGGGTAGTTAGAGGTTTCTAATTAGGGTAAGGTTTCATGGGTTTGTAACGTACATTAATGATAGTTTCTATTTTTAGTTGTGGACCCTTTACAAGTAACTATCATCAGCCAGTTGAGCTTTCAAGTCTTCACTGAGCGTGCTGGCTTGCAGTGAATAGGGAACAAAGAGTACGAATTTATTTGGAATTGTAGTTTGTCTCTTACATGAAGATATTTATATATAAAAAAAATCATATGATTTTCCTTAAATAAATTATGAGTGGTTGTGGACATTAGGTAGGATCGCATATAGTTTGAGAGACATACATGACACACTACAGCTAGCTTATCGCCAGCACTCAACATTGAACTTTAAAGAGGCCACTTTCATGACACTTCTCCAGCTCATGTGTGCAACATGAGTTTAGTACTTATGTTTTGAAAATCAACTCAATAATCGATTCGAAAAGAGTACTTGGTCACAAGATTATTGGTCGAACATTGAGTCACTTGTTGAATCACATAGAAGACTTAAATAAAATATTTTGGTTTTTATTTTAAAATTTCTTATAATGAATCGGACTGAATCATCTGATTTGAGCTCTAAATTTATATGCACCTTAAGTTTAGTTATATTTTGAGGTCAAGTCTTTGGTCCACAAGAGACATATGTCTTGTATTATACACAGTTGTTTTTATTATTAGATCAGTAAATTGATCACTATTAAATTGTTGGAATTAGAATTTATTCTGTCTTAAAATATTTGAATTTCCAAAATCTATTTTGAAAAGAAAATTTCATCTACCGAGGTTGTTACTAGGTTGAGTCACAACCAGGTTACAATTTTGTGGCACTGTCAAAATTGTGTGGCAAACTATCAACTACGTTGCCTCTAGGATAAAATAAGTTCAGCTACAACTGTGCGATTAACTACTGCATTGTACCATTAAGTATGACAATTAAGGTCACTATAATTTAGTACTGAAACCACTCTACTATGGTATTGTGACCATTCAAATATGGTGATCGTCATTCTAATTTTTAACTTCTCTAACTATCATACTATGACCACTCAAATATGGTGATACCACCATTCTAACATATAATTTCTCCAAGGGAAGAAAATATTGAAATAAACTATACTTTTAAGACCATTCTTAATTCCGAAGGGACATTATTCATGAAAAGGGAGCATGATCATAAAAATACTCTTTAATCCGAAGGGACATAAATTATCGAAGAGACTATGCTCTTAAGACCATTCTTAATTCCAAAGAGACATTATACCAAAAAAAGGACTATGGTCTTAATAACACTCTCAATTCCGAAGGGACGGGAAAAAAAGATGAAGAGAAGAAAGTCTCCTCAACACAAGTCGAAGGAGGGAGGGATAGAGAAGAAAAGTATTTGAAGTTTCAGAATACTTTTTAGTGTATCAAATGAACTAAGTGAGTTCTCATTTTATAGAGAGTGTTCATAACTAATTTGAAGAAACTTGAGAATTAAGTAAACTTAAAAAGTAAGCAACACACATCTCTAACTCAAGTAATAAATGAATCAAATAAGTTCAAAAGGAAACAAACCCATAAAAGTGGAATAAACAAACTAATTGAATATGAATGAAGGAAAGATAGGAACTCAGTTTGATTCAAAATCTTACCACAACAAACATATACTAAAATTGTGGAAAGTGATATCCATGAATAAAAATAATAATTACTATTACTTTTATCATTATCAGGTATTTAAAAATTAAATACCATAATTTAAACATTATTAACGTGTATGTTCTATTTTATGTGGGACCCCCCGCACTCTATTTTTTCAATTCACACAATCTTAGATCAAAGTCTAATTACTAGGTGTTTAATCTTCCAACCTTCCAATTTCCTTCCAACTTCACATCAATGTTCCAAAAATCCCCCACTTGAATTTAAAAAATAAATTCATAAATAACGTCAAAGACGTTTCTATAAGGTTGCTAATAAATAAAGGTGTCGCCTAAAACTTGAACCTCTGCATATAGAGTAAAAGTCCCATGACCTTTTATTACCCATTGAACTTATTTCTTGGGATCTCCAGTCATTTAGGTCGGGTTACCATCACTCGATATCTTTAGGCATTAGTCTCATCTTATTGAATGTGTTTATGACTTTCTTTCTAGCTAATCATTTCGTCAAAGGAATTTCTAATTAGTCATCAGTACGTATGTACATAACCTATTTTAATCACTCCATATAAGAGAAGCTAGCTTACTCATTGTTCTGTGTTCGTGCCTTAATTCTCATCTCTTTCGGTTGCAGTAATGATTCTCAATTTTGCAATAGTCGCGGTACTATCATAGTGAATTAACACAGATGACAACGATTTTTACCACAAGGGGATCTCAACTAGCAAGAATCTTATCAACTTGCTTCTTCACTAGGTTTCTCTAGTGATCTCTTCTCAAATTCCATTTTGGACTGGGTCAATATTGTTTATTTCGTATTTTTCCAAGAAACAACTTCTCCAATGATACTCAATGTGTAGTCATTGGTTGCTTAGGAATCATCTGGAAGGATGTTCAATTTTGTATCATTATACCGTTCAAGTATAATAAGATACTTCTCATAATGTAATCCTAGATTCATAGTCTCTTTAAAGCACCTCATGACTCTTTCAATAGCATGTCAATGCTCCTTAATCTGTCTACTTGTAAACTTGCATAAGATCGTCCCACGCCATAAGCAATGTCGGGTCTAATACATTCAGTGGCATACCTTAGACTGCCAATGATACTCGCATATTCTATTTGCCTAACATCATCTCAAGTGTTCTTGAAGAATTTTACACTTGGATCATTAGGTATGCTTTGCAAGTTTACAATCAAAATAATTACATTCCCTTAAGCTCATCTCAACATAGTATGATTGGTCCAAAAGGTTCTCTTTTATGATTTAATAGTCTTTATACCAAGAATTACTTCAACTCCGCTCATATCTTTCTTATCAATGTTGTTGCTAAACTATGATTTTACATAATTTACAACATGAATCATTGAAACAAATATGAGCAAGTTGTCTACATGGAGACATATGATCATACAAATGTTACTGCACTAAATACAATTGCCACATTCATTCACTTTAAACTCATTTGGTGTCTTTAGGTTGTCAAATTTTCATGTCATTTCTTAGGAGTTTATTTTAGATCATGCAGATAATTATCTAACTTATCGACCTTGTTTTCTTGCCATGAATCACAAAACCTTCTAGTTGTTCCATATAGATTTCTTCTTTTAGTTCACCATTTAAAAAAGGCATCTTTCACATCCACTTTGTGTGCTATCAAGTTATAAATTTATATGCACTTTGAGTTTAGTTATATGCCCCTTGAGTTTAGTTATGTTTTGAGGTCAAGTCTTTGGTCCACAAAGGACATATGTCTTGTATTATACACAAATTTTTTTCTATCATTAGATCAGTAAATCGATCACTTTTAAATATTGTTGGAATTGGAATTTATTCCGTCTTAAAATTGTTGGTTTTTGGATTTCCATACTGTTATATTTGGATTTTCAAAATCTATAATGAAAAGGAATTTTCATCTACCGAGGTTGTTACTAGGTTGAGTCACGACCAGGTCACAAAATTTAGTGGCACTGTCCAAAATTGTGCAAGGCAAACTATCAACTATGTTGCCTCTAGAATAAAATAAGTTCAACTACAAATGTGCGGTTAACTACTGCACTGTACCTTTAGGGTCCGTTTGGTTCGAGAGTTTTGGAAGGGAGGGGAGGGAAGGGGAGGGGAGATTTTTAATTTGAAGTGTTTGGTTCAATTTTTAGAAGGGGAAAGGAGCAAATTTTATTGCACTGCCAAAATTATCCTTAGATTAATTTAAAATCTTAATATTATCCTTGTAACAACATTTATTATTATTAGGTTATATTATCCTTGTAACAACTTTTATTCCATATTATTAACAACTTTTCCATGTAAAACTTTTATTACTACTTGTAACAACAGTATTACTAATCCATTATTTCATCGTCTACATCGTGTTGTTATCGATTACATTGTTATTGTTTTGTTACTTTATTATCCTTATTAAGTTAAATTTAAGGGTAAAACAATAAAATAACTTTAAAATCTCTCCCCTTCCCTTGCGAACCAAACACATTTTTAATGAAATATCTCCCCTCCGTTAAAATTCCTCCCCTCCCATTCCCTCCCATCCCTCCTAATTCTCGAACCAAACGGACCCTTAAGTATGGCTATTAAGGTCGCTCTAATTTAGTATTGAAACCATTCTAATATGGTATCGTTACCACTCTACTATAGTATTGTGACCACTCAAATATGGTGTTATTACCATTCTAATTTTTAACTTCTCTAACTATGGATTATGACCACTCAAATATGGTGATACCGACACTCTAATGTGTAATTTGATTTTGAAACTGGTTGAAAACTTAAAATCGAATATAAACTGAAAGAACACTGTTAAAATAATTTGAAACTATGTTAATTTTAAAATTGATTTACTAAACCATATAAATTGGTTGAAATTGCTTCCTTAAGAGTCTTAGCACTACGATTGTAGTATCCACCTAATCAAAAGGATGCAATATGAAGAGTGTGTCTAAAATGGGGGTCTTTATTAAATGCAATTAGAAAACTATCCCTTGTCTCGTATCAAGGATCATCCAAGGCGATTTCAACACACATGATTTAGCAAGTTTCCTTCATGGCTAGAATATTCACCGCTATAAGATGTTGTGAATTGCTTATGATGTTATATCTTTAACAAAAATCAAGTGGATATCCCGGATCACATGTATTCATTTCTATGTAGTTTAAATTTTTGATGATCCACTTCACGTATTATGTATTTCAAATTTTTGATGATCGATTTTATATTAATTACAATTTAAATGTGTTATATATAATATGACTTATATATTTTAGTTTATTTTGACAGCGGCCATCCAAAACTTTTTTGTCTCGCTCCGTCACTGAAGTTGAAGATGTATGAATGACAAGAGAAAATTATTATTATTTATACAAAAAACATAGTTAAGTACTCCCTTCAGTCCTTATTATAAGAAACATGATTGATTTTTTAAGTTCATTGTGTAAGTGACGTATCTGAAGGTGAGAAAAACACAAGAAGGGGGGGTTGAATTGTGTTTTCTTTTTGCAACTCTTGAAGAGTGAGAATCTAATTCCTTGAAACTCAGAGTCTGAATGAGATCAGAGTCTGATAGGAGATTAGGTTCTGATTGCAGCGGAATAATCAAGAGATAAAGAGAGAACAGAGAACACAAGCAATTATACAGGTTCCTTCCACAAACCGGAAGTAGTCCTGTCCCCCTTGTACTTCCAAGGAGAGTTCACTAAAATGTAATATCAAATTACAAGTTGCTCAAACACACAGTATGAGACTTCCTTGCTCAAGCACACAGGCGAGAGACTTCCTTGCTCAAGCACACAGGCGAGAGACTTCCTTGCTCAAGGACGCAGCCAAGAGACTTCCTTTGCTCAAGGACGCAGCCAAGAGACTTCCTTTGCTCAAGCACAAAAGCAAGAGACTTTTACACAATTACAGAAAATTGAATAGAGTTGAAACACTTGACAACAATCAAAATGTGTTTCAATTACAACAAAGACAGACTCTGTTTTACACAAAAGACAGACTCTGTTTTTCTGTGAAACTTAGAGATTCTAGGATACTCAGTTTGTAAGAATCTAAGTTTATGATGTGCTTTTGTTAAGACTCAGTTGAATACGAAAGCAGCGCAATGCAGTTTTTCAAAGTTGTAGAGTCCCACAATTCTTCAAGTCTTCTATCCTTTATATAGGCGTAGGAAAGAGACATTGAGTCATCCAGCGCATCAGGATGATTTCTGAAGCTTGATCAATGACTGTTGATCTGTTGCTTGATTTGGTAATAGCCCTTCAATAGCATCATTTGAATTCCATTCCCTTTGAGGATTAATACCGGTAGACACAGTTGCCAAACTGTACGTGGTAGTGGAGTAGTGGAAACAGAGTTCGTACAACGTACTCTGTACTGGCCTGCAATCTTTGTCTTTGTGCTTCCCACGCTCAAGTTGACTTAGAAGCTAGCCGTTACTCCATTAGAGTTTCTTTGTGCATAGCAATGCAGTAGAGATCACTGTTAGGAGATTATCAAATTTGTGGCTTCAGACTCACTGTAGCACTAAGCTTCTGATAATCTTCAGACTCTCTTGGTTTTCAGATTCTGATGGTCTTCAGACTCTGATACAGTCTTCAGACTCTCTTCAGCACAGTCTTCAGACTCTCTTCGATACAGTCTTCAGACTCTCTTCGAAACAGAATCACAAGCAACAGGCTTCTATGGATTTATTGCTCTTTAACATTGTTCAAACAGAATGCTTTCTAAGATACAAATCTTAATTGATATCCTGCATACTTAAACAAATATCAGCAATATCCAATTGACAACTTTTTAATACTTTGTTATCATCAAAACTCAAAACGTGGTATTGCTGAACACCTTTGTTCCAACAGTATCTAGTCTATATTTACAACAAGATACATTAAATATTCTATGAACCTAAAATATATAAAAGTCAATAAATCACATTTAGAATAAACATTCTCACGTCTATATATTTGAAATACATATATGAATATTTATCCTTGAAGGTAATTAAATGAAATGCATGTATGAGTGGTTGGATTGGGTCATAGGAAACTTTCGTTATATTTGTGTAAGACTTTTTATATACTTATGTCATAAATTATAAGTCGTTTTGGCCATTTCACATGTATTAAGAAATGTAGTTAATTTCGTATGGAAAAGAGATATTACGAGTTGTTTAACAAAATTGTTCTTAATAAATGATACGAGAAAGATAAATTAAATAACTGAAAGAAGATTGAGTAATACACAGTTATAGATATAATAGGAAAAGTAACATTAATCCTTCATTAGTAATGTAAAGCAACTAATAATTTAAGACAAAAAAATTTCCCAAAGGAACTTATACATTAACAAATCGTATTCGTCTAGACGCTAGTTTATATAATGTTAGAAGAAAGACGTAGATAGAATTATAGGCATAGATTTATTTATAAAAATATAGAATTTGTTGCAACATACATTTTTCATTTTTTTTTAAAATCATTAGTCTAAATCGTTTGAATTAAAATATGTTTTTATATTTGATACTTTTTTTTATCAAGCAAAAATGAGATTTATTACTAACAAAGGAGCATCCTTAATAGCATAAGGCGTGTAAAAAAAACCTCAAAAGTATACAGTCCGGCAGGTCACAATAGAGGCAAAGTTACAACAAATTAGTCGAAGCTCAGACATACAAACAGGCTCGACCACTATATATGAAAATTATGACGAATATTATATTAGCTTTGTTTTTTATAAGGACAAGAGAAAGGTTAAGCATCAGGGGGAAACTGAAGCATCCCAACTAGGTTGGCACCCAACAGAGACCCTCATCCTCTACCGCCTTTCCAATACGTAATATTATTAAAAAAAAAAAAAGCGAAAAATATTTACAAGAGGGGGGACTAGGCCAAAACCCTCAGCAAAGAAACAGAAAGCTAACAAAATAAACAGAAAAAGAAAACTAAGGGAAACGTGACCCTAGTAAAATCGACTGCCAAAAAGGAAGGCATGGTGGTGTACCAAACAGTATCTGTCACAACGTGACCCAAAGAAGCGAGCTTATCAGTACAACAATTTCCTTCGCAAAAAAACATAAGAACAAATAACTGTCATACCGTGTTGAAAGCAATTATGCCAACGGTTTCGAAGTCGAATAGGAATGATGGTGTTGTTTCTGAAAGTGTGGACAACACTAGAAGAGTCGCGTTCAAGCCACAAGCGGTTCCAATGATTACGGGCAGCGAATTCAATAGCTAAAATCAAACCCATCAGCTCCACTTCAAAAACAGACCAGCAACCAATATTACTAGAAAAACAGCCCAAAAAGGTCCCTCTAAAATCACGGAAAATTCCTCCGCAAGAAGCATTAAGATTGACCATCGAACCATCTGTATTAGCCTTCACCCAAGTAATGGTGGGAGCCTTACAATCCACCAGAACAATTTCTTTGACACACCAGAAGAGAGGGGGATCAAAAAATTATTTAAAACAGCAATGTCAAGAGAAATACAATTACCATTGGAGTGCATACCCGACATAGCAACATAAGATGTGATTTTGGCCATAGTTGCGTGAAGGGATGCAGCAACCGAGCTGAACCGAAAGGCATTCCGGGTAAGCCAAATGCAGTACACAACATGAACAATTGCAGCCATTATAACGTCCCTCACTTGAGAGCTGCAGCGAACAGGAATGCAATCTAACAAATTTTGAACTGATGTCAATGATAAAGGGCGGTTTAGCTTCAGCCCTATGCAACGCCAAACAGCCACCGCGAAATCACAAGAGAGAAATAAATGCGAAGAGGATTCAGCATGCTTGTAACACAAACTACAAATGGAAACCAAAGTGCACCCACGCTTTTGCAAGTTCTCATCGGTGGGGAGCTTTGATAACATCAGACGCCAAAACACAAAATAATGTGATGGGGGAATACAAGGACGCCATATAATAGAAGCCCAATCAAGCTTGTCTTAAGACGGGTGAAGGAATTGGTAAGCCAACTTAGCAGAAAGGTTACCGTCCGGAGGATGTAACCAAACACCCCTGTCCACCAAAGGAGTAGTCGGAAGCGTAATTTTTTGAATGTTTTCCACAACCTTAGGATAATTTAGAATAGAAGGAAGAAGTTGCCATCTACCATTAATAATAACACTTTGAAGCTTGGCGGTAAGATGGGGAAACAAATGAGGTGGTGCATTGAGAGCGGAAACAAGAGGAACTCCCATCCAATTATCCAACCAAAGATTTATATTTTCACCGTTACCAATAATCCAAATAGAATTTTCAGAAACCGTAGTCACAAACTCCTTCACACCCGACCAAATAGAATATTTGAAGTAACGGCTTCGCAGGAAACCAAAAGAAAGAAAATGGTGCTGAAATAGGCGAGAGCATTCTGATTCTTGAGTGAAAAGATTCCAACTCAAATGAAAACGCAGAGAGGCATTAATAGACCGTGTCGACTTAAGATCAAGGCCGCCAGAATCCCAAGGGAGGCAAACTTTGTTCCAAGAAACCGTACAAATTTTATGAGTATTAATATCACCACTCCAGACAAAAAATTTAATCTACCTATCCAGCATATGTAGCAGGCGAGTAGGCCAACGGTAAATATGAAATGAGTAAACTAACATACCGTGCACTATGGATTTCACCAATTGAACACGACCCATAATAGACAAAAGGACCCATTTCCAAGTAGCAAGCTTCACCTTAATTCGGTCTACAATCAGTTGGAAATAAATATCCTTAGGCTTACCTTGAAAGATGGGGCAGCCAAGGTATTGAAAAGGTAAAGAACCAACCGAGAACCCTGACATTTGCGACAACATATTTCTCCGGGTAACGGTCATAGCACCAGTAAACAATTTACTATTTTCAAAATTGACAAACTGACCTGAAGCTTCAGAGTAAACCTGAAAGACTCACAAGAGGCAACGTATATTCTTTTTCGAACCAACACAATAGATAAAGACATCATCTGCATAAAGAATATTAGTCGTTAAAGACATACCCCGATAATAATTCATAGGTTGCAAGTAGTTAGAAATTCTTTCCATCTCCAGAGATCAATTGAGCACTTCCTCTACAAGACAAAAAAGAAGGGGGGAAAGGGGATCCCCCTGACGCACACCTCGCTTACAAGGAAAATAACCAACAACATTGCCATTAAATAGAATAGATAAATGAGATGATTGCAAAATTTCAAGAATCCAATTACAAAACAGATGAGAGAAACTGAACTATCCACCTTAGGACATCCAATAGAAAATTCCAATCAAGTGTGTCGAAGGCCTTGCGAATATCCACCTTGATGGCTATGTTACCCCCAAATTGCTTATATGTTAACAAGTTAATTACCTCTGAAGCCAAAATAATACAATTTGATATTTTTTGGTCCCTAACAAAACCTCGTTGATGAGGAGAAATAATACGCATACAAATGATATCCACCCTTTATGCTAAAATCTTCGTAACAATTTTGAACTGAAAGTTCGCCAAAGCAATAGGCCGGAAATCTCCCATTGAGGCAGCCCCTGGAATTTTCGGAATCAGAACTAAAATATTTGCATCCAAATTCGGCGCAAGAATACATGTATAGAAGAACTCTTGAACCGAGCACACAACATCCACCGCCACAATGTCCCAAAAAAATTGATAAAAATGTGCCCCAAATCCGTCGGGACCAGAGGCGCCATCTACATTTAAACCAAACACTGCATTTTTAATCTTCAAGTAACGACATAGCAGTCAAAGCAATATTATCCTCCTCCGATACTAACAACGGGACAACTCTCGCAACTATCCTATTAAATATACAATGATTAGTACCGCCAAAAATATCTTGGAAATAACTCACCACATGAGTTTCCATGTAAGTTGGATCTTTAATGCGAACATATCCATCGTGAAGCAAAGTGATAGGCTTAACAGAAAATTTTATTCGAGCCATTCTATGAAAATATTCATCCACCGATAGTAAAATAATTTCACTTTATCTAGCAATGGTTGGATATGAATTTCGATGTTCTTGAAAATACGATGATTCCTTTCATTCCACAAAACACAAATGCAGCAAAGCCAAACTATTTGCAAAAAAGATCGACTTGCTCGCAAACCGCCTGATAAATAAGCAAACTGAATAACATGGTTTTATAAATAGTACGGATCAGCGAAACAAATTCCAAGTCAAGACCTAACAAGACTCCATGGAGAAGCAAAACAAGGACAAGACAAAAACAAATGTTGAGCAATCTCTAGATCACCACACCTAGTTACACAATTCTGATTGTCATGAGAAAGAATACCGCACACCAGCAAATTATCCTTTGATATTAATAATCTTGTATGTTTTGAATCATGATCCCTATGGTTCTATTTTTAAGAGACAAATTGGTTAATAAAACTTGTGCATTTGGTTCATAATAAAAACCAAATACATTAACTTTTGTGGACCCATTTGTTTCTTATAAAAAAGACTGGGGAAAGTATAATCTCAATTTGTTCGTATTATCCTATAGGGTTAATAGTGTTTTACCCCCTATAATATAGGTCATTTACGGTTTTCCACAATGTAATTTTTTTTTTTAAGTTTTCATCCTTGTAATTTGAAGATTTTTTTTTGGACCTTCATGGCAAATTTTACCCTCTATAATTTTAGGAAATTTTGTTTTACCCCCTGTAATTTGAGCAAATATCGGTTTACCCCCTGTTAGTTTGAGCAAATTTCGGTTTACCCCCGCCATATCATCGATTTTGTAAAGTCAAAATTCATGAAGGTCCAAAACCATAAATCTTAAAATTACAAGGACGAAAACTAAAAAAAAAATTACATGGTGGAAAATAAAAAATGACCTATATTACAGGAGGTAAAACACTATTAACCCTATCCTAAATTAAATTTTTGAATCTATATTAATAATCCTATATATTAATTTGGTTCATGCACAAGCTTATTATTCTTTTAAAATTTAATATGTTCTCATTTAAGCAAATACACCTTCTCATATGGCATATTATTATTATTATTATTATTATTATTATTATTATTATTATTATTTTTATTTTTATTTTTATTTTGTGTGAAAGAATATAGTACAATATTATGATATTCTTTTTTTAATTTGGTTCATGCTCAAACTTATTATTCTTTTAAAATTTAATATGTACTCGTTAAAGAAAATAATATTATTAATATTTTCTTCGAAAGAAGATGGGGTAACGAAAAAATTATGGTATAATATTATTATATTTATGTGTTTTTAATTTGGTTCATGCACAAGCTTATAATCTATGAAGCCTACATACGGGTACGGGTACGGGTACGAAACGATACGGATATGCGGATACGCGAAGTTTTTTAAATTTAGGATACGATACAGCTAAGATACGTCAACAAAAAATTTATATTAAAATGTATATATATGTAAATATACTTGAAGAAAATAAGCATTGATTACCCTTATTATATGCATGTAAAGTTTTCTTATAAACCATATTATATTTTCATTTGTTGGGATACGGAGAGAAGCATTTAACACAAATGTTGATTAATTGAATCACCTCTCTCGTTACCTTCATCCATAAGAAGTATAATTTTAAGTGGTTCACCGAGAAACAATTCTACTGATGCATATCTAAAATTGAATCATATACATCTCTACTGAATTTCGAAAACATTGTCTCACTTTTTTCCTTTCATCTTTTCTAGGATACGTATTTGTGAAGTATCTTATAAGTATCCATGTGTATCTTTGAAGTATCCAATAAGTATCGGATAAAAGTAAAAATTAAAATAATTAATTACGATACTTCGTGGGTACGTATCTGCGAGTATCTGTCGGTATCGGTATCCGATACGGGTACAGCTCCATTTTGGAGTATCTGGACTTCATAGCTTATAATTCTTTAAAAAAATTAATACACGCATATTTAAGAACTTAAATTAATTATAATTTTTTAAAAGGAAGTTGTTTTTGAAAGATTAAAAGGAAGTTAATTATTACTTTTTTTTTAATTCATATAATTATCAAGCAAACAAGTAAATATATACTTATTATGTCCTCTAAAAAAATATACTTATTTATGTAGAAATATTTCAAAATTGTTTTAAAAAATAAATTGACTGAGATAATTTGTAGATTATTCTAATTGAATGTAATTGATTTTAGGTTTAATTGTAATTTTGGTCCCTCTATTTTCACTTGGTCGCTTACAGAATTGGTTCCCCGTTTTAAAGTTAACCAATTTTGGTCACTCTTTCAGATTTTTGAACTTAAAACGGTGATATGTCATATTCTAATTGAAATTTTTAGGGATTTTTTAGGTAATTCAATAGGTATCGATCACTCTACATTGTCGGATTGTATGACACTTTATTCAAAATGTTTCACAACACTATTTACTAGTCTAAAACTAGGACAACAAAAATCCAGTGCAGCTAAATCGGGGTGACTAATTTTACGAGTGCGTGAAAATAGGGTATTAAAACTGTAATCACAAAAAAAATCAATATTTTTCAATTTTTCAATAAAATAGTATTACGAAATGAGAATCCCACTTGGATTGGTTTGTGACGTTCTTGGGACCTTGTAGTGTGTTCCTTTCAAGATCTTCAATTCTCTTCGATTCAAATTTTGATGAGGTAATTTGCCATATTAAAAAAATATTATGATACGAGAAGACCATAATTAATATTTTGATTTCAAAATAAATTTAAGTCAATGAATATTCTTTTTATTTGACTGTGCATTTTAATATAATTTAGTTTGAAAAGTTTAAGTTTAATAATTTATTTAAATAATTTATTTTCTCAAAAAAAAAAATTAAATGTAATTAAATATAATAACATGTAGGTCAAACAGTCATTAATGATAATATTTGTTGAAAATCTAAAATAAAACGGAATCAATTGAGTTTATAAATACTAGGTTGAAAATACATAGATTTATCATCACAAACACCTAACTCCTCCTTCATTGAGAACTCCTCATGATTTACCTTCAACCCTTAACTCTAATGGAGACTGGTCTCAAACGTCGTCGTCTTTATAAATCACAATCAATCATTTGCCTAGATGGTCTATCTTCAGATGCAAATGCTACTGATGTGAATACTAATGATCAACGAATAATTGAAAAACCAACCTCAAACTTTGTTAAGGCGCCACTAGGTCAAAAAGAATATCTAAAGAAGAATATCGAAAAGGATAGGTATATGTATGTATGGGTATGTATAGTTTCTCTTCTCTTTCTTCTTCGCACATTTCATAGATTTACAACATTAGTTATGCATATATCTAAAAGGTGATGTGAAAAGTGAACACCAATATCAAAGGCCTACATGATGAATATTAATTAGAGAAAACAATTTCGAATTCTCCAACCAAGCATTAGGGCCAAACAATTTCGAATTCTCAAAGCTTTAAGCCATTTTAGATCTGGATTGCTTGTAATGAATTTTTCTTTGAGTTATTTTCTTTATAATATAAAATCATATTATTTTAATTAATGCATCCAATCACGTATTTTATTGTCATACACGAGTGAACCATGTATTAATATTTAATCTAGTATCATCTATAAGCAATATTGTGACTCATTCGTGTATCTTCATTGTAAAAATTTCCTACTAGAAAACTATCTATTTTCATGAAATAACATAGATATTTCAACCTTATATATAGGTATCTATTTATTAAAAAATTTATTAAGCTTTTCATTGTCATATAACATTTGTATATCCATGGTAATATTTTAGGGCCACAACAATCACTAGATTACAAGATTAATTAGTTTATATGATTGCTAGTGAGGAGGATTGTCGAGCAAGGTCTGCTCACTATAAGATTGCTAGTGAAAAGAAGGGTAAGAATCATGATCATGTTAAGCTTTATGGGGTTCCAGCTGATAAAGGGAAACAAAAGTCCCCACAGAAAGGTGCGGGTAAGAAGGAAACAAGTGGGGGAGACACCCATGCTCCTCTAATATGTTTTACATGTGGTAGTGTAGGTCATCGCGCCGTTGAGTGCAAGAGTACGGCCGTACGGGGTTGAAGTGCTTCAAGTGGGGAAGACATGGTTACCGTGCTGCGAAGTGTGAGAATATTGTGTTGGAATATTTTATTATTTAATTATATTCCAATATTATTATGTGGGAAAATATCGTAATAATAATTATATTAGTTATTTATCAATTGTGAGCCTTGATTGATTAGTGATCAAATTAAGTAATAAGGCTAATGGATTTCTAATTATATAATTAATTAAATATTTAATTAGTAAATATGGACTCAATATGGGTGGATGTCTGGATGGCCCATTAACGGAATAATGGGAAACCCTAATGGCCATCCAATATAAAAGAGGCTATGGTCCCCAATATACCGTACACGGCAAACTCTCTCTTCTCCCCATCTGAAAGAGAACTTGAGGCATAAAGGTACCGGTTGAGGAAGAACCAAATCAGCCGCCACTAACTTGTTTTGTGTTTCAGATCATCACATCTCCTTGTTTATCGTTGTTGCTGAGAGGGCTGCCATAAAGCTTTATCCAGGTATTCCTAATACACTAATTCTAATATCCTTGATGAATCAAACATGTCGTAGATCCATTCATGATCATGTTCAATGTTTTGTTTGCTTCCGCTATTGATTCATAAAGTTGAACATGTATTATGAAATCTGTTTTTAGTAAGACCTAAATTTCTAACAAGTGGTATCAGAGCGGTCTTCATGTTTTGATTTATCGGGATTAATTGCAAATTTTTGAATTTGTCCATAATTGGATTTAGTTTTGCATCTATTTTTCATGAGCCCTAAAAGTTTTTATTTTGCGGCTTTATTTTGATGCCGTAATAAGATGCCGAAATAATTTTGCTTTTATTTCAAAGCTTCATTTGATTTATCGAGTTGATTGAAAGTTCTGATTGAATGAATAATATCCATATGTCGATTTAGTTTCTCCGATTCATTCTTTCGAATAAACCCCTTCTTATTATGTTTTATTTGAGGGTTTATTTTTGTTTGATCCGGTGCCGTAACCATTTATTATTGTTTTGCTTTATCTGTGATGATCCGCTTCATCCGTAACTATTGTTGCTATTATTCTGTATATACTTTTGCGGTATATATTATGGATCCATATACTATGCAGCTTTTGGTAATTTTACTTTGTTGAAGTTTGGCTATAAACTCTTAATTTGATTTCCAAATATCTGTGTTTAGAATTACCTTTATGATTATAATAATACGTATTTTCCTTTGTCTTACTTGAATTGGAAATTGATTTAAAGTTTGCATCAATTCTAGTCTTTGGATTGTGTATATTTTGGATCCGGTTTATGATACTTGTATGCTTGCTCTTGCTTGGCAAATAAAATAACACATATGGATGTCTTGTTAAACTGTTATTTTGGATTAATATATATATATATATATATATATATATATATATATATATTTGTAAGCCTATTTTTTGGGAAAATATTCTTTCTTCAATGTTGCAAGTTGTGAAGAACTGGTCAAATAAAGTTTTATCATTTTACATAGTTAAATTTGTGTTTTAACTTTCAGAAATTTTGAAATTAAGGATTTTGATATGAATCTGATCTGGTTGATTTTTTTTATTTTTCTTTATTTTCTTTTAATCTTTTCAAATCAAATATTCAGTTTTGACTTATTTATAAAGTTTTTTTTGTATTATTATATCTTTTCGGTAGTAGGTATGACAAATATAAATGTGTTGTTAACAAATAAGTATTTGGATTTGATTTGAAATGATTTTCAAATATCGTTATCATATCTTGTAGCTTAGTTTCTATTTGAAATTAATTTTGATTCACAAAGATTTTGTACATAAAGTTTATTTTAAAAAGTAGGCACATAAAGATTATGCACAATTTTTTTTTGGTGCATAAGGTAAGAATTTGGTTCATTAAAGAAATAATAATTCTAGTTTTGTTTGTTTATTTATAAACATAAAGTATATTTCCTTGTTTTATTTAAAGAATCAATTGATATATGTGAATCAATTGTGGCATGAATATTTTGGTATATATAAAATTCAATTTTCTTTTGGTTTGAAATTGAATATTTTGCTTATAGCATGATTATGATGTTAGAGTTTATTATTATTAAATTTCTACAATAATGTATTTGTTAATCATGCAATTTGGATAATTTTCATGATATGTATGTCGTCGCTTTTATGTGATATTTGTAAATGCATTGCCACACACACGTTGATTTTTTTTTTTTTTGGGAGTTTCATATTCTTTTCAATTATTGTGAATTTGTCTTCACACTTAAGGGTTGCCGAGTGACCTTATGGTTACTCAACAACATAATGAATTAATTCAGCCTACATTATGTCAGTAGTGTCTTGTAAATTTAAGATCATTCCCATTTAATTTACTGTGAAATGTCTAGTAAGTGCGGTTGTTTTGGTTGAAACAACATGTTGCCAAAGTAACCTCTGTTGTGTAGATTTGATTCAACCGAACTTACAAAAGACGTAGTATGAAATTATCCATGCGAGTTGTCGTCGTCCCTAAGGAAGGCACAATTTGGCAGGATAGTTGAATACATGTGATAATAAATGTTTGGTGATTATAAAGTATTTTTCCATGTGAATAATAGGATACCTGATGGTGACTATCATTTGACAGGATTTATCACCTCATTTAATATATATTAAGATTATCTAGTAATTGCAGTTGAGTCGGTTGAAACAATAATGTTGCCCAAGTAACCTCTGTTGCGTAGATTCAACTCAACTGAAGTTACAAAAGATGTAGTGTGTAATTATTTATGCGAGTTGCCGTCAGCCCCAAGGAAGGCACAACTTGGCCGAATAGTTACATACCTGTGATGGTAATATGTGGTGATTATAACGTAATTATCCATGTGGATAATAGGATGCCCAAAGGTGACTATTATTTGACAAGACTTATCACCAATGTTTGATCGTTACATTGAGAGTACCGCTTGCAGTTAATTCTTAGCAATCCAAAGATTGTGTTTTAATGGTGCGCTTGGTATCTTGTTAAGGTCTTTTATTTACAAATAAAGAAGCACATCTCATTAATATTTTACTGACATATGTGATGATATTGTGTTAGTGTAAAATCATTCAAGTATTTAAGAGTTAACATTCACACATATAATGGTAAACATATGACTATTATAAGAATTTATTCTTTGTCAAAGTAAATTGTCATTGTTTGATCATTGCTGTAAAATACCACTAGCAATTGATATTATTGTTTAAAGACTTGATATTGATGGTGCACTAGGTATTTTGGTGAGTACTTTTGCTACTCTTGTTCTCTTTAAGCTAATATAATTATGTATTTGTTTGTTAATTTGAGTTAAATTTTTAACTCTTAAAAATTTTAACTTTTAGAAATTAAAGAATAATATTAATATTGTTCTTGGATCTAGACCGTAGATAAGGATGGTGAAATTTACATTCTCTCACAAATCCAGCACCTAATGTGAGAATCAAGTTTGACAAGTGAGTATACACCAGATCTCATAGGTCACGTGAGATCATAAAACTAAAATATCATATGTATTAGAGGTGTTATTTGAGATGACAAAATTTTTGTCATATTTTCTTTGCTTAAACTAAGGTGCTTTTAAAGCAATATAGAGAAAGACAAGCTCTCACTGGAGAGTGGGTATTTCATTAAGGTTATTAGGCAAAGAAAATGTTAGGAGCATATTATGTAAACATTTAATCTTGCTAAGACGCTTTAATTTCGACTATCATATGACTTGTTCGAAAATTCACTAATTTCGATTATCATATGACTTGTTCGAGAATTTAGTATTTAGTATTCTCTTTGCACAATTAAGTTTATAACTGTTACAGTTAGAAATGATAATTTAAATGATCAATTCATAAAGTGTGAAATAAGGAAAGGTTAAAGCAAGAGAAAATAAAATAGTGCTTATTCGGAAAATACCTCAAAAGATAAGGGCAAATAAGGAAAAGTAGTCTTGACTGACTTATGTCCAATGATGTTGAAAGATATATCAATTTAGAATGAAAAAGTCGATGAAGATTATTTTATTCAATTTTTGAACTATTTTTAGATTGTCATTAATGGATTATTTTTGTTTTTAAAAGACTATTTGGTGAATCATTACTTGAATTAATGGATTTTTTTTTTTGAATTAATTTTTTAGTTTTATTTTCAAATGATGATTCGACGTGTCTTTTAAGTTTAATTATTGGAGTCAATTCAGTTATGACTTGTGACATTCTACATTGTTTAAGGTTTTGAATACTATAAGTTTTTCGTCCCACAAATTAAGAAAATTTTCAGACATAAACTATTAAGTCTTCTTGAGGATATTGAGTTTGGGGGAGAGATATGGTAATAGAACAAAATTGTATGAGGAATAATTAGTTCTAAACTAATTCATATAGTTACTATTATTATAGTATATTTGGATCCTCGTGAGGATATTATTGTTCTTTCTCTCAATCAAGTTAAGAAATTAATTCATATAGATCAAACTCAACACCCTCAAGAGCTGGAGCTTCTAGTGTCATTAAGAATTGACTAAAAGAGAAATTCTATTTAGTTTAATTGAAAGACTCTATTAGGACAGTCATGATACTAGTTTGCTTATTATGATTTTGGAGCTGCATAAGATGAATTTCAATATAGTGTTTCTTAATGGTGACATTAATGATACAATACGGTGCAACTTAATAAAGTTTTTGTGTCAATTGATACAAAGCATATGGTTTGCAAAGTCATAAAATGCATTTGTAAGTTAAGAAATTTGTCTCTTTAGTGTTACCACAGATTCTCATGAAGTAATTGTCTCATTTGGTTTTGAGATGATATTAAGGAGAGTTGTGGATTTAGCAAGCTCAGTGGGAGTAAATTTATATTTCAAATTTAATATGTCAATTTTATTTTATTTAGTCAACTATGATATATGTCAGTTATGTGAAATCAAGAAAATCTCTAACAAAAGTTAGTGATGAAAGATCTTGATGATACCTCTTTTGTATTAGGCATTTCAATACTAGAGATTCTTCTCAAGGTATTATTCGGATATCACAAAAGGGTTATATTAATAAAGTTGAAAATGAAATGACATAAATTTTGGATGACCTCAATCATCAAGAGAGACTTCAGTCTCAAATATTGCCCATTAGAAAATTTATGAATTCGAAAATTAAGTATTTTTCTATGCTTTGTCTATAGGATTTTTTATGTATGATTTTATTATACGTATTTGGAAGTAGTGTATATAATAAGATTGTTTGGCAGATACTTAAGCAATTCAAAGCTTGAATTGTCGAAAAGGCAACCATACAAATTTTTAAAGAGAACAAAAGAGCTTATACTCAAATCAGAGATCTGACAATTCGGAGATCATTTATCTGTCAGACTCTAGCTTTTGGATGTAAGTAGATAAAGTTGTAAGTATTTATGTCACTTGGTTGCATATAGTAAAGGGTATTGAAAAACTACTTAAAATATATAGTGACATAATTTAGTCATAAAGTTATTCGACAATGTTTATAAAGTTTATTGTCTTATAGATTATTGTTGTTGAATGATCGAACAAGTAGAGACAAACATTATGCTAGTTGATCCACTAATTAAAGACATGACATCTAAGGTCTTTCATATGGTTGTTGTCATTAAGGATGTCTTGGATTAGTGGGAGTCTCTTTTATTTAATGTTCTATACTTTTTGTTTTGGTATCGATACAGACTTTATGTTATGATTTTCTGCAGAAATAAAGTTCATAAGGTTATTATTGTTATAACCATTTTTGTATCATTTGTGCAAATATTGAATTTGCAAACTTCATTTTGATCTCACTAAAGCTTTATATCGGATCAGTTGGAAATAGACATGATTTAGAGATCACATTACAAGAAATTTTCATGCCACTCATCCATATCAATCTATGTCATCAAGTGCATTGATATGGTGGTCGTCGAGGTTCCGTCACGTTATACGTCAGTGACGACAGCCGCGGTGGTCCCATTATTAATGTATGAGGTGGACCAGATTGTAAAGTTGAAATCTAAAGATAAATAGCATTCAGACGCGCGCCTAAAGTATTTTTGATATAATTATTAAGATATGTATCCCAAGTGGGAGATTGTTGGAATATTTTATTATTTAATTATATTCCAATATCATTATATGGGAAAATATCGTAATAATAATTATATTAGCTATTTATCAATTGTGAGCCTTGATTGATTAGTGATCAAATTAAGTAATAAGGCTAATGGATTTCTAATTATATAATTAATTAAATATTTAATTAGTAAATATGGACTCAATATGGGTGGATGTATGGATGGCCCATTAACGGAATAATGGGAAACCCTAATGGTCATCCAATATAAAAGAGGCTATGGTCCCCAATATACCGTACACGACAAACTCTCTCTTCTCCCCATCTGAAAGAGAACTTGAGGCATAAAGGTACCGGTTGAGGAAGAACCAAATCAGCCGCCACTAACCTGTTTTGTGTTTCAGATCATCACATCTCCTCTTTGTTTATCGTTGTTGCTGAGAGGGCTGCCATAAAGCTTTATCCAGGTATTCCTAATACACTAATTCTAATATCCTTGATGAATAAAACATGTCGTAGATCCATTCATGATCATGTTCAATGTTTTGTTTGCTTCCGCTATTGATTCATAAAGTTGAACATGTATTATGAAATCTGTTTTTAGTAAGACCTAAATTTCTAACATATTTTTACTTGCTTCAACTGTAAGAATGCCTAGTCTACTATTTTCTTTGAGTTTGATCAAGTCATATTCGTTCACACCAATTTCATAGCATGACGGTCTAATTGAGTAGCTCGGGTCGGTTGTCCCACGGTTCCCTGCTAAAAGTTTCTATCCTCTTTTGTGCTTACATTTTAAAGTTTGGATATGTTAATTATAACATGGGAATGGATCCTCTTATAATCTCATGTGTATCAACATTGATATATTAGTAATAAATTAACCTCAAGGATATAATTAGTTTTTAATTTATAGCACTGTTTATTGATTTGAACTAATAAAAAACAAGTGCATTCGCAATGGACAAGGTAATTCTAAAAATCAGGACCTTCCATTAAGATTTTTATTGATCGAAATATTATCCTAAATAATGCAATGAGAATGGAAAAATTTGGTTTACATTTCACATTTTGTTTAAATTTCTTGCTCGAAAGCATCTTTCTGAAAAATTAACTTCACATTAGCATCTCAACCCATATATGTCAGCAAAGTCATTTTGGAAAAAACTATACATTTATTAGAGTATTGTGAATAAATCATAGTTAGTAAATATGTAAACTATGATTAGTTAGGTAGTTAAGAGTTAGTTAGACTAATTCACTTCTATAAATAACTCTAACTATTGTACTATTTTCATATCTTTTATTCATTTCTATCTTTGCGATGCATTTGACCTAAAACCATGGAATCTTCTAATTCATAAAAACATTTACTATTTCAAAGAAGCTTAAGCTTAATATAAAAAACTTGGAACCTCTTATACCTGGAAGAAAAAAAGAGCAAATGGTCATTTTAGTCTCTGACTCTACATCTCGTTGTCACAAAGGTCCCTGACTCAAGATTAAATACAAAGAAGTCTCTGACTCTGCACTTCCGTTATCACTTTAGTCCTTGACGTTAAATAATTTTGTTAAGTGATGATGTAACACATGGTTTACGATGACATGTCATTTGATGTGTCACAGGGATTAAAGTGAAAGTAGAAAATGGTCACTTTGGTCCTTGAACCAAAAATCAATATCCCCAAGTTGAATTTCAAATCCCTAAATATCATTTAATTCCTTCTTTTGTTTAAAGTCAATCTTTACTTAAACATCAACTTACGGTTTGATCTTTAACTATGTATACTTATTATCAGTTAGATCCCTGACAATACTCTCACTAAGGTCTATGACCAATTGTTAGTTTAACAAAATGTTTCCTACCAATAACAATAAGATATTAGTGTTAAATGCTTGGACACTATTATATGCCTAATTGTGGTGCACGATAGAAATTTTTTGTTTGTATGATCCATCAAAGTCATAATTTTGGCCTGAGAATCAAATACTAATAATATCTTCTTTTTTTACAATAATCCTAATTATATCTTAATAATGATATCTTATTTTAAATATATAATTTTTAAAAATAGATTTAGATATTTTATTATAAACCGTACGTAATATCATCTTTATAGTTTAGAATACTTTTTATTTCTGGTTGTTTATAGATGAAATGACAAATACCATTATAAACTTGTGGCACACTTACAAAGTGGAAGAATTTGAAACACTAAAAAACGATTACTCAAGAATTTAGTTATCACGGTAAGAGACTAAGAGTGAGCACTGAGATACTATGTTATTTTTCTAACAAATGAATTTGGTTTCACATCACACTTGTTTTTTTGTCTTTTAGTATGATATATGCCATTGTTGATAAAATGTTTATTGTGAAAGACTTAACTGATAGTACGAATGTACAGTTAGGGATCTAACTGTAAGTTGGTGTTTAATGGAAGATTGATTTAGAACAAAAGAGATAATTAGATGACATTTAGAGGTTTGAGATTTATGGATTTGAAATTTAATTTGGGAATATTGATTTTTGGTTTCGGGACCAATGTAACCATTTTCTACTTTCACTTTAATCCCGGTGACACATCAAATGTCATGTCATCATATAACTTGTGTCACATCATCACTTAACAGAATTATTTAACGTCAGGAACTAAAGTAATAACGAAAGTGCAGAGTCAATGACTTCTTTATATTTAATCATAAGTCATGAGTCATAGACCTTTGTGACAGCGAAGTGCAGAGTCAAAATTAAAATGACTATTTGCTCAAAAAAAAAAACTTGGAATCCGTTGACGAAAGTCTAATTTTATATGATTATGTAATCAACGAAAGTGTAGGTTCAATATAGAAGAAAGCCCTCACGAAAAAATGCATAATATGCATGAATGTAGTTAACTACCATTTAAAGCAAGAGTTTTTTCTCCATGTTCCAGTACATGCAGGTCTGTAATGGCAGTTAAAAGTTAGGGGTGATCGTAGTGCGGTTTGGTTTGGTTTTGAGGTTAAAAGTCATATGAACTGCAAGATAAAAAAGTATGCGGTTTGGTTTAGTTTGGATGACTTTGAAAATAAAATATGAACCAAACCAATGTGGTTTGGATTGGATCGGTTGGTGCGGTTTTTGGCTGTGTTTGGTAACACAAAAAAGCTAGCTTATAGTTTGTTGGACTAGCTTATAAGCTCGTTGGATGAAAACGTGATGTGTTTGGTAACAAGCTTTTCTTACGAGCTTATAGCTTTTCTTGAAAAGCTATTTCAAGTAGCTTTTGAGCTTATAGCTGGTAGCTTTTTATATTCTCTTCCAGTTTTAACCTTATTAATTTTATTTTATTATTTTTTAATTAGAAAAAACTACCCATATTCATATGTAACTACCCACTTTTTTTATCTTAAAAAAAAAAACTACCCACCTTTAGTGCAAAGCCACTTGCACGTTACCACTTACTACCATATATTTTCTTTGTTCTTTTTCCTTTTTTTTTAACTTGCTTTCAATTCATATAATATAATATAAAGTTTTAAATAAAATCGGCATCAAATAGTAAAACCATTTTAGTGAAATAAAAAAATATTAATTGAATTCATAACAAACATTTATCATTTTGGAGATTAACGTAATTTAAAATAAATTCAAATATTTAAAATTAAATAAATAAGTAAAAAAAATGTATATAATTTATAAAAAAATAAAAAATAAAAACATGTCCTTTTATGTCATTTTATATTTATCAGTCACGTCAACAACTAATTTTACCAAACACATTATTTTCAATAAGTGAACTTTTCAGCTATAAGCTATCAGTCATCAGCTATAAGTTAGCTTTTCAGCTATCAGCTATCAGCTATCAGCTAGCTTATAGCTTGATTTTACCAAACAGAGCCTTTATAAACAATAACTTTTTTTTGTTTCCAACATTAATATCAAATTAAAAAGCTAAAACACAACATATTTTCAGCAATGTTTAAATTTCGTTCAACATTAAGATTTTATTTTCATCCAACAATATTCTCAACTACGTAGACCAAATCAAAACGTGGACAAAAAGTAATCCAACTTTGTAAGAAATATAAAAGACTAAATTTTTTATCATTCTCTAAGAGTTCAAGTAACACATAAATACATTTTTGAAAGAAAAAGCAAAGAAACTTAACAAGATGAAAAATATGTCATTTTATTAAAGTTTCCATTGAGTTTTTTGAAGTATTGGTCTATGTGATATGTATTTAATTAGTGTTTTTTTTATCTTGCGGTTTGGTTTGGTTTGGTTGGTAAAATCAAAACCGCAAACCGAACCAAACCATGTGGTTGAGTAAAAAAAATGATCCGATTATATTTGAACCAAATGCAGTTTTCTACAGTTTCGGTTTGGATTGGTTCAATTTACGGTTTTTCTATTGGATTGTTTCGGTTTTGAACACCCCTAGTTAACAATCATATATAAACGAAAGTTAACTGTTGTTATGGAAATTTTTGTCAGTTTGGGTTCTGAGAGTAAACTATGTGTGCCTAAAAGCAATTATCTCATAAAAATTCAATCCAAGGCTTTTCTCATCATGGGCATTTTAATCAACACTGAATTATGGACGACACTTTTATTTCTTACAACATTAAATGTTTGCTCTTTTCACCCCCAAAAATTACTCAAACCATTTGATCATAACTATCGAACGATATTTTTTGTGTTTAAAGAGCTTCTGTAGATGACTACCCAATGTTGTTTTTAGGATTTGTGATCAATTAGGAAGGCAAAAGAGCAACCTTCGCAATATAATTAGGTGTTTGAAGCCCGTTACAAAAATATGACAATACTAGAACGCCGATCCGTGCGCTGCACGGGTCTTATGAGCTAGAATAATTTGATACATAATAAAACGAAATTGTATATATTCATCAAAAATAATTTGTCTCATATTTTTTTATTATCCAAAATGAATTAACTTGAAAATGAATCATTTTTAGAATTGAGTTTTTCGGTGGCTTTGGGCTACCTTTTAACGGCCACCACCACCACATGTTGTAACTTCCCTTCTATCTCTTCCTTGTTATTATTAATTGTTAAAGATGTATTTAGTTTTTTCTTGTTTGCTTACAAAATTAATTGGGTATGGAGATGACCATGATAAAACAGAATAAAAATAAAATAAAATAGATGACTAAAAATGTTTGTATACCAATAATGAGTATCAACATAAACAATTTTTTTAACTGAAAATGAGAGTACAAAATTGTCCCAACTTTCATCACCCTCTTGTATTCTTAGCTTTTTACATTGCTTTCATTAGTTCCTTCTTTCATCTCTATTGAGCATGCTGACATATATTGTAGGAACAAATTTTGAGTGAGATTGAAATTTAGAGAAGAGAAGCTATAAAACGAAAGAATCGAAAAAAATAACTTATCAACTTACGCTTTCACACACGCTCTTCCATTGATCCACATCACCGTTTATTTAAAATTTGTTACCGGTTTACCAACAGTCTAAGTTGATTGTGTAACATTTAAATTTCTCCCTTCATTTTTTGCATATTAAAACTCGGCAAAATTATGAACAAAAAAACAACTATGCAAACAACTTTTTACTGCCTTCCTTAATTCACTTCGGTGAAGAGCATCGGGAACTTGTGAACCTGTAAGTAGTCTTCCTTATAAATATCGACTCCATGAATTTCAATTTCATTTGAACTCAAATATAATACTAATTGATTTCTAGCTTTAATTAATTACAGAAATTATGAAACCAGTAAATGTTACGTACCCAATTGAGATCTTAAAACTACTACGCAACACCATTTAGTTGTCCACACAGCACCTCACCTCTTCCTTACTTTTATAACCATCAATGTATGAACAAAATAATAGGGGAAGGAGAACCAAGTCATGGGGATGGACCCTCTGCACTTTGCACAGATTAATATGGATGCAATGGGAAAGGCAATTGTGAATTTGTAGAATGACACCTATTTATAGGTGAAATGATAACATTTTGAAATCTAGGTAAATTGTAATGTTGAAGAAACATTGTTGTGTTGCTCTGTCTAGTTTGTTTATGGTGATCGAGCCTTCCACAATATTACAAAAATAAAAAAAAATTGAACTTGAATAGGACGATAACTGAGAAAATAAAGATGAATGTATATTCTCCACTTTGTATGCTTCAATTAATTTGACCTTTTGGTTGTAATAAGCCTTTGAAAGAAAAAAAACTTAGTATTGGGAAAGAAGGGATCTACTATTAATGTGATGAGTCAGACCTGAAAGAAGTGTTAAATTTAATTTTTTATTTTTATTTAGTATAATTCCAATAGCCACTATTTAATGCGTTTTGTATCTCAAAAAGTTTGAAATTCAAATCTAACCTGCTTTAGGAGGGAAGTTTTAAGGTTATAAGATTAGCATTAATGAGATACAATTAGAGGGAAAATTTAGGTTTAAGTGTTGCAAGACCTAATAAGCTTTAGAAATAAGTGATTATAGGACTTAAACATCATCAAATTGATCAAAATTAATATCATGGACCGATCCATAATTTTAGTTGGTGGGGGAAAGATTATATATGATGATAAATATTTTATAAAAACACAAATCCATAAACAATCAAATAATGACGACTCTATTATTGAACAATAAAATGAGATATTACAAAAGTTACGCTATTGTATATAAAAAATTGAAGACAACTTCTTTTCGAGAAAACTGAAGATATTTTTTGGTGGTTCTCTTTTGCATATTTTATGTGAAATGAACCACTTATTTTGATATATCATATTCTATTTTGACTTCTTCAAAAAAATTATTCTATATGTCTATATTTTTTAGTCTAAATTATTCTCTATGCGCAATTGCATATACTCATCCCTCGAGTCGGGTAGATCAACAATGTATAACAAAATTCTCCCTCAATAAATTCAACTTTACTGATTTAAAAGTGCTAAAAGATTTTTTAGCTATGAAAAAATATCTCTTTATGGACAGACAATCATTCAAGATTCATCACTTATGTATACGATTTCACTTCACAAGGTTTATACTCTTGATGTCTCTAATCATAAAATTCTATTGAAACATTCGTTTGTCCTTAAATATAAGATTTTTTACAAATTTTTAGATATATTATTATTATTGTTTTTTTAAATACATCTCTTATTAATACTACTAATTTGTTTTAAAACAAAACTCAATGTTAAATACGTCTATACCCAATTGATAATTTAATGATAGTCGTAATATATAGGTGCTCAATTATCCTTGGTCAATCAATTGATCGGTTTATCTAATTTCGGTGGTGGAGGTGCTGTCATTCTCCTTATTCGGAGTTCTCTCCTTTTGTTGCTTGAGCTTTGGTCATGGTTTGTTTTGAAGGCATTTACTTCAAACATCCTTTTTATAGTTTTAGACTCTGTTTGGTAAAATCAAGCTATAAGCTAGTTGATAGCTGAAAAGCTAGCTTATAGCTGATGACTGATAGCTGATAGTTTATAGCTGAAAAATTCGCTTATTGAAAATAATGTGTTTGGTAAAATTAGTTGTTGACGTGACTGATAAATATAAAATGACATAAAAGGACATGTTTTTATTTTTTATTTTTTTATAAATTATATACACTTTTTTTTTACTTATTTATTTAATTTTAAATATTTGAATTTATTTTAAATTACGTTAATCTCCAAAATGATAAATGTTTGTTATGAATTCAATTAATATTTTTTTATTTCACTAAAATGGTTTTACTATTTGATGCCGATTTTATTTAAAACTTTATATTATATTATATGAATTGAAAGCAAGTTAAAAAAAAAAGGAAAAAGAACAAAGAAAATATATGGTAGTAAGTGGTAACGTGCAAGTGGCTTAGCACTAAAGGTGGGTAGTTTTTTTTTTTTTAAGATAAAAAAGTGGGTAGTTACATATGAATATGGGTTGTTTTTTCTAATTAAAAAATAATAAAATAAAATTAATAAGGTTAAAATTGGAAGAGAATATAAAAAGCTACCAGCTATAAGCTCAAAAGCTACTTGAAATAGCTTTTCAAAAAAAGCTATAAGCTCGTAAGAAAAGCTTGTTACCAAACACATCACGTTTTCATCCAACGAGCTTATAAACTAGTCCAACAAGCTATAAGCTAGCTTTTTTGTGTTACCAAACACAACCTTAGTCTCCTATAAAGTATTATATCTCTCTCATTTATGAACAACACCAAAAGTTGTTCATAACACCCTGGATTATGACATCTTTTTGACATATCTTGTGCTTTGAGATGTTTTTTCTATTAAATAAAATTTTCTCTTTGCTTCTTTGAAAAAAGAACAAGGAGGAGGTCGATGGTGGTTGTTGGTGTGTTCCACATAAGGGCCACTAGTTGGGGTCTGGTGAGTTCATTTGGCTCATTGACCTTGTTAACACCAATTACAAACTAAGTCAAGTCAATCAATGCAAACATACCTCAATTTTTTAATTTTTTTATGCAGAACCCTTCTCATAAGCTGACGTATTTGTCATACATATTGGCATGAAACACACAAAATGGCATCTTGGTCAATAAGCTCTCAATGATATTTTCTCTTGAGGAGGCTTTTTCTTTCCTTTGCGCCTTCCAACCCGTTTATATTACGTGTTTGGACTTTGGAGTGTGCCATTCGAGTAAACAGGTAATTATTCTCGAAATCGTAAGTTTCGTCAATTATTCCTTCTGATATTAACGAAATTTCAATTACCTTTCAAAATTGCATAACGTTGATCAATGTACTCTCTCCATCAAATTCCTCTGTTAATCAACATGACGTGACATTTGATTGTTTACGTGACACTGTCACATGTCTGACGTGTCATGTCACGTTACAAGTGTATTTTTTTTTTAAACTTTTTTTTGAAAAAAAACTGGATTTTCCTTACGATTATAAGCAAATATTCGTAGAAGTTTTGCACTTATGTGCAAAAAATGCTCCTGAACTTAAAAATTTATATATTTTTTTTCTTCTTATCCTTAACTCAAAAGATATTAAAAACAAACAATTAACGGTTAATTTTAATAATTTAAACTCTACGATCAATTATGTTTTTACCATGATTGTATTTACAAAGTTCTTGAGTTGGAAAGTTTGAGGCCTGCTTTGCCAATTTAAACCTCTTTTATAGATTATTCAAGACGTCTCTAGCAATGGCTAATAGATGACTCTGGCATTGATTTTATTGAACATAATTCAACAAATAAAATGCTACAATGTTGATATTGAGCTCCCATACATAGTAGGTTGGGGCATTCAAATTGATCCTCTTATTTGATTGATGCTTTTATCAACGAAACCAAATTTGTTCTTAGCTATGATTCCGTCCACATGGATCTCCTCCAAGACTCGTAATTGTCACCCGCCAAGGGCTGAGACACAAGTACAAGCCAACTCCTGTTAAAGGGATAAAAGGAGAAAAGATTGTTGTGATCCCTCATTACTCATATTTTGTATTGTATTGTATCTTTTCCGCCTTTGTTCATTGTTTGCCATTTGGTTTCTTTCTTATTGCAAGCTTCTTCTTAGTGCAAGCTTTTCCTTTTCAAGAACTTAGCCAGGGATTAGAAAGTTTTTGCTTAGCATGATATATTCCTTGCTCATGTCTTCAAGAACTTAGACCGAAATTACAAACTTTTTTGCTTATTATGCTAAATTCCTTGCTTATGTCTTGATTTGCGTAACTTAGGTTTTCACTTGTCAGAACTTTCATAATATTATTCTTTAAGAAAAACCAAGTGGAATTCACACAAAGGTATGAAACATGAATGTTTATAGAACTTAAAGTATTAAAGTTAACTGTTAATTGTATGTTTTTAATATCATTTGAGTTAAGGATAAGAAAAAATATATAAATTTTCAAATTCAGTGGGTATTTTGCACATAAGTGCAAAACTTCAGGAGGGGTGGGGTATTTTATCATAACCATAAAGAAATCCAGTTTTTTTTACCACCTATGACATGGTATGACACGTCAGACACAAGACAGTGTCGCATAGACAGTCAAATGCCACGCTATGTTGACTAACAGATGAATTTGACGAAGAAGGTAAATTAATTAACGTTATACAATTTCAAGGGTGCAATTAAAGTTTTATTAATATCAAAGGGGTGATTGACAAAACTTACAATTTCGGGAGAGGGGGTAATTGCATATTTACTCCATTATATTCTTTTCAAATTGAGAGTGATGAATAGTTTGGTCTGAAGAAAAAGAAATAATGCTTAGCTGATAACCTATCTTATAGTAGATGAATTTAAAATTAGCGGTTGAACAAAATTATAAATATGAAATGGCATAAAAAAAAAATATGTTTAATCAATATTAGCATTCATTCGGGCACTGTGGGCGCGTCTATCATCTCTTTTTATCCTCGAAGCCCCTATTCAAAGTGGATCCTAAGACACGTGGTATTTGATTAGGTCCCCACTATAAACATGTAGGGTTGTTAACAAAGTCAAAGGAAGGTTAACGACAAGCACATAAAGTGTTGTGACAAATCCAGTCTATGACCCCTAATAAGGGGGAGCTGGCAACCCACGTCAGAGGGGACATTCCACTTTCCACTAGGTCAAGTCCGCTATAAATAGATGATCCAAAGTCATTTCAAGTATCACGTTCATAAATCAGAAAACACTCATACCCTTGTTAAACAAATTGTTGGGGGTAGATATTATTGTTCTCTCAACAAGAACAAGTTTAGTATTCTTGAAAGAAAATGAGTGGAAAAAATATAACTTTTCTTAAAATAGTTATTATGCAACTTTTATTATAATTGAGTATTAACTTAATAGTTTTCGAGAATAGAATCGAATATCATTAAGAATTAAATATTATAATTGTTAGGGTTTTGAGGGGGAGATTGTTGGTTCAGGATCGGATAAGGAGAATGAAAATTGTTAAGAATTGTTTTGAAGGGAATGAGTTTGTTGAAGTTATTGTTCAACACTTCAAGTGCGCGCGTAATGAGGTACGTTTTCGTATACCGTATAATTTATGTATTTATGTATTTTACTCATATTTGTTTGTTGGTAATAGTATTTCCACCATATACTCGTATTTCTTTTGAATTTATTGAATGTTTTGTTTGACTCAATTTATTGAATGTTTGAAAAGTCAAATACTCCGAATTGAGACAATAACACTAAACCTCTATACTACATTTAGCTAAACCAATATTTTGGCATGTTTAGAGAAACAGTTTTTTTCAGCTTATAGCATAAGCCCTTATCACAATAAGTGTTTATAAGCAAGATACTTCCATAGCAAAACATAAAACTAATTTCAATTATTTTTGTATAAGCTAGCTAATCTCATAAATTGTTTTCATAACTTCTTCCAAAATGTCTTACAAAATTTATGCTAATAAATAAGCTTAAATAAGTCAATCCAAACATGTCTACAAGCTAATCTCATAAATTGTTTTCATAACTTCTTCCAAACAGTCTTACAAAATTTATGCTAATAAATAAGCTTAAATAAGTCAATCCAAACATGTCCTTAGTTTTTTTTTCTCTTTCTAATACATGTGTAGTACTCATTTATTTCCTTTAAAAAAATGTATATACTCATTTATTTAATAGTTTATTTATTTCACTACTACATTATTTGTTACAACTTTTAATTGGATTTAATTCATATGCTTTAACAGAGTAAAAATTACTGCTAATTTTTCATAATTGTAACAGAATCGTTTAAGAAGTTTAACATATTTCATACCTAATTTAAAAATCGTACAATGTTGGATTATGGTTGCTTGATAATGAAATATGTTTTACACTGACGGTGTATCAAAGACGATTTCTAGTCAACCAAAAATACTTAACGAGACATAGAAACATTAATGGCTTATAGTTGATCAGAAGGAACGATTGAGTGAAGCACTTTTCTTGAATTTTTTACTGAAGAAGTTGTATGTGAAAAAGAATGAAAATGTTTTTGTTTTTGCGTGGAGAAGCTTTTGGATGTGGCAAAGAAACATGAAGTGTAATAATGACAACACGCATGATAATGTAACTCGTGCATTGTTTCGAAATGATGAGGGGCTCTATGTATAAGTACAAGTACTTGAACTTGAATGGATTGTGTCGAGTCTGGCAAGTACAAAACAGCTCCACGACAAATCACAATTGTTTATGAAAAAGGAAAGGGTGGGAGGGGACATGGACTATGAGAGTATGAGGGTGATTTTATATTATAAATTGAATTTTTATATATGAAATTAATAACATTTTATTTAAGGCATATTCAATCATTCGGTTTCTTAACTTAATTGATTGTCTCAATTGGTCCTTTAACTATAATTTGTATCAATTTGGTCTCTTATGTTTTGTTTTGTTACTAGTTTTAGTCTTTTCTGTTAGTTTCTCTAAAAAGAATGTTAACATAAAGGACTAAAACTAATACCGAAACATTGATATATAAGTTAACGTTTTTTTTTTAAAGAAACTAATAGAAAAGACTAAAACTAGTAACGGAGCAAAATATAGGAAACCAAATTGATACAAATTATAGTTAGGAGATCAAATTGAGACAATCAATTAAGTTAAGAGACCGGGTGATTGAATAAGCTTTTATTAAATTATTTTGTTGGAGTGAATTTTATTTACTTAAATTCTATCATAAAAAGATTGTATATTCTACGACCAATTCTTTAAAAGAAGTATGAACACGTATTTTTAATTTAATAATGATTTCAATTTAATCAATTTAATTTTTTTCGCAAATTCGAAGTTGGTCAAATTATAAGACTGTCATTAAATTGATAACCATATGCGTGGAACAATCTCATTTTCATATTTTGAACATTTCCATGCTATTAATAGTCTATAATTATTTTTAAATTTTTAGTTCGTTTACCCCCCACAACTTGTTGATACGTGAGGGGTTGTTTTATTATACAAATACAAATGAATAACCTTTTTTTTAATTCTTCAAACCCCACAACTAATTGGTGATACGTGAGGGGTTGTTTTATTATAAAAACATTAATGAATAATATTATTATTATGTTCATTTTTAATTCTTTTACAGCCACAACTTTGGTGATACTTGAGGGGTTGTTTTACGATAAAAACAAGTTATATATATGTGTGTGTGTGAAAAAAATTATTGAAGGTGGCATGAATCTTTACACTAATCTTGCTTAGACAATCTGCAAAATTTAATAAGCACACCATATTTAATCCCACAAATATGATTTGTGAATTAGTTTTTTAGTAGATAAAGGCGATAAAAAAAAAAACATTAGATTGATGTAGTAGATGGATAACTAAATAAAAAGCATCCTTTCAACAAAAAAAAAAACTAAATAAAAAGCATGTTAATGTTGAACACGTTGGTCATATGTAATATGCATAGTAATAATAATAAAATAATAAAAACTTGTTAATAAGTATCCTATATATACAATCTCTCAAAAAAAAAGTATCCTATATACATTGTTTAAGGAAGTCTAAAAATAAACTTTATCTTAAAAGTCAAGTAAAAGGAAAAAGTACACAATTTTATATGAAACGATATAGAGTACATTTGATTTTTTAAATAATATCCTAATATAATTTTCCCTTGAAAAAATACCAATATCACTTAATGATAATAATTGTTACTAGTTTTATCCTAAATAAAATAATCATGAGTTTTGAATATGTCACAATTCTTTTTTAGGAGTAATTTGTCACAATCCTATTTTTAGAAGTAATCTTATCATGCTTGGCTCGTTCGGCACGCCATTTCCACGGTCAGACTCACACACTTAGGTTGCGTTTGTAGATAAAATTCTTAGTATACATTTTTCATTAGTAAAAAAACAAAAAAACAAATATATGATTTATTCTACCCCTATTTCATACAGGAAAGTAATTGTGCATTAAGATATGCGACTATATTCAAGTCTCCGGCGATTTCTTATATTTTCGAATTTAAAACGGTGACGACGATAAAGTCATTAATTGCATCTGTATTTGATTAAAGTTAATTTTTCAATCTAAATCAAATAAACATTGCATTATGACAGAAAATCAAAAACATATTGTACAAAGACGGAAAAAAATCAAAACAAACAGAGACGTGCTAATACAACAAAATTACAAAAACAAACAAAAGATAATTGAAAATACGTGGAAATCAATTATTTAACTGAAAGAGAAAGAAAAACAATTTGAAAGGGTGATTTTAAATCAAATCTATTGTCTAATCTATTGTGGAAATTGTGAAAGAATACCCGAAAATTTGTGGAAATCATCTATTTCAACCTGAAGGCCAAATATGTTGTCTACAAATATGATAATGCACAAATTTATTTTTATCATTAATTAATAAGTTTTTCCCTTTGAATCAAATGTGAATATGTGATTAGAAGTGATTTGTTGATCCAATGATAGCTGCAATGCAGTGTACTAATGTTCACTAAAATAATTATTTGCATTTGCGAACAATTTCTTAGGCCGTTGAAATCGGAAACGAGTTATCCAGGAAGCACTTCATCCATCATGTTTTTGGGTAAGAAATGAGCTTTTGAGCCTAATGAAAGTGTCACAACATTTTTGAAGATGGAACTCACTTGTATCGTTTCCTTGAGCATGAACCATTTATCCACACATGCTTTAATTTTCGCGGTGCCGTAAATGACAATGAACCAAAGACAGCAGCCTTAATTTGTGACAGGCTTACTAAGATTATGTGAGTCTTACTAAAAAAAAAATTACCATCTATGACGTTGCACGACACGTCAGACGCATGACAGTGTCACGTAGACAGTCAAATGCTACGCCATGTTGATTAACAGTGGAATTTGACGGAAGGGTAAATTAATTAACATTATGCAATTTCAAATAGGGTAATTAAAGTTTTGTTAATATCAATGAGGTAATTGGCGAAACTTACAATTTCAGGGTGGGGTAGTTGCATATTTGCTCCATGACATTCTTTTCAAATTGAGAATGATCAATAGTTTGGTTTGAAAAAAATAATAGTGGTTAGCTAATAAACTATCTTATAGTAGAGGAATTTATAATAATTATCTTATATATTAATTTATAGCGGAGGATAAGCTAGCTGACTTAATTTACAGAGTTTGATAAAATTACCGGTGGAACTAAATTATAAATATGAAATGCCATAAAAATATGTTTAATCAATATTAGCATTCATATTAGCATTGTGTGCGCGTCTATCATCTCTTTTTATTGCACTAATGTGTAAATTACGGACAATAGCTTTTGTAAAATTGTGCACTTTCATATCATAACAAACAATACTTTTTTTTTTCAATGCCACCAAAAATATAGCAAATATAATATAAATTCTTATTTTTTTAATCACATCAACAATATAACATTCATATAAGCAAATTTGTCTAAGGGTATGATTGGAAGTGGAAAAAAAAACAATCCAAAACAGTGTATTTTCTTTATATAAAGTATAAATTTAAGCTCATAGATAGCAACCACCTGCCTGCTAGGTAGGCGGAGTTAGCATAAGGAGGGTACACTTCTGTAAGGGACCTAGAACGGTACACTTATGTAAGGGGCCTAGAACATCAACATGTCGTAAATTCAGATCCTCCAAGCCCATACCCAAGGCAGATCCTAAGGCACGTGGTATTTGATCAGGTCCCCTCTAGAAACATGCGGGGTTGTTAATAGAGTCAAAGGAAGGTAAATGACACATAGAGTGTTGTGACAACTCTGGTATATGACTCTTGATAACGGGGGCCAGAAACCCACGTCAGAGGGCACATTCCGCTTTCCACTAGGTCAAGTCCGCTATAAATAGATGAACCAAAGTCATTTCAAGTATCACGTTCACAAATCAGAAAACACTCAGATCCTTCTTAAACAAATTGTTGGAGTAGATACTATTGTTCTCTCAGTAAGAACAAGTTTGATATTCTTAAAAGAAAATGAGTGGAAAAAAATATAACTTTTCTTAAAATAGTTATCAGACAACTTTTATTATAATTGAGTATTAACTTAATAATTTTCTAGAATATAATCAAATATCATTAAGAATTTGAAAGGCAACCAAGTACCAACACTGAAAAATTTGAACTTATGCTTATTTAGATGAGTTGCAAATGACTCAATCGACGGAATTTGATATTTTGACTTATTGAAAGGAAAGAAGTCATAGAAGTCTTAATCTTGCAGTGATGGTTTGTGATATATCGAGTATTCAAATAAAAAATGTGGCATAAGAATTTGCTTTTAATATTGGCTCCCGAGTTCTGAATAAGTAAGTAAGTTCAATGGAAGATGAATAAGTTCAACCTCTCTTATACACACGTAGCTAGTTACATGATTTTGAAGGTATGTTTTTATTAACGTTCTATCATTAATAAAATGGTTTTATAGTTTATATATTTATATTTAACAACCGAATTTCTTATTTTGTAGAATTAGACGATGACAAAAATGTTGATCAAGAGGATGAAACTCATGGAAGTGTAAAAACATCCAACAGTTTGGATTACTAGGCTGGTGGGAGCAATTCTTTACTTACCTTATGCCCCTTCCCCTAGAAACACGAGGGTTAACACACAAAAAAAGATTTTGATATGTCTAGGCATGAACATGTTAGGCATATAGCCCTTATAAATCAGTCTGACATATTTCACCATTAGTGAAAACTTCTCGAATTTGGACGTGGCCTTGCACACCAATGAGAATTGGTGTTGATGTATTCGTTTTGACAACGAGTTGTGGTTGTTGATTGACAATGGCAATGGAACTGTTTGGTTTGACCCCTATAAACAACATCAATGATCATGTATCAACTTTGATCAACGACCTAAGAGACAAGATGAGTGTGTAAGTATGATTGTTAACCCACATAGGAGATAATATACTTACAAACACTTTAACGATCAAATTTGAGCGTATAAGATTTTATGTTTTAGAGAATGTGTACATCTCCTATAAAAAGAATTGTCAATTGCCACGTGGATGAAACATAAATCTTAAAATGAATAAAAAAAGAAAAGGCAAAATACAAAAAAAACAAAATCGAAAAGACAACCTTTGTCTACTATTTTATTGGACCTTTTCACCTCGTATATTCCAATTGAAATATTTTAAAGTATCTTGCTCACAAGACCAACTCTTCTTGCCGTCAAAAAAAAAAAAGACCACCCCTTATTTCTCTTATAAAAATCAATTAATTAATTTTTTAAAATTTCCCTAATATAAACCCCTAATCTGATTCTCTCCCTCATAATCCAACTTTCCACTTCGCCGTAATGGGTCCCGAAGCTAACGGCACGGAACCCGAGAAACCAACACCCTTAAATAATCCACTTCATTTCGTTTTACCCGAAAATCACGCTAACGGCCACGAAACCGCTACTAACAACGAAATTAGTTATGAAAGAGGTGTAGATAGCAAAAACGAAGGGTTTATTCATCATCCTCATTACCTTCTTCCAACACCAGTTCCACCGGAGATTTATCAAACCAACAAAAACAACGAATCTCCGACTAGATTCTCCGTCGCCGGAACCGGAACGATGCCAGATTTCGGCACGTTCATCCGTCAAAGGAGTAATGATTTATCAGCAGCGATATCAAAACGAGTTTCTTCGTTTCGACAATCGGTTGAAGAGGAGAACGACATGGAGAAGAATGATCGGAAAATGGAAGTTACAGAGTTTGATCTTTCAGGTCTCAAAGTTGTGGTGAAAACGAAACCTGAAGAAGATGAAGATGAACAGATGAAAGGAAGAATCACGTTTTTCTCGAGGTCAAGTTGTAGAGATTGTACAGCAGTAAGAAAATTCTTCAAAGAGAAAAAGTTAAAATTCGTTGAAATCAACGTCGATGTATTTCGTGAACGAGAGAAAGAGCTACGTGAAAGAACGGGAACGGTTTCTGTGCCGGTGATTTTCTTCAACGAGAAGCTTATAGGAGGATTAGTAGCGTTGAATTCGTTGCGAAATAGTGGTGAATTTGAACGGAGGTTGACGGAGATGGTGGTGGAGGAAGTTGCCGGTAACGATGCGCCGGTGCCGCCGGCATACGGTTGTGATTTTGTTGAAGATGATCGGACGGATGAGATGGCTGGAGTTGTTAGGGTTTTAAGGGGGAGTTTATTGGTTCAGGATCGGATAAGGAGGATGAAAATTGTAAAGAATTGTTTTGAAGGGAATGAGTTTGTTGAGGTTGTTGTTCAACACTTCAAATGCGCGCGTAATGAGGTACGCTTCGTATACCGTATAATTTACGTATTTCTGTATTTTACTCGTATTTGTGTTTATTGGTATTTCCACCGTATATTGTACGTAGGTCAAAGTATGATGTTTGGAATTCATTGAATGTTTCGTTTGACTCAATTTATTGAATGTTTGTAAAAGTCAAATACTCCCAATTTAGACAAACACTATGAAACCTCAATATTCAGCTGAATCAATTTCGTGTATAACTATCTAGAAGAACTTACTCCCTCCCTCCGATCCCTTAAGAAAAGTTGTCGGTGTAATTAATGTATCTGTTTTGTGTGTTAATATTATCAAATTGTTCTTTGTTTGTATGTGTATTAAATTTGACATTTTAAATTTCAAGATAAGTTAGTAGTATTAATTAAGGGTATGTTTAGGAAAAAATATTAAATACATTTAGTAATTTGAAAAGAAGTTTACATTTAGGGACAAAAATAAAATCAAATAGGTGGTTAGATATAAGGACGGAGGGAGTATAAAAGTAATTTAAAAACCATGTCATAAGTTACTCCCTTCGTCTCTATATCTAAGCACCTATTTGATTTTATTTTTAATAAACCTTTTTTCAAATTACTAGTTAATACAACTAACTTGTCTTGAAATATGAAAAGTCAAGTTTAATACACATACAAACAAATGATAATTTGATAATATTAACACACAAAACAAACACATTAATTACACTGACAACTTTTCTTAAGAAATGTGAAAAAATGTAAAGGGGGTTACATATAGGGACGGGACGGAGGAAGTATTTTCATAACTTCTCACAATATCTATGCAAATAGATAAGCTCAAATTATTCAATTCAAACGGAATTTAGTTTTTAATTTTTAATAATATATACTCATTTATTTCCTTAATATATATACACCGATGTATGTCGTTTTAGGGGAAAAGAAAATTGTCTCAAATTATATGTCACTTTACAGTGCCAAATTATATTTCCTTTGCATTTGTGAACAATTTCTTAGGCTGTTGAAATCGGAAAAGAGTTATCCAGGAAGCACTTCATCCATCATGTTTTTGGGTAAGAAATGAGCTTTTGAGCATAATGAAAGTGTCACAACATTTTTGGTAGTTAGCTTATTTGCAACTTTTTCCTATTTCTGTAGGGAAAATGATTTTGAAGATGGAAATCACTTGTATCGTTTCCTTGAGCATGAACCATTTATCCACAAATGCTTTAATTTTCGCGGTGCCGTAAATGACAATGAACCAAAGACAGCAGCCTTAATTTGTGACAGGCTTACTAAGATTATGTCTGCCATTCTTGAGTCTTATGCTTCTGATGATAGAAAACATGTTGATTATGCGGCCATTAGCCGAAGCGAAGAATTTCGTAGGTATGACAATGCTCAATATGTTCTTACATTATTGAGTCTTACATTTAATTCTTTCTATTGTGGCATAATTTGAATAGAAATGTATGGAACACGTATGGATCATAAATAGTATTGTGTCAGTTACATAGATGCCTAATGTGTGAAGCTATGTGATAGTTCTCTTATCCTTTATGTTGTGTTAGTTAGTGATTGATTGTAACCATTAGTAGTTACCACCTTGATAGAATTTGCTATATAAAGCCCGGTTTGGATAAACAGTTTAATTCGCAGCTTATAGCATAAGAGATTATCATATAAGTGGTATGAATAAGCCATTTTTTAATCATCATATAAGTGGTATGAATAAGCCATTTTTTAATCACACAAGATAAAATTAAGTTAAATTGTTTTCAGTAATTATCTAGGAGAACTTATAGAAATAAGCTGCTGTCTCATATATTCTCTCAAACAGTCTCACAAGTGTTTATGTCAATAGAAATTTGAATAAACCAATCCAAATAGGCCCCACCTTCTGGTCTTAGCATCATATTTGTGTAGGAGCATAACAATTGTGACTGTTTCTGTGATCAAATCTAGCAAGTGAGTAGAGAGAGCATATAAGCCCTAATGTTGAAAAAATCTTGTAACTCCATACCTTTAATTGATCTAGAATAGAAAGCTACATCAGCGAGGATGTAAGAGTTCAATTGCTCGTAACCTTGATAATCCGTGCATTCCTTACTTATTCTTGCCTGCTCGATTTCAACTCTGCTGCAATCAGTCATCAGGAGTGTTTTTAATTTCATAGCAAAATAGTACTTGGATCAGTTCATCTATTAATCTACAATAATCTAGTCAGTCGTTGACAAGGTTTTAAATCACAACAAAGTTGTGATCTTTGATATTGCGGATAACTGCTGTTATATACAGCTGCCACTTGTGTGTTAGGCGCAGTCCACGCGCAGTCCTTGTGTGGCCAGTCCGTATTAGGTTTTGGGTTGGGTGTTCTGCCTAAATACAGCCCCCTTTTTGGTGTTCTGTTATTTTTGTATTGTTTCTTGCTTTTGCGCGTCTTGCGCAGGTGGATTATCAATAAATTAGCTGTTTAAAAAAATAATAATACAGCTGCCACTTAAATTACAGTGATGTTATAGTTATTGAGACATGTAAAAACTTTGTATTATACGTTACGGTCCATATTGGAGTCAACATGGCTCATTGAGTTAACTTAAAAGCTTGTAATGCCCATTCTTTGATGTTTTCCATCTCTAGTTTCCTAGCTTTTATCTTTAATATCTGATTAATAATGTCTAGTGTTATCACTTATTCATCTTGCCATTTTTCTTTCTAATTGCAGGTATATAAACCTGACTCAGGATCTGCAGCGAGTTAATATCGTTGAACTATCGGAAAATGAAAAGCTTGCCTTCTTCTTGAATTTGTATAATGCCATGGTCATTCATGCTGTCATTAGCGTCGGGAGTCCAGAAGGTGTAATTGATAGGAGATCCTTCTTCAATGATTTCCTGTATTTGATTGGAGGACATCCTTATTCTCTTGCAATTATTGAGAATGGTATTCTCAGATGTAATCAGAGGTCACCATATTCCTTAATGAAGCCCTTTAGCACTGGAGATAAGCGGCTTGAGGTAAAGTGTTCAAGTTAATTTCCAATATAGCTTGTATATATCATGAATTTATTTTAGTTTAATGTAAAATTTTATGTTTGAATTCATCCTTGTAAAAGTGATTAAAAAATATATTTGAAGCTGAAACTGTTTTTTCTTTTATATCAGCTCAAAACCATATAGCTTGAAGTTAAAGACTACTTTTTATTAAAAAATAATTCTATTTGAAAACACGAAAAACATGTCAAATAATGATCAAAATCATATTATGAATCTAAAATCAGTTTTATCTCTCACAAAAGTAAATTCAAACATGTAGATGATTGATTATGGAGATGTATTAACCTGTTTCTTACAAACTGCAGGTTGCTCTTGTCAAGTTAAACCCCTTATTTCACTTTGGACTTTGTAATGGTACAAAATCTAGCCCAAAGGTGAGGTTCTTTTCACCTCATAGAGTTGTTGATGAATTAAGAGGTGCTGCAAGAGAGTTCTTTGAGAATGATAGAATTGAAGTGGACCTAGAGAAGAGAACTGTCCATCTCGCACGGATGTTCAAGTGGTAAGCAATTCTAGCTTTTCTTAAGCTTTGGTTCTGACTGAATTCAAATTCTGCTATCCTTTCTTATGAAATATATTTTTGCAGGTTCAGTGGTGATTTTGGACAAGAGAAAGAAGTACTTGAGTGGATACTTGATTACTTGAAACCTAATAAAGCAGGTCTAGTGACACATCTCTTAAGTGACAATGGACCTGTTAATATATCTTACCAGAATTTTGATTGGTCATTAAATTCTTGAGTAGTGGCAGCCATAGGAAAGAATTTGAGTGATATGATCTCAAAACAGATAATTCATATAAAGCTTTGGAGATCAGTGTTATCCAAAAAAATTAGATAGTAAATTTTAAATTATTTTTAGTTTTTCAAAATAAAAAAGTTATTCTTAGGTAGGAATAGATTCTGTGGAGGATTTACTATGATGATGCTGTAGACTGCTTCGGAGTTGTGAAATCATATGCAGGACTAATTTCTTCTTCTGCTGCTAAATTTTAAACAATACAAGCCCTAAAGGCAAAATCCATATCTTGTAACTTATATGATGTACTTGTGTGGTTTATCAAGTTTTTCTATCTTATTATAACTTATAGCCATACATGTCACTTGTTAATTTGAAAGTGCATTTCATTCTCTCTGATCCATCATTCTTATAATTTATTATATTTGAAGTTGAGTGAACCCTTAAATTTGTCACTTTTTTTGTTGTAAACTTGGTATCTCCTTGTGCAACAACATGGACTAATTTGTCGAGTCTGATAGGTTCGCAATGGACGGCAAAATCCCCCAAATCCATCCTTTAATAAAAAGAAAAAGAAAAAAAAAGCCTTAAACAAGTTTTGATATGGCTTAACTCTCAACTTTTGTATTAGAAGTGAAAGGGGGGACAAGGCCTACAAAATCAAACTCAGCTTTCAATAGAGTGATTAACCAATGTTCCTGGATTTGGAAGCCACAATTGCAATATTTACAATCATTTTTGTTTTTATCAACTTGTAGGCCACAATTTTACTTGGCTCTAGTTACTGAGTTCCACAGATTAGTTCATCCATTCCTGAGTGCAGACTCTTCAGTTAGCTATCATCATATAGGCCAAATTAATTAACATCACAAGTCAAATGAGTCTTAATTTATCCTTATCTCAATAGACCTCTTATCTCAAGAGACCAAATGAGTCTTAATTTATCCTTATCACACGCCATGAGAAACCTCTATAAGCCTTACCATTATCTTCAAAGCAAATGCCTTCCAAGTTTTGTGATCAATTGCAACATACACCATATGAAAAAAGCCTTTCAATGTAAAGCACTAAGGGTAGGGGAATAAGTAAGCCCATCAAAAGCTTCACCGTTCTTATTTGTCAGTGCAATGCCAAAATAAGAGGAAAATTGCTCTTTAGGCACCTGGTGATTGCGCACATGCACCTCAAACTGGCCAAAATGCCCCCAACAAAATTAACTATTGTTTGCTCTGAGACGGTAGTTAATAATTGTTCCTAGGAACGACAATTAATTGTTGTTTGCATGAACGGTAGTTGAGTTACAAAGAAAAACGTAGTCATCCATACCATAAAATTAACATTAGTTCATACATTAATCCATTCCTTCATACATTCATTCATTCCTTCATACATTCATTGTTTCATCCATACATTCATTCATTCAAACACAAATCATGGGAAAGTCATTCATTCATTCGAAAATGCAAATAATTGTTTAGATAATAGCATACAAACATTCATTGTTTACATGAAACAAATAAAAATAAAATGCAACAAAAATCATTGGAAGGCCATCCCCCTTCTTGAACGTTGAAACTTGATATTGAGTGGCTGGTAGTGTTTCATCCTTAGTCTGATGAAGACAAACATGGGCTTCATATGACATACCATTTTCCAAACCATGCACAACTAAAAAAATAAATAAAAAAGTTGAGTAATTTTTATGGAAAAAAAATATGATGATTCATCATATTGTCATTTAATATTAAAAAAACATAAAATAGATTGAAAAAACCCAACTACACTTGACCCGAAAATTATTAGTTTGCCCATACCGACTCAATAATATAATATATGGTTATTTTACTTCACCCAAACCACAATACCCTATACGGATCGAGTTTTGCAAGGGCCGGTCCTAGGCATAGGCGGGGGGTGCGATGGACTAGGGCTCATGCAAGTAGGGGGCCCAAAAAATTATAGGGGATGAGTGTATATAGAAAGCCTTGGTTTATGGGGTTATATTTAGCAAAGTGTATCAAGAGGCCCCAAACATTGACTACTGAACTTTGTTAATGTTTTGCCCTTTTGATGCGATTTTATGGGCTGAAATATTTTGGCCTTTTTGATGCGATTTACTATATATAATCTCATATTAAACATAGATTTCTATATACACCTTTCCTATGAAATTTATTGACCTTTTGTCCCTAATAATGTGTGAACAAATTGGCGATATTTATTTTTTGGCCCTTTGTTCCTAATAACGTGTCTCACTAATTATAAAAATATTGGTGATATTTATTATCCAAGATACTGTGAGAATCTTCGTAGCAAAACAAATGATATTTATTATCCCCATTGAAGGAACATTGATAACAACAGTCTAGCACTGATATTGTATTATTACTATGAACTTGATAGAGATAATTGTAGCATATAAAAAGAGGAATGATGTACTTGTAACATTATGTAAGGGGTATTTTTCCTATACTATGCCTAAGACCCGTAAAACTCTAGGAACGGTCCTAAGTTTTGGGTGTTGCCAACCTAAACCGGCCTACATACACCCCTAATCTCCAATGCACAGATTGGAAATAGACTAGGATAATTTCAAAGAAGATGTGATGCGTCTAGTCTTTACCATTTTTGGAGGCCTTTGTTTACGACCATTTTAGGATGTTGACTGAATGGAAATTAATTGCATCAATAATATATGGACTATACATGCAAATATTAACTAGATAAAACTCAAGTTGTGATAAAAACATTAATTTACAATATAAACAAATCAATCCTCCTATATTCTAAAGTACATGTGGCGTTGTTATGGCTAATTATCATTTAATGTTTATCTCATTCAATTTTTTCCCACGTCAACACAAGGCGTTTTAGGAGATTAGGAAGGTCATCAAATTGGTCTTTATTTTGTAATCCACTCTCAAATTAGTCCCAACTCTATTAATATTTCAAACTAGTCTCTGTCCTTGTCAAAAGTTTCTCAATTAGATCTCTTGTCATGTGACAAAAACAAAAGACAAGGGCCTAACTGAGAAACTTTTGACAAAGAATGAACTACTTTGAAATATTAATAAAGTCACAGACTAATTTGAGAATAACTTATAACAACACGGACCAATTTAATGGTTTACTTGAAACACCCCGAATTTTAAATATTAATATATTAGTATTACTATTAGAAAATATTATCATTATCATTATTATTATTATTATTATTATTGTTATTACTATTATCATCGGTTTGTAAGTTGTTTGATATTATTAATTTAATTATTCGTATTTATTGAGAGAACAGGTAATGAGGAAATATATAGGTTAATTGGTTGGTTAAAGAGTAAAGAAAAATAAGTTTTAGGAAGAAAATAACATTTTTGGCGAGAATAAAGAAGTATGGTGCAAACAGTAGTGCATTAATAAACATGGATAGAAAAAGAGGTGTAAATAGTGATATGTGTTGGGTTTTAATGATTTAAGCAGAGAGAAATGTAAACATCAATATTGTGTCGTTACGAAAAGAATAGTAACTAAATTAGAGATTCAGATAGTAAGTTTGTGAAAGATTAAGTGAGAAAATTAAGCGCGGATAGTGGTTATAAATAGAGAAAAGCATTGGAGAATTAGAGTTACAAAAGAAACAGAGAAAAGAGCGAAGACAAAAGAAAAACTAGGGTTATGAAGAAAAGAGGCAAATGAGGCAATGAGATAAGAACTTAGGGTGAGAGAGATTCAACAGTAGGAATTCATCAATTCGACAAAACTAGAGGTAAGGGGGAGTTTTATTCAATCTAAATGTTATATATTCATGTGGGTAGCGATGAGTCCTTAACCTCCGTGTTTTTATTTATTCTTATGATGAATTTTAATTATATTATGTTCTTTTACATTGTTATAATTACTTTTGATGAATCTTTATTAAAATCATGTTCTTTTATGTTATTATTATGTTCTTTTATGTTGTTATAATTACTTTCGATAAATATTTGTTAAAATCATGTCCACTTATGTTGTTCTAATTAATTGTGATGAATCTTTGTTAAATTCACGTTCTTTTATGTTGCTATAACTATATGTTTGATTATAGTTTATGATTTGTGATGAATCTTTGTTAAATTTATGTTCTTTTATGTTGTTATAATTATTTTTGATGAATCTTTGTTAAATTCATGTTATTATATGTTGTCGTAACTATACGTTTGTTTGATTTGGTAACCCAAAAAAAAACTATATGTTTGATTTTCGTTTATGAATTGTGTTGTTTTCATGTTAAATTCGTGATTTAAATATGATAATGTTGTGCTTTGGAATATATAAGAAGAAGTTAGTAAAAATCATAGAATTAGAGGTAAAAAAAATGAGGTTTTAAAGTGTTGGTGTGATGATAGATATTTGGCCAGTGCACCAAAAATTATCAAAGTAATAAAATAAGTTCATATCGACTGTGTTAATCTCAATTTAATAATAAAATAAATATTTAGGATATATAAAATAAAGATTTGGTTAGAAAATATGAAGAGAGACGAGACTATGTCTTTCGAATCCTCTGTTTCTCCTAATTGGTTTACTGCACCTATTTATCATGAATGACTTTCTAGTTTCACGATGATTAACAAAATAGTCCTAATCAATCCCTTACTTAGGCCCTCTTCTCATATTACAGCCCCTAATTTCTTAGGTGGTCTAATAATCTTTGAAGGTTTTTAAGAACGTTAACCTATTATCATTAATAAACGATTATCCATTCCTATACTAACCATGTTTATTAGAACAATTCAATTAGGTCTAAGTTGAAAGCTATGATCAGTAGTCATTCATTCTCACTAAATCATGTTTATATTTGATCAGAATATAAAAAGCATTAACAACAATTGAATTGAATAAAACTAGATTGTTATTCACAATAGATAGAGTTTCACATCAAAATGTTTCAATTAGGATTACACAGAATCATCTCAGACCTAATCTCTAAGAGATTTAGCTACTCATAATCGAGTTTACAAATAGCATAATCAATGGAAGAATTAAAACATACATGAACGGGTTACAAGGTGATGAGATCGCACCTACAACCGTTTTTAGGTCTCAAAATCGCACTTTCTCTCTCCAGGATTCTTCACCCTTGTTTCTGAAAACAATTAAGCTTGAATAGGCAACAAATGCTCCTAAAATCGTGGCACGATTTGAGGAAATCGTGACACGATTCTGCCTTGAATAACAAACTTCCAAATTAGGGTTCCTGAAATCGTGTCACGAAATAGCCATCGTGACACGTTTTAACCAATGTCGAATGAACCTCATCCTATGCTCCAAATCGTGACACGTTTTCAACAATCGTGACACGTTTTTGCTTTCTTCGAAATCTTCTATTTTTATTGCTTTCCTTGCTATTTAAGCTTGTTTGTTAACTCAAAATATCATGAAAATAACACTAAAAATAGCGAATGACTAAGTGTCATCATGTGTTAATGAGAATTAATCATATGAAAAATTAGTTAACTTTTGCTACATAGATCATTTTTGAGTGAAACTGATTGGATTCGAAAGCTAACCTATATTTTTATGATACTGGAAAATTATGTACTTTTATAATACTTTTAGAATTTTTAGTAATATTATGAAGATAAATGTTTTGTTTTATAAATTACTCTGAGTCAGTTAGCTTCGAAAATTGATATCTTAAGTTAGAAAACTCTTTTTCGAGTGGGACCAGTTGCAGAAAGAGAATATATAGTAGTTTCTAAATATTTAATTTCATAATTTTAGCATTTACCAATATGCTTCAGTAACTCTGTGACCCCATCTTCTCTGTCACAGTTTTTTTAAATTAATGTTGTCGACTTAAGGAAAAATACGATGTTGTTAATACGTAGGGGAATCGTGTGGGAATAATGGTTGTAATGTTAAGTGATAGTGAATGTGCATCAGTGATAAAATAATGGTTCAAGGGATTATAGTGAACTTAAATTAGTAATCAAATCAATTAGTTGAGAATTAATTGTGGAGTGTACTTGAATAATAGTAGGGTTAAAAGTAATAAGATGATGTTCATAGGGGATTAACTTCCAATGTTAGTTAAGTTGGAAAGAGTATCGAAAACTTGACATGTTTTGAAATAATATCTTTTAGATGATGAATTGAATTGATATGATATTAAATGATGAGCAATGATGAATTATTTGACGATGTGTATTTATGAGTAAATTTATTTGACAATGTTGATGATTTATTTATTGATGTGTTATTTGACGATGTTAATTGACGTGCTATTTGATGATGTGTCAATAATGTGTTATTTGACGATCTGTTATTTAACAATGTGTGAATGACGATGTGTTATCTAATGATGAGTTATTTAAAGATGTATACGATGTGTTATCTAATGATGAGTTATTTAAAGATGTATAATATCGAGTCATTAAATAACGTGTATTGATGAGTAACTACTTGACATTCATGCATTCATTGATATCCAAAATATATGACGATGAGTTGGTTTGGTACCGCATGCATATTAAAAATAAGAACACTAGAGAGATATCGAAGCTGTGACCTCAAAGAGGAGCACACTCCCAAATCCCAAGTCAATACCACTAGATCAACCCAATCAGGTTGATAAAAATAATAGTAATTATTATTTTTATTCTTGAATATCACTTCCCATAAATTTAGCTTATAATATTTGTGATAAGAATAAGAATAAGAATTCAATTGAATTTTTTTATTTTTCTTTAATTTAAATCCAATGAGTTTGTTTCCTCCACTTTTGTGGATTTGTTTCTTTTTGATCTCATCCACAAGTGTTGTTAAACTGATTACTGGATAAATTTCATTTTGATCTTATCAATTAGAGTAATTGTAATAATCCGTTTTTAGATAGGATTTTTTTTTATTATTTATATGTGCTTATTTGTTTATGTGTGTATTTGATATGAGATTAGTGGATTTTTAGCCAAAAAGGGTATTTTCGTCATTTTAGGACTGAAGACAATTTGGTAATTTGTGAAGTGAAGGTAATTTAGTAATTTTAGAATAAGGATTATTTTAGTGTTTTGAGGTGAATAGTTATTTTACTAAGTTAGAGGTAACTAGTGGTAATTATTTTTGAGATGTTAATAATTAGACGTTTTACCAAGTTAAGTGAGTAATAACATTTCTAAAGAAAACTGCTTTTCTAACATCAAATGCTTCATAATAACACATGAAAATGACGTTTTTCCCCAATGGTAGTTAACTACCGCTGGTTTTATCCGGCGGTAGCTAACTACCGTTCACATGTATGTAAAGCTTAAAAAAATAAACTCCAGCGGTAGTTAACTACTGTGGAGCATGAAAACTAGTTTTTATTTTTATTTTTTATACTTTTCTTGCATTAGGGTCCAATGATTACTTATGTTCATGGGATTGGGTATTTGTTGTATGAAGTGAAACAAGAATACTGACTATTAGTGCACATGGCTAGCATGCAATTTTTGTGTCGTAGCAACAACAACGGATTTCATGATAATCTTGCAATTTTTTATAGCATCAAATATAGGCAAGGAGATATGGTATTACTAACAGAGGTAAAGATAGAATCTCAGAAAACGTGTTGCATTGAGTTTTCATTTCATTTCAACATGACTAGTCTTGACCTAATAAAACTTGTTGGATAGTTCAATGTAAAAGTGATATTATAGAGGTTGAGGGTGGAGAGAGACAAGAGAGAAGAAAAGACGAAAAAAGCAGATGTATTTGTTTTTTTTATTATTATTATTTTTTTAATCATTGAGTAGAATTTCTTAATTTTAAAATAAAAATACACATTTAACGTCTTAGTCGTCTAAACATGTGTCAACATATATATTGATTTGATCAAAATTAAAAGGACCATCAATTTTGTAAAAAGGGTTAAAGTTAAGAGGCAAAATTACTAATTTTTTAATAAAGAGTAAAATTACAACTTTGCAAAGTTAATGGGGAAAAAAACATTTAAGCCAAAATAAATTGTCCAAAAAGCATACATTAAACAAGTTTAAAAAACATAATTTAAACAAGTCCAAAAACATAATTTAAACAAGCATCACTGCTTTGGAAATTCTGGGGTTGGGATAAACTCCATGTATTAGGGTTGAGTATAAGCGAATGACCTGTAACTTGATATGAAACTCTAATAACTTTAGGAGCAGTTGGATTTTGTTGAGCAGGACCACTCACTGATGTTTGTTTATGCCATATATCATTGTACTCATTCTCTGAAATAAAATAAATCAAATCAGACCTTAAATTATAACACTATCCATCAAACCAGTCCTTAAATTATCACAATAAATATCAAATTGATCCTTATATATAGGGTATAATTATAAACACAGAAAAAATGACAACTGAAATGTAAAACTGCAATTTTGACCAATTCCATCAAATTGCTCCTCGTACACGTGACTTTCTTGTTGACACGTGTACAAGACAACACAACATGCAAGATGACACATCATCATAAGTAACAGTGCTTTTGGACGGAGGAGCCATCTTGATAGACGTCTGTGAAATTCAAGGATAAATTAGACATTTTGCAAAATTTAAGGACGAATCTGACCGATTTTTTTAAATTCAAGAAGGAAGTTGTGAGTGAAGGTGTACAATAAAATCAGAATAAGAGAGTGGTAAGAACGAAAAGAAGAAAAGAAAAAAAGAAAACTCGAAGAAAAAATGAGCGACGGAGGTCCGAAACGACAAGGCGGCAGGCCATTACCTCCACCACCAAGAGGTCCGCCTCCTCCATCCTCCCGTCCTCGTCTCGAACCAGTCGATCGCGAAAAGGTACTCTTCTTCCCTAAACCTAAAACCTAACTTCTTTTCTTCCATTCTTGACCTTGTTATTTTTCTGTAATTCCAGACTTGCCCCTTGCTCCTCCGTGTGTTCACTAAGATAGGAAGCCATCATTCAATGGATGATTTTTCAGTTAGAGGGAAAGAACCTAAAGATGAAGTTCAGATTTATACATGGAAAGATGCTACTCTCAGAGAATTAACCGATCTTGTATGTATTCCTCTAACCCTATCTTTATTATTATTATTTTTTTGTTTGGTTTATGTAATGGCATTTATACAGTTTATATTTTCTCTGACAATGCGATATTGTTAGGTTGGACACCTTGACTCGTGTTCGAACCCGGAACCTGCCACTTCGTCTACCGACCAAAAAAAAAGAATTAGTATTATAGCTTACTAGGTTCTATTTGGATAAACAACTTAATTTGCAGCTTATACACAAGCGCGCTTATGTATAAGCTATTTCTATAACTAAAGATAAAATAAAGTTAAATTGGTTTTGTATAAACTATAAACTGTTTTCATAAGATATCTCGGAGAGCTTGTGAAAATAAGTGTTTTCATAGGTTTTCCCGAACAGTCTTAAAGGTGTTTTATGTTAGTAGATAAGCTCAGATAAGGCGACACAATAGGTCCTTGGAGCATATTTGGGATTTTTTTGTAGCATCATTATAGATAGGCTTATAACAGGACCTAAGAGTGTATTTGGGACTGTTTTGGAACATTATATAGATAAGCTATAAATTGTTTTCATAAGCTTTCCTGGAGAGCTTATGAAAATAACCTGAAAACATCTTATGAGCTTGTTATAAGCTGTTTTCATAAGTTTCCCAAACAGCCTCTCAGAAGTGTTTATGCCAGTAGGTAAGTTTAAATAAGCCAATCCACACAATCGCTTAGAGCATATTTGGGATTGTTTTGTAACATAATTATAGATAGGTTACAGGTTGTTTTGAACTAATTTTAATGTACTTTGTGAATGAGTGTTTAATTAAGGGTGAGTTTGGAATAATTATGACTTTAATAGGAATATACACTATCAGTGTATATTAGTTTTACACGGCCATCTTTGCGAAATCATCATATTGTCAAACAAGATCACTTTGTAAATCTATTGGACGACAACGTAAAATTAAGTTATACTTATAAGTTAAACCACATGTCCCCTTTGGTCATAGTTTATTCATGGTTTATATGGACTTTTCTTAGAAGCATAAACACTCTTTTAAGGTTGGTTTATGACATGTACATAAGTTGTTTCCAACTTATTGAGAGCTTAGGAAAATAGCTTGTAGTGTAGTTTCATGTGAAAACAGTATAAACCTGTTTCATTTTCGCTAGTAGAAATAGATTATGCATAAGCCCTTATGTATCTTAAGTGCTTATTCAATAAATGCTATTGACCTGTTGTTGCTCTCGATGCTTTCCTGGACTCCCCATCAATATTGCCACAGAAGCTCACTTTGTAACTACAATTTTAATAATAATATTAATAACTGCAAAATACTAGATTCTCATTGGACGTCAGTGTAAAACTAGTTTAGAGTGACATTGTAAATTAGCATGTTTCCTTTTCTAATTCTACGGCTTATCTGAACTTATCTTATAGAATAAACATTTCTGTAAGGTGTAAGTGTTTGAGCATATGATGTGTGCATTAGTTGTTTTCAGCTTAACAGAGAGATTGGGAAATCAGCTGGTAGTTTATGTGAAAACAATATAAAATTGTCTCATCTTCGATTATAGAAACAAATTATGTATAAGCGCATATTCAATAAGTACTTGGTCAATCTGCTTTCGCAAACAGACCTTTAGTTGTCTGCTGTTACATGTTGCTTTTAGTTTATTTACCTTTTTATTTTATTCAATAACTGCAAAATGCTTTTGGCAATGCCCTGACATAAGTTGAAACCAATTTATGTTTAGTGCTCTTTTAAGAGAATATTTTCATTCTGTTTTATTGATGATCATAAAAGTTTTATATTGTTTATTATTTTTGTTTTCTGTTTTCTGTATTAATTTTAGAGTCTTCGAGCCTTTGAAAACAAAGGAATAAAGTGAAAATAAGATCAAGTTTTTCAAATTATTAGTCAGAATAGGAAATGGGGCCTAATTAAAATTCCATTATGGAGTGACTATGCTTTTCAAAATTTCTTTTTAGCTTATGCTTGGTTTTAATGCATGTATAGGTCAAAGAAGTGGCTCCTGCTGCAAGAAGAAGAAATGCAAAGCTCTCTTTTGCTTTTGTGTTTCCTGATAAAAACGGTCGTTTCAAAGTTCAAGAGGTAAAATGTCCTCTCTATGTTACTCCTGCTTATTACTCTAGTTACTGCCATGATTTTCTTTGTGCGCATATATAATAATTTTGTCATTAATTTTAAATGCCATGTGTTGTGTTTTGCTTTTTTTGGGTGAGTTGTTTACAATCATGATTTTATGTCCACTAATGACACGTCAATTTGGTTTAACTATGAAATAAATACTACGTCATAGATAATCTGCACATTACTAGGTAGTGTGGAGTATTATGTTGAGATTTTTGTGGTCTCCACAACCGTGTCGTGACTGCATTAGCAGCTTCTTTCCGCAATTTTCTGCATGTCAATTGCAATGCTATTGCAAGTCCAATATAAAATATTTTGACTTGTATTGTTCTCGGGCCCTCTGATACATAGAATATTTATTTTGGGATCCTACACTTAACTAGTCTTTTTCCCAGTGGAACAGAACAGAGCATGGGTCGAATGTGTTGTGAATATATACACAAGCTTAATATCACTTCAAGATCCATATATTGGGCTTGTTTATTTTCATTTCATGAATTTTATTTATCAAGCTATCGCACAAACACAAGTAATTTATAATATACATGCAGGATCATTTATCTGAAAACTGATTTAAACATGTTAAAAAGGAAGGAAACCTTGCAAAAAATTGACACTCTTGTCTCTGATTTTGTTGTTTAAACTAAAGTTAACATCTTTAAGTTGATTTTACCCATTTTGCACAAATTTGAGAACTTCATTTTGCTAGTTCTTGCATAGTGAAATGCACTCACTGGTACTGTAGTAGAGTATAATTTTGGCTCTGCATTCACACCTTTAGCACATTATTGATAACTCTAAAGTGAGGGATTCACTTTAGAGGGAAAACAGGAATGCTATTTCTATTAATCTGAAAATTGCAGTTGAGACTTCGATAATATGCATGAACAAATATAACAAATTAGTTCTTTAATGTGAACCACTTTGGAAGTGTTAAATCTCATTGCGAAATCTCTAAAACTGTCATCCATTTTACTTGCCAACTCAATGGGTTGCTTTAAAAGAATAACCATGAAAAATAGTCTTATAGAACTGTTTTCTTCCCCACTCCTTACCTCAAAGAATTGAAACCCCTTGGTCCCCTATGGCAACCTTTTGTAACTGTTAATATAGTGATTTGAAACCAAATCTATATGCTGTAAAAAGTCTATAATGTTAAGAGATCTCCATATTTCCAAACAGTTATTCCCTTTAAGAGTATCTCTTATAATTGACTGTTGTAGGTTGCAATCATGAATAATAGCTTTCATGTTGAATCAATCTAATATCCTATCTTTGCTACTTGATTGCATTATGAAGGTGGGCAAGACATTGTCTTACGGAACTGGAAGATTAGACGACGGCAAGGCTTTAGCTGATCTTGGCTTTGAGGTAAAGAATTATTCTTCATGCGTTTATGCTTGCATTTCACAAATTCTTTTGCTGACTTTGTTTTTCAATGCGCAGATTGGTGATTACTTGGATGTGGCGATTCTGTAGTTTATGCCTATGTAACTTTGTTGTGTTTTGTGCTGTTTGTGTGTGATGATGGTCTTCAAACATTTGATCTATTTTGAAGTTAACGACTTTTTAGAATGTTTAGTTGTTAATGTCACATTATAAATTGTCTAGTTTCTTTGCAAAAATGATAGATTGCCAATTGGTTAACACTAAGAAATTAGAAAAGAAAAGAGAGCAAAAATGATAAATTGGCTATTGGTCTAGTTTCTATGGCTTGAGAGCAAAAAAAAATGAGAAGATAATGGCTTACTTAAGTGCCTATATTCATTATGACAGTCTCTTCCTGTATTTTTGTTCACGTGAAGACTAAATGACAGTATAAAATGGACTAGTTTTTGATACACAATACAAATTGAATGATAGGCAATAGATCTAAGGGTTAAATATGTTTTTAGTCCCTATAAATATGTCAATTTTTCGTTTTAGTCCCTCTAAAATTTTCCTTCAACTTTTAGTCCCTATAAAATTTTCAATCTTCACTTTTGATCCCTCTTTTAAATTAAACTCATATGTAGAATTCATATTTTTTAATAAAATTTTCCAGAAAAATTCAAAATATTATAAGAATCACTCCAAAATTTTTTTAGAATTTTTTAACAAAACATGAATTTAATATGAATTTTTATATTTTTTACGGTTAAAAATTCATATTTAATTTGTGTTTTGTTAAAAAATTCTAATTTTTTTCATGAATTTTTTTTAGAATATTTTACACATTTCTGCACAATTTCATTAAAAAATACAAAAAATTAATGAAAAATAAGGACCAAAAGTAGTGATTGAAAATTTTATAGGGACTAAAAGTTGGAGGAAAATTTTAGAGGGACTAAAACGAAAAGTTGACATATTTATAGCGACCAAAAACATATTTAACCCTAGATCGTATATAAAAAAGAAGGCCATAATTAGGCAATGAGAATTATACATTTAGGACCCCTTAAGTGTATTTCAGCATGTAATGGAATGTACGAATTCACTTTTTTTTTTTTTTTTTTTGGAGTATTTGATCAAAAGACCGACTAATCCGAGGGATCAATTCCACCACCCACTTGTGGGACTTTGTTCTAAGCCAGAGTTGTGGACTTGTCCACTGAAATTGGCACCTGAGAGAATCGAACTTAAAACCTTGAGAGAAACACACTCTAAGATCTCAAGCCAGCCACTAGACCAACACCAAATGGGTTCGAATTCACCTTTTTTTAAAGACCAAGGTGACATGAAAATGCAGCTATTATCTATACCTAATATAAATTGGATAGATAGTTTTTTGAGAGGGTGATAGATAGTTTTGTAATATTATTAATTTTTCTTTTGTTAAATATGCTTTTAATCCTTTAAATTTTTATTTAGTTTCTTTAAATTTTTTATTTAAACTTTGGTTTTTTTATGTTATCTACTTTAGTCCTTTTTTAAGATTTGGACCGGTACATTTAACTCCTTTAATCTTTTTGCTCAACCAAGTGAACTAGCTATCTATCCCTCTAATAGTTAAATTATTAAATTAATGATATTTTAAGGTATTCTCAATAAGATGTTATAAAAAAGTCAACTTTAAACTTTTGTTGGCATGAACTTTTGTTAAAACTGAAATGACAAAAATTGGTAATAGAAAACTTAGAAGGACTAACTACATATTTAGCCTTTAAAGTTTTTCTAAAAAAACCAGTCAAATCTTATTACAACAAGAACAATTCTATTTTATAGAAACACTATCCTCCCTCCTTAATTATAAGCAACATCCATTGAAAAAAAAAGTGTCCTTAGATATAAACCTCTTAATTTTTTAGATGTGAAATTTTCTAAGAAAAGAGACTTATATTTTACGAATTTTAATATATGTAAAATTTGTGGTGAGACTTATATTTAGTAATAGAGAGAATATTTTTTTTTTTTTGGTTTTTTTAAGAAATATATATAAACTAGTAAAGCGTCAAGACACTCTCTTTTACAATCATTATTTTATTGAGTAAAATCAATATAGATTCTATATCTTGTGTAGAATTATTTCTAAAACATGAGACTTATGTTTGTTTAATCTATAACAAATGAGTAATGATAAATTGACAATTTTATTATTATTTTTTATTAGTAAACACAATAGAGAGAGAAAAATAAAGAGGACAAATAAAAACATAATAAATGTGCAGAAGAGAAGGTTGTAAAAAATTATGATAAACAATTGTATAAATGTATTTTTTTTTTTAACAAATTGAGTAGAGAGAGAGAGAGCCTAAATTAAAAAATGGGAGCAATGAATTATTGTGTTCCAGTCCTGCGTATTAATAGCAGCTAATCCAATTTAAATCAGCAATCAAGTCAAAAAGAGTCCACATAATCTTACTTGCCGACGACCAACGACGTCGTATCGTATCCATCATCAGCGCCGTTATCTGATAACGAAATCCCAACTATACACATTTAATTACTTAAAATAATCAATCCCTTCACATGATTAGATTAATCACCATAGAAAACGATAGAAACTGCAAGAAAATAAAAATACTGAAAAAGAAAGTGTCAGAAACAACAACAACAACAGAATATCCTCTCACATTTTCATTCTTTTTTCGGAACTTCGAATTCAAACACAGTGTGTTCTTGCTACACTGTTTGGATGAGAAACCCTAACTACTTCAACCGTTCATCACTTTCAAGTTCGATCTCTCTCTCTCTCTCTCTCTCTCTCTCTCTCTCTCTCTCTTACTGTGTATATTTTGTTTTTCTCAATTTTCGTCTTGTTTTGCAGGTTTCTGAAACGAAATGCCGCCAAAGCGAGGGTTTTCCATCGCTAAGAACGGAAGCAAAGGAATTCGTTTTCCTGTTTTGAGTTTCGTTCTTCTCTGTGTTCTTACGCCAGTTGTTTTCTTCTTCGGTCGAGGTTTTCATGTTGCTGGTTAGTTCACTACTTTTTTCTTACTAATCACGACACTGACACGTTGACACCGGTAGTGATATGAGAAAATGACATCATTGAATGTAATCAATCACACCTAGTGTCGGTACATTTTCGATTAGAAGTGTCCGTGCTACAGGCTACTTTTTATTTTTATTAAATTGATTGGGTATACTTTTGTATTAGAAGGGTAAACTTAGACATTTATGATTTTTGAAAGTGTTATTGTATTTACTTGTTTTTGAATTGTTGCTTTATTGGGAAATTAGATGAAGGATGGGTTATTAAATGAATAAGGTAATTATTGACGAAGCGTTAGTGTTATTGGTGTCACTATTTTGACTCTGATTGGAAAGTTCTGCTAACTTGCCGATGCAGCCGTTATTTTACAATATTTTGTACATAATAGCGTATCTCATAACAATTGCAATTTGTTTGAATTCCACTATGGTATAGCGCTATAGCGTTTCTATAGCCGCCATTTAACAATACTGTTTTAAGTCTTCAACTCTTCTGCCAGGGATCGGTGTTCTAGTTATAGGTAGTATTGACAGTGCTAAACTCTCTTTTCAAGTGTGGCCCATAGATTTGTCATGGAGACATCTTGTTTCTTAAGCATTTTCCTAATACACTTTCATTTTACAATCCATATAATGTGGTACACCGAAATTGATGTAGTCATGTATGGGAAAAAAAGCCTTTCTTTATTGTGATTTCTTGAAAGGTAATTTCTTATGATGTAGTCATGGAGGCTATAGATAATAGAAAGGAGATTAGATGTGGTATCTTTGGTTTTGTAAGGAAATTGGAGTGAGTCTTTTGAATATATAGACTGTAATAGTTCTTTTCAATCAATATACACCATTTCTTCTATCATTTAATCCAGTTTCTATCAACTGGTATTCGAGCTCCTATTTTGGAGCTTAGGAGGAATCATTACTGAAAATGGACTGGGAATGACTACAACATTTGATGGGAAGGAGGCTTATCGGTGGCTCATCCAAGTACATCAGCATTTTCATTTTGTAGCCATTAGAATCCCGAGGGAATAAAGGTATTATATGTGGTGGCATTAAAAGGAGGAGAAGAATCAGAATGCATCCCGAGTAGAAGGCAGTGCTGAAGAGATTTGAATCTGAGGTTTGACTTTATCTTCAAGATTTTGGATCTAAGTTGCAAGTGGGGGCGGAATTTAAGATGAGAGCCAGCAATAAGTGGTGGGGGGTAAAAACTAAGAAAGAGAAGAAGCAACATTTGGGAAGCAAACAAACATGGAACTGAAGACAACCCAAGAAGTGAAAACACAATATTCACAACCTCTCAATATCAAGGGTCAATAACTAGAAAACATAAGGAAACACAAACCTCTCAATATCAAGGGTCAAGAATTAGAAAACATAAGGAAACACAAAGCAGCGAAGGTGGTGGAGAACAATACAAGGAACTGACAGAAGCAGGTAATGGAGCGAAAGGTGTTGCCATGGGTCGTGCAATGGTGGAAAAGAGACGAGAGAACAAAACCCAATTATAGTTTTTGTGGGGCCCAGTAGAAGCATCCAAGGGCATTGTCCTGAATGAGACAGATGCACTGTCGTCTCCACTTGAACTGTTGAACTCAAGCTTTACTTTGGAGAGTTATTAAAAAAATGGTGAAGCTATAACTCTTGAACATGTCGATCAAGCTTCCTCCACCAGATACTTGTACCAGAATGGTGGCTGTGTGACTCTGGTGGAAGAATCAGGGGGGTTGGTGCATTTCCGTTTTACAACTTTAAGGTTGAAGTTTCAACTTTCGAGACATGAGTGATCACATGCATGAGGCCAGTTTGTTGTCCCGTTGGGCGCAAACAAAAAGCAAAGGGTAAAGGAAGGATTGGCCAAGCCCAAATTAATGTGAAACTAATGTATTAGCTAATAAAATCCTTCTTTGTTAGGCCCATAGTTGTTGCATGAAAAATATAATTTAACTTGTTCACAGAGGGTACACCAAAGGTAAGCAAGCAGTTAGCATCTCTGTTGTTGAATGACAATTAATTGGGGGTGGAGACCGAAATTCAGGGTGAAAACATAAAGGGACAAAAGATCACGTCCAATGGAATAGCAGCTGTCAATACGTTTAGCAATAGGATTTTGTCGCGGCATGGTGGCAACCTTGCATATTTGTTGGCTTTGCAGTCGATGGGACTGATAGATACGGCCCATCATTAACAAGGTTGGCTGTGCAACTCTAGAACCTCCGAGAGACATTAAGCTGCCACCACAAAGACCTTCAAATTGAAGTCCTAATAATAAGGGCATGTCCTAAATGCACATTTCACAAGAGGAGATGAGGGCTTTGGTGAGCCCATGTATTCATAATGTTCACCTTGAAGACAAGGTGAAAGGGGATATTAAGTATTGATCTCTTAGGTAGTTAATTAGGGGTGTGTGATGAGAGGCTACAAATTACTTCCCTTACCAGCACATTTGTAGGTCTTCACACCTGCTGATATTATCAAAGGCAAGATTCTACACCTTCTCACAATAGGCGCCACCATATATACTTTGTTTTACTTCTAATTAAACAAAAGTCATTTGGTTTTAAAGCTGGTCCTTAATTTTTAAAGATTATCCTTAAATTTGACAATATATTATGCTTATATTTATTTGATGTGCTTGATGTAATATGAAAACTTGTGGATATGAATAAAGCTGTCCAAAAAACGCCAAATTCAAAAGCCCCCTTTATTGGGGGCACCACTTCAGTGCCATTAAGGCGCCAATGGCACCTGCCATACCATTCGACCAATTAGGTAGTGCCATGTGGCATACCTTATTTAAAAAAAAAACAAAAGCAAGAAGCGTATGTAATCCAAACAAAACAGAAACGCAGAGGCGCGCGTTCCTTCTTTCTTCACCTCACTTCAACCCACCCCACCATTTCAGCCACCACCCGCCGCCTCTTGCCGTCGTTCTTTTCTTCCTTATAATTTTTTCTTTTATTACAAAAAATTAAAAACTGAAAGAATTATAAATGACAGAATTGTCTACTCCCTCCCAGCTAGTTGCCACGAGATCTCAGTCTTGTACTCCGACGACCACCTCTATCTTGAGTCGCCACCGCACTTCGCTCAATTCTCACCGTCGCACCTCACTTCTTCCATCGTCATCGTACCGATATTTCTCAATTCTCATAGACCCGATTCTCCCCGTCGACGCCGATCTTTGCTTTGTCAACGTTGTTACCGTTGCACCAGTATTGCTCAATTTGTTTTCACGGTCTTAAATTTGTTTTGGTGGGTTTCTACCGTCGGAAATTCCAATGGTGGCAGCGGTGTTCCGGTGATTATTTGGTCGATGGTGTGTGTATGTATGGCAGGAAGCAGTGCGCGCGTCCACAAAAGAGGAGATGGAAATGCAATTTCTTTTTTTTTTTTTTTTCATAAACAAAATGGACACATGGCAAAACATGTAGTGTAGGATTGATCTAATGGCTCACAAGCATCCAAAGTCACATGACTTTGGCGCTTTAAAGTCACTGAAGCGCGACCCCTTTATTGGACTCCCTGTTAAGCCCCATATTTAGGCCCCCTTAACACGTGGGCTTGCCCCCAAATTTTAGGCCCCCTAAAGTTGACAGCTCTAGATAAGAAGAGCAAATTTTATTGTTGCTTGTTGGGGTTTTGTGCTGTTGGAACTTCTGTGATGGCATAAAATTTGTGTATTAGTGAAATAAGAATTGAAATATTTTGTCTATTCTCTTTAAGTGACCGGAATATCAACTTGTTGTTCCAAGTGTGGGTAAGTAAGGAGTTTGGTTCCTCTTAAGTAAGGTCTTGGGTCTAAGTCTTCTGAATTGAAAAAAAAATACAGTTTATCCTTTTCAGTGAGTTCACTTGACTTGACTGGTATTAGCTGGGATCCAATGTGATATTTGGATAGTCTAAAATATAAACACGCATGAGAATGGAACAGGGAGCCTTGGTGCAACGATTAAAGTTACTATTATGTGTCTAGAGGTCGCAACTTTGTGTTGTGACATTAGACTCTTGCAAGTGCAAGGTAAAGGCTGTCTAGAATGAACCTACAGTGGGTCCATTCCTGGATTCTTCCATGGTAGGAGCTTTATAGAACAGATTGCGCTTTTTTCTCTATGTTGTAGAATTGATGGTCGAGAGGCTTTGTCAGTCCTCATTTGCGGTAATAGACTGTTGAATTTGAGAAATGAAATGGTGTAGAATGTCGTTGACTTGAAATGTGCTTTATGGATCTTCTAGTTTCTTCTGTCTATTTCACTTCAATGAGAAAGAGAAAAACAACTTCTCTATAAGTGTTATCAAATAGCAGTGTAGCGAAAATTGAAAGAGTCGCTGTTGCTCTGTGATAAGCTAATTTACTACAAAGTGTTTTCAAATAGTGGGGCTATAGCGTTGTAGTGTAACGAAATTTGAACAAACTGCTATTTACTGCGACTGCAATTGACAAAACACAATTGCTATGTATTTCTTTACATGCATATTTATTAGTTTAAGCCGGTCTACTTACTTGAAATGCATTGTGCAGATCAAGATGACATTTCAGCTGTTGCAAATAGACAGGTAGCTTGTTTTGTGCGATATTGGCTATGTAACTAAATAATGGATATCACTTGGAGATTATTTTTTTGTTTGACTTGAAATAACTGTTGACTGCAGCCAGCTGCCAAATGGAGAGAATGGCATGCATTGCAAGACCTTAAATCAACTTTTTCGAAAGAGGCAAGCTCATGCTTATAAACAGTTGATCCATATTTAACATTTAATTTTTTCACGTAAGATTTTTCTAATTAATATTATATTTTAGGTTTTCGATGTTATTATATCCAGCACAGATGATATGGGGCCTTTGAGTCTTGACAATTTTAGAAAAAATATGTCTGCGTCATGGAGAGTTATTGGATTAGAGACTTCAAATGCTGCCTATGAGGTTTGGACTGACGTGCTTCTGCATGGAAATTTTAATTCCTGTACTTAAAAGAATTTAAAAGAAGTATAAAAAGCCATTATTGTTTTATTGCCTCCAAATGTTAATTCATGTTTGTTTTTTTAATTAAAGGTAAAGCAACCAACAACACATGTTACACAAGAAAAACCAAAGGTGAAGGAAGGAAAATCTTCAGGTGGTATCACACTCTATACTGTATAATATGCATTTGTTATTGCTTAATTTACACTCCAACTATTTTTTTTTTTTGCAGAGGGTCTTACTCACTGGACTGATAGCCCTACACGACAAGTCCGAAGGGTGAGCATCATTTTGTGACATTTTCTTGATAGAACTTGCATTTGGCTTGTTTGGACACACCTTCCTTATGTTAGTGATAGTTTGCATTGTAGCTCATTTTAGTTTTTATTTTTGACAACAACAAAGGAAAAAGTAAGGGCCCGTGTTTCATGTTTACATTTTCACTTCAACTAATAGACATAATAGCTCTAGTATTTTCCTCACTATTTGATTTTACAATTTTTGAAAAGAATTTAACATTTTCAGAAATTTTGAAAATGCTAAAAGTGTTTTCATTGGTTCTAACAATACATTTCTCCAAGATAGTCTTCCGTCTTCTCTCATAAAAAATGTTTATTACGTGAATCTTCCATCTCCTTAAATCTTAGAAAATTTAAAACTGAAAATATTTCAGAAAGCAAACAGGACTTATGTTTTCCACCTCATATGATATTAGCTTTTAGCTAAAAATAACTTTTTGTTCATAGTACATTTTAGACATGTTAGAATTTTATAATATTCTTTAGAGCATTTTATAATTTTCTTTGGAGCAGTTTATTCTCTTTTGGTAAATTTAGCCTAAAACGTGATTTTCTCCAACATGATCGAAAATATTCTTATTCTTACTGAATTGTGGCATGTCTGAGAGACTGAGACACACAACTTGTTTTTCCAATTGCCAAGCATTGACAACGATGTTCTGTTTAAACCAAACATTGTGTTTCGACTTTGAGTGTTTTTCATTTTGGGAATGGGATTTTTCATGTTCTTCATAACTATTTTCTGCAGCAATTAATAGAAAAAAGGCAGGAGAAGCGTGCTGCTGAGTTGGTAAAGATGGACAATGAAGTAATCGTAAAACTTGAAAATGAAGCTATTGAACGTTCAAGATCTGTTGAGTCAGCCGTGCTGGGCAAATACAGCATTTGGAGGAAAGAAATTGAGAATGAAAACGCTGATTCTTCTGTTCGGTTTATGCGGGACCAGATCATTATGGCTAGGGTCTATGTGAGTATTGCACAGATGAACAATAAGCTTGAACTGTTGCAAGAGCTGCAGTCTAGGCTCAAAGAGAGTCAACATGCTTTAGGTGATGCAATTGCTGATTCAGATCTTCATCACAGGTTCGAATTAGGTGGTATTCATTCACGTTTTGTATGCCTTTTTCTGAATTTGCTGCTTAACTAATTTTGTGTAATTATCTCTAGTACACGTCAAGAAATAAAGGCCATGGGCCAAGTTCTGTCAAAGGCACGGGGGCAATTGTATGACAGCAAGTTGGTCACTGGAAAATTGAGAGCAATGCTACAGACTGCTGATGAGCAAGTTAGGAACTTGAAGAAACAAAGCACATTCCTCAGTCAGTTGGCTGCCAAGACCATACCAAGTGGAATTCATTGCTTATCTATGCACCTCACAATAGATTACTACCTCCTTCCTCCTGAAAAAAGGAAGTTCCCTAGGAGCGAGAACTTGGAGAATCCTAGTCTTTATCATTATGCACTATTTTCAGACAATGTCTTGGCTGCATCCGTTGTTGTGAACTCAGCTGTTACAAATGCAAAGGTGACTAAGATGATCTATTTAGGAAACCGATGTTCCGTGTGCATTATTTCCTTTTATAGACAGTGAATAATTTGTTCCTCGACTGTAGGATTTGAATATCTTTCATGTGTACTCCATATATGATTTGAGAAAATATTATATCATTAAACCAACCCTCATTGTCTTTATGTTCTTGTGTTCAATGTTGCAGGATCCTTCAAAGCATGTTTTCCACCTTGTTACTGATAAACTCAATTTTGGAGCCATGAACATGTGGTTTCTTTTGAACCCTCCTGGAAAAGCTACAATCCATGTTCAAAATGTAGATGATTTTAAGTGGTTGAACTCATCCTACTGCCCTGTATTGCGGCAGCTTGAATCTTCAAAAATGAAAGAGTATTATTTCAAGGCAGGCCATCCAACCACCCTTACTTCCGGTGCTTCCAATATGAAATATAGAAACCCAAAATATCTCTCGATGCTCAACCATCTTAGATTCTATCTTCCAGAAGTTTATCCTAAATTAGATAAAATCCTTTTTCTTGATGATGACATCGTTGTTCAGAAGGATTTGACAGGATTATGGGAAGTTGATCTTCAGGGGAAAGTAAATGGTGCAGTTGAAACATGTGGTGAAAGCTTTCACCGATTTGACAAATATCTTAACTTTTCAAATCCCCATATTGCAAGAAACTTTGATCCAAATGCTTGTGGTTGGGCATATGGCATGAACGTATTTGATCTCAAGGAGTGGAAAAAGAAGGATATCACTGGCATATATCACAAATGGCAAAATATGGTGAGCTTTTTATTATAGCATTAGTTTGCATCATAGTGTCTATTAATATACAATTATATTAGTACGACAAATCTTTCACTGACCTAGCTTTTTTTAATCTGATTCTAGAATGAAGACAGGGTGCTTTGGAAGCTGGGGACATTACCTCCTGGGCTAATGACATTCTATGGGCTGACACATCCACTAAATAAATCATGGCATGTCCTTGGTTTGGGTTATAGTCCAACTGTAGATCGATCGCTGATAGAGAATGCAGCAGTTGTACACTACAATGGTAATATGAAGCCGTGGCTAGCGATTGCCATGACAAAGTATCGGCCTTACTGGACTAAATATGTTAAATACAATCATTCCTATCTGCAGAAATGCAAGTTACATGAATAGTTATCTCTTCTCCAGCATCCCCCATTTTCTTTCATCTTTCTGGCATTGGCTATTTCAACTACAGTGTCTTGCTAGAATGATGGTCATTGTCTTGAACCTAGAAGGAACAGAGTCAATGCATGCCGATGTTTTCCTCCAACATCATTCCTTTCCACATTGATTCTTGCTTTGAATTCATTTAATTTGTTGACACATTCTCACCTATTTGAAACAAGGTAAAGAAGTAGTTACCTTGTTTACCATAAAACTCCTCATTGTACAATATTCTGATCTGATACTCAGACAGGACTTGAAATTAAATATCATATTTCTATATTCTTTGAGAAAACATAATTTTCTTGTTCAGTTTTTAGAGCTTAGCTGTTACTTTATTTGCCTGTACTACCGACTCTCATCGGTAAAATCACGGGGTGTATTTTTTTTTTTGTTCAAGATTTACTAAAGGGTGTATGAATAAAAAATTGGGTTAAATATGTTTTTGCTCCCTATAAATATACCAACTTTTCGTTTTAGTCCCTCTAAAATTTTCCTTCAACTTTTAGTTCCTTAAAAATTTTCCATCTTCACTTCTGGTCCCTCTTTTAAAGTAAACTTATATGTAGAATTCATATTTTTGATTCAAATATTTCAGAAAAATTCGTAATATTATAAGAACATCTCTCAATAACAATTATAATTTTTTAACAAAACATGAATTTTTATATTTTTTAATGTTAAAAATTCATATTTAATTTATGTTTTCTTAAAAAAATTTAATTTTTTTTGGGATTGATTTTTACAATATTCTACACATTTCTGCAAAATTTCATTAAAAAAAAAATACTAAAATTTACTTAAAAATAAGGACCAAAAGTAGTGATTGAAAATTTTATAGGGACTAAAAGTTGAAGGAAAATTTTAGAAAGACTAAAACGAAAAATTGGTATATTTATGGGAACCAAAAACATATTTAACTCTAAAAAATTTAATCAAATACTTCATAATTAATAACTATTCAAATACTTCATGCTTTGTGGCAGGAGTTCCTTCTTGCCAGGTATGGTAGGGAGGGTACCTCAAACCATTTGGGTGGGCATCCGAAGGGTTGTATAACTGCTTCGAGTTGGTGGAAAAATATTTCTCTTTTAGGTTCTTCCCATGAGGATCCTAGGTATTGGTTTTATAAGGATGTCACCATGATTATTGGCAATGGGGATATTACTGCCTTTTGACACGACCCCTGAGGTGGTAATGTCATGTTTCATCTTCGGTTTCCTAGTCTCTTCCAAGTGTCTGTCCAGCGTGATGTCTCTGTTGGTAGTATGGGTGGGTGGTACAATGGGGATTGGGTTTGAGATCTTCGTTGGAGGAGAGAGCTCTTGTAGTGGGAATTAGCTTTGTGTGAGTCCTTCTTAAACTTTCTTTATTCGAAGAGGAGGATAACTATGCTTGGAGTCATGATCCTAAGGGTCTTTTTCTGTAAAGTTTGGTTATCTTTTTCTCCGTAGGAGAGGTAACAATGGGGGCGATGATATTTCTCTTGATCACTTCTCTTGGGCACCTCTTAAGGTTAAGGTGTTTTCTTCGCTGCTGCTTCAGGACAGATTGCTAACCCATCATAATCATTTTCTTAGGAGAGCGACCTCTTTGTTACATGTCCTTTCTTTAGTTGTGGAGGTAAAATCAATTCTACGCGTCTAAAATCAATTCAATCTCTCAACATATTTATAATGAAAGTGATAAATTAGTGATGTGATAAAAAGAGAATGGTAGAGAGAAAATAAGATGTCAAACAGATGTTGAAAAATAAAAAATGTCTAAATATCATTTTTTTTTTTTGAAGAAATCAAAATGAGATTATATTACTAAACCATAGCACTTGCAAGCACTAGGTGTGCCTACAACAACTACTATCAAAAGTACAGAATAGTCAACCACAAGGTAATAACAAAAACTATGGTTTAGCCAATACCTAGACAAGCCAAAGGACTTGACCACCACATTTGAGAGCCAAAAATAAACAACGGCTTCTTAACTTTGAGCCAACCTAAGGATAACAATTTAACCTTATCTAACAATCTGGGTACATCAGATACAACATTATTAAAAATTCTATTGTTGCGTTCTAACCACAAGACCCATGTGCAAAGGAGCCAAATCAACTGCAAAAAGGAGCGCTTCGCTTTTCCCGCACCAATAAAAAAAGTGAACTGCAACAAGTGGTCGGACAAATGAGTGGAGTCCACTCCCATGCAACCTATCCAGTTATGCACCTGCTGCCACAACAATACAGAATTCGGACAAGTCAAAAACAAATGTTCGGATGTTTCCTCAAGGCCACATCCTAAATCACATAAAGTCACATCTGGAGAAAGAGCCCGTCGAACTGCCAAGTTTGTCTTTGAAGGAAGACGATTTCTAAGAAGACGCCAAGCAAAGATAGAGACCTTCAAAGAAACTTGGGGATGCCAAACTAACTCAGAAGCTTCATCCACGGGAGGACTGCTACCCTCCGCTAAAAGATCATAAGCACCACGGACAGTGTAACCTCCTACTGGATCAGGAAGCCACACCCATCTATCTGAAACATCAGGCAACAAAGAAACATCAAGCAATAAAGTCCTAAGCTTCGCTAAAAGCTCCTCCTCCCACGCCCACAACCTACGCCTCCAAACCCAACCCTCCCCTCCCTCCTCCACACCTCGAGAGAACAGCTCCGCCACCGAAATAGCTTGATTAACAGCTAGATCAAACAACCGACGAAACCTCTCTCGAAAGGGGACATCTCCACACCACCTATGTAACCAGAACAAAGTACCAACACCATCACCCACCTGCCTAAACACACTGCCACCAAACCAATCACCCCCTACATCTCCCCCTCCCTCACGCAACCTCCCCACCTCCCTCCACCACATAGAACAACTCCGGCCCCCAACCTCCAACCTCCAACCTCCCACCTAAATCGCCATAAGGGGTGGCTAATACACGGTACCACAACCCCTCTCTATCCACCAGCATCCTCCAGCCCCATTTCCCTAGCAAAGCTATATTAAACTCCTTCAACTTCCTCACCCCCAGACCCCCAAACTCCCTTTTAGCACAAACAGTATTCCACTTGATCCACGTAATTTTAGAACACTCCTCACTCCCCCCCCCCCCCCCCCCCCCCCAAAAAAAATTTATTTAACAAAGATTCAATGGAAGACATTATACCTGCAGGAGCTTTGAAGAAAGAAAGCGCATAGACAGGCAAAGAAGTCAGAACAGATTTCAGAAGTACCAAGCGACCACCAAACGAAAGAAATCGACTATTCCACCCCGACAGTCTAGATCTAATGCGATTCACAACAGGATCCCAAAAAGACAGTCTCCGCGGATTGTTATAAAACTTATTTCAAATATCCATTATCGCACCACCCTGAGACTAGCCAGTTCAATATCACCTTTTACCAAAATTAAACTATTAAATCAGCCGTGAAAAAATATTCAAAGTTTCTAAACTTTGAGATTATACTCTTGGATTTAAATACAGGGACACTATAAATAAATAGAATAAAAGTACATTTCAGCCGTAAATTAAAAAACAAATCAACTTTCCTGTTACTTTAAACAAATATGATGCTAGATATTGTAGGTCCCTTTCTATCCGATTTTGCTGTTTGAATTAACAAAGCGTTTTTCTTTCGCTTCGCAGCCAATCTCAAATGAGAGAGAATCGCTTGTCCCCCACTGTCTTGTGGGATAGAGCACTCAATCAAACTTTCAATGATAAAATTAATTTAAAATAAGCAAAAATAATCATATTCAGAGTTCAAAGCATTTTGGAAAAAGAAAAAGAAAGAAAAGGATGCCAAGTGACTAGAGTTCGTGAAATTTTGACTTATAGAAAAATGATTCAACAATATGAAGAAAAGAATTAAATAGGGAAGGGATAGAGTTATAGAATATGATCTTGACCCAAAAAAAAGTTATAGAATATGATCTTGACCAAAAAAAAGAAAAGAGTTATAGAATCTGATTAAAACATGGCAGTCTCCCATCAAATGATTACAAGAGAGAAATTCTTACTTACAGCCACACTCCGATCGAAGAGCCTTCCTTTTGTATAACCACGTGTTACTAAATTATCATTTGTTTATATTTAAAAATAATTATACTGTTGGTTGAAATCGGCATATAGGATCTAAAGATGAACAAGTTCTTCCTCAATTGTTAGAGAATTTGTCGAGTATTATTTATATTGTTTTTGAGATTTTGGTAGCCTAGAACAAATCTACAATTTAGCACGTAGTTAAAAAGTATATTAAAAAAATTTAAAAATTCCCAAAGTGTAAAAAAGAAAATGCTTAAAGATGATATTTTTATTACATAGAGAAATAATCTAATAAAAACATCAAACTTCATACAAAATTATTGAATTTTTATTTAATGTTCAAATGTCCCTACAAAATAATTTCTACGAACATTTCTAGATCCAAAGTCACTAATAATTGTAACACTTTCAATTTAGAAAAAAATTCATTTGCATCAACATCAGACACCTCTCTTTAGAATTTAAGTATTATTTTTTGTTTTGAGCTTAATGGACCTCTAATTTTTATTTTATTTTGGGCTCAAATTTTAGACTATTTTTTTGGGCTTATGATGGTCGCCCTCCTCACCCTGCATTAGATACAACTTACATTTTTTTTTTTGGTCAAGATACAACCCTTACATTATTACACCCAAAGATTAAGCCGATTTTTTCTCGAGTCTAATGAAGAATATGCGAGTCTTAAAAATACTAGACTTAGTCAAAGGTCAATAAAACTCGACACTGATGCATGCAATCCATGCTCCATGTTGATAGCGCCACTAACCGTAAAGATTGATGAGCAAGGGGAGGTTGGGCACATTGGACATTGTCAACGGAACACACCTAAAAAATGAAAGTTGTCAACCGAACATGGGGTGTCACACACCCCCTTAGTGTGGAAAAACCAATGCACTACCACTACCCGTGCAAATATGTAAGCAAGGCTAAACATTATAGGCCATGTTGCTTGGCTAGTAGGAATAATTTTGTCCATAAATAATACTCATTTTTTACAACCTTTGAAGACACACAATGATTCAAACGAGTTATATACACAAATATCTCCCTTTCTCTTTATGCTTGTATCTTTTATTTAGTGGTGATGAAGCGAATTGACAAGTGCACCAAATCATAACAAGTAATAAAGTAGTATGTTATCATCTCCACATGAATTGTCATTAAACTTGGGAATTAACACAATTCATTTGAGTAAAAGTAGTAAAATAGATGAATGGGTTTGCAAGTTTTTAATTGTCTTGCTCAATGCGAGATTTTTGATTCATAATTTTAACAATAATTAGGGTTTCCTTAAACCTCGTCTACCTTCTTTGATGGAATGAACTCGTTTTAATACTAGTTTATGATGTGCCTTGATTTTAGAGAGTATGCCATGACCCCGTGATGTAACAGTGGAAAGTTCGAGTGTTTGTGTCGCGGCAAAGGCTATACTTGTGATGTTCCCCTAACGATGAATCATAGCCCTAACAATCATGCCTACATTTATTTTAAAAGAGATTAGTTAAAAATAAGTAATTTACTACTGTTCTTGTTCGGGCACCGACATGATAGTTAATTTTATACCTTAGCATAGAGATCATGTCAACCGCCGGTTGAAAAACATTGAGAACAAACCAGTATAAATTAAATTGAGCATTTGAATCATAAATTGAAAAAAAAAACCTTTATTCATTAAATCCAACAAATAAAGTTGAGGTTCATCGTGGAACCTTACTCAAGAGAGGTTTAGTTACACATGGTAACCAACATCATTACAAAACAATAGAAAAACATACCCTAGAGAGAACAAGAGGAGGAGAAAACCCTCTGACTTGAAGCTCAAATGGTTGCCCCTTGACTTGTACCACTATCTTTCTAAATGAATAAAAGTGCACTCAAGAGTCTCTATTTATAGTACATCATTGCTTAGAGGTTAAGAGATAAGAATTGGGCTTTTTCCTACAACCAGCTTGAAATACAAGCAAAAACAAAATTTTCCCTCACAAATGCGCCTGGGCGCATGAGGCCATGTGCATAGGCGCGTGAGGCAGTAGCCAGGAGGCTCTGATGCGCGTGGGTGCTTTGGAAAACCTATGTGGGAAAATTTTGCTGTTTTATGTCCTTTTTCGAGCATTCTTTCGTCTTGAAATGTCGTGGAACACGGGAGGAATTTTCCCCAAATTGTATTGTCTTCAAAAATCTTCTAAGAAAAATTGATTTTCAATCTTCATATCCCTTGATCCTTCATGAGATGTCTTGCTTTGTTGATTTACATAATTTCTTACTAAAAAGACTCAAAACACATATGAAGTTGCATAATTTAGCATAAAAGTAAATTACAATGACTAGAATGAAAATAATACAGAATTTTCCTCAAACCATTGACAACTCCTATAAATGACTTCTTATTTATCTTCTAATGCAAAGAAAATAACTAAAATCATAACCTACAATATCATATGATGCTCCTCCATCAAGTGTTAATTTGAGCTATTATACAAGCTCTACTTGTTTAAGTAATCAACTGCTTCCAGATCCTGAAAAGTATTTGTCAGAATAGGCTATCTGTAGATTTTGATGGTGGGGTGGGGGGTGGGAATGAAGATGATAGGAAGATCCACTAGATGAGAAAATATAATATTTTCAAACCTAAGTGCAAAGGGGGTCTGGGATTTAAATCTATGCATAATTTCAATATGGCCATGCTATAAACAAACAAGTGTGGATACTTCATACTAAACCTAGCTATCTGCTTGCCAAGGTTTATAAAAGCTAAAGATTATTCTATGAGTGATATGGTAAAAGATAATAATAGATTCAATCATAGTTGTGCATGGATAAATATTCATAGTTCCATTTGGGTGATCTATAAGTGTAGTTGCTAGAAAATTGGCAATGAAGAATCTATTAGAATTTGGAAAGACAACTTGATGCCTTTCAGAATGGGTTTAAAGTCCTGACATAAGACATTGGAGATCCCAATGTCCTCTTGGTCAAGGATTTTATGGAATGGAACCCGGTTGGTTGGAACCAGACTCTAGTAGACAACATATTTATCAACTTTGAGGGAGAGCAAATTGTTTACCGGTGTTTTTGGTAAATAATAAGACTGTTGAAATAATTACTTGTAGGATCAAACTAAAAATCCTAGGGCATGTTATGCAATATTTTTTCAGAAATTGTTTGAATGTTCATCATATTCATAGTTTACTTTATGAATATGATGAAGAAAACTGTTTTTATATGAATGTAACTGTCTTTCGACAGAAACGGGAAGGATGTTTGAAATTAAAAACAATAAAAGATTTAGAATTCTAAAGTTAAAGAAAATTAAAGAAAAATTAATTGCATTGTATTAAAAGAAAATGGTTCAACAAATCAGTATACATACATTCTACCACTCGTTTCTTTAAACGTTGGTACTTTGAGTTTTAAGAACTTTTGCTAAATGATTTGTGACCCGTTTTTCCTATGAAAAACTACTATATAGATACATAGAACACATAAATGCAAAGACCAACTGCTAAAAACCACATTCTCTTCGAAAGCTTCAATATGCTTTCCACGTATTTGAATCTCCAAAACCTCCCATGTTTTTAGAAAGAATTTGAATTTGATTGGAAACCAATTATTCTGTCGAATCAAGCAATCTCGTTGAAATACACAACTTCCAAGACTTCAAAAATCTTGCATCTTTTAACCTTTAAAACACTTGTCGAAATGCATAAAACAAAATACAGGCTACACATAAATTAAATAAATCCTTATTTTAGAGGAGAAATTAATTGATCAAGTTTTGTGGATGCACTCAAAGGATGATAACTGTTCAGTTAGGTTAAGGTATGATTCTATTTCGTCAGCTATCCATCCAGATCTGGGACCCATCTACCATAACCCTACATGTAATCACAAAAATAGAGATAATAATCCAAATAATACCTAATGGAGGAAACCTGAGAATGGGTGGATCAAGGTAAACTCTGATGACAATTTACAACAAGATCATACCTAGGGCAATAAAGCGGTATTTAGAGATGAGCAATGGGAGGTGCTGGCTTCAACAACATGTAAAGTCTTGGCTTTGATCTTCCTCAAGTGGGTGAGGCCTATATGTTGTACAAGACTATGATTGAATGTTGTTTCTGGCGGAGTTTGAGAGCCATAATGAATCGGTAATCAGACATGTGAAGAATAGTAATGAAAGACCTATAAACTATTTAGGAAATATTGTTAAGAGTATTAAGGATTTAAGTCAAAAGTTTATTGGAATTAGATTCTCTTTTACCAAAAGACATGGCAAAACTATGGCCCATGAGTTAGCCCATTTAGCTTTAGAGGAATCAAATAAGGTTTTGATTGATGAGGTATTTCAACCCATTAATGTACTTTTTTTTAATAAGTGTGTAGATTATCTTTTAAATATTTGAACAAAATTTTGGCTATTACTTTTTCCACCCTATATGTTTCTTATGCGCCCAATTTTTTTCTTTCACATCCCGTGCACATCAGGATAGATATGTGGAGTTGCTTCCGAGATCAATGTGGACCGAAAAAGTTTTCGACATTAAACCGGATGGGTCATTTAGGGAATTTCTCCAACTCTTCCTTAGCCAAGGGTGGTAAAAAATTCTCCAACCGGAAACCAACCTAAATGCTGAAATGGTGCGTGAGTTCTATGTCAATGCACTTCCTGAAAACCCCCACACCGATCCTTTTACCTTTGAAACTTATGTGAGGGGTCGGATAATCCGGTTCGATCGAGAGGCCATTAACAACTTCCTTGGAAACCCCTTCCCTCTAGAGGATGAGAGTGACATGGATGACTTCCATCACAGACAAAACCAGGGCACCTTTACCATTGAACCGCTGTATTATGAGATTAAGAGATTCATCATGTTAGAGGGCACAAACTATGATGTGAGTGATGCTGACCGAGAGTTCAGAGCCCAATACAAGTTCATGACCAACCCCGCCAAACTAGTGCTCAAATTCATCCTTCACAATGTCAAACCTAACAGCCCAATACCCGTTGCTCGGATTCTAAAATACAAACCATGTTTCGGATACTAAAATCCGAACACGTCCTATATATAAGTCAAAATTAGAAACTCCCATCAATTCAACAGTTTCTATTTTACCCTAAAACTTTTCTATTACACCCAAAAATCTAAAAACCTAACACTGTGTGATTCTTGAAGTTTCTTTTGCTCAAAAACATCATATTTCAAGAATTTTCAAGCAGCAAACACGAGTTTATGTCTCACTCCCTCAATTTCTCAATGTTTGGGTCACTATTTTTTTCTGTCATCGAACCTGTCCATATTATATTTACTAAACCAGATTGTTCCTGTTCAGCTTAATATTATCCAAACTGAATCAATATCTGATGTTTTAGTGGATTTTAGTTAATTGCATGTATTTGAGATGTTGCAAGTTACATATATGAACCACAAATATTGTCTTAGAAATGAATGACCTTCCATGATTGCTTTTGCTAAGTGAGAGCAGTACGAGAAGAATGAAGTGGAAGGGAGAGCCGACAGGGGAATGAGCTAGTGTAATGATGGCTCCAGACCATCTCAGGGTAACAAGCCTGAGCCCCAACATGAGAAATATGATATGGAGGAGGAGGAGGTGGAGAACACGAATGATGATGAGCAGGTGCAGTAGAAAGTGGAAGTTGAGCCATAGCCGCTGAATGACTATCTAGGTGGCCCATGTAACGCCCACTTTGATTATTTAATTGTTTTATTGGAGTATATAGTATATTATTATATATTATATGATTTTGATGATGTTTGTGACGTATGAGACCATGTTGTGATGTGATGCTTATTTTATTGTTTAATAAAATAAGATATGTGATGTTAATATATATTTTATATGAAAATAAAGATGTGCTATAATAATAATAATTTTGAGAGATGAGGTTGTTTTTATAATAATATAGAGTTTTGGGGATAAGTGAGATTAGAAAGAGGTATAAGAAGGAGATTAGGTTTAGAGAAAAGAGTCAGTACGTATTACAGACTTTTGCAAAAAGGGAGAAAAGTGGCCAGAGAAGAGGGAACCGTAATTCTGCAAACTTACCAGGTAAGGGTGAGCCTAGCTTCGATTATATTACTGTAATTCAATTGTTTATGATTAACTAAGGAATTGGGAAAGAGTTTGAGAGAGTTCATAGGTTAGGGTTATTGATGAATTTTGATGAATTGATGAGAGAATGATGCAATTTGATGTGGGAACGTGTTACAAAACCTAGGTTAATCACTAGGGTCATAATTCTGAAAGATTAGAGCCATAGCATGAGAGATTGGACGAGTTTTGGCGAGAGTTTGAGCGAACCCGTACTCTGTTCTGCGATAGTTCGCCGTGGCGAGCAGACCTACTCGCTGTGGCGAGCAGAACAACTTCACTCGCGAGGCGAGCAACTTAACTCGCCGTGGCGAGCGACCCCTTGATGCACGCGAGGCGAGCAGAACCACTCGCCGTAGCGAGTAGTAACAGTATGCTAGGCAGCAACTCGCGAGGCGAGCAGAACCACTCGCCATAGCGAGCAATGTGGTCTCAGACCACTATAACTTGAGTTTTATAACTCTGTTTTGAGCGAGGCTTGAGGGTAGACCTTTGGATAGTGTTAGAGATGTTTTATGACCTAAATTACAATCTGTTATGATGCTTTAAGATGATTTTAATTGTTGGCGTTAACCTATGATTAGATGCATATTAAATGAGTTATATGAATGATGTTTTAAGTGATATTTGCGACGATGATTATGTGTTGTGAAAATGTATTAAATGTGCTGAGCTGCTGCCATGTATTGTATAATTGCATGTGTCGATCAAGAGTCGTAAATGATGTTAAGATGTTGTGTTAACTTGTTGAAGTATAAAGAGTCGAGTTCATGCATTTGCATAATTTGAGACGGTGGAGCTTTTGCTCAAAGTGACGGTGGAGCATTTGCTCAAAGCGACGGTGAAGCTTATTTAAGCTTAAATATTGGTACCACATGCATGATGTTTAAGATGTTAGAGTTGCATTTGTCGAGTTTTGTGTCTAAGACGTTATGAGATGATTTGTTATGTGAAGATGTTTTAAGATGACCTATTATATGTAGATGGTTGAGATGTTTCCGTTATATACGATGATTGTTGTTGTTGTTGTTGTTAAGCATAAATGTTTGAATTATATGTTAATATAATTGTTGTGAATCTCACCCCTTCTGTTGGAATTGCCGCCTTGTGGGCAAGTGCAGGTGACCAAGCTTAGGTTCGACGATGTGAGAGGTCCTTGTGGTGTCGTAGGAAATGCTCTGATATGTAACGGGATGGGGTTTTTATTGAATTCTATTCCTTTATGTATCATGTTGAACTAATTATGATGTTTACGACTTATCTTTGAATTTTGAGATATTTGTGAGGCCTTTGTGCCAAGAACTAATTATTTTTAAGGATTTTGAAATTACGATTCCGCTACTATGTTTGAATATTTCTATGATGAAGAATTATTATTCTTTTTATTTTAAAGATTTTTATAAATTGTGACATTCTGAATATGATATACTCTGATTATATTATGAATTTTTACACTTGGGATTTCGGGGTGTTACAGCCCACATGACGTGTTTGTGCTAAACCAATACCATCTTCATGTCACTTATCAAATATATGAGGGAGTAGTAATAGTATACAACTTAATTTTTTTGTGCTAAGTTTTTTTTATTTAAAATGAAGGCTATGTTTACTTTTATCTATGTAACTGAATTGAACTGTATCTTGATATTAATTTAATATTTTTGTAGTGACGTTTCAATTTAAAGTTTGTGAACAACAACACAAAGTTGTAGGCTATGAAAGAACCAAATTTGGATTGGATGCAAGAGCGATTGTTTAAAGATGCCATGTGAGTCAATGGACTTCAGTGGCTACAAAATGTCAGTTATTCTTAACCACGAACTAGTGTAAGATTTTAACGAGAGATGACACGAGAACACGTCTAACTTCCATCTTTTGATTAGGGAGATGAAAGTGGCACTTGTCGTACCCTAATTTTTGACCGATTTATTTTATTTATTCGTACGTTGTTTGTTTTCCAGTCGGCCGTTCGCGCGCAAATTCCCGTAATGTCTGCTTTTGTTCGTATTTGTGGTCGCATTTATTTTTCGTTCGTCGTTTATATTTTAATATCGCGCGCGTATCATTTTCGTTTTTTTACTCGTGTTTTGTGCGTATTTTAATATAGCGTAACGTTTGCGTTCGTAAAGTTTATTTTATTCACGTCGTTGATTTATTGTTTATTTAGCGTAAAAAGCCGCGTAATCTCAGTCGTATCAGACGAAATTTCGGCAGAGAGGTATTTTAAAATACCTCATTTTTTTTGGTTCCGACGGGACATTTTTTTATTTCTTTTATTAATTTTCGTTTATTTATTTATTTATTTATTTATTTAGTTATTTCTTTCTTCAGTTATTTATTTATTGTTATTTATTTATCAGATTTTATATTTATTAAGTCATTTGGTACACATGTCACTTTGTTATTGGTCCTGTTCAACTTTTTCCCCAAGTTTCAGCCAAGGGTGTTTTGGTCCATTCCATGTATCAGATGATTAAGAGTGTGTATCAGAATCAGTCAGGCTAAGGCACAATTTTCAAGACAAACATATTTCAAAAAATCAACAATCTCAAAAACAGATCAAAAACCATTTTTCACCAAGAACACCTCAAGAACAAATTCAAACCCTATTTTTCCAGAATCAAATTTAACACAAGATTCAATAATTTCATCATGATTCTCAGTGATTCATCGAAGAATCATCATATTGAACCGTTTTCTCTGCAATTCAAGTGCGAATTCATCACCATTTGGTGACAAACTCCAGCACTGATCACAAAGAATCAGTGAGAAAAGAAGAGAAAAATCCGAAAATAGCAACAAATCACAAACAACAACCAAACAGATCCGCACCAACACCACAATATTTCGGCCAAAACATCAACACAAACACCAAATCCGAACCCACAAACTCACAAATCGGAAACATCCATAACAACAAACCCAAATCCATAACAACAACATCAAATCCGAACCCACAAACTCACAAATCGGAAACATCCATAACAACAAACCCAAATCCATAACAACAACATCAAATCCGAAACCGAAGCTAAGAGGCAAGGCTACACGATCCGAATCAAAGAAATACGAAGAAGAAGAAAACAGATCCGAAAAAGGACCAAAACGCAACAGAATCCAAAACGTGAAAAGAAGGGCCAAACGGAAACGTGAGTATCAAAACGCGGCCAAAGAACCAAACCAAGAACGAATAGTCTTTTTGAGATTTCAAGTCTAGATCTACTCCGTTTGACTCTCCCTTTCAAAAAACTAACACCGGATTCGTACTTAGAATTGGGAGAGGAGTTTAAAAATGTGTTTTATTTTCGAAAAAATGGTGTTTGACTTCTCCGGTGTGGCGGCGCCGCCCTGTTGGGCCGGCCACCACCGCGCCGGAGTGGGAGGCTTTGAACGGAGAAGACGGTGGGGGAGGGTTGCTCCGGCCGCCTGAGTTTTAGAGAGAAGCCAGAGCTTCTCTCTCTAAAACTAAGAGAGAAGAGTTTTTTGGTTGTTATGTTTTTTTGTTTGTTTTTTTGCTTTTATACTACTTTTCTTCATGCAATCCTGTGCTGCAAGCTTATAACGTTTCTGTGTTCCTGGATGATTAAGGCTGTCAGATTTGGGCAATTCCAAGATCTGACGGCTAGAGTTTGACATACGTTCTAATCTTGTGTATATTCTCTTGCGTTGCCTACTGTGTTCCTTTGCATTACTTGCCTTCTGATTTTGATCTTGTGTTTATGATGAAATGATACTGTGATTGAATCTGGATCTTTTGATTCATCAAATGGTCCAGATTCATCCAGCTTTTTTTTTTTTATTATTATTGTTTTTTTTTCTTTCTCTTTCTTTTTTTCTACTACTATTTTCTCTATTAAATCCCCCATTTTCCTCTTAAATTTCTTTTTCTTCTTTTTTGTTGTTGTCATTTTTAATCGTTTAGTGTTCTCTCATTATATGTTTTTATGATTGTTTATTATTATTTAGCATCTCATGCATTTTTAATTTTGTTTATCTTGCATTTATATTTATTTCCTATGTTTGCATTCTATTGTCATTTTGTTCTAATTTGTTTAATTTGCATTTTAGTTTATAGAAATAATTCTCATTAGAAATATTGCATGCATATTTAAATTTCTTGTCATTTATTTTTTTTATTTTTTTTTGGCTTAGTGTGTATAATTAGGGAATTGATGTAATTTATTTTCGCGCATTTTTTCTTTTTGAGACCATAGAATGTATTTAGGGTATGTAATATGTAACCGGCACACGCACTGACACGCGCACCGACACTTCACTTTATTTATCGCTTTACGCTTATTTATTTTTTCCGCCGTTACGCGTTTTCATCGTTAGCTTAAAAATATTTTCTTCAAAAAAAAAATCAATCAAGTCAAATTCAATTTTCTTTTAAGTAAACCTTGGTATGTAATCCAAGTGATTTTTCCTTTTATTTTTCTTAATCAAATGTTAATTAATTTAATATTCACATTAGACATGGATTTCGTACAATTAAAATTAACCAACTTCATCGTATTTTCTTCTCATGCCTTGAGGCCTCTCATCTCTTCTTAAAATCTTTTCAAAAAAAATGTTAAAATCAATTCAACTCATCGAAAAAGTTCTTTAGCCGAACTACTTGATTTTGATCCCGATTTATTTGGGTAAGTAGGCAAAGGGTTTCGACCCTTCCAAATCAATAAAAGTAACCAAAAACATGCTTCTTCTTTCTCCCTTCTTTCACTTTAACTCTTAACTCTTTTAATAAGTAAAATCAATTTAGCGCAAGATTAGAGAATAGGTAGAAGGTTCCTATGGGATACCATAGTCGGTTCGGGTGCTTAACACCTTCCCCAATCGAAACCAACATCCGAATCCAAGGTCTCATAAGGGTTTTTACTCACTTTTTCCCTTCCCGCGAATAAAAGTTGAGAGTTCAATGATTAAAGGTTCAAATCCGATCAATGATTTTGATACCCGAAAATCACGAGCACATCACTTGATGATGTGTTCTGCTTCCTATATCTCCCACATTGAGTGCCAAATCCTATACCACAATGGTCCTCTTTCTAGGCCTGAGTCGGTTGATATGATAGTGGAGATGTTGGGGTCTGATGTGGTTGAGGTTGAGTACCAGGTAAGAAAAACAAAAGGTGCCCATGCACGTTTCGGTTGGTTTAGGGAAGATTTTAAGAAGCATATCCATGAAGCAGTTGACGCTCAAGAAGATGATGACGTTGAAGAGATGCAGGTAAAGCGAGACCACGATATCCACATCTATCTGCTTTACTTGATGGGTGTCATACTCTAAACTGACAAGAGCGCAAACTATGTGGACGGGACATACTTGAAGTAGTTCTGGGACCTGCAACTGGTTTCCGATTACGCATGGGGAGCTTAACTATGTGGACGGGACATACTTGAAGTATATATGGAGCTTAACAGTGGAGTCCATTATAAGACTTCACAGTTGTCTGGATACTTAACCTTGTTACATATATAAATAATAATGAATTACTTCTTTATTTACATATTTTTTATACAAATACTGATATGTTGTTGTTGATGTTGGCTTGGATTTTTCAGCATTTTCAGTCAGTGGGTGCTAATGATTATTTCACTTGATACAAGGAGGAACGACATCCACGTGCCATGATGTTTGTTTCCCTAAGGGTCAAATTGTCATAGATCCCAAAAGATCCCATTTGAATCACTTAGATCTTGGCTTTGTTGTCATGAACTCGTACAAGGACCACCGTGTGACATGTCCATTTGAGCAAATCAGTCTTTACTTTGGATGACTCAAATATAGACATCGTAGGGGCTGATATCTGCTTGAGCAATTGAACGAGGGATTTGATGCATTTATGATTATATTTGCCAAACTATTTTGTCAGGTCTCAGATTATATAATCCGAACAACATATTTGTAAACTTCGGATAGAGACGTGTAACATTTTAGAAGAGATCGGATTAAATAATCCAAAATGTAGTTTGGATTTATCTAAGCAAAGAGTAATTGAGAAAAAAAATAGGGCGCATGTGAAAAAAGTTCCAAGATATATTTTTTCTTTTGTCAAAAAAATATTACTTATATTAACTATAAATTCCAAATTCTTAAAAAAAAATTAACTATAAAATCCAATAACATTCCTTAAAAAAATCCAATAACATTAACCCTTCATATACTCAACTTTTAAATTTTTTTGTATGTATAATCATTAACCTTATCTTAAAAAAAACCATTAAGATGATATACATGATCCTATAGCTACATATAGTCCAAACTGCATTAATGATATACATGCACTGCAAATGATTTTTAGTTTATCTTTTGAATTCTTTTAGAAGTATTGAGGATTTAAGATGGCTTGTCGTCGTTTCTGTTGTGCTTTGTTTACATTTGAGTTTATATAAATCTTGTATGATTTTATTACTCAAGGGTATCGATCCGTACAACACAATCAATAAATTAACATTAACTTGTAGAAAGAGTTTTGATTCTAACTTAGAGAATAGAGTTTTGATTAAAAAGCCATAGAGAATGGAGTTTTTTATTCTAACTTAGAGATTAGACTTAGACAGTAATCCGATGTTTATTTTTTTAATTTATGGTAATTCGATATAGTTAGAGTTCAATCAAGTGTAATAATTTAATCAAATATAAACTTAGATCATGCTAACTTGTATCTTAAATGACACATGTCAAACAGTTTAAAATGATATATTTTTTTTTGAAAGTTTCATGTTAGCCGGTTAACATTTTCCTTAAAAAAATGTTTTATATAAAAAATATAACTTTTAAAATTTTTAAAACATTAAATGCATAAATTTAAAGAATTTTTTTCACATTTAATTTCTTAACTTATGTCTCAATGACACAAGTTAACTTTTCTTGTAATCTTTACAAATTCAATAACTTTTTTAATTTTTAGTCATTTAATTTTCTCATTAAAAATGGAACATCATTGCCAATTTTGGCATATGCAATATCCTTTGCTAGATGGACAATTCGAGCAAACCTTGCTAAAAAACAAACACTTTGCTAAGATTAATGACTCATTGGATTAATGCAGTGTCCAACTCATTGCTATAGTGACATTTTGTCCAAAAGGTTATATATAAAATCAAACCAAACTATAGCCCAACCCCAGTCGGTTAGTTTTGAAGTTGTGTGCAGCAATGTCAATATCACCTATAAAATAAACCAATTCGTTTATACTATATCTTATCATTTTAGATTCACATTTTGTTTCTTTGACAACAACATTTTAGATTCACATGATGTTGCATTCATTTTGAATTTTTACGTGAAAGAATAATGTCAGAGCAAACAACACGTTTTCAGAGGCAAATCATATTTAATCTAAATAGAGTTTTGACATATAGTCTTCAAATAACAACAAAAATAATTATTTAAAATTATATGAATATTTTGATAACTTTAATGCTAATTTGGATGAATTTGAATTCAAAGATAGACCGAAAGTAGATTAAGAAGGGAGATCAAAGATAGACCATAAAATTGATTATTTTCTTCAAGTAATTACAACTGAACTATGATCATTTAGACGCAAATAAAACTGAACATCGAACATTTATTGTTATTTTGATTGTTATTTTGTTAAAATGCTCATTTGTTCTCAAGTCATTGCGACTATGAATCATTTCTTCTTTTATTTTAAATTTTTGATATACTCCCTTTGATTCTAAATACCTATTGCGGTCAACTGCCGCACATATGTCAATACAAAACTTTGATCATTAATATCTTTAATTAACTATAACAAAAAATTGTAAATTTGGATATTTTGAAAATATTCATTGAGACAAATCGAACAACATCTTATATGATAACATTTGTATTTATATGTTAGTTGAGAAATAAGATCTGTTACGCGCATTAGATCGTAGCAGTTAGCAAACGATCCCCTCTTTCTAGCGCCAAATGACCAGTCCAATAAGAGACCGATGTAGACAACGGTGGCAGAAAGTGCTCCGGTGCAGCGACAAAGAGTCTTCATGGTTGAAGGAAAGGTGCATGCATGCACGTTAATACTCCCGCTCAAATCAGTATTGAAACTGAGAAAGATGTGTTAAGTGTGGGAAAAAGGAATAATACTTGAGGGTGAAGCTAACTCACCCTTATATAGGTGTGTGTGAGAGAATAACTGCCTCCATGAGATGCAGTGTGTGATTAGGAGGCAGTTAGAGGACACATGTACGGTATTTGAAGCACAGAGGCATGTTTCAATGGAGTAAGGTGTACTGGTATTGACATGTTCCTTCTGACGATGCGCCTTAATCTGGTGTACGTTTAGTCCATGTGTCGCAATGGGATTGACCTTCTGACCGGTCCAGAACAAGATCAAAGTAAGTTATATAAAAACCAAATACCTCCCCATGTCCTTTAAGTTTCATGTTTGTTTCATATAGATCCTTTAAGTTTCTAAGGTTTCAAATAAGTCCTTTAAGTTTCGAGTTTGTTTCGGATAGGTCATTTAAGTTTCTAAGGTTTCAGATAGGTCCTTTAAGTTTCAAGTTTGTTTCGGAAAGGTCTTTTCTGTCAACCTCCGTTAAGCCAAAGTTGATCTGTCCGTTAAGCCAAAGCTGATCTGGTTGGGGAAAAGATTGATGCCAAGTGTTTGAGAGAACCACCTCATCCACTTAACGGACATATTAACTTTGGCTTAACGGACATAACAACTTTGATTTAACGGAGGTTGACAGAAAAGACTTATCCGAAATAAATTCGAAACTTAAAAGATCTATCTAAAACCTTAGAAACTTAAAGGACCTATCTGAAACAAACGTGAAACTTAAAGAATTCAGAAAGATAATTGATCTTATATAAACAACGCAGGATGTAAAATTGTGACCGCTATATATAAAAGGAGGAGAAAGATAACAACTAACAAACATTACTAACTATTGACAACTCTTAACAAACTTATCGCTAATAGAGTGTCATGAAATCAACTATGGAAAAGAATATGACATATTGGATATACATTGGCTAATATTTTTTCCTTCTAGTTTTGGATAAATATAAAATAATGTCTGTAAGTTTTTAAGAAAGAAGTTTGCATAACAATCCTTTTTTTAATGGATAGAAGTCAAAATACCAATTGAGGGTAAAATTATGAATGGTTGCTTAATTATCCATGATCTTTATGGACATAACTAAATTACGAATTATGCTTAAAAGAACCTTTTTTTTTTTGAAGGAAGGCTTATAGATATACGTTAAAATGTCAATTAGGCAATAAAAAATATTTGGCATAACCATCCATTTTTTATATTTTAATTTTATGGATAGAAGCTAGAATGTTAGATAGATAAAACGACATATAACCATAAAGATGACAAATTGTGCTAAAAGAATGTCAATTGAGCTAAAAAGAATGAGTTTTGCTTAACCATAATTTCTTTTATAGCTAAAGTCGGGGTTCGAACCCCATACACTCCACTTTAATTATGAAAGTTTCAGTCACTAGACTACTTGACCAAAACATAACTAAACTATTAACAAATATAACCAATTTCATAACTATTAATAAGCTTATATTTAAAAAACCTTTTAAATTTGACCAAAAAAAATCTTTTAAATAAACGAAAATTAAATTTGCAAGTTTTATTTTTATCTAAATTTGTATTTTCTATTAAATATAATATTTTAAGATTATATACATTAATGTATTCTACTTAATTACTAGTAAATTGAATTTTATAAATGGCCAAGATACATGTAAATCAATCTAATGTATTATTTTCCCATTCTATTTTATTTTGTGTGTTGGAAAGTATTTTCTATGATTTATATCTTCGTGATAACAAAAAAAGTTTTGGTCCAGAGAGAACACTAGAAAGAAACTTAAGAAATTATCTTTACTATCCGGTCAATACTGTATGGAAAAAAATTACATTCATTTATTTATTGAACAATTGATGTATTTGGTCTATAATATAGACTAAATACATCAGTTATTAAATAAATATAAAAAATGTTTATTTCTTATATTAGTGACAAGTAGTGTACTATGTTCATAATTATAAGTCAATTTATAGGAAAGACAATGTTGTTAAATATAAGTCTTATTTCAGAGTGGGTTAAATAAGTTTTTAATTCATATAAATATATCAAAATTTGTTTTTAGACCTCATTAAAAAAATGGTATTTTTTAGTCCATATCAAAAATTTCAGCATGAAGCTTTAGTCCCTCATAAATTCAAATTTGTTTAAATCATCTTAAACTTTAAATTCTTTTAGTGGTTCGTTCCGTTTGTTGAGTGGACATGGTAGATTAGACGTTTTCCTCTCTGAGGATCAAGCTTCAGTTAGATTCCCAACCTACCGTCGTCGTCATCCTTAAGGTCGTCGTCGTTCTTCAAGGTCTGATAAGGGGTGCATTGCTATGTTGATCCAGATGTTTCTGGATGGTAGTTGTGATTCTGGGCTACAGTTTTCAGTATTCATCCCCGCATCGGAAGGAGATTCTTATTTGGTCTGTGTCCATTCCCCGCGGTCTAGACCTCTACTTAAGAGGCTGTTATAATCTATTTGTGTTGTTTTTAATTTTCATATTACCCGTTTGGATAGACATCCATTTTGTGGATAAACCGGTTAGGTTTATGTCCCCCGGTTTTTTTTAATGTTTTTTTTTAATAATATATTTATGAGCATGTGGAAAAAGATTAGAGTTGGGTACCAACATAATTGGAAGCCACTCATTTTTATGTCATTTGTTCTGGCCTTATAACAAAAATTGTAAACAAGTAAAAGCGGCATGTTTTTTTTTTTTTTTTTTTATTATTATTGAAAACCAACAATTATTCATTAAAAAGATATATATTTAATACAAAATGTATAAGTTCCAATGCAAAATTACTATTTTAAACTTCTTTAGATGAGAAAAACCCTTAATTTGGTTCATGTTAAAAGATTTTAATTTGTGAACGAAATAACATTTTATAAGGTTCTAAACATGCATGCAAAAAGTCATTCAAGATTTTAAAATTCAAGGATGTTGTGACAAATTTAAATTTAACAGGGACTAAAACTTCATGTTGAAATTTTTCATAAAGACTAAAACATGTCATTTTTTTTTCTAAGGACTAAAATAAAATTTAATATATTTATAGGGATCAAACATGTCATTTTTTTCTTCTAAGGACTAAAATAAAATTTGACATATTTATAAGGATCAAAATCTTATTTAACCATTTCAAAACAATAGATGCTAAAAAGTCCGAAAAAGTTATTTTTTTGGTAAGGTAACCTAGTAGCTAGATTCACACACATTATATGTGGAGAAGTGGAAAATTCAAACCCCAACCCCTACACATAATATCTCTAGTAACTACCAATTGAGTTAGACTTACGCGAAAAGTTATTTTAATAGATACAAAAAGCTAGTTTAAAAAATTGTTGTCACTTTTGAGCAAGCCTACACTAAATTAGATTAGAAAGTTATAGCTATGTCAACAATCAATTTCCTATTTATGACCGGAATAAGATTATTAGACAGGATGAGGATGTTGCACCGGATGAATGGTAAGACTAGACAATATAAGATCAGAAATGACACCATTAGAGAGAGTAAGGGTAGCACCTATAGTAGAAAAGTTGGAGGAGAGTCAGATTAAAAGAGGTAGAGGAAAACTTGGGAAAACTATTAGAAAGGATTCAAAGGTCAATGAATTGGATTCAAATATGGTGTATGATAGAACACTATGACGTAATTTAATCCATGTAGCCAACCCTGCTTAGTGGGATAATGCTTGGTTGTTGTTGACTGGAATAACATTGTCAATCAACAGCCTATTTATAATTGGAACAGCAGGTTGGATAAATTCTCAATGGAAACAATCAAGTTTATCTAAATTTCAAATAAAAGTCATATGATTCCAAAGACACAAAAGTGCAACTTATGCTTTTTATCGTAGGGTTGCACATCTACGTAATATACATGAATAAATATAGTTCATAGAGAATTACAATAAAGTGGAAGAATGAGGACAACTAAAAATGCTTTACTAGTGACAAAAAAACATGATTACACATCAAGCATTATGAAACTCTTTATTCTTAGAGGAATATATATATCGTTTCATTTCCTCCATTTGCATAATTAGGATTATTCCAACACTAACAACTCTTGAACACTAATCACAAAGTTGGCCTATTCCTTGGTGTTTTCTACTATCTTCTTCCCTCAATCAAAAGCACACCCTCTTTTCACTTCATGTGATGTCATCTTCCTTAAGTTAAAAAACTCTAAAGTTTAAAATTTAAAAGCTTGTTTGATATATGACAAAAGTGGGGGCACCTCTAATTAGTTGTTTTTCTCTTGTAGCCACCTTGAGAAAGCATCTAGGGTTCTTTCATCAGCCCTGTAATGTTTTTGAGTAAATTCATGTAAACTTGGCCATGTGAAATTTGGATATATCCTTGGATTCTCCTTGTTAATTAGTACCTTTGGAGGAGTGACAATTTTTTCTTCATTTGGACATAGAAAAAATGCTAGTGATTTTCTCACTATATTGTCATTTACAACTGCTCTATGTAAGCAACTCTTGAATATCCCATTTGATAGAGCCTGAAACATAAATCGCAATACATTACTACTACATATAAGTTTATTGCATGCATAGCCATAAATAACTACTAATAATTATTGAAGAAAGTGTCCTCGTATACTTAGCTCGTTCTCGTATACTTAGCTCAGTTAGTTTGGACAAACTACTTGAAAAAAAATATATTGAAGAAAGATGAGTGCTAACAAGACGTACTCTAACACTTATTATATGCAGATATTACTTTGAAATTAAGTTCACATGCATTTCATCAAATAAATGAATGGATAAAGGAGTGTTAGAGTGAGTTTTGCTAGCAATATATTCTATCATGTGAGTAAGACAATGAACACATAAAGATGATTATTAATTTTGTTACAAATAAATAAAAAACATAATATTTTCTTATGCTCTATAGGTTGTTTCGTTATTCTTAGAATATTATGACAATGAACATAGCATAGAACCAACATTTTAATTATGTGAACCATACCATAAATGTATCACCAATGTTGACCACAAAGGCATCTTCTTTAGGAACAACTGAGTGCCATATTCCATCCACAAGCACTTGAAGACCCTCAACTTGATCTTGGTGGAGAATGGTTAAGGAAGTAGGGTCACAATGGGGTCCAGTTCCTAAAGCTAAATCAGGATTTTTGCATGGTGGATAGTAGTTCAATCTCATTACAGAGTCATTTCCTTCAAAAAAATCTCTAAAATATTCCTTGTCAACTCCTAGACTCATCCCAAGAAGTTCCATGATTCCAAGAGAGAGATTGCTCATAGCTTCACAATAGTCTTGGTACACACTCCTACCACAACAAAACAAACTAAATCAGCCATTAAGAAGTGATTTCAAGAGAAGCTACTCAAATCATATCTCTATTTGAAACGATATGGTATATTGTTTTTTAAGGAAAATGGTAACATGCATGTGCTCTCAAATGAGGCATATGTTAAGAAATTTAAACTAAAAATACACTATCTAAAAAGTCAAAGTAGAAATATATTTTTAAAAAATTTGCATTCAACTTTATTTAAGTCAAAATTTTGTTCTTCTTAATAAAAATTTCTACTTTTGAATTCCTTTAAGTTAACTTGTGCCCTAGCAAGACCTTAAAGTTGTAACAAATACATAAAAGACTCCTAAAGTGGTTATTTTTTAGAGACTCCTAAGGTGGTTATTTTTTAGTGAAAGAGTAGAAAAATGATAGAGGTGCTAAAAATAAATAGCTTTTGAAACAGACTTTGTAAAGTTTAGAAACTAAGAAAGAAAACTCCATTTTGTCTTACCCAAATTGCCTGAATTCTTCTCCCATGACATTTACAAAATAGTCCTCCACAGTTCTGCATGACTTATCAGCAGAGTAACGAAAAGAAAGTGTTTCCTTCCAAGGAAGTTTGGAAGAAAACCTTCCAAAGAAACTATTAGCATAACCACAATGTTCTCCAACCTTCCTTTGAGCTTTTTGTTTCTCAGAGAGTTGCATGCAGAAGAAATCATCTACTAGCTTATGAGCTTGAGCCATTAGTTTTGTATCTACTCCATGGTTAACAACAAGAAAAAAACCATGCTTCTTGCATGCATCATTCACTTGTGAACAAGCATTTGAAATAGCTTTTGGATCACCAGAGAGAAAGGCTTTCAAGTCAATTGGTGGAACTTGAAGTTTTGGTGGTGTAAGACTTGGTTTTTCATGGTCCGGCCATATGAACTCTGAGGGTATGTTAGGAACTTCACATGGTAGAAAAGATGCATCATGACATTGTTTTTGTTCATTCATGAAATTTTCTTTGGTGTTTGGGGGTGTAAATAGCATTGAAGGGTTAAGCACATGCATGTTTGTGTTGATGGTGAATATTTTGTGGAATGCAATTTATGCAGGAGATAAGAAGAGTGTGAAATATGAGAGAAATGAGAAATGAAATATTTTGTGAGTGAATGAGAAATGAGACAAAGGAAGAGGTTAATTAATAAAGGTGGTGAAAATGGAGTGTGTAGAAAGGCCAAGAGAGTTCATTGGGGAAGTCGGGGAACAGAATATGAGCATCTTATAATATATAGTTTTTTTTTTCTTTTTTGGATAAAATTGTTCCAATTTCTATCTCTATCAATGTCGTGTTTATAGTATGTGTCGATTATATATTGGTAGATAATATGTGTCAATGTTATAATCATACAAGTGGTGTGTGCATGTAACATTCCCTTAATCACCCAAAAGAAAAATAACATTCCCCTTAGTTAAGAAATGTTGCTTCACTTTTGAAAAAAACAGTGCATGCAAGTAGAAATTAATCAACATTAGCATGCATTAATGAGAATTTATGAATGTAGCAAAAACGTGTCAATAGAATAGGAATAACAATATCATTTTAATTTTCAAGTCTAAACTACATGTAATATTCTTGCTTGGTATATGTTTGGATGCAAAAAGTGCTAGGAAAAAAACAAATGATCCAGCATAAGACACGCAATTTTTTTATTAAATTAAGTGATATAATGAATGGATTAGGAAAAGTAAATGGAATAATAACAATGTTATTTAATATTATCTTGGGGATTAGAACCTCTAGCACAGAAAATTAAATCCAAACTGAAGAACAACACAAATTTTCTTGTCGAATCCGTTTGCATGTCAAAATATGCTAAACAGGAAAAATAAAAATTGCCTATGATTGGTGTTGGATCACAAGTCTAGAATAACATTAACACTTTTACATTTACATTGAGTAATCACGATTCTAAATCTAACCTTCTAAAATCTTAAGATTTTTAGATATGTCCCCTCACTTATTGTTATCCTACATTTTTGACAAATTATATTAAATGCAGTCAATAAAGTTTGACTTTAAATTTTGAAGAAATATAATATATTCGACACCTTTATTTGGTCGAAAATAAAATAGACTTAGAAAGATTTGTTGTTTTGAAGATTAGAGTTCGACAGGCAAAGAGTTGTCGAAGGAAAATTAGTTTCAGATCAAGCCAAATGACGGTTGCTTTCAAAGGATGTTATTTGAAATTAAAATTGAAGAGGTGTTTGTAGCCGTTAGTAGCAGTTAGTTTCGAATGTTTATGTGTAGTTAGTTTTCTAGCGTAAATATTAGTTTCTCATAGGAAAAACGAGTCATAATTTAACCATACAGAAAACTTATACTTAAACTATCCGCATCTAGAGAGAAATGAGTAATGTATGAATCTGTGTACCAATTTACATTCAATGTAATTTATGTTCACTTCTTTAAATTCCTTTGCAATTTACTTATTCCTTTCAAGCAATTTACTTTATTTCTTTGGAAATAACTTCGACGGATTTAATCTTTGTTAAATTCGACGGTTATATTCATCTTTTACATAATAATATCAAGAACATTTATCAATTTCTGAAAAATAACAAACACAATATATCCTAAAGATTTAGTAGTTAATCTTGCAAGTAATTAATTTTAAACCAACGGTTGTTTAGCAAAAACTTATATATTATTTAATATTTTCTATTTTCATCAAATGTGTAATTTTTACTTCACATTTTATATCTCAACAATTTCTCTCAAATGTGAGTTATCTATTTATTCCTATGTGATATGGTCCTCCTCAAACATTGGTTATTTCATCAACATACACTTGTATCGTTTTTAGTTCACATATATATCAATAGGACATGTGTTGGCCATGCAAGTTCTCATTGCAAAGGTAATAATAGCTAACAAAAATGAAATACACTTGGGAAGAATCATCTGAGATATAGCTGTAAATTTTTCAAAAAACGGTACAAGCTTCCTTTCAATAAATCTAATTCTCTTTCAAGTTTCCCTTTAGAAAAAATTAATAGTGATCTTGTGGGGACCTTCTCCCATCCTACACGTGGTTATATCTCTTAAAGAAAAATCACTCATTTTAAATTTTAGGGATAAAAACTGCACTAACTGTGATAATTGAAGGGCCAAAAACAGGCCCTAAGATAATAAAAATAATGTTTCATTAACTCACAGGTCCCTGAACTATATAATTTTTTTTAAATAGGTTTCTAAACAAAAAAAAGTGTGATTAGGTCTTTAAATAATTGTATTATTTGCATAATTTATTGTTTTAAAGGTCTAGGGTGTTACGAAAAAGCCTACAATAAAAGGGTTAAGTCGAAATTCTTTAATATTGGAGATTTTGTTTGAAAAGTACCTTTGCATATGGATAAAAAAGATAGAGTCTTAGGCAAATGGTCTCCAAATTGGGAATGACCATTTAAAATTTGACGAGTATTTTCAAATGGTGCGTATGAAATCGAAGAGTTGGCTTCTGATAGCAAAATATTCAAAATAAATGGCAAGTATTTGAAAGAATATAGGTCTAACTTGCAAAAAGTTAAAATAATGCAAGAGTAATTTCAACAAGAAATAAAGAACTTGGCATTTTGATTAAACCAATAGTATTGCGAAGGAGGTGATTGTCGAAGCGAAAGTCTATGTCAAAATCATAAAATAAATAGATATTGTTATTGTTACATAGTATCATAACAACGCCAAAAATTAACGAAAGTAAAAGTAAAAGACTATTTTGCATAAGAAGTCAAAATGACATTTTGATTAGATTAAAAGCCAACTGATGGGCCAAGATTACATTAGCGTTGAAATATGGATAAAACCATTAAAATTCATTCGACACGCCTATTACAAAAAATGGCTTCTTGGCCTTAAATACAAATAAAAACCTAAAACCTTGCGTCCTATAAGAATCAAAAATGGACAAGGAACCAAGTGATTTTGACATCAAGACGACAGAGAACACAAAGTTCCGTCATCGAATACTCATCATCAGAACCTGGAAGTGGCCAAAAGATGTTGGATTTTCTTCCATTACCTTTATAGGTGTTGTTCGAAGTGCAAGTGAACCTATATTCTAAGTATAGGAGTAAAGTCCACGACTAGTAATACCCGCAGAAGGAAGGAGGACATTTGACATTCATGATGACTCTTTTGCAATCAGCAAGTTATTTTCGATTGAAAAAGTCTTTGAAGATAGGGAAGGCCCCATCCATCGAAAAACCATCTTTTGCCAGCACTTTAAGCATCAGTAAAAAGTACATAGCCTCATCAGATCCATGGACTGCTGCTTTTTGGAGAATGTGTTTTATCTCCTCCAGGTCGGAACGTCTCTCTTGAAGCAGTTGGGCTGCCATCACCGCACAATATGCTTCATGTCCACTACGAGAGATCTTCTGCATGAACTTGCATTTTCCTGCACATGGCCAGTAGTCAGAAATGTACCACAAGCAGTAGTCAGAAATGTACCACAAGCAGTCCCTTGATAGGGCCCTAAGCACTACCATTTTGCTGACAAGCTTCCGGTGAAGAACAAAGGTGGCTTTGAACCTGAAAAGGTCCATAGTTCCAAATGCTGTAACTTTCGTGACAGTGGTGAGCAAAACGTCTTCTGGAAGTCGTTCCATTTTTGCATAAATTTTCTTTCTTTCGCAGGAAGAAGAATAGTGCAGGTTTTTTCCATAAAAGGAAGATGAGCTAAGGAATGAACATGAAACTGAGTTTTTATAAGTAATGAAGGTGGTTGATAGAACAAAACCCTTCATTTTCCCATTTCAGTAACCGCCACGTGTTTTAAGAGAAGTGACAGTTTTTTGAGTTAGTGGGAAGTTAAGAAGTTTTTTCGGAAAAAAATAGGAACCCATAAACTCTCCAAAAGTCGTCGTTATGATGACAAAAGTGGGAAAATGTGAAATTGGAAAAAGTAATGTGTTTTCATAGGAGAGAAGATAACTTTTGAGTTCTGATCCATTGATATATTGCCACGTGGTCGAAAGTATTGGCCCACTGAATCTTAAAGATGCGGTGAAATAATCATTTTTAGAAGTAATCATTGACGTGACGTCATCCTCCAAAGAATAGTAGTGTTTTTAAAAAATGCTGGATTTCTCCTTCATATTTTCCAGTCGAAAATGACATTTTTTTGGGGCAATTTGTTAGCCTGTATTCTTCTCTGATGCTATTTGACAGGTAAAAGGAGGTTTAAGGCTACAAAATTCTCGAAGTTCATGATTGAAGCTGCTGAGTTCGACAGATGCTGAGAGTTATTCGACAGAACCCACAATTCGACAAGCATCAGATGTTTTTAACAAAAAGGTGGAAACAGACAAGCAGATAATTCAGCAAAGAAGGTGGTTTCAAGTGTCGAGACACGTGGAAGACATGCAATTTTCGATGAGGACATGCCGTTTTTAGCATTTTAGTTTTGCAGTTATTTTCTATATGTATATATAGTAGTTTTTCATAAGAAAAAAGGGTCGCAAATCACTTATATAATTCTAGCACTCGAAGTACCAGCGTCTAGAGAAAATAGTCATACAAAATGTATGTAATTTGATTTGTCAAACCACATTTACATTAATGCAATGCAATTTTACTTTTTCTTTAAGTTTCCGTGTCTTAAACTTTTAAGTCTTTTACTTGCATTTCCTTTATTTATCTCTGTCGAAAGACATTTATTTTTATACATAAAACATTTTTCTTCATCTTGTTCATAAAACAACCTATGAATATGATGAACATTCATATATTTTCTGGAAAAAGATTGCACAACATGTCTTAGGATTTATGGTTTGATCCTGCTTGTAATAATCAAAACTAGTCTTACTGTTTACCAAAAACCCACATAAACAAATGAGCATGGTGGATTCAACAAACATGAATTAAGGAAGAATGTTGGAATGTGTTATTTCAAGTTGAAACTATATACGCATTGGAGTATATATTATACCCCTTGGGGTATAAAAGTTTGTTAGAAGTTAATTTTAAGCTTGTTAGCTTGCAAATAAAACAGTTTGGATTTGTTATATGCATTGTTTGTGTGTTAAGCAATCTATTGTAACAAAATCATGCCTATAAATAGCTTCTATGTTGTATGCATTTGTAACTGAATTTGAGAAGGTAATAATACTCCTCTTATTATTCTCAAACCCTTAATCTCAATCTCTTATTCTCTCTCTTTTCATTCTTTCAAAATCAACACAAAATCATTCTTTGTTCCAACATTCATTGGTTTAAAGCTTATTCGGTAGCTAAGTGATATGCACAAATGCCTAGTGTTGGTTTTGGAGAAACTTTTATTCCACTTGTTAAAGCTTCAACCATTAGATTTATCTTCTCTCTAGTTGTTCAAGTCGAGGGACCTCTCAAACAATTAGATGTCAAAAGTATCTTCTTACATGGAAAGCTAAATGAACATGTCTACATGGAACAACCGTCGGTCTTTTTGCATACACAATTTCCGAATCATGTATGTCTTCTTCATAAATACATTTATGATCATAAACAAGCCTCTCATGTCTGATTTGCCAAATTGTCTAATTGTATTATTTCTATTGGTTTTATATGTAGTAAAAAATACTCTTCATTTTTCATTTAAGAATATACTATATATAGCGAACATTACTCTCACGAAAGCATCGCGATATACAATATTTGACTTTTCCCCCATTGGTATCTTCTTACACAACCTTTCATGCCTTTCCACCTTTTATGTAACATTCAGTGTTGTGTGTTTTTTAACATCTATCCATTTTTTGAATTAACTATCAAGTGCCCAAATAAAATATTTCCTGAAAAGCATGATCTTCCATGTGGATCTTGAAGTCAGATATTTCCTCAAAGGTTTTACAATTTCCCAAATAAAATATGCACGAGATCTTCTAGCAATAGCTTACATGCTTCAAGCCTCAAGATCAACACTCCAATTACTCCAAAACCAATTGAATTGTTTGATGACAATGACCTTGTGGATCCTACTGAATATCTCAGCTTTACTAGACCAGACATTACACACGCAGTTAATCTTGTGTTCCAACATTTTCAAACTCCAACCAAAACAGATCTTCACACAACCAAACGAATTTTGTGCTAGGATTTAACTTGTTTGTAACTGATATATAATTATGCGGTTATTTGTCCAAATATCTTATTGAATGCGAGATGAATACATGTCATTTTCATTAAAGTAAATTATCTCATTGTTCAACATCTGAGCAGTACAAAGACTTACCAATCCATCAAGAAGTGGATTTTGACTATGACTCTGTGAGCAAGTTATTTTGAAACAGCAGCAAAAGAATTTAACCATAACAATCCTACAACTTTATAACAAAATATAACTGAAAAATTTGAAAAATAGATTAAAATCATTACATTCATAAAATTCATATGATACAAAGTTATTCTTTAAGTACATACAGTCCTAATCCCATGCAAGAATCAATTACTCAAGCAACTTCACTGGACTAATAAGTGGCTTATTTAAGAAGAAAGCTTCTAAATTCCCTGCCACAAGTTCACACAAACTCATTGTAGCTTCAACAGTAAAAGCTGCAGAATGTGGAGATAAAACCACATTATCCATTGCAAAGAGCTTTTCATCAACATGAGGCTCATTCTCAAACACATCCAAACCAGCACCTCCAATTTCTCCTTCCATTAAACACTTGATCAATTGTTTCTCATCAATAAGACCACCTCTTCCAACATTTACAATAAACCCTTCTTTTCCTAATGCCAAAAGGACATCTTTGTTTACAATGTGTCGTGTTTGGTTGTTTAGTGCACAACATACCACAAGTACGTCGCTAGAAGTTGCAAGATCAATAACATTGGAATAGAAAGGGTACGAAATTGATGTCTTTTGATGCTTAGAGTTGTACGAGATAATGCACTCAAATGATTCGAGTCGCTTGGCTACTTCCATGCCAATACTTCCTAATCCAACTATTCCAATTCGTTTGCCTGATAACTAAAACAGTGAAAAACAAACCTTTAGTACATGTTTGGTTGTGTGTCGAATCAGTATTTTTCACGTCCCTATGCACTTTCAATGTGATTTTACAGAAGCTACAATTCTATGTTTTGGTTCATCTCACGTTCTGTATGAGTTTTCAAAGATACATGAAGTATATGTTGAGTGGTTTTTTATGGTGGTAAATTAGCTACAATAGGCAAAGAAATTTCAATTTCTCATGAATGGATCAACTTTGAAATTGATTTTTAAATGTTAGTTCAGCATACCAGGGTACTTAATGTACCTCTGTGTTGTTATGAAGAAGAAGAAAGTAAAGTTCAAATCCCGACTAGACAGGTGTCCACATTCGCACGCGACACTACCTTAAAGGATTACCTCTAATGGAGAAAACCAACGAATAATAAAAATAAAATCTACAAAAGAAAATTGTTATATTTGAATAAAAAAGTTATTCATCCAGACAAAAAAATGACATTTTGAGATGAAAACCTTGATTCTTACTTCTCTATGGTAATAATTGATTGAAGAATCAATAATTATGTATTTATAAATATTAATTTATATTTCTGCTTTTTATCACATCAAATTTATTTACAGATTACAATGTAATACAGTATATTTCTCCTAAAAAAATGTACATCAATATATATTTAGCCTAATTAACTTTTATTTATTTTCTCATATATTATATCTCCATTAACTTTTAGAGTAAGAAAGCGTCTCATATGGGCTGTGATAGATCAATGTTTGTATAGAAAAGTATCACTCCTCAAAAATAGAAGGTCATGGTATTGCTCGTCCTCGCAAACGAGATTCAGAACTAGTAGTGTCTCGTTTGTAAGAATGTTGATGACTCTGAACTTCTACTTAGAAGAAATGACAACATCATTCATCTTAAAAAAATAGTCTTGTGAAAATTTCAGTCCACACTCACATGAAAGTGAACATCACCAAATTTAATAAATAATATTATAAAGTGACTTCACATTCAATAGTGTGATCAAATTTTTGTGCAAGTAATATTATGTTACTGCAATTTTTTTACACTAGTTTCATACATTTTGCTACACACATGCCTTGAGTCGTGCAAATCTCAAATTTGTTCATAAAGTAAACAAGATGTCAACGAAAAAAAAATCTAAATACAACAAAACATTCATAAAAAATGATATAATCAAAATGCAAACCTTGGATCCAAGAGGGAAATCCCAAGGATCAGAACGTTCCCGCCGCATCCTCACATATCGATCCGCCACCGTCACCTTCCTCATGACAGCAATCAGCAACGCCACTGCCATATCAGCCACATCCTCAGAGAAAACTCCTCCAGCACCAGCAACCTGAATTCCGCGACGACGGCACTCATGAAGGTCAATGTGATCAGTTCCAACACTGGAGGTGACGACAAGGCTGAGCGAGGGAAAAAGGTTGAGTACGTCGGTAGTGATGGAATATGCGGTGCTACAGAATATGGCGGGAATTGTGGATGGGTTGTGGTTGTAGGCAAGCATGAATTGTTGTAGTGGAAGGCGTGAGGATTTAGGGTTTAGGAAAGTGAATTTGTGAGAGTAGAGTGATTCGAAGGTGGAGAAGCATGTTGGTGGACCAAGAACAAGGACTTTTGGAAGGTTTTTTGCCATTGAATTTTTAAGGATTTGTGGTCTTTGTTTGAGAAAGGAATGAAACTAGTACTGTTGGAGGACACTCAAAAGTGTGGCTAGCTAGCAACTCTCTCCCTTTAATTATTGTTGTCTCACTTGAGTTTCAAGTCTCAATTACTCCCTCCGTCCCTATATGTAACCCCCCTTTACTTTTTTCACATTTCTTAAAAAAAGTTATCAGTGTAATTAATGTGTCTGTTTTGTGTGTTAATATTACCAAATTGTCCTTTGTTTGTATGTATATTAAATTTGACTTTTCAAATTTCAAGACAAGTTAGTAGTATTAATTAAGGATATGTTTAGGAAAAAAGTAATAAATGATTCTAGTAATTTGAAAAGATGTTTACAATTAGGGACAAAAATAAAATCAAATGGGTGCTTAGATATAGGGACGGAGGGAGTATTAATTTTTTCCTATATTTAAAAAAAAAAAAAAAAGGTTTACTAGATGAGGATGGAGATTTATCAGATGAGGATAAGTTTTATGATTCGGAATATTTTTAGAGGTATTTCATGTTCATTCACCAAAGAAATCTTCACAATGGTATCAGGTGTTGAACAACGACTTTACAAGTGAGTCAACCCATTTTCAATTGGGTTAACATTTATTGTAGATGAGTTTATTGTTAGGTTTTCTAATTGAAATGATTGGTTGTATTGATTTTAATAACAATAAATTTTATTTATCAAAACACTTTTGATAATGATAGTTATATTTTTTTCTTTTGAAGAATTGATAATGATAGTTAATAAATAGTTAGTTGGATTGAAATTTAATAATTAAGAGTATATTAAAGAAAAATCATTTATACTTAATTGATCCAAAAACATGTGTTTGGTAAAACTTGAAAATTAGGGTAAAATCCGGTTGAAGTTGTGCTTTATAGAGTTTTTCAATTGTGTGTTCATCTCCCCATTAATTTGGAACCCAACATGTTATGAGAGAATAATTTTAAAAAAGAAAACAAATCAAATGAATGAGTTCAAGTGATTTGTAAACTTCAATTGGAAAAAAAAAAAATCTTAGTTTAAATCTGAACTGAAACAATTATTCGTTAAGTTTTAAATGGTTTAATCCAGACATCAAAAGAAATTCAAAATTTAATTTAAAATATATGACAAAGGACTCGAAGCTGAAAATAAATATTGAGACATTTTGTTTGTCAAAAAACAAAAAAAATTGAGACATTTCATCGTGTGATTATTTGTTTTTTCATAAACTCATGACGACATTAGGATATGGATATAACCTAGTTGAAAATTTGGAAGAGTGCTTGATGGACCACTTCAGTATGCACTTCTCATCTCTTCTTTGATGGCGATTGATCACCTAAATGACCTTACTTGCGTGTGTGACTTTAAGAGTTAGTTTGAAATAGAAATTAAAGACACAAAAAGCAAATAAAATAAATTGCGTTCAAGAAAGTAATTGGACCGGAAGTAGATTGACAAAGAACGTAAATTGACTTGAAATGCAAAAAGGTTCAACCAATTGTAAAGCTGCATGAAATTAAAGGTTGAATTGTAAATATCTGAAGCTTAGAAAATTTGAAAGTAAATTGCTAAAAAGTAAAAAGTGAAAGGATTAAGGTTTTAACAGGAACCTTAAAGGCAAATCGAAAACACACTTAGATTGTGATAGATAGAATCCTTTTCCATTTCGAAATAGACCTCATAACGTAAGGACTCAGTCTTATTTACTCCAAAGATAGTGATTTTCAGCATGTCACGAGCACCTGTTGGTGTCGGGCCTATCGACTTTTTCTTGTACTGCTTGGTTATCGCTTCCAGCTTGTCGACTTTGCATGCACATTATCCACTATTTCTTTTCAAATTATACATTTGATGTTGTGTCCATCGTTACTTTTTTTTAGAGTTTCCATCATTACCTTTCTTTTTCATGCGTCGGATCTTAAATTTATTGATAGAACATCTTTGTATTTGATGAAAATATTATGTATAATTATTAGGTAGATTAGGTAATGGTTTACGCATTCTAAACCATGATTAGGATTAAATTGAGGAGTTACATGTTTTACATAATGCAATTCTACCCATCGAGAATTGCCTTATGGTAAACATGTCTCTTATATGGTATTAGCTAAGGTTTTAATCCAACTTTTCCCTATATATCCATCCTCGTTTACACACCACCACCACCACCTACCCCCCTGCGGCGAAATCACCATCTCCTTCCCCAACTAAATGGTGGTTCACTCCTCCTCTTCCTCAGCTGACAATTCATCAACCATCACACAACCACCAACTGCGGGCACCATCCAAATTTCACCTGTTTTCGCCATCACCAACATCAAATCCATCACATCGATGACGTTGGATAACAATTTCAAACCCTATCTCTCATGATCAACATTGTTCAAGGTCCAAGCATGCGTTCATAACGTGTTTGACCACATCATCATGTTTATTGATGAGGAGGTATGACAAAAAGCAGTCACCACCAAAAACAACGACCTAGACCTATGGAAGCATCTCAATGTAGTTGTCCTACGGATGTACACCACTGTCGCACATGGCATCCTCAACTCTATTCTCCTCAATGACGACTCCATTGAACTATGTTGAAAAATTATTTTATTTATACACCTTAATGAACTTATAGACCACTAACCATATAAAAAAACTAAAATTTGATACTTAATAAACTCTGAAATAGCATTCTTAATGGCCGAAATCTCAAACTAGTAGCGCATATCAATCACTACAAACTTGACCTAAAAACACCATAAGAACAAACATGTTCAAAAGGATTCAACAAAGCAACAAAAAAAATGTGAAAAACATTTCATAGTCTACTTGGTAATGTGGTGGGAGGAAGGAAACACACTGTTGCGAACCAATTTCAGAAACAAAAGAACAAACAAAATATTCAAGACAAAATTTATGTAAGAGAACTTTATTGATGATATTATGGAGAATTAGAGATAAAGGGGGAATGTATGAATCCCTAGATCTGAACAGAGCTAAGCTCTTGATAGGCCAGCTCACAGCTGCCTATACATTATAACAACTCACAAATATCCAAGGTACCTACTCTCAACCCCAACTGACTCTTTATATAATGGAAATAATTATTAGTCCTCTCCTATCTCTCCAAGTCACCACAATATCTAACTAACCCTTATCAGCCTTCTTACACCTTCTAGAATAAACTTGCTAAACCTTGGGCCCCACTGTCACATTATTAGCTAATGACTCAGCAGACTCTTTCTCAAGTATGTGAGTCCTAACAATACTCCTAAGTAGCTTCCTCTACTCTTTGACCTTTCGAATGTATAAGCACCTGATTAACTTTCTCTCCCTGTACTTGTATTGTTCTGTGAGCTATCATTGCCTCTGGTTCTGTTATCACTCCTTTATCTCCTTCCAGTTTTGGTAGCTTCTCCTCTTCATGATAATTCCCTACAACCTTCTTCAATAATGAGACATGGAATACTGGATGCGCTCGTGACCCTTCTGGTAATTTTAGTTTGTAAGCCACTGCTCCAATACGCGCCATCACCGAATATGGTCCATAATACCTTGCTGCCAGTTTAGCATGAATTCTAGAGACCACTGACTGTTGCCTATGAGCCCTCAGCTTCACAAAGACCCATTCTCCTATTTCAAAACTCCCGCACCCAACGTGTAATGACCGGTGGAACTCTCCCATACACTATATCAAAAGGAGTGTGCCCAGTGCTTGCGTGGTAGCTTGCATTAAACCAATATTCACCCCAAGATATCCAATTGGCCCATGTTTTCGGTTGAAAAACTATGAAACATCTTAGGTACATCTCTAAACAATGATTCACAACCTCAATTTGCCCATTGATCTCCGGGTGGTAAGAGGTACACATTTTCAACTTTGTTCCTTGCAACTTGAACAACCCCCTCCAAAAATTACTCATAAAAATTGGGTTTCTATCACTGACTGTGGACAATGGCAGTCCATGTAATCTGACAACTTCTTTCACAAACACTTCAGCAATTACCTGGGTTGTATAAGGATGTTTGAGTAGAATAAAGTGGGAGTATTTTGACAGTCTATCCACTACTACCAACACTGCCTCATAGCCTTTAGATTTGGGTAAACCAGCTATAAAGTCCATGGACAAATCTTCCCAGATACGGTCTGGTGTATGAAGTAGTTGCAACAGGCCTCCTGGTGAGCTGGCCAAATATTTCTGCCTCTGACACGTATGATAGTTTCGTACAAAGTCTTGCATTGTGTTCTTCATTCCAACCCAGTAAACGTTGACAACCAGTCTTCTATAAGTTCTGTAAAATCATGAGTGTCCTCCTTGAGGAGTAGCGTGAAATTCTTCTAATATTGTTGGAATTATCCCAGATTTGTTAGATAACATCAATCTTCCTTCATATAATAACACGCCTTGCTTGTACTCATAGCCAAGTATAGAATTTGCATCCTTCTGCAGGTTACTCAGAATTTGCTGCAATTGGGGATCTTGCGCTAGTTATGTGCGCAACACCTTCTCATTTTGCCACTGCACGCTAGAAATTCCTTGACATAGCTCCCCATCTTCTCTCACCCTTGAAAGCGCGTCTGCTCCTCTATTAAGTTTTTCAGGTTTATAAATGATTTCAAAATCATAACCTAGTAACTTAGCAGCCCAATTTTGTTGCTCAGCTGTCACCACCCTCTGTTGTAGTAGCTTCTTGAGGCTTTTTTAGTCTGTAGACGCCACAAATTTCCTTCCTAATAGGTACGGTCGCCAATGTTGAATGGAAAGCACCATCGCCATTAACTCTTTCTCGTACACATATTTGGTGAGGCTCCTAGTTCCCAAGGCTTTGCTATAATACGCCATGGATTTCTTACCTTGCATCAAAATCGCTCCAATTCCTATACTTGAAGCATCACACTCTATGACGAATTCCTTGTTGAAATCCGAAAGGGACAAGACAAGAGAAGTGGTAAGGCTTCTTTTCAACTTATCACAAGCGTCTTGAGTATGTTCGTTCCACCAAAATGTGTCTCTTTTTGTAAGCTCTGTCAGAGGGTTGGCTATTTTACCGTAGTCCTTGATGAACTTCATGTAATAACATGTCAACCACAAAATATCCCGTACTTCTTTCACATTCTGTGGTGTTGGCCATTTAGTAACACTGACCACTTTGCTAGGATCCACTACTACTCATGCCTTTGATATCATATGCCCCAAATACTCCACAAATTCTTGACCAAAGTAGCATTTCTTCTTGTTAGCAACCAGCCCATGTGTCTGCATAATCCTTAAAACCTCCTCCACATGCTCCATGTGCGTAGTCAAATATTTACATATACCAAGATATCATCAAAAAAATACCAACACAAAGGGCATCACTAAAAACTCATAATGACCCTCATGTATTCGAAAAGTCATTTTGTGGATATCTTCTTCCTTGACCCTCGCTTGGTGGTAACCTGATTTTAAATCCAATTTGGAATAAAATTTATCCCCATGTAGCTCATCAAGTAACTCTTCAATCACCGGAATTTGGAACTTGTCCGGTACAATAGCCTTGTTAAGAGCCCTTTAGTCAATACACATCCTCCCAGAATTATCCTTTTTATTGACCAAAATAAATGGACTAGAAAAAGATCTGGTACTGTGGTGGATAATTCCTGCTTGCAACATTTCCCTCACTTGTTTTTCAATTTCATTCTTATGGTGGTGGGGGTACCTATAAGGTCTTACATTCACCGCTCCTTCTCCCTCTTTAAGCGTGATCACATGCTCCTTCTTCCTCTTGGGTGGCAGTCCTGTAGGTTCTTTAAAAACACTTTCATATTTCTCTAATAAAAATTCGAGCTCCCTTGTTTGTTCATCTTCCAAGGCATGGATAATTCCTTCTTCCCTTTGCTTCTCTTCTCCAGCCAATCATCCAGGAACCCTCCTTCTGGACTTGCAAATAATACTTTGTAGTGTTTCCAAAGCACACTCTTGCATATCCATTCCTTTCACCGTGACCCATTTTAGGTTGTGCCAAAAACTCATAGTGTGTTTCTTCCGGTTTATTATCATGTCTCCAAGCGTACGAAGCCACACAATCCATAACACCATGTTCACTCCCCCAAGGTCAAATAATTGAGCATTCACTGCTATGTGTAGACCTTCCACATCCACTTCCAAGTTTTCACATGTCCCCTTGGTTTTGGAGTAAGACCCATATCCCAACTTGATACTCATGGATCGGGTATCAATCACGGTCCAGTTCATCTTCTACACTAATTGTTGTGAATTAAAATTATGGGTTGTGCCACTATCAACCAGAACTACGACGAGTACCTCTTGTATCAATCCCTTCAACTTGATAGATTGCAGCTTTGCTTGTTTAGAATGACTAAATTGAAAGAAATCCATTATACCCATTTCTCTATAAACCCCGTCCTAGTCATCTACTTCTACTGCTAATAGCTTCCCTTCTGGCCCTTCTTCTTCAACATCCTCCATTACCAATACCCTCAACTGCTTATATGGGCACTTGTGCATTGGATGGAAGGGTCATCCACACTTGAAACATAGCCCTTTCTGTAAGTTAAGTGAGTAAACCCCCAGTCACGAGGTCCACTCCTTTATTTTATCATATTAGTCTTGTTTCTCATTTTTGGGCCCAAGTCCATTTCCTTTGGATCCACCTGATGACCCATGTTCCCTGTTTCCTTTCACCATTTCCTAATCAGTGCCATTCCCTTTACTGGACCCATGGACTCCTCCACGAGTTGACCCATGACCCGGTTTAGATTGTCTCTGGTAACCTGAACCCGCATCACCTCTTGTCTCCATTTCCACAACTCTAGTGACTTGTAAAACTTTGGAACGATTCAGATCCCCTATCACCGCCAAGCTCCTGACCTTATCCCGTATCTCCTCCTTCAACCCAAGTAAAAAATTACCCAAAAACTACTTATCTGGTAATCTGGGTATCTGAGCGGTGTGATATTCAAACTCAATGATGTAATCATCCACACTCCCAGTCTGTCGGAGCTCCGTCAACTGCTCGTAAACGTCACCTTCGTCGTGTCCTCCATATCTTTCCAGCAACGCATCCTTCAACTGTTCTCATGTCAGCTTTTCATCGTCATTGAGCAGAGAGTTGAAAAAGTGAATTGTTGGTCCCTCCATACACAACTGTGCCACATTCACCTTCACTTCCTTAATCGTATCCTGCACTCGAAAGTACACCTCCGCCCTAGAGATCCATCTAGTTGGGTCTTAGCCGTCGAACATTGGAAGTTCAACTTTCTTCACCGGTTGAGAGAAATCTGCCAACGCTTCACCTTGAAGCTTGCTTATTCCTAATTTTCTGGTAACCTTCGTCGATCCTTCACCGGTGAAATTCTCCGGACTTCCTCCATCTACCACACACTCATCCTCCGCTCGGAACGACCATTCCAGGCTCTTCTCTAGTAACGTCAGGAGCGCCGTCCGGTTCTTCTCCATTGCTGCTAACGTCACTTTCACCCCCATGATCTCTTCCTCCAATGTCGCGATTTTCGCCTCCATACTTTTGAGTGTAGCTAACTGAGTCCTCTTCGGTGGCATTCATCGGTTCTCCGATTGAAATCCGGCAGGTCGGACCAAATTGTTGCGAACCAATTTCAGAAACAAAAGAACAAACAAAATATTCAAGACAAAATTAATGTAAGAGAACTTTATTGATGATATTATGGAGAATTACAAATAAAGGGGGAATGTATGAATCCCTAGATCTGACCAGAGCTAAGCTCCTGATAGGCCAACTCACAGCTGACTATACATTCTAACAACTCACAAATATCCAAGGTACCTACTCTCAACCCCAACTGACTCCTTATATAACGGAAATGATTATTAGTCCTCTCCTATCTCTCCACGTACGTCACCTTAATATCTAACTAACCCTTATGAGCCTTCTTACACCTTTTAGAATAAACTTATCAAACCTTGGACCCCCCGTCACATTATTAGCTAATGACTCAATAGACTCTTTCTCAAGTATGTGAGTCCTAACACACACGACGAATGTTAACGTTGGATTTGAGATTTCCAAATACACATAACACATCCAATCAACTATATAACTGGAGTAATCAGAGCTTTATTTGAAAAGAATGCTGTCAAATTTTGTTCCACAAGTTCGCAGATACCCATTACAGACTCGGAAGTTACACCAGCTGCATGTGGTGAAAGGACAACATTATCCAATGAAAAGAACTCTTTAGGAACATGAGGTTCATTCTCAAACACATCCAAACCAGCACCTCCGATCTCATCTTCAATCAAACACTTCAACAATTCCTTTTCATCAATGAGAGCACCTCTTCCAACATTCACTATGATTCCACCTTTTCCTAGTGCCAACATCACTTCTTTGTTGACAATGTGTCTTGTTTGGTCGTTTAAATCACAACAGAGAATGAGTACATTGGTGTTTGTTGCAAGCTCTAAGACAGTGGAATAGTAAGGGTATGAAACTAATGGTTTTTTGTTTCTAGAGTTGTATGATATCATGCAACTGAATGCTTCAAGCCTCTTTGCGACTTCTAAGCCAATTCTTCCCAGACCAACAATTCCAATCTTTTTTCCTGTTATCTGAAACACCAGTCACACTATTTAGAATATTACTCATTTATCATTCATTTTACCCATAAGCTTTACTTAACTTTATTGTTTATAAAGGATAAACTAATTTTTTTGGAATTAATTAGGGCAAAAAAAAGTATAAATGTAAACTTATCTTATACCATTTCGGTAAAAAAAAAAAAAATGAACATCCTTTAAATCCAAACACTTAATTTTTTTTTGTAGCCATGCTGTGAATTATCCAATTTCATAAACCCAACCATATTTTTTCAACCACAAAGCTGGAATCCAAAACATTGCTTAAAGGATCTGAATTTAAATCTAGATCATAAAACTTTTTTAATTAACAAAGTACAGAGAATATACAATTTGTAGAAAAAAAATAAAACTATAATAGAACAAATAAAATACCGATCTGTATCATGTGAAACAAACATTTATAAAAAGGACTTGACTTTTGTGTTAAAATAAATAAATAAATAAACACGACTTGACTAGAATAGAACAAATTAAACAATTGTAAATATAAAAAAAAAAAATTGGATCATAAAAAATGATACCGAATATCTTGTGTACCACCTTTTTTTTTTTGAATGGCATCTTGTGTACCATCTAAATTATTATTACGTTAAATACTTATGAAAGAGACATTTTAGTCTGTATCTGTATCATATGAAAAAGACATTTTATGCAAAATATTTTCTTCATAAATTAATAAATAATTGCAGACCTTAGAACCAAGTGGAAAATTCCAAGATGCATTCTGAACTTGTCTTCTCAAGAACCGATCCGCAGCTGAAATTTTCCTACTGACATCAATCAACAAAGCCACAGCCACATCAGCAACATCTTCAGAAAAATTATTTCCAGCTCCTGCAACCTGAATTCCCCGGCGCCGACACTCGGAGAGATCAATATGATCAGTTCCAGCGCTAGGGGTGCAGACAAGACGGAGGGCGGGAAGAAGTTGGAGGACATCAGCCTTGACGGTGTAGCCGCCGGTACAAACAATAGCGGCAATGGAGGAGGCATGGTGAGGATTGAGGGATAAGAATTGGTGGAGAGGAGGAAGAGAAGAAGGGTTTAAGATATGGAAATTGTGAGAAGGATTGGGTTGGAGAATGAAGGAGAATTCAGGTGGACCATGAAGGAATACTTTTGGGAGATTGTTATTTTCTTGGGATTCTTCAATGCTTTCGTTTTGATCTGCCATATTGCTTTGTTAGGTTGGGTTGAGTTGGATGGTTGTTGATATTGAAAAGAGACATGACAATGAACCTAGTACTCCCCGTCTTTATTGTAATATTTTTTTTTTTTTGAAGGTGTAGCTATTCACTACAAGAAATTTAAAGTTATGCGACACATAGTTTGCAATGGTTGCAATATGTACTTTTTTGGATTTTTGTGATGATATATGCTAGGGGTGGAGCCAGAAATTAAACAATAGGGGACCAAGTTAAAAAAATATACTCTAATTAAACAAAAAAAGTTAAAATGTACAGCATATATGAGAAATTGAAGTTACATTTGAATTAATATTGGAAGACGATAGAAAAATTAGATTCACTTTTTACTTGACTTATTTTATGAAAGTTACTCTTGTCACTTTTAAAATTTTATCATTTTTGTAACTATGGTTGGTCGAGCAACATTAACTATCTTTCGCTTCTCCAACGATAGTTAAATGTCGTCCGACACTTTTTAGACCAGGTTAATTCCTTTTTAAATTGGTTTGATTGATTTATAAAGTTTCTTGAATGATAGTTAACTATCGCCGAAAGTATTTTGGTATTTTCAGATAGTTGGTAGAAAAAATGAAAGTGAAAAGAGTAATTTATTTTATTTTATTGTTGCTTTTATACTTAACATAGTTAAATGACTCTTTTTTAGTTATAAAAGACAAAGGCTCAATGTTCATATAATATAAGACTTAGAGACTTCAAATGAAAGTGCTAATGATAAAGGACCACATTGATATTTCTAATCAAATAGCAGCATAAATGGTAATATATTATAGTATAAAATTATTTATAAGAAAATTGAGGGGGGGGCATGGCCTCCCTTGGCCACCCCTGATATATGCATCAATTTGGTGAACCTTTGCAGCATTTATGGTTCTTAAAACAAAATATATTTCTTTAACGCCAATTAAAATGTTGGTAGAATTGAAATCCCTCCCACTCAGACTATAATAATCCCTCTCACTCTTTATTATTAAAATTAATATAAAAAAATTAAAATCTTCACATAGAACATCCGAATCCTCTTCATTGAATCACTTTTCATGTTGAATTTGAAATCTTTAACTCGTTGATCTCAAGTTGAATCGTTCCCCTTGTGTGTTGAATCTCAAACCCATACCTCTCTCTCTCTCTCTCTCTCTCTCTCTCTCTCTCAATTTGGTAATTTCACGTGCTCCTTCAAAAATTAAAGATTAGATTTCTCATTTCTCTTCCATTAATCAATAGAAAATTAGGTTTCAAATCATTAACGGGTCTCTGGAGTCTATTCTTTGTTGAATCTAAAACCCAAATCTTCAAAACCATTCATTAGATATGAGAGGGAGGAGAGAAGAAGACGAACTCAGATCCAATGTTTTCCTTCAATATGAGGGAATATATAAGATCCTTTCATGGCGGCTTCTTAGCTTCATTGCTATAGTTTTTAATGATTTTTTTTTACGATCTTTTCTCTACCGGTCTCCGTGAATGAATTTCTAAAGTTATGCAAGTGGTCAAAGAAATATTATCGGATGCTCTGCGTAACATAGTGGAAGCCGAGTTCACAGAAAATGAGGTTTTCTTAGCCGCTAAAAATTTAAAGCCTAATGCTGCCCTGGGACCGGACAGAATGCCAACTTTATTTTACTAACTATTTTAGAGTATAGTTGGTAAAGATGCGACTTCTTTTCCTTTGAAGATTCTCAATGGTGGTGGAAATTCGAGCAACATTAATTATACATATATTTGTCTTATTCCGAAAAATAAAAAGTCGACGGTGCCATGTGATTTTCAACCTATTTCTCTTTGCAAGGTTGTTTTTAAAATAATTACAAAATCAATTGCAAATAGGTCGAATATGATTCTTCCTGATATCACTGAAAAATTCCAAAGTGCTTTTTCGTCGGGACGTCTAATTATTGACAATGCCTTACTATCTTTTAAATCTTTTCATTATATGAGGAAAAATAAATAAAGGCAAGAAGGGGTGTGTGGCGTTAAAGTTAGATATGTCAAAGGCATATGATCGTATCAAGAGGAATGATTTTATGAGAAGGTTCAGTCTATGGGTTTTTCTCAAAAATAACTGAACTTGATTTTTAATTGTATCTCCACTGTGTCTTTCTCTATTTTGCTGAATGAAAGTCCGTGTCAAAAGTTCTATCCTCAACGAGGTCTCCGTCAAGGGGATCCTTTATCTCCTTACCAATTTATATTATGTGTTGAGGTTTTTTCTAGGCTTCTAAATAAGTCACAAGAAGAAAATGGCCTTCATGGAGTTTAAATTTCTAGAGGAGCTCCAAAATTAATCATTTTTTGTGTAGATTATAGCCTTATTTTTTTGCAAGGATTCTATTCAAGATGTTGAGACCGTTCAAGGAGTTCTCAATACTTATCTATATGCTTCTGGTCAACTTATCCATTTGGATAAAGTTGAAATCTCTTTTAGCCAAAATGTATCTGATGATCGTAAAATCTTGTTCTAAGGTTGGATGCAAATTAAGGTTGTTGACTGTCATTCAAAGTATATGGGGCTGCCTGCTTTTGTTGATAGGTCTAAGCAACAAGTTATCAATTTTGTCCAAGATAGGGTATGGAAGAATCTGAAAGTTTGGAAAGAAAATTTTCTATCAGCTGTTAGGAGATAAGTTTTGATCAAATCAGTGGTTCAAGCAATACCTACGTATGGGATGAGTTGTTTTCTACTTTCGATGGGATTGTGTGAACATATTAAAGGTATGATTAGTAAGTTCTAGTGGGGTAGTAAACAAGGCGAGCTTAAAATTCTTTGGATTAAATGGAAGACATTATGTAAGGAAAAAAAAGAAAGGTGGATTAGACTTTCGAACATTTCATGAGTTTAACCTAGCAATGTTGTTAAAAAAAGGTTGACGTATTATGCACAACGATGACTTATTTATCTCACAATGCTTGAAAGCAAGATATTTTTCTAGAAGCAATTTCTTGAAAGCTTCAATCGGGTATTGTTCAAGTTATACATAGATAAATATTTTGAAAGCTCGCGTGGATGTTATTGAGAAAGATGGTATTTCAAGAGTAAGGAATTTTCGTCTAATTAACGTATGGGAGGATAACTAGCTTTCTTATCAAAATGGGGTCGTCTAATTAACGTATGGGAGGATAACTAGCTTTCTTAACAAAATGGGGACAAAATTTTCTCCCCTAAACCCCCTAATTGTGATATTATGTTTGTCTCATATCTCATTCATCATAATATTCGATGTTGGAAAGCCCTTTAATTAATGAATTTTTCCTCCCTTTTGAGGCTCATCAAATTCTTCATTTGACCATTTCTTCTCTCAATTACTAGATGAATTTTTATGGGGTGCTTCGCAGTCAGTTTTTTTTGTTCTGCTGTGAAAAGTTCATACCATTTCTAAAAGGCAATGCATGAAATATATGTCTCCCAGAGCTCAATGTAGGACATTGATCATCAAGTGTAGAAAAAATTATGGAACATAAAAAGAAATAAGACACATCCATTTGTCTAAGAGAAATTTACATGCAAAACTACAAGTAAAAATGATCTTTTTAGAAAGGATTAAGTAGGAATCCACTGTGTGTTCTTTGTGGACATCATAATGAGACAATTTCACACCTCTCTATGGAGGGTCATTGGTCAATGCGTATATGGTTTGCTTTCTCTTTAGGTGTGATATTTAATTCCCATGATTATATGTACGTACCTTTTTAAGAATGGTTGGAGATAAATATTATTGATACTGATGAGGATACCATATTTCTTGTTTTGGCCTTGTGTTATAAAGTATGGTGTGCTAGAAATGAGAAATGTTTTGAGGATACCGATGTTGACATGGATGCCACTATTCAAAAGAAACAAAGATCTATTCTGAATTTAAAGAGTGCTAGTACAATGTTGTTAGAGACATTAAGTGCAAGTCCAACTTTGCCAATATTTGATGTTCATTGGACACCTCTTTTTGGTGATTTTTATAAGCTTAATGTCTATGCAGCATATCCAATAGATGGGTTAAGTGGGGTATTGGTGTTGTGGTGAGAGATAATGAATGTGTTGTCATTACTGCAAGTTGTTGGCAAGTTTTTTCAATACGAGATTCAGAAGTTGCAGAAGTTTTAGCTATATGCATAAAGGTTTGGAATTTGTGAAAGACATGTCTTTTATGAATCTCATAGCAGAATCAGATGCTTCTGATATGGTATTTGCGTTGAATGCTCATCAACAATCTTCCACCTACGCCGGCTCTATTTTTGAAGACTGTATTAGTTTTAATGTTTATTTTCATAGTTTAATTTTTTTGCACGTTAAGCATGAATCTAACCAAGCTGCTCACATATGGATCGAAGAGACTCCGCCTTATATTTATGCAGTCCTGTTATTTGATTTATTGCTGGACTTTCGTTAATGAAATTTTGTTTGACGTAAAAAAAATATTAACACTAACTCATTCACGCAAGGTGAAAGATTCCAAATTTAAACGCGAAACACTACAGAAAAAAAAATAACACTAACTCATTCACGCAAGGTAAAAGATTCCAAGTTTAAACACGAAACACTATAGAAAATTAAGTATAACAAACTTGGTATTATCGGTAAGGTTATAGTCCTTAGGGACGATGCATCTAATCAAAACCTTTTTACCAAGAAGACCGGGTGTCTTTGATTCATTGTAATTTTGTTAGTGGAAACTATTTCAATCTTCTTGTTTTTTTTTAAACAAACAAACTCATTGAAATTAATATCGGAAATAATAAAACTTGAGACAAAATCTATTTTAAACTTATAAAACAAGGCATTCAACAAAAAAACTGTAATTAAGTCCATGAACTCATCATAATTAAGACCTTAGCTTCAAGGCTTCAACTAAAAATATTTAAATAAATTATACAAAAAAACTAAATATAATTAATCTAACTCTTGAACTTTTTATAATTTCTAATCAGGTTCCTCTTGTTGTACAAGTTCAAACTCACCAGTCCATTTTTTTAATTATTTTAACAACACTTGCACCTGGATTAGTGAACCGACGAAGATTTTTCCGGTTCAACCAGTTCATTGTCGATTTTAGAGCATGGGTGATCCAAAAGCACGATCAGAACAACTATGGGTTCAATTTCTAGTTAAAGCGGTTGGACCCACCGGTGTGGTCTGAGTTTTAAAACAATGTTATAACTTAAATCAGCAGCATGTTGTTGATAGGACTATTTTATCCAACAAATAAAATAGAGAAGATGTAAAAACAAGAGTCTAAGGAAATATATTGAATGAGAATAAATTGAAAACAACTTATAAACCTGTCATACCTCATAGGTTGTAAAAAGAATGTTTATTATACCAACATGTTTATTATACCAATAGTGGCTCAACCCTTTAAGATGTTTTGTGTTTGTTAGAACTTATGGGTGAGAATATACTATGTCAGCCTACATGTACCTACAACCTATCTTACGTTTGGTCATGCTTGGTTTTTTAAACATGTAGAGTTAAAACTTTTAAAAGTCTATTTAACTAAGTAAAAAAGTCTTTTCGGCTTATATGACCGACCTACTTAAAGTAAATATGAATAATGTTTTTTATTACTGCTATTATAATTATATTAAAAAATAATTATATTAGATTAAATTATATTTTGTTAACTTTTCAATAATTTAAATTTAAACTTATTAGTCTATATTACTTTTTTGAATATGTAAATATAATATTATAAATTAGAATTAAAATATGATATTATATATAATCCTATTCTCTGAAATGTCGTATTAATTATACAAATAGGTTTAATGTCATTGGTTTATTAGTTTGTTTAAACATGATTGAAATTATTTATTTAGTTCCCGCGCTAGGGGTGCAAACAAGCAGAAGGGAGGGGAGAAGTTAGAGAACATCGGGGTAGAGGGTTGTAGTGAAGACTGCGGAGATGGAAGAAGCGTGGTGAGGGTTGGTGGATATGAATTGGTGGAGTGTGGGAAGTGAAGTAGGGTTTATAATATGGAAGTTTTGAGAAGGATGTGACTAGTTAAGGAAGTGGTCTCTCGAGCAAGAGTATGAGCGACCACTTTCGCTTGTCTCCGACTGAGAGACTCCACCTTAGAGTTCTCAAAATAAACATTACACTTTCTCCTACAATCATCCACTATTGCTCCAAACTTGGAAACATCATTTCTTCCTCCATTGAAGTAATCCACAACTTTCTTGGCATCCAATTCAAAATCAACATTAGAAAGTTGTAGTTCGTGCACCCACTAAATAGCATGAAAGAGTCCTAAAGCTTCGCCAACATCTGTAGACACTTTGGGATATGACCACATGGTTCTAGCCTTTATAAACTCCCCAAGATCATCCCGTATGCAAATTCCAAAACTGACATAGTTTGCTGTTTCCGAAAATGTCGCGTCCACATTACATTTCAACCTGCAATAATTTGATTTCTGCCATTTAATCTGCCTTGGTTGTTCATCATTCTCTGCTGTACCTGCTGAATGGCATGATATAGACTGTGAAACTACAGCTGCTGCTGCCCCTGATATAGGCTGTGAAACTACAACAGCTGCTGCTGCATCCTGCTGTTTCTTCATGTTAGCCGCCTGCCATATCAAAGCATTCTCCTCCACTTGATGAAAAATGGGAGTTCTATAATCTCCTGCACAATATCATAATCAAAATAATAACTAACCAAGTTGTAATTCCAGCCATTTGTATTTTGATCAATCAATGAGTGGATTGTGTCCTACCTTCGTGTTTAAATAATCATTTCGAGGAAAGTACCGCACCTTAAAAAGTTTCATTACCAAAGACTCAGGTTGGGTTTGAAACTTCCACCCTTGTTTATCCAACATTGCTAAGTTGAAGGCCGTTAAATCTTAAAAACTCATGCCACCATATTTTTTGTGCACGGTAAGCTTCTCCTAGGAAAGCTAATGAATATCTATGTTATTACTTCCTACATGCCCCCACCAAAATGCATTTAGCATTTTTTCAATAGCATCAATAAGAGAATGTAACAGAAAAATGATGCTCATAATGAAAGATAAAAATGCATCATTGAGTGTATTTATCTACTAACTTCTTACAATCATATAAAAAAAGGATCGTTGGTGGAATTTGGCCTTTAAAAAATTTTAAAATGGGATTTTTTTTTTCAATTCATAAAATGAAATAAACTGAACCATAAACTATTTAAAAGTTTTTTTTTAATGTCAAACTAACCACTGAAATTAACACGCTATTGATAGGTCCGCAAGTGCATGGAAATATCGGTTTTAGTATAAAAGATGTTGAATCCCACAGAGACCAATGCCAAGTATCGTTATCTATCGTCACATTGTTTATCTAAGGCGATGCTAATTAGTTTGGTTGTAAAATTGGGAAAAGTACTTGTTTTTAATTAGTTTAAATGACGAGAGCCCATAATATAATTCATGTCAACCGTTGATGCTTGCTAAATTGTATTTTATTATTGTAACATGAAAATATCTTCGCGCATTAAAAGGATTAAATTAAAGGGGTCGTCAGCTTTCGCGTGTACAACACCGAGTTTTGACCTTGTAATCTATTCGACCGCTTTCGCGCGTACACCTTACAACGTCAAAAACTCCGTTTAAAAAATAATCAATTTTTGTTTGAAAAGTTATTTTTAGTAGAAAACAAACTTAAAGGTACCGTCAGCTTTCGCACGTCCGTTACCAAATTTTAAACTTATAACTGCCCAGCGTTCGCATGCACATTTACAATTTTAAAATCTCTTTTTTGGAAATTTGTAAATTCTAAATTAATTAAAGAAAACGCTTTCGCTGAATTTTAAAATCAATTCCTAAAAATTCTACAGACAGATACTGGTTTCACTCTTTCGATATGAAACCAGTATCGCGTTATTCCAGCTTTCACTGTAAACATTCATCGTTACAAATAAGAATTTTCAGGCTTAAAAATAATTCATGTTGCAATTTATAATCACACAATTTAACAATGTACCATTGGTACGACGTTCATCACATTCCAGACTCTACAAAAATCTACTCATACATAGTAATTAAACAAAATATGAATCAATATAAGAAAAGTGGGCAGAACCTGTTAATTGATGGAAACTAGATATAAATAGAGAAAACCACGTCAACAGGAATCAACTACGGTCCAAGAAATCAGCACAAATCCAATTCAAATGATCACCAATTTGAAACCCGCCGCAACAAGTACCAAACATATGCGCAGCAACAAGGATTTTGAATTGAATGGTATGGTATTAATTAGGGACCAGCAGCCAGCAAGAAAACTCAATTAAAATGGTACGTACATGGCAGAAGCAATAACAATTCCAAATTGGAATTGAAGTAAACAAGTGCAGCAACAACAGGAAAATAATAAAAGAAAAAGGAAGCCTAAATTGGAATGGAAAGGAATGGATTTCGATGAATAACAAATATATAAAGTAGCAATCGAAATTAATTTTGCGAAGTTACAACTTAATTTCAATCTTTGCAAAGTAAACAAAGGTTCTGAAACTATACGTAGCAAAAGACAGATAAACTGAAAGTTTCTAAAAAGTAGTTTCTAAATTGCTGAATTTATCTCTAAAAAAACTTGGTGTCCTGGGACTGATTCTTGAAGGTCTCTTTTATAGCCAAAGGTTCATCAAGGAGTCCTTCTGATCATGTCCAAGGTAGTGGAGAAAATGCAGGAAGTGGGTAAACTGCTTCTGAAACATGGGTAAAGAATTGGTCTGGCTTTTTACTTCCCACTAACTTCAGACTTTTTAACCTTTTATTTTCCCTTTTTACCCTTCCTTTCCTTTTTTCGCCGAATTTCATCATTTTGACGAGACCTCAAACAGATAAATACTTGAAATAGACACACAATACCAGCATAACATGGCAAAAATTTATAAAATCAATAAAAAAAAATGTAAGTCGAGTCAAAATAGTAGTGCACTTTACGTGTTATCAGCTACACTACAAGAAACATGGACATTTGCCAGGGATTTTGACAGGGGTTTGAAACCCCTGGGAAATTTGCCAGGGAAAAAGCCAGGGACAAGCCTTGGCATTAAACACAAGGGAAAGCCGTCGCATAACCCCTCACAAATTGCAAGGCGGGAAGTTTGAATTAAGGAATCTTCATGATGCAGGCGTGAAGTGATTGAAGTGGCTTGGTGTCAGGACAAATCCCAGGGAATTTGCGAGGGACAGGCCCTGGAACGTGTGAAAAGTGTGACAAAAGCTGCATGGTCTGCGCATGACTTGACAAGGCTCTGAAAAGCCTGCGCGAAACAATGGTGCCAGGGGTTAAACCCCTCGGATTTTGCATAAATCCCTGGCATGGTTTGTACCGTTCTGCACCATTCTGTACCTAGCTATAAGCTAGGGTTTGACCATTGCATGCGAGGGGCTGTCCCTCGCAAATTCCCTGGCTTTTTTTTTTCCTACATAAACCATGCAACGTGAGGTTTGCAGATTTCACAACCCTTAACAAATTTTCTTCACATAAAACACAACACATTCAACAAGCTTGAATTATTTGGTAAAAATTTCTTCATTCATTTTATGTTTGTTAATGATATTAATTTATACTACTTATTAATGTTATTTATTTTGTATGTTATTTGCAGCTGGGTTACTTATATTGGATTGCATTGTAGATCTTCTATTGACAAGCTTCAACAAGTTAGTGATTTTTTTCCTCATAACACTATAAATGATATACATGTTGATCATATGTTCTAAAATATGCTAGTTATCCAATAAAATGATGTTTTTTTTATTCCGAAAATCAGAAGAAAAATAATTTAATTATGATTGTTTTTTCGTTTTTATTTATTATGCATGAATTTTGGTTTATTTTATTCGAATATTTTAATGTTAATATATGCATGTTTTTGTTTTGTGATATATGCATGTTTTTTTGTGATAAAATGAAATATATGCATGATGTTTTTTTTGTGATAAAATGAAATATATGTATGTTGTTGAATATATAGTTATTAGGTTGGTTTTTATATATTATAGAATATGGTTTTTTGTGATAAAATGAAATATATGGTTTATTAATTAGGTTGGTTTTTGTGATCTGTTTTTTCTAATTTAGGGCAACTCTTTTTCTGATATTTTAAAAAAAAAAACAGTTTGTCAAACACAACCTATTTTTAAAAAATTATTATTTATTCAATTTTAAAAACTGGTTTAGAAATATATATATATATATATATATATATATATAGAATGTACTAAAAAGGTTTATATAATAAAAATTAAAATCTGTTTTAAGAATATAATAAAATTAAAGCTGTTTTTTTAACAAGTTAAAATCTGTACATATTTTAAAAAAATAATGTAATATATATAGTAATGTCTATTGTTTAAAAATAGTAGAAACAATGTAATAAAAAGCTGTTTTTTTAACAAATTAAAATCTGTTTATATTTAAAAAATAAATACAACATTTAAATTTTTAATCTTTTTATATAATAAAAATTAAAATTTGTTTTAATAATATAATAAAAATAAAGCTATTTATTAAAAAAATAAAAAAACTGATTATCTTTTTACAAGTTAAAATATGTGTGTATATTTATACAATATTTACAAGTTAAAATAAAGCTATTTATTAATGCATATTGTTAAAAAATAGTATAGTACAAGAAAGTTGTTTATTTAAATTAAAAATATGTTAAAATTATTTTATTTATATTAAAATCGGTTTCTTTAATAAACTAAAAATTGTTTTTTAATTAAAACTAATATTTTTGTAAAAGCGATAAACTAATAAGCCCTTTTATTGAAAATAATTATTATATGTTTGCACGTATATTAGTTATTTGTTGTCTGCGCGTAATGTTAAATGTCTGCGCGTAAAATTTGTTATTTGTTGATTGCGCATAAAATAAATAATTATGTTTAGGCGTAAAATTTATTTTATTGTTTGTGCGTAAAGTTTATTTTTGTTCGCGCGTAAAGTCAGTTTTCTCGGCTGAGTAATCATTCTTTTTGACGTGGAATATGTCAATGAAGTTGGTGAACACGCAGAAGATGGATTATTATCAATATTTTCGGAGTTGGATGTATGATAGGACGTTTCCTGGAAGAACGGGACTAAAACCGCAATTTGTGGAAGGAGTTGACGGTTTCATTTCATGGGCATGGGCGCAAGAAATTTGTAGAGATGAGGGAGGAATTAGATGTCCGTGTCTAAAATGTAGGTGCAGACACATAATTACCGATCCTGGAGATGTGAAGAAACATAATTAGGAGGAGTACGATCGACAGCTAGCAGAGTCGCTCTCCCGTGGATGCTCAGTTGACGAAGCTCTGACACTCCGCACTTGGACAAAAGTTGCCGGCGAGAAGACAAAGGGGCGGTTATACGGTGCAGGAAACTTAGCTGGAAACTACAGGAAGGGTATTGCTGCCACACTAAAGCTTACCCTTAATTCTGGAGAGGGGTCTTCTCGGCAACCTGAGCTTACTCCCGAGATGCGGGAAATGATCGCTAGGTTGACTCAAGAGCAACTTGCTGCGCAAATGAAAACCCAAGAGGAGCTTATCCAGGATGTGGTTAGGAAACAGCGGGAATTCTTTGATGCTCAGTTGGCCGCATTTAGGCAAGAGCAAGGCTGGCCTACGGATGAGCAGAGTGTTGGGCAGCAGAGTGTTGGGCAGCAGCGTGGAAGCCAGCAAAATGTGAGAATTGATCCAGTGCCTGATGATGATGTGGACGACCCCTATGAAGTGTATGGTGAAGGCGATGGCGACGACGACGATGATCTTGGGCTCGATGAGGATGATTGATATGGTTGTTATTGCGTGTTTCTATAATTATTGTTTTACTATGGTTTGTATGACTATGGGAGGTTTTCTATGCTTCCCGGCACAATTTTTATTTTCCTGCACGGTTTGTATAATTATTAAGTACATTTTATTTTTCATGACTGTTAATTAATGACTTAATATTATTATGTGTGATAAAATTAATTTTAAATTTTGTTTAAAATATATTTTATTAATTAAAATGATTTTTTAAAGATTTAATGTATTTAAAAAAATCGAATTTTTAATTAATTTAAATATAATTTATTAATTAAAAATATATTTAAAATATTTAATTAATAATAGAAATATTCGGTTTATTAAATAAAACATTTTTTTTTAAAAAAATTTGCAATTTGCTAGGGGTAAAACCCCTCACATGTCCCTGGTATTCTGGAATCAGAATTATCATCATTGCGTCCATCAATCAGTCAGTGCGTCAGGCGGCGACAGAAAAAAGTGACGGATTTTGTCAGGGGTTCTGCCAGGGAAATATGCCAGGACATTTCCCAGGGGTTGCGTCCCTCGCATTCATCCCAGGGGTGAAACCCCTGGCAAAGTGTTTGCGACGAGCGCTTTTGCCACTGCTTCCGCCCCTGGGAAAAACCCTCACAAATGTCCGTTTTGCCAGGGATTCTGTCCTTTTGACAAGGGTTTTGCCCCTGGCAAAATGCAATGTTTCTTGTAGTGCTATAAGGTCCCAAGTCAACAACATCATACCAACTCTGGTGGATTGGCAACTATTTAAAAGATAATTGAGACATGAGCATTATCAATAAATATCAAAATCTAGAATATCATCACTAAAATTTGATAATTTCACACTAAACATAAAATTTAAATTAAATTTTTGAGAAATCCTTTTAAACTTCTCACTTAACATCCCAAATTTAAATCTAAAATGTCAATCCTAGAAATATTTTCACACTAGAATGAGACATGATCAATATCAATAAATAACAAAATCTAGAATGTGATTACTAGAATTTTTGAAATACATAAAATCTAAATTAAATTTTGGAGCAATCCTTTTTTTTTTCGATTACTTTTGTCTCTTCTTTTTCTGTTCAATTAATTACTTTTTTTGGATTGATACTGTTCAATTACTTTTTTTTTTTGTCTGATTGTTGTCCTCTTTTGTCCATGTCGATTACCGTCACGATTACTATTATTTGTTTTTTTTTTTCTGTTTCTTTTTTACATAAAAACATTAATCACTTTGCTAGTAAAAAAGAATTTTCTATTGGTTTTATTTTTTCTTCATTCAAACGCAATTTATTTGTTTACTATTTCTATCATTCACTATTGTAAGTTTGTTTTTTCCCCCTAAAATTCATTGAATCCTTTGAAATATTAAAATCTCATAAAATCCTATGAAATCCTAAGAAGTCATTGTGATAAATCCATTAAAATCTTGAATGTATAAAGTCTTTTGCATAAAAAGTCTTTTAAAATCTCACAGAATCAGTACAATCTCACAAAGTCTTTTAAAATCTTGAAGACTTTTGTTATTAAAATAGTATTTTAAAATCCTAATACAATACACCCCCCGTAGTTCTCTTTGAGACACGTGAAAATATATTAATTAGATAAAAAAGTCATAAACTACAATCTTTGATATACGATAAATAATGATATGAACATTCAAATATTTTTCCATCAATTCCCAATCAGCAATATAATCAAGCTTTTTCAATCTAGTTAATACGATAAATAACAATGTGAACATTCAAATATTTTTCCATCCGTTCCAAATCAGCAATATAATCGAGCTTTTTCAATCTAGTTCTCTTCGAGAGACGCGAAGATATATTAATTAGACAAAAATTCATAAATTATAATCTTTGAGATACGATAAATAATGGATGTGAACATGCAAATATTTTTCCATCCCTTCCAAATCAGCAATATAATCGAGCTTTTTCAATCTCGATTTTTGTGCAGAAGCTCGATTTGCTACGATCCTAAGAACAAGGGAAGATCAATTATGTGTTTCACTGCTTCATCTAAAGGACCATACGAGAAGCCATTGTGGACTGCATTTCAAGGCTAAAGGAACCCTTGAAAACTATCTCTCGAAGATAGGCCAGCAATGGTTGTGCAGAATATACCTGCCAATGAAATAGAAATCAAAGCATCTTAGTACTCAAAAAAAATAAAAAATCAATGTGACACCGTGATTGTATAAGTAAGGCATAGTAGCAAGAGACTTTAATGTGATTGTATCAGTATCAATTGTTATGGATTAAGTATTTTCAATTGAAATGAGGTGATAAGATTTTTCAACTTTTAATGAGCAGCAATGGCACCAGCCAATTCAAAAAGGAAAACAAGATCAGCAGTTCAGCACAATCAGAATTCAAAAAATGAAATAAAATGACTCATAACCAAGTAAACGATAATTATATACATAATCAGAATCAATAAATATTGAAACATTGAATGTTTTTACTACAATTCCATGAATTAACTCGAAACATAAAATCAAACATAAATTTCTGAGTACCATTTTTATAAATCCGTCCTTTGAACTTCGGAATTTCTGCTCATTTAATCAGAGAAATTACACTCGTTGAAATAGAAAAAGAGAACAACGTCACCAATAAACCACCGATGAAAGGACATAGTAGATGACAACAATAAATTAAAATCATGATCAGCATCAGGTCACAAGAAACCTGCAACAAGTTGTTCCAGGTAATAAATTAAAATAAGATCACAGAAGTAATAAAATGATTTGGCTGAAATTATAATGAATGAAATTATAATGAATAGATGCAATCAAATCAGGTACACATACCTGTGTGTGGTTAAACCAAATCCAATGGAACCTTTTGTTTACATTTGGTTGAAATGATTGACGGCAGTGGCTAGGGTTCCTTTCCAAACCCTAACTATCTAATATATATATAGCATTGAGCATCTTTTTGCTTTGGACCAAAAACACCTCCTTTTCTTTTAAAAAGATGGGCAATTATGTAATTTAGAATATATTTTTTATTAAATAATTTGTTGAATTCATGTATGTGTTTCTTTTTTCTAGAAAAAATGTTTGTGTCCTTTTTTGCGTTTTGTAATTCTTGTTTTTCTTCTTTAAAGGCCTCTTCAAATGATGTGCAAACTTTCATGTAGAGGCAAAAAAATATTATAAAATAAACTTTTTTTTGTGGTGTCTGAGGTTAAAACCCTGGACCTTGCATATATCAACTGAGATAATTTCACGACATAAAATAAACATCTATGTATAGCACAAGTAGTACCGCAAAGTGATAAAAATTAGTATTAAAATCAAGACAAGCCAAAGAGTTGGACCGCCGCAAATGAAAGTCGACGAAAGAATGAAGTTTGATGCGGTTCAATAACCAATCCAATGTTAACTATTGTATGTTTAAAAAAAATCCTTGCATTGCGCTCCTTCTAAACAATCTAAATTGTATCCAACCATACAACTTGAAGTCCAACACAATTATCTTTCTTGAAACCAGTTGAACCTCCAAATTGAACCGCGTGTTCCAAAACATCAGTTGGATTAATAGTTGAAACACCCAACTAATGAAGAACGAAATGTCAAATACCGCCAAAAGATTCACACCCTACAAACAAATGTATAATTGATATTCTTCTTTTCTGCAACCTCCAATGCAGGTCATTCAAACATAAATCACCATCCCATGACAAGATAAATTGTCTCTTCGAAATTCCCATATAGTAGACTCATTTATGTTTTTCTGCAATAAGGTTTTGAGTTTTATACTTACTTTTATTTTATACGTACACTAGTTTGCTATGCGTAATTCTATTTTATGCTTTGTGTAGTTGTATGATTTGTCTTCTTATCATGGACGGAGCTAGAAGGAGGACTAGCAATGACCACGGTCCCCCCCAAACTATGAGAAGAAAAAAACTACAGCAGTATGTTGTTATATTTGTTTTTTGTTTAGTAGCCTAGTGGCTAGAGCTCACACAATGAAAAGTGGAGAAGTGGGGTGTCTGGGGTTCGAACCCCACCCCTGCATAAATTAAGCAATGTCCATACCAACTGAGCTAAGCTTACAGGGACTGTTATTATATTTTTCAGTCTCAATAGTTATTTTGTGGACTTTTATACATATTGTATAATGATCTTCTTTTGACTCAATATTTTTTTCCTACTAGAAAAAATTAACACTGAAAAAGAGAAGATTTTTTTCTCCAATTTATAGAAGAATCTTAATATTTAACTAGAATTCCAATTTATGATACTTCATTGTAATTTCCCTTAGAAATATCAAATTTTTGCTTGTAACTTTGTTTTCACACTCTCAACCACTACATAAGGTTCACCGGTTGCGATTGAATCCTCCTACGTTTTCATTTTCGCTATTTCATATTTTCTTTCAATGCTATTCAAATATCATTTTCCTCTCGTTATTTTCTAACAAACCTTAAAATATTCAACTTTCTTATACCATTTTAGTGTTGATAATGATAAGCCATTTAAGGCTTAAATAAGGCCTAACACAATTACTTGAAAATTTTGCAAGTTTAGTTCTATATGACTTCATTGACATTCTCCTTCAAACATTTACCATTGAAGATTGATCAAAATCACTAAATAGCCCATATTTAACAACTTTAGATGGTATACAGTACCAACACCCCATAAATGCATTTTGTTTAACAAGTGAAATAAGTACTACATGGTCACCACCAACTTGACCTAGAAAAATCAAAAGAGCAAACAGATTCAAATGTGAATAAACAATATCAACTATATAACTGGAGTAATCAAAGGCTTATTTGAGAAGAAAGCTTCCAAATTTTGTTCAACTAGTTGGCATATATCCATATGTGACTATGAAGTGTAGACAGCTGCATGCGGTGAAAGGACAACATTGTCCAATGAAAAGAATTCTTTAGGAACATGAGGTTCATTCTCAAACACATCCCAACCAGCACCTCCAATCTCATCTTCAATTGAACACTTCAACAATTCCTTTTCATCAATGAGAGCACCTCTTCCAACATTCACTATGATTCCTCCTTGTTTGGTCGTTTAGTTCTAGGACAGTGGAATAGTAAGGGTATGAAACTAATGGCTTTTTGCTCCTAGAGTTGTATGATATAATGCAACCGAATGCTTCAAGCCTCTTTGCGACTTCTGAGCCAATTCTTCACATACCAACAATTCCAATATTTTTTCCTGTTAACTAAAACACCGTTCAATAGCAGTTAGAGTCTAACCTATTTTTATTTTTTATTAGGATTGATCTACCTTTTCAAATTAGCTACAAAACTTATATGATACACATTTTCTCTTTTCCCTCTCTCTTTTGTGAGTCTCACCAAAACCCTAATTTCTTTTTCTTCATCCATTAAACATGGGTGATTTAGGGTCAATTTTTGACCCAAAATCACCCCTCTAACTCGTTTTTCTCTTTCCCTTTTATTGAAATAAATGATTTTCACATCTATTTTATTTTTTATTTTGCGATTTCGTTGTCTTCGTGTGACGTTGGTTTGTTCGTTGTCTTTGTGCAACGTTGTTTCTTTTTCTTGTTTCTATCATGTATTTGATCGACTCAGATTGTCAGATCAGTTTCGATCCAGTGCAGATCCAATCAATGACTTTGACGTCACCTACGTTGAGGATACCGATGTTGACATGGATGCCCCTATTCAAAAGAAACAAAGATCTATTCTGAATTTAAAGAGTGCTAGTACAATGTTGTTAGAGACATTAAGTGCAAGTCCAACTTTGCCAATATTTGATGTTCATTGGACACCTCCTTTTAGTGGTTTTCATAAGCTTAATGTCTATGCAGCATAACCAGTAGATGGGTTAAGTGGGGTACTGATGTTGTGGTGAGAGATAATGAATGTGTTGTTGTTACTGGTAGTTGCTGGCAAGTTTTTTCATTACGAGATTCAGAAGTTGCAGAAGTTTTAGCTATATGCATAAATGTTTGGAATTTGCGAAAGACGTGTCTTTTATGAATCTCCTAGCAGAATCAGATGCTTCTAATGTGGTATTTGTGTTGAATGCTCATCAACAATCTTCCACCTACGTCGGCTCTATTTTTTAAGACTGTATTAGTTTTAATGTTTGTTTTCATAGTTTAATTTTTTGGCACGTTAAGCATGAATCTAACCAAGCTGCTCACATATGGATCGAAGAGACTCCGCCTTATATTTCTGCAGTCCTGATATTTGATTTATTGTTGGACTTTCGTTAATGAAACTTTGTTTAACGTAAAAAAAAATATTAACACTAACTCATTCACGCAAGGCGAAAGATTCCAAATTTAAACGCGAAACACTACAGAAAAAAAATAACACTAACTCATTCAGACAAGGTGAAAGATTCCAAGTTTAAACACGAAACACTACAGAAAATTAAGTATAACAAACTTGGTATTATCGATAAGGTTATAGTCCTTAAGGACGATGCATCTAATCAAAACCTTTTTACCAAGAAGACCGGATGTCTTTGATTCATTGTAATTTTGTTAGTGGAAACTATTTTAATCTTCTTTTTTTTTTTTAAACCAACAAACTCACCAAAATTAATATCGTAAATAATCGAACTTGAGACAAAATCTATTTTGAAACAAGGCATTCAACAAAAAATGTAATTAAGTCCATGAACTCATCATAATTAAGACCTTAGCTTCAAGGCTTCAGCTAAAAATATTTAAATAAATCATACAAAAAAAACTAAAAATAATTTATCTAACTCTTGAACTTTTTATAATTTCTAATCAGGTTCCTCTTGTTGTACAAGTTCAAACTAACCAATCCATTTTTTAATTATTTTAACAACAATTGCACCCGGATTATTGAACCGATGAAGATTTTTCCGGTTCAACCAGTTCATTGTTGATTTTAGAGCATGGGTAATCCAAAAGCACGATCAGAACAACCATGGGTCCGATTTCTAGTTAAAGCGGTTGGACCCACCGGTGTGGTCTGAGTTTTAAAACAATGCTATAACTTAATTCTGCAGCATGTTGTTGATAGGACTATTATATGCAGCAAATATAATGGAGAAGATGTAAAAACAAGAGTCTAAGAGCATGGGTTTGAATGAATGAATGTCTCATAATGAATCATGCATATTGAAATATCCACAAAATGAAATACAATTATCTTATTTACAGAACTTATTGATCACTAACCATATGTAAATAACTAACCATTTGACACTTAATAAACATTGAAATAACATTCTTAATAGCCTCTCAAACTGGTATTGCATATATATCGAGCACCATCAACTTATAAGGTTTCAACAAAGAATGTGAATAAACAATGGATATTGAGATTTCCAAACACACCTTCAAAAAAAAAAAACTATATAAATGCAGTAATCAAAGGCTTATTTGAAAAGAAAGCTTCCAAATTTTATTCCACTAGTTGGCGTACACTCGTACATGACTCTGAAGTTATGAAAACAATTCCAATATTTTTTCCTGTTAACTAAAACACAGTTCATATTTTATTATCAAACTCTTTAATAGAAGTTAGAGTCTAATTGGTATGTAGGTAAAAAATATTTTACCAAAAGATTTAAATTAAATTTGGTGTTACTGTCAACGATTCAACTTTCTTCTATTGAGAACTAGGAAATGAAGATCTAGAATCATTAAAACTATATGATATGCATTGGATGTCTTGGATCTAAAATTAAAAACATATTTTGAACTTATATTATATGGCTCATGTGTACTTGGGTGCTGTGGAACGAGCGTAATAATAAATGTTTCAAGAATATTGTTACTCTTGTGCCTCGTCTATTAGATAAGGTCAAATTGTTAGCGTTAGGGTGCCGGAAGGCTAAAAAGGCTGTGTTTGTTTATGACACGCAGAAATGGTGGTCTAGCCCTTTAGATTGTTTGGGTATAGGCTAATTTGTTTTTTGTTTTGTATTTTGTTGATCATGAACCTTTGTAACTTTTAGTGGTCTCCTAGACACTCCTTGTGTTTGGGAACTGCTGTTTCTTGTTGGTATATAATTTCATTTTAATTTCTTAAAAAAAAACATATTTTGAACAACATCAATTAGTTTGAAGATATTCAATTATAAAATAAAATAATTTTTTTTTAAGATATTGTTATAAGAGTAGAATGAAGTATCACAATAGTGATAAGTGAATTCTTATTTGACCTAAGTAAAATAAATTTATATCCATTTGATCATGTAAAAGTTTATGTCGTCATGTTATGATATACGCTATTTATAAGCTATTCTTCAAGAGTTTAAGGAAATATAATGAATGAGAATAAATTGAAAACAACTTATAAACCTGTCATACCTCATAGGTTGTAAAAAAAATGTATATTATACCAACATGTTTATTATACCAATAGTGGCTCAACCCTTTAAGATGTACTTTTGTGTTTGTTAGAACTTATGGGTGAGAATATATTATGTCAGCCTACATGAACCTACAACCTATATTACGTTTGGTCATGCTTGATTTTTTAAACATATAGAGTTAAAAAATATGACCGACCTACTTAAAGTAAATACGAATAATGTTTTTTATTATTGCTATTATAATTATATTAAAAAATAAGTATATTAGATTAAATTATATTTTTTTAAACTTATTAGTCTATATTAATTTTTTGAATATGTAAATATATTATTATAAATTAGAATTAAAATATGATATTATATATAGTCCTATTCTCTGAAATGTCGTATTAAATATACAAATAGGTTTAATGTCATTGATTTATTAGCTTGTTTAAACATGAATGAAATTATTTATTTAGTTCCCGCGCTAGGGGTGCAAACAAGCAGAAGGGAGGGGAGAAGTCAGAGAACATCGGGGTAGAGGGTTGTAGGGTTTATAATATGAATTGGTGGAGTGTGGGAAGGGAAGTAGGGTTTATAATATGGAAGTTTTGAGAAGGATGTGGCTAGTTAAGGAAGAGGTCTCTCGAGCAAGAGTATGAGTGACCACTTTCGCTTGTCTACGACTGAGAGACTCCACCTTAGAGTTCTCAAAATAAACATTACACTTTCTCAAAATAAACATTACACTTTCTTGGCATCCAATTCAAAATCAACATTAGAAAGTTGTAGTTCGTGCACCCACTAAATAGCATGAAAGAGTCCTAAAGCTTCGCCAACATCTATAGACATTTTGGGATATGACCACATGGTTCTAGCCTTTATAAACTCCCCAAGATCATTCCGTATGCAAATTCCAAAACTGACATAGTTTGTTGTTTCCGAAAATGTCGCGTCCATATTACATTTCAACCTGCAATAATTTGATTTCTGCCATTTAATCTGCCTTGGCTGCTCATCATTCTCTGTTGTACCTGCTGAATGGCCTGATATAGACTGTGAAACTGCAGCTGCTGCTGCCCCTGATATAGGTTGTGAAACTACAACAGCTGCTGCTGCATCCTGCTGTTTCTTCATGTTAGCCGCCTGCCATATCAAAGCATTCTCCTCCACTTGATGAAAAATGGAAGTTCTAATAATCTCATGCACAATATCATAATCAAAATAATAATTAACCAAATTGTAATTCCAGCCATTTGTATTTTGATCAATCAATGAGTGGATTGTGTCCTACCTTCGTGTTTAAATAATCATTTCAAGGAAAGTACCGCACCTTAAAAAGTTTCATTATTAAAGACTCAGGTTGGGTTTGAAACTTCCACCCTTGTTTACCCAACATTGCTAAGTTGAAGGCCGATAAATCTTAAAAACTCATGCCACCATATTTTTTGTGCACGGTAAGCTTCTCCTAGGAAAGCTAATGAATACCTCTGTGTTATTACTTCCTACATGCCCCCACCAAAGTGCATTTAGTATTTTTTCAATAGCATCAATAAGAGAATGTAACAGAAAAATGATGCTCATAACGGAAGATAGAAATGCATCATTGAGTGTATTTATCTACTAACTTCATACAATCATATAAAAAAAAGGATCGTCGGTAGAATTTGGCCTTTAAAAAATTTCAAAATGGGAATTTGTTTTTGAATTCTTAAAATGAAATAAACTGAACCATAAACTATTTACGCTCTAAGATCCCAAGTCAACAACATCATACCAACTCTGGTGGATTGACAACTATTTAAAAGATAATTGAGACATGAGCATCATCAATAAATATCAAAATCTAGAATATCATCACTAAAATTAGATAATTTCACACTAAACATAAAATTTAAATTAAATTTTTGAGAAATCCTTTTAAACTTCTCACTTAACATCCCAGATTTAAATCTAGAATGTCAATCCTAGAAATATTTTCACACTAGAATGAGAGATGATCAATATCAATAAATAACAAAATCTAGAATTTGATTACTAGAATTTTTGAAATACATAAAATATAAATTAAATTTTGGAGCAATCCTTTTGAACTTCTCACTTAACATCCATTAGAATTCGATATATGTCACAGTACATATAAACATAAAATCTAAAATACATTTTTGCGCAATCATTTTGAACTAGCTAGTGAACCCCTTAAATCTTTGTGTAGGATCAATGAGTAATCAAAACACTTTCTCAACTGATAGATGGAACACTTTGTTGAGTTATGCCATTCAATTAATCAGATCAGCAATTGATGAAGATCAAAAAACACAAATTATATGAATTTATTTCAATTTCAATTTGGTGAAATTAGAATTTGCTTTGTTTAATTCTCATCTAAAGACCATAGGCTTATAGGAACGGGAAAATCTTAGTTCTCTTCGAGACACGTGAAAATATATTAATTAATATTAATTAGATAAAAAAGGTCATAAGCTACAATCTTTGAGATACGATAAATAATGATGTGAACATTCAAATATTTTTCCATCCATTCCAAATCAGCAATATAATCGAGCATTTTCAATTTAGTTCTCTTCGGTACATGTGAAGATATATTAATTAGACAAAAAAATTCATAAATTATAATCTTTGAGATATGATAAATAATGATGTGAACATGCAAATATTTTTTCATCCCTTCCAAATCAGCAATATAATCGAGCTTTTTCAATCTCGATTTTTGTGCAGAAGCTCGATTTATGAGGATCCTAAGAACAAGGGAAGATCAATTATGTGCTTCACTACTTCATCTGAAGGACCATACGAGAAGCCATTGTGGATTGGACTGCATTTCAAGGCTAAAGGAACCCTTGAAAACTATCTCTCGAAGATAGGCTAGCAATGGTTGTGCAGAATATATCTGCCAAAGAAATAGAAATCAAAGCATCTTAGTACTCAAAAAAAAAAAAAAAAAAAAAAAAAATCAATGTGACACCTACGTGATTGTATAAGTAAGGCATAATATCAAGAGACTTTAATGTGATTGTATCAGTATCAATTGTTATGGATTAGGTTTTTTCAATTGAAATGAGGTGATTAGATTTTTCAACTTTTAAGCAAAACAAGATCAGCAGTTCAGCACAATCAGAATTCAAAAAATGAAATAAAATGACTCATAACCATGTAAACGATAATTATATACATGATTAGAATCAATAAATATTGAAACATTGAATGTCTTTACTACAATTCCATGAATTAACTCGAAACATAAAATCAAACATAAATTTCTGAGTACCATTTTTATAGATCCGTCCTTTGAACTTCGGAATTTCCGCTTATTTAATCAGAGAAATTACACTCGTTGAAATAGAAAAGGAGAACGAGGTCACCAATAAACCACCGATGAAAGAACATAGTAGATGACAAGAATAAATTAAAATCATGATCAGCATCAGGTCACAAGAAACCTGCAACAAGTTGTTCCAGTTAATAAATTAAAATAAGATGACAGAAGTAATAAAATGATTTGGCAGAAATTATAATGAATACATGCAATTAAATCAGGTACACATACCTGTGTGTGGTTAAACATTTGGTTACATTTGGTTAAAATGATTGACGGCAGTGGCTAGGGTTCCTTTCCAAACCCTAACTATCTAATATATATAGCATTGAGCATCTTTTTGCTTTGGACCAAAAACACCTCCTTTTCTTTTAAAAAAATGGGTAATTATGTAATTTAGAATATATTTTTTATTAAATAATTTGTTGTATTCATGTATGTGTTTTTTTTCTAGAAAAAATGTTTGGGTCCTTTTTTGCGTTTTGTAATTCTTGTTTTTCTTCTTTTAAGGTTTCTTCAAATGATGTGCAAACTCTCATGTAGAGGCCAAATAATATTATAAATAAAACTTTTTTTTTTGTTGTGTCTGAGCTTAAAACCCCAGACCTTGCATATATCAACATCTCTGTATAGCACAAGTAGTACCGCAAAGTGACAAAAAATAGTATTAAAATAAAGATAAGCCAAAGAATTGGACTATCGCAAATGAAAGTCGACGAAAGAATGAAGTTTGATGCGTTTCAATAACCAATCCAATGTTAACTATTGTATGTTTAAAAATAAATCCTTGCATTGTGATCCTTCCGAACAATCTAAACAGTATCCAACCATACAACTTCAAGTCCAACACAATTATCTTTCTTGAATCCATTTGAACCTCCAAATTGAATTGTGTGTTCCAAAACATCAATTGGATTAATAATTGAAATACCCAACTAATGAAGAACGAAATGTCAAATACCGACAAAAGATTCACACTCTACAAACAAATGTATAATTGATTCTTCTTTTCTGTAACCTCCAACGTAGGTCATTCAAACATGAATTACCATCCCATTATAAGATAAATTGTCTCTTCGAAATTCCCATATAGTAGACTCATTTATGTTTTTCCGCAATAAGGTTTTGAGTTTTATACTTACTTTTATTTTATACGTACACCAGTTTGCTATGCGTAATTCTATTTTATGCTTTGTGTAGTTGTATGAGTTGTCTTCTTATCATGGACGGAGCTCTAAGGAGGACTAGCAATGACCACGGTCCCCCCCAAACTATGAGAAGAAAAAAACAACAGTATGTTTTTATATCTGTTTTTTGTCTAGTAGCCTAGTGGCTAGAGCTCACACAATTAAATGTGGAAAAGTGGGGTGTCTGGGATTCGAACCCCGACCCCTGCATAAATTAAACAATGTCCATACCAACTGAGCTAAGCTTACGAGGACTGTTATTATATTTTTCAGTCTCAATATTTATTTTTTGTGCACTTTTATTCGTATTGTATAATGATCTTCTTTTGACTCGATATTTTTTTCCTTATAGAAAAAATTTTAACACTGAAAAAGAGAAGAGTTTTTTCTCCAATTTATAGAAGAATCTTAATATTTAACTAGAAGTCCAATTTATGATACTTCATTGTAATTTCCCTTAGAAATATCAAATTATTGCTTGTAACTTTGTTTTCACACTCTCAACCACTACATAAAGTTCACCGGTTGCGATTGAATCCTCCTATGTTTTCATTTTCGCTATTTCATATTTTCTTTCAATGCTATTCAAATATCATTTTAGTCTCGTTATTTTCTAACAAACCTTAAGATATTCAACTTTCTTATACCATTTTAGTGTTGATAATGATAAGCCATTTAAGGCTTAAATAAGGCCTAACACAATTACTTGAAAATTTTGCAAGTCTAGTTCTATATGACTTCATTGACATTCTCCTTCGAACATTTACCATTGAAGATTGATCAAAATCACTAAATAGCCCATATTTAACAACTTTAGATGGTATACAGTACCAACACCCCATAAATGCATTTTGTTGAACAAGTGAAATAAGTACTACATGGTCACCACCAACTTGACCTAGAAAAATCAAAAGAGCAAACAGATTCAAATGTGAATAAACAATAGTCACCAAAACTCTAGTTTCTTTTTCTTCATCCACTAAAGATGGGTGATTTAGGGTCAATTTTTGACCGAAAATCACCCCTCTAATTTGTTTTTCTCTTTCCCTTTTATTGAAATAAGTGATTTTCACATCTATTTTGTTTTTTATTTTGTGATTTTGTTGTCTGCGTGTGGCTAGCATCCTAAGCGTCTATGGTATCCCATAGGAACCTCTTACCTATCCTTATCTTGTGTTAAATTTTACTTATTTTTTAAAATGGTGTTTAAAAGTTAAAGTGAAAGAATGAAGGGAGAAGTAGTAAGTTTGTTGTTTATTTTATTGATTTTGAAAGGTCAAAGCCTTTTGCCTACTTACCCAAACAATTGGGATCAAAATCAAGTAGTTCACCTAAAAAAATTCGGTTTGTTGGTTGAGTTGATTTTAAAGTTTTTTTGAAAATGGTTTTTAGAAGGGTTGCGAAACCTCAAGGTATAGAAGAATAAATCGAAGTGGGGTTGATTGATTTTAATTAAAAGAAACCAAGTCTAATATGGTTTAAAGCAATTTAAAAATTTGATTAAGAAATAAATGAAGAAAAAAGGCCTCTTGGGTTAAAATCCAAGGAATTTAAGAAAAAAAATTGAATTTTGCATATTTGATTTTTTTGAAAAAAAGAGATTTTTTTCTAAGTTAAAGAAGGTAAGTTAAAAACTAACGCAACGACGTAAATAATAAAAATGAGCAATTAACAAAGGACGTTGGATCCTATGCAAATTCTTAAGTTTTCAAAGTGAGCCTAAAATTACTAGTGGTTTGGTTTTAAGAAAAAAAAATTGAAGTCCAATAATTAACCTAGATTATCAATAGTTTATTTTGGTCCTCGCTCGCGGTTACGACATACATAAAGCGGTAAAACAAAGTAAATGTGATAGTGTCGGTGCATGTGTCGGTGCGGGTGTTAGTTACATATTACATACCCTAAATACATTCTAAGGTTTTGCGAAAAATAAATGACGAAAAAAATAAAATGCATGCAATATTTACATCAAGTCCTATTATACAAACTAAAAAATTTAATGATGATCTTCCCAAAAAAAAATTAATGATGATGACATGAATTAAAATGCATGAGATAGTGAATAATGATAATGCAAATATATAAAAAAAATGCAAAAGGTAAAAATAACACTAAACAAAAAAAACAAAGCAATATTTCAAAAAATAAAATAAAACAAAGCAAAATAATTTGAAAAAAAACAAGAGAAAAAGATTTTAAATGAAAATAGGTGCAAAAAGTGAAATAATAGTGTATTTAGCAAAACAGTAGAGAAGACAAAAAATAAATGGGCCTTACAATTGTGTCTGAGCTTAAGGAGACAGATCTGGATCGTTGGATCCAGATCTGATGGCCGAAAGAACAACAGTGCATATACCATGCAATAGGCAAGCATACATAGAAAAAAAAGAGGCAACACAGGGACCGTCAGATCTTAGATCTGACGGTTCAAACAAACAGCATACAGTATGTGTTTCCTTTATACACAACACAATTGAATTGCAACCAATTTTGATGGCAGGTTCTCCTATTTTAATTCACAACCAGTTTTACAGCACTAATTTTCGATTATTTCATCTCTTTCCATAATGTTCTCTCATCAATTTAAAATTGAAGTTTATCATCCAAAAATCACACAATCAAGAAACATGCGTGATTTGTTTTCTTTTTTAAACAAACAAACTCACCAAAATTAATATCGAAAATAATCGAACTTAAGACAAAATCTATTTTAAACTTATAAAACAAGGCATTCAACAAAAAAGTATAATCAAGTCCATGAACTCATCATAATTAAGACCATCAAGTTCAACTAAAAATATTTAAATAAATCATACAAAAAAATCTAAAAATAATTAATCTAACTCTTGAACTTTTTATAATTTCTAATCAGGTTCCTCTTGTTGTACAAGTTGGAACTCACCAGTCCATTTTTGAATTATTTTAATAACACTTGCACCCAGATTAATGAACTGATGAATATTTTTTCGGTTTAACCAGTTCATTGCAATTTTAGAGCATGAGTGATCCAAAAACATGTTCAGAATAACCATGGGTCCGATTTCTAGTTAAAGCGGTTGGACCCATCGGTGTGATCTGAGTTTTAAAACAATGCTATAACTTAAATCTGACAGCATGTTGTTGATAGGACTATTTTATCCAGCAAATATAATGGAGAAGATATAAAAACAAGAGTCTAAGAGCATGGGTGTTGAATGAATGAATGTCTCGTAATGAATCATGCATATTGAAACATCACAAAATGAAATACAATTATCTTATTTACAGAACTTATTGATCACTAACCATATGTATATAACTAAACATTGTTGGAATATTTTATTATTTAATTATATTTCAATATTATTATGTGGGCAAATGTTGTAATAACAATTATATTAGTTATTTATCAATTGTGAACCTTAATTGATTAGTGATCAAATTAAGTAATAAGGCTATTAAATTTGTAATTGGATAATTAATTAAATATTTAATTAGTTAATATGGACTCAATGAGTGGATGTCCGTCCGGATGATCCATTAACGGAATAATGCGAAACTGTTGGGACACTAGTTAAATCTAGTGAGAAGTTGGTTAGAAAAACACAGTGTAAGAGTGTGTGTGACTTAAAAATATCACACATTGGTAAGCCACATCAACTAGCAAGTGTTTATATAAGGGTCCGGAGACCTCCAAGAGTGTGCTCTTAGGGTACCCACTTTTGTAAACGGGTGAGCGCTTAGAAAAATAAATATATCACGCGACGCCGCCGTCCGACCGTCCGGACCGGACTTGGGCTTGGGTCAAAAAGATATTTATTTTTTATCACTTGAAAATCATAATTTAATTAATTAATCATTATCTGAAAGCGTTATGCGTAACAAATAAATTTATTACGATCTGACACGATCCAAAGCGCGTATCCAGAAGTTTTCGGATATATCCAACTAAGAATCAGAAACGCGTCTGCTTGCGGATCAAGCTGACTAAATCCTTAAGCTACTCGCTTTTTGCTACAAACTCTCCCTATAAAAGGAGAGCTCGCCCCACTCATTCTTTACACCGAAATTCACAGTCGATGATTCATGTGCCTTTCCTCTATTCTCCCTTCAACTTATGTTAACGAGTCATTCTTCTACTTCTACTCCTTTCTTCGGTTTCGATGAGAGTGGTTACAAATCATAACGAGTGGTGTTAATCGAACGATTAACCCATATTTTTGAGATGTATATTCTCGAACAATTACATATTGTGCAGTACGTAATTGAACAATGATCTGGGTTGTTTAATCCTAGAGTCGGCGCGGTTGTTAGTCTACCTTGCACAAACTTGGATAGTGCCACAAAACGTCTTAAAGAGAGTGACTGGTTGTGACTCAACCCGGTAATTCATTTGGTAGTAATTTCTGATTTTAATTACGAAAACAATAGAAACCATAATCGCCATCCAATATAAAATAGGCTATGGTTCCCAATGTACCGTACACGGCATGACAATACTATCTCTTCTCCCCATCTGAAGAGAACTTGAGGCATAAAGGTACCGGTTGAGGAAGAATCAAATCAGCCGCCGCTAACCCTTGCTGTTTGTTTCAGATCACATCCTCTCTTTACAGTTACTGTTGAGAGGGCTATCATGAAAGCTTTATTCAGGTATTCCTAATACCATAATTCTTCATATTCTTGATAAATCAAATATGTCATAGATCAGTTCATATTCATGTTCAGTGTTTTTATTTGCTTCCGCTATTAATTCATAATTATTGAACATGTTTTATGAAATATTAAGACCTAAATTTCCAACAAAACACTTAATAAACATTGAAATAACGTTTTTAATAGCCTCTCAAACTGGTATTTTTATTATCAAGCTCTTTAATAGAAGTTAGAGTCTAATTGGTATGTAGGTGAATAATATTTTACCGAAAGATTTAAATTAAATTTGGTGTTATTGTCAACGATTCAACTTTCTTCTATTGAGAACTAGAAAATGAAGATCTAGAAACATTAAAACTATATGATATGCATTGGATGTCTTGGATCTAAAATTAAAAACATATTTTGAACAACATCAATTAGTTTTACAATAAAATTTAACGAGACGTCTTTTTTATATCACGTGGAATCATTAATTTGAAGATATTAAATTATAAAATAAAATAATTTTTTTTAAGATATTGTTATAAGAGTAGAATGAAGTATCACAATAGTGATAAGTGAATTCTTATTTGACCTAAGTAAAATAAATTTATATCCATTTGATCATGTAAAAGTTTATGTCGTCGTGTTATGATATACCCTATTTATAAGCTATTTATGTCAACGAATATTTTCTGCACTACTTAAATGATAAACTAAGAAATGCCAATCTGTATCATGCGAAAACATTTTGAATAATATGTTTTTCTTTTCAAATTAAATAAATTTAAAAAAAAATGCAGACCTTAGAACCAAGTGGAAAATTCCAAGATGCATTCTGAACTTGTCTTCTCAAGAACCGATCCTCCGCGGAAATTTTCCTGCTGACATCAATCAACAAAGCAACAGTCATATCAGCAACATCCTCGGATTGAACTTGAGAATGAGCGACCATATTCGTTTATTTCCGACTGAACTCCACTTTAGAGTTCTCAAAATAAACATTACACTTTCTCCTCCAATCATCCACTATTGCTCCAAACTCGGAAACATCATTTCTTCCTCCATTGAAGTCATCCACAACTTTCTTGGCATCCAATTCAAAATCAGTATTAGAAAGTTGTAGTTCGTGCACCCACTGAATAGCATGAAAGAGTCCTAAAGCTTCGCCAACATCTGTAGACACTATGGGATATGACCACATGGTTAAAGCCTTTATAAACTCCCCAAGATCATCCCGTATGTAAATTCCAAAACCGACATAGTTTGCTGTTTCCGAAAAAGTCACGTCCACATTACATTTCAACCTGCAATAATTCGATTTCTGCCATTTAATCTGCCTTAACTGCTCATCATTCTCTGTTGTACCTGCTGAATGGTCTGATATAGACTGTGAAACTACAGCAGCTATTGTTGCACCCTGCTGTTTCTTCACGTCAGCCGCCTGCCAGTTGAAAAGTAAGTATTTTGCTCTCTCAAAAACTGTTTGGCTGTTCTCAGTCATGTTCTGCCAAACCCGCAAATTACGACTTTTCCAAATGCTCTACAACGTCGACGCAAACAACTGGGATTGGTCCTGTGACAATTCACCTAGAAGTGCAAATATGACTTCAGCCGCTGTATTGTTAATAAGCATTACTGAATACACATTGCTCCATAACAAATTCTGCGGCCAAACATTCCTTGCTCGCGGACAATCAAATAAAACATGAATCATGTCCTCGTAGCTTTCATCACACAAACCACATAAAAAATGTGCAGTTCACTCCTTTATCCAACAAACTGGCTCGTGTCGGTAAGCAACCCCGACAAACCCTCCAAAGCAAATTCTTCACTTTCGGTGGAACTTTGAGTCTCCAAATTCTATCCCAACTGCCCACCCGGTGCAAGTGTGAATTATCTACTATATTTTCAACACAAAACTGGTACGCACTTTTAACCGAATATTGACCGTTTTTCTCTGCCTTCCATATCAAAGCATCCTCCTCCACTTGATGAAAAATGGGAGTTCTAATAATCTTTTGCACAATATCATAATCAAAATAATAATTAACCAAGTTGTAATTCCTCCCATTAGTATTTTGAGCAATCAATGAGTGGACTCGAGCATTCTGAAGCACATCACTAGATTGCCCAACACCCGAAATAACTCCCCCATAACTTAACCACAGGGCCTCAAACATTGGAATATTTATGTCGTTTCCAATTTTCCATCTAGCACCTGATCGAACAATCATCTTTGCACTAAAAATACTACGCCAAACAAAACTTAGATTGTGTCCTACCTTTGCGTTTAAATAATCATTTCGAGGAAAGTACCGCAACTTAAAAAGTTTCGTTACCAAAGACTCAGGTTGGGTTTATAACTTCACCCAACATTGCTAAGTTGAAGGTCGTTAAATCTTTAAAACCCATGCCACCATATTTATTGTGCACAATAATCTTCTCCTAGGAGAGCCAATGAATACCTCTGTTATTACTTCATACATGCCCCCACCAAAATGAATAAGAGAAGGTAACAGAAAAATGATGCTCATAACGTAAGATGGAGATGCATCATTGAGTGTATTTATCTACTAACTTCTTATAATCATATAAAAAAAGGACCGTTGGTGGAAATTGGCCTTCAAAAAATTTCAAAATGGGTATTTTTTTTTTTGAATTCATAAAATGAAATAAACTGAACCATAAACTATTTAAAAGTTTTTTTTTATGTCAAATTAGCCACCGAAATTGACACGTTTTAAGGTCTCAAGTCAACAACATCATACCAACTCAAGTGAATTGGCAACTATTTAAAAGATAATTGAGACATGATCATTATCAATAAATATCAAAATCTAGAATGTCATCACTAAAATTTGATAATTTCACATTAAACATAAAATTTAAATTAAATTTTTGAGAAATCCTTTTAAACTTCTCACTTAACATCCCAAATTTAAATCCAGAATGTCAATCCTAGAAATATTTTCACACTAGAATGAGACATGATCAATATCAATAAATAACAAAATCTAGAATGTGATTACTAGAATTTTTGAAATACATAAAATCTAAATTAAATTTTGAAGCAATTCTTTTGAACTTCTGACTTAACATCCATTAATCAAAATCTATAATGTCATTCCTAGAATTCGATATATGTTCACAGTACATATAAACATAAAATCTAAAATACTTTTTTGAGCAATCATTTTGAACTAGCTAGTGAACCCCTTAAATTTGTGTAGGATCAATGAGGAACTTAAACACTTTCTCAGCTGATAGATCGAACACTTTGTTGAGTTATGCCATTCAAATAATCAAATCAAGATCGAATGAGTCGCATGTCAATTATACAATTGAATTCCAAATTACAAGTGACTAGATCGATTATGATTGAATGGTTCAAATCAGCAAGATCGTTGTGTATTTGTCTACACCAAATTAATCTGATAGATCGAACACTTTGTTGAGTTATGTCATTCAAATAATCAGTGCAAGATCGACGCATGTCAATTTTACAATTGAATTCCAAATTACAAGTTGATACGTGAATAGATTGATTATGATTGAATGGTTCAAATCAGCAAGATCGTTGTGTATTTGTCTACACCAAATTAATCATCAATTGATGAAGATCAAACAATACAAATTATATGAATTTATTTCAATTTCAATTTGGTGAAATTAGAATTTGCGTTGTTTGATTCTCATCTAAAGACCACATGCTTTCACGATCGGGGATAATCTTAGTTCTCTTCGAGACACGTGAACATATATTAATTAGACAAAATATTCATAAATTACAATCTTTTAGACACGATAAATAATGATGTGAACATGCAAATATTTTTCTATCCGTTCCAAATCAGCAATATAATCGAGCTTTTTCAATCTAGTTCTCTTCGAGTCTGAGACACATGAAGATATGTTAATTAGACAAAAAATTCATAAATTACAATCTTTGAGATACGATAAATAATGATGTGAACATGCAAATGTTTTTCCATCCGTTCCAAATCAGCAATATAATCGAGCTTTTTCAATCTCGACTTTTGTGCAGCAGTTCGATTTGCTAGGATCCTAAGAACAAGGGAAGATCCAATATAAGGACCATACGAGAAGCTATTGTGGATTGCATTTCAAGGCTGAAAGAACCCTTGAAAACTATCTCCCAACGAATATACCTGCCAAAGAAATAGAAATCAAAGCATCTTAGTACTCCAAAAAAAAAAAAATCAATGTGACATCTAATTAGCAGCATTGGCATGCACCAGCCAATTCAAAAAGCAAAATAAAATCAACAGTTCAGCACAATCAGAATTCAAAAAATGAAATTAAATGACTCAAAACCATGTAAACGATAATTATATACATGATCAGAATCAATAAATATTGAAACATTGAATGTCTTTACTACAATTCCATGAATTAACTCGAAACATAAAATAAAACATAAATTTCTGAGTACCATTTTTATAGATCCGTCTTTTGAACTTCGGAATTTCCGCTTTTTTAATCAGAGAAATTACACTCGTTGAAATAGAAAAAGAGAACTACGTCACCAATAAACCACCGATGAAAGGACATAGTAGATGACAACAATAAATTAAAATCATGATCAGCATCAGGTCACAAGAAACCTGCAACAAGTTGTTCCAGGTAATAAATTAAAATAAGATCACAGAAGTAATAAAATGATTTGGCAGAAATTATAATGAATACATGCAATTAAATCCGGTACACATACCTGTGTGTGGTTAAACATTTGGTTACATTTGGTTGAAATGATTGACGGCAGTGGCTAGGGTTCCTTTCCAAACCCTAACTATCTAATATATATATATATATAGCATTGAGCATCTTTTTGTTTTGGACCAAGAACACCTCCTTTTCTTTTAAAAAGATGGGCAATTATGTAATTTAGAATATATTTTTTATTAAATAATTTGTTGTATTTTTTTTCTAGAAAAAATGTTTGGGTCCTTTTTTGCGTTTTGTATTCTTGTTTTTCTTCTTTTAAGGTTTCTTTAAATGATGTGCAAACTCTCATGTAGAGGCCAACTAATATTATAAAATAAACTTTTTTTTGTGTGGTGTCTGAGCTTAAAACCCCGGACCTTGCATATATCAATTGAGATAAGTTCACGACATAAAATAAACATCTCTGTATAGCACAAGTAGTACCGTAAAGTGACAAAAAATAGTATTAAAATCAAGACAAGCCAAAGAGTTGGACTATCGCAAATGAAAGTCGACGAAAGAATGAAGTTTGATGCGGTTCAATAACCAATCCAATGTTAACTATTGTATGTTTAAAAAAAAATTCTTGCATTGTGATCCTTCCGTACAATCTAAATAGTATCCAACCATACAACTTCAAGTCCAACACAATTATCTTTCTTAAATCCATTTGAACCTCCAAATTGAACTGTGTGTTCCAAAACATCAATTGGATTAATAATTGAAATACCCAACTAATGAAGAACGAAATGTCAAATACCGCCAAAAGATTCACACCCTACAAACAAATGTATAATTGATTCTTCTTTTCTGTAACCTCCAACGTAGGTCATTCAAAAATGAATTACCATCCCATAATAAGATAAATTGTCTCTTCGAAATTCCCATATAGTAGACTCATTTATGTTTTTCCGCAATAAGGTTTTGAGTTTTATACTTACTTTTATTTTATACGTACACCAGTTTGCTATGCGTAATTCTATTTTATGTTGTATGATTTGTCTTCTTATCATGGACGGAGCTCTAAGGAGGACTAGCAATGACCACGGTCCCCCCAAACTATGAGAAGAAAAAAAACTACAGCAGTATGTTATTATATTTGTTATTTGTCTAGTATCCTAGTGGCTAGAGCTCACACAATTAAATGTGGAAAAATGGGGTGTCTGAGATTCGAACCCCGACCCCTGCATAAATTAAACAATGTCCATACCAACTGAGCTAAGCTTACGAGGACGGTTATTATATTTTTCAGTCTCAATATTTATTTTTTGTAGACTTTTATACGTATTGTATAGTGATCTTCTTTTGACTCGATATTTTTTTCCTTATAGAAAAAATTTTAACACTGAAAAAGAGAAGAGTTTTTTCTCCAATTTATAGAAGAATCTTAATATTTAACTAGAATTCCAATTTATGATACTTCTTTGTAATTTCCCTTAGAAATATCAAATTATTGCTTGTAACTTTGTTTTCACACTCTCAACCACTACATAAGGTTCGCCGGTTTCGATTGAATCCTCCTATGTTTTCATTTTCGCTATTTCATATTTTCTTTCAATACTATTTAAATATTATTTTAGTCTCGTCATTTTCTAACAAACCTTAAGATATTCAACTTTCTTATATCATTTTAGTGTTGATAATGATAAGCCATTTAAGGCTTAAATAACGCCTAACACAATTACTTGTAAATTTTGCAAGTCTAGTTCTATATGACTTCATTGACATTCTCCTTCGAACATTTACCATTGAAGATTGATCAAAATCACTAAATAGCCCATATTTAACAACTTTAGATGGTATACAGTACCAACACCCCATAAGTGCATTTTGTTGAACAAGTGAAATAAGTACTACATGATCACCACCAACTTGACCTAGAAAAATCAAAAGAGCAAACAGATCAAGTCCTATTATACACACTAAAAAATTTAATGATGATCTTTCAAAAAAAATTAATGATGATGACATGAATTAAAATGCATGAGATAGTGAATCTATACCTATTAATAAAGGCAATACTATTTTTTGGTGTAGCCTTTTTTTGTAAATCCCAAAATGCCCTTACTTGATGGCAGTTATTAAAAAAAAAAATCTTCCTTACCCACTAATAATCACACACGGTGGCCGTTATTAAAGAAAAAATCTATCTTACTCACTAATCACACACCAAAACATAACTACAGGTTTTCTCTTTAAAAAAAATCTGACTTACCCACACAAACAAAAGCATAACCGATGTATTTCTCTTTCTCACAGTTGCATAAACAATCATAAAAAAATAACTGCTTCCATTCTATTTCTCACAGATACATGTTTTAGTTCTACACAATTGTTCAGGGTTGAAGAAATAAGTTTGTGCACACCAAGTGGAGGACCACTAATCGGCAGGAACCACAATATTATTTTTCCTTCTTTTACTGTGCTTTTATTTTCTGTCTGATATTTCAAAAGTTGAAGTTACACTCAAAAAAAAGGAACAAGCATATTGTATCTTTTACCTCTTATCTCATGTTATTTGTTTCTAATCAATCAATATTCATCAGGAAAAAAAATGTATGACTATGCTGCAAGAGAGATTGGAGAATAATAACTTTTTTCCATCAGTGAAATGAGAGTAAAATTCATGTACAAAGAAAAAGAGAGACTCAAGCCAAATTTAGTTTGTTAATTCAATTCATTCAAATCACTAACAATGGTTTCTATGGGACATAGAGAATGTTGCATTAGAATGGGATTCTCTACATAGTTTGTGATCCATGGTTTATGCATTTCCTTTACCGTTTTGTTTTGTATAGAGTATATTTCTATTCTAATTTATATGTTTTAATATTTATTTGGTTGCCTTGATGTTGTTAGAGAGTATTTCATCGATAATTCTTCTTATTTCATTTTTGGAGGATTGTGTGCATTTTATTTTTGGTGTTTGAATATGGGAGGAATATTGTGTGCATTATCTTGAAAACTCTGGTTTATTTTAATTTATTTATTTTTTGTTTTTAGTTTTGATTCTCATTAATCACTTTTTAATATTCTTAATTTATGTTTTGTTCTATGTAGTTTTTTGTGTTTGGTGTTTGATTATTGGTGAGACTGTTGCGGCGAGTGTTGAGTTCATGCCTGTTTGCATTGTGGTCGTTTGATTTTGATTTCATTGCTGAAATAGTATCGTTGAGGGCAATGTGCTTGCCAGTCAATTGTGATCAAATACTTTGTTTTGAACATGGTTAGATAAAGATGAGAATAAACAGAAGACAGTGGTGGTATGCGGTGGAATCTTAGTGATTGGCTGCTTGCGATGGCATCGATTTGAGATCAATGGGTTACTGCGGAGGCAACGGTTCTAAATGGACAACGTTCTGGATTATTGTCCCTTCTATTGTGCTTCCTTCTCCATTATACACAAACTTCATTTTTTTACTTCTTCAATTGTGTTATAGGTTTATCCTCATTTTTCTACATTATTTTACAGAGAGTAGCATGCCGTAGACAATTAACGTATTTTTCAATTAATCTGGAAGACATTTGCAATTATGAATAGCATGGTGGTAAATACCATTTCCCCAACTTTTATTCAAACACAAACCGGTTTTTGTTTGTTATTTTCAAATCCTTCCAAATCTGAACAATGTTTAAGGGATACTTTAACAACCATTAGAACATATAGAGAATGTGATGTGAAGAGTATACACTTGAAGGAAGAACAACCATTGAATTTGCTTTTTTATTCGGTCTGATAGGGACAGAGGTTGAAATCTTATTCCGCAAGTAATTAAGCAATCAATATTTTTCCACTAATTATTATATCTTATTTTTGTTTCATAAACTGACAACTCCTTTTGTTGCTACTATAGTTTTCATTTTCTGTTATTTGTTATTGCTTAATTTTAATCTTAATTGCTTCCTTATTTGTTTTGTGTTTGTTTTAGTGCATTATAATCCTCTTGATCCATTATCTGTTTCTAATTTCCTACATATGATTTTCTTTAAAAAAATAAAATTCCATACATATGAATTTTTCCAACGTATGGATACAATACAACATTGGTTTGGTGTAGCCTTCTTTTTAATCCAAATATACACCTGCTATTTCGGTTTTTTCATATGTAATTTCTGGTAACTCAAAGTAACTGATTTATGGCAGTTTTTCTATCTATATGTGCTAATTGCTAATGAAAATTGAGTATTGAACGGTTCTATTGTTCCAGATTACAATTGCAAAAGACATTTCATCTATATTTTGAGAGGAAAATATGTCAGGGTTTCACCAAAAAACTATATTTCTTATCTCTTTTATCATCCATTGATTTTGGAACAAAGAGAAAGATATATTTCATCCATTTGGTAACAACGGGTACATACTTTCATCTTACGCTTTTTATTTTTAATTTCAACTAGCAACAAACATGTGCTAAGCACGGAACCCGTGCTCCGCACGGGCTAGGCGTTGAAACGTGAGTTATATGTTAAATGTTATTTGCATTTAGAAAAAAAAATAGGCTTAATTACACTTTTGGTCCCCGTGTTTGCCCTACTCACGAAAATAGTCCTGCCCTTTTAAAACAGAACAAAATTGTCCTTCAATTGTCATTTGTTTCATTTTTCGTCCTACCTTCCATTTTATCCTCCAAAAACGCTGATGTGTCAGAATTTTAACTGATGTGGCCAATAAAACACCTATGTGGCAATGCATATGTGGATAATATCATTTATAAAATCACCAAATTAGTTATATTATTTTGGAAAAACATTTTAACATTTTCATAAATAACAAGTTAAAAATTAAAGATATATAAAGATAGGCTTAATTACCACCATCATCATCGCCACCCAACATACCATTTTCCATATCCATCATCTTTCTAGAATTCATACCACTATTTTGACATTTTAATGTGATTGCTTATATACAAAGAAACATATAGTCAAGTACATATATACTATAGCGCAGTAGAAAAAGCAGACAGACGAGCATATAATTGATTTTCCTTTGATAACATTTTGCAATTAATTTGTAGTTTTTCGAAAGACAAGAAATTATTGATAAAGGGGTGTACAAAGAATTAGCTACAATTCTTAAACGGTAACCAACTTTTTAAATTTTAAACGATGTTTTATAGCCTTTTTCATGTACAATTTAGTCTTATCGATTAACAACTAATAAAAATCATTTGCATCAAATAAAATGCAGAGAAATGAGACATGCTTCTAATTCTGATTTGATGTTTGGCCTTCCCATCATGCGCAATCAATGACGACAAATGAAATATTAGAGATGATAAGAGTACAATCACTATATTAATGCTTTTGATTTTATGCCGTTTAATATGATTTCAACTATAGCTTTCATTTCATCTATGTTCTAATATGTGTTTATATTAGTATGTCGTTATATTATCTTTGTTTTACCATGTGTTATTTATAATGACCTTATAGCTGGGAATTCATATTTTGTGTCATCCACATACATACATATTTATTTATGATGAAGTTAAATTATAAAAAACAAAGGGTAAAGAAAAAACTAATGTGATTGCTTATATACAAAGAAACGTATAGTCAAGTACATATATACTATAGCGCAGTAGAAAAAGCAGACAGACGAGCATATAATTGATTTTACTAACATCAATTATATGCCCCAGTTTAATTAAAATTCCACTTTCTATGTTACATTGGCTTTTACAATAAAAAATATCGCAAAATTTGAATAAGTAGTGTGACTAATGTGTAAATATTCTTTCATATTTTTTAAAATGTCTTCGTCCTTTGCAAGACTTGGATGTGTCGTCGAAGTTTTGTTCGTATTTCTTCTACTGGTTTTCCTTTGATTTATTAAATTTTAAATTATGTGGCAGACTCAAATGGCTTGAGAAATAATAAAAGAGCATATGTGTACTCTTTTTCTGTAAATTGTGGTAGCAATGGGAAAGATTTAAAGTCTTCATCAAACCCAACCCCCATAAATGTCACTCATGTTTCATGTATATTCATCCTCCATAGATAGATGAACATACATCACAAAACTAAATATATATTTAGTAACTTCATGTCAAAGAAGTGCATGAATTACATATCTTACATTTTTTTTAATCAACCTTGATACTTCTCTTTTTGATCAAGTTTGGTCATTCTTTTAAATCTAATTATTTTCTCCAAAATTTATATATATATAAAAAACTAAATCAACATAAATTTTGAAAAACATACTGTTTATGAGTTACATGCATTAGCGCAGTAGAAAGAGCGGACAGACGGGCACGGGAGTGCCCGTCTGGACGCTAGTAATAATAATGCAAATATATAAAAAAATGCAAAAGGTAAAAATAACACTAAACAAAATAAAACAAAGCAATATTTAAAAAAAAAAAAAAAAAGCAAAATAATTTGAAAAAAATAAAAAAACAAGAGAAAAAGATTTTAAATGAAAATAGGTGCAAAAAAGTGAAATAATAGTGTATTTAGCAAAACAGTAGAGAAGACAAAAAATAAATGGGCCTTACAATTGTGTCTGAGCTTAAGGAGACAGATATGGATTGTTGGATCCAGATCTGATGGTCGAAAGAACAACAGTGCATATACCATGCAATAGGCAAGCATACATAGAAAAAAAGAGGCAACATAGGGACCGTCAGATCTAAGATCTGACGGTTCAAACAAACAGCATACAGTAAGATTAAAAACAAAAGGAGCATGAGATCTCTAACAGCTTCATCACTGGCCGTCAGATATTTGATCAGACAACCTAGATATGAAGGTACATGTGCATACCAAGGATCCAAACGCATGGGGTTATAATAAAATAAAAAAAACACTATAAATAGTAAACTAAACAAAAAAAACAACATAATACAAAAATACTTCTCTCTCTAACTTAAGTTAGAGAGAGAAGCTCTACACTTCTTCTTTCTCTAACTCGTCTTCTCCGACCAACGATACAAACTCCGGCATGGTGGTCGGCCACCCTAGGGTGGCGGCGGCGGCGCCGGAATATATTTTTTTACTTCGTTTTTCAAATTTTTTTGTGGTTTTAGATATCCTTTTCTTTGTTTGTCTCAAATATGATCTCGGATTTTTGAAAGAAAGAAGGCTTAATTACACTTTTGGTCCTCACGTTTTGACCAACTCACGAAAATTGTCCTGCCTCTTTTAAATCAAACAAAATCGTCCCTAAATTATCTTTTTTTTTGCAGTTTTACTCCTACCTCCTATTTTCAACTACTGAAACGCAGAGAAATTGCAGTTTTATGGAAGTTTTGGACATACCCCTATACCTCAACCATGAAATAAACAAGGAATAAAATATGTGGGTACAAGAAATCCATTTTATTCAGCACATTAACAACAAAAAAACCCTAATTTCTAAGATATGTTTTAAATTAGAGTTTTTTTGGTTAGTGTGTTGAATAAAGTAGATTCTTTGGACCCACATGTTTTATTCCTTGTTTATTTCATGGTTGAGCATAGGGGTATGTCTAAAACTGTCTTAAAACTGCAATTTCTCTGCGTTTCAGGAGTTGAAAATAGGAGGTAGGACTAAAACTGCAAAAAAATGATAGTTTAGGGACAATTTTGTTCGATTTAAAAGAGGCAGGACCATTTTCGTGAGTTGGTCAAAACGCGAGGACCAAAAGTGTAATTAAGCCAAGAAAGAAAGAAGGAGAGTAGATTTAACTTTTAAATCACAACACAAAAGAACAAAAAAACAACTAAACTCACTTCTTACCTTCAAAATCGGTTTCGGAATCGGTCACCTCCTTCTTCCTCACCGAAACAGCTCGGCCCCTACTCCTTTCTTCTTCATCACTGAATCCGTTTTAAGCTTGTTAGACCTAGTGTGGTTCGGATTCCACTATTGTGGTGTTTGTTGAGTTTGGTTCACTTATTATGGGTGATTTATGCTAGATTTTGAATGGATATGGTGAGGCTATTATGTTTGTTGTTTGAATGAATTGCTGGAAATTTGTTTATGTGTTCATGATGTTCATAGCTTTTTTGTGAATTTTTGGCTTTTGATCCAAAAAAATGGAAAGAGAAAAGGGATTGGTGTTTATGTGTGTAACTTTTGCAGCTGTGATGTGACTAATAAATAGTGATTCTGACCAAAAAACTGAGCATTTATGACGGTATATTTATAGACTGTCATTTTAGGGTTAGGTAGTGTAGTGGCTTGCTCTGATTGCTCAAATTGGATCACACCAATGAGTGGTTGACATGTGGTCTGACTTGGAAAGAAAGTTTGACGGTTTTAGATGCTTTTTCTGGACCAATAACAATGTGACACCTGGACCTGGACTAAAGACTAAACTTGGACAAAAAGATTAATAAAATATGAACTAAAAAAACGAAAATAATAAAAAGCATAAAATAAAAATCGAAAATCAAAGAATAATAAAAAATAAAACATGGATTAAATAAAATAAAAAAAGAAATATAAGAGGTAATAAAAATTAATAAAAAGTAAATGAAAATGTTTCTTTTGGTAACCAAAATGAGGTATTTTAAAATACCTCTTTATCAAAATTTCGTCCGAGACAAACAAAATTCACGGCGTTTAAAATACGAATAAAAAGCGTGAATAAAATGAGTTTAAAAATGCGAATAACACGATAACTAAAATACGAGTAAAATGCAGATAAAACGAGAGTTGTAGATCCTTTGATGATAGCCAAGTTTCAGAGGAAATACTCAAAAAATAATTATAGTTCCATAGATGAGGTATGATTTTCTAATTTGTTTAACTATTGATGAACCCGATGATGTGAATGTTTCTGACCAAGATGTTTTTGGCTTGTCTCTTGTGATATCTGAAGTAGCTTATAAGGAAATTTTGTAGCTTTGAATTTGTTTAGTGTTTGATATATATGGAATTTGGTTAAATGATAATATAGTCTTTGTGTATAAAATTTTAGATTAATTTATGAAATTATGTTTTATCATCATGTATAATATATAAGAAACTAAAAAAAAAAGAATTTGAATTTAAATGGGTTGAATGGATTTTTTTTAATAATATTTTTTAGCCTTTTTTATGTGGGATGAACCGACTTAATCAATAACTTTTTAAATGGGGTGAATTGACTTAATTAATATGGGGTTAACCGACTTAATTAATAATTTTTTAAGTGGGTGAAATATAAACTACTTAAAATCAAAATAGTTATTAAGTCTGCCACCTAAATCGGTACCAAAAAAAATGCACCAAATCAGAACATAAATTTGCACTAAATCTGCCCATAAATTTGTGCTAAATCAGCTCATAAATCTGCACCAAATTTTTCCAAGTGCTAAGTCTTTGAAGCAAAACAGCAAAAAGGGGAATTGATATTTTTGCACAAGATCTCCATATTTTTGACCAGAATCAGTTCCAAATCTCCTTTCTTTTGCTCCAAGACTCAATCTTTCAAATATTTGTTCCTGAAATTAAATAACTTGCAATTAAAGTAAAATAGCTCTAGAAATTAAATAAAAACATATAAAATCTAAATAAGATAGACTCAAATAATATATTAAAAACACTAATTATTGACTCATCAGTGTGCTAGTAACAAGAAATGTTTTGACGATACCGATGTTGACGTGGATGCCACTGTTCAAAAGAAACAAATATCTATTCTGAATTTAAAGAGTGCTAGTACAATGTTGTTAGAGACACTAAGCTCAGGTCCAACTTTGTCAATATTTGATGTTCATTGGACACCTCCTTTTAGTGGTTTTTATAAGCTTAATGTCTATGCAGCATATCCAATAGCGTGGGTTAAGTGGGGTATTGGTGTTGTGGGGAGAGATAATTAATGTGTTGTCGTTACTGCTAGTTGCTGGCAAGTTTTTTCATTACGAGATTCAGAAGTTGCAGAAGTTTTAGCTATATGCATAAATGTTTGGAATTTGCGAAAGACATGTCTTTTATAAATCTCATAGCAGAATCAGATGTTTCTAATGTGGTATTTGCGTTGAATGCTCATCAACAATCTTCCACATACGTCGGCTCTATTTTTTAAAACTGTATTAGATTCATGCACGTTAAGCATGAATCTAACCAAGTTGCTCACATATGGATCGAAGAGACTCCGCCTTATATTTCTGCAGTCCTAATATTTGATTTATTGTTGGACTTTCGTTAGTGAATTTTTGTTTAACATAAAAAAAAAAAAGTAACACTAACTCATTCACGCACGGTGAAAGATTCCAAGTTTAAACGCGAAACACTACATAAAATTAAGTGTGTGTTTGGTTCTGCGGTAGCGAGAATTGAGTTTGATGGAAATGATTCTGAAAGAATTAATTTTGATTAAAAGTGAGTTTGTAAATTGATTTATGTTTGGATACATTCATGTAAAATTGATTCTTATTAATTTACGTTGTTTGGATAGTTTGAATCAAAATTGCTTTTAAATGTGTAATTACCAAAAAGAGTTTTGATTGTATTTAAAACTGGGTGCAGATTTTTATAGAGGAATTCAATTGTGTACAGATTATTATTTAATTTTTGAAGAACTATTATAACATTTAGATATTATACTTTATTTTTGACGGAAAAAATCCATATTATACTTCATCAAAAAAAAAAATCCATAGTCTACAGGTACTTATTTTTTGTCAAATTATATAACAAACTTAAAATTCAATATAATACATAATAGAAATATTTATTTTTTGTCCCGTAAATGTAGCTCAGTTGGTAGCTACCAGAGATAATTTGTGTCGGAGTCTGGATTCCCCACTTCTCCGCATATAATGTGTGTGAATCTAGCCACTAGACTACTTGACCAAAAAAAAAAAATATTTATTTTTTTGGTTGGAATATAATAGAAAATAATTGAAAGTTAACAGTTAGTATGGATCGTGAGTAAAAAATAGAAGCATGGATCCGTGTAAGAAATAGTTGGCCATAATAACATAAAAATAAATAATGTTATAGTTCCATGAGCAAAATAACAATAAGCATGCTTTGCGTAAATTACATATAAATAAGGGCAATATAGACAAATAAAGACATAATGTAAAATATTTGTCTAACAAAGCAGTAGAATTGATTCTACTGATTGCAGTAGCTAAGAATACAAGCTTCTTGCTAACTCAATTATAGGCTTCAAAATCAATTATCTTTTCTTGAGGCCATACATAAATATTATGGAGAAATCACGTTTCTATTTCATAGACGTATGTTTTGGAGGTTGCAACGTGCAACCAAACAGGTAAGTATAACACACTTGGTATTATCGGTAAGGTTATAGTCCTTAGGGATGATACATCTAATCAAAATCTTTTTACCAAGAAGACCGGATGTCTTTGATTCATTGTAATTTTGTTAGTGGAAACTATTTTAGTGTGTGTTTGGTTATGCGGTGACTAAAATTGATTTTGATTGAATTGATTTTGTAGAATTGATTTTAATTAAAAGTGAGTTGAGCAAAAATTAATTTATGTTTGGATACCTTCCTAGCAAAAGCGATTTATATAAAATATATTGTTTGGATAGTTTAATTGATTTTGGATGTGTAAATTACTAAAATAGGTTTCAACATTTATTTGTAGATTTTCCTAACATATTACTAATTGACATTGAAGAGTCTCATTTTATGGTTCCCAGTGCCCACAATCACCTCATCGTCACTACTCAACTTGTGCCTTACTCATATGCAGCCACTGCAGCATTAACCACACAATCCACCATCCCCGCTTGCTGATTTGTGTACACCACATACAGTTACAACTATGTTTCTTTTATACACAACACAATTGAATTGCAACCAATTTTGATGGCAGGTTGTCCTATTTTAATTCACAACTAGTTTTACAGCACTAATTTTCGATTATTTCATCTCTCTTTCCATAATGTTCTCTCATCAATTTGAAATTGAAGTTTATCATCCACAAATCACACAATCAAGAAACATGCGTGATGTTGTGGAAAAGGGAATCTATTATGACAAATAGAAGGGCAAAACAGACAATACCTATGTTATGGAAAAAAGAATCGATTTGTCCAAATTGAAAAGCTACGAATACTAGCTTCACCTGAAACGTAAGTTCAAAGAGAAACGCGAGTCAGCTAAGTGTGACCCAAACATGTGAAACGCACGGCATATATGACGAGACGCACGTTTTGGACAGTCCACCGGGAAACCAAACAAGGGCTTAATCTTCTTGTTTTCTTTTTTAAACAAACAAACTCACCAAAATTAATATCGAAAATAATCGAACTTAAGACAAAATCTATTTTAAACTTATAAAACAAGGGCATTCAACAAAAAAGTATAATTAAGTCCATGAACTCATCATAATTAAGACCTTCAAGTTCAACTAAAAATATTTAAATAAATCATACAAAAAAAAACTAAAAATAATTAATCTAACTCTTGAACTTTTTATAATTTCTATTCAGGTTCCTCTTGTTGTACAAGTTCGAACTCACCAGTCCATTTTTGAATTATTTTAACAACACTTGCACCCGGATTAATGAACTGATGAATATTTTTTCGGTTTAACCAGTTCATTGTCGATTTTAGAGCATGGGTGATCCAAAAGCACGATCAGAACAACCATGGGTCCGATTTCTAGTTAAAGCGGTTGGACCCACCGGTGTGGTCCGAGTTTTAAAACAATGCTATATCTTAATTCTGCAGCATGTTGTTGATAGGACTATTTTATCCAGCAAATATAATGGAGAAGATATAAAAACAAGAGTCTAAGAGCATGGGTGTTGAATGAATGTCTCATAATGAATCATGCATATTGAAACATCACAAAATGAAATACAATTATCTTATTTACAGAACTTATTGATCACTAACCATATGTAAATAACTAAACACAATGTTTAAATATTTTATTATTTAATTATATTCCAATATTATTATGTGGGCAAATGTTGTAATAATAATTATATTAGTTATTTATCAATTATGAACTTTAATTGATTAGTGATCAAATTAAGTAATAAGACTATTAAATTTGTAATTGGATAACTAATTAAATATTTAATTAGTTAATATGGACTCAATGAGTGGATGTCCGTCCGGATGATCCATTAACGGAATAATGTGAAACTGTTGGAACACTAGTTAAATCTAGTGAGAAGTTGGTTAGAAAAACACAGTGTAAGAACTAGTGTGTGTGACTTAAAAATATCCCACATTGGTAAGCCACATCATCTAGCAAGTGTTTATATAAGGGTGGGGGGACCTCCAAGAGTGTGCCATTAGGGTACCCACTTTTGTGAACGGGCGAGCACTTAGAAAAATAAAAATATCACGCGACGACGTCATCCGACCGTCTGGACCGAACTTGGGCTTGGGTCAAAAAGATATTTATTTTTTATCACTTGAAAATGATAATTTAATTAATTAATCATTATTCGAAAGCGCTATGCGTAACAAATAAATTTATTACGATCCGACCCGATCCAAAGCGTGTATCCAGAAGTTTCCGGATATATCCAACTAAGAATCAGAAACGCGTTTGCTTGCGGATCAAGCTGACTTAATCCTTAAGCTACTCGTTTTTTTGTTACGAACTCTCCCTATAAAAGGAGAGCTCGCCACACTCATTCTTTACACCGAAATTCACAGTCGATGATTCTTGTGCCTTTTCTCTCTTCTCCCTTCGACTTGTGTTAACGAGTCATTCTTCTGCTTCTACTCCTTTCTTCGGTTTCGATAAGAGTGGTTACAGACCATAACGAGTGGTGTTAATCGAACAATTAACCCATATTTTTGAGGTGTATATTCTCGAACAATTACATATTGTGCAATACATAATTGAACAGTGATATGGGCTGTTTAATCCTAGAGGCGGCGCAGTTGTTAGTCTACCTTGCACAAACTTGGGTAGTGCCGCAAAACGTCTTAAAGATAGCGACTGGTTGTGACTCAACACGGTAATTCATTTGGTAGTAATTTCTGATTTTAATTACGAAAACAATAGAAACCCTAATGTCCATCCAATATAAAATAGGCTATGGTCCCCAATGTACCGTACACGGCACGATAATACTATCTCTTCTCCCCATCTGAAGAGAACTTGAGGCATAAAGGTACCGGTTGAGGAATAACCAAATCAGCCGCCGCTAACCCTTGCTGTTTGTTTCAGATCACATCCTCTCTTTACCGTTACTCTTGAGAGGGCTATCATGAAAGCTTTATTCAGGTATTCCTAATACCATAATTCTTCATATTCTTGATAAATCAAACATGTCGTAGAACCGTGCATATTCATGTTTAGTGTTTTTATTTGCTTCCGCTATTGATTCATAATTATTGAACATATTTTATGAAATATTAAGACCTAAATTTCCAACAAACATTTGACAGTTAATAAACATTGAAATAACATTCTTAATAGCCTCTCAAACTGGTATTTTTATTATCAAGCTCTTTAATAAAAGTTAGAGTCTAATTGGTATGTAGGTGAATAATATTTTACCGAAAGATTTAAATTAAATTTGGTGTTATTGTCAACGATTCAACTTTCTTCTATTGAGAACTAGAAAATGAAGATCTAGAAACATTAAAACTATATGATATGCATTGGATGTCTTGGATCTAAAATTAAAAACATATTTTGAACAACATCAATTAGTTTTACAATAAAATTTAACGAGACGTCTTTTTTATATCACTTGGAATCATTAATTTGAAGATATTAAATTATAAAATAAATTTTTTTTTAAGATATTGTTATAAGAGTAGAATGAAGTATCACAATAGTGATAAGTGAATTCTTATTTGACCTAAGTAAAATAAATTTATATCCATTTGATCATGTAAAAGTTTATGTCGTCATGTTATGATATACGCTATTTATAAGCTATTTATGTCAACGAATATATTCTGCACTACTTAAATGATAAACTAAGAAATGCCAAACTGTATCATGCGAAAACAATTTGAATAATATGTTTTTCTTTTCAAATTAAATAAATTAAAAAAAAAATGCAGACCTTAGAACCAAGTGGAAAATTCCAAGATGCATTCTGAACTTGTCTTCTCAAGAACCGATCCTCCGTGGAAATTTTCCTGCTGACATCAATCAACAAAGCAACAGTCATATCAGCAACATCCTCGGATTGAACTTGAGAATGAGCGACCATATTCGCTTATCTTCGACTGAACTCCACCTTAGAGTTCTCAAAATAAACATTACACTTTCTCCTGCAATCATCCACTATTGCTCCAAACTCAGAAACATCATTTCTTCCTCCATTGAAGTAATCCACAACTTTCTTGGCATCCAATTCAAAATCAACATTAGAAAGTTGTAGTTCGTGCACCCAGTGAATAGCATGAAAGAGTCCTAACGCTTCGCCAACATCTGTACACACTATGGGATCTGACCACATGGTTAAAGCCTTTATAAACTCCCCAAGATCATCCCGTATGTAAATTCTAAAACTGACATAGTTTGCTGTTTCCGAAAATGTCACGTCCACGTTACATTTCAACCTGCAATAATTCGATTTCTGCCATTTAATCTGCCTTGCCTGCTCATCATTCTCTGTTGTACCTGCTGAATGGCCTGATATAGACTGTGAAACTACAGCAGCTACTGCTGCACCCTGCTGTTTCTTCACGTTAGCCGCCTGCCAGTTGAAAAGTAAGTATTTTGCTCTCTCAAAAAGTGTTTGGTTGTTCTCAGTCATATTCTGCCAAACTCACAAATTACGACTTTTCCAAATGCTCCACAACGTCGACGCAAACAACTGGGATTGGTCCTGTGACAATTCACGTAGAAGTGCAAATATGACTTCAGCCGCTGTATTGTTAATAAGCATTACTGAATACACATTGCTCCATAACAAATTCTGCGGCCAAACATTCCTTGCTCGCGGACAATCAAATAAAACATGAATCATGTCCTCGTAGCTTTCATCACACAAACCACATAAAAAATGTGCAGTTCACTCCTTTATCCAACAAACTGGCTCGTGTCGGTAAGCAACCCCGACAAACCCTCCAAAGCAAATTCTTCACTTTCGGTGGAAATTTGAGTCTCCAAATTCTATCCCAACTGCCCACCCGGTGCAAGTGTGAATTATCTACTATATTTTCAACACAAAACTGGTACGCACTTTTAACCGAATATTGACCGTTTTTCTCTGCCGTCCATATCAAAGCATCCTCCTCCACTTGATGAAAAATGGGAGTTCTAATAATCTTTTGCACAATATCATAATCAAAATAATAATTAACCAAGTTGTAATTCCGGCCATTAGTATTTTGAGCAATCAATGAGTGGACTTGAGCATTCTGAAGCACATCACTAGATTGCCTAACACCCGAAATAACTCCCCCATAACTTAACCACAGGGCCTCAAACATTGGAATATTTATGCCGTTTCCAATTTTCCATCTAGCACCTGATCGGACAATCATCTTTGTACTAAAAATACTACGCCAAACAAAACTTGGATTGTGTCCTACCTTTGCGTTTAAATAATCATTTCGAGGAAAGTACCGCAACTTAAAAAGTTTCGTTACCAAAGACTCAGGTTGGGTTTATAACTTCACCCAACATTGCTAAGTTGAAGGTCGTTAAATCTTTTAAACCCATGCCACCATATTTATTGTGCACAATAATCTTCTCCTAGGAAAGCCAATGAATACCTCTGTTATTACTTCCTACATGCCCCCACCAAAATGAATAAGAGAAGGTAACAGAAAAATGATGCTCATAACGTAAGATGGAGATGCATCATTGAGTGTATTTATCTACTAACTTCTTATAATCATAAAAAAAGGACCGTTGGTGGAAATTGGCCTTCAAAAAATTTCAAAATGGGATTTTTTTTTTTTGAATTCATAAAATGAAATAAACTGAACCATAAACTATTTAAAAGTTTTTTTTTATGTCAAATTAGCCACCGAAATTGACACGCTTTAAGGTCTCAAGTCAACAACATCATACCAACTCAAGTGGATTGGCAACTATTTAAAAGATAATTGAGACATGATCATTATCAATAAATATCAAAATCTAGAATGTCATCACTAAAATTTGATAATTTCACATTAAACATAAAATTTAAATTAAATTTTTGAGAAATCCTTTTAAACTTCTCACTTAACATCCCAAATTTAAATCCAGAATGTCAATCCTAGAAATATTTTCACACTAGAATGAGACATGATCAATATCAATAAATAACAAAATCTATAATTTGATTACTAGAATTTTTGAAATACATAAAATCTAAATTAAATTTTGAAGCAATCCTTTTGAACTTCTGACTTAACATCCATTAATCAAAATCTATAATGTCATTCCTAGAATTCGATATATGTTCACAGTACATATAAACATAAATTCTAAAATACTTTTTTGAGCAATCATTTTGAACTAGTTAGTGAACCCCTTAAATCTGTGTAGGATCAATGAGGAACTTAAACACTTTCTCTGATAGATCGAACACTTTGTTGAGTTATGCCATTCAAATAATCAAATCAAGATCGAATGAGTCGCATGTCAATTTTACAATTGAATTCCAAATTACAAGTTGACACGTGACTATAGATCGATTATGATTGAATGGTTCAAATCAGCAAGATCGTTGTGTATTTGTCTACACCAAATTAATCTGATAGATCGAACACTTTGTTGAGTTATGTCATTCAAATAATCAGATCAAGATCGACGCATGTCAAATTTACAATTGAATTCCAAATTACAAGTTGATACGTGAATAGATCGATTATGATTGAATGGTTCAAATCAGCAACATCGTTGTGTATTTGTCTACACCAAATTAATCAGCAATTGATGAAGATCAAACAACACAAATTATGTGAATTTATTTCAATTTCAATTTGGTGAAATTAGAATTTGTGTTGTTTGATTCTCATCTAAAGACCACATGCTTTCACGATCGGGGATAATCTTAGTTCTCTTCAAGACACGTGAACATATATTAATTAGACAAAATATTCATAAATTACAATCTTTTAGACACGATAAATAATGATGTGAACATTCAAATATTTTTCTACCCGTTCCAAATCAGCAATATAATCGAGCTTTTTCAATCTAGTTCTCTTCGAGTCTTCGAGACACATGAAGATATATTAATTAGACAAAAAATTCATAAATTACAATCTTTGAGATACGATAAATAATGATGTGAACATGCAAATGTTTTTCCATCCGTTCCAAATCTGCAATATAATCGAGCTTTTTCAATCTCGATTTTTGTGCACCAGTTCGATTTGCTAGGATCCTAACAAGGGAAGATCCAATATACGTAAAGGACCATACGAGAAGCCATTGTGGATTGCATTTCAAGGCTGAAAGAACCCTTGAAAACTATCTCCCAACGAATATACCTGCCAAAGAAATAGAAATCAAAGCATCTTAGTACTCCAAAAAAAAAAATCAATGTGACATCTAATTAGCAGCATTGGCATGCACCAGCCAATTCAAAAAGCAAAACAAAATCAACAGTTCAGCACAATCAGAATTCAAAAAATGAAATTAAATGACTCAAAACCATGTAAACGATAATTATATACATGATCAGAATCAATAAATATTGAAATATTGAATGTATTTACTACAATTCTATGAATCAACTCGAAACATAAAATCAAACTTAAATTTCTAAGTACCATTTTTATAGATCCGTCCTTTGAACTTTAGAATTTCCGCTTTTTTAATCAGAGAAATTACATTCGTTGAAATAGAAAAAGAGAACGATGTTACCAATAAACCACCGATGAAAGGACATAGTAGATGACAACAATAAATTAAAATCATGATCAGCATCAGATCACAAGGAACCTGCAACAAGTTGTTCCAGATAATAAATTAAAATAAGATCACAGAAGTAATAAAATGATTTGGCTGAAATTATAATGAATAGATGCAATCAAATCCGGTACACATACCTCTTGTGTGGTTAAACCAAATCCAATGGAACCTTTTGCTTACATTTGGTTGAAATGATTGACGGCAGTGGCTAGGGTTCCTTTCCAAACCCTAACTATATATATATATATATATATATATATATATATAGCATTGAGCATCTTTTTGCTTTGGACCAAAAACACCTCCTTTTCTTTTAAAAAGATGTGCAATTATGTAATTTAGAATTTTTTTTTATTAAATAATTTGTTGTATTCATGTATTTTTTTTTTCTAAAAAAAATGTTTGTGTTCTTTTTTGCTTTTTGTAATTCTTGTTTTTCTTCTTGTAAGGTCTCTTCAAATGATGTGCAACTCTCATTTAGAGGCCAAAAAATATTATAAAATAAATATCTTTTTTTTTGTGGTGTCTAATGTTGGAACCCCGGACCTTGCATATACTAACTGAGATAAGTTCACGACATAAAATAAACATCTCTGTATAGCACAAGTAGTACCGCAAAGTGACAAAAAATTGTATTATAATCAAGACAAGCCAAAGAGTTGGACCGCCGCAAATTAAAGTCGACGAAAGAATGAAGTTTGATGCGGTTCAATACTCAATCCAATGTTAACTTTTGTATGTTTAAAAGAAATCCTTGCATTGCACTCCTTCCAAACAATCTAAATAGTATCCAACCATACAACTTGAAGTCCAACACGATTATATTTCTTGAAACCATTTGAACCTCCAAATTGAACCGCGTGTTCCAAAACATCAGTTGGATTAATAGTTGAAATACCCAACTAATGAAGAACGAAATGTCAAATACCGCCAAATGATTCACACCCTACAAACAAATGTATAATTGATTCTTCTTTCATGTAACCTCAAGCGTAGGTCATTCAGACATGAATCACCATCCCATGACAAGATAAATTATCTTTTCGAAATTTCCATATAGTAGACTCATTTATGTTTTTCTGCAATAAGGTTTTGAGTTTTATACTTACTTTTATTTTATACGTACACCAGTTGTTTGCTATGTGTAATTCTATTTTATGCTTTTTGTAGTTGTAAGATTTGTCTTCTCATCATGAATGGAGCTAGAAGGAGGACTAGCAATGGCCACGGTCCCCGAAACTATGAGAAGAAAAAAACGATAGCGGTATGTTATTATATTTTTCAGTCTCAATATTTATTTTTTGTGGACTTTTATACAATATTGTATGATGATCTTCTTTTGACTCAATATTTTTGTCCTTATAGACAAAATTTTAACATTGAAAAAGAGAAGAGTTTTTTCTCCAATTTATAGAAGAATCTTAATATTTAACTAGAATTCCAATTTATGATACTTCATTGTAATTTCCCTTAGAAATATCAAATCATTGCTTGTAACTTTGTTTTCACACTCTCAACCACTACAAAAGGTTCACCGATTGCAATTGAATCTTCCTACGTTTTCATTTTCGTTGTTTCATATTTTCTTTCAATGCTATTCAAATATCATTTTAATCTCGTCATTTTCTGACAAACCTTAAGATATTCAACTTTCTTATATCTTTAAAATTTCTTATAATTTTGGATATATATTAATTTTGAATATACCATCATTTTTAAATATCTTGTATATATCGTGCATTTGAAAATTTAATTTTTCTTCAATAAATTATACTTTCAATTACTCGGTCCCTCCTAAGCTAAATTCATGGCTCCGTCCCTTCTAAGTATGGTGACGCCCACATCTACTAGAGTATGCATAAGCTAAGTAATAATCAATATTATATTATATGAGAAAATGAAGTTAGTGTTGAGTGAAATTTTTACGTTTCTGAATCATCTCTTTTGTTAACAGCACAGAAGGAAATTGGTTGTTCATAGGAAAAAATAATAAATCTTGAAAGCTAACAAGAGTCGAGAAACCAGCATAAATAATCAAATATTTCTATTAAAACGGTCTTCAAATTGAAAGCTATATTAATTCACATGCAATAACATTAATATCAAATATATCTTGACCATAAAATTACAGTAACATTAATGTAACATGTATCTTGAAGCTCAATACATTTTGAAAACTCAAATCAAGTGTTGATAATGATAAGCCATTTAAGGCTTAAATAAGGCCTAACACAATTACTTGAAAATTTAGCAAGTCTAGTTTTATATATCTTCATTGACATTTTCCTTCGAACATTTACCATTGAAGATTGATCAAAATCACTAAATAGCCCATATTTAACAACATTAGATGGTATACAGTACCAACACCCCATAAATGCATTTTGTTGAACAAGTGAAATCACCACCAACTTGACCTAGAAAAATCAAAAGAGCAAACAGATTCAAATGTGAATAAACAATATCAACTATATAACTGGAGTAATCAAAGGCTTATTTGAGAAGAAAGCTTCCAAATTTTGTTCAACTAGTTGGCATATATCCATATGTGACTATGAAGTGTAGACAGCTGCATGCGGTGAAAGGACAACATTGTCCAATGAAAAGAATTCTTTAGGAACATGAGGTTCATTCTCAAACACATCCCAACCAGCACCTCCAATCTCATCATCAATCAAACACTTCAACAATTATTTTTCATCAATGAGAGCACCTCTTCCAACATTCACTATGATTCCTTTCCTAATGCCAACATGACTTCTTTGTTGACAATGTGCCTTGTTTGGTCGTTTAGTTCTAGGACAGTGGAATAGTAAGGGTATGAAACTAATGGCTTTTTGCTCCTAGAGTTGTATGATATAATGCAACTGAATTCTTCAAGCCTCTTTGCGACTTCTGAGCCAATTCTTCTCCCATACCAACAATTCCAATATTTTTTCCTGTTAACTAAAACACCGGTCAATAGCAGTTAGAGTCTAACTTGTTTTTATTTTTTACGCTTAATTAATGATTTGGTCCCTTAAGTTATTTGTTGGTTACATTTTAGTCTCATAATTATTAACGTTACAATTTGGTCCCTTTAAGTTATATTCTGTCAACCAAATAAATTTTCACCGTCAAAACCGTTAACCCAATGTCTAAGGTGAATACATATTGCAAGTTGTCACGTCACCGTTCACATGTGCATATTTAACGTTTTGTCAAAAGACTAACAGTGAGGATTTATTTGACTAACATATACTAACTTAAGAGACCAAATTGTAACGTTAATAACTTATGGGACCAAAATGTAACCAACAAATAACTTAAGGGACCAAATCATTAATTAAGCCTATTTTTTATTAGGATTGATCTACCTTTTCAAATTAGCTACTTTAGAAGTCGGACTCCAGGTTACTTATAATTACTTATATCATATGTGTAGGCATTTGTACTTTGTCGTTTTATGCTATTAATATAGATGTTGTGAGACTGTTCACAGATTCATCCTTTTTGTTTTTAGCGAATTTGCATTATATCGATGTACTCTATCAATTTGAATGAATATCTTTTATTTTGTCAAAAAAAAAATTAGCTACTTTAGAAGTCAAACTCCAGGTTACTTATAATTACTTATATCATACTAGCGAAAAGACAGGCATTGCGCTAACGTTTGAAAATCATGAAAGGTATTCTTTTTTATAAATATTTTGGTTTTGATTAAAAGTAAAAATATAAATGTTTGTTGCTTGTTTTAATGACACGGACGACAATCTTTATTATAGAAAAAATTGTTTAAAAGTATAATTGGAATAATGAAAAGTAAGTATAAATATCCTCATCTAGTTTGTTATACTTTTTAAATGATAAAGGAAAAAAAACAGATATACATATATTCATATCGTATTTGTTACATTTGTTTTAATATTTAAATTTATTCTTATCTATTTGTTACATGTGTTATTTGTATTGAAAATTAAGGGTGTTTTTGGAAAGAAAAATTCAACCTAAAAGTGCTGAAAGGGGTAGTTTTCTTTAGATATAGTATAGATGTTACAGTTTTTTTTTCATTGTTTCATCCATAAAAAAATTTCATTTTATTTTTTTAGAAAGTATATAAAAAAAAATTTAGAAAGTATATAAAAAAAATAGGGTTAAATATATTTTTAGTCCCTATAAATAATATGTCAACTTTTCGCTTTAGTCCCTCTAAATTTTTTCTTTAACTTTTAGTCCCTCAAAAATTTTCCATCCTCATTTTTGGTCTCTCCTTTAAAGTAAACTCATATGTAGAATTCATATTTTTGAATAAAATTTTGCAGAAAAATTCATAATATTATATTTAGAAATTCATAAAATAAAAAAATTAACAAAACATGAATTTAATACGAATTTTTATATTTTTGACGGTTAAAAATTCATATTTAATTTGTGTTTTGTTAAAAAAATCTTTTTTTTTTTTGGAATTTTTTTTACAATATTCTACACATTTTTGCACAATTTCATTAAAAAATACAAAAATTAACTTAATAATAGGGACCAAAAGTAGTAATTGATAATTTTATAGCGACTAAAAGTTGAAGGAAAATTTTAAAGGTACTAAAACAAAAGGTTTATATATTTATAGGGACCAAAAACATATTTAACCCCAAAAAATATGTTTCTCTATCTTGATTATAGAAAAAAATACAATACTTTTCTAAGAAACTATTTAGTAAAAAAAAAATTACAAAAAGATTTAAATCAAATTTGGCGTTATTATCAACAATTAAACTTTCTTCTTGTTCTCGATCGAGCAAATGGTTAAGCTCATTTCCAATATAATCCCAACAAAACAGGTCCAATATAGCATTTGGGTTACCTACTCGATCCAGGGAGGGGTGCTCACATCACTACGGGTGACCAGTAAAACTGAACTGAAACGTCACCCATGTTGCTCCGAAAATCTCGCTCGATGTTATGATCTATGCGGATCTGTAACCATCGAGCACCACGGTGTACCACTAACAACGGCTCATGCGCCTCCCTCTATAAAAGGTGATTTTACATAGTCCCCAAATGTATGAATCATTCAAACCTAAAACCCATTTCTTTTGCTCTTACTGACTTGAGCGTCAGAGTGTCTGCAAGTACAGATCTCCCCTCTGTTCTAGAGCTTACAAACGTCCAAAACAATCGCATCGAACATCATTCATTTGATCAGGTACGATCAAATGATCAAAACTATTGAAAATCCCAAAAACAATTACTCATCAGGATGACTAAGAGTGATACATTCCAATTCTCTAAAAAGTCATGTTCAATAGACAGGAGGTTTAATTTTATTGGTTTATTGGTTTGTTAGTCGGTTTAAAAACCCTATTGATACTTAAATATGTTCGTAATGTTTTTACGGCTTGATTTAGTTAGTATATAGTAGTTTGACTTTTATCTATTCCAGACAAAATAGTTCATCTTAATTTATTTGGCTTCTTACAAATATACAATATTCATGAATCATCACTCAAATAATTCAATTTGAAATACTTTTGGAGCCAAACACTTGAGATACTTTTAAAATGAACTAGTTCATCTAGAATAAACAATTTGTTAAAAAAATAAAACAGAATCTTATAAAAATGTCAACGAATATTTTCTGCACTACTTAAATTATGAACTAAGAAATGCCAATCTGTATCATGTGAAAACATTTTTTTTTCATTAAATAAATCATGAAAAAAAAAATGCAGACCTTAGAATCAAGTGGAAAATTCCAAGATGCATTCTGAACTTGTCTTCTCAAGAACCGATCAGCTGCTGAAATTTTCCTGCTTACATCAATCAATAAAGCTACAGCCATATCAGCAACATCGTCGGAGTAAATATTTCCAGCGCCAGCAACCTTAATTCCACGTCGCCGACACTCATCGAGATCAATGTGATTAGTTCCGATGCTAGGGGTGCAAACAAGACGGAGGGAGGGGAGAAGTCGATGAATGTTGGCGTCGACGGGGTAGCGGGCGGTAGTGAAGATTGCGTCGATGGAAGAAGCGTGGTGAGGGTTAGTGGATATGAATTGGTGGATTGTGGGAAGGAAAGTAGGGTTTATAATATGAAAGTTTTGAGAAGGATGTGGTTGGAGGATTGAGGAGAATTGGGGACCATGAAGGAATACTTGGGGGAGATTTTGATTTGCCATTGACTTTGAGTATTACCTTGATGTGTTGGTTGAATGAAGATATATATAGTGGCATCATTGAGTGTATTTCTCTACTATTATAATTCCTTGACAGCTCAATAACCTTTTAAAATTGTTCCGATTTCTATAAAAAGAGAGATGTTCTAGTACTCACTATTTTATTGGATGAAACAAAATTTTACCATTTTATGTTAGATCCATTTTAAAGTATGGGTGGAATTCACATGTGTTTCACTTAATAATGAAGTGGGTGTTTGAAAGAGTGTAAAAAAAGTGTTGTAACACTTCTCTTCTAAAATAAGTTGATTGGGAGTTTTGACCCGATCAGAATTTACACATAAAAAAAAGGTGATCGGAGTTACGACATGATCGGTTGAACAATTTGAGAGGTTTATTGAACAACCGTTTTAAATTTCCACTCTAATTTGGGGGTTTAACACAATAACTCCATGGTTTAAACTATTTGAATTTGATTGAGAATATTTGTCTAGTGATCAATGACATATTAAAGATGGTTGCAGTGTAATTTAGATTAGTTTTTTATGTAAAAATATAAATTAAAAATCATTTGATTCAAAGATTATAAATATCATCTATAAATCATAGTTCAACCGTTAAATATGTCGAAATTGTTAGAACGGACGTCGTGATCAAGATTCGAGCTCCGACTACTTCACTTGTGAGTGTAAGTTTTCAATGACGGTTGTCATTTGCTCTTTTATCGACAAAATTACAAATGTCTCAATTCTATAAGATTATTCATTTACTAAAAATCTAATTCATCCAATTAAATCTGGTTTTGATTGTATCTACAACAAAGCAAAGACCATTAAATACATACATTTTGTTGATTAAAGTATTGTACAATGAATGGATACCACAAACATCGTCTTAGTGTGTTCATTATATAATTGCCATAAAGTGAATCATTGAAGTTGAAGTAATATTGGCACATGTTTATGGTTAGATGTTTTCAAATCATTTTGAATGCCAAAGGAAATTTTGAAAAATCGAGAAGAAGAAAAATGCAGGCTTGATATCATACAGTAACTTAACAAAGTCAAGATTAAACAAAGAGCAGAATCTTGTTAAAAGTTAATTAGAATGAGGTTGAATTGTCATATTTACATTTCACAAATCTATAGAACTGTTGAGTCTCTTCTAGTATTACCTTCCCCTTGGACATTGTCCACTTCCATATACATAACTGTTACTCTACCTATATCAAACAAAGATGAATAATTAAATCTCAATCACCGTTTCCAACGGGTTTGGGTATCTATGTCCCTGCAGTGAATCATTTTTTAATAAAAAAAATGTTTTTTCACGCTCCAAAGCCAATGTTGTAAAGCATTGTACAACAATATGATCACTCTAACATTTAATAGACCAAATGATTTGACTTCTCCTTTGAATATCAATGACAGATTTTATAACAAAGCAATTATCAAACCGAATATAATGGAATATCAACATTACTTTAATAAAACACATGACATATCAACATATAGTTAAAATATCAATGTTCTAAATTAACTGATAATCCAAATTATCAAAACAATATAATCAGATACAAACCACTTTACAAACTAACTTAATTGATAATCCAAATTATCAAATCAAATTACATACGATTTGATTATAAAATGAATAGAAAAATAATGACAATGAAGATTTCTAATTTGGGATCAACCAAAAAAAAACATAACCCAAAACAAAATCAACATAAATCATAAAAAAAGAACACATGACGATGATAGTGACATAGAGGCTGAAGATGATAGCAGACCGAGAGCAATTCACGTGTAAATATGTGAGAGTGAGACCGATTGAGAAGAGATGACGGTGATTGATAGTTATGGTGATGGAAGAGAGAGAGAGAGAGAGAGAGAGAGAGAGAGAGAGAGAGAGAGAGAGAGAGAGAGGCGGGGGGGGAGAGAGGGAGGGAGCGAGAGAGAGGGAGGGAGAGAAAGAGAGGGAGGGAGAGAGAGAGAGAGAGAGAGAGAGAGAGAGGGTGAGAGAGAGAGAGAGGGTGAGTTGTAAAAGGAGTGAAATGGTTTAGGATTTGGGTTTATGTTTATGTAAAAGGGATATTAAAGTAATTTTCACATTCGAGTTGAGTTTGGGTATGATTTCAGGGTGGATACCTATATCTCCATTATTTGTCCCATACCCTTGTTTAATCGGAGAAAATCTAAACTCATACTCAAACCCAAACATAGTGGAGAAACCCCTCAAATCGGGTTTCGTTCGGGCAGGTATCCGCTCGTACAGGTCTTTGCTGCTATGTCTTCTTGTTGATTTGATGTGGCCAAATCTAGTTTGTTGTCAATCTCGTCATGCAGTTGATTTGATGTGGCCATGCATTCTTCGAAAACATCAGATTTTCTCACCATTTAGTCAAAGACTTCACAAGTTAATCCTTCGGGGTGTTCATGGACCCGCCTTCATTGCTTCAGCAGATTCTGGTGGTTGTTGATGAACTTCTTTTAAGGAGGAAACGGAGGAACATAATTTCTTTGCATTTCTTGGTGAAACTAAAACAAGCTACTAGTTAGACATAACTTCATTGGAAACTTGGAAATGTGCTTGATGGACTATTTCGGTGTGCACTTTTCCTAGTTAATTTACTTTTTGTCTGTTTCCTTAATTTCTGTCAATTCCCATTGCATCAATTACATTTTCAAGTAAATTTAAATCTGCATTTTCGAATCGACAAAATAACTAGGAAAACACAGATTAATTAACAGTTTTATTCAAATCTGCATTTTTCTAGTTAATTTGTCGATTTGAATAACTTTGTCACATATTAGTCAAGCACACTTATCCATATAGCTGACTGCAAACTTGAACTTTTACAAAAATGATGCTCAATCTACAATTTCAATGTGACAAAAATCAGCACAAAACACCATCATATATACCTTCCATCCAACTAGAACATTTACTCAAAGCAGGATAAAGAAAACAGAAACTAGCTAACTGCATTTTACCACTTATTGTGCATAACATATCATGTCTTCTCAAACTTATCCTTTGAGAAAGTTAGATAAAACTGTGAATAAACAATTCAATCAACTATATAACTGGGGTAATCAGAGGCTTATTTGAAAAGAAAGCTATCAGATTTTGTTCCACAAGTTGGCAGATACCCATATGTGACTCTAAAGTTAAGACAGCTGAATGTGGTGAAAGGACAACAGTCTCCAATGAAAAGAACTCTTTAGGAACATCAGGTTCATTCTCAAACACATCCAAACCAGCACCTCCAATCTCTTCATCAATCAAACACTTCAACAATTCCTTTTCATCAATGAGAGCACCTCTTCCAACATTCACTATGATTCCTCCTTTTCCTAATGCCAACATGACTTCTCTGTTGACAATGTGCCTTGTTTGGTCGTTTAAATCACAACAGAGAATGAGTACATTGGTGTTTGTTGCAAGCTCTAAGACAGTGGAATAGTAAGGGTATGAAACTAATGGTTTTTTGTTTCTAGAGTTGTATGATATCATGCAACTGAATGCTTCAAGCCTCTTTGCGACTTCTAAGCCAATTCTTCCCAGACCAACAATTCCAATCTTTTTTCCTGTTATCTGCAACACCAGTCACATGTTTATTATCAAAACTCTTCAAGCAATTGCAGCTAGAATGAAAGGAGATTAACTACTTAACTTCACATGTCTTTTTTCATACTAGTGCCATTTTAAAGGTAAGGTTAACTATGTTTTACCCTATCAAAATATATTTTTTCCTGGGGCTGGAGATAATAAGAAAAAAAGTAATAAATCAGTGGTTGATATTTCAACATATATGTGATATGTAATGACTAATGACATAAAATAAAGGTAAAGTTCAGAGAATAAGTCATCGTAGGTTTAACTCAGTTGGTAGAGTTATTGCAAAATGTATGCAGGAGTGGGAATTCGAACCCCGAGAAACCCCACTTATTAAGCTTAAAAATATGAATTTCTAACCTCTATATTAGTTGACAAAAAAAAAAATCAGAGGATAAATATAAGCTATAAGCTTAAACATAGATTATCAAAAATGGCTATAAAGATTTGTTTGGCAATTTCGAGGTCACAGAAGATAGTTATAGTTTATATAAACTAATTTGACTAGATAGGCATGTTTAGTAACAATTTTTTCTCATAAGCTTTTAGTGTTTTTTATTTAACTAATTAATAGTGATTTATGATAAGTTATTTCAATCAAGTTTAACCTTACAACTTACCATGTTTTTGTCAATTTTTCCTCTATTATTTTGTTTTTTTTTTGTCAAGAATATTAGCCTAATTAACAGTAAAATATTAAATAATAATTAAACATATTTATGTTTTCCTTTTATCAAACACTACGAATCAAATTTATTATCTAGTATGGTATCAACCATTAGTCCATCAATCCACCACATGCTAGGTTATCAACTATGTTACTTTTTTCTAATGGACGTTGTATACAATTACACAACAAATACTTAGAATAAACAATTTGAGATAAAAAAAGAATCATGTGAAACAAACATTGTATGAAAATGCAGACCTTAGAACCAAGTGGAAAATCCCAAGATGCAGGCGGCTGAACCTGTCTTCTCAAAAACCGATCCGCAACTGAAATTTTCCTACCGACATCAATCAACAAAGCCACAGCCATATCAGCAACATCCTCCGAAAAAAGATTTCCAGCATTAGCGACCTGAATTCCCCGTCGCCGACACACATCAAGGTCAATGTGATTAGTTCCGGCGCTGGAAGTGATGATGAAACGGAGGCAAGGGAGAAGTTGGAGAATGTCGGCGTTGAGAGGGTATAGACCCATACAGAGAATGGCGGTAATGGAGGAAGCGTTGTGAGGGTTGGTGGATATGAATTGGTTGAGAGAGGGAATGGAAGATGGGTTTATGATATGGAAGTTGTGAGAAGGTTTGGGTTGGAGGTATGCAGGGAATTTGGATGGACCGTGAAAGAATACTTTTGGGAGATTCTTTGTTTCATCGGCCATTGGAGAGAGTTAATTGGAAAGGATGAGGAAGATTCTATCACAGTACTAGTAAGTAACACGATAAGTTCAAAGAGGAATTAGTTTTATTTTATTTTTTCATATATTTTATTTATGAAGGTAGTCTTTCGGCCGAATACTAGGATTCAAATAACACTTACCAGCACCGATGGAAATCATTTTTTTGGTACTTGTATCAAAATTTTAAACTAGTTTCTGTTGTTAGTCAAAATAGTCTCGGACGCAAAATAATATTTCAATACTTACAATAGTTCTTTTTATATAGAAATTGATATTAAAAATTGAAAATAAATAAGTATTTATAAAGACCGATATGACAATAAATAAATATATTGAATGACTTATACAACAATATTAACGAATTATTTTAATGTCATAGATCATTTTGACTAATGAAATCTACAATCAAAGACTATTTTAAAATTTTGATACATTTAAGGAATTATTCTAACCACTCGTTAGGCATTAAGGAAATAAAAACTTCAAACCATTAATGATCTTAATGATTTTTTTTTTTTTGAAGGAGTGATCTGAATGATAGAAAAGGTAAGTCAAAGAATAGTAGTGAGAGATTTTCAGGGGTGGGGAGAGAGAAAGTGTATATTGTGCATTGTTGTGAAGCATAAAGATTGTTCACTTCATTAGTTAAAATTGTCTATGACACTAAAACATTCTTGATAATATTAAATCTTTATGCTAACTAACGTTTAAACAAACACAGACCTTCTTTTAACTTTTCTATTGCGTTTAATTGTATCCCAAGAAGAAGAAAAAAATCATTTCTTATGACTGGTAACTCAAGCTTGTTCAGCACAATAAAAACAAATATTGCCTTCAAATAAAAGATCAAGACCAAACAGTTCTTTACATTGAAATGCAACTGAAAACGCTCATGATAAATACACATATCAACATAAGATGAGGTTAATTAATATAAAATGTAGGGCAAAAGAAACTTTACAAGCCAAAGTAACTCATCTAAAGGTCTAGGTTCAAAACAACTTGTCAATCACTACTACAAACATAAGGCTCAAAAAGTTTAATACATGGATTTGGATCGTACTGCATGATATCCGCAGCACGTTCAAACTCTTCTCTGAGAACTTTGATGCTGCGTTTATCTACCACTCGACCCAGATCATGAGATGTTTCAAAAGGATCCTCTATACATATCAAGTGGCGATCATTACCAATCCTTCTTGTCCAATCCTTATCTCGCTTGCTACACCAAAAGGAGCATATTAAATAAAATGAAAAGTATTTATCAACAATGTTGGATATGTTAGTTTTAAAGCAGCTTAGCAATTAGTAAGTTTTAAAATTGACTTTTTTAACTTATCTACTGGCATAAACATTTGTGAGGCTGTTTGAGAAAGCTCGGATATTAACATGTCCATAAATTGTTTCAGCTTATGACTTATTTCCATAAGCTCTACATGGAAACAGTGTGACTCTATTTTACCTTATGTTATAGAAATAGTTTATACATAAGCAATTACTCCCTCCATACCAAAATATAAGCAAAAAAGGACATGTATTTGGTCCAAATTTGAGCCAAATACATATACTTTTTTGTTTATATTTTGTTACAAAGTGAGTATATGATGAGTGCTTACGCTATAAAAAAAAGAACTTAATTAAACAGGGCAGTAGACAACTTATAAACTCAGTCATGTTACAAAACCGACATCTACAACAATAAGAAAAAAACTAATAATAACTAACGGAAGTTGAGAGGGTTGTGATTACAAAAAATGATAAATATTTTTAATTCTCTTACCTGATTGTGCTTCCTGTGCGTACAGATATAACGGAATTTGCATAATCATGACAGTATGCCCAATAATAAAAAAATCCCCACACAAGATGAGCAATGGTGTCTTTGTTATGTCGTCCAAAATGACCAAGTTTTTCAACTTGGTCAAAGAACGCACAATCAACATTGTCCACCCTAACAGAGTATGTTGGATTCATCCCCTATACAAGGAAATAGCATTTAATCAATACATTCGTGTATTTAAATTACAGAGTTAGGTAAGTTATGCACAAACGCTATTCAAGTGAAATGATTAATGAGGAAGAATTAACCTAGCTTGCTTAAAAGTATTGCATCGATGCTATAATTGTCATATTACCCATACCAGTATTAACTAGTAAGTATGAAAGCTTTCACCAAATATAAAACTAAGAGCTAAAACTTTACCATTTCCAAATCCTACATGCATACATGATTCATATATAGTTATAGTAAGTGATTTCCTTAGAGTTGATCCTATGACTAAAAAATTCTGTTCAAAAACAATTCTAGGGATTAATATAACACAAAATTGGAAGTGCTAAATGAAAAGAAGCTCCACAAAATTAGTTACTTTGATTTTCACTTTCTATAATGAATGGAAACAATAGTTGGTGTTCAGATCAAAATGAAGGATACTTCTAAAACATAAGTAGCACAAATAATGAGGCAGTGGAAAGGTTATGATATTTACACACCTGTAAACATGGAAGGATGGCAGGTCGTCGCTGTTGTAAAAAATGAATGCACATCAAAACATACCTGAAATTAGAATTGCACAGGTTACTTTTACAACGTAACAATGTATACCACATTCATGAGCATTTCAATCATGTCCATCATTTTACAAACAAAAAAAAAATCGATACCAGCAGCATTAGAAAAGAACTTACGCATAGCTAGATAAGGTCCCATGGTAAGTTTCATTGACTCCTCTTGACTTCGCCCAATGTTTAATGATAAAAGCCAGCTGCCGTAACCTTGGATCAATGTTTGCATAATCTCGAAGAAGCTTTGTATTTACAACAGCCAGAAGATTGTTGATGCATATATCACAAGAGATTCCTGTAACTGGATCCATGAGCTTTACAATCGGAACCCTTGCTCGTGTCAATGCCTGTAAACAATCTCAAAGTAAGGATTCTGAAGACAAAATGAATATTTCTATGAATAGCCTAGAAGCAGTCAACTTCCACCAATAAAAAATCAAAAGTCAGTTATTAGTACTTCATTTTAGATTCCCAATTTATTAATCATCTTCCATTTCTTTTTTTCACTTTAATTATTTTCTGGGTTTCAAATGATTGATAGTAATTATCTACTATTCATATGCCATTGAAGGTTGTCCTGTCGTTTTTCATTCCTTTTGTCCTTATCTTTATCTGTTTCTTGTTTTCATTTTTAAGTTACTTCTTATTCATAAAGGCACCCTTGGCGTTTAAACATCTAGCCAAAAGAAAAGGCACATATCACAACAGGTGTCTATTTGTTAGGATTGTGCACAAACCTTATTTAACAACAATGGTCTACGACTAAAATTAGCAAAATAATAAACACTCCTCCAGACTTAAATAAATAAAAGAACAATAAACAATTAGAAAACAAAGTAATCATCATCAGATGAAGGATACACAGTATAAAGATAATAATCCACTGTATATAATAGATGGACACAATAACAATTTTCTGGGCTTCAGTTTTTACTTTTCAGTTTTCAAGGCTGAAAAACAGACAAAATATATAACCAACTAAAGGAATAGAAATGGAAGAGAAAAAAAGAAGAGGGACAAACTCAAGTTAAAGGAGACAAAGAATAACAGAAAGGGTAATAGAGAAAACCAGTCGCTGTCATTAAACAGTGATGGAAATAGCTTATGTGCTACTCCTGAGCTAAACCCTTTATATGTAAGCCACGCACTACAAACTAGTGAATACTGCAAAAACAAACACCACACTATGTCCTATACTTCTGCCAAAAAGAACTACGATCATCATACCATATTGCCTTCAAAAATAACTTTGTTTGGAGAGAAACCAGATTTCTAAAGGACAATTTTTACCAAAGTGTTTTTTAAAGAAATACATAATTAAGTGGTTTTCTAGGGTTTAATAATACTCAGACAATGACTACATCAGAGTTAGAGGGATATCTTCATTGTTTATGCAGAGAGGTTGGCAAGCTTCATTTCCAGGATGTTCCTTTATTGTGTCAAGCAGGTTGTCAAAATCGAGATCTCATCTAAGATCATTTTGGGTATAGAAAAATCGTAAATCGTGAGATCGTAACAAGGATCGTAAGATCCCACCAGAGACAAGATTATACTATAATTAAGAATCATGCTTAATGTTACCAAGTATAGTGCTTCTTCAAACAAAAAAAGATACTAAGCATAGAGTGTTATATAGTTAAACTATATGATTAAATTAAATAGTACTTCTGTTAAATAAATAACCAATTAATTATTTAATTAATTATTATTAGAAAAAAAACTATTTAAATATTTGTTAGCATAAAGCTTTTAAAATATATATGAAATAATATATTAAATATAAGATTTATTAAGGCTAAAAACAATGAAATCTTTTAAAAAAATAGAGTGAACTTAGCAAATTAGCATTAAAAATTTAAAATTCCTGTAAAAGAAGCATTAAAAAATAAAATTAAGAATAGCAAGCAATTAGCAGGCACACTTTTCTGCCAAAAAAATTTTTTGGCAGAAACACTTTCCAAAAATAATAAATCAGCTTTTATTATAGACTGCGTGAAAGGCAAGCTCAATTGTTTTGACTTTTCAACATCCATTTCTCTTGCGCTGCAGAGCATGTCGTTTTGGGCAACAAAATCTTCTCTGTGAATCGGGTCATATGGGTTAAAAGGTGAAAATTCGGTGCGAGAGAAATCGCCGCTTCCACGATCTTGCGATCTACCACTGTGCGCCGCCCTCTTCAACGATTTTCACACGGCGCCGGCACAATTTAAGGGGAAGAACGCGTGAGATCGTACGATCTACAGCGCACGCTTAACAACCATGGTGTCAAGGATTCTTGTAGTCTTTTAGTTTCTTCAGCAATTATATCTTATTCTACACTTTAGGAACGTCATGTGAAATTTTCATGATATGTAGGCCCCAAAGTCAATGGTAATTTTTTATTTTTGATAACCTAAAGTCAATGGTAATCAATTGGTTGATGTATGTCATTCAATGGAGCTTGACAATAAATACTTGTTCTACATAATGAGCCTCCAGCATTTATATAAATAGAGAGATAGGATAGAGGCACTTCAGAGAGTTGTTCATCCAACAACCTCTTTACATTTGATATTTTTTCCTATCTATGACTCTAATTCTTCCAAATCTTATTTTTCAAAAAAAAAATCTATATCATGATTTTGAGCGAATAAATTTCTTCTTCTATGCAAAACAGGAAGATAACACTCTTCAAACCCGCACACCTTTGCCATCTTCAACTTTCTGCAGCATCTCAAGTTATCAACTTTTCCTTACTTCGAATAGCAAAGTAATTGATTTTACCATTGGAAAATTATATCCTAGAAGTAGGAACATATAGTTCAAGGAAGATTGCAAACATAGTGAACACCGGATCAATGAATAACAAACAAGATGACTATCGAGATATTACTTGAGATCAAACAGGGAACTCAAGATCATAACCCGTAAGTCATTCTTGAAGTCACAGTATCACACAACAAACCCTACATTTAACTCACACAACAAACCCTACATTTAATTTAAACTTCAAAATCGTATGGAAGTCAAATTAACTTTGGTCCCACACACCTTCTCCTAATGGGCAAATACAAAACACCAAGTTTTTAACTAGTGCCACCAGCAACAGCACTAGTACCACTAACAAAACAGGTGCGCTTGGGTTTGCAGCACCACTAAGACCAGCTTGACCTTCCCCTTTCGGAGACAAATTCGGTGCAGCAAACAGAAACAGGGAACAACCTTCAAATGAACAGTACCAAAGAATTGGAAATTGCAAATAATACAGAAGCAGAGAAACCAAGCACCAGCAAATCGATTTGTAGCAGATAACTCACACTAGACAGAGAACTCAAACCGGATGAATGCTTGAACTACAAAACCAAAGTAGAGGAACCCGCAAAAATAATTTGAAGGGCTTGAACAAACAAATCACCACCAGAGTAGATGGGAGACGCCACTCCACAAGAACGGTTGAGCTGATGCTCTGATAGAAAGAGAATGCCCACAATATGTTGGATGTATTGCATAGTTGAAGAAATCAGGTCTCAAAGCGTTTTGGGTGAAGCTAAAAATCAGATACTTTAACTAGGTAGATCGCATGATCCCATTGATTCTATTAGCTTAAAGGGTTTTGGGTGAAGCTAAAAATCAGATATTTCAACTAGGTAGATCGCATGTTCCCATTGATTCTACTAGATTAGCCTATGATCCCACACAATCACACTAAAATGAGTTTCACAGCATGATTAACATTGCTAGGGGTAGTAACCATCATAAAACTACAAAATGGTACACGTCAGACCGTGATTTAACTACCATGTTAACGAAAACCCAAACAAGGCCGTGGAATAATAAATGCCTACCAAATAGAGATTATTTTTCCAGCATCCAAGTAAAAGTACAAAGTCAATCCCCTTATAGCAAATTTTAGAAATTATCCAATATAATACAAAAGTTATCATATCTCATTTATCAAAATATGAAACAGAACAGAGGGCTTATATGTGCAGCTCATGCTTTGGAGAAATATCCGTTTAACATTTCTTTATTCTTTATGTATGAAAATAAATGCAAACCAAAAATATATATGAAAGCAATTTAAGAGGGAATAAAAATGATCTCACCTGAACATTCTGCAGGTTATCTGATTGCAAAATATCAGCCAATTTCATTATAATCTTAGACTTGTCCACATCAGCGTCTTGTATAGCAAGGCAAACATCAATGTCGCTTTTAGAAACACCAAATGAACTAGCACATGATCCATAGAGATAAAGCCGAGCCATTGGCCACTCCTTGCAAACTAACTTCTCCAATAACCCTAACAGTTGATTCTGCCTCAGTTTTTCTTCTTCTGGTGGTATTAAGGACTCATATATTGAAAGGAAAGGAACACTAAAACTATCTATGTCCCTGCGGCACATCATTTGTCTTTTAAATGTTCTTGCACGCTGACTTAGCAATTGATTTCCTCTTGAGTCTGAAGATCTACCATCCTGGTAATAAATGCTATAAGTAACCTTCATGCTAAAGATTCCAATTAATTTATAAGAAGATAGATAAATAAAAACCATATGAACTTCATAATTTGATTATTGACATCTAAGGGTCAGTTTGGGAGGAGGATTTTGGAGGGCTAAGTCTATATTTTAATATATATTTGAGATTTTAAAGTATTGAAAAAATATCATGATATATGATCATATAACAAGAGTTTAAATTTTATACACCAGCAATGCGAAGTTATTTTACGCATGCATGCAATAATATGGTGCCACGTCAATTAATGAGTATGAGAACTCATTTGTTTTCAACCTCATTAAATGGCATGGTAACACATCATTCAATGCATGTGTAACATGGAAAATGCTTAATAAAGCGACCCGACAGTTTCCCGAATGAAATTTTAATGCCACTCAATCCCAAGTTTGACCAAAACATACACCCATGACTCCTTTATTTTCGGTCAAAGCGAGTTTTTATTGGAGAACGGCAATTTGCGAAGCATCCAGGACAAAACTGCTCGCGATAAATAGCAGTTCTTGTGTAACGTATAATAATTCAAACATTTCACAACTTGCTTAATGTGGTGCCACATCAATTAATGCGTATGAGAACCCATTTTAAGAAACATTTCATAGCTTGCTTAATTTCGAAAAGAAAAACAAACCCTCCCCTCCCCTCCCATCCCCCTCCAAAAACTCCCTCCCAAACAGAACCTAAAACAAAAACAAAACAAAAAACATAACCATAGCATTGACATTGACAATATCGACAAATAACAAGTACCTCCAAATAGTTTAATGAAATTGAAAGTCAGTATATAACTTAATTCTCAAATATGATTGACAAATCCATAAATTCAATAAATATGTAAGTATTAACCTTCTCCTTCGGACCACGACGTTTGATCGAGTTACCACTCTTCTCATCTATCTCATCCTCAAGCAACAACGAATCAGCTAACCGTTCTCCAACCGCATCAACATCATCATAACCGGAACGAAGATTACTCCCAGAAGGTGGACCAGGATGATCAAGCTGATCAGGTAGCCTCAATTCATGAGCCACATTGCCTCTATCACCAACCCCTAATCTCACATTCCTACCACCACCCAATTCACCGAATCCAGGTGGTGGAGGAACCCTAATTTGTTCAGTTGACCTAAAATCACCAATAACCCCTCTTTTTTCAATTTTATTCCTATCCACAAATCCATTGGTGGAAACATCATGGGAAGTAGCAGCAGCATAAGAAACTGTTGGTAAAGAACCAAACTGTAACTTCAATTCCTGTTGTTGATGTTGATTTTGATGCTGCTGAATGAAACCGTTGTTGTTGTTGTTGCTTTGAATTGGAAAACCTAATCTTCTTAGATCTTCAGTGAGTGAAGCACTGTTAGCGTTAGTGTAGTTGGAGTAATGAGTTTCTGGTACCCGTTGAAGTGAAAACGGGTTATGGGTTAACCCGAATACGTGAGGGGAAGGTGTGTGGGACCATGGTGGAAGATTAGGGTGCTGATGATGCTGGTGGTGGTGGTGATGGGGATGATGATTGAGATGATCGTGACCGTTGGTTGGGATAGTGGGACCCATCATGGCAACAGCGGGATCGATGATGGGAGATTGCTGAGTAGTTGAGGATTGGGAGGGGTGAGGGTTAGGGCGGGGTTTTTGAAGAAGAGAGAGAAGAAAATCGCCGCCGTTGGGTTGTGGCGGAGGGAAGTTACTTCCACCACCGCCGTTCATGGCGGCGATGATGAGGTGGCAGTGAGTGTTGTTGTTGGAGTTTGAGTTTGTGTGTGAGAGAGAGAGAGAGAGAGCAGAGAACTTAGAATTGAAGACTTAGCACAAAAGAAAGGAAAGTGATTAAATTTATATGAAATTTTGTTTCGGAAGATTAATTTGGAATTTGGATCGAATCGAGATTTGAGGAGTTTATCTTGTTAATGTTGTTTTTATATTGAATTAATGGATTTGAATCTTGAAGCGTGAGTAATCAAATATTTAATATTCCTATTAAAAAAAAAATGTGAAAACTAAGATATTGTTGTACCAAAAATGAAATATTGATTAAGTTAGATTGGTGTCATGCATCAGTTTTATGCTACAAGAATATTCTAAATATCTAAGGTGGCTGAATTTCTCTCAAGAATCAAAGTACAATCGTGGGGGACAGTTTACTCATTTTGGGTTCCAAAGGAAAGGTAGATATTTTTGATGATTTCATTTTCTGTTTTAGGAGGTACAGTTAACAATTGGTGACATCAAAAGATATCAAATAGTACGGTTTTTTCTTTGATTGAAATAGCTAGAGCCTAGAAAAATACTTCTGCATTAATACGGAACTACAGATTTTATTTTTATTGTTTTTAATATGGAAACAGTTTTCTTTAAGAGTTAAATATATATTTAGTTCCTATGAAATTATATATTTTAGTCTCTAAATTTTTTTAAGGTTAAATGGCTTTCACCCCTGTCCGTGCCATATTGGCGTCTTTTGGTATATCCTTTGTAAAAATTGAAGATTCATCTTTGTCATCTGATTGGATTAATGGTATGATGTGGAACTTGATGTGTTATTTTTTTGAGTTTTTATTTTTTTTAATTCCATGTGGCATATAGATAATAATTTTTTGGTAAAAAATAAAATAAAATACCTAAAGTACCTCTAATCTAATAAAAAGTCCCAAATTATTCTCTCATCTTCTTCTCCCTTGCGAGCTTCTTCTTCTTTTCTCTCCCCTTTATTGCCTTCTCTTTTTCCAAAAACAACACAACAAACAACACAGATCTTCATCTTCCAGGTCTAAACTCCCACCCTTTCACTCTTGCACCGTTTTCTTCAACTCCGCATCAATCATCGTCGTCTCCTCTCCAATTCAACACTGTTGTTGATGTCGATTGTTACCTCGTCGAAATTCTCCAATTCCATAAGAAATAAAATCTCCAATTTTTAAAAATCTCTAAAATTTTCAAATCCTTAAATTTATAAGATTAAACAATTGTAGAGTTTTAGAGTTTGAAAGAAAGGGCATCTAAGAGATTTGTTTTTGCTGCATGTTGTTGTTTCAAGGGATTTAGGGTTTGCTGAGCTTGAGAGATTTTTTCTGATGTTGGTGATGTGTTTTTTTGTTGTTGATGATGTGATGTTGTTGTTAATGATGGGTTGATATTGTGTTGTTGTGTTGTCGATGATTGATCTAGAAATTAAAAACTGATGAGAAGAGGATGGATTGGAACAACCAGGAAAGAAGAGAATAAGAGATTGGGTATGCTGCTTTGTTGTGTTGTTGTTGAGTTGATGTTATGATGTTGTGTTGCTGGAAAAAGGATGGTACAAGAAGGAGATTGAAAAAGAGAGTGAGGAAGAAGATGAAAAAGAAATAAAAAATAATTCAATTAAGTTTTTAATAAAAGAATTCAAATGGAATAATTTTTTTAGAAAAATAAATTAAAAAGTCATGTGATCATGTCAAATATGCAATTTTATACAGTTAGAGCGCCATGTCAGCTTATGTGCACAGCCAAATTGGTTTAGGGTTGAAAACCAAAGAATCTTTAAATTAAAAAGGGGAATCTCAAAGTATTTTTTTACAGGGGGTATACCAAAAGACGCCCATAAGGACCTCACATCTTTTAATGCGGTGATGCTTGGTAAAAAGGGATGAAAGTTTCAAACTAATACAAATAGTCTTCTGACGCGTCTGTTTAAGGCACATTATTTTCCTCAGGGTGATTTCTTGAACTCTCGACTTGGAGTTAATCCTAGTTATGAGTGGTGAAGCATTTTCAATGCTAAAATGGTGGTTAAACAAGGTGCTAGATGCAAGATCGGATCTGGTGGGAATATCCCTTTGTTAGGTGCACCATGGCTTATAGACGGACGTTCCCTTCCGACATATAGTATTATGTATGCTTCTCTATCCCATGTCAAAGTTCAAGATATCATTGAGCCAGCAGCAAAGGTTTGGAACACTAATTTTATTCCTAATCTATTTGATCATAACATTACCCAACTTATTTAGAATACTTCTCTCCATCCTCTTGTTTGCAAAGAGAAATTAGTTTATAAGGTTGAGAAAAATGGTAATTATTCTGTCCGTAGCGCATAGCGCATTTGTGTGATTGAAACTGCAGATAATTCTCATTTATATGTCCCGGGTAGATGGAATCTGATTTGGAAATTAAATGTACCTCCCAAGATTAAAACATTTGTGTAGTGTGTGCGTCGGGGTTGCTTTCCAACGCGCGCACGCCTAAGCAGTCGAGGAGTGCATTGTCTGATAGATTGTGTTCTTTGTGGTAGTAATTATGAAGATAGTATTAATGTGCTATTGGAATGCCCAGGTGCAATTCAAGCATGGCGTAAGGTTCAATTATGGGACACGGTTGATAGAACCCTCCACCAAAATTATAATAAGGATGCTCTTATATTTTCTCTTCTTGACCAGCTGTCTTTGGCCCAAAAAGAATTATTTGTAACGATCATGTGGAGTTTGTGGAAACGTAGAAATCTGAAATTTTGACAGCAGCAAAATGAAACAAGTATGTAGGTTGTTGAGCGTGTCAAGCACCTTATAGATGAATGGTGAGCAACACAATGTGTGAGGTCACGTAGAGAGGCTGCCCCTGACTCACCAAAGAGGCTCTAGCAGTAGTAATGTGGTTGAATGGACGAAACTAGCATATGACATGTATAAATGTAATATTGATGTTTCTTTTTCCTCTTCTTTGAAAATGGTGGGTATCGAAATATGTCTCTGTGATGATATGTGTAAGTTTGTTTGCGCCAAAATGGATTGTTTCTCTCCCCACTGTGATGTTGATGTAGGGGAGGTTGTTGGCATTCATACGACATTGATGTGGATGAAGGATCTTCAATATGATAATGTCGTTTTCACTTTAGACTCCAAGACAGTGGCATATCACTTTAAGTCAAATGTAGAGAATAATAGCGAGTTTGGTTGTATTTTGCATGCTTGTAGACAATTGTTTGCTAATAGTTTTCAGAACTCTCATGTCAAGTTCAATAGGAGGCAAGCTAATGTGATTGCTCATGAATTAACATAGGTAGCCCCATCTCAAGCCTACGTTTATGATAATGTACCTTATGTATCTCATTTTTTTAATAGCTAATGAAAAACAATTAATTTCTTCCCTAAAAGAAAATGGTTAAATATGTTTTTGGTCCCTATAAATATACTAACTTTTTGTTTTAGTTCCTCTAAACTTTTCTTTCAACTTTTAGTCCCAATAAAATTTTCAATCAATACTTTTGTTCCTTATTTTTAAGTAAATTTTTGTATTTTTTTAATGATATCTCTTATTTCTAAATGTCAACCCGAACACAATATTAACCCTAGATTTAACCTAATTCTCAAAATGTTAATCTCTTATTTCTAAATATTAAACCGAACGCAATATTAACCCTAGATTTAATCCAATTCTATCGTCTGATTTTACTATATTAACCCTAGATTTAATTTAATCAAAATGTTAATCTCTTCCTTATCTCTTATTTCTAAATGTTAACCCGAACGCAATATTAACCCTAGATTTAACCTAATTCGATCGTCTGATTTGATTTTACTATATTAACCCTAGATTTAATTTAATCAAAATGTTAATCTCTTACTTATCTCTTATTTATAAATGTTAACCCGAACGCAATATTAACCCTAGATTTAACCTAATTCGATCGCCTGATTTTACTATATTAACCCTAGATTTAATTTAATCAAAATATTAATCTCTTACTTATCTCTTATTTCTAAATATTAAACCGAACGCAATATTAACCCTAGATTTAATCCAATTCTATCGTCTGATTTTACTATATTAACCCTAGATTTAATTTAATCAAAATGTTAATCTCTTCCTTATCTCTTATTTCTAAATGTTAACCCGAACGCAATATTAACCCTAGATTTAACCTAATTCGATCGTCTGATTTGATTTTACTATATTAACCCTAGATTTAATTTAATCAAAATGTTAATCTCTTACTTATCTCTTATTTATAAATGTTAACCCGAACGCAATATTAACCCTAGATTTAACCTAATTCGATCGCCTGATTTTACTATATTAACCCTAGATTTAATTTAATCAAAATATTAATCTCTTACTTATCTCTTATTATAAATGTTAACCCGAACGCAATATTAACCCTAGATTTAATCCAATTAGGGCTGGAAATGAGCCGAGTTGAATCGAACTCATCTGAGCTCGACTCGATAAGATTTGGTTTAGCTCGAAACTCGGCTCGAGTTCGTTACGAACTTTTTTTTTAGCTCGAACTTGACTCGGTTTGAGTTCGCTAAAAACTCGGTTCGGCTCGTTAGGTTCAGTTTATTTACTCGAATTACATAATTTAAAAGTCATTTTTTTGCTAAAAAAAAAAAACAAATTTCATAGATCTTTAGTCTTTCAAATTTTTTATTTTTAAATCCAACAGGACTTAGCACAAGTTGTGTGAAACGGGCTCAACAACATAGAGAATAGAACAATTTGAATCGATCATGAACTGAAAACACCTGCAGCCAATACAATTAAAAAGATGGACTTTGGTAGAAATCCTAATACAATCCCCTGATCAGAAAAGAGCGTGAAATAAAAGTTCAAAATGCCAAAAACTCCAGCAAAGAAGATATAGAAAATAAAGTTGGACAAAGCACAATTGCACCAATCTTCTAGTTTTGTGATAAAGAACAATGAACATAGTACCAATTGTTGCACAGCTGCACCGTTCTTTAAAAGTTGTGGTAAAAGAAAAATAATTATAGGAATATTAGTTCCACAATAGAGAATGACTTTCGCTTTTGGTTAGCTATGCCACTTGCTAAATCTACCTATTGCCATCCGAGAAGAAGAAGAAGAAGAAATGTTTTCTGTTTTGGTGGAATTGGAAAATGAAATGTTGATTGAAGGAAATGAAGGCTATGCTATGACCAATAAAATTAAATTCCAACTTTCTAGAGAATGGGAACTGATGCGTCAAAAACAAGGGAAATGGAGCGGCACTTAAGTTTATTTGTTTAACATTTAATTCATTTAATAAATATAAAAGTATTTGAAACTTACACACACACACACACACACACACACACATATATATATATATATATATATATATATATATACATATATATATATATATATATATATATATATAATCGAGCAATCTTATGAACCAAACGAGTCGAACTATCTATAGTTTATGTTCAGCTCATTTAATTAGCGAACTTAATTTTCAGCTCAAGTTCGGCTCATTTGGTTCACGAATTAAGTTCAACGGATTAATTACCGAATCGAATTCCGAACTATATTCGAGTTGGTTCAGTTCATTGCCATCCCTAAATCCAATTCTATCGCCTGATTTTACTATATTAACCTTAGATTTAATTTAATGAAAATGTTAATCTCTTACATATCTCTTATTTCTAAATGTTAACCTGAACGCAATATTAACCATATATTTAACCCAATTCTCAAAATGTTAATCTCTTACTTATCTCTTATTTCTAAATGTTAAACCGAACACAATATTAACCCTAGATTTAATCCAATTATATCGCCTGATTTTACTATATTAACCCTAGATTTAATTTAATCAAAATGTTAATCTCTTACTTATCTCTTATTTCTAAATGTTAATCCGAACGCAATATTAACCCTAGATTTAACCTAATGATATCGTCTGATTTTACTATATTAACCCTAGATATAATTTAATCAAAATATTAATCTCTTACTTATCTCTTATTTCTAAATGTTAACCCGACGCAATATTAACCCTAGATTTAACTAAATTTTATCGTCTGATTTTACTATATTAACCCTAGATTTAATTTAATCAAAATGTTAATCTGTTACTTATAAATGTTAACCTGTCTCGCTATACTTAACCTAATTTTTCCCTCCACACTTTTGCATTTAATGTTTATCTAAAGTAAAACAAAATTATGTTCTTAATTATATGTTATTTGTTTGGAAATCTCTTACTTATAAATGTTAACCTGTCTCGCTATCTCTTACTTATGTATTTAATGTTTATCTAAAGTAAAACAAAATTATGTTCTTAATTATATGTTATTTGTTTGGAAATCTCTTACTTATAAATGTTAACCTGTCTCGCTATCTCTTACTTATAAATGTTAACCCGTCTCGCTATACTTAACTTAATTTTAACCTAATTTTTATGAAATACTATATGACAATCATGACATTCATCTAAACTATTTTGTTACCTATTACCGTCAAATATTACCTTCGATATGACCCGTGCGTTAGCACGGGTCAATGGTCTAGTTTTGTATAAATGTGTAGAATATTGTAAAAAGCTCACCCAAAAAAAATTAGAATTTTAAAAAAATATACAAATTAAATATGATTTTTTAACCGCAAAAAATATAAAAATTCATACTTAATTCATGTTTAGTTAAAAAAAAATCTATTTTTTTTGGGAGATTTCCTTATAATATTATAATTTTTTCTGCAATTTTATCAAAAAATATGAATTTTACATATGAGTTTACTTTAAAGAAGAGACCAAAAGTAAAGATGGAAAATTTAAACGGGACTAAGAATCGAAGGAAAATTTTAGAGAGTTAAAACGAAAAATTGATATATTTACAAAGATAAAAAACATATTTAACGGATTGTATTTTTACATTTCTATTTAATCCTTTACGATTTTCCACTCAAATATGCAAAATAACTTCTCGGCAGTTTTTTTTGGTTAGGGTACATCATTGGTGGTAATAAAATCACCGAATGACCTGTTTCTTTCTTTTTCCATATGCAATGACAAACTTCGGTATAGAAGAGTCAGAATATGTGAGTGGAACAACATTTACAACACAATCAAGGTTTCAAACTTGGCTCTAACTTATGTTTCAGTTTTCAATTGTGGGCTAACACACGGTCACTTCTTTGTTTAGTTTCATTTCAAGCTTTCAAATCACACACACCAAAGGGAAATAGATGTAGATAGTGTTGTTTCCAGATTAATTAGTATTCAAAACTATTTGTGTTCTAATGGACTGCAAAGGAAAAATTGTGAACATAAGTCAAATTTAAATAAATGTGATTTGTGATGTAATCTTGTAGTTTGAGGAGCGGGTATAAACTCTATAAACATAAGAGAAAAATATCAAATTAAGTCTGTGATTGTAGTCGGTGTATAATGTGTGTACAATTAAGATTGTAGTTTGAAGAACAAAAGTTTGTTTCCTGTGGTGCAATTGTGATGAAAAAGGACAAACATTCCAGTAATAAAGTAGTAATGCATGACACTCTCGACATCCCTCTCTAATTTCTTCTTTTTGTCATGCTTCATATCTTTTTTTTATGTTATGCGATGAATCGGTGATAGAAGAGGATGATGTTAATACGTGGTCATGGATTTTTTTTATTGCTCAGATTAAGATTAAGATCAAGATGGCTTAGAGAATGTGATTAAAGCGATCAAAGTGGAGGGAGAGTGGGATCAAAATCCAAGTGAGGTGAGGGAGGTAATGGTGAATTTTTTTCTAGAGGCATGTTGCGGGAATTACTTTGGGAACGTCTGAAGCTAGATGGTGTAGAGTTCAAACTACTTCCGACAAAGATAATGATGCACTGGTGGCTTTGTTTTCTTTAGAATAGATGGAAGTGGTTGTGACTGAGAATGATGGAAACAAAAGTTCGTGCTCGAATGGTTTAAAATTTTCTTTTACAAAGGAATTCCGGTATCTTTTAAAAGATGGGGTTTGAATTACGTTTGACTATTTCCATGGTAATATCTTTACCAACAGAATTTTGCTCTTATTACTATGAAATTGATCAAACATAATTCAAACCTCATCTTTCAAAAAGATACCGAAATTCCTTTACCAATGAAAGAAAATTGATAAATTAAGATTAGAGAGAATGAGAAATTTTTTGTGATAGTGATGAAGATGAGTGAGAGTGAATAACGAGAGAGATGCAACTAAGGGAGAGAGGTTGGTGGTGTGTGTTAACTCAGATGATATGGGAGATGAACATTTTTTTAATTTCATTGATAAGTATGTACGTTGTTTTGTTTTTAATTTCAAAATTACACATGTGGTATCGGGTATCGTACTCGCTTAAGTAAGATGTTACATATGCATCGACTCAGAAATATTAAAATAGCATATCACTAAAATCCCCCTCAAAAAGGCAAAACATTGGGGAGCACGTTTGTTAATTGGGGGCCTAAATTGTAACTTTTTAAAAGTTAGGGGTCAAAAATGCATTTAAACATACAATATTTTGTTTTCATTATAAAAAGAGTTAATTATGTTTTTAGCCACTATAAATATACCGAATTTCTTTTTTAGTCCTCATAAAAAAAATTGACAGATTTTGATCCCTATAAATTTTTTCAACACGTAGTTTTAGTCACTACGTGCTAAATTGACAGATTTTGCTTCCATTGTTCTGAGGGGTTTGCTTAACTATTGTCCTGATGACATTGGTTAACAAGACCTTTTTTCTTATGTTGCGATTTGGTTCGATTCGATTGGTAAACTAAAAACCACTAACCAAACCAAATCATATGGTTGACTAAAATAATGATCAAACCAAATGCAATTTTTTTGTGGTTTTAATTTGAATTGGTTCGTTTAGCCACTATTGAATTGGTTGGTTTTGAATACTCTTCAAATTAATCATTAGATTGATTTCCACGACTTGATTGAGGATTGAATAATATCATCAAAATATAGATATTTATGTATGTCTATGTCTTTGTCAAAAAATGTATGTCGATGTCTATTTGTTTTAGGCATATCTATATCTATTTCTTAAAGAGTAATAATTCAATTAAAAAAATACTACATATTCTCATAATAAAAATTGGGTTAAATAAGTAAATAGTCCTCATAAATATATCAACATTTGATTTTAAACTCATAAATATTCTTTAGGCTTTTGATCTCTTTGAAAATTTTCATTTATGAAATTAGTCCGTGCACTACATTGAGTATTACACTAAGCATAGACTAATTTCATAAATAATATTTTTAGAGGGATCAAAAGCCTATGGAATATTTTATGGAGCCCGTCTGTCCGCATTTTCTACTGTGCTAACACATGTGATTATTATATTATGTATGTTTGTATAATTTTGATTAATTTTTTTTAAATATTAATGAAAATTATTGATATATTGATTTATAAACAAAATATTGTCAATACATATAACAAAATTATTTATAAACTCAACATATTTTAGTTTGAATCATAATCACTTATAAACCAGCAAAGTCAAATAATCCATAAAATTAATCGACTTTGATTAGTTGTAACATGAAAGAAAAAGAAGAAAAAAAACTTACGGGTAAATCATGAATTATGATGCAGAGGGCTGAGAGAGGTTGAGAAAAACTAAACAATGCGGGAACGAACTATGAGAACTCTACTTATTAATATTTTTAATATAGTGCTGACAAATCTTTTTCTAAAATATTTCAAGTCCTAATTTTTTTAGAAGATTTAAAGTTCAATCTTTATCATTATTTTTTGTTCAACGTTTGATACTAATCTTTATTTTAGAGGAATTAAAGTTCAATCTTTAACAATATTTTTTGCTCATGTTTGTTACTAATATTTTTTTAGAGGTTTTAAAGTCCAATCTTTAACAATATTTTTTGCTCATGTTTGTTACTAATCTTATTTTAGAGGAATTAAAGTCCAATCTTTAACAATATTTTTTGCTCATGTTTGTTACTAATCTTTTTTTAGAGGTTTTAAAGTCCAATCTTTAACATTATTTTTTGCTCACGTTTGTTACAATTTGTTTTAATATTTAAATTAAATTTATTCATATCCATTTGTTACATGTGTTATTTGTATTTAAAATTAAGGGTATTTTTGGAAAGAAAAGTCAAACCCAAAAGTGTTGAAGAGGGTAGTTTTCTTTATATATAGTATAGATTATAAAGATTTTTATTAAAAAAAAAATATTTCTTATAAAGATTTGTACCAAAAATTATTTCTTTATAAAGAGTTTTACCACATAATGAACATTTCTTATTAAGACTAGCGGAAAGACGAACTATGATAACCCTAGTTATTAATATTTTTAATATAGTGCTAACAAATCTTTTTTCTAAAATATTTCGAGTCCTAATTTGTTGGTACTAATTTGTAGAGGAATTAAAGTTCAATCTTTAACAATATTCTTGCACATTATTTTTTGCTCACGTTTGTCACGTTTGTTTCAAAAGTGTTGAAGGGGATATTTTATATAGTATAGATTAAAATTATTTAGGAGGACTATTTACTTATTTAACCCTAAAAAATATTGTGCATTTTAACATTAAAAATAACAAGTAATTCAAAGGAAAATAGTTGAATGAAATTGAATCTATTATAAAACTTAATTCTCAAACAAAGATTGATAAATCCATGGATATCAACAAATATTTAAGCCTTATCCTCAAGAAAACAAGGAGTCAACTAACTGTTCTGCAACAACGCCAACAATTCATGACCTGCATTGCTTCTATCGTTTCTCTTTTCAGCAAACCCTAAGAAATTGTTTGAAGAAACTTCATGGGAAGTAGTAGCATAAACAACTATTGGTAAGGATCCAAACTGCAACTTCAATTCATGTTGTTGTTCTTGAACAAAACTGCTGCTATTTTTGTCGCTGCTTTCGATTGGAAACCCTAATCTTCTTAGATATTCAGTGAGAGAAACACCGTTAGTTGGTGGAAGATGATCGTAACCGTTGGTTGGGATTGTGGGACCCATCATGGTGATGGCGGGGTCGATTATTGGATATTGTTGAGCGGTTGGAGATTGAGAGGGTTGAAGATTACGGGGTTTTTGAAGAAGAGAGAGAAGGAAATCGCCGCCGTTGGGTTGCGGTGAAGGGAAGTTGCTTCCATCGTCCTTCATGGCGGTGGGAATGAGGTGATAGTGAGTAGTTTTGGGGTTTGAGTGATGATTGAAAAAACTTGGAAGTGAGTTTGTGTGAGAAAATACTAGCATGTTAGTTTTTTATAGAGATGATTTAAGGAGTGCATTTCGTTAATGTTAGTTTTTTATTTTTGGTATCATCCGTTTTTTGAGCGGTTTTATAGTATTATCCTTATCGTATATTTTTTTATTTTGTATATTGATTTTAATGGATTTGAATTTACTAATTCAAGTATCAGATTTGAATCTTCAAATGTGAGCAATCAAACATTTTATTAGAGGTTCTTTCAACAACCAAAAAATCGAGGTGTTAAAAAGAAGTACTTGAGACTTCAAACTTTATCGAATCAAAAAATCTTATTTAAATATGTGTTCTAAAAAATTATTATCTATGTTCGATCTTATACATATCGGAGGTTAAACAGGTCTGCTCTTATTTATTTTTATTTTTTGAAAACATTATAAAAGTTCCATAAAATTCTTCTTAATATATCTTATTTACTTTTGCATATATACCGTAAAAATCTTCTTAATATATCTTTTCATCTCATTCGTAGGCCATCTCTATTAAGAAACCTTTTTTATTTTATTTTGTTTTTCCTAATATTTAAGTGTGAGCTCCATTTGAAGAGTGAACTCATTCAACACTAATAATACCAACAAAACTTTAAATTATAAAAGTGTTAACTAGATTCCAACTTTTCGCGAAGAAGAATGTTAGAGACTTCCTCTCTTAAACACTTTATATAACACTCACTTTTTTATTAGAATAAATCAATGTATGTCTCACAATCTATTTATAAAGTGTGAGATCCATCTTGATTTAAATCAATAAAAAAAGTGAGTGTTTAAATAAATATTAAAAAGAGAGTCGTGTTAACATTACTTTCTCGCGAAACATAACACCGCAACATCTCTAAAAAACATTAGCACCGCAGCATAAATTCACGTGGTGCAAAACATTACACATGTTAGGCTAATCTACTCCACCTAGTAACCTTCCACCTTCCACACAAAGCCAAGAAATTTTCCACTTTGATCCACAAATTTCTCAATTTTAGAAAATCAATTAACCGACCCACACTGCATTCTACATATGTTATCAACCGCTAAATCAAAATCCACTATCATTATTGTATCGTGCTTCATTCTTCCATCATCATCCTTCAAGAAAAAAAACCAAAAATAATGTCAAAATTTGATCCATATAACCACTTAGGCTTGAGTTTCAATCATGACGGAACCCTCCACCGTGACTACAAGACACCCACAACCGACGCGAATCCCGAGCCTTCACCGGATGTTTCCACGGTGTCAAAAGACATAACAATTAATGACGAGAAAAAAATATGGGCTCGAATTTTCAGGCCAACAAAACTTCCATCAAACGACAACACTGTGGCGCGTTTACCTATATTGATTTATTTTCATAATGGCGGTTGGATCATCTTAAGCCCGGCTGATGTTGGTACCCATAAAAAATGTTCGAGTCTTGCTTCAGACATTCCTAGTATTGTTGTCTCTGTCGCCTTTCGTTGGGCGCCAGAGAGTAGGTTACCCGGACAATATCAAGATGCCCGGGAAGCTATTTTGTGGGTGAAAAAACAAATGACCGATCCTAATGGAGAGCAGTGGCTAAGAGACTATGGCGACCCATCAAGGTGTTATCTTTATGGATGTGGTTGTGGTGCAAACATTGTGTTCAATACGGCCATGCAGATTGGAGATGTGGACTTAGAGCCTCTAAGGATCAGTGGCCTTGTTATGAATCAACCTATGTTTTCTGGAGAGAAAAGGACAGCCTCAGAAATAAGGTTCATAATTTTATGATTCTCTTAAACAAAAATTTGATCAATAACACGTATCTTTAGTAAAAATATATCATTATTAATTATATTTTGCATGAGTCACATTACTTTGTTTCTTTTTTCTTTTGAAAAGGTTTGCAACAGACCAGACTTTGCCCTTACCAGTGTTGGACATGATGTGGTCTATGGCTTTACCTATGGGGACCAATCGTGACCATAGGTATTGCAATCCAATGGCAAAAGGGCCACATTTGGAAAATGTCAAGAAATTAGGGAGGTGTCTTGTTATTGGGTATGGCGGAGACATCATGGTTGATCGACAACAAGAATTTGTGACCATGTTGGTCAAATGTGGGGTTCAAGTTGAAGCTAGGTTTGATCCTGTGGGGTTCCACAATATTGATATGGTTGACCCTACTAGGGCTAGTGCAGTTATAAATATTGCAAGGGAGTTTATACTTTGAGTTTTTGTCATAATTGATTGGAATTTAGCACTTAATATCTTTGTATTTCTCTCAGTTTGGATTCTTAATGTAAGTTTGGTGCAGCATAGGTTACTTAAACATGGGGATAAGTGCAATCAGATTGTGCTTGTAAAGACTCAGCGAAGGGCAGTATACACAATTAAATTAAATTTAGTGTCAAGAAAATAGTCTAGGTCGCCTCTTGTTTGTGTTTGTTGCTCTTATCTCTTTTTTAATATTGTAATTGAGTTGAGACACCCCTTTCATTTCTTAATATACATTTTTGTTGTTTAAAAACAAAAAAAGAATATACAACTATCAAAATCACTACTCACTAATTTATTTGTTTATGTGTGCTATGGTTTCCCTTTGAGTGTGTCTAAAGGGATGCTTTGTAATGTACCTGTATTTGCAGTGAATAATATTAGAAAACTAAGGTTTATACTATTTATAAGATGCCACTCTTAAATGTGGTATTTATAGCTTCTTATGGGATTGTTGCTGCATGATTTGAGCCTCAAGCAAGATGGACTTTTAGGTCATTTTACATGGTTATAGATACTTCTGGAAGCCGGTTGAGACGGTGCCTTCGGAAGGGCGCACCTTGACTTCAAGAGCCCTTCTGGAAGGCGTTTAAGCTTTTTTGGAGGATTTTTAGCCTCTTAGAAATATATTAAAGGTCCAGTACCCAAAATAAAGGATGAAATTATGTTATGTGCTTTATTTGGAATCAGTTGGAATTAATTATGCAATAAAAAAAACACCCACATTTACAATGAAATGCTGTAATATTATGTTATATGCTCTAGTTGGTTACTAGTCCTAGAAGGATATCATCCCCTTGTGGTGGATGATGTGACTTGTGGCCGATGGGATCATGGCCTTTCCCCCTCTCCATTAAGAAAGCTACTTTTGTCCCTTATGGTTTATTAAAAGCTCTTAGACAACTAATTTAGATCATATCTATCTTATATAGATAGATATGTACAAATTCTTAAAATATTGATGTGAATATTCATTACAAACAAACACTATACAAATGAAAACTTGGGTCAAACAACACATAGGCAATGACTAGCACATCCTGCAATGATTATAACACTCGTTCGTGTTTCAAAATATCATGAAAAAAGTTTCTTTTTGTTTCATTGAGCTTTGCTTTATATTATGTCTCCCAATCTTTTCTCTTTTTTGTTATTTTTAATATTATATATGGGCATGTTGCATGCATGTCTTTGTTTTAGGTTGCAATCTTGTTTGGATCTTGTTATTCGATAATAATGGTTGCATGCTCTTATTTTTTCTTTCTTTCTAAAAAATAACATTGCAATGTCTTGTTATATCAATGGGAGTTTAACTTCGTACCATCAAAGGGATATAAGATGACTGTAAAATGACTATTTAGCGTGTTATTAATTAATAATAAAAGAACTTCTACTGTACACCCGCAAATTAAGGTGTACCGGTACTCCTCCTTCATAAATCTTTAAATTAAATATTATTTTTATGGAATAAAGAACTATTTGTTGATATTTATATTTTAGAAACTGTCATTTCATAAGAAGAAAAAACATTTCATTGTTTATAAAAATCATACTAATTTTTTTTTTTACATTTTATTGTAAAAAATAATCAAAGTTCTCTATTATGAGTACTAAAAATTTAAAAAAATTAAATTTTATTTCGTTCGCGTTTTTGGTAAATAAGATTTAATTAAAAATGATAGAAAACAATTTTTCTCTTCAAAGAATAACACATTTAACTATTATTTATTGATTTGGTGTACCAATACAATCAAATTTTTGGGTATACCATAGGATTTGCCTAATAATAATTCTTTCCCTCTTTCGTAACTTTTTTTTTATGAAAACAAGAACAATGTATTGCTCATAAATGTATTATTTATTCAATATTTGCTTAGAAGAAAAAAGAACACATACACATTCACTCCCAAAGAGTCACTTAGAGGACTAAGTATCAACCGAGGAAATAAATTTCTTAACGTAGTCAAGTAATGCTTGTGCCTTAGCGGGATCAAAGAGTTCCACAGCATGAAACCCATCCTCACCAAAAACAGACTCAACATGCACCCCACGTGCCTTCAAAATCTTTACTAGCTCCTTTTGCCTATCCACCAAGGGATCACCACCGTAGCCATTAAGAAAGCACCTCGGCAGCCGTCCGATCTTCTCACCATATATCACATCCGAAACTTTTGGATTACAATACACATGATCCCGATCTTTGTCCTCAGGCAAAGATAGGGCCCACATGAGATCATTTGCCGATAAGGGTAGTGTATGATTGTTAATGAAACGAAGCTCGGATTTTGTCCTCTTGACCCCACCAAAAAATGGAGCATTCATTATAAGCCCTTGGATCTTAAGAGGAGAGAGATCGAGGTCAAGAGCACGTAGACCTGCAAAGTACACTATGTTACCACCTACACTACTTCCCATCAAGAAGCAGTTATCAAAGTCCACATTGTCTCTGATCCATGGATCAGAGACACTTGGATTTTGTGCTTGGGCTCTGAGCCATAGAAGTGAATCAACATCGTCATCATAGGCAGCAGGGAGACGGTGCTCTGGCGTGAGACGATGATCAACGGAGGCTACAACAATCGGTATTTGGGCGGCGAGTGTGGAGCAACATTGGTGGAAAGAGATGGAAGAAGGATGGTAGCGGAAGAAACCACCACCATGGAAGTAGAGTATGAGAGGGAGCTTAGCTGCGGAAGAAGATGGTGGAGGGTTTGGGAGGAAGAAACGAATGAAGGTGTTTGTGGCTGTGTTTAGGATGATATCTTTAGATAGAACGGTTGGATTGGGATCGGAGGATGGTGGCACGGTAGGGACAGTGTCGTTTCTTGTGAGGGAACCGTCAGGGTTGAGTTTGATTTCGAGGAATTCATAGGGATCGATGGTGGAGTTTTGTTTGGAAGGTGATGATTCTTCCATTGTGTGTTTTAAAGTTTTAAAAGCATGGGAAGGATAATTCGGATTCAATTCAATGACATATATACAACATGGAAATGTTGTACGGTTAACCACTTTGAGAGTGTCCTTCAAAAAAAAAAAAAACACATTGAGAGTGGTCCTTAATTTCTATACTTTCGGTTCATTGATGGTTGTGAATTATGATGGACACTACTTTTGCTTTACTATGCATTGTCCCATTTCCACATAAAAGAGAGATTTGTGTTAAATCAACTTAAAACTATTTTGAGTCTCTATGATATCAATCAAAGGCTACACTTAGCATGGTGAAGCAAAACATTTTCACCGTGGTGGTGAAGTGAACGATAGGTGGTGAATATGAAGTGTTATAATTTAATGTCTGAGATTGATGAGTTACTACCTATAAAACAAGTCACTTAGAGTGTGTTTGGATGGAGAATGTTTTGAGGGAAAGTAACGTTTTGAGGGAATTTAAACACTTTGAGGTGAATTCTATTGTTTGGATAACAATTTGAAGAATTTTCAAAATGATGGAAATTTATGAATCATTTTGTTCAAGTTAAATTTAGAGAATTTCAAATGACACGTAAAAGCTAAGAATTTCAAATTTCTTCATTGTTATATTTTTTTCAAAATTTTTATTTTGGTCCTCAAATTTTCCAAAAATTTCAATTTGACCCCAAAAAATTGCAAATTGACCCCTCAAATTTTTTAAAAATTATAATTTGACCCCTCAAATTTTTTGAAATTTACAAATTGACCCCAAATTTCAATTTTCAATTTTGGCCAAAAAGTTGCTAAAAAATGATGACGGTGAAATTTTTTATCACTCCGTCCAAACAAGAATATTGAGGAATGAAAATAATTGAATTGAATCATTTGAATTGCCTAAAATTCTAAATTCTTTAAAATTTCTCAATTACCTCATCCAAACACACTACTCAATTCAATTACAAGTCACAATTCTAAATGATTTGTGTTTTTTTGTTGAAAGAAAGTCACTTTGTTGTATCATACCAAGTCACAATTACATTTGTTTTATTGTATAATTTGTTGTTATGAAATAAACAAACTGTCTACATCTAAAAAAAACGGTGTCCACATAAATATTATTATTAACATTATATACGTGTCGTTTTTTTGACAATATTATATATGTCGTTATAAACAAACATTGCCTTAACTTCAATTTGTGATTTACTTATACGGTTTCTATAAGGAATTTTAATTATACGTTTTAAATCCTTATTTATAATCATTAAATTTTTCCTTAGTTTTTTTTGTTACAAGGCTAATCAAAAAGCAAAAACAAGCAAAAACAACAAAAGAAAACAAAACTAACGCCTAATAAAAAGTGATCCTAGTTCATCCGTTCGAAGCAGAGGGAGCAGCCCTAGGATCACCCGTTCGAAGTAGAGGGAGCAGCCCCTCTGGGGGGAGAGTGGATAACCAAATCGACATCATTCGAGGCTTCAAATTTGGCCAAGTAATCTGCACACTGAGTGCCTTCTCTGAGCGAACGATGAAGAGTGAAATTTCTTGAACTCATGAGGTCCTTGATGTTCTGGATGAGAACAACATAAACATGAAAATGATTTAAATCATCCTTGATGAGATTGACAGCGAGGAGAGAATCTGAATAGCAAGCTAATTTCTCAAAATTTAGGTTGATTGCCAATTTAAGTCCTTGATAGAGAGCTGAAAGTTCTGCAAACAGGATGTCCTGAGAGTGGTTAATGAAACCCGAAAAACCAACTATGAAGACGCCTGAATGGTTGCGGAGAACTCCTTCAAATCCCGCACGGATGGGGTCATTGTTGCAGCTACCATCTATGTTTAAGATGGTGCACTGATGGTTGTTAAAATTCCACCGAGTAGGTCTTGAAGAGGAAGGGACGGTTGCCGAAATGAGAAAGGAGGGGATGATTGTTTGAGACAAACTGTAAATATTGCAGCTGAGATGGGTTAGTAACAAAGTTTCATTGCTGAGACACATAAGGTCACGGTGTCTCCAAATCCACTACAAGTAAGCAAGAAAAAATGTTGATCGAGAAGAGTAAACGCCCTCTTAATTAACCAAGCAGCCACCGAATTGGAGGAGAAGAAATGATGGGTGAAATTCCGATTTTCTGCCATATAACCTTAGAAAACCTACCGTCACGCACGCAATGAGATAAGGATTTCTCACGGTCACCAATTTTCCTTAGTTGAATATGTATCAACTATCCATTAACTAAAATTTAATCATATCATTATATTTATTATTTTAAAACAAATTAAAATTTCAAATGATTTTTACTACAAAGTACCGATATCTAAACAAACTTTAAGGTAAATAAAAATTTAACCTTTTCAAAACCGTGTAATTTTTTAAAGAAAAAAAAAGTGATTATTTTGTAAAATCCACAAATAAATCATAAATAAATTTGTGTTTTAAATTCAACTAAAACCTGGATTTTTTGTATATAACAAAATAATAATAAGGTGTTTGTTTGACTAATACTATAGAAAAATATAAGCTTATTCAATCACCCAGTCCCTTAACTTAATTGATTGTTTCAATTTGGTCATCTAACTATAATTTGTACCAATTTGGTCCCCTATGTTTTTCTCTTTTACTAGTTTTAGTCCTTGTTGTTAGTTTCTCTAAAAAAAACGTTAATTTATGTACCAATTTGGTCCCCTATGTTTTTTTGAGAGAAACTAATAGAAAGAACTAAAACCAGTAACAGAACAAAACATAAGAGACCAAATTGATACAAATTATAGTTAAGGGACTAAATTGAGACAATCAATTAAGTTAAGGGACCGGGTGATTGAATAAGCCAAAAATATAATAGTAATTTTTTAAATTTTATCCTATAATTAAAATAATTTGCTATTTGTTTTAGGGGAAAGTTTTATTTTATCGGTGGTGGCTGGGGTTCGAACCCTAGACCTTGCTTATAGTTTTAGTTGTAATTATCCATTTTCCCATTTTCAACAATTTTAGTCTTAAACTTTGTGGATATTTTTAGTTGTGATTATCCATTTTTCACAATTTTAGTCTCATGGTTAGACTTTGTGGATAGTTTTAGGGAAATTATGTTACCCATCTCACATGGTGGTGGGTTTCCTTACCATCTCACTTGTCACACATCTAACCATTTAGGCGGATTTAAACTTTAGTATATGTCATTTAATAATTAATAGTTGTCATTTTAAATATTTGCAAATTTACCTCAAATTCATTAATTTAAGTTTTTTTTCGTCTTCTGTTGTCGCCTCTGTGTTGGGTGCTCATCTTTCTTCTCCCTTGATGGTATGTTTGCATTTTGATTTATTGCATCTACTTAAGGATAGAAAATCTCATTTGCATCTACTTCTGTAATTGAAAACCTCACCACCATTTGTCAAAACTAATTTAATTAATAATAAGATGAAGCTTAGGTTGGATTATATATTTTGTAATTGAAAAATATGTTTTGTTTAGGTTGGATTATATATTTTGTGATGTTTACCAAGACATTGTTATTTTTTTTAGATGGTTTCTGAATTTTTAACAATCATCCTAATTAAAGTTCAGTATCATTATCATGTACTTATAGTCAATGCAATGATGCCTTTCAATCCTATTAAAAAAAAAATAGATTATTACAAAAAAAATCTACCCAAACTTAAATGGCATTGGGATCCTAGTAGTTGGTTGAGGTCTTGATTTGAACGATGGCACAAGGGTCTAGTAGCAGTGGCATAACATTTGTAGTGTTGTTGAGTCATTTTGGAGGCTGGTAGTTTCTATGATTTTTGTACATTGAAACTTACCTAGTAAGAGACGGTCTGTCAATATATTTATAAGTGGGGCAATTTTCACCTTGCAAACCGGTTTTGTAGGGTTGTGTTAAGTTCAATCATAATTTCTAAGACCTAGCAATGGAGTTATTGTGTTTTGGCGTTTATGTATTAGTGGTGATGTTTATCTTCTAGTACAGAGAGGATATTTGTTGCAGGTTTTTGGTTTGGACTTTATAGCATTGTAGTGGAGTGTGTAGTTGTCCAATGAATGTCATGGTATTTGTGTTTTAGTCCACAACTTCATGGAACTTTTGGTCGATGTAGTTTTGGTTTTCCTTTGATTGTGTAGTTGTGATTGTTGTGGGTCTTTAGGTGATTTCTAGAATCACTAATGTGTCTTCGTTAACAGCTTAGGCTTCTAAGGTTGCATGCATAATCAACTTATCTAGAATTCGAACATTGTTTCCTTGTTATTGTAATAAAGTAATTAAATTTACGCTTTGATATGTACTTGGTCTTTGCAATCAGGGATCATTTAAAAATTGGTCCATGTAATCGCTAATCATGGCAAATTACCCTTGCATTGTTTAATCATTTAAAATTTCGTCCTTTGATCCACTTAATGATTGTCACGTCATCAAATTAACAAAATGACATGGAAATGGACAAAAATACTCTCATCGTCCTTCTTCTTCGTTTGAACAATTCCAGCAACATATAACCAATTCCTCTTCTCTTCTCCTCACCACCACCAACACATCAACCATTTCTCCTACGTCCACCATTTTCCAGCACCAAACAACAACAAATTCATCATAAAAGTAGATGAAGAATGCTACAAACTTGGCACAAAACCAATCCTACAAACTTCTTTGTTGACACAATAATGTACGATAAAAGTAGATGAAGAATCATTGATGTATATGAATTTTGCATAAACATGAGATAATTTGATTATTGATTTTTAATTCTCCTTGTATCTCGCATTGAATTATGTTACTAATTAGGAGTGAGAATAGGACAGACTTTGACAGGCCTCCGTCTAGCCTACTAAATTTTTTGCAAGCTTAAGTTTGACTTATTATCTTTCGAACACCTTTTTTTTTTCCTGGCTTGACCTATTTAAAAGTCTGGTCTGACCTGAAAGTCTATATTCAAATCTACGTCATATTAAAGTCATTAAATAATTCATTTTATCTACTTCTAAATAGGCTAAATCAGCCTTGAATCATATTTCACTGTGAGGCTTGTCTATCATTATAAGACCTTAAAAGTCTATTTCACCGTGAGTTAGTTTCTTGATTTTTGTGTTTAATATAAATTATATTTTAATGTAAATAAAAAAATAAGTTTTAATAAAATACATAAACAAGTCGGTCTACCAGGCTTCGTAGGCTTTTTTGATAGCATAAGTTTGACCTATTTATTTAAATAGATTTTTTCAAAAGCCTAACCCTAACCTTTTTAGTAAACAGATCAGGTCAGGCCTAAACAAGCCAGACGTAGTCCCCTATAGGCCAGCCTAACCTATTCCCAACCCTATTAGTAACGTTATTTGTTTGTGTTAATGTACTCATTCTTGAATAACAAGTTGTCTTAAATAATTTTAAATGGCTGCAAACAATGGAGACATAAATGATCAAGAATTGGCCGGCAGTAATGGTGTGTTTGATGAATAAAGAAAAGAGTATATGGATACTTACAAGAAAATTAGGGAATTGACATATGATGATATAAGAGGATTGAAATTTGATTCAAAGGAAAAACATACACAATTTTATTACATCTATGCAGAATGTAATGGGTTTGCAATAAGAAAAGATGATGCAAACAAAGATTATGATGGTAATATAGCTTCTCGTCGATTAGTATGTAATAGAGATGGTGAGAGTAAAAATAAGAATAAACGATCTAGATATTCGAGGCTGATCACTCAAACTAAGTGTCCCGCAAGGCTTCGAGTATTTTTAAATGTTGATACATATAAGTGGAGAGTTTATGTATTTGATCCGTCACACAACCATGAGTTAACTCCGACACATTATGTTCATTTGATTCCCAAGTATCATTGATTGAGTGAATCTGATAATGTCCTTGTTGATGGCCTTCACACACACAGTTTTAGAACATGTCAAATCTTGGGTTTTATGCTAACTCAGAAATATGTTCACGAGGGTTTGGGTTTTTAAAAGAAGGACGTATATAACTACTTAAACAATGAAGGTAAACAATGAAGGTAGGGCAAAAATAAAAGGTAGTTATTTGCAATCTAAAGCTGATAATGATGCAATGTTCATTTCAAAGTTCACCTCAATAGAAGAAGACGTTTAGAAAATCTATTTTGGCCAGATTCAACCAGTCGAATCGACTCTAAGTGTTTTGGAATGTGGTTGCATTTGACGCAACTTATAGGAAGAACATATATAACAAGCTTGTTATTATTTTTTTGTGTAACCATCGTGAAGAAATTACAAATTTTTTGGTCCTTTAGTTTCTGATGAAACAACCGAGACATACAATGGGTTTTAAATACACTTTTAGAAGCAATCTATAATAAACATCCTAAAAGAGTATTAGTGAGAAGCTAGGTACTTAAAAAGAAAATGATTGCAAAATCCTACAAAACATATGATATAGAATTTAGTCAGCATCAATTGTAGTGTTCGACCCTCTTAGTTGTTTTGGAACAACCAAAGTTGTCTCGTTTATATTATAATAAATTGCAATATATAAATGAGACAACATTGGCCGTAGCAAAACAATCAATAAGGGTCGAACACTGCAATTGAAGCTGACTAAATTTTATATCATATGTTTGTAGAATTTTGCAATCATTTTTCAACCCTCCTTGTAATAAATTGCAATATATAAATGAGATAACTTTGGTCGTTGCAAAACAATCAAGAAGGGTCGAACACTGCAATTGAAGCTTGACTAAATTTTATATCATATGTTTTGTGGAATTTTGCAATCATTTTTTTTAAGTTCCATTTTTTTTAAGTTCCAACCTAGCTGTTGAAATTGAACCTTATTTGTTTGTTTGTTTACCTCTTTGATAGCTTCTCTCATTGTAAATTCTCCATCACTAGAACTCCTTTATACCGTTTATGATACATTTCTTCTCAAAGTGTCTTTGAAACCCCTTGTATGCCTCGATTGTCTCATCAGAAACTAAAGCACAAAAATAATTGTAAGTTCTCCATGATGGTTACACCTAGAAAAAATAACGAGACACTTGTTATATATGTTATTGCTATAAGTTGCGCCAATGCAACCACGTCCCCAGATTTTCTAAATGTCCTTTGTCTGTTGTAGTGAACTTTGAAAAAAACATTGGTCCATTATCTGCTTTAGCCTGCAAAAAAATCAACACAACAAAAGCATCCCCACCATTTATTATCTCCCTTCCTTCATTGTTTAAGTAGTTATATAGGTCCTTCTGGAAAAATCTAGACTCTCATGACCACCTTTCTGAGCCTCGTGCAACCAAAATTTGACATGTTCTAATATCGTGTGTGAAATTCATCAACAAAGGCTTTATCAGATCCTCTCAATCGACGATACTTAGGAATCAAATGAACAAAATGGGTCGGAGTTACCCCATGGTTGTGTGAGGGTTCGAATATAGAAACTTTCCACTTATTAATATTGACATTTAAAATAACTTGATGTCTTGCAAGACACTAAAGCCCGTTTGATGGTCAGGATAAGATAGAGGCAGAATATGATATAAAGCTGGATAGTGATAGGATATGATAAGGACATGATAAACATTAATCCTATCATGTGTTTGATGCGCACATGATAACAAACAGGATATCATTATAATTAAATGAAAAATTGCTCTCATAATTAATTAAATATTATAAAAATGGCATGTTATTAATTATTATGGAAAATACATGCTATTATTATTTTAAAAATGACAATATTTTAAAAATGGCAGAATATCAAGATAATAAATAAGGAATGATCTTCTAATCCTGTCAGGATAATTCCTAACCCAGCCTATACTCAGGATATAAATTACAAAGGAAAGTCAGGATAGGATATGAAGATGGTTTATTTTATCCTATCCTTTTGGTGCATTAAACATAAGATTTATTCAGGATATAATTAATGTATTATATCCTGTCTCCCTATTCTGACCATCAAACGGACCCTTAGTTGAGTGGTTGGCCTTGGATATCTAATTCATTTATTATTTTTACTCTCACCCTCTTTATTACATACTAATTGATGAGCAACTATATTCCCATCAGAATCTTTGTTTATATCATTTTTTTTCGCAAAGCCATGACATTTTGCATATATGTTATAAAATTGTGTCTCTTTTTCTTCTTAATCAAATTCCAATCCTCTTATATCATCATCCGTCAACCCTCTTTATTACATACTAATTGATGAACAACTATATTCCCATCAGAATCTTTGTTTATATCATTTTTTTTTCGCAAAGCCATGACATTTTGCATATATGTTATAAAATTGTGTCTCTTTTTCTTCTTAATCAAATTTCAATCCTCTTGTATCATCATCCGTCAATTTCCTATTCTTCTTGTAAGTATCCATATCCTATTTTAATACACCATTGCCATTGGCCAATTCTTCACACTTAATGTCTCCATCGTTTGAAGCCATTTCTAATTATTTATCACAACTAGTTATAGTTACAAACATATAATATCCAAATAACATTACTAACATAATTCAATGTGAGATATAATCCAAATAGAATTAGACATGTCAGATAATATCCAAATAGCATTACTAATAAATAACATGCCTATTGATTCAGAACTTTAATTTACATAATCATGATTTTGAATGTAAATTAGTTTTTCCTGAGTTATTTACTCTAATAATATTCAGACCTTTCAACATGTAAAGTCCTTTATTATAAGGTATGAATTTAGACATTGAAAAAGTACACAAAACCTAATGTTAAAACAACTTTAGATTTCATCAAAGATATAGGATAAGCAGCCAACAAAGTATCTAAAGCACTATTCAAAAAAAATTGGAAGAAAGAAATTCCAACAAGTTCAATTGCTTACAAAACTTTATCAATGTAAACAAAGACCAGTAAACATCATATAATTTCAAAATATATGGTATCAACATACTATAACGAGCATTTTTTTTGGAATTGTCTTGTCATAATTTTTTCGGACTCAAATCCCAAAAAAAGAAAGAAAAAAATTAAATTAGCGAGTTTCTTTTTTTGTTAAATAAATCAAAATTGGGATATTAAACATTTTCTTCAACCCATTAACAAACATCACCATCGGTAGGTTTGAATTAGACAAACAATTGAAACAAATAAAACAAAGAAGAAAGAACAAAGAAACCTAGAGAGGACGAGGTCGCGTTCTATTCGCAAAAGGTTAGGTGAATAGAAGATGAATGTTTGCGAATCGCGGGTTGTTTATAATAATTTTTCATAATTGAAAGAAGAAAAAAACCAACCATACCATAGAAAAGAAGAAGATGAAACATGGTGAATTTATGTTATCATCATTAGTAAAAATAAAAATAAAAAATAAGATGAAAGAAAGAGCGTGAGTTTACAATTTTGAGAAGTTATATGGAAACGATTAAAGATAGGTTTTATTGCATGTTTAGTTTAATATGTTTATTTTAGGTTTCAAGTTGGTCCTTAATATTTTAAATGTTTCAAGTTGGTACCTTTATGTTTAAAATGTTTCAAATTAGTCTAAAACATTACTCACATTAAAATAAGTTGGTCTTTTCGTCACTTGGCCGTTTAGAGATATATGTTGAGAATATGGGTGTCTGACTTACACTTAATTACAAAATCAGTTTTAAAATATTTTTTAAATTTTTTATTGATTTATTAAACTCCAAATTAGATCAGGGGTGAGACATGCATATGCTAGGTGGTGGGAGGACAATATTATTAGGAAGGTATGGGATGAGTTAGGGGTGTTCGCGGTGCGGTTTGAATCGGTTTTAAGGTAAAATGTCAACCGATCCAAAATAAAAATCACATGCGGTTCGGTTCGGTTTGGATGAGTATTCTAAAAAAATACGAACCGATCCGATCCGAATATATGCGGTTTAATTTGGATCGGTTTTTGGATATCCAAAATGCAAAATATATTTTTTTTATTTACTCTTTTTTGAAGAATATAATTTTAATATTAATATTAATATTACACATACACGGTAAAATAATAGGTTAGTTGCAAAATACTTTAAAAAATTAAAATTATAGTATGAAAATTATCGATTATTTTTGAAACATATGTAGTAATAATAATATAAATTAAATTAGTGCAATATATATATATATATATATATATATATATATATAAGATTAAAATTTAACAAGCAACGTAATAATGCAATATATAATACTATAAAAGAAATAAATAAGTATCAATATTACTTTTTGCAGTTCGGTTTTAAAAAAGTGATCCAAAAACCAATCCGATCTTAGCGGTTTTTACAAAACAACATCCAAATGCATCCAAATATTTTCGGTTTTTTGCGGTTTTCGATTTTTTGGGATCGGTTTGCGGTTTTATTTTGGAACGGTTTGGATTTGAACACCCCTAGGATGGGTGGTCCACTCTGTTTTGGGAGGATCCGTGGCTTGATGAAGTTTCGTTAGCGAGGTCTTTTGGTAGGCTATTTGTGCTGGAGGTTAATAAATCAGTCACGATGGAGGACTTGTATGTGTTAGGATGGGAGGTTGATGGAGAGTCGTGGAAGTGACGGAGGAGATTATTTGCATGGGAGGAAGGGTTGGTTGGGGAGTGAGCAGACCGTTTTTCTTCTATTGATTTGCAAAATGGTGTGGTTGACAGGTGGGTGTGGAAGCTCACTGAAGTTTGTGGCTCAAAGCAGTCCCGTTGAAGGTGAATATATTTCTTTGGCGTCTCTTTCTATATAGACTATCAACAAAGGATAATTTGTGTATGAGAAATGTGATGGACGATTCCCAAGTTTCTTGTTCTTTAAGTATGACTACTACGGTTGCCTTTGACTTTTGGTTTCGAATTGGCTAGGAATTGATACAGTTTTTCATGGCGATACTATTTCTCATTCAGATCAATTTTGTGGTGTTGGAGGTTTCTCAAAAAACTCTAGGACAACTTTTACCATTATTTGGATTTCGGTTTTATTTGTTATATTGACATACCGTAACATGAGGATTTTACACAATTAGGTGTATCAGCTTGTGTAGCGTGCATAAAAGGTTAAACTCCAAATGTATTGGTGGTTGAAAGCGCATTACATTATGGAACAACTTATTCGACTAACTTATTGGTGGTTAAACTCCATATTAAGTGGTTGAAGGGACTAACTTATTCGACTCTGAATGATATTTTGGAACAAATTAAAACTTAAATATATATATATATATATATATATATATATATATATAAACTTAAAACTCTTATAACACAAGAGATCAGCTTGAGACCTAAAATAATAAACATAAAACCATACATGTAATTAAGCCTTAAAGATATCACCTTATTAATGACATGGCACAATGATTTACATGTTAGGCCACTATTTGCCATACAACTCACGTGGATACAACGAACCCATCTTTGTTACATGGGTAAGCAAGTTGGCACCATAGTTGTAGTTGTGATCATCCATTTTCCACAATTTTAGTCCTTCCATTAAGGTTAGACTTTATGGATAGTTTGATATTTCAGTAGATAAACAAAGGGATAACACAACCATGGTTCATTCCAAAACTAAAAACATAAAATCTCAATCTAATCCTCCAACGTACAATACCTGCAGTCACTGGTATTTATCACAGTCTTTCAACCCGTCGTCGCCGCAATGGACGCTCAACCGCATTCCGATCAACAAGCTGAGATGTCCTTCAATCCACCCCATCGTAAGGAGCTTTCGGCGTCATCTTCATTAGGTTCGTTTACTGATCTGTTGTCATGGTTCATATTGTTTTGGTTGTTTGATGGAAGTGTTCTTCTTCAAGGTTCTTAAGACTAGAGTTTTTTTTAGGCAATACGAGGAATGGAACGAAAAAAATTTGTGTCATTTAATCAGGTAGAGAATAATATAAATTGATTCAATCAATATTTTCAAATAGTATAATAAATAAAATGATAATACATATCTATTTTAATTTTCCAGACCAGTTTCAACTTATTTCACTATCATGGTCGAAAACTTTTAGTGGACCGTGTTAGATGGACATTGAATCATATACGTATAATAAGTAGACTAAAAATATAATATATGATAACAGCATCTATTGATCCATAAAACCAATCCTATTTAATAAACATGGTTGTTGTTGTAGATTATGCTTATATAAGGAACAATTTGTCACCATTATTTTTTCAATGTACATGTAAATGTCAAGCATTCAAACATACATGACAATAATGGTCGTTAGAACCCATAAAAAAGTAAAAATAAAAATTAAAAATATGGATCGAGATCAAATCATTTAAATTTCAAATAGATTTTGATTTTCTAAAATAAAAATTACCAAGTTTAAAATATATACTGTCCAATATCGATCCAACCACTATGGTTGTTCTAACTGTGTCAAATTTAGACTACGTCCCACTTTTGCCAAGCATGTTTTTGGGTCAATAATTTGTGGTGTTTTTTTGACAAAAAAAACTTTAGAGGAATTAGGCATCATGGACTAGGCAGTGCAAGAGAAAGTATCAGTGGTCAAATAAATTAATCGAGTCCCAACTCCAAATATATTTTAACAAAATTGCAAATCACAAATAAAAATAAATATAAAACCTATGAAATAAAAACAAAACCTAGTAAATCTGTTCACTCATCCATTTAATTCAAAAGACATATTAAATTCAACATCATAACTTATAATTTTCATCTAAATCGTGGTAAGACCAGAGCTCTTTACCTTATATGTTTTTCTTCCTAACCGAATAAACTCTAAATACGCACACATTATTCTTTGCTCCGCCAAGTCTCCTCAGTTTCAATCGACCAGGGCCAACGAGAAGAAAAGGTGCTTCTCAAATGTGTTGGATGACCAGGGTTTGTTTACTTTTGTTGTAAAGTGTGATACATGGAAAGTGAGAGATTGATGCCTAGATACTAAGGAAAAATTAGGTTAAAATACAAGTAATTAAATTTATGAATATACGAGTCAAACAAGAAAGGTATGGATGACGGCTACAAAAGTTGAGAGAGAAGAAGATCTTAAGATAACAAAGTAATGATATAATGCAGGATATGAGAATAGCAAGACAAATTGAAATAGAATAAGTATTATGTGTGTCTTTCATTGATCCTTTTGGATGATATATATAATTCATATACAAGAGTATTCTACACTAATTCTAGCCCATGACAGACGTGATCCACAATCAGTGGGATTTGACTTATTCTATACATAATAAGGTAAATAAATATAGAATCAAGGTAACATAGGAAAGTAATTATATACATAACATATACACAATAATGTAGAAGATATTTCCTAATACTCCCCCTCAAGTTGGTGAGTGAATATCATGAAGTCCCAACTTGTTGCGCAATGTCACAAATTAATCTTTTCCCAAAGCTTTTGTAAACACATCTGCTAACTGGAATCGCGTTGGCACATAAGAAGGATTAATTATCCCAGCCTGTAATTTTTCTCGTACTATATGACAATCTATTTCAATATGTTTTGTACGTTCATGAAATACAGGATTAGCCGCAATGTGTAGAGCTGCCTGGTTGTCACAAAATAATGGTGTTGGAGCATCTTGTGGGACTTTTAAATCTTGTAATATGAACCGTAGCCAGGTCAACTCCAAGCATGTATTAGCCATTGCTCGATATTCAGACTCAGCTGAAGATCTAGAGACAACAACTTGCTTCTTTGACTTCCATGAGATGAGAGAATTTCCAAGGAAAAAACAAAATCATGTAACAGATCTTCTAGTTGCATGACAACCTCCCCAATCTGAATCACAAAGGGCCTTTAAGGTAAGGTCATTAGTAGATGAAAATAGCAAGCCTTGTCCAGGCATGCCTTTGATGTATCTGAGGACTCTCAATGCAGCATCCCAATGAGGCTTTCTTGGCTCATGCATGAATTGACTCAATGTTTGGACAGAATATACAATGTCAGGTCTTGTGACGGTAAGGTAAATTAGTCTACCAACAAGCCTTCTATATTTGGTTGGATCATTTAGTACCACTCCATCTGTGAGAGTTAGCTTCAGATTCTGTTCCATTGGAAATTTATCAGGGCGAACACCTGTCAGTCCTGAATCTTGTAAAATGTCTAGAGCATATTTTCTTTGAGACATGAAGATGCCTTTCTTGGAACGAGAAAACTCAATGCCCAAAAAGTATTTCAAATCTCCAAGATCTTTGATACGGAAACGCTTGAGAAGAAACTCTTTAAGGCGTTTCATTTCTTGAAAATCATTTCCCGTGAGAAGTATGTCATCAACATAAATAAGAACAACCGTGAATGAAGAACCTTGAGATTTGGTGAAGAGGGAATAGTCGGCCTTTGATTGTTGGTAACCAGCCTTTTGGATGACTTCAGAAAAAGTAGAGAACCAATTTCTTGATGCTTGTTTGAGTCCATAAAGTGACTTATAGAGCCGACATACAATGTTCTCCCCCTATCGGCGAAGACCAGGTGGGGGCTCCATGTACACTAACTCATGCAAATCACCATGAAGAAAGGCGTTTTGCTCATCTAATTGGTGTATGAACCAATTACGAGCAGCCGCAACAGTGAGAAGGCAGCGAAGAGTAGTGACCTTGGCAGTTGGGGAAAATGTTTCTTGATAGTCAATTCCTTCAACTTGAGTGTATCCCTTAGCAACAAGGCGTGCCTTATAGCGCTCTATCGTACCATCAGATTTGTACTTTATTTTGTATACCCATTTGCAACCAATGGGCTTATGACCAGAAGGAAGAGGTACAAGGCTCCATGTGTTGTTTTGTTCCAATGCTTCTAATTCTACATTCATTGCATCCTGCCAAAGTGGATCATGGACAGCTTGATCATAGGATTGTGGTTCTTTGTGGGCTGTAATGTTAGCTAAAAAAGCACAATGTGAAGAAGAAAAGCGTGAATATGAAAGGTAATGTGAAAGAGGATACCGAGTACCTGACCCAGAAGTTGGCTCTGAGGGAGATTGATTGACTTGTGTGGGCATGTGGTAGTCGTTATGCCATATCAGGGGGTTCTTGTCACGGAGAGACTTCCGAACTTGGGGAATGACGGGAGTGGGGGGGTCTGAAGTGTGGGAAGTAGGTGGATTTGGTTCAACTATTGGTGAGGCAGCGGAAGATGTTTCAGTAGTTAGGTCTGAAGGAGAATTTGACTATTGTGAAGAAGGTATACCGGTTTGTTGTGATTGATGGTGAGCTGGTGTAGGAGAAGGCCAATCATCAATGGCCTCATATGAAGGATGAGATGAAATTAGGTTGGGTTCAGATGTGTTTGAAATGGAAGGAAAATTGGTTTCACAAAATTTGACATCACGACTCACAAAGAAAGTCTTTGTCTCGGGATCATAAATTTTATAACCTTTTTGACTGGTAGGATATCCAACAAATATACCTCTTCTTGCACGAGGATCAAACTTATGTGTAGGGTGAACAATAGTAGCATAACATAAGCACCCAAATACTCTCAAGTGATCAAGTGATGGTGGTTTATTGTATAATAATTCAAAAGGTGATTTGTTGGATAACAATGGAGATGGTAAACGATTTATAAGGTAAACAACAGTCAATACACATTCACCCCAAAATTCAAGTGGTAGATGAGAATGAAATTGTAATGCTCGTGCCACAACTAGAATATGACGATGTTTGCGTTCCACAACTCCATTTTGTTGTGGTGTGTAAACGCAAGTTCGTTGATGTTCTATTCCATGAGATTGAAAGAATTCTCTCATAGACATGAATTCAGAACCATTATCAACTCTAATTGTTTTGACAAACGCTTGAAATTGGGTATAAGCAAAATTAATGAAGGATTTCAAAATATTTTGAGAATCTGATTTGTGTCGCATAAGAAAGACCCATGTGCATCTTGTAAAATCATCGACAATAGTTAAAAAAAACGTGCCCCTGAATGTGTGGGAATTTTGTGAGGACCCCAAATATCACAATGTAATAAATCAAAAGGAGCATGAGTTGATATAGTACTTAAAGGAAAAGGAATTCGAGTCTGTTTAGCCATAGGGAAAACATTACAATTATTCTCAAAAGATATCATGTTATTTGGAGATAATAAAGGGGAACATAATTTGAGACGAGATGTAGATGGGTGTCCAAGACGCATGTGCCATATATTTGAGGGCTGAGAAACTTGATAAGAGACGGGTATTCTTTGTAATGGAGACATGTAATAAAGACCACCACACTGTTCACCCAAGCCAATCGTCTTCCCCGTAGCCAAGTCCTGCAACACACAAAAGTCAGGAAACAAAGTGACACAACAGTTTAGTGATTTGGTGAGCTTGCTAACAGACATCAAGTTTAACCGAAATGAAGGAACACACAAAACATTTTTTAAGGTTATATTGGAATTGAATGACACGTCTCCAATAGATGTGATTGGAGCAGAAGACCCGGTAGGTAAATTGACTGAAGGTATGGATGAAAATTTTGTTTTAGAAAGAAATGTAGAATCAGATGTGATATGGTCGGTAGCTCCACTGTCCAAAATCCAAGGCTTAGTGAATACAGAATTAATTGAGGCATTAGAGAAAAGTGACAGACCTGCAGCATTTGCATAAGCATTGCTATTACCAACGGTATTGTTTGAAGACATCATATTCAATGCACGGGCAAGTTGTTGAAGCTGTTCTGCAGACAACTCAAGTGCAGTTTGGGCCTAACACAAGTTGTATATATGCACTAACAAGAGTTATTCCTCCTTAAGTTATGGTACACGCTTAACACTACTATTTTGTTTTTTTATTCATGTATTTGTATCTTCCAAAGTTTTAGCAACTGCACTTAGCTTATTCTCTTGTTTTTGTGTAGATAGACGAAATGACAAATCCATTATAAACTCACACACGTAAGTAGAGAGGTATCGGGGTTCGAACTCCGATCATAGCGTCCGACCTAACAATTTCGGCATTTTATCAGTTGAGGTAGGACTTGTGAACTATTCTCTTGTTTTTTTTATAAAATATATGTTAGTAATTCTCTTAATAAGGTTATATATTAAACATTTAGACTTAATACTCATTCAAACACGTTGAAGATCATCTATACTCATGCCAAATGGATTAATTAACATAAAAATTAAATTAAATAAAACTAAGGGTTCTGACTAATTAATTAAAAAGAATAGAGGGTATTACACTTAACGTCTCGTGTAAATAAATTAGCCTAGATAAAATAAATTTGTCATGGGAAATGGAATGATTTAATTTCTCTAAAAAATTCAGTTATAGTGCGGAGAATGATGCAAAATAGGATCATGACAAAAGATAATCTAGTTAAAAGAGGAGTTCTGATTGAATCTCAATAGTTATGTTTTTTTGGATTTGGAAAGAAGGAGAACGTTTCGCATGTATTTTTTGAATGCAATTTAGCAGTAGAGGTTTGGCTGCAAATTTTATGTTGGTTGAGTATAGCTAGTGTTCTTCACAACACATCATGGAATTGTTTGCTACAGTTTGTAAGTTTGTTTACCAGCGGAGGATTGAGAATAAAGAAGTTCACAGTCATCTGGTATTCTTGCATTTGGGTTTTGTGGAAAGGTCGTACTAAGAAAACATTCAAAAACAAAAATGGATCCGTGTTGACGTGGAAACGGTTAAATAGTAAGTTGAAGGGATTTATATATTCTTTCAATCAATAAAATTTAGATCATTTGCCATTTGGTTTGCTTAGGAATCAAGAATAACAAAGAAGGAGATTGAATTTTGGCTGAGATTGCTTGTCCATCTTCAGATGCATTCTCCTTTGTTTTTCGTCGAATTGGCATTGTTCAATCTGCAACATGTGTGCTTCAGATAATCTATCTCAATATCACATTCTTTTGTGCTTGTTTGGTCCAAGTATTTTCATTATTATATTATATCAGTTGGCATTGATTTATTAGCAACAACGATCTTTTTGTTGGTTCAGTCCGGTTTCTGTTGTAGCAGGTGTTGGTGATATTTGAGTAGAATTGGCTCAGTGGCATTTACATATTGATCCTTTCATTAGAATACGCATTTCTATATGGTTACTCTAATCGAAGGAAATATTATGTTCATCATGTAAACAAATGCCTAATCCAATCCCATTATTTGTGAATGCTGCATATATGATGGGATCATCCAGTAATGTTCCTTCTATTAAACAACAATTTAAATGTCTAACACGAAATTTTTGTCAAACTTAAACGACCAAAAGAGGTATTTGGCATATTATTTATCAAACATTGTTTATAAGGAAAAAGAAAAACACATGCTCTAGCAAAGTATCACATAGAGGATTGAGGAGCAACAGAAACAGCAGAGAGTATAAATTTCTTAACATTATCAAGCAAAACTTGTCCCTTAGAACGATCAAAGATTTCCACAGCATGATACCCATCCTCATCAAAACAGGACTCCACATGCACCCCGCGTGCGGCCAAAATCTTTGCCAGCTCCTTTTGCTTATCCACCAATGGATCACCACCGTAGCCATTAACAAAGCACCTTGGCAACCGTCCGATCTTTTCACCGTATACTTGATCCAATGTTGTTGGATTGCAATACTCGTGGTCTCTGTCTTTGCCCTCGGGCAAACACAAGGACCACATGAGATCACCCGCAGGTAATGGCAATATATGATCGTTAACCAAACGAAGCTCAGATTCCGTTCTTTGGACCCCACTAAAAAATGGATATTTCATTATGATCCCTTGGATCTTAATGGGAGAGAGATCAAGGTCGAGAGCACGTAGACCTGCAAAATAGGCTATGTTACCTCCGGCACTATCTCCCATCAAGAAACATTTGTCAAAGTCCACGTGGTCTCTGATCCATGGATCAGATTCCGTTGGATTTTGAGCTTGGGATTTGAGCCAGAGAAGAGAATCAACTGCATCGTCGTACGCAGCTGGGAGTCGATGCTCAGGTGAGAGACGATAATCAACAGATGCAACAATGGCAGGAATTTGGGCAGCTAATGTGGAGCAAGGATGATGGAAGATGAGGGAGGAAGGGTGGTAGAGAATGAAACCACCACCATGGAAGTAGAGAATGATGGGGAGTTTGGCAGCAGAGGAAGACGGTGGAGGGTTCGGGAGGAAGAGACGAATGGAGGTTTTCGCAGCGGCGTTTAAGGGAATGTCTTTAGAGAGAGCCAGTTGCGGTGGCGAATTAGTGGGATCGGAGGATGGTGGCACGGTGGGTACAATGTAGTTTCTTGTTAGTGAACCATCAGAGTTGAGTTTGATTTTGAGGAATTCGTAGGGATCCATTGTGGAGTTTTGTTTGGAATTAGGTGAATTTGGTTCTGCCATTGTTGTTGAAATGAGAACAGATGAAAGGTTAATTCAGAGTCAATAATGATGTAACATGGAATTGTTGTACGGTTTACTACTTTGAGAGTGGTCCTAAATTTTTCTAGGTTTGGCTTTCATTCATGGTTGTTAATTGTGACCACACTATTGACATAGATATTTTGCACGCATTAATGTGCGGTGATTTTTTATTTTTGACAAAAAAAACTTGTGGCAATTTGTGGTGATTATTAAAGGTACTACATGAGTTATGAAGAATTATATGACTAAAAAATATAGGTGTTCTCTAATTAGGTTCCATCCAGTTTTCTTCTTTCAATTAGATTTTTTTTCATATGAAGGAATCGAACATCTGACCAAATGTTTAAGAAGAGCAAGTTCAATGTCACTTGGATCAATCCATTATTGGTTGTAGACCTTGTTCTAATCTTATAGATTGAGTCTCAAAGAAGATTAATGATATTTGACCAACTAATTTGTGAGACAATCCTCTTTTTATGGACCACGATTTACTGCAGTTAAAAAATCACGCAACTACACGTAGAAGATCGTTCGATCAAGATCAGACGGTCAGGATTTAAGTTTGGTGTTTTAAGATGATATATATGATAAAAATTAAATCGGATTTTTTTGGACCATCTGATCAAGATCGAACAACCTGTAATTGTGTAGATGCGTAAAAAAACTGATAGTAGGGAATTGTAATTTCTTTTTTCTTCTTCTTTTGGAACAAAAACAATAGATGGAGAGATACCTTTGTGGGTGTCTTCTAGCAAAACCTATATTATGTATATATTGGGGGAATATCAAGTGAGAATGAATATTTTATGTGAGAATGATAAGAATGATTAATGGCCTTTAGATTAAAATGGATGACCAAGATTAAATGGTTTAATTTAAGTGATAAAATGTCCCTTCACCTTTCTATCTCTTCTCTGTCGTTTTTGGAATTTCAAATTCCAAAATTTTATTTTCCGGTCCACAAATGCATTAACCTTTTCATCTTCTCCTAACCACTGCAATCCCCATGAGGCCGGCCGTCGCCGTTTACGTCACCAAAGTTCATACATGGATTCGTTTTATTTTCCCTCTTTTAGATCCTCTCTCAAAACGCGTGATTTGCTACTTGAGTTTGTTTGTTTTGGACTATAAAAAAAATTAATTGATACTCGATATTTCATAGATTAAATTTTAGAGATTTCTTAAAATACAGTTAATTTGTTTTATGTTTGATTACCATAGTAAAAATTACTTTTTTTAAAATAATCAATTTCTCCTTTGAAACAACTTTTAGATTTTTTTTTTCCTTTAGATTCTCAATTTTTTTGAACAGGTAAAAAAAACATATAGAAAGAAGTGATTAATTTGTTTGGAAAAAAAAGTGTAACAAATAGGATTTATAGAAAGAAAAAAACACAAATAAATAGAATATTATTTTATATGGAATGAAACTATATTAATTATTAAAATGGTAAATAATTTTAGTAAAATCTAAATTGTTAAAATTATGTATATTCTAAAATATTGGAAAAAAAAAATAAAGAGTAAAAAATAAGTTTAATTTTGATACACTACTAGTGTAAAATGTTTTTTCCTTCAAAAAAAGTCATAAGTATTTATATGTATGACTCTAAAAGTAATATAATTAATTTGCAAATAAGAAGCTGTAATATAAGACATTCACTTCACTTTGTAGGTTACCAATCCTTAATCCATGTCATCCTTGTTTGCAATCTATTTTTTTACTTGTTTTCTTAACATTAGGGTATTATCTTTATTTCTCCGTGAAACAAAAAACATTACCAACCTTGCCTCTTCTTTCCAAAAAATTCCTCAAACCTGGTACCCTCGCTCAAATTCGCGACTCTCAAATTGGAGCCCGATCTCACTTCCATAACTCCCGCTCTCAAATTTCCATTGATCGCCTTACATCTATGTCGTTGTCCCGTTCTTCTTCACCTCAACCTCAAGCTACCATCGTCGATGATTTTCCTGTCTTCGCCGATCAAAACTATGGCCCTCATTGTCTACAATGAAAGAAGCTTATTGCTGCCAAGTCAGTTTTCTTCGTGCCAATAAGTAACTCGCACGATTTGGTTGATGACGCATTTCGGGATGGCGTTATTGTTGATAATTAAATTCTTCTTCTTCAAATTATGTAAAATGATGTGATTTACATACAACTCTCTATTGTGTACTTTCATTCTATGAAAAGTTACTCAGTTGGAGCTAAAAATTAATAAAGTGCAACCGAATTTTTAATTTCATGATTTGCTGCCTTGTTTTAATTTCGATCGCGATGATAATTTCTATGTGATGATTGTCCGAAGCGAATGCATGTTAGATTCTAATATATAATCTTTATTTATGAACAGAATGTTAACTTATATGTGTTTGATTGATTAGGGACTTGGGGTGCTTTTGTAAAAAATATAACTATTTGCATATGATTAATAATTAAATTGTTGTATGCGGAAAATTTGGGAAATGAGGAAGGGATTTTGGTGCTAGTATACAAATTTTCAGGGATTTTGTTTTCTATCTGTTTTATTTTATTAAGTCAACCAACTATTGTCAAGTGCAACCCTCTAGGTTACTTATCCTAGTCATAATCATAGTCGTTAAGTTAGAATTTCACTGTCTCTGCAAGTACGAACTTTTATAAATAGTACTACTTGATGACAATTTAGTACACTTGCTAAACCGACCAATAAGTTTTTGGCGTTATTGCTGAGAATTGTTTGTTAATTTCAACAAAGCATGTGTGAATTTGATAAGGGTTTTTACAATTGTATAGTTATATGTTTTTATTTATTTATTGTTTTATGTTATTGTAAATAAATTCAACATTTAATTATTTATTTTTTACCAATAAAAAAATTGAATGTGTGTGTGCGTGCGCCTGCGTGCGTGGGTGTGGGTGTGTGCGTGCGCCTGCGTGCGTGGGTGTGGGTGTGTGCGTGCGCGCTTGTTTCTCATTTTCAAACACTTTCAACAATGCATGGAAAAATCATTCCAATATGAAGTGGAGCAACAAATTTGCTCTTAATCCTACATAACAGCCGCCGCAGTAGAAATTGTCTTAACTAAAGGAAATGTCCGATGAATTCATGAAAGCCGCACAAAATAGTTTTCAGGAGCTTAAGTTTATCCAAAACTTAGGCTCAGAAAAAAAAATCAACTAGGCCTCTATAAAAAAAATTGAGACACAAATTGGACAGCTTTCGATTCAAATAGCAGCAACCAAAAGAATGAAAAGTGAAATATGGTCAAATTGGGAGGTAAAAGGTCCAAAACAATTCAGACAGACACTAAGAAGTAAGAAGTCCATAATGAAGACGACATGGGAAAATTCACAAAAATGATGAAGAAGTTATCCATCAACGATGACAAATTCGTGTTCTCCGACTTGTTGGGTCTATTACTAGGATTCATTCAAATTATGAAGACGTTCTTGTGAAAGAAAGAGAATAAAAAAAAAGAATGTAACAACAATGGTTGAAGAAAATGGGGAGAAAGTAATTGATGATACACCAATAAAGAGGTTAGACCTTATATATTTTTTATATATGATAGGTAAAGTCCCTATTCATAAAGCCTTATGTGATTTGGAGTCATACATCAATATGATACCCTTGACCTAAGCAAAGAATATGAAAAGGCTAGAAATTATTATGTCCATGGCAACCATGACCTTGTGTTGAACTAAAATGAGTTTTGTATAATGCCTCTTAAGATTGCTCACAAGCACCTCAAGCTTCTGAAAATACCTCCACTGATAGTTAACTAACTTTTGTGGTACTTAAGAACCATTCAACTTTTAACTTAGTTATATGATTAACAGATTTTTTTTTTTGAAGGAATATGATTAACAGATTTAAAAAGATCTATCCCATGTTTGTATAGATCTTATAAAAGTAAGGCACTTTGTTATGTCGGTTAAACGTTTAATTGACCTAAAAAAATTCTACCTTATGTTTGTATTCATATGGGACCTCGTTATTACAAATATGAGATATGATTTTTTAGATCAATTAATATGTTACCCGGTTTAAAAAGTGAACAACTTAGCAGAGGCATCTTTAGAAATTTAAGCTAAGAACAAATTTATAAACCTCCGTCTTTGTACATTTAGCTACCCTAACTTCTATTTATCCTAAGTTCAACTCCAAACTTTTTTTGTCGAAATCTTCAAAAATCTTTTTCAGCTAACAACTTAAAAGATTTTGACTATTACTTTCCTACTCTATTCATTACCTCGCGCGCCCTATTTTTCCAAAAATACCCCTAGTCCGGATAACATAATCCGAACGTAGTTCGGATTATGAAATTTTGACAAATTCGTGAATTTTTGAATTTAAAGCACCCTGATGGATGTTGATGTCAATGTGCAATGGATGGACTCAGATTATACAATCTGGAATGGTTTTACACTTTCCGGATTTTGTAATCCGAAAAGAGGCAATCACCCTGTTGAAATTCAACAAAAGGGGGTGGAAATGATGTTTCCGGATTACATAATCCGGAAAATGTAAAACTTGTCCGGATTATAGAATCTAAACTGCATCAGCACAGAGGCAGAAGCCATCTGTTTTGGCCGAGCCTCTATTTTAGAGCATTTAGTCAACTGTTTTGGCCTTTGACCATTTGTTCAAACAAAAAATTCAATTTATAACATAACAATTAACAACACAATATAATTTTCAAACATTCAAACATTAATAAAACTTTAAAAAAAATTATCCAAGTGTTAAACTTTCTCACCATGCACCTCTCTCAATACCTCCTTCCACCCTCAACATGTTGCCTACGGTGGTAAATCTTCCCACCATGCACCTCTCTCAATACCTCCTCCAAATGTTGTCATTTCTCAAACCCTTGCGGCACCACACCACTCGACGCGCTCGACGACGCTCTTCCCGCTCTCTCGTAACGGATGCGTGCATGACCTCATTATCACCCCTTATCCGATCAACATCATTCATACCTGTATCATGCATAACACAACAAGATCCAAATTTAGGGCACAACACAACACAAAAAAAGGAAGCCAAAAAAAACACACGAATTTTTCCGGATTTCACATTCTGAACTGCAACAATCTAGTCCGGAAAATAAAATTCGGACAACTTCAGTGCCCAAGAAAAAAAAACGCCCAAATTAACTTGCATGCATAAGGATTTCGAACTAACCTTCAATTTGATGTTTGATAAGGCTTGAAATGCAGTTATTTTGAGCAAAAAAAACTCCAAATTTGGACTGATTCGTACAATTTGGATTTTGGGATAAAGGAAGGAGGGATAGAGGGAGAGAGAGATATGTAAAACTGTAAAATGGAGGGTGAATTTCCTTTTATAGTTCGAAATTTTCCGGATTACGTAATCCGAACATTATTTCGTTTGTTTTCGAATTACGTAATCTAAATGGCTTGTTTGTCATTTTTCCAGGGCGCGTAAGTATGACATAGGGTGGGAAAAGTAATAGTCAAAGATTTTTGTGGTTATATTCCAAACCAACATAAAGCCCTGTGTGAATGGCCCAATAAAGCCAAGGCCCATATTCCTCAAGAGAAAGCGTCGTGATGGTGCACTCAAAGCCCTGTGTGTATCGCCGCCCATTAGCACGTGAGAATCAATCCTTGCCCTCATAATCAACTATAACGGTCTCGAGGATTCACACCGCAAAATTCAGTTGCAGTTATCAACCTCCTCAACTATATAAGCGTGACTCGTTGTCACGCTCAACGTACATTTTCATTCACGCAGTTTTCTCTCACAATCCACCTTTCACATACTGATTTGAACGTTAAAGTGTTAACGTGTATACAAACACCATTTCTTCTTACGACGAAGTTTGTTCTCCTCCACACCGGAGCACCACAACAATAACTGTAATTTCCGAAGAACCACCTGGAGCACCGCAACAACAACTACAATTTTCGAAGAACCAACGCTACATTCCTATGATCTTCACCGGACAAATCAGGTTAAAAAATATCTTACTATGATTTAAACAAATGTCATAGTTTGTTAAATGACTCATTCCAACTATCCTATCGTGTCGTATTTTTGAATATGCATTGCAACCACTAATATATATCACTTGTATATATGTGGACCACTTTCGTAGTTATTCAATTTATTTCACTCACCAACCAAACTCCAAACTGTATTGCAAATTTAAGTTATTAACAGCAACCTATCATATCATATTATCATCTCATATCATGATGCCACCAAGACACCAACTAATATTAGATGTTTTGGCAGAAAAGATTAAAAAGCAACCAATTCATCACACATTATTTGATCCTAACATCACGAGAGGACAGGTAAAAAATATAAAAACGACACACACGAGCATGGAAGTTATCAACTTTCAATCAAGTACATTATTGATAGAGAATTGCACTTCTACCCCGTTTAGTTTTGCTCATTTCCGTAAAAAAACCGAGCGTAAGTTCACTCAGATGTATTTTCAAGTGAGTTAACTTATGTAGGTGTATTTTTTCAACACGAATTAACTCATGTAGAACGGAAATAACTAAAACCAAATGGCAGAAGAGCGATTCTCTTATTGATATGTACGAGACATTGTTGGATATTTGGATTTGTTGACAATTTCCATCACTTATATAGTTCCATTTATTTGATGGTTTTACTTTTACCTCACTTATGTGAGCATTTTACTGGATAGTGATCACTTGAAATCTGCACTATTCGATTCTCTCACCTTTATGACTTTGACTTTATACACTAGGGATAAATGAGTAGTTGAGATTCTGCTGCATAATTTTTTAATCGTATTGGATTCTTCCTGTTTTAGAGATATTTTTTATACTTACTATAATAAAAATTGCACATGTAAAGCCTTTCCTTGATTTATTTACTTTAAAGTTTCACATGATTGTCCTTGGCCATGTAGATGACCTTCATTTCTGTTTTAATAGCTTTTATTTTTCACTCATTCTGGTATTTGCATTGCTAAGTGATGATGTTCAAAACCAACAAATGCGACTCTGATGTATGAATTAATAGTTTTTTTTTTTTATTTTCAAAACTTAATATCCGATTCAAAAACTCACAGATCTGATGGGTTCAATTCCGATGTTCACTTATGGAAGCCCCATCTAAAATATGTTCTATATTTTAACTCACCAAGATTGACATCATAAAGAATTGAACATGAGGTAGAAGCACACTTTAAAATTATAAGTAAACACCAGTAAATCAACCTAAATGGATTCGGTATTTTATATTCTTTAATTAAATTTTTATTATTAATTTAATTTCTCTTAACTTTTTCATCTTATACCTGATGTATTATATCATATTTGAAAATAGGCTTTGTCTAACATGCAAGCGTGAATTAGTCTTAATATTATGCACAAATTTGATTGTTACCGCTGGATCAATAAATCTTATTATATCTCTTTTAATCCAAAAGTGAATCTTATTATATCTCTTTTAATCCAAAAGTGAATCTTATTGATTTAATTGTGAAAACAATCTTGTACATGAGATATGAATTGTCTCACTTATGCACTAGAGAATTGGAGTAGTATTTAATTATCACCGATTCAATTAAGATGCTAAGGTAAAACCATTAATCTATTATAGTAGTAGTATATTTTGTGGCACAATCACCAATCGTTTTTAGAATATTGCCTCTTGACCATTTTAGGATGAAGAAAAAAAAAAAAAAGTTGCGTTAACCGGTGTCTCAATGCATTAGTTAAGGTATCTAAAAAAGGAAAAATTAAATTAACATTTTCCGAAGAAAAAAAAAAATTGCGAACAATCAAAGAGTAACCCACTTTTGCAGTGGATCCAAACATGAAGTAACATCACTAAGTTTTGTCTGTTATGTTTGGATCGGATGGCATTGGCTCCCAAAAAGCTAAGTTTTTGCAACAGTCAACTGAAGATGAATCAATATAGTTGCAATTTAACAGGTATGTATTTACCTTCCACGATTGTAACCATTTTCATTCCTATCTAATAGTAGTACTAAATTATTAACTGTGCTTCTCCTTTGATAACATGGTTTTGTCAAAAATGAAGCACAAAATTTCAAACTCAACTTTATGTCAATAATATCTAAACCACCTTAGCTGTGTGAATCTTGTTAAAACAGAGTGAAAGTCTTTTGAAACTAAACGTACATTAATAATCACAAGTAACTAATAACAGTATAAATGGCTATTTAATTAGTCAATATATGGATCAACATCAGTCAAAAATTCAATAAATCAGCATGGAAAACAAACACCAGTTGCTTAGTATCAAATCAGAAGCATAAATAAGACTCACAATGACACCATAATTTTATTGAAAAAATTGGACACTGCTTCTAATAAAGAACCAATTGTTTTCGATTTATCATTTTATTTGGTTACTCGTAGATGAATAGCAAAAGCTTTGCAAAAAAAATTAAAGTTCATAAGGGAAAGAAAAAGAAAAAAATACTTGTAATGGGTCCAAGCACTAATGATAAAATGATGGTATAATTCTCTCAATTTCCAGGACAGTGGAGTCTCCACTGAGTCTACAGTAAGCTCATAATTACTTGTAAAAGACATGAATGGGGCCTGAATATGTTCCCTTCAACTGAAACTCATACTACAAAACACAGCACATTTCTAATCTAAGATTCTAAACATAACTTTAAAAAGTGAGAACAACAAAAAAGATACATAAATCTTGCCTAATAAGATTCTGACACTATAAAAAGATACAACAACTATGTTTTATTCCATCAAAATATCATGGTGGGTACCATGATTTTATTGAAGCTACAAAGTGTTGTTTTTGCAAAATGATCGCAAGTTTGAAAAACTCACCGCAATACCAAACAAGCATTCGGAAGGGTCAGCTAAATGGATCAAACGATGCTATAATATTCTATCACACTAAGATAGTTACAAATCTTACTCTCACAGTTATAATCAGATTCAGAAGGCACTAATAAGCAAATATATACTTTCATTGAAAAGGGACAAAATCAAAAGTAAAAGTAATGTTCCATCAACTTTAAAATGACCCGGAATTTCCTGAAATTCAACAAATCATGAGCTCAAAAAGTTCTTTCAGATTAAAAACAATAAATAGGTCAGAATGAATAGTCATATTAAAAAGAGGGGGTGAGAAGATAAAACCACATAAAGGTAAGAAATGGATTTATGCAAGGCTTGTAACTCACTAGTCACTATTTTTCTCACCTTTTTTTCAGCATTAGTTTCTACAAATGGTGAATAAAATTAGAGTTGACCTAAAATAAATAAACACTTACAAGTTAATGATAATGATTACAAATAAAACTCACTCACTAAGCAAAACTCACCTAGCTTTTTTTCTTGATTTGAAAGGAAAATTTGAGGGTGGTGAAGGTGAGAATTCAAAGGGCAAGTGAGGTGGGTCAGCTTCACCAGAAAGCATCCCTACAATCTCCTTCATTGAAGGCCTTTTCCCAGGAGATCTCTGCAAACACAACAATGCAATGGTGATACATAGCAATGCTTGTTCTTTATCCAAAGAATGTATAGAACTATCAACAAGATCCAAAAGTTTCCCATTATGAGCAAGTTGTCTAGCCCATGAAATTAGATTTGCTCTCTCAAATTCTGATATTGGTGATGCTGTTACTTGTAATGGTCTTCTTCCGGCAACCAAAACCAAAAGCAGAACACCGAAACTATACACATCACATTTCTCGGATAATTGTCCGCCGCCACCATATTCAGGAGCAATGTAACAAACGGTTCCTCTCATACTCGGTGTGCTACTTATTCCACCACTCTTCGGAATATCACCATTACCCCAATCTTGACTATTTCTCCTTCCATTAGTCCGCAGTTCACCGCTTAAACCATCTAACCACCAATCAATACTCCCTCTACTACTCTTACTCTTTCTCTTTTTCTTCTTCTCTACCGCCGCACCACCAACATCCTCGTCTCTCTGCCACCACGATTCCCCTCCATTGCCACGGCAATCAAGGCTTCTCTTTTTCTTCCTGCTCTTCTTCGAAAGCTCTTCACAAAACTCCTCCTTCCACCATTCCCTGGGTTTCCTATTCTTCTTTCCTTTAACTTTCTCCTCATCAAGCGAAGCCCACCATTCCAATTTCTTCCTCTGCTTCTTCTTACCCTCCACCTTCGACTGCGCTGCCACCACATCACCACCACCACCGGAACAAATCGAAGAACCAGAACCAACCCACTCACTACTCTTAGGTCTCTCTTTCTTTATCTCACTCCCAATCCACTCCATCACATAATCCTTCACCCTCCCCGATTCAGATCCTCCCCCATTATTCTCCTGCTTCCACCACCAATCCCTCCCTGAACCACCACCACCACCACCCCTCTTCCTCTGATTCCCACTATCAATACTAAACTTATCAAAACACCCATCAGACACAACACTTGATTGCGAAACAACCGCCACCTCTGGTGAAGCATCAGAATCAACCAAAACCCTAACATTACAACTCTCCGGCGACCGATCAATATCATTTCCAGCAGTAGTATTAGTAACACTAACAGCACTCTCAAATTCCTCAACAACAGAAACAGAACTACAATCCTCATTCACAACAAAATCATCTTTCTTTTTCTTCTTCTTATCATGATGATGATGATGATGAATTTCTTCAACCATCATTTCCATTCCAGAATCTTCCAAACACTTAACCCTAGCAAGACCAAAATCCCCAATCTTAGCTCTAAATTCACGATCCAAAAGAACATTACTAGGTTTAATATCACCATGAATTACAGGAGGATTACATTCATGATGAAGATACTCAAGTCCTTTCGCAACCGAAACAACAACATCGAACCGGTTCGACCAAACCATCAACTCATCACACCTCCGGTCTAACAACGCATCTTGAAGACTCCGGTTCGACATAAGCTCGTAAACCAAAACCAGCTTCCGACCGGACCGGTCCGAAGAGTATCCCAGAAGTGAAAGAATGAAAGGAGAACGAAGATTCGAACAAAGAGAAAGTTCGTTATGAAACTCTCTTTCACCTTGAATCGAACCAGGCGAATCCATTACTTTCAAAGCGACGGTTTCGCCGGAGGGGAGTGTGGCTTTATGGACGGAACCGAAGCCGCCGTGGCCGAGGCGAGTTGAAGCGGAGAATGAGTTTGAGGCACGGCGGAGGACGGAGTAGGAGAAGCGGCGGTGGTTTTGGTCGACGGGTGTTGTTCGGTTGTGTGAGAGTTTACGGTAGAGGAAGATAGTGAGGGAGATAATTGCGGCGGTGAGGAAAATGGCGGCGGCGATGAGGCCGCCGATGAGAAACTCACGGCGGTGGTGATGGTGGTGGGGAGGAGTGATGGTTGGTAAAGTTGGAAGTGGTTGTGGTGGCGGAGGACGGGATGGCATGATTGTAATAATGATGAGATAGAAATGTTAAGTTCACATTCATGTGGAAGAGAGAGAGAAAGAAAGTGTGTGTGTGTGTGTGTGTATTGAGTTGAATGAATCTATTGACTTGTGAGTAGTGTGAAGTGTAAGTAACAAGTAGTATTATATTGGATTGATGCTTTTATAGAATTTAATTAAATTATCTAAAGATTCTCTTTTCTTTTACCTTTTTGCATTAGTATAGATAAATGAATTCCAAGTCTCGCAAACTTAACTTAATTTGTAGAGGTATTGGTGTATTGTTTTGATATGTGTTTAGAGATAAATTATTGTGTTGTTAGACCATTTTGCTGTGAAAATCGAGGAAGCTACGAAATGTAGCATCACTCAATATTTATATCTGTTGAGATTTGAAACGTGAAGTCTATTCATCTTAAAAAGTAAATTTCTATCTATTAGGTTAATTGAACAAAATACATATACATGTATTCGAAAAGTCTAATTTAATTAGTGACGTTGATATTGTTAAGTTGAATATCTTTAATTGAATTTAAATTCAACTAATCTGTGTGTGTGAATTGTAGTGAATATTTATCTAGCAACGATGTAATATAAATATACTTCTTTCGATCATATTTATAAGAAAAAAAATTGTTTTTTTGAAGTTCATTGAATATCTAGTGTATTTGGTCTATATTATAAATCAAATACATTAAATATTCAATGAATTTAAAGAGTTATGTATTGTTTATAAATGTGACCGAAGAGATTAGAAAGAAACATACCATATGAAAAAGAACGTGCCACATGACTTCTTCTTCTTATTTTTACAAAATGTATCACCTAACATAGACATGTGTAATCCACAACTCAGAGTTTAACTCTCAAAAAGTAAAAAAATTGTTGAATCGGGATTCAAATTCAAACTCTCTTTTTCATTTGTATTTATGAGTTATCAATGACTATTATCATTTCAGTTATTTATGATAAATCTTAGGGTGATACATTAAAGCTTGAAATTTTAATTATTTTTCTATATTGAGTCAAAAAAATTATTTTCTATGAAATTTGAAATGAATGAAATTTTGTAAGTTTGCAAATATAGATATTTTTCAATGGGAAAGATCGGTCGTGGTAGGGTGCCAATTTGCCTGACGTTTTTAGTGGGATGGTCTAACTCTAAAATTCAAACCATGTACTACGTATTTGGTACTTCTTGTTTTGAGAAATTTATATCTAATAACAATACCAAGAGCTTGAAGGTGATTTAAGGATTCAACAAGGTGTGATTCACGACAAACGATTTCAAGAGTCAAATGTCAAACTAGCATTCAAATATTTTTTATGAGCATAAGTATGAGTATTATTAGTGCAAAAATTACATCATGCACTTTTTTTTTTTTTACAAAAATAAAATAATATTCATTCATTTAAATTGAGAGATTACATCATCCAACACCGCTAAAAACGTAAAGGATGAATCTGCGAACAAACTCACATCATTCAAGTTAATAGCATATAACAACTTAATGCCTACAAAAATATATGATAAAATTAGAATGACCAGAATACCCATGGCCTCCGGATCTGCAACGTTGACGCCAAAATCTTTAATTGAATAATCGATCTTTCAATATGAATAAAATGAACACCGCAAGAAGACGAGAAAGCAAACAGCGCCGCACAAGACGACGAACAACAAACCACAACACTTAGATGATGAAATCACAAAGAAAAACATATATCTATGTGAAAATCACTTATTTAGATTGAAATAGAGAGAAAACAATGAAGAGGGGTGATTTCAGGTCAAAAATTGACCCAAAACCACCCTTCAATGAAGAAACTGGAAGAGAAACCTAGAGAGAGAAAACTAGGGTCGGCTTGTTTGAGAGGGAGGGGAAGAATAATTTAAAGGATAATTTAAAGGTCGGTGAAAGCTAGGTGCCTTAACTATATGATCTGGAATCGATGGTCGGTGTCATTTTAGTTGATTTTGTTAAAGCATAATTTAAAGGTCTTATTAACGAGTATCTTAAATGCTCTTTAAGAATTTTAAAAGAATAAATTATTTCATAAAAAAGTTAAATATTTCAATTTCTGATGTATTGATTACACAATTTTTTTTTAAAAGTTACTATTTAAAGGTCTTATAAAATGTTTGGAAACACTAGTTAACATTTCTCTAATTTGAATCATCTGATTTTTATTATTGATCGTGATGCAAAAAACATGTAACTGCGTGATATTTGTTACATCGGACAATTCAGGTTTACAATTTTGTATTTGTTAATCCTTAACAAAATAGTTTTTCTTTTGACAAAAATCCTTAACAAAATAGTTAAAATTTGAAATTTAGGTTGAAGTAATCAAGAGTGTTTAATATTGAAAAACAATATTTTGACTTTTTAAAAGTTAAATTGACGACTTTCACAATGAATATTTTTATTAAATCAGCAATTACTTTTGATTTCTTAAAAGAACTTTAGGAAAGAGTTTTTGAAGTTCTTAGAAGATATCCATGTCAATGGAAAATTGGTGTGTGGCTTGAATAATGCACACAAATTTTATCATTTTAGAAAGTGGTACTATCTTCTTCAATCAGAAGCATGCATGTTTGTAAAGTCAACGAGAATCCCATTGGAAAGTGAGTGAATTCCGTTGGAAGTGTAAAGCACGCACAAGGAGGTTTGCTTGTTCCTACTGACCATGAGATCACGTGACCTGCTATGCATCTAGTTTTGGAACGTTTCCCTTTGATTAGATTAGATCACGTATTACCCAAAGTAATTTTTGGTGAGTCAATATTGACTTAGTTTACTGAAAAAACAATTATTTATTAGAAATGAAAAATGTATAAGTTCTAACACAAACTTATTATTTTTTACTTGTTATAGTATAAATTTGTCAATGATTGAAAAACCCTAAAAAAATTAAGAAACATACTACAAAGTATTTAAGGCATTTTCTTTTAAAAAAAGTATTTTAAAATATTTAGGATACAAGTTAGCAGGGACGGATCGAGAATATATTTCAAGTGTGGTTAAATAAGTAGAAACCGAAATAATAATTGATTTTTAATATTTTATACTTTAGTGATTAAATTTTTGGTCACTATTTCTATCGCAAAACAAATTAAAGATCAATTTTTACATTAGCAACCAAATCGTCAGTCACTATTTCTGCGGTTAAAGTTATTAGCGACTGAAAATTCGGTCGTGAAAAAGTAAAAAATTCATGTGTGATTATAGCCACACACATGGCCATAATATAGATTCGCCACTGCAAGTTAGCTTTATAACCACGGCAGAATTAGAACTCTAACCCCCCTCCCCCCCCCCGTGTCCTTAAAATAGGTGTAGCTTAAAGAATCTTGGGAGAATGAAAGGTATAGTAGTTGAACAAAAACATCCTTTGAATTCTTGTAAACTTCTAGAAGTCAGGAGGAATCTAAAAGGTATCCAAGTACAACAAAGAATGAGATAAGGAAGATAATTTATTTTTTTCCGACCCTCTTTTCCAAAAAAATTCCACTTTTGACCCCCTATGAAAATTATTGACAAAAATGACCCACTTTCAAAGATTATTTTTTTTGTCGTTTTCCTCATTACCGCCATTTGAAACGGCGGTAATGAGCCACCACCTCTGACACATGTCAGTGCGTGACAGGCCGCAACAACTTTTTGATTTTTTTTTTTTGAATTTTTTTCAATACCGCCATTTGAAATGGCGGGAATGAATTTATATTTTTTTTTCGTTTTTTTATTTTTTTTGGGACAACCTATGTTTATTTAAAACACAAATAATAATAAATAAATAAATATTAATGATGATAATTATTAATTTAAAAACACTAATTATTTTACTCATAAGAAATAGAAGTTAAAACTACTTTCTCCGCGGCAGCCATTTACGCCAATGTAAACTATGACCTCCCGTGACACATAATTTATCTTTTTATTTCGTACGGGTCGTTGATCTTCCTCTTCCTCTCCCTCGTGCTTTTCCTGTTCCACATCGTCATCGGGAATTTTAACATCAACATTAGTTTCCATAGTGACTTCACTTTGCACTTGTGAAGCTGAGTTGGTCCAGATTTCATTAACGAAGTCATCGTCATTAAACCCTGCAGCCAGACTTTCTATGGTATTAGTTTGTGAATTTGGCCATTGAGGTGTGTAGTTTGTTTGAGGATAGTTTACAATGTGTGGAGGGGTTGGTAGGTTGAACGAGGAGTATTGTGATTGGTCTGGGTAACTGGTTTGTGTGGTGTACTGAGTTGGATTGAAGTCATCAAATGAATAGTTTGATGTTCGGGAGCTTTCTCCTTGATGACTTTGTTGAGAATAGGTTGGATATGGGATTGGGGTGTTATGTAAGTTTTGGTTTGTGGGTTGTGGCGGTGATTGGTAAGTTTGGTTGTAGTTGGTGTATGGGTCAAAGCTTTGGTCAAAATAAGTGGGTGGAGGTGTCATGAATTGGTTGTACGGTGGAGGTGTATTTGACCACATATTTTCATCTGGAACCGTATAGGTTTCTGGCGCTGCAAGATAGTCATGCGACAATCCTGGTAAAAGTTTTGCACATTCTTGCTTTGGGTTTGCCAATAATACTTCTCTAGAAAGCCACAAATGATCTCCGAAAAATTCCCAATACCATGCAAAATATTGACGATTTGGATAAACCTCATGGATATACAGAACACCGTGAAGTGCTAATTGATGACGTTGGTTCCAGTTTTGGACTTGACGATGATGCTTATCTTTCCACGAGCCTTTAATTTTATCTTTGACCAATGAAATTTTGTGGAAATCTTTCAAATTATCTCGTAAGGCAGGTGGATGTTATGGTAAGCCAAATTGAAGCTTTACTCTATCCGTCTGATGTCTCTCGACTATCTGAAAACAGATGAGATATGTGTTTGCAGACCAAATTTGACTTTCTTCTTCGTTAGTGTAAAGAAAGTGGAGATAAGGCCTCCAGGAGAACTGTTTAAAAGAATGAATATTAGTCTTTAATTGTTATTTATTTATTATTATTTATGTTTTAAATAAACATAGGTTGTCCCAAAAAAATAAAAAAACGAAAAAAATATATAAATTCATTCCCACCATTTCAAATGGCGGTATTAAAAAAAAATCAAAAAGCTGTTGCGGGCCTGTCACGCACTGACACGTGTCAGAGGTGGTGGCTCATTACCGCCGTTTCAAATGGCGGTAATGAGGAAAACGACAAAAAAAAAATTGAAAGTGGGTCATTTTTGTCAATAATTTTCATAGGGGGTCAAAAGTTGAATTTTTTTGGGAAAGAGGGTCGGAAAAAAAAATTCTAAGGGAGAAGGGTAAAGATAATCTCCGTTTTAAGCTCTCTCAATTTGTTCTATTATCAAAGTTTTAGTGTATAAATGTGTAATTAATGTCTTCAATTCTTGAAATGTGTACATTTATATCATATCATTTTTTCAAAACTATAAATTTTAGAGCAATGTGGCTTACGTTACCCTCTCTTGTTTAGAGGATTATTACTCTCTTATTATATTAACCAATCAAAATGTAATATATATATATATATATATATATATATATATACACATGCAACATTAAATGTCAAATAAATGAATCAATTTTTTCTAACAATAAAAGAGTTAATCTTAATCATAAGGTAACTTTTAATACTTTTAATTTTTACTTAATTATACTAAGGTGTTCACTCTTAATTAAATTACACTACAATATTTATAACAAATAAAATTTTACATCAAATTTCTTTTATCCGGATGTTCTTAAATTCATCGGCTACATTCATAAAATTTCTTCCATTCAAAATCCTCAAACGTGAGAACAAAAACATCTCCTTCATTCAAATTTTTTTCTTCTTTATTCTTCCATATTGATCAATTCTTGTTTCTTTTTCATTCTTCTTCTCATTTTGATTGTTCAATTTTGTCGTTCCATACTGACACAGTTTCCAATTATAGTGAGAATTGTCGTTGTTTCTAGAACCGTGTTAGGTATCGTGACTTGATTTTTTTTATTTAAGCAGCCAACCTAATAAAATCCTCTAACACGCATAGACATGCCTCACTATCCGCCAAAGTCTTTAAGTCCAAACAAAAGAATAAAAGCCTCATGACATAACCATTTCAGCAGCAATCGGAAAAAAAAAATGCTAGCAAACTCCCACAACATCACAACGGCAACACCTGCTAGCAGTCCTCAAAGTACAACGAATGACTTACTAAATTGTTATAATTAACTACCTCACAACAACAAAAATCAAATCAAAAAGAAAAGAAAAATTAAGTCGCCATACCTGACGTGGTTCTGGTAATAACGGCAATCCTCACGATATTCGGAATCAAACGAACGACGACGATTCTCACGAAAATTGAAAATTGCGGCAGTTTGGAACGACAAAATTGAACAATCAAAATGGGAAGAAGAAATTTTATGAATGTAACTGATAAATTCAAGGACATTCAGATGAAAGAAATTTGATGTGAAATTTTAATTGTTCTAAGCAAGTCATGTAGTGTAAATTAACTAAGATTGAACAGCTATATATAATTAAGGTAAGATTACATTAGGGATCATTTATCTTATTTATTTGCAACACTTTGGTCCTTTATCTTTATTTTCCCGTTTAGGTCCTTTATAAAGCACATATACATCTTTTTTCTCATTTTTTATTAAAAAATACATAATTTTATTTTTTGAAATATATTTTTATTAAAAATGAAGAAAATCCAGAAATATGATGAAGATGTTCATCATCTTCATCTTCTTTCTTTGAATCTTCATCATCTTCTTTAAATAAACAAAAATTCTGTTAAAATATATCTCCAAATATCGTGAATTAATGTTATATTCACCTCAAATCTTCTTTTAAACACAAAAATCGAAACCTTAATTTCACAAATGTTGCAAGGCGGATATTGGAGGCTTAGTCACTGGCGGAAGGGTTAGGCTTTACGAAAGTTAAGATTGTTCTGGATACAACAAAATTGATGTGCAAAGCTGCTCTTAATTTTGGGGTTATTTTTATGCCTGGTTTGAATATTGAGTTAGAAAATAATAATAATAATAATAATAATAATAATAATAATAATAATAATAATAATAATAATATTCTCCCTAGTGCCAATTTAGGTGGGCTAATTTAGCTTATTCAAAATAATAATAATAATAATATATCGTGTGACAATTTATATAACTATTTTTTCTGTGTGATGAAAGTAAATCTCTTTCTCTATAGGGTTTTGATTTTTGTGTTTAAAAGAATATTTGAGGTGAACATAACATTAATTTTTTATATTTGGAGATATATTTGTGTAGAATTTTTTTTGATTCAATGAAGATAAAGATTCAAAGGAAGAAGATGAAGATGATGAACATCTTCATCATATTTCTGGATTTTTTTTTCATTCTTAATAAAAATATATTTTAAAAAATAAAATTATGTATTTTTTTAATAAAAAAAATGAGAAAAAGGATGTATAAGTGCTTTTATGAGAGATAAAAGACCTAATCGGAAAAAATAAAGATAAATAACCAAAGTGTTACAAATAAATAAGATAAAAGATCTCTAATGTAATCTTGTCTATAATTAAATAAAAATTAAAAGTATTAAAAGTTACCTTATGATTAAAATTGTTTTTTTTTAGAAAAAATTGACTCATTTATTTGACATTTAATGCTGCCAATATGTATTACATTTTGATTGGTTGATATCATGAGGGGGTAAATACCCCCTAAACAATAGAGGGTAATCTAGAAAAAACCTAGCAACACTCACTTTTCAACACTCTCTCTAGCACTCACTTGTTTATTGGAAGAAATCAATGTATGCCCATCACTTTGTGTATGTTCAATTTTTAAAGTTTAGACCCACATTAATTTAAACCAATAAGAGAGTGAGGGTTAAAGAGAGTGTTCAAAAGAGAGTGTTGCTAACATTACTCTAAATTTTATTTAGGAAATGGAGTGGATCTTCACCCAGGGAAAAGGTAGCCCATTTTAGTTTTGTTATTTGAACAATTATTTAAATAATAACTTATGAGACAATCATAAATTTACAAAGAAAATGTGATATTAACACAAAAATCAAAACTATAGAGAGAGAAAGTAAAACCATAATATTAGTATGTGACAAAAGTTGTTAAAAAATAGTTGTATAAATATCATTTATCTTTCTTTTTAGAGCTTAAGAGACCAAGTTATTGACCAACGCATATACTCTTAAGAAAGATAAATAAATGAACCATTTTTATGATTAGATAATGAGTCTTGCTAACAAATGTACAAGATATTTGTTAAAGCTTTAAAAGTACAAATAATTTATAAGTTTCACGTAGAAAATGTAGTTTTTTAAACTTTTAATGCGTTGAATATACTTCATAATTTTAATATAGAATTCTCTTTTCAGAACATTTGTTAGCATTTGTTAAAGTAGTGATTATATCATTTTTTTATACAAATGATACTTCTTTTAATTTTTAAACAATACTACATCAAAAATAAATGAGATTTTCAAAGTTTGAATCTAACCTTATAATATTATACTATATCCTCATTAATTGAGCACTTAGTAGTATTTTTTACGAGAGAAATACTAAAGAGTGTTATTGGAGTAATTGTTAAGAGAATATAAATATAAATAATTTGTTGAAAAATGATGAAAAGTATTGAATTCAACTTTTTAAAAATCAAAAAATTGTAATTTACAATACAAAACTATTACTTTTAATTTCCTTAACCGTTACCCTGAAAACACATGTTAACAACACCATTTTACAATAAGCTTTTCTTAGATCCTAATTCATGATACTAGTAAACTTTTTACAAAAATCGAAATGAATCATGTGAGTTGGACTTTTCTTAGCACCGGTTAGTTGTGAAAAGTAGAAACCCATGGTTGTCGGGGGACCTAGGCTGACCTGTGAGAGCGATATTTCCAAGGCCTAATAGATTGATGTGGTTCTCTTTTCATTTTTTTTAAGTTGTTTACTTTCCCTAAAAAAAAGTTGTTTGCTTATGAATTATGCTAACAAATTAGTAGTACTAATCATTAGAATATTGATTACAAATTTCATAAAAGATTTTTTTTTCTTCTTGAAAACATAACGGGTCTTGCTAACGAATGTTTTAAGACATTTTTTAAGAATTCTAAATTAAGAAACTATTCATTGGAAAAAATGTAATGCTTCAATTTTGATGGATTAATACATATGTTTCTATAAAAGTTTACTATCTAAAATATTTAAAGAGTGTTTTAATGACATTCGTTAGCATTTTCCAAACATAATTTGTTATCTATTTTAGACGAGCGATGGTTGTTGGATAATATCACTACGAAGGTGGGGATGAAATGTCCAGGTTGTTTTGGAAGGACCCGTGGCTTGACTAGACTCGAGAATTAGAAATGACAACAATAAAGAGAGAGTCGAGGTAGCGCCGATAACAGAAAAGATTATGAAAACATAGGTTAGGTTGTTTTTGCATTGTACTTGCAAAAAAAAACACATTAAAACAAAAAGGATCGGTCATAGCCAAAACACTTCGCCTTGTCCCAAGACTCATGTTCGGGGACTATAAGAACTGTCAAATTAAATACATTCCTAGGAAACTCTGAAAACATATTAGAGCGTCCTAGGTAGGACGTATCGCAAAAATGACATACTGATCAAAGATGGAAAATAGAGTAATAATGCAAGTATGCACGGAATTTCAAAACAAACAGCTAGAACAAATCACTTCGTCTTGTCCCAAGACTCGTGCTTGGGGGGCTGTGGACCATCATAATATTCCTGAGGACCTAAAAGACCTCCATAAAGGCTTTTAGACCCTCTTAAAGGCCTTAGCACAAATACACAAATACCCCTGTTGCTTGGGGACCAAGCAACCGAAACCCAAGCCCATAGCAGTCTATAAATACCACCCTTGAGAGCATCCTCAAGACATCCAATAATCAGTCTAAACCATAATAGACGATACAAACCCTAGTATTCACTACTCGTACTTTTTTTGCAAGTACAAGCATGTAGACAAATATATTGTATTAGTAATTAGTATAGTTGATTATGTGTAGGGTAGTCGAATTAGGAAGACCTAGACAAGTTATAAGACAAACCATTAAAAAAGACCTAAAGATTAATGAGTTATATAAATATATGATATATAATAGAATATTATGGTGTGTTTGATCCATGTAACCGACCCAGTTGATATAATAAAACTCAATTGTTGTTATTTTCTTTTTTATTATATATATGAGAAAATAAGAAGTGATAAGATGAAAAGTGAAACGAGAGAGGGATCAAATTGAGCTAAAGTCCACAATCAAATGGTCATGGAATTGTAATGAGTTGGACTAATGGAGTCACTAAAAATTCTTCTAAACAAAATTGATTAATATATTAATTAATTCCTTTTTTAAAGTTTTGGTATTACATGCTATTGACATACTAGTGGTTTGGCCAATTTGTGACAAGGAAAGGGACAGTGATATTTGTCTTGATACAACAGATTGATGTTGATGCTTGCATGAGGGTGAAGTGTGTATTATTTGTTAGTATACTCAACATGCATTTGTATCAACATTCAAATGAGAATGAGATGATTGTCGTATTAACAACATCATTGATTTGTTCATTATCGTATACTAATATATGCTCCACTGTATTTTGTCCTCTACTTTCCCATAACCTGTTCATGTTCTGCACCGAAGATATAAGCAATGTTACTCCATCATTTTATTCTATGACATTCTTTTATTTCAGTGGACCACAGAGAAAAAAAATCAAACTAATACTTATTATATAAAGTTGGAGTACTGTCAATTTGTCACATATCGAAAAATAAGATATTGTAGTATCTTATATATAGATGATATATATTTGTCCAATATCGAATTTGTTGGTTGGTTAGCCTTTCTTTTTCAATGGAATAAGATTTTTATTCCTTCTCTTTTGGTTAGATCTTAGAGATGCTACAAATCCTTAACTAGTGGTCTAGTACTATAATATTTGCTTGGGGTACAAACTTAGTATAATATTTACGAGGATAGTTTGAAGTTTGTAACATATTGGTCATTTAAGTTATTTTGGTGATAAATAAGTTTTTTAAGTTTGAAGTTTGTAACAAATTCGTCATTTAAGTTATTTTGGTCATAAATAAAGTCCTTTAAGTTTGTAAATGTTTTCAATTTAATCATTCTACCACGTCATTGTTTAGTTAATAGAAGGACTAAATCGAAAACGTTTACAAACTTAAAAGACCTATTTGTGACCAAAATAACTTAAATGATCAATATGTTACAAATCTCAAACTTAAAGGACTTATGTATGATAAAAAATAACTTATAGACCAATCTATTACAAACCTCAAATTTAAAGGACCGTTGATGTAATTTAACCTTTCTATAATTTGCTAGAACAACACTAACATAAGTTGTGGCCTCGTGGACCAAAAAACAAATAAGTATTGACAAACAAAAGGGTCAGTTAATTTACCATATATAGTTATATCAACCAAAAGTGTTTATGACAACATGAAGATTATTTACTCACATTTTCTTTTTCTTGATTTTGAATTTAAGCCTAATCTTACACATAAATATTTTTTTTAACAATATTATAAATCAAGCAATCGATCAATAATTTTGATTCAAATCAAAACTGAATAATACATCCATGAATCTTAATTTTGAGAGCTGTGAATTTAGAAATACCAACTTAACATTAAACATCAACATGAACACCTTTTAACTAAGTTTGATGAAAATAGAATCATGAGGTAGATATTTTCTTACTTAGACCATCTCCGATGGAAGAATCTTAAACTTTTAAGATCTGATACCTATTAGGTACCCCCATTGGGGAGAAACTTTTTCGGGGTCTTATAAGACTCGAGGTCTCACTTAAGACCTCCAATCTTAAGTGGGATCCACACTTTTTAATATTAAAAAATTGAAATGTAATGATAATTTATTAGTGGGTCTTGTTTAAAAAATTTGTGTGAGATACTGAATTGAAGGGATTTAATGTTATTTAGCACTACAAAAATAAATATCTCCAATGTAGATACTCTTAAAAGACCAATTTACAACAAAAAAACTTAAAAATGACTTGCTATAAACATTTAACTTAAAACCCACGTATATTTGACCTATCTAAGTTAAGTGATGTATTGGTAGTTTCACACATTGTTTAGCTAGCCTCATTATAGACACATTATCTTCAATGCTTTGGAAAGAATCTTTCATTTTGTACCAATACCAAAAAATCAGAGATACAATAAATCACCATGATAAAAGAGCAGCAAAGATCTATATTTGAAATTGAATTTGGAATAAGTGACATGTCTTGTGACTCCTTTATGAGAGCAAGTACCAAAGGAATTAACAATGGTATGGGTGCTCATTAAGTTACACTGTGACACATTGCAAAGGAGTGGACTCATCTACATAGAATGATTCTGTGAAGGACTGAAGGTCTATAAATTCAACTCCTGCTAATAATTGTATCATTGTATATGAACTATTGTCCTTTTTTCTATGACAGTTATTTTTTAACTTTTTACCTAGCTATGAGCTAATATATTAATTTTATACTCGGAAGAATAAAACCACTTTAAAAAAGGGTAGGCTGGTCGTTAGAGAAAAAGAAAATGCATGAAAAAGTTATAGACGAAATTATTGAGATATATTTATAGGTCAATGAATTTACTTTAACATAATTTATCATAGAGTATTATGATGTGGTTTGATCAATCTAACTGTTGATTTAGAAATATAACTCTAATTTTCGTGTGTAGATCTTGAGTCATTTGTGCACAATTAGAGAGGTTAATCTCTCAAAAAGGATACAAGTATAGTGGAAAACAAAGTTCAAAGTTTTTTCTCAAGAATTTTTATCTTGCAGTATTACTAGACTTAGATTCAAAACAGCTCATGACCCCTTTTATATTAAAACTAGAAGAGAAATGAATCATTTCATCCAAATGCTCTTGCGTTAAAAGATCTTTTCATTAGTGCTACAAAGATTCACACTTTTTAACTGTTGTATCTCTTGCGTTATTTATAGCTAGATTTCGTTTTAAACTTATATCAATTGAAACTCATTTGCTTACGGAAGATGAACTTTTAGGTAATATAAAGTTCATAATAAATTAGGGAGCATACAATAAAGTTCATAATACACAAGCCGAGATTCAAACCCCAATCACATTGTTTGATCTATAAATTTCGATATTTTTGTCATTTGAACTAGGATTTGTGAATTCCTTCCATTCCTTTTTTATCGTCAATTTTTTTATGTTTTTATATATCAGTCATTTTTAAATTTCAATGTTGTGAAAAAATATTTATAATATCTTGTATATAAGCCATGAGGGATTGTTGTTTAACAACTAGTTTTTTTTTTTACCAAGATAAATCCTTAGTTGGAGAATGGGATTTTATAGAACATGGAATGGAAGAACCACTACTGAAGGGTTACTATAAACATAACTATTTTTTTTTTTTGAGTAAACTATAAATATAACTATTGATTGCACCTCAATGTGCGAGGTACAAATGATTTTGGTGCCTACAACCCCTATATGCCCTATCAATGGAATGGTTACAGTCCTATGTAAGACATGTGAACATTGCCAGAAACTAGAGTAGAAACTAGTAACTAATAATGGTCCTAAAGGCTGATAAGGGATTTGATAAATTTTACCTTGTAAAGGAACTACATTATTGAAGTGTTCGCTATGCCCTATTTTTTCCTTTGGCAAATATTAATGTGTTCTAGACATATGATAAAGAACCTAATATAAAAACATTCTCTTAAAAGTAGTAATATTCAAATTTTAAAAGTATATAAAAAATTATGTAAAATATATATTTTGAGGTTCGTAACATGTGCCTTTGGAGCACAAGTTAACATGACATTTTTTACAATGATACTTAAATATCATTTCATTTTTGAGGTTTTCCATTTATGGCGACTTTTGAAACATCCAACTTAGATGTTGAGATTATAGCACACAAATGGTAAAAATATTGAACCTAATAAAGCCGAGAGTGTAGATTATTTACACAAGTATCAATAACTGAAATCTCCAATCATTTACAACAACAACCAAGTCTTATCTCATTACATAGTGTGGGCTATATTAATCAAATTACATCATAATGTTATATCAGAAACCATATTTGAATTCAACTCATTAATCTCTAAATCTTTGTAATCATTTACGCAACAATTTTGTGTTTTGAATCACATTGGTTTGTAAGAAATAAGGAATGTTTACAATCTGTTAATATTACACATCAAATTCAAACATCATACATAATATACAAATAAAGATAATAAAAATGATACAATACAACTGTACTAAATTGACATTTCTGCCATCAATCAACACGACAAATCTGTCAATTACCAAAGGTTGCTTAACCTGCAAGTTCCATTCAATTCATTGTTTTACAGTATACAAGCAAGAATTATTGAGCCTTTTTTGGACTACCATTTTCCTGTGGATTATGAACTGGAGTTGATGAACCACTCCTTCTTGAACCACTATGACCTGTTATGGTCCTTCCCATAAACTTTCCTGCCTTGCTAAGTCCGCTTCCAAAGGCTCCAAAACCACTGCCAACAAGTCCAGCTCCAGCGCCAATGCCACTTCCGACAAGTCCGGCTCCGGCGCCAATGCCAGTTCCAACTAGTCCAACACCGGCACCAATGCCACTTCCGACTAGTCCAACACCTGACCCTACTGCATCCATTGTGCTACCTATGACGCCGGCGGCTTTCAGTTTCTTCCTTTCTTCTAATATAGCTTTTTCTGCTTCTAGTGCAGCCAATTGTTCCTCCTTGTTAAATTGGTAATAAAGGACCTGAAATTTCAACCCCATTATTATTTTTAATAAACTAAAGAAATTGCTGGCCCTACACGACATTTCTTAATAAGTGATTGTCTGATAATGAGTGAAAGGAATATTCGTCTTTATGGTTTCTATTTTTTTTGATAAATATGGGAAGGGGGAAATTAGTACTCCCCGTCCCTCATCACAAGACTTGCTTACAAAATTCATGGGAATTAAGAAAAGTGGCTGTAGCATAAAGTTTGACAAAAATGTGATGCTGTTCCATAATTAACCTTACAATAATTTGATATCATAAGAGAGCGAAATTGAATTTCCGTTTTTCAATTGTAAATTAAATAGAAGTGTTTTTGTAAAGAAATTATTAATGCCACTTGAAATTTTCAAAAGAGAGTTATATTAAGGTACTATGACATCTCAAAAGTGAGTCATATAATAAGGGACAGAAGGAGTATTTATTAAGAGGAAGGGGTAGGCCCTAGTATGCATTCCCTTGTGAATATTCAAACTTTATCACTTTCAATTATAAAGTTAGACAGTCAGCACTGCGCTAGCACCTAGGGCATAAAAGGGCTATAAGTGAACAACCAATAGAATAGCTTAAAATAAATCCAGAAGTTGAGATCTGGCTTTAAATGGGGGCTCTCTAGTGAACAGTGGGATTGGTCCCCCGGATTAGTTGGTCCTTGGGCCAGATATCTAGTTTAAAAATAAAAAGTCCAGAAGTTGAGAATTAGGTCTAACTCAACTCCAAAGAGGACTTTTTGACCACATCTCTAGTTGATACATGACTCCCTTACGTCCAGGAGAGCGTGGACAACTGCAGTCGTCAAATAACAACACTCCTTCAATACTATCCTAGAATTTAAATTTAGGCCTAACTCAACTCCAAAAGTCAGCTAAAGAAGTAAGGATTGCCTAAGCCTTATAAGGACGACGTCGGCCTCACAGCAATGGCCCTGCTAAATATAACTAGATCACTGCATGTACCTTTACGGTCAAGGTTCCTCGATCCTTCTTATCTTTCACCTTGAGTGTATCAAGCGATGACAACAGCCTCAGTTCAAGCTCTTTTTCAGTTTGTACTTCCAATTCAATAAGGGGTAATTTTACGATTCCCAATCGCTTATCTTGCCCAATGTCTTCATCAAAAACCTGTTATGAGAGTCATGCATTTATTTTAGTTGTATTAAATCAAGATGATATATAAACAAGAGTTTAATGACTATGCATAGACTCTGAAAAATAATTGCATACTCATCCAATTATATCTCATTCTGTAGATGTTTGTTGAGATGTTTTAGAAAGTGACAACAAAGTAGTATCACAGTAAGAGATGATTGGATGGCTGTATAAAACTATTTTACACTGTTACTTTGTCAGAGTATATAGTCAATTCACTAAACAATTTTTGCCAAGTTATGGGGAGAGAAAACAAAAAAAAAATTCAAAATAATATTAACATCTAAAACTATATGTAGAGATAGAGATAAATGAAACCCTGTTTTGAACTGAGTTAAAAAAAAGTAACAATTGTCAATATTTTAGTGGTATCCCGGAATTTTCATAAGGTGGTGTAAAATGCTCCATCCCACAATATAAGTCTTTTTTTTCCCTATTATATCCCTCACGATTTATTTTATTACTCTTCCTTTTCCAGTTCATGTAATCTCTCTTTCTCGTACCATTAATGAAGGTTAACTTAATCCTAACTCAGAATTTTTATAAAATCAACGAAATTAACTACATTTCTTAATTCATGTGCCATTTGCTAAAGTGACTTATATTGTGGGACGGAGGAAGTATATACAACAGAGGAATTTTAATTACAAAGAATATATAGCTTAGGAAAAAGACTGGCTCTAGGATCAGATTTAGAGGTTCAAAACACCTGAGCTGTGAAATAAGAGTAATCATGCATACCAAGAAATGTGTCATATGATTCTAACAATCATCATATATTAATATGTCAGAACCGTATGTAATATATGAAATAAAATAATTTTAAATTTCTTCCATAATGTAATTGAGCTTAATGGTGAGTCTTTGTCGATGTCGATTAGTTTTACACCGATGTCCTACAAAATCTCATTATATTGCCAAGCAAGCTCATTTTATAACTGTATTTTAATAATAATTGCTAAATACTAAATTTTCATTGAACATCAGTGTAAAACGAATTTACACTTATAATGCATATTATCTTTTCTCTATGTAATTAGCATCTATGAAGCACTGACACAGACACTTGACACACCTGACACGACACTAACAATGATACATAAAATAATAGTAGTTTGAGAAAATGAATTAATTGAATTTAGTCGTGTCGGTTTCGGAGACCGGACATAGACATACCTTTAATCAAAAGTATCAGTGATTCAAAGATTAGTATACTTCAAGAGGAGATGGTTTGAAAACAAAGGATTTAGCATAAAACCATAAGAAAGGAGGAAGAAGAGAGCAGCATAAAACCTCAAGAATGAGTGACTGGGTCTCCTTGTCTTCTGCAATCAACTCAAATGCTTGATCCCAAACAGGATTCAAATTGTTGTTAATAACCTTGGTTTTAACCTTGAATAAAGGTCGAATATACAGAACAACATAAGGATCGGATTTTCCAATCATTTCCATATTTTTTAAATCGGTCGCTTTCACTATAGTCACTTTAAGGCTTCCATGAGGTTTAAGCTCCAAGTCACTGCATGAAAGAAAACAAAAGTGCAACTCAGAAGTAAATTTCAAACTCAAATTGAAATTGCCATCTACAATCAGAAAGACAAAAAAAAAAAGGAGGGCATAAACTTTTGCAATATTCACATTTACCTAATATCAACAGGTATACCGCCAAGTGGAACAACAATCCTATGTGGCCATTGGAGCATATCAGTAACAATTGTGTTCACAGTATCCTACAAAATGGCAAGTAAAAATAAAATTAGTGTTACAAATGTTGCTTAAACAGTACAGGGAAAGAGCAACACAAAACAGATAGAACTCACATCAATCATATCTGAAATTCCAGGAAGAGCAGTTAAACTTCCACCAACAGCCTTCAGAGTATAATCAATTCTCGGCTTTGGCTGATTCAATTTTAATGGAAAAGTCAGTTAAGATGGAATCATGTATTTGGCAAGGATTATAAAGTTTTCAAACATTCAATTAGAATATCAATTTTCGCTAAGAGAAGAGTGGACTGTTTAATTATATAAAAGATTGCATTCCCCTATTTACAATGTTTGAGAGATGCCTCCTACTTCTAAACTCATTTTCAAGTCATATATCATCCGATATAGTAGGTACTCACAACACACCCTCCTCACGTCTAGGACAGGACATACCCAAGTGACCAGATAATGGGTTACCAGCGAATTTTACACATGATCTAATACCATCTTAGAATATGGATTGGGCTTAACTCAACCCTACAAAACCAGCTTTGTAAGGTGAGAGATGTCTCTCATAAACTCATTTTCATAACATATCTCATCCGATGTGAGACTCTCAACAAAGTTGATATTGAAATGCAAGTGAAATATGTTTAATGTGAAGTGACCTATTATCCCCCTTTTTGGTTTTGCCTTTGACCAACCATTGTCTAAGTAATGCACAAATTCTTCTTATAGAAAAAAGAGAAAAAATGTCGCAACAATCCTATCTTGTAGTGACAGCATGCACATGAAGCATCAAGTAATTAATGATGAAGTCAAATGCTTTAAACTAAATTTACACCAGTCCACATGACTCTAAATGAGATATTGAAAAATAAAGTACATTGTTTTTATAAAATCTTAAGAAATAAGCCATTATATACTTCCATATTTAATTTCATGCCTTTACGTGCAAACTAATTATATTTCCCTCCATATCCCCCAAAGATTACCTCAGCAAGAAGAGCAACAACAACAGCAGAAATGCAAGGGATCTCTTCAGCAAGTTGGAATATAACACGGGCAATGGTAAAAACTTTTAGATCCTTCAACTGAAGCAAACAAAAGCAATAAAAATCAAATTCTGACAAAAAAAGAAAGGGACCTGGTGATATTCATATTCAACAGAAAAAAATTCTGCTAGTAAACCTGAATAGGGATTGATGCAACAAGTGCAGCTTCGACAGCCAAAATAATACTGGGATCACCACCCCAACGGAGATCTACGTCCATTATGATTTGACCTTTGGTAAGACTCTGCACACGAATACCTGTGTGGAGGGTGAAATTATGCACATGAGTTTTTTACATACAAAAATATTTACAACATTGCAGTGTTATAAATAACTTGTTATATAACACTGCATACAAGGGTGTCATGATAAATTGAAATACATATAAAGAGCTGTATAACACCGCAGTAAGAAACACAAAGGTGCTATGATGAATTGCATTTACATGCTACCTGCGTTCCTAAATATAGAACCGACCCTATTGACTAAATCATGAGAGTTAAAAAGTTGATAAAAGTATTTAATTTATTAGCAATTAGTATTGTTTTCCAAGTTTATCCCAAGTATTTATTGCTTACTTATTGGTTACAAAAAAAATGTAAAGTTATCAGTGGCATTTTAATAAAGAAATAGTTAATTGAGTTGAAAATTTGAAGAGGGTCTTATAAAAAGGAAAAAGAAATTTCTCAAGATCTTATATTTAGGGATGGAGGTAGTAGTCTTACTGAATGCTGTGTCTAAATTAGCAGTTAATAACACAGCTCCATAAGTAATTTAAATACACTTTTGGCAGAAAAAAAAAGTCAGCAGTTAATAACAATCTTATTTACGCAACGCTTCCATATACTTTATTTGGATTTTGACAAAAAAAACATTATTGTCGAAAGGCTTGGTAGTGTATAGTTCTATTTGATCCGGACTGTTCTGGACATCCAGACCAGTTTGACTGGAAACCAAGCCCTGTGACTAGTCTGGACCCGGTCAAGCTTGTGGAGCATTTATGTCATTGTGATTACATTGTCAAACTCGGCCCTTAGAATTAGTCAGGTTAGTCCAATTTATTGAAGTGGGAATTGAACCGATGAGAGAGGCGGAGCACTACACTACACTAGCCTTCAGTATAGAATATGTCCATTTTTCTTTATATGTACTATATCAGGATGCTGTAATTGTATAAAAAATCCCAAAACTGAATTGGTGAGGATTGAACTCGGGCACATGTAGTAGATTTAATAGCTATCTTCTGCTACACTAAAGTTTTGATATCTACCACCTATTTTATTTAAACAAAAATATTTTCGATCAATGTTTTTATATATAAGTTTAATCGGGTTAATCCTATATATTTTCAGTGCTCTAACCGAGTCAATCACTGGATTGAAATCTTATAACATAGCAGTGTATGACAAGAATTACATTCATCTTTAAGCCACGTTAAAATTCATATTTATTTTATTTATCCATGTCATCTAGCTTACTTTAAGGAAATAATTACTTTCTATTTATGTAAAGAAAAAGCTGATTATTCCCCAAAAAATAAGCTGAAACAAACATTACCTTACTAGGGAAAAGAATGTAAATAGGAAACACTAATGTTTGGTAATACCTTCAACTTTTGGAGCTACGTTTCCAAGTGACAGCTTGCTGAACTTCAATGAAGTAATTCCAGGAGGTCTGTACTCTTCCAGGAGAGGTTCAACAGATTCCTTGATCACCATTGTTGCAGCCTAATGCTCAACAAAATCCATTACAACCAAGTCATTTATTTAAACAGCCCAGGGGTAAACCACTGTTTGGATAAACAACTTAATTAAGCGCTTATAGCATAAGCATTTATCATTTAAGTGCTTATGTATAAGCTATTTCAATAACAGAAGATAAAATAAAATTAAACTGGTTTCGTGTAAGCTATAAGTTATTTTCAAAAGATATATCCAGGAGAGTTTACGAAAATAAGCCAAAACCAGCTTATAGATATGCCATAAGCTGTTTTCATAATCTCTCCCAAACAGTCTCACAAATTCTTATTACAAATAAAATATATTTTGCAATTTTGATTACAAATAAAATATATTTTGCAAAATAACAAGCCCAATTACAGAACAAAAACGAGGTAAGCATTAAGCACTTGTAAGATTGTTTTGGAGAGCTTATGAAAACAGCATATGACATTCTTATTTTCATAATCTCACCAGGATAGCTCAGGAAAACATCTTATAGCCTATATGAAAACAGTTTTATTTTATTTTATTTTATTTTATTTTATCTTTTGTATAAAAAATTGCTTACGCATAAGAGCTTAGATGATAACCACTTATTCTATTGGCTTTTAATTAAGTAGTTTATCTAAACAAAACCTAAGTTTGAACATCTAAATGAAATAAATCTAGCAAGAAATCGATACCACACAAACAGTTGTAAATTGTTATACAAAATGAACAACCAGGCATACTCACTTCTGCTACAAATGGCCAAAGTTTGCTCAGGAGCTTGTTTAGCCATTTCACCTGAAAAAGGGTGATGCAACCGAGAGTCAGGAACAACAGAGTTACACAAATAATAAGTGCACATAAAATAGTTTCAAGTGCCAGGTAATATATAGAAATGGAAAAGTCTCACCTGCTCATATACAGGAAAAGATATCCATTCAGGAAGATTCTCCCCACAAATTTTCTTTAAATCCTCTCTGTTGAGGGATCCGAGGATTTTGATGTCAACAGCCTTCACAACAAAAGAATGACAAATGTCAAGACAAGAAAAACATACCAACAAATTAAAACAGCGATGAAGAAAACTCAATATGATATCCCAATTAATGTCATAGCATTCATCATCATATGAGCCCTTCTGATAAGTATTTAAGCACTAGGGGAAATCTTCCTTAAAAGTTATCTATCAAAGGGAAAGAACCAAGTCACATAAATATTTCACCAAGCATCCCATACTACTTGATGTGGGGCATGCGAACCCCATTATACCCAAGTTTGTATCATAGCACCACCCCTCAGAGCCTACATCCCGGCAGTTGCACTCTGATGCATTACTCGGCCTTTCCGGTCGGCCCCTTTATATGTAACCCTTTCCGAGTCACCATAAACCAGCTCTGATACTCAATTGATAATTATTCCAGCACTTGGGGAAACTCTCCCTTAAAATCTAGCTATCAATCAGGACGGACCACCAAGCCACTTAAAGATAATGCCATGGGTCTGACAATGGCGTCACTGCTCCCTAGAGTGCATCCACGTCTCAGCCTTAACAGATGAGGCCTGCTATGACAAGGGATAGATAGGCACTACCTCTAACAAGGTAGTCCTATGGTGATATAATGCCTTCCGGATACGAAGACCGTTAAATTACATTGTTAAGAGTCACAAGCTCGGCGTACTTCACCTTATCTATTAACATATCTGAACCGGAAGTTAGACTAGCACTCTCTCCCTCGGTAACCGGCTGTAAGAGAGCTGACTGTCTACCTCATTCAGTCTAATGGCAGTGAGTACCAGACTATTTCATAGCCCGGCCAGCTATGATGCATATGTATGGATACGGTACCCGGTATGGGTACGGTACCCAGTACGGGTACCAATACTGGTAAGAAATACAGCAAATCTTAAAAATTTAAGGTACGGGTACGTTAATCTAAAATATATAAAAAAAAATTACTTTTTTTAGTGAATTACTACCACTATTGTAAAAAAATGCTGAGAAAAAAAAATCAATGATAAAAAAATAGTATAATATTGCTTGTACTTTAACCACACTTCTACCATCGTGCTTCAGAAATTTACCTTTTTTTTGTTCGCCACTCTACTATTTTCATCAAAAGCAATAGAGAGAATTGAAATACAACAAAAAAATCAAAATAATTTCCGCTTTTTTCCCACTGTCTGTACGTTTTCCCTGAATCTACTACTATCGCGAATCAACCAAGTAAAAATGGGTACGGTTCAATATGTAAGGCCGTACGCATACCCGGTACTGGTACGTACCCATGCTTCCGAGCCGGCCAGTGACCAGCTGATTTGTGGCACTCCCGTCAACCAACTTAGTCTCACTTATATTTGGGCTCTGCTTCCAAAATGCAGAGACACTTGATGGAAATCACCGGTTGGTAAGTCCAAGCAAGAAAGCTGCGGGATTTGGTGGGCAAAAAAGTTACTTTATGATGGCCGGGAAAAGATGTAGTGCTTTAGAAACATCGGGATCAAACCCTTTTTTGTATCCCTGTAACAGAGTTTGGCCAGAAAAACGGTTGAACATAATGGTAATTTCGAAAGTGACTAGCAAGCTAAATTTTCAAATTTCTTTCTTCCGCTTTTATTCTTGATATATTTTTGAACAGCCAGAGTTAGTTGTTAGTATCTGTTAGAAAGTTTAGTGGGTGGGGGTCGAGCCCAATACCACCAAGCCATGGCTCTGTTTACAGAGGGGTACGAGAAATTGTTCCTGTAGTTAGATGCTACAAGGGATTTTCATGTCTATTGTGCTTTATGTAAACCCTTTTCTATGGTCATAAAAATTTCTCCTAAAAAACATAAAACAATATTGTAGACAATAACAGAAAGAAGCCAAAAACCAATCCAATCTAAAATAAATTGAATCTGATCGAATTCACTTAAAAATTAAGTCCTATCCGCAACAACCCCAGTGAACTAAAAGACCAAGATCTCAAACACTAAATCAGTTGTAGAAGGCAATGGAAGATTTCATTTTACTGCAATAAAGGAGTTCAAAGTCAAGATGGTCTGCTTCTCCATTTAACCGTAGGACAGTAATTAATTGATGAAGCATCTCCTAAGGTTTTTTTCTAAAATCAATAGCTTCACAAAAGCATACTCAATTCTCTTCTCACACAAGCTTGTTTTGAGACATCTGTTTGGATAAACAGCTTATTTGCAGCTTATAGCACAAGCACTCATCATGATAAGCGCTTATGTATAAGCTCACATAAGCTATTTCTATCAAAAGATAAAATAAAGTTAATTTCTTTTTTTTATATTACAGAACTTATGACAATAAGCTGAAAAAAGCTTTTGAAAATTGTCAGAAGCTGTTTATATAAGTTCTCCAAACAGTCTCACAAAACTTATGCTAGTAGACAAGCTCAAGTACGCCAATTCAAACTTGCCCAATATTTCATTCTATAATGTCTTCCTTTCACGTATATAATATGCTTTACTAAAATCCACTAGTGAATTTATCGCAACTCCATGAACCCAATATCCCCCAATTTTTAATTTCTATAGTCAAAAAGGTACACACTAAACCCAAGAGCACTTAGATGAGACAGTTCAGTTCTCTTTTAGCTTAACTAGAGATCCTAGGTTCAAATTCAGCCCTAGAAAGACAACAACGTTAAAACACATGAAGAAAAGCTTTGACATCAATTGTGACCCTACTCAGCTCGGAGATTAGTCTTTACAATTGCACACTGAGAATTCGCCATTTACAACAACAAAAGTCACACGCCAATTAAATTTCATTTCATCAACTACCCCAGATAAATCTACACTAAATTTTAAACATTCATAACCAAAATCAAAGTCAATAAATAGAATAACACTAATCATATTCAATACCAATCAATGAAACAAAACAAAACCATTATCCATACCTTTGCAATTCTCTTGGCACTTCTATACCTCATCATACGAGCCCATCCTGCCATCAATGCTACGCCAAATAGCATCCCCATAAAAATCCCAGAAATCAAACCCATCTTCACAGATTCAAAACACCACCTTTACCCTTTCAATACAAAAACCAAAACCACAAAAACCCAAAATTCAAAACCAAACACCCACATGAAAAAAGAAGTAAAAAACAAATCTTTAATACTGAAATTACAAAAACAAAGTCAAAGGCAAGTAAAAAACTAAACTTTAAATGAAAATTGAGCAAAAAAACTCAAAGGTTGTTGTTTATTCTTACCTTAGAGGATGAACGCTAATTGGAATGAGATTCTTGAAAGATAGCAAAAGTTAACAAAAAGAGATTATTTTTGTTAATTTGCTGCTATGAGTTGTTGTGGGACTCTCTTGCAAGTTGCTACACTGTGTGTTCTCAAAACTGTAAAAATGTAAACTTTATTGTTTTTGTGGGTTCAATTTATTTCATTTCATATAGTTTTCACGAGATTGAATTGAATTGAATTGAATTGAAATGAAAGGAAACGAATGCATTAAAGTTTTGTAGCTGAGCTGTATTATGTAGGGACTTCATACATTCAACACTGTTTGCATTCTTAGATTTTTATACTTTTCCAATTCCAATTATGTGATCCTTAGTGTCACAATAATTTATTTATTTGAGATAATATGAGGAAAGACTAGTGACACGCATTTTAACACACATTTTTCAACACACTCGACACATGTGAATTTTAACCCATAAAAGAGAGTGTGTTGAAAAATGTGTTGCTAGCATTATTTCTTAGCACAATTGATAAAAATGTTAAAATGTTAAGTCGGACATTATGATCGAGTTCCGAACCCCGACATATCTAATTTGTGTGTATGACTTTATAATCACTTTGTCATTTTGTATATTTTAAAAAAAAAATTTGTCTTAGTATAAAGTTTAGATGAGTACATTCTGAGATTCAATGTACCATCTATTAAAATGTCCTCACACCAAAACATATTCTTGTAAAATATGATGAGTCAATTTCTTATTATTTGAGTCAACTTTTATTGACTTGGATCTATTGCATTCAGTCACAAAAGTTAGTTTAAGGAAATTAGTTTTTTTTAGATTTTATGTAAAATATATGTGAAATTTACTAAACCCTAAAAAAAAGTCGAATTTACTGAAATATCATTTTTTTTTATATTTAATGGAAAAAACTCATTTAAATATCTACATTAAATATTTTTTAAGTAAATAAGGAATAAATTAAAAAATACTACCATTAAATTAAATAGGTAAAAATTAGTTAGATTTTGTTTACAATGGTAATCAAGATTTTTTTTTTTTCTACTTATTGACCGAAGAGAGTAACAATCTCCATAACCTCATATTTATAGTTCTGCATTGACATTTTTTTTTTATGAAAACTTCATCATAAGAATTTTTTTTAAAGTAAAATAGATATAATAGCACTAGTCCACCCTAGAAGTCGCCATACTTCTACTCTACTATTATATACTTGATGTACTAATTTAAGGAACTAAAACTTCATTTGTTTTAAATAAATGGAGCAGAAATGCATTTAAACATATTAGTTATAACAATTATAATAATATCTTTATGACAACTGTATGTCATTAGAGAACATATTAAGAATCTAAATGTAGAATAATCTGTATTTGATATTTTTTTTCGTAAATACACGAAATGACAATAGTCATTAAAAACACACACATGTGAAAGAGTCGTGTTCAAACTTCAATCAAAATGTTCGGCTTAACAATTTCGACATTTTTATCAATTGAATTAAAACTTATCGACGGCGTAATCAATAGTTTAAAAATTTATTTTTTCAACAAAATTTCTTTTTCAGATTTTTTAACTTGTGTATATAAGGCGCATGTTTTTATTTATATTCTTGCAATAATTTATATGGATGGATATGATTGTGAATTAATTGAGAAAATGTACAAGACTTGAATCTTGACTGTTTGAACCGTTTGGTAACGGAGAAATCGGAGCAAAACATAAGGAGTTTGTCTCTTTCTGGCTGCTTTAACAATGACCTATCATATCCAAAGATACTAAGCAAATTTATGGGGCAATGTAGTTGTAGGGTTCCTTGACTTTTCAGCCAGGTAACGTCAAGACATTTCGGAGGTTCATATTAAATATTCCTCTACCATCCTCACCACTACTAGTGAATCATTAATAAATGAATTTACCAGTAAGACAATTAGATTTAAAAGTTTATCTGAGACAATTACAATGACAAAATTGACAGACTTATCTAAATTCTTAATCACGATGATTATTTTAAAGTTTTGCTGTTTTTTTTTTAAAAAAGTTAAAGTTTTGTTGATTTAAAAGACCAAATTGTTAACGATTAAATTGTTGATTCACTATCAATTTTGTACTCGTGGAGCTAGGCTTGCACTTGGCAATGTCTGTTATTATTTGATTATTATTTGATGAGCAAAAGTGGTAGCTGGCCCCTTGGGTAGGGCCTAGTACAATACAGTAACATAAGATAAACAGGCAGCATGCATCAATAGTACAAGAACATGAAGTTTTTGAAGGGTGCCACATATGTTAATGTGGTGCATTTGAAGATTTTGAAGAACGATATGGTCTATGGATGGATCAGACGTGGAACTTGCATGTAGTTTGGTAGACCATATCAAGAAATTAGGGGAAATTCGATAACATCAAATCATGTGTGTTACATTGATCAAGACAAGAACATGCTTGCCCTAATTTCTTTGCATATCCTAGATTTGATGTGGAACTCACATAGTTAATAACATTTGATCATATTATTCAAGTAAGTTTGATTCGCCTCTGGGCGAGCATGGTTGATCCTAATGAAAAAATTTGTCTGACTTATCCATAATTTTGTTTATGTTTAATTTACGTTTTTAACTTATGTTGTTGTTTTATTTGAATTATATATATGATTGTTGTAGAATTTGATTTAATGAAAATGTGTATAAGTGAAATTAAGTATTTTTTGTGTTTACAATATTAATTTAAGTTTTGTTTGGATATGCTTTAAAATAATTATTTTTATAGTATATTGTTTAATTTTTTTCGTAACTCCGTTATATTTTTAATTGTAAAATTATATAATGCGCATCCTTTTAAGCATTTAAAGATAATTAATCATTTTTTTAGGGGAAAGATAATTAATCATTGTAAATTTTGAAATCTTTTAATTAATTAATTGTTGTGTAGGAGTCATTCCTTTTGCGTATTTGAGGTTGCCCATTGGTGGAGATGCTAGGAGGTTGGACTTTTGGACGCATGTGTTGAACCGTATTTCTATTAGACTGTCATCATGGAATAGCAAGTTTCTTTCATCCGGAGGCCACCTGATTATCCTGAAATCTGTCTTGTCTTCTCTTGCGGTTTACTTTCTTTCCTTCTTCAAGGCACCCACATGTATAATTTCATCTATTGAATCTTTATTTAAGAGAAATTTTTTTTGGAGGGGTGGCGAGGACTTTAGGAAAATTTCTTGGGTCGATCGGGACTCAGTTTGTTTACCAAAGGAGGTTGGAGGGTTAGGTGTGAGGAGGTTGCGCGAATTTAATTTTGCGTTATTATGGAAGTGGTGTTGGAGGATGTTGTTAGATAGAGAAGGGTTATGGTATCGAGTCTTAAAGGCTAGGTACGAGGAGGAAGGAGGCGTGATTGTTCTTTGTGGCGGCGGATGGTTTCAGACATTCATGGTGGTGTAGGGACGGGGGTTGAGAATTGGTTTGATGATAATGTTCGTCGAATGGTTGGTGGAGGAGGTACAACCTTTTTTTGGACGGACAATTAGGTGGGAGGAGTTTCGTTACAGATTAGATTTCTTCGCCTTTTTGAGTTGGTGGAGGATAAAAGGGTGTCGGTGGAGGTTATGGCGAGTGGAAGGTGGGAGGTAGGGGGCAGTGTCTGGGTGTGGAAGAGGTGCCTTTTTGCTTGGGAGGAGGAGCGCGTTAGGGAGTGTTCTGCTCTGCTGCATGATATTGTTTTGCAGGAACATACTATTGACAGGTGGACGTGGCTGCTTGATCCCGTTCTTGGATATTCTGTTAAGGGAACTTAACATTTCCTCACATTGGCGGATGAACCTCCTGCTAGGGGCTTGTTCGACAATGTGTGGCATAAAAATGTTCCTCTAAAGGTCTCCTTATTTGCTTGGTGACTTCTTCGCAACCGACTTCCAACGAAAGATAATCTTGTGCGGCGTCGTGTCCTTCAACAAGACGACAACCAGTGTGTTGGAGGGTGCGGTTATGAGGAAACCGCATGTCATTTATTTTTTTGGATGTGCTACATTCGACAACCCATGGTCTTGTGTATCTCAATGGTTAGGCATTACATTTGTCGCCTCAAATGTAGTTCGTGATCATCTTCTTCAGTTCGGTCACCTAGCCGGGTTACCGCAATTTACACACACTTTTCATGAAACTGATATGGCTTGCGTGCTTTTGGGTTATTTGAAAGGAAAGAAACAACCGAGTTTTTAATCAAAAGACATTGGATATACAACAACTGACTGACAAGGTAAAATTGCTATATTGTCAGTGGTTAAAGGCGTCTCTAACTACCTTTAACTTCAGCTATCATGACTAGTGGAGGCAGCTTTTACCTTGTATGGGCATTTTACTGTAATTTTTGTTGTTTCTTCTGGTTACTTTGGTGTGTACCATGCTAAGGCATCAGAGACTTTGCTTTGTACAAACTTTTGCGTGATTCTCTTTTGCACACCTTGTATAAGATGAACCATTCTTTTTGATCTAATATATTTCATTTTGACTGGTTAAAAAATAATAATATTTTTATAAGCAGGTCAAGTAAGTCTTCAATATTGATATTTAAAGGATTCAATTTTCACACCACACCTGTCCCTTTCATCTTTTGACAAACAAAAAAAATCTATTGAATAGAGTAGTACTAATTTATTTTCTACTTTTTGACAAGCAGTCCATCTTCTATAGTTAAGATAAGCTAATATCATGTCACATGTGGCGGCTGTTTTACTACTAATTAAGGGAATACTTACCTTATTCTAAAAAAATAAAAATGAAACACTTTCCTTTTTCTTTTTGTTTAGAAAAATTGCTTTTCATGTTCAACTAATTTATTCTTATATTTCCTTCATGCACAAGTTGATGAAAGAAAGTGTAATTTTATCTATCTTTTATTTATTTTTGGGTGGGGGAGGGGGTAGGGACATGAAGAAACATGTTGTCATGTGTTTGGGTTTGGATTACTCAACAAGAATCCAGGGTAGCATCATTAATTGGATGATGAATGGAAGCACAATCAGTCAATGACAATATCTTATTCCTTCCTTGTGATACCAATTTAGGTCCCACTTTGGCTAATTTGAGCATTATAGAATTATAAGAGGGAGACACAAGTACCTACTCCTCTATACTCTTAAACAAAACCAACAAAGAAAATAAACAATAATTAGTGTTCTCCAAATTATGATTTCCTTTCAATTACTTTATTATGAAAACTTGTTTATGTGAATATGTATTAGAAAGGTTCTTTCAATGATAATATGTTTAAGTGAAAATGTATTAGAAAGGTTCTTTCAATAATAATACTAGTTAAATTAACTTAATCGGAGCCTATTTTAATCACACTTGCTTTTTAATAAATAAAAGTTTACATGAGTTGAACAAAGTTTATTTGTATTGCTATTGTACATGAGTAAGTCCAAATTTAACTTAATGACTTGTACTTGTAACAAATGTATTTTTGCAATCAAGTTAATGTTAATATAAGCTGAAACTTTTTTGTGGGTTCAAAGTTATGAAAAGGACTGTCGGCAACAGAATGTTTTTTTTTTGTTGGTAGAAATCAAAAGGATGTTGTGTAGTTTTGTACGTTTATAAGTTATAAATAAAATTTAATCATAAACATGAAAAAGTCTTACTCATTTATTTGACCACCATCCCCACCCAATACCACCCGTTCTCTCCATGATAAAATACATAATCATTTTGAAATATTGTCCACCACGTATTTGCTACATCTATCTACTTACTATTTAATAAAATTGATGTCACATAAATTTCCAATTTTGCCAGGCTAATTTGGTAATTCAAAAATTCCTTAACCTTAAAGAGTTTCACCTCATCCAAATAATTATCATTATTAATAGAGTTATATATATATATATATATATATATATATAAAAGAATAAAAATAATCCTAAATTCAGTTGCTTCTAAACTGCCGTTTTGGAAGATGAAGGCACCGTTTGATCCGACTTTTTTCAACTTCTCTACAATTTTAAAGAGAAGTTAAGCCAAAATGTATGATACTAGAGCCAAAATTAAACAACTCAAATTAAGTACTTCCTAAAAAGTATATTTTTTAATGCATAAAATTGAATGGAATGAGCTTTGGCCAAAAGTTGTTGAATGTTATGTCAAAAAATTATTTGTCGACAATTTATTTTACAAGCACCTCTCTTCAACTCATGTTGACAACCTTTTATTTTATTTTTTTTGATATTATATTTCAATATGTTTTTTTCTTCCATTTTATTTTTTATTTTTTTTTAACCGGTCCATTTAGAGTCTGTTTGTTATAGCTTTTTTTAAAAAAATAATCACTTTTAAAATTTTTGCATCTGTTTGTCACAACTTTTTATGAAAATCAGAATTTAAAAACAACTTCAAACGAGAAGCTGTTAAGAGCGTTTCTCAAAAAATAGATTCTTTTAAAGGAGAGAGAAAATATGGTTTAAAAGATTGAACTAATGTTGCAACAAAAAAAATCTCTTTTATATGGTTGTATCCAAACAAACTAGATTATTTGTTTAAAAAGAGTGATTTTTATTACCTTAAACAAACACAAAATAGATTCTGATCTTTCATAAAATCTCTAAAATATAATCTCTAAATTATTTTATGTCAAAATCAATTTTATTTTAATCTGTAACAAACGGGCCCTTAATTTTTTTAAGGAGGTTCCATTTAATTTTATTATCTTTTTTTTCAGAGGAATTTTATTATCTTTTTATCACTCATATATTTAATTTCAATATCGCTTAATCATCACAACCTCACAAATATTTTCATTACGCTGTCATTTAATGATACCAAATATTTTTATTTCTTATCTTCAACCTCGCAAATATATATACACACGCATTAGCGTTTAGAGTAATATTTTATGTTCGTCTATCTGTTATTTTTTGTTATGCTAATGCGTATAATTTTTTTAGCGTTGCATAAAGTGTATGCTTATTTTTATAAAATTTTGATTTTAATTAAAAATACAAGTATAGATGCCTAAAAAAAATATACTTATATATATTTTGTACCTTTATATTGTAACAAACTATGCATATATTTTTCTTATTAAAAAAAACTAAACAAGTCTGTTTCAATGACACCAACAATGTAGCAAATATAATGTCAAATAATATAAATTCTTATATGTTTGAAAGTCACCAAAAATATGGTATTCTTATAACGAAATTTGCTATATATTACTCCCTCCGTTCCTTTTTAAGTGTCTTGTTAGAAAATTAACACAAAAAAAACGATGTGTATTTTTGCACATTTTATTCCTATTATACCCTCATTCTAATCCACCAATAATTTCATATATTTTTGCACACACTTTATCTTTCAAATAAATTTAATAAGTCATCTTTCTCACGTAACAAACAATTATCAGATTCTGCTGATGTGGTGAAACGAGGGATCAAAAGTGGAAGAATATGATATTACAGGGCAAAATCTAAATCTTTTTTTTACAGGGATTAAAACCGGAATTCGCTAATATTACAGGGACGAAAAGAAGTATTTACCCTTAATTAAAGTTAAGACTTCAACTATGGCTTCAACCAATGCTAGAGTCACACCTGAAAATTTTAACAATTGTTACTCATCTTATTTATAGAATTTTAACTCTTCTTGGAACCATTGTTTTGAACAAAATTTTGTTTAAATTTGAAGATAATAAGATACAAACTTTAGTGTCGAAATAAATAAATAAAATTTGTTTAAAAAAAAATAAACTTTCTTTAAACAAAGACAAACTTTAGTTTTCCAAATAGATAGCATTAATTAATTTTATTGAAAAAATAAAAGTAAATGAGAAAGGGTATAATTGACAAATCGTACTCTTAAAAAACCAAAAAGACAGTTAAATAGGAACGAAAAATTCACCCTAAAAAGACACTTAAAAAGGAACGGATGGAGTATAATTGAAAAAGAAAAAATAAACTATTTTGATATTATTTATGTTATTATTTGAGCCTCCTTAAATTATTTCTCCTATTCAAATTTTTCGTTGTTTCTTTTGTTTTGCATTTTCATTTCATTTTGAGGGGTTCATTTTTCGACAATGTTTTGGTTTCTGTTTCATCAAAGGTGGTTTTCTTCCTTTTTTTTTCATGATTCTGCATTTTAAGGGTTTTATTTTTTGCTTTTTTTTCCCGATTGTTAGTGGATTATGTACCCGAATTTGTTATGTTGCATGGCTGCAGAAAAATCTCCCTTTAATCTCATGTGTTTTGTTTTTCATTATGGGTTTATTTTCAAGAAAGATGATTTTTTTTTAGTTGAGGTTGTCATGTTTGCATGTTTGTTGTTGCAATCCTGTTTTTGCATTTGACGTATTTTTTTCATGGTCTAAATAAATGCATGCATGTGAATTATAGTAGAGGTCATGATGATTGAATTTTAGCGCATGGTAAAGTTTTTGTCACAATTGTTATTTTACCTTCTGGCACTATAGTTGGAAAAAAATTGATGCATGTGGGTTATGATATAGTACCTTGATTAGCTAATATTTTAACCTGTGGCATTAAATTTCCAAATTGATGATATAGTACCTTGATTACTTGTTTGATTTTGTGAGTATTCCTAAAGGTGTAACAATTTTTATATTTGATTTTGTTTTTGTCATATCATTGAGGTCCATAAAGTTGATGATACAAAAATTTGTGCATTTAAGATCAGGTTGATTTGTTAATACAAAAATTGATCCAACAAAAATATGTTAGCTTCTTTCAATATCATAATGAACAATGAGAATAAAATTAAATGATGTATTGTTGTGCTTCTATATATAGGGATTCCAATGTCAAGGGATTATGACTACATTAAGGATCTCAAAAAGGATTTGGACATTTGGAAAATAGATTTAGAGTGCTTGATTCTTGGATTGTGAGTGGTAGCAATGAGAATCAACTTATGAAGCTCATTATTTGTGATGCAGAGGTTAGAGGAGTTAGTTAAGATTTGTTGTAATCTTCTTTATGATTTATCAATGTTACTTATTAGTGTACTTTTTGATTTATTTCTGTTTTTTTGTTTCTTTCTCGAATTTATGGTGATCGAGTTCATGTAATAACTCGAGATAGAGATTTGGAGCATTAGAAGGCTTTGGTCGAGGAAAGCAAGACTTATACTTTGTATAATTGTCATGTGTTTGATAATGACATTGCATTTAAGCCCGTTAACCATCCCTTTAAGGTTGTTTTTGGTTATGGTAGAAAGGTGCAGAAGGATGACAAGTTAACTAACATTCCTACTCATGAATTTTGCTTTAAGACATTTAAGGAAATTCAAGATGGAAAATTCAAAACTGACGTTTTATATGGTATAGTTATGTGCTTTAATTTATTTATGTGTTTTCTCCGATTATAAGGTTCTTATAGATGTAATTTTTTTTAAAGAAATCATCGGGCTTCTTCATGAGATTGTCAAGACAACGCCAATTGAGACTAGAAAGAAATTGTGTACGAACATTGAATTGAGAGGTGAAAGGTATTATTTTCTAATTTGTCAGCATCAAATGATAAGATTTTGTATAGGTTTGATAATGATCTGAAAGATGTATTTCCTTATGCAGTGGGAATATGGTTGATGTAACACTATGGGAAAAATACTATGTAGCTTTGATGGATTTTCTTGCTGATTGAAATGATGTATGACCTGCTGTTTTAATATTGACTCATGCTTAATGCAAGCTTGGAGGTCAATGTGATATACATATTATTTTTGTCAACAGCTTTGTCATGTACCATATATTTACCTTGAATTATTTGCTTCCATTTTATAGACAATGGCACGCCAAATATATGTAACAAGTGTTCAAGTTCGAGGCTGCTCATCAACCTACATCACCCGATTTTTGAGTTAAGACCTGGTAAGTTTGCATTATGATTTCACAATACAGTATTATGATTTCCACAATATGTATCAAGTTAGGTCAATTGCTGAATTTAGAGACTTAGTCAAGGTTCCTTCAAAAAAACAACTTAGTCAAGGTCTGTTTTTTTATGCACAAACATGTTTTGAGTTTTTTTACGCACAAATTAAAAATATATTTATTTTTTATTTCATGAGCATAATTTGTGTTAGGATACATATTGCATCACTATTGAAAAAATAACTAAATTCAATCCTGACTGTAACGCCCCCTTTTTATTTAATTATTTTTAGTTAATATTTGAATACTTTTACATGATTTTATATTTGATAAGTGATAATATGTTTGTTATTTTGTTTAGAAATATATTTGTTATAAATACGTTTGTTATTTTGTTTAGAAATATATTGGTTATTTTATGTAGAAATATATATTATTTGGTGTAAAAGTATATCTGTTATTTGGTGTAGAAATATATATTATTTGGTGTAAAAGTATATATGTTATTTGGTGTAAAAAATATACTTGTTATTTGGTGTAAAAAATATACTTGTTATTTGCTATAGAAATATATTTGTTATTTTGTGTAGAGATATATTCGTTATTTTGTGTGGGAATATATGTTATCGAGTATAGAAATATATTTTGTGTAGAGATATATTCGTTATTTTGTGTGGGAATATATGTTATCTACTATAGAAATATATTTTGTGTAGAGATATATTTGTTATTTGGTGTATTATTATTATTAAGTGGGGGAGAGATATATTTAATTTAGAAATAAATGAGATTACGAGGAAAAAAGTGGTTTTGGGGTGTAAGAGAAATTATGGTTATTATAAAAAGGAGAGTTAGAGTTAGAAAATAATATGACGTGCAAACTGTTTTGGAGAAAGAGGAGAAACCTAGAGTAAGAAAAGAGTCAGAGAAGAGAAGTCTGTAGAATCTTTGCAATCTATCTAAGGTAAGGGTGAGACTAACCTTCTTTAATCATAAGCATATAATTCTAAAAAAGGTTTAATCTTGTTGTTGTTGAATTTTTGTTGTGGTTGTAGAAGTTAGGTTTTGAATTGAATTAAGTTGTTAAGAGTATAGATAATCTCATAAATTTATATGAAAGTTGTTTATATATTATTTATATGATATTTATATGAAGATTGTATATATGATATTTATATGAAAGTTGGTTATATGATTATTAAGTGAATTTATATGAATGACGTTTGAATGATATTGCAATGATGATTATGTGCTGTGAATATGTGTTAAATGTGCTGAACTGCTGCCATGTATTGTTATAATTGCATGTGTCAGTCAAGAGTCGTAAATGATGTTAAGATGTTGTGTGTAACTTGTTTAAGTATAAAGAGTTGAGTTCATGCATTTGCATAATTTGAGACGGTGGAGCTTTTGCTCAAAGCGACGGTGAAGCTTATTTAAGCTTAAATATTGGTACCACATGCATGATGTTTAGATGTTAGAGTTGCATTTGTCGAGTCAAGTGGTTAAGTAAATCTTGAAGTTATGAAGTTGATTAAGATGATGATGATGTTACCTAATACTTGAAATTAATTGTCTATCATATGATTTGTTGTTGTTTTATGTCGATTGATTCTTTTACATGAATTGTTGCTTATTATTATAGAATGTGAAATCTCACCCCTTCTGTTGGAATTGCCGCCTCGTGGGCAAGTGCAGGTGACCAAGTATAGGTTCGACGTGTGAGGATTTTCCTGTGTGATGTCATAGGAGCTCTGATACGTAACGGGATGGAGATTTATTATTTGTTTTTATTCCTTTATGTATCGTTTTTGAATTAATTATGACATTTATGCCAAGAACTAATCCTTTTAAGGAGTTTTGAATTATGATTCCGCTGCAAAGTTTTTGAAAAGATTTATGTTAATGAATTTTGAAGGATAAAGAATTATTATTCTTTTTATTTTAAAGATTTTATGAAATGTGACATCCTGAATATGATATACTCTGATTATATTATGAATTTTTATACTTGGGATTTCGGGGTGTTACACTGACCAGTTTGGATGATATTATGAGAGTTGCACCAAATATCCAAAGGCATCAAAGTCAAATGGTTCTAGCTATAGATGTACATGCGGATAAGATGTTGATGATCCATTCACTAGGTTACATATTTAAAATTTCATGTGGTGAATTAGTGCTTTTTTGTTTGGCACATTTCTAATATGTCTTTGAATCTATCCATTTTATCAGATACATGGTAGTTGTTCAAGTTGTTCATGATAGTCACAAGGCTGAATTTGTGTTTTGGGATAGGAAATATCTTAAGATTATTGGTATTACTGCCCAAGCTCTTAGGAAGAATATGCAAGAGGTATCCCTAATTTAGTTTTCATCTTATTTTCTGCAGGATTGATAGGTATTATAACTTATGTAATTGTATTTATTTATGAAGGCCGATGAGAATGATCCTAAAATATATCCAAAACATCTAGATAAACTACTCGGCCTTGAGTTTGTGTTACGTGTCAAGCATCAACCATACTATCATCAAACATTCGTTTTAGGTGTTTCTCGTGATCATGTTGTCATCAAGAAAATTAAGTCTCATCTTCAGCCAGAGGAGCAACAACTTAATGAGGTTCTTTGTGCCTGTCCTGTCACTTATATTTGGCTTTCAATTTTATTATTGTAGAATGTTATCTATGATAATCTAACCCAAACATTCATTCTCGAGAAGAACAATGCTTATGCTGAATGCTCAGACCCTTAACATTCTCACGGTATAATAAACGCATTGAATTTATGTGTGATTTGTTATTGTAATTATTAATATTATATTCATTAACTATGGAAATTTTATCCTTATTGTGATCTCTGCTTGTGGTGAAAATGATTTGAAATTGCGCTAAGGCAAAGCGTCCGGCCACTGAGAAATACCAAGATGACATTTCATCTGATGGTTATAATCCAACGCAATTGTCTTCCACTAAGTTGGTCAAACACATCATGAAGGAGTGATTGACCTTTTCTTTGTCAGCTTTTTTGAAAACATGTCATCGACTCTTGCAAAGTTATTTGACTTTCATGTGTAATTAGGTTCTGAGATGTTAATCAGGATCTCTAACTAGAAAATAATGGTTGTTTCCAAAATCTAATTTGATAAAGAAATCATGTATGTAAGTTGAACAACATTTTTTTAATTTTAAAGTGTTTTAGCATGTGAAACACATAAGATTGGTCATAATTTATGATTTCTATTTCTGCCTCTTTCAAACAAAAAAAAATTGGTTGAATATGATCACCAATGAACAAGAACAGTTAAACTCTTATTTATAATTTGTTGGATATGACTGATAATATTAACTTTAACTTTATCGGTGCATTATGTCACCCAATTGATTCGCCTATGATCTTAACCTATATTCTTAGAAAAAAATGCATCAACATTGTTGAAACAAATGGAAATTAACATCTCTATAAAAAAAAATATCTAAAACAGGTTGCATACATTTAAAGACTAAAATATTTATAGCATTCCATGGAAACATATTTGTAGAAACAATGGTGTTACAAACTACAGAATATAACTTTCATGCAATGACACCTAATTTTAGTCATTGAAAAGCATGAGAATGTTTACTATATAGTTGCACCAGTTTCTCTTGATCAGAGTGAAAGAGACACTTTTTATGCATCAAAGTTTTACAATGCTTTGTGTCAGCCCTTTAAACAGTAGAATAAAAAGGTGCTACATTGCCGTCGAGGGCAGTTTCAGGACATGTCTTTGGCAAAATCGGAAGTTTAGAATTCAAGCAATTATGCGTTTATAAGATATAGCTCATGGCATCTAAAAAAAATCACATTAGTAAACATACATTTGAATTAACCGGTTGACAACATATTAACTTATTCATGAATCAAGACTTGGTAAAGCTTTCATAAATGTTTTGATAAAAATTTCTATTGTTTGTGCAATATTCACTGATTTGCTCATTTTTCCTTTGGAACAATTTTTTTACAAGATATGTTATTCAACCCGTGCGTGTTTGTAACTAGTTTTGTACAAAAAGTACTACATTAAAGTTTTCCTTTATTGCCCTTAGCAATTTTAACTGAAGTTGCATACAGAAGACCAGTAAGTGAGACTTTTAGAACTTAGAATGTTATAACTAATTTTATAAAATATTGTAAGTGAGACTGAAGTTTTATGATATATTATATATTCATATAGAGTGTTTTAGAGTATCCCTTAGGACAAAAAGTACTACATTAAAGTTTTCCTTTATTGCCCTTAGCAATTTTAACTGAAGTTGCATACAGAACACCAGTAAGTGAAACTTTTTAGAACTTAGAATGTTATAACTAATTTTATAAAATATTGTAAGTGAGACTGAAGTTTTATAATAGATTATATATTCATATAGAGTGTTTTAGAGTATCCCTTAGGATAAAATTTTATATATTACTTATTATTATTTTGATATGTTATTGACTTAGGTCGGGTCGGAGCTAGAAGGGGATCAAATGAGGTCACGTCTCCATTAGTGTGCGGATGCGGGCTTGTAGGGAGATTTGTTTAATGTGTTTAAATGTATATTTTCTTTTTAAATGACTGTTAACCTATTGTCTTATAAAAATGATATAAATTAGTGTTTTAAAAATATTTTAACATATACATCGTTAGACAAAATTTGTTAAAAGAGCAAAACCTTTATGTTTTGATGATAACAAGGCATATACGAAACATATTTAAGAACAATTAAGATTATATAACGTGCGTTTAAGTGTGCAAGAAATTCTAAGTGCAAAGAATTTTTTTGCCTCTTGACCAAGTTAAAGCTCTGGACATCTAGTCAAAACTCTCTACATGAAGTCAATGTTATGGACAAGAAGCCTAAAGCTCTAGACCTTGACGAGTTATATGCCATAGATAAAGATAAAACTTTGTATCAAGATTAAGATCAACTATGTATAAGTCAATGTTGGGTTCATGCCTTTGGGGCAAGGTCCTCTTGATTCAAGTATTTGTTAATGATGACGCAACAACTCTTTGTTTAGAAAGGAAAATTCTTTCCAACTTATGCAAGGATTATGCTCCAGACTTATGCAAAGAGTATTGTGTTTCATATACTGTATTTTCAACTTTTTAATTCATAAAATATTTTTCGCCAACACTTTTAGTCTACAAAATGGCCATTCATTATGAGACGGAGGGAGTATATCTTACTATACATTTATGACGGTGATTAATAAGTTTACGTAAAAACGGTGATTAATAAGTTTACGTAAAAAAGTGTCACGGTATACATTTTTTTTTTTTTAGGAAAACGATATACATTTATAAAGTACTGAATAAATACAACGAGTGTATAAAAATAAAACATTTTCAATTTATTTCCGTAGAGTTCCATGTGTAACTCCTGAATAAACGTCCAATTAACTTCCGTTTACTTTCGGAGAGCTAGTAATTTCGGATTCATACTTGTTAAAAATTCATTAATTGAAGAAAAGATAAAAAGATTGAGAGTAAAGATCATAAAATATGTTTACATGCACTCTTGAAAAATTGTGAAAAGACAAATAAAAATTGGTTGAAGTAATTTGAGGTCATTCTACAAACAAGGAAACAATCATATGTTTGCTAAAATTCAATAAGAAAATATTTTACACGACCAAATATCCAAAAGGGTGTATACAAACCTCACCCTCTGAGACATAAAAAGAGAATATAACACATCCCTTTACACTATTACACACCACCTAAGATCAAAGTTGTTGTAATATAAGAGAAACAGAGAATTCTAACAACAATTATGCAATAAAATAGCATCGAGGGGTCAAGAGAAGTCCTAGTTAAACCATTCATGCTTGAACGGTAGTTAACATCACTAAACATCGCCGTTACCTTGCTGAGCCTTTGACTCATAAAAGAGCCTTACAGTAGAGTAAATTGTAGAAGGTTCAGCCATTGCACCATTGCCATAATCCCCACAAGCTAACCTCTTTGTAACAGGTGGAATGAGAGAAATACCAAGCTCGTCAATGGAGATGAGATGCCGCTCTGTGAAAGGATTGTTCCACATAAAAGTGTTCATGGCTGGTGCAACAAAGAATGGCTTGCTGTAGTCCCAGGCTCGCACGATACATGTGAGTAGATTGTCACACAACCCTCCGGCAATCTACAACAGCAAACGTTTTAAGTTATAGACACGAAAAAAGTTGCAATTTCAATTACTCAAGTATAATAGAAACATGCATTTAACCATACATAAGATGTACGTACAAAACTGAACATCATATGTCAGGATTATAGAATAGAGGGAAATTAAAGTAGTCAAAGTAGATATCAGTTGTTAGAGTAATTAGTTAGTTAGTTCATAGTCACATAATTCGACGCATTGGTACGCGGTATGGTACGGGTACAGGTTTGCGGTACGCGACATGTGAAGAATTCGGTGCATTTCACCGTTTATTTATTTAATTTTTATTTTATAGTTCAAACCTTTGTTTTTCAACCAATCAGTGTTATCCTTTCTTTGGTACGCCTGGTACAGCAGTTTGTGCGAATTCCACGTGAATTGATGCGTACCAATATGCAGAAGTGCCCAAATTCTGTACTGCGAATTGGCTCGCGCCTTCGCGGTTCTCTTCCTAGAGCAGGAATTATGTTACTATGAGTTGGTTAGCTAGGTTTAAGGTTGTTAGTTAGCTAGGTTTACGGTTGTTAGTTAGCTAGGTTTAAGGTTGTTAGTTAGCTAGGTTTAAGGTTGTTAGTTAGATTTCTATTTGGGTTTTGTTTTCTGTTGTATTTTCTGTTATAGGTTAGTTGCCATGGATCCTTACCCATTATCCCTTTCTTCTGTAACAGAGGGTCTATAAATATAACCTTCTTCCCTTAGAAAAGGATCTTAGGCATATATCTTAGTTGTAATTGGTTTTATAACCAGTAAAGGAGAGTTTGCTCCCTTGTTATTTCTTATTCTTAATCAAAAGTGTTTTTTCTTTAGAATCCAACTCTTGGGTTGCTAACATCATATAGCGGATAGGAACACATCGTCGTACAAACTTGTCGGAACTAAAGCAATTGGAAAGTTTTTAGAGCCTATTAACTTTCTAAAAACATTTTCATTTTCAATTTCTAAAATTTGTGTTCAGTTTAAATTACTAAACAAGGAGATTGAAGACTTATGTAAACAATTGTGATAGCGAGAAGATGGAAGACAGGCTAACAAAAATGCATTTCTAGAAACAATACAAACAGTAGTTTAGTGTTTTCAAAATTTATAAAAAATGTTATCTGTTTAAAAAAATTGTAAAAGAAAACGGTGGAGAAAATATTTGATCATGGAAGTAAACGGGCCTTTAATGTGCAGTGATATACAAGCCATTTATTTCATAATGCATCTGTGTAGACAGAACAGATAAAATAAGCCAATATTTATCAATTAATTACCTTGCCAAGAGTGTTTGCCGACAATGGAGCAATGACCATGATATCAGCCCATTTGCGAAGCTCAATGTGAAGCACACTATCGCCTAGTTTCTTCCAACTAGACCATTCATCATCGTCCGTATATAAAATCACGTCTTTGGGAATCGCTGTTCTTTCAATAAAATGCAAAGAGGATTTTGTGGCAACAGCTCTTACTTCTGCCCATTCAGAGAAACAATGACAAAGATTTGCAAATTTAACTGCAGCAACACTTCCGCTAGTAGCGAGTAAAATCCGAGGCTTCCTGGGGGCAGCCGCATTCACTGACATATTCTCTCCAACTGAACTCACAGGTTCTGGGCTGGCCATCATCAACCAGAGATTTCAACAAAGATCTTAAATATCCACCATTCAAATAGGAGTTTCAGGTTGCTCGTAAAACAAACCTTCAAATTGGTAGCGTAAAATCCCTTTAGAGGACAGTACATAATGAACTGAATTGAACAAACTCCATTTAAAAAAGATCCTTGGTTATTAAAGTTGAAATTTTGAATATAGATGAATCTAATGGACAGCGAAACACCGAACCTAAAATGTACGTATATTCTATTATGAAGCACGGGTACATACATGGACACGGCACATGCAGTGAGATGCCGACACCTATAATAATTTAAGAAAATCACATGATTCAATGTAATCATATATGTCGGTGTCGGACTCACTCCGTGCTTCATAGTATACTGTACTAATTAAAATATATGTTTTGAAAGAAGAATTCATCATAAGTTTCTTTACATATTAGTACTACATGGTTAAAATACCAAATCATAAACCAACTTCTAAATGACATGAGTTTGTCAGAGCCACCTACCATTTCTTTGTCCTGTTAAACTGAACTATAAACTTAAACTAATGAGATTAAATCTCCATAAGAGGTAAAAACTTATATCCAAAATATAAATTTTACAAAATATACAAGCATTGATGAAACATTTTCTGAGCTATAACATTTTCAGTAGTATTGTCATAATTTCTTTTGTGTGATTAAGTCTCTTCCCTCAGCAGTGTAAACTGGATTAAAAACTTGATAATCTCACTTGAAGCATCCCCTAGTATGACTCACACTCTCTTAGCACAATTCATAACTTTCGAACAGCGCTTCATGTTCTATTACATTACCCACTACGGCTTAATTTGATACATGTAGCCGACCCCATTTAGTGGGATAAGGCTTGTTTGTTGTTGTTGCCTTTGAAAGTTATACAATCAATGATGATCACATGATTGCGCACAAACGATTAATCACACGGGTATCAACATTGATCATTAACACACAAATCATCTAAAAGAGGGACAGACACTAATATGAACATCAATTAGAATACTTGTGAATTTCAAACTAGTGTGTACTTTCCTAACCCTCTACCATAATTGAGAAGTGTAGGAAAATTGGAAAGAGAGGAAAAGCATGAAGAGCATTTTCACAAACAGTTTAGATGCAATATCTAGAAGTAAAAAAAAATGAATAAGAATTCTGACCTCAAACAAAAGCGAAAAGGAATTCTTAGATCTTCAAAACCTTTGCTTCCCGTCGCGTGTGTCGTGTTTTGTTTCAAAACAATAGATCTGCGCTCCAAGAAAAAAAATCTTTTTGTAAATTATAAGAGGGAAGACTTTTTTTTTTTTTTCTTTCCGATTCTCTTTCCTTTTTTTTCGTAAATCACATTAAATAAATGGTTGAAGTAATAAATTTGTCCAAATATATCTAACTATTGCGGACAAAAGATTTTTTCTGTAAATGGTCTAAAAAAAATGTCGATTTTTTTTAAACTACTTGGTGGAATTTTGTTCATTAAATTGTGCATTTGTTTTTGGTGTTAAGAGAAATGGATCATAATAATTTAAAGTTTACTCAGTAGGTAAATAAAGTCAGACAAAAAATTGTCTTATATATGAGTCAAATTTAAGTTTTTAGGAACGATTCGTTATAGATGCGGTACTGAGAAGATCTTTGGACTAGAAAAACATTTACACATATTTCCACTTAGCTCCCTCCAAGGATGCCAATGGGGTCAAACTCAAGTAAAGTCTGTTTTTTTACTGCTGGATCAAATCATTGGAGTTTAGGTGAAACTTATTACTCACTTAGATCTCAATTAAGTGACTGTCTTACGTTTGACTTTTTTTCTTTCTTCCTGTTAATTATCTATTTTATAAATAAATAGAAAATAACATTATTTTGGTATAAGTAAAGGTGCTCGTGCATAAATTTCATTTATTTTATATTTGTAGTACATATGAGCTACCAAAGTTAGTAGGAGCCTTCTAGCATGAATTTCGTAGATTTGAGAACTTAACAAACATGCAACCTACCACCTTAATATAGTTCAACAAAATCTCGACTATACAAGGTTTTGACTTTCATGTTGCTTTGGAATTTCAAGGGCAACACAATGCAAGTAGTCATCCCTACAACCAACGAAAATCCGGCCACCAATCATCAAAGGCGAAGAGAAAATATCCCCCGGCAACTTAAGCCTTGCAAACTCTTCCACCTCACTTTTTAGATGATTTGTATCTTCGGAGAAATTTGTGTTCACTCGAAGAATGTGTATGCCTCCAGAACTAGAACAAGCGCAAATTAACCTGAAAACGACAAAAAATATGTTTGAATTTGAAAGCTTATATTGTCTCTTTAGCTAAGAAAACAAACTAGGCTAACCTGTCTGAAGTGTGGGAGGCATCAGCCTCCAGCTGCAAGTGCTCGTCAACATAAGCAGATGCAGTAATTGGATCTCCAACGTTGTATTCCCATATTAGATCTCCCTTTTCCTGGTGTTAATCCAACATATGGAATAAAACAAACATTACTAAACATGGGACAACGACCTAACAAAAGGTTTTTCCCCAAATTCTCCCCTCTTCAAATTCTAGTCTCACATCCTATAAAGAAACTCATAATTTCACAAATTTTGTGACTTCTTAACATTTAAAAGTATTTCATTTCATACCCCAAATGCATTATGAAATATCTGAATGCTTGGAGATAAAAACTAGAGAGACCAATATCGAATATAGTTCAAATTAGAGAGAGAAAAAAAAAATTCAATCAGTCAAACTTCAAAGTAAAAAAGTGGCTGAACATGATGAATCTGTACAGTCAAAAGTTAAATTGACCAAAAAGATGGCAAGAAAAAAAAATGGAACAAGTTTATCTGCTGGTTCTTACCAGTTTGAATGAGTACACACTTCCATTTCTGCAGCATACAAGCACCTACGGTGGAATAAAAGAATAATAATATAAATAAATGATTCACCAATCATTTAGAATAACTGCAATACTAATAATATACCCAATAACTAATTACACCAATACCAAGACTTCACAATGACACAAATACGCTTTACTTCGCGGATGCACTACAGGTATTAAATTGAGTGAACCAGACCCAAAACACTTTCCTTATTACTAATTATGAACATACTACAGGCTAAACAGAAGCCAACATTAATATTCACAATTTTCATTGACCTTAAAGGATGTTAAGAGTTAAATGGAAAAAAGAAAAGAAAAAAACAAATATTTGTAAAATCCATGTAGAGAATAATGTACCTCGTGAGGATTAACAGAAGATATGCACGGCCCAGCAAATATTGGACCACCAATTGTTTTCTGAATAAAATTTATTGACAAAAAAGGCACGTTAAAATTACTTCCTTCCGGGAACAAATTGCAAATATACGAAGTGTCATACTTCATACCTTCCAAACTATGGATCCGTTGGGATCCAATGCAAGAACATGGCCATCTACCAAGCAACATATTACTGCACAAATAGGAAAAAGGATTACGGTCTAACGAAGAGTGATTGACAGAATCATCAAAAGGAAGAGTGCATGACATATACCAGTTCCAATTTTGGTGACAGCCAGAGAACCAAACACGGGAACTTCTAATTCAAGTAGCCACAGTATACTAAATGGCGAACCCTGGATTTAGTAAGGGTATGCTTTAGTCGGAATTAAGATCAATTGCTCAACTAACTTGAACATGTAGGCAGCTTCAATAGCTATATTAACAGATTAATGCATCTAATGATAAATAAAAGTATGAATCTCCTGTGTCAGCAAAGAAACCTCAGCCTTTTCTTTTCATTCCCTTTTAGAATTTTTCTTGTCCATTTCAATTGGATCACTAGAGATTTTGGCTGAAAAGCTGTTTCGCGTTAAAAAGTTAAGCAAAACAAAATATGTTCTAATTTATACCAGATTTGTCAAAAACCAAAATGGATGAACAAGTAATTTAGTTTCATTAAGCTGTTTTCATTTATTCCATACTGATGGTTAATCATTAGTTCAACTGATTAACTCCTTAGTCCTTATCATCCAGTAAAAGGCAAGCTAAGAGGTTTTTGTTGACAAACCATCCCAGTGGATAAACCTTCTCAATATCAGTTTTCAGTATAAACATTGAATTTCATAGTTCATAGAGTTTGTACCAACAAATCAAAACTTTTGAATCCACTGGGAAGAAGCTCACATATCTAATATAGTATTTTATTATTTAACACAAACCCAAAATCTGGAATTTGGGTATCACAGGAGAAGGGGCAGTCTATATCAGTAAAAATTTGAAGTCTCCGGAAAGAAATATATATTTTTTGCAAGTATGTTAATAGATTTATGAATTGATCGTACTGATATCGATACCGCTGTTATACGACCACCAGTAGAGGCTACATAAAGCAAGCCACGAACCTACATGAACATTAGTACAAAAGGTTAAGAACTAAGTATAAAATGTTTAACTAACCAATATAGATTTATTATGTCCTTTAGAAGTGAAATTCACCTCATCAATTGCAGGTGATCCGTATATACTGCCTCCACATGATAGCTTATAGACACAACAACGATTTTTGTAATCGAGAGCGTATAAGGTATGATCATATGAGCCACACCTGTATAAACATTAAACCATGCTGAAAGCTTTCCAAATAAGCTACATATAGCAACTCTTTTTTAACATAGGTTATGTACTTCTGACAATAAAAGATGTTTAAACATCTAAACTACACCCTTTAAACATGTGCTTTTCACCCATAGTTAGTCCAATATTTATTTTTTGTTTGTACAAAGTGATGTTTAATTTCTACATAAAGTATGTTTAGAAGATAACCTTTCTTAGACATGAAAGAGGAAAAGGGTTACAGGGGACAGAGCAGATGATATCTTCCAAAACAGAACAGTCAAAGGGAAGCACATTCTACAGCTAACATAGTCCCACCGGAACTCAGAATTTCTGAGAATATGAAGTCCTAAAATATGTTATAATATCTTGATATTAGTTTCCTATCTTCGTGTATCTTAGACCATCTCTTGACTGTTTTTTGTTATTATCACCTATAGACTATTTCCTGTTTAGTTAGGATTTGGAGCCGAATTAGTATAATAAGGGTTACAACTTCGTATTTTTGTATAAAAATTCATAAACATTAATCATATCAAACCATATCGATAATTCCTTTACCAAAAAAAAAAACTACATTCATAATTCAAAGTCTTTATTCTTTTCCTTCCCTTTTTATCCAAAACCTATAAGGCTATAACGTTAACACTAATTTTAGCACAAACTGTTAGATACTTAAATCAAATATGCACCATAAATCAACTCATCCACGGAAATAACGATATACAAAATGTATGCAAAATCACCTGAATACATAGAAAGAGAAGCAAAAAAGAATTACCAGATCAATTGTCTGCATGTGTCTACAACTGGCTGTGATTTAACCTTCAAGAGTTTAAAACATAAATTAGACATTGACCAAGAAAGGAGGGAGTTATAACCACGTGACCTAAAATGAAAATAATAATTGGAGATAAATGATGCTAGGTACTAGAACAACATGGGGAGGAAAAAATAGAAAAAATACCAAATAAAAGGAGTGTGAAAATAAAAAACCATGAGTGCTGGACTGCTATGTCTCTGCATACTATCAAAAATGAAATTTGAAAAATCAAATATTATTTTATTATTTCACATAGATTTTGGTTGATAAAAACAAAAGGTTTTCACTGAAGGTAAAAATTTAACAGGTGGCTATCAATTTGTTAAATTAAACCGCTGCCTGTCAATCTTTTTCCAGTTCCTTCTGCAATCACTACATCCTTTCACATGATATGCGTGGTAATAAAAAAAATAACTTGAGTTAAGAAAACCTAAAAGAAGAAAAGACAAAATTAGTGTTAAAACTAGATACCTCACCAGATGTTTGAAAAATCCAACAGATGTGTCCATTCCAAAAATCAAGAAAATAGATTTTCCCCATGTAACATCCAACAACCACCTACAGAAATACCACATGTTAGCACAAATGGGTAGAATCTTGTAGTACTTAACAATTGAACACTTACCTGGGAAAAATCAGAAACAATCGCTGCTGTACATTCAATCCGACCTTCTAGTTTGATCTCCCACTGCATAGAACCACTAAACCAATTATTAAGCAGCAGCAGCAGCTTTAGTAGTTCTAGAAAAGAAAATATATACCAAATTCTACTAAACTTCTTTTCATAGATCGAGCATCAACAGTGCATAGTGCTGCTATGATTCAAGGATTTACATTTTAACCTTGCTGAACATATATAGGATCAGTTTGGTAACTAAACATGCAGTTTCTATTTATCTGCTACAAAGCATGATAGCATGAACATATCTAATAGTGAAAGAAATTGTGAAAAACAGTAAAAGTGTGGCAGATAGTCTCACAGAAAAGAGTGTAAGCAGTCTCCTCATTCTTTCATGTAAAATAAATATATATCACTTGATGCATTTTATGAAAAAATAGGTACTAAGATGTAAAGATGGTATGTGATCTACATCATTCAACAATCTTTACAAATAAATTTTTAAGAGTACATGAAATCTTCATGATGCCAAGGGTACAATATTGGTTCAAATTAGATTTAAAAAATTGTCATTGCTGGTATTATAATTTTTCATTAGACCCTGGAGATTAAACTATAAAATGAAGAATTCAAATACAAACATTTATTGGTTTAAGATCAATAACATGAGAAGCACTATGCGATGAATAAAAACCATTTATACTAACTATATTTGTTTATACCTTCTAACGTTTATGCAGAGAAATTTGTGTGAGTGAGATCCAATGAATAAATACAAATCAGAGCCTTTAGACACAACCATGGGTGAAGCATCAACACAAGATTCCATGTAAACTTTCCAAAGGTTCTTCATGTGACCTCTGCTTCCTCTAGGAACATTGGCTGACCAAGTTGTTTGGTGTGTATCCATTACAGAAGTTTGCCCTTCATACAACACCTTGTTGCAGCGGCTAAATGAAGATGATGAGAATATTGGAAGGGAATGCCAAGGAAACGGTTCACCTCCCCCTGATGTAACATCTGTAGAACCCCTTTTTAAGCGCTTAGAAGGGAACAAAACATCAACTTTATCTTTGGGAGTCATCCTTGACTCGAGAGGAAATGAACTTTCAGCATGATTGGAAGAAAAATGGCTATTTTGTATGTCGGTGTTTAATTGCAAACAATTATCCAACCTATTATGCAAAGAGCACGATCCTCTTTTATGGAGAAGAGCCATACAAAGCTTAAAAGGAGTTGGATAGTAGTAAAGAAATCTCAAGTCAATCCCCAAATTGTGAGCAACATGTGCAGCAGATAGAGAGTTGCCACCCATAATAAAGAAATCATCGTCATTGCATAACTTTTCAATCAGCAAAGCATCATGAAATATCTGTTAAAGCCATCACCAGATCAATTTTTTTATAGACAATGCTTTTTACATAAATAGTATAGGAGCCAGCAAGTTACATTTACATGCATAGACATGTACAAACGGAATATATAGAATTAACAAATCTCATTTTATTACAGATTCATAGGTTCATTCATTATTTGTAATGCATCATAGATCATCAAAGGAAAGACTTAATCAGAGAGCAGACAGCAATTGTTTTTGAAGAAAGAATTTATTAGAGAGAAAGGGACTAAACAAAATGAGAAGGCCCAAAAGGAAAACTAGTTACAGATGTGTAAACAAAACGAAGCATGCTCGAAAAGATCTGAACAAGCTGAGTTATAAATTATTCCTTCTGAAATGGAGAAAAAGAGGAGAACAGGGGATCCTCTAAAATGAGAGAGCCGATATACAAAACTATCACATACAGATGTCTGAACAAAATGAACATGCTTGAAAAAAATTGAACAAATTGACTTATAAATTTGTTCTTCTGAAACAAATATTGTCTAGAAATGGTTTTCACCTCTTAACACTGCCTCATTAAAATACCTCAGGGTTAAAATGGGGACAAAGCACAAAAAGTCATACCTTGTGCTGAAATTGTAAGTTGCAATAACTACATTGTTGCTATAGCGGGTTGTATTCTTACTTTTCATTAAAATTTTCATGGATTTGGCTAACAAGCAGATAACTAAATTTTTATTATGAAAAGTAAGAGAAGGACAGGCACAAACACACTTCCCATCCCCCCATATAAATCTCTTTTCCTCTTCATTTTTGGTTGTGTGCATTCATTGCCAACGGCAATTAGATTTTTAGAGAATAGAACTGGGCAACAGTACCTAGTATACAGTCTCTTCCACACGGATTCGTAGAGATAGAAGGAAAAAAAAATAGATTCGGTATCTAATGTTACCAACCTTCTTAATAATCCTGAGCTATATAAAATACTGAAACTATACCTTTTTAATAAGTTGCAGAAGATTGCTGCAGCTAATGTTACCAACCTTATCCTTGACACTCTTGGTCAATAATGCTGAGCTAACCAACAACTCATAATTAACCTTACCACTAGAAGAGACGGGAAATGATTCTGTAAAGATGAAACGGTTGGGGAGTAAAACTGATGGAAGTTTGTTAATCATCCAACTTCTGATTGCAGGTACCAATAACTCACCCAGTTGTTGTTTGTCCTTCCATATTATAAAGGCTTCAATAAACACAAGCTCTGCTTGAAGATTTCGACAAACTACAGCAGCATCATTTATATCTGGATGTTCCCTTAACAAATTCTCAACTTCTTCCAGGGCAATACGCTGCCCATGGACTTTTACAATACGGTCTTTTCTTCCCAAGAATATAAAATCACCACTTGGCAACTGTTTGACTAAATCACCAGTTCTAAAGTATAATTTGCTTTGGAAAACATCAACAGAATCTTCACAACCATAATTTTGAGGCAATTTTACAAATCCTTCAGACGTTATATCAGATTCATCGTAGTAACCCCTAAATATGCAAGAACCACCAACATACATCTCACCCTCATTTGGTGCACCGTTTTCACCAATAAGCACTACATTGCAGTTAGTAATTGGTAAACCTATTGGAACACTTGTTAGCATTTCTTCCTTCAAAACCAATGGTATCCTCTTGCAATCAAAATATGTGCAATCGCCGGAGACCTTAGTTAAAAAATGGATGGGGAAAAGAAATGTAAGACTAGAAAAGCCAATGATAATGATAGAAAAGAATAGCAAAGTGCAATATGATAAGAACTGTGAAAATTCACATAAACAAATAAAATAACATAATCTACATTCAAAATAAAGAAGAAAAATTAATGCATTAAATAAGACAAGTGCCAACCCAATGAAGATCCTCGTGACAAAATCTAACTACATAACTCAAGTTGCATTAAGTTCATCAAAACCAATGTGCCTTAGCTTTAGCCTATTCTTCACCTCTCCATACCATAGCTTGAATATTTGTTGTCTTGTCACCCCAAAAATAACCATAATACCCATGGTTGATATTTTACAAATAGCAAAAGAAATAAAAACAACTCAAAAGTCAAACAAGCATTACTCTCAAGTGGATATTGTGTCAACCATTTTTTATAAATCAAACCCACTCTACCACACCTTGACTAAACCCTCCATTAGTCTCTAATTTCCCTACCATACCTTAATTAAACCCTCCAATATTCTCTAAATTTCTTATTCTGTGTTTTGAATTTAGTCTTTTCATGGTTCCTCGACTTGGCATGTTGATATAATTAAATTTTCAATAGAGCAGCTGTTCCAGTGGTGATGAGAATAATGATTCCAACTCTGTTTCTAACTAATTCACTTAGATTATAATATGTGTGAGTGTGACTACATACCATTGGATTGCAGTAACAAAGCAAGAACAGTAGACAAGGAAGCAGCAAGAACAATAACTCAAATTACCTTCATACATAGAAAAGAAACAACATCAAGTCAAATTATGTGCAAGAGTGTCAATGACGACATTGAATCTCTCAAGTAGAAGCATTGAATTTCATAACAAGAACCATACAGGAAATACAAAGTATGAACTTTCTTGCAAAAATCTCAAAGTAGAAGCATAGTTTTCTTCTCTAACCTCGGTACTTCCGTATAAGTTCAAGATTGATGTCTTTGGTAATATAGTTGAAAGCGCCTCCCACAAGGTGAAAGGAAAAGTTTCACCACTTAGCACAAGCAATTTCAGCGAACTTTCGATACGCAAGTCAGCGTGAGTTTGCAATACAGGAAGAATTGTCCGTATTAGTGATGGAACAGCCGTAAGCCTATTAACAGAATAAGCCTGCAGAAGCATTTAATATTAAAGGTAAGGGTAAGCAATTAAGTATAACTTCATCACTAACTAATAGAGAATAATAGAATGTAGAAGATCATTAATGGCAATACAGAAATCACAAAAGCCATATCGGGAATTACCACCATACCTGTAGAAAATCTATTATAGAATAAACATTTTCTTTGAGCTCGCTGAAAGGAGGAATAATTAATACACAAGCAGTCAAAATAGAGCTGAGAAATTCTTGGAGGTGGTCGATGAAGCTAATTGACGACTTAAACAACAATAGCTCCTGCCCCGTCAAAGGATACATTCCTTGCATCCATAAAAAGCGGTTTGAAAGACCTAGCAAGAATGTAAATCAAATTGTGATACAAGAAGATACATATCCATTATAGAAAAATAACATTATTGATGATAGAAAAATAATATTATTGATCATAAACTTTTACTTTAAAAGAAGAATTTAGACAGAAACATTATTGTGTGGGATGAAAATAACTAAAATCATTCAATAAGAAATAAACAGTAACAATCAAGCCCACTCTCACTGGGTAGGATCGACTACATGGGATGATTGACACAGTGAGACTCTATCGAAAACCAAAATTCCAATAAAAGGAATTTTTTAGCAAGGTAGTTTAAAATGTTTCTCTTTAAGTTTTCATGCATATTCCGTTTCTGAACTGCTTTTCTCACTGAGCCAGTTATTGGTATTCTTCTCACATGACTAAACCATATTTACATGAATTTCAGTCATCTTCTGCATAGTGCTACTCAAATGTTTTCCTAAATATGTTTATTTCTAGTATATCTTCATGCATATATATACACCGATCTGCCTCAACATTTTTATCTCTACTAAACTTCTTTTTCACATGTTGGCACCTCATTATACATAGATCAGCATTGGTTCGGTAATAGGACTTTTTATTTATAGTTTGATAGGCACAATGTGATTGCAAATTACAGCTAATACATTTCTCTTTATCATTCACCAGCTTGAATCCTATACATGACATTTCTATCGATCTCCACATAAATTACGACCACATACAAGACTTGTTCATTTCCTTCCATATCTTTACATATCAAACCTCATTATAAATACTCCTTGCGTCCCTGATTATAAGCACTCTTTGAGAAAAAATTGTGTCCCTAAATGTAAGCCCTTATACAAATTACTAGATGCATTTATTATTTTTTTCCCTAAACATACCCCCAATTAATACTACTAACTTGTCTTGAAATATGAAAGTCAAATTTAATACACATGCAAACAACGAACAATTTAGTAATATTCACACACAAAATGTGCACATTAATTGCACCGACAACTTTTCTTAAGAAATGTGATAAAAACAAAGAGGGCTTATATATAGAGATGGAGGGAGTATATAGTCTCCACGGTTCAACTCATTGGTGTAAAACTGAATAGATTTTCACACATGAGAATACATATACACAGGATGTCGCTTTGTCCAAAATGGGAGAACTGTTGAATATTGAACATCGATTTATTTCATACGAAGTTAAAAATTCTATGATCCAATAGGTGTTGAATATGATATGCTTCTTTTCATGTGTATCAAAGAAATAAGGAAGGTTAGGAAACTGACAAGTGCAGAAGATAACATTTAAGTAAGTAAATCTTGTTTTCGGTAAAGTAGCAGCCGAAACAAACTATAGTAACAAGTTACCTTGTTCGGTGCCACACACTCCTTTAGGCTTTCCAGATGATCCAGAAGTATACATCAGATAACAAAAAGATCTTTTCTTTTCATTGGCACAATGCCATGCCAAATCTGTTGAACAACTACATTCTTGAAGATTTTCTTCAATGGAGTATCTCAAAACAGGACAACTAATTGACTTCACCAGCCAATGTGATTCATCAAGCTGGTCCAAGTTACTATTACTAAATGAAGATTGGGACCCAATAATGAGATCAACATTTGAAGAAGAAGCAACTGACAGTATCCTTTCGTTTGGCCAAAAAGGATCCAAAGGCAAGAAGGCTTCCCCACACCTCAATATTGAGAGAACGGCAATAATATATTCAACAGAAGGAGGCATATAAATTCCCACTATCTTTGGCTTATACTCTTCAATGTAGTTAACATTTGACTCTGCCCTAGGCTTGACATTTTTCAAGCACTCGGATTTCTGAATAGTTCCCTCTTCACGGTGGACAACATCGTTACCTACAGTAGAATACATGATGCTCATAATCATTTCCCCATCCGAACATATATAAAACTAATAGATTATGAAGAAAGAACAAACACAAATACGGCCACCAGACACAACATTGACCCGTAGGCACTAGTAATAATTTGAGAAAATAGAAGTGATTGAACGTAACCACACATGTCGGTGTCGAGCGAGTGTCGGTGTCGAGCAAGTGTCGGACACCAACACATGTCTGATACTCGGACGCATCTTTTACCTAAAGTGCCGGTGTTACAGCGCTAATAGACAGCAAACAATCAAAATAACAGCTAGTAAAGTGTTTGCAAAAACTTGTAAAGAGTGAACATTTGGAAAATCGAAACCATGTATTTCTTTAACTTGACAGTTATTAAATAATGAGACCTAAAATAAGAGATTTTCGCAATAACCCCTTCCCTTGCTCAATTTGACAAACATTTCATCATTTTCACAATTTAGAAATGATAATTTATTGGTTCCTTCCAAACAAAATATACCCTTAGCTTAATCAGTGAACAAGGTCATGCAAGAAGAGGGAAACACAAAAACCTTACTCGGCACGCCCACAACATGCTCACACGAAAAACTCACACCGAGATAATTCATTCACAATATTCTCAATTGAAGATTCCAATTAAAATTAAAAACTAACTCACCACTACCTATATCCCTAAATATAAGAATCATTTCAAATTACTTGGAGCCAGTTTGGATCGGCCTATTTAAGCTTACCTACTAGCATAAGCACTTGTGAGACTATTCGAGAGTTTACGGTTACAGCTTATGACATATCTACAAGTTGTTTTCAGCTTATTTCCATAAGCTTTGAATGACAGTTTATGAAAGCAGTTTGACATTGTTATATAAATAACTTAAATACATAAGCGCTTATTATATAAGTGCTTAATTAACCGTTATAACGAACCTTGAGATTTGGCTGTGATCAGGTGCGGGTCATGAGCACCAAGAAGGATAGAGCTTAGACGAGAACTAAGAGAACGAACGGAGTCTAAGAGTTGAGAGTAAGTGAAAGAACGGTCACCGTGGTAGAACGGCGGGGAGGTGGATTGAACGCGCTGTTGTAAGAGCGTGGTGAAGTCTTGGTTGGAGTTAGGGATGGTGGAATTTTGGCGGGAAAGGTTGGCGACGCCGGAAGCGTGGATGACGGCGATTTTGTTAGGGTTTGTGGTGGCTGTTTGGAAGAATTCGTGTGAAATGCAGCAATACGGTGTTTCTGAGGTCATAGTTAACGTTCATCGGTTTTCTTAGTGTGGTGGTGGTGTTGTTTGAAAGGGGTGGCGATAGGTACTCAAGTAAACCATCAAATTGCACTTGTGTTTGTAAGTCACTATAAAATTAGTTAATACTCTGTTTATGAGTTAAGATTAATTTGATAATAAATTACAAAGGGAATAAGGGATCAATTTGGTAGTTTATCATAGGAAATGAAAGAAAAATGTGTAAAGATGGCCTAAGATGTATAATAAAAAAATAGAAAAGAACAGTCATTTTGGTTCTAAAATACGTAAGGAGCAATCATAAATAGTTCTTTAATATAACAAAATTTTATAATAGTTATCCATTATAAACTATATTAATCAAAATTGTTTCTTACATTAAAATGTTGCATTAACAGTATCATATTAATTCTTTAATGTGTTTATTTATTGTCATATTAGTCGCTGCAAGTGTTTACTTATGTCATATCAGTCCTATATGATAAAGAGAAATGTCCTTTGTTACGCGGAGTTTGGCAAGAATTCTTTACGGACGCGTGTATATATCATGTTTCCACGCGTTGCAGTTTTTGAACTTTAGGAACAAAAAGAATAACTCATCGTCTCTCTTCTTTGCCAGCTCCAACTTAAATTAAATGTTAAAACTCTCATTCTTATCTCTTTTTAATGACGTTTTTTGTTCAACCCACACTACTTCTTCTTCTTCCCCTTCCCCAATTCGTTCAATGCTCTACAATGACTCTTACCACCAATTACTTCTCTTAATACACACGTTGTAGTTTGTTTTTATTTTCATGTGGGTTTTCACTATTTATCATTGTTGAATGGTAAGGGAGGAAGGTGTGATGGTGGGGTAGGAAATTCGACCAGAAAGGGGGAAAAGGGTGCTAGTACTGCTGTGTTGCAGGTTCTTTTTCCTATTAAATTGTGGAGGTGGTTTGTTTGTTTCTTGTCTAGTGTGGTTGTTTGATTCTTGTAGCACTGCACAAGACAATTATGTTTTTTTTATTGGAGTTTTTGGGACTGTTATGGTAATAAGTGTACATTTCTTCGCGCGTGGAAATCAAAAACATACACGCGTCCGTGAACATTCGTAGCCAAACTCCCGTACCAAATAGAATAGCTCATGAAAAATTTAATGTTAGCAACAAGGGACTATTTTAATATCAAGGATTATTTTCATCTATGAAGTCTGGATACTTCAAAACGGAGACGTATCCATATCGGATACTATCAGATACCAATACTCGCGGATACATATCGACGAAATATCGAAATTAATTATTTTTATTTAAAAAAATATTTTATCTAATTATTTTTATTGAATGATTCTCTCGATATCCCAACAAATGAAAATATAATATGATTTACAAGAAAACTTTACATACACATAATAATCAAGGGTAATCCATGCTTATTTTCTTTAAGTATTTTACATACATATAAGTTTTAGTATAAAGATTTTATTAACGTATCTTAGGCGTATCATATTCTAAATTTAAAAAATTTCACGTATCAGCATACCTCTATCGTATCTTACCCACACCCATACCCAAATCCATGCTTCATAGATTTTGACTAATGAGGGACTACTTCTTCGATGCATTGAGGGACTACTTGTTACACATTCAAAAACCAAAATGACTATTACCTCTAAAAAATGAGTTTAATTGATGTACATGGTAAAATTATTCTACTCATGGATCTAATGATGTATTGTCACGTCAATTAATGACAACTCATATGTTTTCATATTTAATGATTAATGCGACAACAAATCATTGAATATATGTCCTTTTTGGTGGTGGATTGAATATATGTCTAAAATAATTGTAAACCGACATTCATGCTAAATAAAATATTTACAAAAAGTGACATTTTTTTTAAAAGTGGCTTAATGACTTCGACTCACGTATTTAAATATAAAAAATTGAAGAATCTGAGGTTCGAATTCTAACCTCTACGTAATATTGTGCTTGTAACCATCAACTAAGCGTGCTTACGGGACTTCTATAACAAAATAATATGAGTAGAGTTATTTGTATTAAGTTATCATCAATCAAAGTCTTTTTAATTACAATCAAACAAAACCATTCATTTATACTCCACTATTTTGGTTCCTTCTTTTGTTCAATAGAGGATTTTGACCTCCTCGTTTCTAGTTTTTTTTTTTTTTTTTTTTAACAAAAGAAGGCCAAAGGCATACACATTCCTCGTTTCTAGTTTTAGTTCCCTTATTTCTAAATTTCTAAAATTTGGTCCTCCTTCAAAATTTGTAGAAAAAGAGGATGATGTGGAGATGGCATGACACACCATAGAATGTGTACGTGAATGTCATATAGTTATTTCTTATTTTTAGATACCTTAAATTAATGTTAAAATGTCGGAAGTATCATATAATCATTGATTTGATGTTAATTTAGATAATTCTTAAAATGTTGGAAATTTCAAAAGTAGTTTGTTCTAGAAAATTTCAAATGCATATAAAAGTTAGAAATTTGATATTTCTTTCATACTGTGAATTTTCAAAATTTATGAAATTTTTATGTCATTTGCAACTTTGTGATTGAAGCTTAAGTTCCTAGATCAATTTACCGGTAATGAGACTCATAAAATCTGCAACGAGTGATGTATAAATATTTTTTTTGAACAAACCAAAATGAGGTGGTTCACCACGCACAAGGTGTGCTGAAAGTGAGAGTCACATTGGGTGCCTAAACAAAATGGCACCAACAAAGCAAAACTAAAAGAAATTATATAGAAACACCCATACAAAGAAGCGGGCGACGCCACCAGTCACAAGAGAGCTGTATAAATATTAAACAGTGTTTTGTATATAAAATAAAAAATATTTAATAGAAACACTATTAATTGATATGTTGAAATTACTTATGAGTTTTCAAAATTTTATTATATCAACTTTCACAAATCAATATTTTTTTTTACGCATCTCATAAAAATTTGTTTTTCATACATAAGCAAATAAAATCTACAACAAATGATCGAGAAGTATTAACTCAACTGACAAATGCTGAAATTGCAAGGCTGGATATCGTGACCTGGGTTCAAACCTGGGACCTCACACAGATGTGTGTGAGTTTAATTTTAGTGGCTTGCCACTTCATCTAAGACAAAAAAAAATCTACAATGAATACAGTGCAAATATTTAACAGATTTTTGCTTATATTTTTTTGGGTTAAACATGTTTTTGGTCCCTGTAAATATATCAACTTTTAATTTTAGTTCTCTAAAATTTTCCTTCAACTTTCAGTTCCTATTAAATTTTCAATCACTACTTTTGGTCCCTATTTTTAAGTTAATTTTTGTATTTTTTTTAATGAAATTGTGCATAAAAGTGTGGAATAATGTAAAAAAAATTCCAATAAAAATTAGAATTTTTTAACAAAACACAAATTAAATATGAATTTTTAACCGTGAAAAATATTAAAGTTCATATTATGTTAAAAAAATCTAAATTTTTTTGTGAAATATTCTTATATTATTTTGAATTTGTCTGCAAACTTTTATTAAAAAATATGAATTTTATATATGAGTTTACTTTAAAATAAGGACCGAAAGTAATTATTGAATATTTTATAAGGACTAAAAGTTGAAGGAAAATTTTAGAGGGATTAAAAGAAAAAGTTGATATATTTATAGTGACCAAAAACATATTTAAACCCTATTTTTTTAATAGAAACATTACATTGTCGTGGATAAGTTTTATTTACTATCTTTAAACATTTCATAATATTTTCTAAAAAAAAACATTTCATAATAATCTTTTACTAGTTGTTTTATATAAAAAAAAAATTACATAATGTCCAACGTTCTACATTTCTTTTTATTATTTTGACTATAGTTTAATTTTACGAAATCTTTCATCGAAGGAGAATTTACAAAAGAATATGCAGATGAACATTACATCAAAAAGCGTGGACGGCAGGATTCGAACCTGCGCGGGTAAAACCCACATGATTTCTAGTCATGCCCGATAACCACTCCGGCACGTCCACATTTGTTGTATGATTTTATTTATCCTAATTCTTTGTATCGAGAAAACTGTTGAAAAAATAAAAACTGCCAGCTTTCAACTTCGAATCATCCCCCACTACTGTTATGGTTTGCTTTTCAGTTTCACTTTTAGTTGTCATATCTTCACTTATGATTATTTTCATTTTCTTTAACTCGTTTTAAGCATGTATAAATGTAAACATTTTCACTTTGGTGTTAAAATGTGTAAATGTAAACAAAACAAGGCAAGAGTACCAGGTTTTTTGTTAAGGGTTAGAGACCAAATGGTTTGCACTGGATTGACCGGTAGTTGGATGTTGATAACATCAATCTCTTTCAATCTTTCTCAAATGCCATTCTCTAATTACCACACCTTTCAATCTAATGGATTATTTCTATGAGAATCAAATGAACTCCAACAACATTGGTATTTTCCATATATAGCTTGAATTCAAACATGTCTACCTTAACCAACATGGGTGATGGAAACAGCAATAACTTGATAAATTCAATTATTGTACAATACTCAAAATAGTACACATACTTTCTTGTGTTACGTTTTTAAAGTGACTTTCACTTATCACATACATATATGTTTGTACACCATAATAACTTGATAAATTTTTCACCTTTAATCCATGAGTTATCATCAAATAATATCTTATTGAGTTTGCAAACTAGATTCACCTATTTATTTAGTTATAACACAAATACCTAGTTGAGTTTAAACGTTTATAAGTATGAAAAATGCTAAATTGTTTTGATTTTATTTCTCTCCATTTAGAATTTCAAAACGTGAACAAAACAAGTCAAAAGTAGCTCTTATTTCATTTTTTATATTTATTATTTTGGATTGCATGAGAAAAGATGTTAAGGTAGTTAGACCAAGTCCTTTGCACTCCAATTGCATTGACCGGTAGTTGGGTATGGATAATATTAGCAAGTTACACTGTTGGGAAAAGAAAAATTAAGGAACAAAGTTACCACCACCACACTAGAATATAATTGTTTTCTAATATGATAACCAAAGAATAATATTCCTCTATGTTATAAGAGACATTTAAGTCAACAAAACTTAATGTATCTAGTTTAAAATTTAAACCAATTACATTAACTTTTGATGATCAAAATGTCTCTTATAAATAAGATAGGAGGGAATATCACGTGAAGATCTTACAACACATAATCTTGTTTCAAACATTTCACGGCTCCCATTATACCCAAACATTATCTCACAATACTCTAAGACAGGAGTATAAAACAAAAGAAGAAAGTTGGGTACAAACTTTTCTTTTGGGTGTAAACTGGGTATCCTTCGTGTGAAACTGCAGAGACTAGTTCTTCGAGTCTTCTGGGATTCAAATGAGCGGTAAATTCACCCTCAATGCTGAATTCAAACCCAGGACCTTGGTTAAGCTAGAAGAGAACCGTGTCGTCTAATCTAAACGCTCTTGGGTAAGTCGGATACAAACTTAATTAAAGTGTTTTCGACTAGCGCAACTTGTAGCGAATAACTAGAAGCAATGTATATAGTCCCGACCTCCTTCTTTCTTTACCATACTGTACAATGCGGGACTTGTTCCAAGAGAGATATCACCACACAAGAATATTAAGGTTGTTAGGCTAAGTTCTTTGCAATATAATAGCATTGACTAGTAGTTGGCTATGGATAATATCTTCGCAGGTTGCAGTTACACCACATCTCTTTCAGTCTTTCTCAAATGCCATTCTCTAAACCACATCTTTCAAGCTAGTGGATTATCCATTGAGAAGTTTGCAACCACAATATGTTTTTTCTGATAGCTTGTTTTTCAGTGTGGATAACAAGAATTAATGTATATCCGTTCGAAGATATCTACCTAAACCAACTTGGATGATGGAACACAGACGTAACAACAAGATGACAGAGAAGTCCGTGCATATGTTATCAACGTTATGTTGGTCTGAGTGGTGCTGGACTCAGAGCCCTTAAGTAAGGCCTCATATGTCTTTCGTAGACGAAAAAAATGTGGTTGAAATTAAAGGGCGACTCCTCTAAACGTAGCCAACCAGGTTCTCTTGCAGAGATTAGTCATCAACAAAGCCGACCGAGGATTCTTAGCTCCAACAACATTGTTAACATAAAAAATTACACTGCTTCTCATCAGCAAAGCCGGCCGTGGATACTTTGGACCAACAACATTGTTAACATAAAAAATATATTAACCCACGTAGAAATGGACACAACTTAGCAACAAGATGTGAGAGCAAATCATGCATGAGCGTTGAATATGACTCATAGTTTAATGATAAGTGGAGGTGTAGTATCTGAACACAAATTGTTCTCCGTAATCCTATAAGCTTGAATAATAGAAAGATATTGTAGCCGCTCTGCAGTCAGAGATGTAAGCATAGTTGGCCGAGCTTTGGATTAACTCCCTTGAACTTTTACAATTAGCAAGTATAGAATGAAATTTTCTACTAAGCACAAAGATTAATAACACATGAGTAAAGGAAGGATTAAAAAAATCAAAACATATTTCATAGGATTTAATATTTGCTTTCTTGAAAGATGGCAATAATGACAGAGCTTTCATGCTATACACAAGAAGTATTATGAAGTGACATTTTCATTATCTCTGTTTTTATCTTGTTTGTGAAATTAGATCCCATTGGACTAATGATAATATGCCATTTTTTCATCTTAGAGGTAATCTGCATTATATATTAATACAAAAGACAATTGAAAGAATTTATTTAGAGCTTATTAAGTTGATTTCATGACATAAGTAATTGTGTAAATAGATTTTCAACATGCATCTGGAAACATTAATAACCTTTTAATTTAAGTGACATGATAAGTACTTTTTGATATTGAATAAGTATTTGATTAAGCTCTTCACTCAAAATATCTATACAATATACATTCATATTTTTGTATTTTCATCTTAAATTTTGGTGGGGTAGCATCTCTTGTAGAAGCAAGAGGATAAAGCATAAGAGGATAGTATAGCAGTTATAGGTAGAGAGTGACTAGCACATGATAATGTTTTTGGATTTGAATCTCTTATCCTCACACATACATGATAGATTTAGGATATTATGATTCCTTCCTTACTCATCAACTTACTATATATATCTTGGTTTACAAGTCTAATTGCATAAACTAAAACCATTTGATAGAAAAAAGTTCTAAGTTTACAATATGAAAATGCAGAAAGCTTGGTTCTATGAGGAGTATGGTCCTAAGGAAGTCCTTAAGCTAGGGGACTTACCTATTCCATCTCCTCTTCATAACCAACTACTTGTTCAAGTTCATGCTGCAGCTTTGAATCCGATTGATTCAAAGAGGCGTCTGCGTCCTATTTTTCCATCTGAGTTTCCTGTGAGTGTGAAAATCTAAATTTAAATCACACCAATTTGGTTATCCATTTTATAAGTTTCAAAATACATGTCTGTATATTATAGGTTTCTGTCAATCATGTGACAGTTAATGCATGCAAAGTTCTGGACACTATTTATATCTTAGATATACTTTTACTGATTAGTGCAATTTCTGGAAGGTCTAACTAATCAATAAATATTTGTGTACTTCAAGAATGAATTTGGAGTTCTTCATTTCAAGATTCCTAGCAAGTTGCTTGTTGCATAAGTAACCTTTTTTTCTTCATAAAAGTGGTGCTTATTTAAGAAAATAAATTGACTTTTTGGTCTTAACCCTCCGGTTTCCAAGAGAAGGGAACCCGGTAATCCGGAGTTTAGCCGTGAGGCAAGTAAAGTCTGACCAAGAGACTTGTTCTAGTCAGGATACAAACTCGAGTTGTCCCAAAGAATTCAACCTTAGATTATTTATATAAAAACTTGATTGCCAAATTTGTTACTGGAATAAAATCGTATCATTACACTTCCATTATGGATGGATGTTTTAATCATACATTGATTTTTATTATGCAGGTGGTTCCTGGATGTGACATGGCTGGTGTGGTGATAGGAAAAGGAATTAATGTCAAAAATTTTGACATAGGTGATGAAGTCTATGGAAACATACAAGATTTCAACAGCATGGAAAAACCAAAGCAGCTTGGAACATTGGCACAATTCATTGTTGTAGAAGAGAACTTAGTTGCAAGAAAACCAAAATGTCTTTCATTTGAGGAAGCTGCAAGTTTGCCTTTGGCAGTTCAAACAGCAATAGAAGGATTCAAAACAGGAGATTTTAAGAAGGGTGAGACAATGTTTGTGGTTGGTGGAGCAGGTGGTGTTGGAACTTTGGTCCTTCAATTGGCTAAACTTTTGTTTGGAGCTTCCTATGTTGTCTCTTCATGTAGCACTCCTAAAGTGAAATTTGTGAAGCAGTTTGGTGCTGATGAAGTGGTTGACTATACTAAGACTAAATATGAAGACATTGAGGAGAAATTTGACTTTCTTTATGATACAGTTGGTAAAGTTTTTCTCCTCGAATCCATTGTAAATTACTAATTAGTTACACTACCAACTTTTTATAATACATGTGAAAAGTGCCGATGATCTTATAAAATTTTCAGGTGATTGCAAGAAATCATTTGTGGTAGCAAAGAAAGATGCAGCAATAGTTGACATAACATGGCCACCATCACATCCAAGAGCAGTTTATTCAAGTTTGACAGTGTCGGGTGAAATATTGGAAAAGCTGAGGCCATATTTGGAAAGAGGAGAGTTAAAAGCTGTGATTGATCCAAAAGGTGAATATGATTTTGAGAATGTGATTGATGCTTTTGGTTATATTGAAACTGGAAGAGCTTGGGGAAAAGTTGTTGTCACATGTTTCCCTATGGTAAAAGATATTCCTATTCCTCATCATCACTCTTCCATTTTATCTGAGATTGATACCAATACACTTCAACTCAATGGTTTAGCAGCAACAGATCTTCGTCTCAAGTAGTTACTCTCTTAATGGTTAGATGTTGAAATTTTGTTGTTGGTCATGAGGCATATACGTTGTCATAAATTGTCTGTAATTTATAAATAATGTAATTTGTGTTATTGAAGCTAGTTACAGAAATGTATGTAATTTGAGTATTTGTCTGTATTATATAATAAAATATATATAATATTTTCTATTGTGTGTAATTTATGTTATTATATGGTATGAGAGCAACTTTTTCAACTTATATTCCTAACGACTCATAAATTCTGTCTTTTGTATTTCAACATATAGTATTTGTTTGAATCACTTTGAAACCGGTCATGTTTATAACTATTTTTTTTTGTCAAACAGTCTTTAGGATATAAATTCACCTAATGATTAAGTGGAAAAATTTGAGATTCGAACTCCGACCCCTGCCTAATGCAACGTCCTCGTGCGTGCTCACAAGGTTCATAGCTGATTATGTGGACAAAGTTAATTATCCTATCATTCATAAAGAAAGAATGGCATATGCTCTTATAGGGAACCTGTGCCTTCATAGAACTCTCTGATTCAAGTTCTGTAAAAAATTAAAATATCTTTAATTTATGATTTTTCTGCATCTCATTTATGTTGTGCCCACGATGTTTAAAACATCTTTAAAGAACATTTACTACTAGGAAATATAATTCACGAACCCACCATTTTTGTTTGCGACCAAACTTTTTTCAAAGAAAAACGTGAAATACAAAAATGAAAATGGCTTCGCCCAGGCTCATACTAGGGAACTTCAGTGTGTTAGACTGACGTGATAACCAACTACACCACGAAACCACTTGTAAAATAAATCCCCCAAAGCTGCACCATTTTTTTTTGGTTTATGTGGCCTAAGCCTTTTTGCTACGCTGTTTGAGGATAGTGTCTTGATCCCATGTTAAGTCCAAAGAAGCACAGTTCTTTGGGTCGGATACCGAGTTTCAGGAAAAAAATGACCAAAGGAACTAACTCCTCTGGCTTGAATAATTTGTTGGGAAAATGTGCAATTTCAAGTATAGGCTGTTTGGTTTAGTAGTGGAACAAGAAATATCACGTTCCAAAGGCCATTTGATGTGATTTTAAGGAAACTATAAAGTGTAGAGTTAGGCTAAACGGACGTCTACAACACATTTAACGCCAATACAAACATAGGCGTAGTGTTATTGATAAGAAAAGACACATCAAGGGGTTTTCTTATATTGTTACTAATTTAAAGACCAATGTTATTAAGTATTGTTTGTAGTATGAAACTACATCTATGTAACCTGAGTAGGCAAACTATTTAATATGTCTATTTTGTGTAAATGTTCCTAAAATATAGTGTGAAAGTGTTTAACTCTGACTTCTTATCTCCAACGACAAATTCACAGTATCAATAACAATACATTTGAAAAATTAAAATAATTGCATATAGTAATTGTTTATGAATCTCTTATTTGCATGTCAATGTTGTATTTTAGGGTAAACTTTTCATCACAAAAGCTAATAGATCTTTCTTGCTCATTTACTGCTGTCATTTCAGTTTCTAGTTGCAATATTTCATATCTCAACAACAGAATCATAGAAACTCAAATAGTAAGAAGTGGCGATGCAAGAGCGCGGTTCTTCCTGGTCAGAAGTATTGTGCAACACATATGCATAGAGGTGCTAAAAGGCGTTTTACAAACCTCGAATCTCCTCCTGCCACCACTGTCATCACTAAAACTACTGATATTAGTTCAGCTGTTACCATTGCTCGGTTGCCCTCCCCTTCAGCCCCAACCATCATTCAGAAAGCGAATTGTTGGTCTCCGAGCACAAAGCTTTCAATATCGGTTCAAGAAAGTGCGCCCTTCCCTTTGTTGATTGTAATGAGAAAAGTGTTAGCAGCGGTGACACTGATGATAGTAGTACCACGATCACCGACACCATGAATGAGTGTAGCTATCTTTCATGTTTGGTGTTTATATATGAATGAACATTGTTAACCTATCTGCAAACTGAGATCAGTTTTGTGTGTAAATGTGTAATGGTCTAACACATTATCAATATGTGTTCATGAAGAATATATTAATCAAATTTTCTAAGCAAACTGAGAACAGATTAAGGCCTATGATGCCATTAATTTTTTTTTTCATTCCAAAAAATTAAAAAACTGGAAAATGGCTTCGCCCAGGCTCGAACTGGGGACCTTCAGTGTGTTAGACTGACGTGATAACCAACTACACCACGAAACCAACTTGTGTTAGTTTCCTTACTCTGTTTCTATTTGTTCGCTGTAAAAATGAAATTAGGCCTAAATAGAAGTTCAATAATAAGCACACTACCACATCAGATTTATTTCTATTATTATCCATAGAATAATATAGAGAATTACAAGTTTCATTCTCTGGCCGTTTGATAAATAACATAGAGATAGATGGTTTAATGTACAACATTTTGAGCTTTGGAATGTTCCCTATGCAGATGCTCAATTTGTCTTATCCCTTCCTTATCAAATGAAAAATAGGACAAAAATAATATGGAGAATTTACACTAACATCCACTAAAATATACTTTTTATATTTTAAATGTAAAAATGAAATTAGTGTCTGTTCACAAAAATATAGAGAGTTTATATGTTTAAATAGGCAGTGCAATTTATTTATTTTTAGTGATTTTTCCCCTATGTATTTGGCTCACTCGTAAATTTATTGCTAGCTTCTCCGTTGAGCACATCAATAGTCGTAGCATCGGGAATGGTTACGTGGTTACATGAATCTCTAACTTCAAACTTAGAACATTCAATCTTGATCTAATGGTCACCTGTGTCGTGATTGTGTGAATGGTTACGTGAATGTGTGAGATCCTATTCATGCATAATCCCAATTCCTTCTGTTACATCATATATTTAATTATTGATTATATATTACATATCATTGCTTGTTGAAAAATTACTTCAACAATATTTAATAGAGGTCATTTTGTCTGGACTATAGATGATCAAACTTCCCTTGGAATAGTTATAGAATATACTAACAATAAGCTATCTTTTCTATGATCAAAATTCATATCCTCTAAAGAAAAAACACAAGAAAATAATGGATATTTTGTACACCTTGTTGACTTCCATAGCCTTCTTTTTTCTAGCAATTTTCCTAGCCATATGTTTCATCATGATGACAATCTTCAAAGGAAAATCCACAGGGAACCCAAAATATGCACATGTGAAACTCTCAGATGTGGTGGTCAAGTCCTTTGGCTTGTCTAGGTATTGGCTAAACCACAATTTTTGTTATTACCTTGTGGTTGACTATTCTGTACTTTTGATAGTAGTTGTAGGCACACCTTGTGCTTGCAAGTGCTATGATTTAGTAATATAATCCCATTTTGATTTCTTCAAAAAAAAAAAAAAAAGACACAGTGTTGAACCAAGTTTTCTACTTCAACAAACTCCATGATTACCATGCTCAATTAACTAAAACTCATCCAACTGCGAGGCTTCTTGCACCAAATCAAAGTGAGTTGTATACAATAGATGTGAGAAATATTGAACATATATTGAAAACCAATTTTGATAAGTATTCTAAAGGTAAGTATAATCAAGATATTATTACTGATCTTTTTGGTGAGGGGATTTTAGCTGTTGATGGTGACAAGTGGAAGCAACAGAGGAAAATTGCTAGTTATGAATTTTCTACAAGAGTCCTTAGTGATTTTAGTTGTTCTGTGTTTAGAAAGAATGCTGCCAAATTGGTTAGAGTTATATCAGACTTTTCGCATGAGGGTCTGGTTTTTTATATGCTAGTGAGTACTTTTATTTTCCTAACAATATTCTAGTTTTTGTTGAGGAAGCTTTTAATATCTGCAAAAGATCATTAGGTTTTAGCATTGAGCCAAACATATCTTTACAAAACGGGCTTGACGAGGAATGTCGCTTTTTATACCATATCTTTATTCAACATAGGACTTACGTTTTTCATTCAATAAAGATATCCACAAACATATCTAAGCTTTGATGTAAATTATATATCCTGTTTGAATATGTCATCAACTTCTTTAAGGCTAGTACACATTTCACTCTAATAATGAAGAAATATTATCCAAAAATACTTTAGCAATTTTTCTCTTGAGCTGTTAATTATATATCATATCATAAAATAATATAATCTTACAATTCAAAGCATGATGTATACACAATTTTCTTCTATTGTTAGGACTTACAAATGAGATGTGCATTGGACTCTATATTCAAAGTTGGGTTTGGAACAGAATTGAATTGCTTAGAAGGATCAAGCAAAGAGGGAACTGAATTCATGAAAGCCTTTGATGAATCAAATGCTTTAATTTATTGGCGCTATGCTGATCCAATTTGGAGTCTTAAAAAGTTTCTTAACATTGGTGGTGAGGCTAAGCTTAAACAGAATGTGAAATTGATTGAGAATTTTGTCAATGAAGTAATAAATACTAAAAAGGAACAATTGGCACTTCAGCAAGATTCTGTGAGTTGGTCAATTTATTTTTTCCCCCTCAATATTGTTTATTTTTCATTTGAATAAACATTATATTGTGAATTAATGATAAGAATGGTTTATTTGTTTTTCAGAATTTTAAAGAAGACATACTATCAAGGTTTTTGATGGAAAGCAAGAAGGGCCAAACAACTATAACTGATAAGTATTTGAGAGATATAATTCTCAACTTCATGATTGCTGGCAAAGACACTACTGCAAATACTCTTTCATGGTTCTTCTACATGTTATGCAAGAACCCTCTTGTAGAGGAAAAAATTGTGCAAGAAATAAGAGATGTGACTTGTAGCCATGGAAGTGAACTCAGCAACATAGATGAGTTTGCTGCCAATTTAACAGACTTAATACTTGATAAAATGCATTATCTTCATGCAGCACTCACAGAGACATTGAGATTGTACCCTGTTGTCCCTGTGGTATGTACTCTTTTTATTGGTTGAAATGCACAAGAGTTCCACCAAATTTATGTGTGACTCATCTGATTTAGTAAGACGCATTTTTGAAATAACGAGACACATTTAAATTTTGACTAATAAAAAAGTGTGTATTAGAGAGAATGTCTCTAGAATTATTCTTCTATGATTAACTTGTACAAATCCAGGACATATTTACTTTTCAAGGGACTGTAATCTAAATATCATGTTAAAATGCAGCTATAAACAACATTACATGTTAGATTTTGATGATATTTTTGTGTCTTGTTGTGAAACTATTTTTCAAGGATGGAAGAACTGCTGATGCGCCTGATGTTCTTCCGGATGGACACAAACTGGAAAAGGGTGATGGAGTGTACTACTTGGCCTATGCTATGGGTTGAATGTCTTCCATTTGGGGGGAAGATGCCGAAGAATTTCGTCCAGAAAGATGGATTAACAACGGAATTTTTCAGCCCGAATCTCCATTCAAATTCGTAGCATTCCATGTAATTTGTAAATTTTTGTTCCTTCAAATTTATTGTTTGATAAGACCTTTTTATGACCCATTATAGTGTGCAAGTTTCCATGTTTGTGCTTAGGGAAGGACTTTGCATATAGACAAATGAAAATAGTAGCAATGTGTCTTCTTAATTTCTTCAAATTTAAATTGGCAAATGGAACACAAAATGTGACTTATAAGGTCATGTTTACCCTTCACTTGGACAAGGGCCTCCCTCTCAATGCAATTCCAAGGTCATGATGACTCATGCAAAGCAGATCAAACCCCTATGCAGATCATTTCTAATGTTGTAGTTTTTAGTGTTTATTAAAGTTATAAGAGTATGTTATAGGTCTTCCATTTAAAAGAAAAAGAAAGGACAATGATATGCTTTAGCTATATAGATAATTTCCTATGGACATTTTATGAATTATACGGATATTGCAACATAAATGTTTGTTTTGTTTTTTCAGTGATTAGGACTGTCAATAATGCACTTACACATCATCACCATCATCCACCATGTTTAATAGTAATGGACATTCATAAATGAATAAATTTGAATATTAATATATTTCAGGGACCAAATTGAGGGTGTACTACAAACTTATCAACCATTTTAGTTGCCATTGCGAACATCTCACTTAACGGAGCATCGTCACAATTAGCAACATTTAGTAATGTACATTACTACAAAAACAAAGAGCTAAATTTAGAGCGTCCTACAAAGTTAATGACTATTTTCACTACAAGAATTCTCTTCATTTGCGGTGGACACTAAGCCCACGCAAATTTATGTGGCTATATTAAAAAATATATATACTGTGTTGGCTTTATAGTCATTTACGGCCGGAGTTTTAGACACAAAAATTTGCGGCGGTTTCAAGCCACACACAATTGCATGGTTTTTTTTTTTAAATAATTTTTTTGAATTTTGCAGCAGACAAAAGCCACTGCTATTGTAAGGCGGTAAAATAAACTTTCTCCCTCAAAATAAAAAAATGAAAATGGCTTCGCCCAGGCTCGAACTAGGGACCTTCAGTGTGTTAGACTGACGTGATAACCAACTACACCACGAAACCACATGTTAGATGTTTTACACTGTTTGTATTTGTTTACTGTAAAAATGAAATTAGGCCTAAATAGAAGTTCAGTAATATGCACACTACCACATCAGATATTTATTTTTCTGCTATCAAACAGAGACATCCATAGAATATTACATGTAAGCAGAAGTGTAAATGAATTGTTACGAGTCCAACACTTAGTTCATTGTTTACATTTCTATTATATTAGGGATATGCATATATTCTATTTGGCCGTTTGATAAATAACATACAGATGCATGCTTTCATGTACAACAGATTTTATCTTCAAAATGTTCCCATTACAATGCTTAAGTGTTCAACTTGTCATATCCCATAACAAATGAAATAATATGATCTAATTTGCAAGCCAAGGGTATAGACCAACTAATTGAACAACTATCTTATAACTACTACTTTAGTTTTGTATCTGGGAATACAAAGTGGTGCAGACTATCAACAACTTTAAAAATAATTGAATCAGAAAGCAAGGTAAATTATCCAAATCAATTTACAGCTATCAATTTTTTAATAGTAAACTAGAAAACAACCTTCGAATGTACCAAGAAACATGTGTAATGTGAACATGCCTTCAACATCATATAATATATTATCCATGCAATCAAAATAGTAAAAATCTAAAGGATATACAGCAGGTAACAATATAATCTGCCTCAGTGCTAGATTAAAACAAACTACCATTAACAATTGATGAGGACCTCTTTGTATGAGCATGATGATATGCATAGTTGCTTCAGCTTATGGCGGTCCTGCTGCTTGGACCAAAGTAAAAAAAATTAATTAAAAGGCTAAAAAAACCCATATAACTTATATTATTATTGAAAACTTGATAAACAGTTATTAAACAGTTCATTATATTGAGAATTGCTAGGTCCACTACTTTGTAATGGGATTGAGTACCCTTTGTCTTCTAATTAATTCATTTCCTTATTAAAAAAAAAAAAACTAGTTCAAGTTCAAACTACTATTATATTTCCTCGTCTCATACTCTTCAATGTTGTAATCCTTTGATTCTCTAACGATCACCATATAGATTGGTCCCAAGAGAGCAACATATATGGAACATGCATGGTCATGTCCACGTATTAAGACTGGACATTTAGAATGTAATTAATACATGTGTCAATTATAAATTTACTTCCTGGTCATATAAGCGATGTGCTCGCTTCAACATTATGTCATTGATCAACATCATGGTTCTTTATCAGACCATATCAAGTATAATTTTGTTGTCTTCCATAATTTTTCAAAAGAAAAAAAAAAAAACAAGTGTTCGCATATAATAATTTGATACTTATTATCAATACATAATAATTCACAACTAGAAACTCTCGTTTTTCCTGCGAAATTACCTAAGGATTTCGTTAACGTTTTCGCAGGAAACCTGTTTCCTGCGGAATTTTCCAAGAGGTTCCCAGGTAATACTTTCATGGGTAATTGTTTCCTGAGGATTTTAGGAACCGCAGCAAATGCTCCTGCGGAAAGTTTTTTAGGAAAAGTGAAAACTATCCGCAGGAAATCTTTGGGCAGAATTGGATGAATTTCTCTGCCCGTGTATGAACATACCGTAAATAATTATGCAGCAAACTCAGTAGGTAATTCCGCAGCAAAATGGTATCAGCAGGAAAATTCTAAGGAACTTATTGCTTCCCCGCAAGAAAATTACTTAAAATAAAGTCACAAAAAATATGATTATATTCTTTAATGAATGCCAAATGGCATATTAAAAGTCCTTCTTAATTGCTTGTTTGAAAAAGAAGTTTAATATAAACTATCTTGAGTATCAAATTTGGGACAAAACAAAAGCTATAAGCTTTTTTTTCTTATAAGCTACAACTTATATTTAAAGAGAACATTCATCAATAATATAAATCTTCAAACTAGAAATACAATGTCTCAATTTGATAACTATTATCACATAAAAATAATTATAAACCATTTGATAAACATTTCAGAAGATCTTATTACAACATCAATATATTTGAATACAAGTATGCCCCCACCCATTATAGAAAACTAAAATCTTGACTGTTTCGTTCAGCCGTACAAAAAACTAAAACCTTTGGATCGGGAAGATTCTTAAGCAACTTGGGCAAGAACAGAAGAAAGGAACATTGATATTTTGTGATAACAGTTCTTCTATTAAACTGTTTAAGAATCTAGTGATACATGGTAGATGCAAGCATATTGATGTTAGATATACTTTCCTAAGAGATTTGGTGAAGGAAGAAATTGTGAGCATGGAATACTGCAACACACAAGGGCAGCTTGCAGATATTACGACAAAAGCACTGAAACTTGACACCTTTTGTAAGCTTAGAAGCAAGCTTGGCTTGATTGATTTGTCTGATGTACAATAGCTACTCTATGGTGTGTGAGTGTGTCATTTGTTTTAAGCTTTAGTTGAGTAAACTGAACCTGTTTGTATAGGAGTTCAGTTCAGGAGAGGCATTGTTGGAATGTGTAAATTCAAGTTTAATCTATATACCCATTGGGGTATATAATATATCCGTAGGGGTATAAAGGTCTTAGAAGCTTTGACAGCTAAGAGTTTGTTAGAGAGGTTACTTGATTGCTAAGTAAACCTATATTGTACCTATATAAGGCATGGCCTTAGTCCATTTTGAAATCAATGAGAAACCATATTTTATTCACAGTATATAGTATATCTTACAAATCAGAAACCTTAAGAATAGTTTGATTTCCATTTCTCTGAGTTAAAGACTCCAACATATGAATAAATCTAAGGGAGTTTCTACGGTGTTGTCAGAAACTTATTTTTTTGGAAAAATTAATTTTGATCTTAATGTTAGATTCATTTTTAAATTGTTGATTACTAATTAATGATTAATATTAATTCATCTAGTAATGCTTGCAACATCTTCGACTTACGGGTACTATTTTATCGTTGTCATCTTTAACATGCAAATAGAGTTGATGATATTATGTAATAGTTTAAGTGTTACACTTTGTGGGGTGTTACACTTAAAACAAGGTATGATAAAATTAGATAAAGCGTAGTCTTGTTAATCTGATGAATTGATGATACTATGATGATTGAACTTTTTAATGCCACTGTACAAATAGTGGGTGTTATTCACTACACTTTTGAGGCTATAGTGTTAACTTCACCAAAAAAGTCATTCTAATAACTTCACCATAGAATTTTCCTAAATTTAATACTAGAATAAAAAGAATGAGAAGCATATGTATCTATGTATATTGTATCCGTCTAAAGCTGAGACTTGATCAGTTGTATTAATACAGTATTAATGTCAACAAAAATTCATCAAATCGTCATAGAGTATAAGAGAATATTAATAGTGCTTGGATTCTATTTTATTCCGTTACAATGCTAAAATAATTTGAATTTTAAGAAAATTTGAAGACATGTTACAATGTTGTAGTGTGTCATGTATGTCTCTCAAACTATACGTGTTCCTAAGTATGAAGCATGGACACTTCTCGGATTAGGCGTGTCTCTATGTCGGATATGTGTCGTGTCCGACACCAACACGACACCGACACATATAATTACACTAAATTACATGTTTTTCTCAAATTATTAGCGGTGTCGACGTGTAAATGTTAGTGTCGTATCCCGTGTTTGTGTCCGTATCAAACCACTCATAATAATTTAAGGAAAATCATATGATTATTTTTATATATAAATATCTTCATGCAAGAGACAAACTACAATTCCAAAAAAAAAATGGTACTCTTTGTTCCCTATTCACTGCAAGCCAGCACGCTCAGTGAGGACTTGAAAGTTCAACTGGCTGATGATAGTTACTTGTAAAGGGTCCACAACCAAAAATAGAACAAACCCATGAAACCTTTCCCTTGTTAGTAACCTCTAACTACCCCCACCTTCTATCGTTTTGTAATAAACCCTATATCTAAGGATAAGTAATTGGATATTTTAGGGTTATTGGACCCCACATATAGAGAAAAATTATGAGTCACTTTAATGTCATGTGACTTCTCACACTTTGCTTACTCCTTTTATCTTTTTTCATCTCTTTTCCTATTCTCACACCCTTTGTGGTAAAACCTTGTTCTTGGAGATAGTTGGTTTATAGAGTTCTTGCGGATTGGAAAAGGTTTTGTTTATGGTAGTGTCTATTTTGCTATAATCACAACAACTGTGTCCCAACCATGTGACACCCCATAAAGAAGAAATGTGCTAAGAGTGCATTTGGCACTATAGCCAGGATTAACTTTGGCGTTATAAATCCATATTGATTACATTGTAAAAGAAAGTACCAAAGAGAGAGAGAGTTTTTCTTCTCTGAATTTCTCTTTGTATATTTGTTTTTAGAAGAGGTGTTGGGTACACGTTTTTGCCAGAACTGAAAAAAGGAGATGCAAAGAAGAGAAAATAAAATAAATAGTATTATTATTTTTTTGAACAAAAATAGTATTATTTTACTATGTTCCCGTTGTTACACTCTATGATTTGAATGTGCTAACGTTTTATCCAATGCATAGGATCGGTCTCATGTTATCATCCTTCCCACACTGATCATGCATGTAAAAAGAGCTACCCCATTTTTTCAATTAAAGGCAAAACGTAACTAAGTATATATGTATATTGGCACAAATTATTTGTATAATATATTTAATGACCATGTACACAAATTTATGACAAAAGTTGATGGAAGAATATTTTTTGTTTTGTTTTTATACAGATAAGCTTGTGTAAGGAATTCACAAATTTTAATTAAAATTGAGGATTTAATTAAATTGCTGAGGTTAAAAAAATTAATTGTATTTAAATCGGTTGTAAAAATATAACGGGTTTAAAAGAGTGTTAAAACAATCCTTTTTAAAATCAATTTTCTTTATGTAAAATAAATAAACGACTGATAGAATTTAAAAGAGTGTTAATTAAAACAAATCCTTTTTGTTGTCAAACAATAACAAATCCTTTTAAAATCAATTTTTTATTTATTTAAAAACGATAAAAAAAACGATCAACATCCTTGATGATATGATGATCTCTCAAAAAAGAAATTCCTTGATGATATGAAACAATTCCTAAATTGGGCACGATTATGACATGAAACCGTCCAACCCATGGTGGTTTTCCTATACCCTGTTTCTTAAATGTAGCAATTAAGAGGATAATGGAGCATAATGAAATTTTCGACAAAATAAATACAAATCATAATGAAATTGAAATTTTCTTTTAAAATAACACAAAAAATTGTTTCATTTTGAAGGTTTGAACTTTTATTTTCAGATTTTTTTTTTATAGAATTTGTTTTTAATGATATTTTCTTTTACTAAATTAATATTAATAAAAATAGGATATCACTAAATGAATTTGTTCATGACAAATCTATGTGAATAAGTTGGCACATTGTGTCTAAAGTCTTCATGGGAAGATGATCAGGTGCCAACTACAATGCAAGTACAAACCAATGTCATCAAAATACCAAAAGTAAAAAACAAGTTCTAAGCATAAACTACGAGTAATCCTATTGTTGGTCTTGGTCCTGCTGATGCTGCTGTTGCCGCCTCCTCGGCCTCTGGCCTTGCCTCCTAGTCAATATCAGTGTGATCTGCTCCCTAATATGGCGCACGGTTGCAGACCACTCCTAAAGGCTCATGACCTCCTCCTGACCCACCTACGCATCAGCGTAGACCAGCGCCACTAACCATGTCATAGGTATCAGGCGAGCTTCCCGCCTCGTACCGCTCCCACCGTTGTGCAATGATCTGCTCTTCATTTGTTGGCCTTGGAAGATCTTCTGGAAGAGGTGGCAAAATCCGAGGGTGAGACACCATTGTGTTCCATAACATATAGCCATCCACCATGTATCATCTCCTGCCTGCTCACCCCAATCGGCCTCCTTCAGCGTGTAAGTGTGAAAGTCAAGGAATGCCTGCATAATCTGAGGTGGTCGCAGCTCTACAACATCCGCCGGATGTCTAGGGACGCTTTGGACGTATCCGTACTGCTGCAAAACCCTCTCAGGCAAGTGACGGTACACCCTAACAACACCACACATAATCCAGCCTGAATACCATAAAATCTCCTCAAAACCCTGGATCTCCCTGTGCTCCTCGTACGGCCTCCAGCATACGTTACCAAACTGCAAATTATCAAGCAATGAGCGATACGTCACCCCCTCTCCATGACCCTTCAGTAACTTCCACTTCGTTGCAACCGAATAGTTTTCAATATAGTTGGTGTTTGGATCAACACTGAAAAATTCAGGAAAATGCGCCAAAAACCATCCCTACACAAACCAAACAAATCACATGTATATAAGTTATTACGCACGTAAAATATAACAAAAAAATAAAAGTTAAGGTTGTGACAATTTCTTACAGTGAGCAGTGTCACGCTTCCCCCAAGAGCTCTATCTCCAGGCAAACAGGTCTCAGCTAAACAGTGGTATAGGTATTCCAGTGTCATCCCTCCCCAAGAATAATTACGTATCCCCGCGTAGCCGTCCTCCATGATGGTCAGATAGACTAACTCGATGCGTTTGTTGTTTTTATCACCAAACAACAAGCATCCAACAAGATATAGGAGATAACACTTCACACAAGCAGTCCTAACCCTCTACAACTCCTCCTCCACCGATGGATCATCTGCTTCCGCCAATCTGGTAGCCTTATCAAGGTAACGCGTATATAACTCCCTCAGATTCAGATAACTAATGTAACCACCATACTCGTCACCGTAATTTTTCTCTGCATCTTTCTCCGACATACCTAAGTGTTTCACCAACAGCGCCGCTCCCTCACTCCGAGACATCTTCTTCGGATGGCCCAACAATCGCCCTTCAATCGGAAGATGCATGAGACATGCGACATCATCCAAAGTAATGGTCATCTCCCCCAAGGGCAAGTGAAAAGTGCTGATCTCGGGATGCCACCTCTCGCATAGAGTCATCAGCAATGCATGAGGCACAGTGGCGTAGCCCAGATAAACCAAATCATGTAACCCGCTCTCCTTAAGTGGACCCCAAAACCAATTAGCATTATTGTTTGGACATCGTAGATTTAAAACCTTAGCTCCATGATTTATCGGTTTTACAACACGCACCTTACAAGCCTGGAATAATAAAAACACATTTAAAACATAAATAAACAATGTAAACAAAATTTAAATTGCCGCACGTATTTTTAATTTAAATAACCTAAACAATGTAAACATTTAAATAAACAATGTAAACATTTAAATAAACAAAATTTAAATTGCCGCACGTATTTTTAATTTAAGACAAAACACATTTAAACCTTAAAAAAAACAAATAACAAAATTAGTACATTTAAATTGGCACGCACGTGTAATTTTAATTTATATTACGGGCGTCATTTTAAATTTAAATTGCACGCACCAATTTAAAACATAAATAAAATAAATAAACAAAAACACATATAAAAGTTGATATAATAATTAAACAAAAACACATATTAAGAAAAATTAAAGCATATAATAATTTTAGACAATTATAAATAACACTTACGTTACTTGAATTATACCATAGCCGCAATGTCACCTGGTTCGCATAAGAGTGCAACAAAGATGTATATTCCGGTCCTCCAGGAAAAGGAGCCTCCAATGGTAACGTCGTTGGGGCTGTCGCGAAGGTCATGTCATCGTGGTCCATCCCAGTAGGCACAACATCAGCTTGAATATGCTAGTTGTCGTACCCACCATCATTCACATTGTGGTGTACCTGATCTTGAAAATTTAGGTACTCTGATGAGTAAAACCACATGTGCACGGTTCTACCGAAATAGTAAAAAGAGAGTATCGTTCCAACAGGGAGTTGTTCAATTTAATTAACTTTTAGAAGATGATTAGAAGAAAGTTCAGTTGTAAAGATTGGATTTTTAACAGGTTAAAAGAATAATAATAAAAAGTGCCTTGGGATTATTGGTCCATCTTAATGACAAGTCCTTCACAAATAAATTCTAAACCGGTAATTTTATATTGGACCCACTTTCTAAAGACAAGTTTCTCTCGAAGTCATTGAGTGTGTTCCTCTAGCAACCAAGCCTATTTCATGGTTGATTGCTATTAGAATCCTTGAAGAACGAAACTTTTTGTGTCTCAAGGTTTGCTAGACTATTCTCATGTTTCGCAATCCTTGTCTAATTTCACTTGTTCCAATATCAAAGCTCCGTGTTCGCTTTATGAATTGATATTTATGATGATGAATTAACAAATACTAACCCTCCGCGTTCGCTTTATGAGTTTGATATTTGTTAATTCATTATAAAAACGGTGAAATTAGATTAGAAAGTAGATTTATATAAAATTAGGGTTCAAGGCTTGGTTTGATTAGAATTATGTCATTAAGACTTATCCAACAATCCCAAGACAAGAAGAGTCTACTCACTCATGTTCATCGTAGACATAGAAGAGAAGAAGAAGAACATAAAATAACAAGAAAGTAAAAGAAATAACTTTTATTAAGAAAGACAATTGTCACTATTGAATTCCAAGAACAAAAGATGATTGTTGTGGTAGCTAGCTACTCTATTTATAGTTTACAATGACTTAAGCCCTAAGAAAATATATCACTAGAATGTTCCACAAGAAACCACAGGCTTTTAGGTCAGAAATAAGCTAATAGGTAGCTTGTCCATAAAGCAAAAGAGCCTCCTGGGAGTTGGCACAGCCGTGTGGCTGGTGGCACGGGCCGTGCCAAGCTTCTGACTTGGGGGAAATATATTTTTGTGCTGAATCTTTGTATTTTCAGCCCGAATCAGCTCCAAATCCTCTTTCTTTTGCTCTAAGATTGAATCTTTAGAATATTTGTTCCTGAAATTAAATAGCTTGCAATTGAAGTGAAATAGCTCTAAAAAGAAAATAATATTAAATAAAACGAAATCAAATATAAATAAAACAGACTCAAATATTATATTAAAAACACTAATTATTGACTCATCATACTTCATCTGGGTCTGGTCATCAACCTACGACTGTTCAGGCTGTGTAGCCTGAGAAGTCCCTTCATCATCCGCCCTCCGACCACCTTTACCTCTTTCCCTCTTTGGAATGTGCGTGTGTTGCCTTTGGCTTTGCTTCCTCACGCTTTGCGTCATAGCACGCCTACCAACAATCATCCTAGATGGGTCAATCTGCTGTCCCTGGTCCTGATCAGACATATCTACACCAAAGTTTCATAATTTAACATCATTCAACATTTACGTAAATAATCAAACACATTAAACCTAAACATAATATAAACTAAAATAAACATAAACATTCTACCACATTCAACCACATTCACATTCATCCTAAACATTATCAAACACACTATCAACTAAACATAAACATTCATTCAATATAATTTATGTGCATCATTTCCATCATAACCTAAACATCATTCAATATAATTCTCATAACCTAAACTAACTTGTCATACCCCGATTTTTGACCTAAGATCATACATTCATACACCGACACGTGTCCTTTGACCCAACACACGTACGCCGCCCGATCATGATCGTTCGCTAACTTTTCGGCAAAAATTTCGGCAGAGAGGTATTTTAAAATACCTCATTTTTATTTTTATTTTTCTTCCGAATCGGGCCCTCTTCTTACCTTTTATTTTTTATTAGTCCTTTTAATTTTAATTCATTTCCATCTTTTACTTTCTATCTCATTTTATTTAATTAATTAATTCAATGTTAATTTATATATACTTTTTATTACTCATTTTTATTTTTCTTTCTTTTAAAAAAAATGTCCATAAAAATCCGATAATGTCAAAGGAAACAGTCCAAGTCCAAATCCAAAAACACAGCCTGCCACATGGGCATTTTCAAATCACACGCATCAGGTCAAGAAAACCAGGAACAGATATGCCTTCATTCCAATCAAAAGACCAGAATTTTCTGCAGTTTCAACAAACCCTAAAACCCTAATGGTCACACTATAAGAAGAAATCAACAGCACAACAGCAAAGAAAAAACCAACAATCACGGCCGTATTTCATCAGTCAAACATCAGAACCAATCTTCACCAGAACACAACTTTTCCAACAAAAGAAACCTGCAAAAATCAAATGGTACAACAGAAGAATCAATAGCAAGAAACATTTTCGAAGTACCCAACATTTTTTTTCGAACCCAGTCTCGGCGACAACAATCGAATCAGACATTCAAATCCACGTAACTACAACCGATCCATAAACCATCAACAACAACACCCTCAAGGCCGTCACAGGTCCAATCGAACGAGACCGAACAGGAATCAGGAAGACGAATCGGTTGGTGGCAAAGGCGAACATACAGAACTGGTCGGCAAAGGTAAAAAGATAGTTTTTTTGTTTGCTTAAATCATAGATCTAGGGCTTTGGGGTTGGATTTTGAAATTTTTAAGGTCAGAAACGGAAAGAGGAGAGGGAAACAAATAGAAAGCACAAAAAAAATTTTAAAAAAATAATAAACAGGGTTCCGTTGCGGCGGCGCCGCCGTCAAGGCCGGCCACCACCGCCGGAACCCTCACCGGAGGGGCCTCCGGCCACCGTGTGTTCCACCGGAGGGGATGAATGTTCATCCCTCTCCTTCAGAAACCCAAGAAGAAGAAGAACAGTTAGAGAGAGAAGAGAGGATTTGAGGGAAGAGAGAAGGAAGAGAGAGAAAGGGGAATGCAAAAAATGAGAAAATCTGGAGCCATAGCCTCTTTATAGTGCCGTCCAGATTCGGTGTGCGCAGGTACACACACTAACGTGCACCCCCACCTTCCTGGCCATTGGTTTAATCAGAGGGACCATACGTCCCTGATTTGTGGGGAAATCCTGGCTGTCTGATTCCAATCAGACGACCCAGGTGGGAACACTCAGGCCCACACGCGCCTGGCCTCCACAGGCCCAATTTCCTTCTTTTTTTCAATTCCTGCACCCCTCTTTTTACTGCTTGCACCCCACAACGTCTTATTGTTTTTATTTTTTACTATTTTCATGCATTTTAAATTCCCCTTTGCGTGCATTCATATATTTATTTCTATGTTTATTTATTTTTGCAAGACATTAGAACGAAATTTAAGCCATTATGTTAAGTTTATTTACTTTCACGTTATTTATTTTTATCGCAGACCGTAGAATGTATATTTAGGTTTGGATGTATTTTATTTATTATATCGCAGACCGTAGAATGTATTATTAGGCTTTTTGTAATAGCTTAGGTGCATGTGTGCGTGTGTGAGTGCATGATTTATCTTTATCGTTCTTAGTTTTAGGTTAAAGGTTTTCGTGGTGATCCAACGTCACCACAAAAACCTACGTTTTACTTTCTTGCTCCGTTAGATTTAATTCTCGTTTAATTATTCAAAAAAAAACAAACAAAAACTTGCAAATAATCACAAAAATCACAAAAAATATTTTCATAATAAACCTTGATCCAAGATCAAGTGATCCTCTTTTTATTTTTGTTTTCTTAGTCAAATGTCTAAACGATTTAACTTTATTTCAAGTAGTTTCTTTTTAATATCAAAAAACACAAACAAATTTATTTTTGCCACTTGGTTTTTTATTTTAAAATATTTTCGAAAACTAAAAAATACACAACCAATCAAACGTCAATTTTTACCCCGAACTACGAGGTTTTGATCCCTCACGGGTACTTAGGCAAAGGACACTCGTCCTCTCAAATCAATAAAAAATGTAGATAATTAGGTCTCTCAATCATTTTTAATTCCCTCTTTTTCATATTAAGTAAGTTATAGCACAGTAAATTAAATAAAACCAAGAGGTTCCCGTAGAGTACTACGGACATGAAGGGTGCTAATACCTTCCCTTCATGTAACTAACCCCCGAACCCTAAATCTCTTAAAGTGGTATTTGAACTTTTTTTCCACTTTCTTTTAAAAATTAAATGTTCAGTCGTGAAATAATTAGTGAGTCAAACGCTAATCAAATAGCCTTGATCTCCGAAAAATGACGCGACATAACTAAATAATCAATAATCAATATACACTTTATCAAACTATAATTAAACATCATTTCCATCATTTCCATAACCTAAACTAACTAAATAATCAATATAATTGTAATTGAGACATTTTATCAAACACTCTGTGTGCAAAGTGTCAAACATATTCAAATTGTGTTCATTTGGCACCATTCAAAATCACATTATCATTAATCATCATTTAAACAGCATAGGCAACAACTACATTGATCTATAACATCTAAACAACACATGCAATATACCAAAATATCAATTTCAACATCAACCCTAACCACATGCAAACTACTCTAACTTTTTTAAAAAATTAACCTAAACAAACTAACATTATGATTACAAAGATTAATGTAACTTACTTGTGCAATTTGGGGATGATTTGCTTGCAATTCGTGGACTTGGCTTTGGTGATAATTGGAGAGAAGTTGGAGATTTTTTGAAAAAGAAACCAAATGATACGTTTATGGTTTTCTGATTCTGTATAAAGGAAAACCTCGGCAGTTAACTGCTGAGAAAAATGAAACCGTCAGCAGTTAACTGCCGAAGTTTCCCCATAAGTTAACTGTCGAAGGGCATTTCGGTCTTTTACATGTGTTTCTCATCCTTAAGTGATTTATTCTTAAATTGTATTTTCTGTACTTGCTTGATCTTTTTAGTAAATTGAATATTGTTTGCAATTGTTGTAGTTGATGGGAGCTATGTTCATAATTTAATTACGTGCTTGTAGATTGTTTGAGATGGACACAAACGATGAATGAATCCAATTCAGTGTTTTAAAAACTGGCTCAATAAGTATAGGTAATGAATCATTGGCTGAACCACTAAGTACAATGGCAGAGCTAAATTATGTGCTTGTAGATTGTTTGAGATGGACACAAACAATGAATGAATCCAATTCAGTGTTTTAAAAACTGGCTCAATAAGTATAGGTAATGAATCATTGGCTGAACCACTAAGTACAATGGCAGAGCCAAAAAGAGAAGCTCGAGTGGGTTATCAAAATAAACTATAATAATATATAAATATGAAATTGATGCTGTAATAAACATTGAACACAAAGTTGATCATCAACAAACTAAACTACATAGCTTAAAAAAGAAATGTTATTCGTACAATCATTTTGCGACAATTTTCTCTCTCATACTTATATTATGTTTTTACTCTCTCATACTCACGTTATGTTTTAACTTTATTTTTATATTGCTTTGGTTTTCGTGTTAATACCTAATTTTCCTGTGCAAATCTATAGTTGTTTTATAAGTTGTCAATCAAATGATTATTCAAATAACACATATCGCGTAAAAATTTAAATGATTCCCTACACGTTTTGAGTTACTTGAAACTTGAAAGTGTTACCGTTGTATGTACTAAGAGGAAAAAGAAGGTGAAACACAATGTCATTTTTTCTTTTTATTAATGCCAAGGATATTTTATTATTTTCCCCTATAAAAAATTATTTATTTTTGTGGGGTTAGTGTAGCAAACTTGGGTCTTATCGTGGCCCTGCCACTAACTAAATCGTTGGTTGAATCGCTTGAATAAACTGCATAACAGAGTTAGTCGTCATAAAAAATATTACATGTTTCTTTCAAAAAAAAAATTATGCGTTAAATTCGATTGAACCCGATAACTAGGTATTATTTTTATAAATATTTTCGAGTTATTTTGAAAACCTTGTTAAGAAATTTTTATGATTTAATAATACTAACTTGTATTACTATGAGAAAATATAAACTCGTTTACTATGAAACAAGGCTTTAGTATAAATTTGGATGATTCTACACTAGCCCGTTTAGTTAAGTTAAAGTTAACAACAAAGGAGTAATCGGTTGTTAGATAATTTCATGAAGTTTTCTCTAGTGTAAATGAGTTGCCTTCGGAGAGGAAAGTTGAGTTAGCAATAGACTTAATTCCTTGAGCAGAACCAATTTTGATAGCGCCGCACTACATGTTTATAAAGAAGCTGTTAGAGTTGAAGACGGAGTTAAAAATGTTGTCGCATAATGAGTTTAGATTCTCGGACCGTTGAATGTATATGGTAAACACTCTATCTTATAAGTTGATTTTTGAAAGCGAGATCCAATCTCGTTTAACACAAACAACTTCAATAAAATTATTTTCTGCAAAAAAAAAACTTCAATAAAATTATTTGAAAATAAACTAATTTTTCAAAGTTTTTGCATAATTTTTTAATAAACCAATATTTAAAACACTTGAGGAATCATCGTCTAAATTCGATTTTTTTTTTTTACAATCATATCACAATAAGAGTTGTATTATTTTGACACACAAATTTATAGTTAATTATGTTCAAAAGATGGTCAATGAATATAACAATGTGTTCAAATATACATAACTTTAAGTGTTCAAATATACATACTCATCTAATTTGTTGTCAAATTTAATCATTTCAACAATTAAATTTCTCCTTTTCATTTAGTCTATTAACACTTTCAAAATTTGAATTAAAATTTTCTTAGAAAAATTAATCCTGAAATTTATATTTTATTTTTTAGAGAAGTGAGTTGAATCATCTGGTGATTAACAGTGCCATTTGTCTAAGCTAAAGAAACATGAATTCACCTAACCATAAGTTTCAAATTTTGACTTAGCTACAACCACAGAAGCGATAGCGGTAAATAACGAGTTAGTTATAATTCACAAAATTCCAATTCTACCCTCCTTCTCGCGCCTAATTCGTTTTCCCTCTCACTCTCTCACATTCACTCACAATCTCTCTCTCTCTCTCTCTCTCTCTCTCTCTCTCTCTCTCTCTTTCTCGCATCAAATCTTCTCTCAATCGAACGTGAATCAACACTTGATTCTTCTCAACAAAGGTATCGATTTCACGTTTTCAACCATTTTCTTCTCACTGTGTTTAATTTCTCATTGAATGCTTGAAATGCGCGCGTTTTTTTATGCGCTGAAGCTTTTCTGTTGCGTTGATTATGAACATTATTGAGTTTTTACTAGTTATCACGAAAATTCACATGTTTCATCAAAACAAAAATCAAGCGAATTTTTTGTTTTGTTTTGAATTTAAATAAATATATACATCAATGTAATGTTCGTCTTCTACTGCAATTTGATCTTATGTATTTATTTATGGTTAATGTAGTAAGATCCACTTCTGATGGAAGGCGTGTTGGTGTCTGGTGTCTGACACTGACACCAACACATGTAATTAGATTAAAATTAAATTTAGGGAGTTTTTCGTGGTTAATTCAGTTAATCACCTTGTGGAGTGCAATAGTTGTAAACTAGCAATCTATTCCCTATAATATCAGTCTCTCTCTAATTTAGTCCCTAAACTATATGAAATTTGTCAATTTATTTCCTAAATTATATATGAATCGATCAATTTAGTCCATAACATCTTAATAACATGGACTAAATTGATGAATTTCATATAGTTTAGGGACTTACTTATTATATTTACGGAGTTAAGGAACTAAATTGAAGTGAGAGTGATAGTTTAGGGACTAAATCAATGGTTTATTCTAATTTTTTTGAAAATAATTATGATATCAGTAATTTATTTAGTTTTGAAGTAACGAAGAAATTGTTGATTTTGTTACATGTAGGTGGATTGAGGATTTCGTTATGAATGAATATTTGTTTACTTTCTTGGAAATTGTATAATGGAAGAAGAGGAAAAACCAAAAGAGGTAAAAATATCTGGTGATGCATTGGATAATAAAGACGTGATAGATAGTGTTGGAGAACAATTAGATGAGAGTCATCAGAAGGAAAATGTAAATGATGGTAGTGGCATTGAGGATAAACAGGCTGATGAAATTGAGTCGGAAAAAACAGTCACGGACGGCGACCGGTTTGACCAAGTATCGTTGAAAGATCAAGAGAAGAACAACGAGAATGTGGAGTCAAACCATTCTCTTGGTTCAGATGATGTACAGGATCACCCTATTGATGAAAATGAAGAGGAATTTCAAATTTCATCTGGGATGTACTCGCCAGAGAGTAATACTTCGCCAGTTCCCGCAATGCAACGTGATCATATTTCATACAGCCCTGGGTCAGGGGGACATTTTGGTGTTGGTTTTGGTTCAACTGGTTATTCTCCACAAAAACCTAAGCAAAAAAATGCTATGCCAAATACGTCAGCGGAATTGCTGCATTTAGTTGATTCTGCAATCATGGGGAAACCCGAAGGTATGGAGAAACTGAAGAATATTGCAAGTGGTGTAGAAATTCTCGGGAGTGGTGAAGAAATGGAGAGCGTGTCTTTCTTAATCGTAGACTCGCTTCTTGCAACAATGGGTGGTGTTGAATGTTTTTCAGAGGATGGTGATAATAATCCTCCCAGTGTAATGCTAAACTCCCGTGCAGCGATTGTAGCAGGTGAACTTATTCCTTGGCTACCTTATGTAGGTGATTCTGATGCTGTCATGTCACCAAGGACACGAATGGTAAGGGGACTGCTTGCCATATTACGAGCTTGTACAAGAAACAGGGCAATGTGCTCAACGGCTGGTCTGTTAAGTGTACTGTTAAGAACAGCAGACAAAATTTTTACCGTGGATGTTGGCTTAAATGGGCAAATTAGGTGGGATGGAACTCCTTTGTGCCGATGCATACAATACTTGGCTGGGCATTCTCTTAGTGTTAGTGATCTTCGTAAATGGTTTCAAGTCATTACAAGAACACTTACCACAATATGGGCTCCGCGCTTAATGCTTTCTATGGAGAAGGCAATAAATGAAAAGGAGTCAATGGGGCCTGCTTGCACTTTTGAGTTTGATGGTGAAAGTTCGGGTTTGCTTGGTCCAGGTGAGAGTCGTTGGCCATTTATGGACGGGTACGCATTTGCAACTTGGGTCTACATTGAATCATTTGTTGATGCATTAAGTGCAGCTACAGTTGCTGCTGCAATTGCTGCAGCTGCATCAGCCAAGTCAGGTAAAGCATCTGCCGTGTCAGCTGCTGCAGCAGCTAGTGCACTTGCTGGTGAAGGCACAGAACACATGCCACGGTTATTCAGTTTTTTATCTTCTGATAATCTGGGTATAGAGGCTTATTTTCATGCTCAATTTTTGGTTGTCGAAATTGGTAGTGGAAAGGGAAAGAGATCTGCATTGCATTTTACTTATGCATTCAAACCACAGTGTTGGTACTTCATTGGTCTTGAGCATATAGGCAACCATGGAGCTATGGGGAAAGCAGAAAATGAAGTTAGGTTATATGTAGATGGATCTCTATATGAAAGTCGTCCTTTTGAGTTCCCTAAAATTTCCAAACCCCTTTCATTTTGCTGCATAGGAACTAACCCTCCTCCCACTATGGCTGGTTTGCAACGCCGTCGTCGTCAGTGCCCTTTGTTTGCTGAGATGGGCCCTGTTTATATCTTCAAGGAACCAATTGGTCAGGAAAGGATGGGGCGCTTGGCTTCTAGAGGAGGGGATATAGTGCCTTCTTTTGGCAACGCAGCGGGGCAACCATGGCTTGCATCGAATGCCCAAATGCAGAACAAGGCAGAGGAAAGTGCTCTATTAGATGCAGAAATTGGAGGTTTCATACACCTACTCTATCATCCTAGTTTGCTTAGCGGTCGTTTCTGTCCAGATGCTTCACCTTCTGGTGCCGCAGGTCAGATAATTTATGGGTATTGGTTTTATAAGTATAGATAAATTTTTATGCTACTGATTGGTCTATGTTAATTTTGCATAAATAATCTTCCAAAAGTTTTGTTTGTAGATTTATATGATGCTACTCGAACTTCTTTTTACAACTTTTTGAGTTGCAATGTAGTCATCTAGTGCTTATGGTATCAAATGTTACATGTAGCCTGCCTCACCTAATGATAAAAGGCTTTGTTGTTTTTTGTTGTTGTTGGGTTGGAATGTTTTTAAGTCCCTCAAAGGCTGTCCTTTGGATACTTTCCGGTGCAATTCTTCTTTTCTATTCTCTGTGTATACTGCAACCCTCTTGTTAATTTAACAATATATAACTCAACAAGTATTTGGGTTTTGTGAATCACATATGGAGTTAAGACTTGGAATTGAGTTAGCTGTTCATGCATTGAAGAGTGTGTTGAAAGGAGACAATACTAGAATACCATATATACTCATAGAATACTATGGAGACAATACTAATTAAGCATTTCAACACAATAATAAATCAAATTATTAAATCACCATAATTGCTATAATTAAATTGAAACAAATACAAAACCCGTGCAACAGATTGAAATAGAGTTAGGAAAACTCAAGAATGATATGCTTTATTTACAGTCTGTGAAATGTGAATACAAGTAGGAGGTAGTAGTAGGAACCTTGCTTTGTAATAATGGCAAATTTTTAAAATGGGGAGGCTTACCCAGAGCAACACTGAATTACAAGATCTATAACACCATCATTAGATTGTGCACCCTTTATCCCTAAGAAATATCGAAGGTTGCCAATATCTTTTTCTGAAAAAGATGACCATGATCAGCCAGCAATACCATGATGGTCACTCTCTGTAACGACAATATTGACAACATACACAACCAAGTATATATAACATGTGGCTGAATGTTGACAGAAAACGAGTGTGATATGTTTCACTTCAAATCATACCAAATTGCCGACAACATTGCTAAATCTACTAAACCATGGTCTAGGAGATTGTTTAAGGTGATATAGAGATTTTCATAGATTACATATTAGCTCTAATGAATCCCTCTGAGCAAAAAGTACATTAGGTTGCTCCAAATAAACTTCTCCACTGAGATCACTATTGAAGAAAACATTATTAATATCAAGTTGGTGAAGAGGCCAGTGGCAAATAACAACCATGGACGAGAACAATCAACAAATACCATTGTTGATACCAGGGAAAAAGTGTCTCCATAATCCAAGTCAAATACCTGGATATCATCTTTAGCTGCCAGCCTTACCTCAAGTAGATCAACATGACCATCAGTACCAACTTTAATTTTAAATCCTTCGAATTTCAGCAATTGACTTCCCTATAGGAAGGGGAACAAGATTCTAAGTCCTATGGCCTTGAAGTGCAGACATTACTTATACCATAGTCTGTCTCCACCCGGGATGAGAAAGAGCTTCACCTGCAGTCTTAGGAATGGACACAAATGACAAGGAAGAAAGATAAGAAAATGCATAGGTGACAGATCATGATAATAACTCAAATCAACATGATTAGGAGAATAATTGCAATTAGACTGTATACCTTTTCAGAGTGCAATAAGAAAATATAGTCTAGACGTTTGGATTGAAGCAGGCGGTGAATTTGGAGGGGAGGCGATAGGTGCCAGAGGTGGAGGCACTATGGATGGAGGCTGCTGGCGTTGATAGACCTGGAAAGGGTGAGGAGAAGAAGGATTCTCTTGAACCTGTGGCATGACTAATAGAGTGTACTCAGTTGAGACAGGATGAAGAAGTCCAAAGATAAGCAAAGACTCAAACATCACATCAGCCGAGACTATGCGCAAACTAGGGGAATAGCAACAATAACTCAGGGATGTCCAACAAACCTAGAGGCCTAAATCGAAATTTGAAATGAGGTTCTTTAAAAAATTAACGAACAAAATTGAAGGCCTTTTAAGCCTTATCAAACTTTTTACAGTATTAAACAAGACAAAAATAACTATCAAATGCAATCACAAGATTGATTAAATTTTTAGTGAATCAATTAGTAGCTAAAATGATGAGTAAAATGTATACTATGAGACCTAAACTAATTAATAAAATTAATTAAATTAAAAAATGTGAGGTCTAAAATAAATTTGAGATCTAAAAAGATTAGAGGAACCTTATGCCCTCCTCTCTAGGGAAATCTATAATTGGTTGTTCATGGATATTTACAATCAAGGTAGACCCAAATGGTCAGATTGATCATGTGGCTAAAGGTTATGCTCAGATTTTTGGTCTGTCGTGTGAGTAATTTGGTGGGTAGCTTGAATTGTTTTACTCTGATATGATATTAGATTTTTATATTGAACCTAACTCATCCTTTCAAATCGACTTTTAAGGTGAGGAGTTTCACTCACTTTAAACTCTTTTAAAACCTTATCTGTTTCCAATGTGAGACTTGACTTTTTCCAATACTTCTTAATATTCCAAATTCAAACTGATTTCAATGTTGGTTCTCTTCATCTCTTGTCAATGTTTAATTACGACACCACTAATTATTTGTTGGATCACAGATGACCTGATCTTGGAAAATATTTACGTGAGAAATATGTCAGTATTTAAGCTACAACCTCAACTTTGTTAAATGATTACTTTATATTTACCATTAGATCACAATTAAATTTCTTTTATGCATCACAGTTTAAAAATATGTTGCATTATTGTCCATTCACGTCATGGTTTCTTTATTATGATTCAGGAATGCTTCGACGTCCTGCTGAGGTTCTTGGGCCAGTCCATGTTGCTACACGAATGCGACCTGTGGATGCCTTGTGGGCTGTGGCTTATGGTGGCCCATTGTCTTTGCTTCCCCTAGCAATAAGTAATATACAAGAGGACACTCTTGAACCACATCAAGGGAATTTTTCTGTGTCAGTGGCGACTACATCTCTCGCTGCTCCAATATTTCGAATTATATCCACAGCTATTCAATATCCGAAGAACAGTGAGGAGTTGGGTCGTTGTAGAGGGCCTGAAGTTATTTCTAAGGTTCTAAATTATCTTCTCCAAACTCTTTCTTCACTTGGAATTGGAAGAGATGACGGTGTTGGTGATGAAGAACTTGTTGCAGCAGTTGTCTTACTTTGTCAATCTCAGAAAATCAACCACACGTTGAAAGTGCAGCTCTTCACCACACTGCTGCTTGATATAAAATTTTGGAGCTTATGTAGTTATGGAATACAAAAGAAGCTTCTATCATCACTTGCTGACATGGTTTTCACCGAGTCTGCAGTGATGCGAGATGCCAATGCCATTCAGATGCTTCTTGATGGCTGCAGAAGATGTTACTGGACTGTTCCTGAAAAGGATTCAGGAAATACCGTTCCTCTAACTGGAGGAACAAGACCAGTGGGCGAAGTCAATGCTTTGGTTGACGAGCTCTTGGTGGTGATTGAACTTCTAATAGTGGCAGCATCTCCTTCATTGGTCTCTGATGATGTCCGATGTTTACTTCGGTTCATGGTTGACTGTCCACAACCTGGTCAGGTATGTAGTAAGATAGGATGCTTATATTCTGTGTGTGTGGCATCCAAAAGTAATTCTCAGGAAAGATGCTATCATAAAGTACATAGATACACACAATTCTTAAGGACGTGTTTTTAATAATAGAATTCATGTATAATGTTTCTGTGGTTCTTATGTGGCCTCTAATTGCTTGGTAACTTTTTGCTTTATGTTATTAATTTGAATTTTCACATCAGTAAAGGTTATTATTTATTAATCCAGAATATTTTTATTTACAAATAAAAGACACATCCTGCTTCTCTCTGATGTCCAGTTAGTTGTTGTTTTTGTAGAAAATTCCTTGTGTTGTGAGGTTATTCAGAGGTTACAGGCTCTGCATGTTCATTTCTTGTTTACATTGGGAGTCATCTTTTATTTCCTGTTTTCTTGTGTTTAAGGATTTCTTATACTTTTATTCAACATACTCCCTCTGTTCCTTTTTAACGGTGCATTTTGTACAAGAATTTTGTTTCTATTTGTTATCTTTTTTGAAGTTCAATGCAACAACAGCTATTCTTTTGTTTATAATAGCCTAAGTGTTTATTGCATAGAGAGAAATATGTGAAATAAAATAATTCTCATGTTTAGTGGTTTATTTCGAAATTAGAAAAATCTAAGATGAACATAGAGTGCTTTTTATCCATTTTTTAAAAACACTATCACTTATCTATTATCTAAAGACAATTTTACTCATTATTTACTACATTTTCTAGATTTCTAGGGTATTGCATCTCTTCTACAGGTTGGTTGTTCAGCCAAATACATCTAGAGTTGACACATTTGTAGAAGCATTCCTAGCATGTGGTGGGATAGAAACTCTTCTTGTTCTTCTCCAAAGGGAGGCTAAAGCTGGAGAAATTGCTGTCCAGGAATCAGTTTCAAAATTTCCTGGACTTCAACAAAATGAAATTGATGTTAGCTGTGAATTCATAAAAACACGCCAGGATGATGAAAGGTCAGATGTGAAAAGTGAATCCATTTTACAAGACAATGATCAAGGTTCTGAATCCTTTGATTGTGGCAGCAACCTTGATCCTGGTTCTCCTGATGTCAATATGGAACGAATGACATCTGCCTCTGAAATTCATGTTAAGAATTTGGGAGGCATTAGTCTTTCCATCAGTGCTGACAGTGCTAGAAAAAATGTTTATAATGTTGATAAAAGTGATGGCATAGTTGTTGGGATCATACGTCTCTTAGGTGCTTTAGTAGTTTCTGGGCATTTGAAGTTTGGATCTCATGCTGTTCCTGATACAACAAGCAACCTTTTGGGTGTTCGATTGCATGATGGAGGTGGTACAATGTTTGATGATAAGGTTTCTCTTCTTCTTTTTTCCTTACAGAAGGCTTTCCAAGCTGCACCCAACAGGCTAATGACTAACAATACTTACACGGCTTTATTGGCTGCTTCGGTATGATTAGTTCCCTTTGTTAACCCTATTCTATACTCCATATCAATACAAACACATATAAGTGACAGTGATTTGCATATTAATGTGAAAATGGAAACTGATTTTGTTTATCTATATTATTTGATGAAACTGCTATATGCTAATGTCATTGCATGCCCGTGATTGATTTGTTTTATGTTATTGTTTTTGGCCATTAAAAGCTAGTAGGTGTTTGTTCTTTTTTGATTATTACATCAAATTTCATGATTTTTCTTTTGTTTCAGATAAATGCTTTTTCAACAGAGAAATGGCTGAACTTCGATGATTCAGGTCATCGCTTTGAGCATTCACAACTTTTATTGGTGCTTTTGCGTTCCCTTCCATTTGCACCGAGGCCTCTGCAGAGTAGAGCATTACAGGTATTACCTTAACAAATCTCATTTCCACCAATATGTTAGTATCTTCAGTGTCTTGTTTTTGCACTTGCTTGATTTATGCATTAGTTTTTCAGTTCAATTTTTTTTCGAACAAAAGAAAAGTATCTCATAATATCTTGATTGCATCTTTTAGATCCATTTGGATTTTCTTAGATTATCAAATCCTACATGATAAAATAAAGGGGTAAAATATTATATCCTTATAAAATAGAAAAAACATGTTGATTTTATCCCCTATAAAAAACTTACACATTTTAGTCCCTAAAAATGCAAAGGTTTAGTGCTATTAGACCTTGATGAGGGACATGTTTAGACTAATAAGATACAATTTTTGTTAAATAGAGAGACGAAAATCACATAAAAGTTATACGGACCAAAAACGTATTTAACACTAATAAATTTTGGATTGGATTTAGGCCTTACTTCTCCATACAAAACCAACTTGTAAGGTAATGAGTGCCTTTCTTTGTAAACTTTATCAAACATTATCTCTTTTCAATGTCGTACTTGAGTTTTTCAATGTGCAACACTATTGTGAAAGTGAGAAAAACTAGAATTGATATATGGTCGGTAAGTAAGATGTTTAAAAGGCTGTTAGGTGATGCTAAATTAAGAGCATTTGAAAGTTTACAGCTATCCTTGGGCTATAAAGAATCGAAAACTTGCTGAAAGTACAAAAAGAAAAACAAGAGAGACTTAGGTGAGGTGCGTTAAGAGTTTTATGAAACATGATCCTTACATGAAAATGAGAAAAACTATATATATTGAATTTTATATCGGGCCTAACTCACCCTTACAAAACTGGCTTGTAAGGTGAGGGCTGGCTATGCTTTATAAACACTACACAGGCCATATCTCTAAGCGCCGTGGGACTAAATCCACCCCTTCAAACCCAACACAATGAAGGTGTTAGAGGCTGCAATGAAGGCAACTCAAATGCCGCAATTAGGCGACTAGGGGCGGACCAGAATAAAGGCGGAATTATATATATAGTATTTGTGTTGAAAAATCCATTAGTGAAACAAAAGCATTCCAATACATTAGTATTTGACAGTTTATACCAATCCTTAGGGCATAAGGAACTAGAAGTACAAAAAGTAAAACAAGAGCATTCCACTAGGTAAGGAGCATTAAGAATGAGTGGGAATAGTATGGTCATGGAACAAGATATCAAAGAAAGATGGAAATGAAGTGTTATTTCTCCTAAGACTTAAGAATTCGAAAACTTGAAGCTATCCTGTTCTTTTTGTTTATTAGTTGTCTCAATTTTCCTAATATATTTTATTCTTTTATCAAATAAAGAAATTAACTTATTATGGTATTATATCGCAAGTTTCATACTTTACACTCTTCATTTCCTTCTAGTCTCGTAAGAGATGTTCTGACTATTGCAAGTCTTGGCCTTAAGCACTTGTAGTGTTAGAGTCAAGGGATGTAGTGCATGCTTGTCCCACTACCATATAGAACGTCTCTTTATGGAATTTATTAAGATTAATTAAGACATCCAGTTATCGATATGTTTTCTGTTGGAAAGCTTGTTTTATGGCCCCGTAGTTTTAAGCTCTCTGTTTGTGTATGATTTCAGGATCTTCTATTTTTGACTTGCAGTCATCCAGAAAACAAAGGCAGACTGGCAAATATGGAGGAATGGCCTGAATGGATTCTTGAGATTATGATTTCAAACTATGAGGTAATAATTTAAACATCTCAATTCTTCTTAAGCTCTCCACTCTTTAATTTCTCGTATTTCTGTTAATAAATAGTATCAATATAGGAGTATGTAAATGAAGTATACAAAATGTAAGTTTAGAAAAGACAGATTTTTTGTGAATACATGTTAACGTTTTATGTAAATTTATTATTTTATGGTGTAATATTGTAGCTATTTTATTATGCAAACTTGAACTACGCTACTTACAATCTTTGCTTTGATAGTTGGGTCCAAGCAAACCATCTGACTCGACAAGCCTTGGAGACATAGAGGACCTCTTACATAACTTCCTTATCGTCATGCTAGAGAATTCAATGCGCCAAAAGGAAGGATGGAAGGTTGGTATTTTTTTTTTAATGAACTTCCCTGATTTAGGTTATGCACCTTCATGATGTTTTGTCTTCAACCTACTCATGCAATTTTTTTTCTTCCTGTAATGCATGTATTAATTATGTGTTTCATCGGCTAAAGATGATACTTTTGAATGGAAAAATATTAGATGAAAGTTTAATTTCACATTAATATTTCAAATGATGTATTACTGCACTTGCAGAGATTTAAAAGAACCTTATTTATATATAAAAATAAATATTCGATAAAAAAATACCATATAGGGGGGAGCATTGCCAAATCTTGGACAACTGTAAGAGGAATAATATAGATCTTGACCCAATAACAGATCTAGGATTGACTCAGATATCATCCTTGAATTTGGATTTAAGGTCTAAATCAGCTCCACAAAACCAGCTAGTAAGGTGAGGAATGCCTAAATTTTATAAGCATTACTTGGGCCATTCTCTAGCTGATGTAAGAATCTCAAGATATATGATTTGTAATCATTTGAATTGACTGAATTAGAAATAAAACTCAGACTCCCTGGTACTTCCATACTTAGGATTGATGTACGAGAATCAGTCCAGTTATATCACTTTCCAATTGATGGTTCTTTAGAGTTTAGCAGCCACAATAAGTAAAAAGTTTCTGACTACCCAAATTTTAGATTTGGAGCTATTTCTTTGGGCCTAGGTATATCCTTCGTAAGATAATCATATTTTTCTTTACCATCCTGTACCAATCTGACACTTTGGAACTATTATGTGTAATATTTACCAGTGAGATGCTGAAAACTGACGGGAAGAGTTGGGAGGATCGCTTATGCCCATGGGTATAGCACATTTATGAGAGACTTAAGCATATTTTTTTACCCCTTACATTTAACAAAAATAGTGTGTTTTTAGTCATTAATTAGGGACTAAAAAAAGCACATCTTTCTAAGGACTAAAAATGAATGAATTTAGGGTAACTGTAAAACAGTCATCTCAAGAGATAGTTAGTATAATGTTTGGCTACTTATTAATAAACATTATACTAGGATACCAATAGAGGCCGCCCGAGTGCTAGAAATAATCTGGCAAATATGGATAGTTTTTATTGCAGTTATGCATTTGTAGAACCATAATGAATAGGGATGTTACTGGAAAAGGGAGGGTAGGCAATAATTTGGTACAGGGAGAGACCAAGCTCTCAAACATCATGGGGGGCAATTGCTGTCACTGTTTTCCTTTATCTTTCTGTCAAACGTGTCAGTGTTTGCGTGTTGTTAATTTATATTACAACTTCCTCTCTTTTGAGAATCATTATGCAGAAATAAAAGTAATAAATCGTGTTTATATCTTAATTTTCTCAATCATAGATACCAGTTTCTATCAACTGGTATCAAAGCAGTACGATCCCAGAAAAATTGATGGGTTTGACAAGGAGAATGGAATCATGCATTGAGTCTCTTGAGAATGGTTTTGAGAGGTTTTTTGCCATGTGATAGATGCTGAAGCAGAATATGGAACAACGATGCATGGAGTGCTTGGAAAGGCAAAGATAGTTACAAGTCTTGGCTGAAACAGCGCATGGAATTTCTGTGCGCACAAATCCAAATAACAACGTATTAATTGTGAAGAAAGCATGAAGTAAGGTGGGATAAATGGAATTCCAGATGTCATGCCACTTGTGAACCGGTTTCAACTATCATGGAGTGATTTCCTTCATTTCACCTTGAGAACAAGGTGATTCTTCTGGGGGGATATTGTTAGACCTTGTATCAGACAGTAGTACAAGAAGAGAGGATAAGAAATAACGATATCAGTTATGTTTTATTATTAATTGTCAGTTATCGTGTGTTCTAAATTGGGAAAGACAAGGGAAAATTTATCAAGGGAGCTATCAAATGGTTATTTGGAGGAGGAGACCAAACTCTATAATTCTTGGAAGGGAGAGATCAAGACTCTCAAATTTCTTGAATAGGAAATATTTATCTTTTTTTTCTATTTCTGTCAAGATTGCGAGTGGTGTGCGTCTTAATATTTCACCACAACTTCATCTGTTTAAGAACCTTTATCCACAGGGTAAAGTATTAAATTGCTATTATTCATTATTTTCTGAATGATTGGTACCAGTTTCTATCGTATTCATGCCTGTATATGAATTAGCAAAATATAAATTTTAAAAATGTATGTCATGTTTTCATTGTCATCATATAATTGTGGTATTTGGACATGGAATTTCTATATGGAGCAACAATTCACTGCTAAAATGTTGTTTAATATTTTAGTCACTGTGTAATATCTGTCTGCTGAAAGGTCAATTGTATTAGCAGCTTGCCTATTTATTATTTGATTTAGTTTAGTTCATATTTGTTTGATTGCATGATTTCTGGTTTTATCAGCTTCGTTCATATTTTTTGTATTGCTTAATTTATGTAGGATATTGAAGCAACAATTCATTGTGCAGAATGGCTTTCTATTGTTGGTGGATCTAGCACTGGAGAACAACGAATCAGGTAAATTTGTAAATCTGTTTTGAACCTTTATACCTTTTCCTTATCCCTTTCTACTACTATGCACCAAGCCATCGATCATGGTATTACATTCCTTCTCTTGGTAGAGGTTGGCATTGTTTCTGAACTATACATTAAATTATTTCATACTATGAGAACATTCTCATCAGGCCACCACAAGCTTTGATAATGATTAGATTTCTGTAAATTTAGTTAGGTTGAATAGTTTTGTGAAGCTATGTGATTGTCCTATTTCATGGTTTCAAGTTAAGCATATATTATATTTTCTCAAAGGACATCATTTGGAGTTGATACATTGCATATGCAATATATCATGGTGATATTTGACGCGGGTTGTAAAGTTATACCTTTGATATTAGGTTTCATTAAATTTAGATCAGGTGTTGTTAAGTTCTAAAATTGGATAAAAGTCTCAGACATTCGATGAGGAAATATGAAAAGCAGTAGGGATCAATGTTTTTTTATTTACAGGGAACCTGTAGTGGAACATTTATTCATGTCTGTGGCAGACTTGAATAAATGACATCAAGTGATATTATGAAAATGAACACTTGGTACATTATTCTCTTGTGTTTTCTCTCAACCAATTATTTTCTCTCAAAATAAATTTCTATGATCCTATCCTGGTTTGAAGAAAAGGATTATGAAGAATTTTGGGGAAGATTTCTAATTTATTTTATACTGCCGTATTATTCCCTTGTCCTAATAAAATATTTCATGTGACATATTTAACTTTTTGTCATCATGATTTATATAATCATTCTTCCTTGGTTGATGTCTTGAAGACGTGAAGAATCGTTACCTATATTTAAGAGAAGACTCTTAGGTGGTTTGATGGACTTTGCAGCCAGAGAATTGCAAGCCCAGGTACATATTGTTTTCTGTTATTATTGATAATTCTGTCCTTTTTGTCTACTGGTGTACTTTTTCCCTAAAGTAAATTTTGGTTATCAACATCTCCTTTCATTTTAGAAAACAAAATCTCTCCACCTTAAAAATAAAAAAAATAAGGAAGATAATAATTTAGTAAATATAAATCAAATATTCTAATAATTATGCTGTATCTCAACATTATGTTCAAGAGTAAATACAAATGAAATTATTTATATTTCTCATTGTATGTTGTAAAGAGTGGAATTAAAATGACATTAATGTCTACATTCATATTTTCTTTACTGCAGACCCAAGTTATTGCTGTGGCAGCTGCTGGTGTTGCAGCTGAGGGTTTGTCTCCAGACGATGCTAAGGCAGAGTCAGAGAATGCTGCTCACCTGTCTGTGGCTTTAGTAGAAAATGCTATTGTGATACTTATGCTTGTTGAGGATCATTTACGGTTACAGAGCAAACAATCCTCTTCTTTGCGTGTTACAGATGTCTCTCCTTCTCCTCTTTCTATATTTTATCCAGTCAATAGTAACTCCAGATCAGTAACCGGACAATCAACAGAAGTTACGAGTGATCGTACACCATCATCTAGAAATTCTGGAGGAATCTCTATCGATGTGAGCACATAGTAAATTTAAGAGTATCATACATAAATGCTTATGTCATAAACAGAATAATTTGCTCATGCTTTTCCCACACTCCTGCAAAACTCATGGAATTGCATACCATCCTATTCTTTATAAGCGTTTTCTAAATAAAAAAGACTAATATGTTGCATATATGACTCAAAAATTGTCTTTTACAATGCTTTATCTTGTTTCTTCTTAAATCTCCAACTCTTTGGCATGCCCTTTGGATTTAAGTAGTATCTTTTTCTCTTCTTTTTGCCTTCTTTTAGTTTATTTGCATTGTTGTCAGTAAAACTTTATTATCCCCTATGACTCTCTCTTTCTCTCTCCATAGTCTTTTGTATGTTTATTTTTACATCGGTCAAATTTATTCTGTAAACTATTTTAGGTCCTTTCTTCAATGGCTGATGCAAATGGTGAGATCTCTACTTCAGTTATAGAAAAGCTTGCTGCAGCTGCTGCTGCTGAGCCATATGAGTCTGTTTCTTGTGCTTTTGTATCATATGGGTCCTGCGCTAAGGATTTAGCTATTGGGTGGAAATATAGGAGTCGTTTGTGGTACGGTGTTGGCCTTCCTTCAAATAAAGCATCGTTTGGTGGTGGTGGGAGTGGATGGGATGTTTGGAAGTCTTGTTTGGAGAAAGATGCCAGTGGCATCTGGATTGAGCTTCCTCTGGTGAGGAAGTCTGTGGCAATGCTCCAATCATTGTTGTTAGATGATTCTGGGCTTGGTGGGGGTCTTGGTATAGGTAGAGGGTCAGGCACCGGAATGGGTGGAATGACTGCATTATTCCAATTATTAGACAGTGATCAACCATTCTTGTGCATGCTTCGGATGATTCTTCTATCAATTAGGGAAGAGGATGGTAAGGAAGAAAATATGCTGATCAGGACTAATATTGAGCATGCGGTATCTGAAGGAGAGAATCCATACTCGGCACTTCTGTGGAGGTAAAGTAACCTCTGTGATCTGACTTACATCAAGCTAATTTTTTCCCTTGATTGATAAATTACCCTTGGAATAGATTTGATCTTTACTTGGAAGTTGGAAAATTCCATACAGTAACAGCTACATTGACATTTGCTCATTTTTCTGTAGGTCATCTAGTATATGTTAAATGTATCTTTTTACTTCCTAATGTAACTAAAAAAAAAGAGTTTGAAACTATTATAGTTTTTATATTTGGCCTATATCATCCTTACACACCGAGCTTGTAAGGTGATGATTACCCCACCTATAAACACACTTTCATGCCTTATCTCATCCAATGTGCTACTCTTAACACAACCCCCTAATAGCCAAGATTGAACATCTGGAGTGTGACCTTACAGCGGTGAACTGATAGTAGGTGACCCAATGGATCTCAGATAGGTCATGATACCATATTATAGCTTTTAAATTTGGCCTAAATCATCCTTACAAAACCAGCTTGTAAGGTGAGGGTTACACCCATTTATTACCACATTTTCAGGCCTTATCAACTCCAATGTGGGACTCTTAACAAAACTATAAATACATCAAATTTTAGGAAGAACTACATATAAAATTGACACATTAAATTCACTAACCACTTTTCTTAATATATGTGAGAAAAGTAGGAGGTGCTTATAAAAAGGGACGGAGGGAGTATTAATTCAAAATCCTACTATTCTAACTGTCCATTTTGTCTTTATCTTTGCTCACCTAAACCTGATATATTATTGGTGTCTTATTTGTTTGTTGTTTTCGACAGTGTTCTCTCACCTGTTCTGAACATGCCAGTTTCTGATTCTAAGAGACAACGAGTCTTGGTAGCATCTTGTGTGCTGTATTCCGAGGTTAGTCTTTTCATCTTCTAAAACTTCCACTTTTGCTCGTCGTGCTATCCATAGTTTTTGCCATTTATCTTTCTTTTGTGCACAACCTTTGCAATTACTGTACTACAATATATGGCCAGGTATACCATGCTGTTAGCATAGACCAAAAGCCTCTACGTAAAAATTACCTTGAGGCTATTTTACCACCATTTGCTGCTGTCTTAAGAAAGTGGCGACCCCTTTTGGCGGGAATTCATGAACTTGCAACAGCTGACGGTTTCAATCCTCTTAATGTGGATGATAATGTACTGGCAGCTGACACCCAAGCAGTTGAGGTATTTTAATGTGCATGTGCTTTTCCATGTTTAAAAACTGAAATCGATATATGTGCATGCATAATGGCATGTGGCCTATATGTGTTTGTGTATGTATTGTTCTCATTCTTGCCATTTTAGAATGTGATGGAATTCGTCTACTACTAGTTTGGTTTTCTCTCTATGTTGTTACTTTCATGTTTTTGCAAAACTTTCTGCTACCAATTGTGAGTACTGGGATTTTCACTGAATGCTAACTAATGAAATCACAATGCTTATGGATTTTTTTGCTTGTCACTGCAACAATACAGGCTGCTCTTGCTATGATATCTCCTGCATGGGCTGCTGCTTTTGCATCTCCACCTGCTTCGATGGCATTGGCTATGATTGCAGCTGGTACTTCTGGTGGTGAAAGTCATGCACCTTCTTCAACAAATGTCCAGCTTAGGCGTGATACTTCATTAATAGAACGCAAACATGCTAGGCTTCATACATTTTCAAGCTTTCAAAAACCTTCAGAAGTTCCCAAGCAAACACCACCCCTACCAAATAACAAAGCTGCGACAAAAGCAGCTGCTTTTGCAGCTGCTCGTGATCGGCAGCGATTTTCACGGATTGGTTCTGGAAGAGGCCTTAGTGCTGTTGCAATGGCTACATCTGCACAGAGAAGGAATGAAAGTGATATGGAGCGAGTTAAGAGGTGGAATATTACTGAAGCAATGGAAGTTGCATGGACAGAGTGTTTGCAGCCAGTTAGTACAAAGTCGGTATATGAGAAAGATTTTAATGCACTGTCTTATAAATTTATTGCGGTTCTTGTTGCCAGTTTCGCCTCAGCAAGGAATATACAACGGTCTGAGGTTTGTTAACTAATTGATACTTTGGTTTTTGGATTATTTTGAGATACTGTTTGTTGTTAAGTATTTCTTTGTTGCCAGGTTGACAGGCGTGCTCGTGAAGATTCAATAACACGGCATCGGATCAGTACTGGAATTCGTGCATGGTGCAAACTTATTCACCAGTTAATTGAGATGAGAAGTCTTTTTGGGCCTTTTGCAGATCATTTATACAACCCGCTCCGTGTATGCTCTGATATAATCTCCCTAAGCTTTTACCAAACTTGCATTCTTTGTAGCTTCTCTTGTCTTTATTTCCATAATTTTGAATTTTATTAGTATATAATATTAAACTATAGGAAGATGTGTATTGATTTCTGTTGTTTGGTGTATATAAAATCCTGAAATTCATAAACAGGATGAGTTTTCTATTTTGGCATTTATTTATGGGTTTTTAGTTTTGCAAAAAAACGTTTTCTTTTTTGAGCTGATGCTCTGATTTTTCTGTTTATGTTTTCTTTTCCTTCACGTGCTACTCTTGAAGGAGGTTCTATCTGCCCAACAAATGCTCTCTGATATTAAAATCTTATTTAGATAATTGTTTTAATGAGTGGTGTTACCATGATGATTACGTTATAATGTTCAGGTTTTCTGGAAGCTAGACTTTATGGAAAGTTCTTCACGAATGAGAAGATATATGAAGAGGAATTACCGAGGATCTGATCATTTAGGTTGTGCAGCTAACTATGAGGATTATTCAGGGGATAAGAATTATCAGAGGACCCCAGTTTTGTCTGTAGAAGCAATCTCAATAGCGACTATTAATAAAGAGAAAAAAAAGGTGGAAACTGAGAATATGGATGCTAAGGTCAATAATATTGCAGAGAATCAGCCTAGATTATCTGATGCTGCTGAAGAAACTGTAGAAATGTCTTTAGAATCCAATGATACTCAACTTCAAAGTCATAAAGGTGTTGTTCAGAATTCTTCAGCCTTTGCACCTGGGAGTATTCCGAGTGAGCGTGATGAAAAAATTGTTCTTGAGTTACCGTCATCAATGGTCCAGCCACTTCGGGTTTTACAAGGAACCTTCCAAGTAAGTTGATGATCAAATTTAAAGAAAATTTGAAACAGTCTTGATGATATTTCTTTTATATAACAGACTTTAGTCCTTTAAATGATAAATTTAAAGTAAATTGCATAAAAAATATCAAACATTTTAGTCCTTTAAATGTTTTAGGGACTAAACAGACTTGAATATTGGCTTATAGACCTCTCTTTTTTGTATGGAACATTGCATAATAATGCACCAAAGTTAAACAGAACACCAATGTAGCAAGGCTGCCCAATATCACAATAAATCCATCAGATTATCCCATATCAAGTGTTGTGTCGTATATGGCTTTAGAATATGAGATTTACACTAAAACCAAATGGACAAACTGTGGTATAACTTGCACATTGTCACATATTTTGTTGTTTGTTAGAATTCTACACAAACCCAACGAGTAAATAGGCATTTTATTCGTTCAAATTGCAAGGGCTGGTCAATTTAGTCCCTCAAATATGTGAAATAGCAATTTAGTCCTTTAAATTGAAAAATATAAAACATTTTAGTAATTTTTTAAATTTTGTCCCACAATTTTAAAGGATCTATGATTATTTTGATGCAGCAAAAGACTATTCAAGTCTATGTATATTTAAGCCTATAAAAATGGCCTTATTCAACCTACAATCCTGTAAAATGTCATAAGTAAACTTCCAACAGACATGGGTAAAACAATTAAATTAATTTTTTGTTTGGTAAATTCTCTAGACGATGATATAAGAGTTCTGGTTACTCTTTCTTCTTCTACTCATGATTTGTGTAGTTTTGGTGCTTCCTAGAACCAAAATACATGGAAATTTGTTGGAAGTCCTTAAAGCTTTGAGTTAAAGATTTGCTAGGATTTTCATGGTGGAAAGATGCATAATTTTTTTTAAATTGTTTGCTTGCTTAAGCATTGCAATTGCATTACAGTGAATCACTATTGTCTAATTGTAGGTAACCAATAGGAGGATAAATTTTATAATTGATAACAATGAGACCAGCACTACTGTGGAAGGTTTGAATTTCGATTCTGCGGTTGGGAACCAAAGAAAGGACCGTAGCTGGTTGATGTCATCACTTCATCAAGTTTATAGCCGGAGGTGAGTTCATCTGGTTAGCTGTTAATGATTATTCATCTTCTATACTTCTAATCATTTGGATTATAAAAAAAAATTGTTGAAATTTTATTTTTATTTATTTATTTATTTATTTATGTGTGTGTGTGTGTAAAGAAAGGGCTGGAGGAAGAGAGACGAAGAATCAAATTACACCGGTGTAACACTTGGACTTGGGTAGTGTTACACTGCTCAATACTTTTAACTGAATATATATATTGCTAAACTGTTGTTGGATTGAAAGTTTATATTATATAGACCATCTCTATAAACTCTTGAGTAAATTTAAAATGCCATTGAGGCGTGTAAGATTTATGCCTTGAGCTTTGTTTATGCTTTTATTAAGAAGATTTACGTCTTATGGTTTGTTAGAATCTAATAAAATGTCTTATAATAGTCTTGCTATTATATTAGAGTATCTTAAGTTATTTCATAGGATCAGTTTATAGTCTTAGAGAATATTACATTATCTCCTAGTATTAGATTTTATATTACTTATTATTATTATTATTATTATTATTATTATTTGTTCTTGATCTAGGATTTAATCAATGTATCCCTATAAGATTTTATATTACTGTTATTTATACCTGTTTTGCTGTTCTTGGAATCCTAACAATTTCCATCTCTAGAAGTTGCTTCTGTGAATATGTTTAGTTTCGTTAGGTTTTCTGCTTGATAGTTTCCGTTATTGTGCTTATAGAGATGCTATTTTTTACGAACCATTTATGTCATGAAATGTAAGAAATAACAAGTGTAAGGCCATAAAAGGCTCAACATGCACTAAATCCGCTATTCGGAGGAAAACAAGGATAACATTGATGTAATCAACCAATCACATTCTTTGTGGATTTTCTCTGTTCTATTTCATAAAAACAAGCATTTTCCTTGTGCCTATTGTCCATACAGAGTGTATATTTGAAAAAATTAAAATGTTTTCTGTTGTTTGCTAGTAATTGGTTCCTGTTACAGATATCTTCTTAGAAGAAGTGCACTTGAGCTATTTATGGTGGACCGTATGAACTTCTTCTTTGACTTTGGGGTATTACTTTTAAATTTTGCTACTTTATTTCTTTTAGTTTTGAGAAATACATTTCTCTTGGATTTGAAATTGTATAATTCTAATTATTTGACCGATGGTTGTTAAGTTTTGCAAACATAAATTCTAATACTTATTTTCTATACCAAAACTTCCTCTTCAGAGTAGTGCGGGGCGGAGAAATGCATATCGAGCTATTGTTCAGGCGCGACCTCCTCATTTAAACAATATATATTTAGCAACACAGGTATCATCTTTTCAGCAAATTTTAAATTTTTCTTCATTTGCACATAAGATAATGATAATTTATTTTTTTAGAAGCCTGAACAACTTTTAAAAAGAACTCAGCTTATGGAGCGCTGGGCTAGGTGGGAGGTAAGAAGTGTGTCTTAACTCTTCCAAAGATACTATTTTATGTTTGGTTTGCTTAATTATATGTTTAGTTGAAACCATAGAAGTTTTTAATAATTTTTCTTTTTAAAACAGCTTTTTTCCCCCATGAATGCTACAATTTACAATATAAACGTTAGAATATTATTTTATATTATTTCAAAATTATTTAAAGATATTTTGTTTTACCTCAACAAAACAACATTTTCAATCATTCCATATCTCGTTTTGCAATTGAATGCATAATGTGACTTTTAATACAATCTAAAACTATATCTCGAAAGTGTCACTGAATCAACATTTCTAAACATAATCATTTCTTCAAAAAAAACATTTCTAAACATAATATATTTTTCATAATTGACCGTCTTGAACGTGTTTTTAACACAATATTTTCGAACATTTAGCCAATCACACACTCAGTTTCTAATATAATTTAAATACTTGTGGCTTATGTACATAGATTTTATGATGCTGTTGTGCAGATCAGTAATTTTGAGTATTTAATGCAACTCAATACACTGGCTGGACGTAGTTATAATGATATAACACAGGTAGTCTTTCTTAATATATTGCTTTCTTTCATTAAAATTTAAACTCTTCAATCCTATGTTCATGTTATTTACTTTATTAATATTATTTCTTTTTTGCAGTATCCAGTTTTCCCTTGGATTCTTTCTGATTACAGTTCAGAGAGCTTGGATCTTTCTAATCCTTCTTCTTACAGGGATCTTTCTAAGGTTACTGTGAATGTTGCTTTAATCAGTTCATAGGAAAATAGTTGTATGTTCTTCAAACAATTAAATAATTCATGCTTTTGATATTATGCAGCCGGTTGGTGCATTAAACCCAGATCGCCTGAAAAAGTTTCAAGAGAGATACAATAGCTTCGACGATCCTATCATCCCCAAATTCCATTATGGGTCACACTACTCAAGTGCAGGAACAGTGGGTTTGCCCTCTATTTTCTTTCCTTTTTTATTCCCAAAAAAATAACTTGGAATTTTCTTTATTATAGTACTTCATTAGCATTCTAGACAATGATGCACGAGGACAATTAATGTTAAGTGTTTTCCTTTTGTTTTTACTTCATCAATTTATTTATTAAATCAGTGCTCTCCAGAAGGCTTGCTTTGTACAAAGCTTTTTCTTGATATTTTTTCTTTATTATCGTAAGTTTATTAGCATTCTAGACAATGACACATGAGGACTACTGATGTTGAGTGCTTGCCTTTTTGTTTTAATTCATCAAATATGTGCTCTCCAAAAGGTTTGATTTGTATGAAGCTTTTTCTTGGTAGGCTAACTTGGACTTGCTATGCTGTGTGACGGAGCAGTATCAGAGGGATAAAAAAGATCTACACACGGTCTTTCATTGATTTGGCCTGTGCGATTGTTAGCCAAGAGAGATTTTGTAGAAAGCCCTAGAAAATAAAGAGGTTTAGATTGTCTATTTTCGAGCTATCAAGGATATGTATGAAGGGGCCATGACTAGTTTTCAAACTGAGGGTGGAGCAACAAAGGATTTTCCAAGAACTATAGGATTCTACCAAGGGCCAACTTTAAACGCCTCTCATTTTACCCAACATGGAGAGACGAGAGAGGAAACAAAAGGGAGGTTAGATATCGGAGGCAAGCTTTAGAAGCATATGACTTTCGTTTCAGTAAAAATAAGATAAAGAATATGAAATGTAAGTTTAGCAAAAGGTGAAGCACACCTAGTTACACGACTTAAATATCTTTGGTAAGATATTGAGGGATATGTAAACCATCAGATTCAATGGATTTTATATTATATAAAGGTACCACTCACGTTTAAGGGAAGGTTTTATCGTACAACAGTAAGACCAACAATGTTGTATGGAATGGCATGTTGGGTTGTAAAATGCCAATAGGAGAGTAAGTTTATTGTGTCAGTGTACCAAAGATGAGAATGCAATACTAGATGTGTGAAAATACTAGATAGGATACAATTAGGTATGATAGCATTTGAGAGAGAGAGAGAGAGAGAGAGAGAGAGAGAGAGAGAGTTGGGGCAGTAGCACCTATTTTAGAAAAGATGGTTGATTCTCGACTAAGGTGGTTTGTGCATGTGCGGAGGCTAGAGGTCAATGATCATGATTGGTTATTATCATGATTTGTTTTGCTTGTATCCCCATTCCCAATAAATAGGGTTAGTGCTTAATTGTTGTATCCTCAAATCATTAATCATAACCATTTTTAAAGTCTTTATTCTCCCTCTCTCTTCTTTTTACTTAAAACACCATAACTTCATCTGTCTTTTATAATATGCGATATTTTTGTTTTTTCTAATGTTGCAATAGAAGCGATTGCCCATGTGTAAATGTTGTCATATTATATGACTGTGTTTATGTTGCTGAATTTGGCATAGTTAATGATTATTCTTTTCTTTTACAGGTTTTATATTATCTTGTTAGGGTTGAACCATTCACTACTCTAGAAATCAAACTACAAGGTGGAAAATTTGATCACGCAGATCGGATGTTTTCTGATATTTCTGCTACTTGGAATGGAGTTCTTGAAGACATGAGTGATGTGAAGGAATTGGTATTGTTAAACTCTTCTACAAAATCATTGATTAATACTTAAAATACTGAGTAGATACTCTTTGGATAATAGAAAGCGGTTGAGAAGATTGTGTTTAAATCAACAGATGAACTATATAACACAAATACTAAATAACAATACTTACCTATGTTATTAATATTAGACGTTAAACTGCTAAAGCGGCATAACAAAGAGGGCGATAGCCGCTATTGTGAAGAATAAAAAACATCATACAAACTAAACATTAATGCCAACAGTATACATAAATGCTCAAAAATAGCAAAATCAACAAAATTAAACGGGTGGTTATACTTAATAATTATAATTAAGCTTTATCATTTGTCACTAACATTCAAAATAAAAATCCAATATAACTTCACTACTAATTTTAGTTCTAAAATTATTCAGAATAGCAAATGATTCCTTAAATTTCATGTTGCTTCATCTTCACTTCCAAGTTTTACGAATTACAACATCAATATTTTCTTGTTCACCACTTGATTCAAACATTTGTTCCTCCTCCTCCAAAACCCTTTTCCCCTTCCTCATCTTCATTAGGCACAACTGTAGTGAGTCTAGAACACTAACGGTTCTCGATGGCTCACACTAGCCCAAGCCCACATCCAATACCAGCCACTCATTACAATAATCAATAACGCTCTTTTAAAGATTGATTGTACTTCACAAAAACCAAGGCTTGTATCTTTTGATGCCCAAGCTTGCTCCTCTTCATATAATGAATCTTATTCTATTTTGGATTGGGTCTAACTTATCCTTACCAAGCGGGATTGTAAGGGGTGGGCTTCCTTTCTTTATAAACCTTTTTTCAGGCCTTATCTCTTTTCAACGCGGGACTTGGATTTGTACAATACACTCCCTTACACTATTGGCCTAGCTATGATCTTATACCATCTTAAGTTTTGGATTGGGTCTAACCGACTTGTAAGGTGAGGGATATCCTTTTTATAATTTCTTTTCAGGCCTCATCTCTTTCGAATGTGAAATTTGTTAGATGCCACCAAAGGCCATGTTGTCCAAGCATGATAATTTCCTCAAAAGCAACACACACAGTCACTAATTTTCCCGACCATGATGAAATCTATCTGTCGAGGACATATGATTTTAGGCGCTACGGGTAGATAATTTGTCACCTAAAATGCTGGACTTTGCCGAGAATTGGATATCCTAATTGGGCATGTATGATGAGAGGACAATTCACTACCATGCAAACAATGGAAGGGCTTGTCGAACAAAGTCAACACACACAGTCACTAATTTGCCCGACCTTGATGAAACCTATCTGTCGAGGACAAATGATTTTAGGGGCTATGGGTAGATAATTTGTCACACAAAATGCTGGACTTTGCCGAGAATTGGATGCCCTGACTGGACATGTATGATGACATGAGAGGACAATTCACTACCATGCAAACAATGGAAGGGCTTGTCGAATAAACTCCATCCAAATTAAATCCAGTGTCAAATGTTCTCCCGAAATTCCATTCCCACAAGACAGTAAAATAAGTAAAACAAATAAAGTAGTCAATATAATGAATTAGGAAACTTATTGAAAGAAAATTAAATAGAGTCGAGAACTTAATGCAAATTAATTTCTGTGAGCGAGGGAAAGAGCTGTATCGTACCATCGCAATGGGATTTTATTTAAGAACTATTGGAATTAGCATTGTGTGCAATTGTGGCAATGGAAGTGGAGGCCCGATGTTTCTCAAACCACTTAGAGAAATTAGGATAGGCTACCATATATCGTCTTTGAAGAAATCAACCTTTGGAGGGGTACTAGAGGCAGCAATGGCCACGGGTCATATTGTAAAGTTAAGTTTTTTACGTAACTCGACCCCTGAAGCTAGCTAAAGGGTTGAAGATTGATCAACCCTATAATATAAGAACTATTGTGGTCATGTCAGTGTGAGATCTCCACATAGAGGAGAGACTCTACTCTACAATGGATGTTTGAAGGAAAGGACTGCCAGGCCTTATAGGCTGGCCTATTGATTATTGTCTGCTAAGTGGCTGGAGACAACGTGCCACAATGCACACCTGTTGCTGCATACAAAGGAGACCACAAGATTGGAATGGCACGTGTGTGAAGATTAGATAGTACTGAGATTTTAGGAGCTTGTAGACTGGTTGACAACACATTGTATGGTGGGGGTTCTCTACGGAAAATTGTGTGGCAGCAGACAGCAGTAGTGGTCATAAAAAATGACTAATCTAGATGAATGGGACAGTGGTGGAGATTGTTAACTAGACAATGAACAGGGGTTTTGAAATAAAGGTCTTGCATGATGGACAGTGCGTCAACCAGGTATTCATGATTAGAGTTGCCTTTTGTCAGGCTCTAGATACCAAAATGAGATAATAGAGAGTGAGAGACATGGATATATCTGTCTAAATTACATATCAGAGGTATATTATAAAGAAGACTAAAACAATACAAAGCTTTACAGTTATATTAAGTACTGTGATTACATAATAGTATACAATGTTTTATTAACATATTACATTATCCCTAATAAAAATTTCTGTATCTTTTTATAACTTTAAGCATTAATGGACTTGAAATTTGTTTAGAACATATATCTTATATGATTATTATATTTTTACTGAAACATCTTAAGAGGGTTATTTTTCTTTTCATTTTACAATCTCAACATATTAGGTTCCTGAGCTATTTTACCTTCCTGAGGTCCTCACAAATGAAAATTCAATTGATTTTGGAACAACACAGTTGGGGGAAAAGCTTGGTATGCTCATTAAGGTTTTCCACGGATAGTTTTTTCAGAAGACATTTCACACGTATATTGTAACTCTTTTGTTATTTACTTCTGCATTACCAGATTCTGTAAGACTTCCTGCCTGGGCTGAGAATCCAGTTGATTTTGTGCATAAGCACAGGATGGCTCTGGAGAGTGAGTATGTATCTGCTCATTTGCATGAGTGGATTGACCTCATATTTGGGTAGGTTTTTTCCTACTTCTCAGTATCTCCTCCCACTGCCTTTGGTGTTATGCAACCCTTTCACCGGCTTCAAGGCTTCCTCTTGTTCATTCATAATTTTATTTTTTTTGTACTATCAATAAGAGATGTATAACATTCCTTTTCAAATTTCCACTTTATGATTGTTCCATAACAATTTCCACCTGATTATATTAATGACTTGGACCCTACAGGTATAAGCAACAGGGAAAAGAGGCTATTGCAGCAAATAATATTTTCTTTTATATTACTTATGAAAGGACAGTGGATATTGATAAAATTTCAGACCCGGTATGTCCCCTTTTGTTCTACATATTTTCAGTTCAATTGGTTGCTTGAGTAACACACAATCCCAACTCCCAAAGATAGAGAAATGGTCATAAAAATTAGAATATTTTACAGAAGTTATGTGAATTAAATTCTTTGGCTGAAGGATTGAAATGTATGCTAATTCTAGTATTTTGTATCACGCGTTATGGGTGGAGAAAGAAGATAGCGAGGGTCTATGAGAGAATCCATGTTTTTACACAATGGAGCTAGGTGTCACCTTAGGCCCCATTTTTTTAGCATTCATTGTAAAAGACTAGTAAAAAAATAACTTAAAAAGTCTAATATAATTTAGGCCCCATTAGTTCATCTTAAGATTTATAAACACAGGAGTGCTTTTACTGGAAGTTATCCCTAAATTTGCCAATATACCTTATCATCAATGCAAGTTGCAGAATAACTGAGAAAGATGTGGAAAGGATGAGATAAAAAAATCTTTGTTTTTTGGGGAAAAGAAAAGATCCTTCAAACTCCACTTCTTTGGCATTAAAATTCATTTTGTAATGTTAGGATTGTATTAGGTTTTGAATTAGACCAACCTTATCACTTTTCAACGTGAGACTTTTTTTTTGTTTCCAATAGACTGTAACATTATTGAGCTTGGTGCGTGAATAATATGATAGGTGGTCCAAACCTTTTGGCTTTGATACCTTATTAGGTTTTAAATTGGACCTAACTCATTTTTACAAAACCTGTCTGTAAAGTGAGGTTGCTCTTTATAAACTTTTTCAGGCTTTATCTCTTTTCAATGTGGGATTTAGCTTTTTTTTTCCAAAAGTTAAACTAAATTATTCTAGAATCTGAATTGAAAAACTAGGCAGTTGTAATCTATTTTAAATTTAGGATTTAATGTCTTCTGATCAACACTCCCATTTATATGGAAATTTATGTCCATAAACTTGCTGGTCAAGGTTGTTTTCCACTTGGGATTATTCTGGTGTCTAGCACATGGTTGCTTTGAGGAAGTCATCTTCACAGACATGGGAATGAATAATTCTCATTTTCTTTGCGTGCTTTGCTTTTTTCTTTTCAGTTGCTGTGTCTGAGACTCCAAGCTTATCTCTATCTCTTTTCACTGCAGTCGTACTCTTTATATACCACAAATATATATTTTATTTCAATTAGGCGAAAATAAACCGGTCACCCCTTGCTAGATTGATTGCTTTTCTTGCGTGTTTTGTGGTGTTTGATATTTTTCTATATCTTACCTTTTTTTCAACTTCTTACTTTCTTACATGCGTGACAAGTAAAGGTGCAACAGCGGGCTACACAAGATCAGATTGCTTATTTTGGACAAACACCGTCCCAACTTCTGACTGTTCCTCACATGAAGAAGATGCCGTTAACTGAAGTTCTGCACTTACAGGTAATTATTTTCTGGATTAGTTTGACACTAACTTCTTAAGTAGGCTTCCCTTGCTTCTTATCCTTGTGTTTTTAACATAAGCAAGCATCAGTCTTTTGAAAATTCTTTATTTGTTTAACTTTTTTAGCATTGCAAACCATGATCTTGTTTGAAAACATACTATTTCCAAATAGCAGAAAATTGATGATGTATTCCAAAAAAAAAAAGGTTTGCACTAATTTTTAATGTGTTCGTGTGTATAAAATACAATGTTTCAAAATAAATGATGTGGGAATGGGTATCTACCTTCCCTAACCCCACATATTATTACTCCACATATTATTTGAAGACATTTTTTTTTGGAAATATTGTCGCAATATAAAAAGAGATTCTTTCAAATACTAACTTAAGCGCAAGAATATAAGTACTCCTTTTTCATATTTGTATACATTTTTAATTGCTTGTAATTCTGAATTCTGATTACATATCCTTTTTTAGTTTGTCTATTTAAGTGATTAAACTTTTTTTTACTACTTAAAATATACCTATATACACGTCTAAATTTGAAATGTCCGATTCATTTTAGCAATTAGCTTTCTAACCAATATTATTTTTATGGGTTTAATAAATATAAATTAAAAATGCATAATATTAATCAAAGTAGCATGGCGAAACACACAAGGAAAAACAAAATGAATTAGTTTCTTTTTTCCTCTTTGCTTTATTTTTATATTTCTAATTTGATGATAAAATTTGTATAGTTCTAAATTTTTCATGAACCATGATCGTCTTAATGGTTACAAGGGAATCATTTTAATAAAATGGAAAGTCATTAACATAAACTTTTTTTGAGTAATACCTTGAATGACTCTGATAACTTGATGTACCAAGTAATTAGTTGCTGTAATATTTTTTATTTATTTTAACTACCTTTATGATTAGCAACAAAAATATTAGAGGAAGGTATCTAGCTCAGATGGTAATGCCCACTTGAGTTTTTTTTTTTCTTTTGGGAATAAGTCCACTTCAGTTTTGCACGGTTTGGGATTTCGGATCAAACTCCACTTTCACGCCTCGATAAATAAAGGCTTCTCGTATGTTTAAAGATTTGTCCAAAACCATTGTGCTGATGAAGTGTTTTTGAAATGCCCTTCTATGTTTCCTAAACATTTGATGATGAGTGCATGTAATTATGATGACAATGTATATATCTCTTTGCATGTCAAGACAATATTCCGCAACCCAAAAGTCGTCAAACCATATGTTGTTCCGTCTCCTGAATACTGCAATCTCCCTGCGGCTGCTATTCAAGCATCTTCAGATATGATTGTGGTTGTTGATTCCAATGCACCGGCCGCTCATGTTGCACAACACAAGTGGCAACCCAATACACCTGATGGCCATGGTACTCCATTCCTCTTTCAACGTGGAAAAGCTGCATCAGGCTCTGGCGGTGGACCACTAAGGCGCATGTTCAAAGGGCCTACGGGGACTGGTGAAGAATGGCAATACCCTCAAGCATTGGCATTTGGTGTTTCTGGAATTAGAAGCCAAGCTATCATCTCAATAACTTGTGACCAAGAAATTATTACTGGTAAGTTTAGACAAGCCAGGAAAATTTCATGTAACATTGCATCTATACAGTTGCACCTTTTTTGATATAAAAAGTTAAATTTAAACAGTTCCAACCTCTTTGAGTATTTGCAGGATATTGAATATGAATATATCTTGTAATATTGAAAAGGTTGAAAACACAACTATTTGTATACATGAGAGATATGATCTAAATAGGAATGAAATCCTATCATAATTCCTAAAGATACGCAGGAAAATACCCATTTATTGAAGCATCAGCAAAACTAATTAAGCAATCATTGCAGCATATTCCTGTATATTTATTTTAGCCAGATCTTTAAATAGATATTTCAATTATGAAGCCGTTTTGGAAAAATTGATTTTTTGTTTGTGAGTGGAACTTAACAATCTGTTTTAGTGGATTATGCTTTCTTACTTTCAGCTTATAGATGGCATATGAAACATGCACTAAATTTACTGTATTTGGGTATTGTACTGGCTAGGTATTTTGTTTCTAACCTGAAAATTTGACTTCTATTTAGGTGGGCATGCGGATAATAGTGTTAAGGTGATATCCTCTGATGGAGCCGTAACCTTGGAAACAGCCCATGCACACTGTGCTCCAGTAACTTGCCTTGGCCTTTCATCCGATAGTAACTACCTGGTGACAGGATCCCGAGATACAACAATATTACTCTGGAGATTTCATAAAGAACTAGCATCTAACTCAAGTTTCATATCAGAATCTTCCACTGGGCCTGGCACTCCGTCATCTAGAAATAACTCTTCATCTCATTTGATAGAAAAGAATCGTAGACGTCGTATTGAGGGTCCAATACAGGTACTTCAGGGGCACCAAAGTGAAATACTCAGTTGTTGTGTCAGCTCAGATCTTGGAATAGTAGTTTCCTGCTCCGAAACATCAGATGTTCTTTTTCACTCTATAAGAACGGGACGTTTATTTCGAAGGCTGGATGGTGTGGTGGCCCATTCTGTTTGCCTTTCCTCTGAAGGGGTTATCATGACTTGGAATGAGTTGCAGCATACTCTCAGTACCTTTACTCTTAATGGTGTTCTAATTGCTAAAACAGAATTGTCAATCTCTACCAGCATTAGTTGCATGGAAACTTCGCACGATGGGAGGAATGCTTTGATTGGGATTAATCCTCAACAAAATGGTAGAGCCAATGGTGGGAATTTGCAGTCAAGTAAGGAAACTGTCGTTGATAATCGTTCAGAATCAGAAGAAACTCCCGAAAGCAACATCATAAATGTTCCAACGCCAGCAATTTGCTTCTTGGATTTGCACACTCTGGAGGTACAGTATTAAGATGTTCAAAATGAAATGCCACAATAAATCAGACCTTTATCTCATTTGAAATTGTTTCATTGTGTAGCTGGATAATCCATCCAATCAGATCTTTTATGCATGCATGTCTCACTTCACATGTCATAGAAAAACATTCTTTCATCAAGAACCAGTCTTTTATTTTCTAATTTTTGGTTGAAATGTCACAGAAGACACCTATATAGATTTGAGTTCACAAATGAAATAGCTGAATTCAAAAAAGTTATGTGAAGTTTTTTCTTCATGGTCTTGCATGTTTTTGGGATGTGAGGTAGGGATGGTTATGCATTCTGATTCTTTCAAACCTTATGAGTCACTGTGTTGGTTTTTGCCTTCCTGAAACTGCTCTGCTATATCAACTCTAGCATCAAACTTTCTTTACTTTAGATATTTTATGCGTGTTCGTCATTTCACTAACGACGAAAACATTCTTTCTAAGAACCAAAAACTAAAGTGTGTGTATAGCATCTTATTTTGAGGGTGAGCCTCGGACCAAAAGTAAGGTTGCTTGCTGACTTGTGACATGGAGGTCATGGGTTCATATCCTAGAAACAACCTCTCCACTTGCGAGGGTAAGGTTGCATGCACTACACTCTCTGGTGAGAGTCTCATGCAATGGGCCACCGTTTTAGCGTTTATTTATATCTTCTATTTCTTTTCAGTTCTTTGGTTGAATTATCATAGAAGACACCGAGAGATTTGAGCTTTTTAAATCACTGCATTCTGAATCTTCCAAACCTCCAAAGTCACTGTGTGTTAGCCGTTACCACTATTCTTTGCATCTCTTAATGCTAAGCTAACTACTATACTATACTATTTTCTGTAGGTTTTCCATGTATTGAAGCTGAAAGAAGGACAAGATATTACAGCTCTTGCTCTAAATAAGGATAACACAAATCTTTTGGTTTCAACTTCGGATAAAAATTTGATTATTTTCACTGATCCAACTGTAAGTTAAATTACACTGGGTAAGGATCATTGTCAAATACCAATTGTAGCCTGCGTTGAATCACATTTTTTATATATTCACCGTGTGTCCTCGGAATTAGTATTCTATGATTATTTATACAACCCAACTTAATAATATTCACACTGTTTTTATGCATTGTTTTATTAAATCTTACTTTATATACCATGATTATTCCTCCAATCCACTATAATGATATGTAGTTAATTATATAATTCACAGAATCACATGGTTCTTTTTCAGTTTCTGTTCATATCCTGTAATTAATAATTATTTGTACAGCTAGCATTAGACTGTGCAATACGGTGCTTCCTTTCTTAGTTATAGCCTTTATGAGGAAAATTATTTCCGACTGATTGTTAGGCCTAGCATACATGTATAGGATCAGCAGCCCCTCTATTTATTCCTTCACTTGTATCATTCAAAATAATCAATATGAAATCAGAAATCGCTTTTCTGCATAATGTATAATAATACTACTAAAAACACCTCAAGCATATATTTTAATAAATCTTACTTTATATACCATGGCTGTAGCTCCTTTGTTTATTGCTTGCAGTTAAGCTTGAAAGTGGTGGATCAAATGCTCAAGCTTGGTTGGTAAACGGATGAACTTAGGCACCTATAAAGTCATCGCTTTTGGATTCAAAAGCGATATACAGATCTTATATACATAATAACAGTTAGGAATGTTAGGATGGGGATGCAGCACTCCTGTTTTGTAAGCAGTTTTGATGCATTCCTATGGTTTAGAAATGTCTTGTATGTAACAATTAACTCTTACCACAAGAATATTAGGTTCATTGATTTAGCTCTAGCATAGGGTTCTTTTGTGTTTCCTCCCAGTTGTGCTTAAGTGTAAATATTTTACAAGCTTCTGGTTGAGGTTTGGGCCAATAATATTTTCACTCCAGATATTTTATCATAGTCAATTGGAAATATAACAGTTCTTCTTTCAGTCATTCTTTCATTGAGATTTAGCAGATTGCGGCTAAGGGATCAGTTATCGATATTTTATTGATATTAATAAAATATTTCTTTTATTATTCTTGCTTTCTATTTCTCTTATTTTTGTGGTTTTTAATTTTTTTTTTCTCTTTTGACTATTCCCTTTATTGCTAGAAAGTTGGTTAATCAAAGTTAACACTTAGCAGTTAGCACACATATCAGTTAGGCTAACAAGTAGGTGTAAATATTACCATGTGATATTTTCTTTGGTAGAAATCACCATGCAGTATTTGGAAAACTCTTGCAGAAAGCTATGCATGTAAGTGTTAGGATACACTACTTTTGTATGAGCATCTGTGTTCATTTTTTAACGAAACTCACGTTGAGTTCTATAGATTACTGTCATATTATCATGTTATTACTTGTGCAATTCACACGTTAATTTTAATATATACTTAAAGAATATAATAAAATAATTTATATCTATACTATATATAAAGAAAACTACCCCTTTCAACACACTTTTGGGTTAAAATTTTCTTTCCAAAAATACCCTTAATATTAAATACAAATAACACATGTAACATGTAACAAATAGATAAGAATAAATTTAAATATTAAAACAAATGTAACAAACACGATATGAATACATGTATATCTGTTTTTTTTCCTTTATCATATAAAAAATATAACAAACTGGATGAGTATATTTATACTTACTTTTTCATTATTTCAATTATACTCTTAAACAACTTTTTAGGGTTTTCTCCACATAATTAGGAAAAGGGTTATCTCCACATAAAAACAGCATCGCAACAAACCATTCACTTATTTATTTTAATAAGCATTGAACCCTAATTGCGATAGAAGAAAGATGAAGGTGAAGTGTTGTGACAGGGTTGTGTTCGAGCTTGAAGAGGCTTTGGTGTATGCATCTTCGACTGTCAAAAAATTGATAATGGAAAATATCTCTAGCAGGGGATGCTTTGGTGGATGCCTCTTCGGCAGCGGCCAGGGAGAGAATTGTGAGATCAGTTTTGCGGAAGAGATATCTAGCGGAACTCTGTTGAAGATCAATGAGTACGTGAAGAAACATGCAGAAGCTGGAGATAATGAAAAAAGTCTCCGTAGTTGGGACCTTGAGTTCATCGAAGTTGATCGCCACACATTGTACGCCTTAATCTTAGTAAGTTATTTTTGCTCTTCTCATGTCATACTTATATTTTTATACATATGTTAGTTTGATTATTTTGGAGTTAAAATTTGAGATTCTGTTTGCTACGTGAAATTTATGTTGAGATAGAATCAATATCCTAACTTGGTTGGTTAGGTGAAGTAATTAGTATTAACATATTTTGTGAATGGTACTCAAACATGATATTACAAACAATTAGTGTCTTTTGGTCTTTAACCCTTTAGTTCTCTAAGTTCTCTAATCATCTGTAAATTATTGTATCAGATTTACCATTCATTGTGGCAGATTGTGTCAATGAATTAGAGTTATTCTGATTTATTTTGATCTACTGTATTTGATTTTAGATTTAAACGACTTCCTAGAATAGAGGCATGACCTGTCTTTTGTATGGCTATATAATCATTGTAAATATACTGAGAAAATCAATTGAATAGAAACATTTTTACTAAGTTTCTGTCACTTCAATATTTTCAGCAAAAAAATAAGACCATTAAAAATTCATAGTTTGGTCATAAGCTAAACAAAGTTAACTATATATTGTTATAGCCAGGATTAAACTTGGATACCTCGAGTATAATTTACATAATCGAACTTCTCAAGTAGCAGTAGATAGCTTGATTGGTGAGCTAGGGGACCATAAATAAATTTTAAGCAAAGGAGGTACATAGTTCAAACCCTAAAAAACTAGAATCACAACAGTAAACTTGTTTGCCCACCGAAAAGTTCACTTGAGTAGAGCCCAACCACTAGCATATGTTGAGAAATTTTATTCAAATTAAACACAAACAATACATGAGTTTGCAACATGGGATTGGAGGTTGAAAATGGTGAAAGTTATGTAGCTTTTTACATGTGTCTAGAGTTGGTGTTGTTCTGGCTCCGGTGCTTGCGGCAAGACTAGTTAAATTCAAAGTAGCAAGTGTTTTTTGAGGATGACGGAGACTTGGTTTCGTGAATTTGTGTGTTTAGGAAATATATCTGATATAGTTTGAGTGTGTATGCCAACTTTTAGAGACTATGATATCTCTAGTTGGCTGTATTAATTATTGTTTTTGTTTAATTGGCAGACTGTTATATTTCTTTGCTCTTTTCCAGTTTTTCATATTGTCTTATCATTTGATGTTCTCTGGTTTTTCAGGCAGCACACTATCTCAAAATTAAGGATCTTCTCAATTTGCTATGTGAGGCTGTGATGACAGAGAATGATACGACTCCTGAGGAAGAAGAGGAGTATCAAGGCACAACAATAGGGAAAGAAAAAGGAAAAAATATAATAAGTGAAGTGTTGGTCCATCAGTGTAGTATGGAAGAAAGAGGAGGGATCCATAAAGTAAATCTGATAAAAGGAGGGGGTTCAAAATGGGGTAATGCACGAACTTCCTTAAAATTATACATCGAAAACATTAGTGTTAAAAGACTCTCTGATGAAGAAGTGGCCAATCTGGCAGAAGACTATAGAGCTTACAAAATCCAACAATGTCTGGCAACAGTCCACAAGACAATGAAGTACAAAACAAGGCATAGCAGAGGCGATGTGCAAACAGTAACAAACCGTAACAAGGAGCAAGGGATATTTAAGAGTGATCGACTTATGAATGCTGCTAGAGGGGGGTCCTTTCCGTAGAAGGATTAGGGGGAGCGAAAACCTCCAGCAACATTATTTTTAATAATTTTCCGTTCAAAAAAGAAAAAGAGTCTGACAAAAAATTAGAGTAATTTAAGCTTGTAAATATAATGAAAAATACAAAATAATGAATTAAATATGATGATTGTTATTTTTTGCGAATATGTGCTTTGGGTAGATCATTTTTTTCATATCATTTTTTTTTCTCTCAATAGCATCTACCGGAAAGAGATTAAGCTACGTTTTCCTTCCCCTTCCTTTTTACTACATTTTGTTCTATTTGACAAATCATTCGTGATGCTTAATCATAGTATAAAATATCCACGAAGGGTATGCCCCAAAAGTGGAAACATTTTTTATAAAAATCTGAAATATCAAGCTTGAAATCGGGATCATATGTTCATTTAACGTCCTTTAATGTGGCTGATTGTGTGACTGATCGATATTGTGGCCACACGCAACCCAAATTTAGTAAAGAACCGCCTTTTAATCTTAGAACGATACTTAACTTGCAAACATATGTCCTACATATTTATGCTTAAAATTATATCATTGCCTTTGTTAAAAAAGTTGTTTTCTAAAGCTCAAAATTTGTTTATAGAAAAAAGTTCAATTTAAATTTTTAATTTTTGACAAAACCTTATTGTATCTACTTCATCATAATGTTCGAGATGGTTACATTTTGGCTATGCTAAATGTTTTGAGCATAATTCCTTACAAAATAAGCATAACTTCTTGCTAATTAGAGTTTGATTTGTTGTCAGGAATCATCTTCTAATCCCTGTGCAATGCTTTGATTTCAAGACCACCATCAATATGTAGATTTATCATTGTCTTATAAGTCACATTCTTCTTCTCATCATTCAATTTGAAACGAAAACAACCTAATAAAACTGCTGAGAATATCTTCATCTGTCTATAAGCAAACTCCTTTCCTAGGCATATCCGAGGACCTGCCTGCATTTCAATCAAAATTCAATTTAAGCACGCTCTTGCAAAGGAAACTGCATACATATCACACACAAGTCTTGGCATATTTAAACAAGTTTGAATAACATAATTTTCGGAGAATCTGGCGATATTATCTCCTTGATTTTATTTTATTTTGTTTCCTTATATATATCTCATTGATTTTTTTTTCCCACTGTTTTCTGCATGTAAATATGCCCTCACTAGCTCATCCCAGAACAACATCAATAATAACTCCACCATGATTGAAGATGGTGCAAGCATGGGTGCAGGTTGTGCCAGAACTGGGCAGGAAGGGACAGAGGTGTTGGTGCATGCGGATGAGCTGGTGAAGGAATAGGAAGTTGCATTGGTGATGGTGCCAGCAGCGCCATAGGCTTCTTTGATGGCAATGTTGGTGGTGATACCAGCAGCGATTTCAACGTCAATTTTCATGGCCAAGAGGGAACCTTAAATTCTCTCAAAGTCAATGTTCATCGGCTGAAATGGAATAAATTATGCCAAATGGGCCTAAACCATTCGTCTAATTTTGAAAGGCAGTGAAAAGTTTCGGTTTCTGACTGGGGACATGGAAAAACCAGAAGAAGGAGACTATACTTTTAGGCAATGGAAGTGTGAAATTCGTTGATTATTGCTTGGTTAGGTATATTTATGGAACCGGCAATTAGAAAGTCTTTCATGTTCTTACCATCTGCAAAGGAAGTCTGGAAAGCTGTCAGAGACACGTGTTCTGACATTCCAAACTCCTCTCATATTTTCTTCCTAAAGTCACAGTTGTGGCATGCCAAGCAAGGTTATATGGATGTGACCGCTTATTCTAATGAGATGATGATAAATAAATGTTACATGACTAGAGAAAAATTTTACTAACCTGAAAAGCAGTAAACTTGAAAGGGTTCTCTGGCTGAAAAATGCCATTTTCATCAAGCCATCTTTCAGGTCTAAATTCCTCTGCATCTTCACCCCATATGAATTTCATCCTCCCCATTGCATAAGGTTGGTAAGACACCATATCTCCCTTTTTTACACTAAATCCATCTGGTAATGTGTCATCAGAAAAGCAAATTTTTGCATCCTGCATGAAAAGAATCTTAAACATTGATACTCTAGGCCAAAATAATTTCTGCGGTGTGCAACTTGGACCATCTGCAGTCAAGCCTCAACTGTTGGATAAATCTAATAGATGAGAGTATTATATCCCAGCCTTGAGATTAATCTAAGAGATGCGGACCCGGCGTAGAGGGACATATCGACAAAAATCATGAAGTTCATGATTGAGAAGTGGAAATCATGATAGTTTGACTTTGCACTAGAAATCAACTAGTCATTCATGTCCTTAATTATGAGAATTGATATTTTGACATAAAAAGTTGACAACAATTTGGATGATTAATGCGGTTTAAACATGTGATTAATTACGTTCAGTTGATGATTAAGGAATATAACATGGTATTGGAACTCATTCACCATCCACTGAACGCAATTAACCACAATTCTAAATGTTGTTAACCATCATTTTCAGGCATTCAAATATACAGAAGATCCATTAATGATCCAAATTGTGTTTAATCATACTAAATTTACAGGTGTTTAAATATATATGATATTCATTAACTATAATGTGTTTAAATATACACCTGAAAAATCATGGTTAATCGGATGAATAATGAGTTGTGAATTTGTCGTCAAATTGGTGTATGAAAATAACACCTTTAGGCTTTAACTACAGGTGATTCAACTCTGACGATCTATACAAGCATGAGTGAGATCAAATTCAAAAGTAGCCTTACCACAGGAACTGCAGGATAAAGTCTGAGAGTCTCTGTGAGTGTTGCATGGAGATAATTCATCTTTTCAAGAGCTTCATCTGTTACACACGACACAAACTCAGTGCAGCTGCTAACTGTTTTTGTGTTTGTTGCTTCTCTCACTTCTTCTGCAGCTTTTTCTTGTACTGCAGGATACTTGCATAGCATATACATGAACCAAGAAAGTGTGGCGGCCGTTGTATCTTTCCCAGCAATAACAAAGTTCAGAATTATATCTCTTAAGTATGTTGTATCATATTCCTTCACTTGCAGAAACCTTGATAGAATATCTCCACTCTTTCTCTACATAGTTCATGTAAAGAGAAGAAAAAAATACATGACACACACATAAAAAAGCATATTCTTAGTAATCAGAAATCAACTTTCATAGTTGTATATAGTAGACTTACAATAGAGTCACCCTTTGAATTCATTTGTAGAATTCTAGTGTTGATTAGCTTAATGACAAATTCATTTAAGACTTCCGTGTTTTTCCTTAATGTTGCCTCTGATCCAATATTGAGAAACTTCTTTATCTTCCAGAAGACATCAACATAACGATATAGAGTTAACGCACTTGCAGTATCAAAAGCATTGGCGAAGTTCTTCCCTTCTTCACTTGATCCACACATGCTGTTAAGTTCAGTTCCAAATGCAACTTGGAAAATTGAATCCAAGGTTGATTTCATTAAAAGATCCTATATAAATTAACATGCTAACCAATCAGATAAACGAAGGCAATATTAGTGTTCCAACCTCAAGTCCGATGTGCTTCTTTTCTGAGGCATTGTCCGCTTTGGTTCATGTGTGTAAGCCCTCATGGTTTTTTCCTTAACTAAAATGCCTGAGTGGGTAGAAGAGTCTGCGTGTTCATAAACTACCCTTAGTATTGATTCGCAGCAAATATGGGAATTTTTGGTGTATCGAAATAACAATCATCAGTCGAAGCTAAGGGGATAAAAGGTCTGCTAGTCAGTGCAATGGACTTGAGGTCGGAACAGATAGTATCTTTCAAAGAACATATTTACTCACTTGGATTTCTAACTTAGAATTAGAAGTTGCAGCTTCAGACACTATATTTGCAACTTTTGCAGCATTCTTTCTGAATATTGAAGTACTGAAGTCCCGTAACATCTTCGTGGAGAATTCATGACTTGATATCTTCCTTTGTTCACGCCATTTCTCACCATCAACGGCGAAAATTCCATCTCCTAGTAAATCCTTCAAATTTTGGTAGTTGTACAATCCCTGCATAAAAAGAAATTTTAAGCCATTAAGCCGTACTTCATCCTGCTACGAATGAAACAATTGCCTATATGAACCACCCTTACCTCTTGCTCAAAACTTTTTCGGTGTACCTTTACTTTGTTTTTTGCTACTATTACAAGTCATGTTATACTATCTGAGCCAATCTATCTATTGATTGTAATCATGTCCAAACATAAATGAAAAATTATGCACTAGCAGAAGAATAAAGTGTGATATATAAGTGCTTGGCATCAGTATCATAGTATCAGTTCAAATGCATTACATTCCTTAAAACATTTAAGCTGCTACCATGTTCAAATGTTTATCTTCATAATAACTCAATCATAAGGCAACTTATAGTAACCGAAATAAATCAGTTTTTTGACCGACCACGACTATTTTCAAAAATTTAGTATTAGACGCATTTCCATCATTTTGAACAGCAGAAAAACCTCTTCAATAATGTTATTTGCTATTCAAATTTTGGACACATGGCATCAGAAAACCATATCCCTCAGCATAACAATAGATCTAAGTCATCTAACAACTTATCAAAAAATCCTAGTTCAAATCCAAATACTTGAATCCAATCTATTGTAGAGGACCCAAATTCACTGCTGTAAAAAAGGCTGAAAGTCACTGCAGTCATAAGATAGACATCCTTGGATCAAGATTGGACGGTTCAATCTCAACTTTCGTAAATCAGATTGAAACTACAAACTCTAGATGTTTTTTTTTTCCCACCTAAATTGACATTGGGGGGAATTGAACATGAAACCTTGAGGATGAGCACAACAAGATACCAGTCAATACCATCATGCCAACCCAGATGGGTTACAATACAGATGTCTTGATGGCGGTAACTCTAACTTTTGGGAAATTGAACCCTCTACAGCTAGATTTAAAATGTTTTTCTCTCTAAATCCAACGGTCCCTAAAGCTGCAGCACCATAATGCAGCTGTAGAGGATCCAGGTCTATTATTTGGACCCTAGGAATCCCAACCCTACCATAGTACCATGTAGACAAGTGACAGCTCAACTCTTTCATACAAACATGTGAACAAATAAACCAGACTCTTATCCATAGAATCAAAAATACCAATTTATAAAACTAAAATGTTCATTCATCAACCACAAAAGTAAATATCAATGAATATATATACCTTTCCATAGTTTTCAAAATTGGTTTTGAGTATATACTCAACATTACTTGGTTCTGAAGTATAAACTTCACTTCTGAAAGGATTAAGTAGCCTGTATGTCTTGTACTTCCTTGCAAGATCAGTCATATAATGATGAAGCCTGTTGAAGTTCATCATCTGATTGAATACAGTGCCAGCAATAGGATGATACTTCTTCTTCATACTATTGCTTTTGTTGTTCAATTTTCTAAACAGAAATTGAAACAAGAAAAGAGTTAAAGATGCAGACAAAGCTGCAAAAACAAAAGGATTTGATAGAAAATCCATGATGGATTGGAATGGCATGGTGGAGATGATGGTTTGTTGCTTTAAGAAAGAAGTTAATGTTGTTGCAGAGTCAAAGGTTGCTTGTTTGAAATGTATTCATTCATACTGATCCTAAAGTTGACACTCCTTCAACTATATAATAAATAATAATATACTTGAGTCTAAAAAATATATAATAATATACTCTTTCTTATTATGAAGGGCGGGTCCGTCTCATTTAAATTATCATCACTTTTAACATTTTTTCTGTGTTTCAAAATAATTGTATTTTTTTGGTTAAGTAATTGTCATTTTATTTATTGAGTGAGTGTAACATTTATTATTTTTCAGTCTTATAATGAATGAGCCGTAACATTTATTATTTTTTTATAAATATATTTTTTTGATTGAATTCATTTAACTACTCTGCTAACTTCAATTAATAAAAGTCTTTCATAAAATTATTCTAATTTTATCCAAAAGTCTTAGCTCAACTGGCAAAAATGTCAAAATTGCTAGGCCGGATGTCATGACCGGGATTCGAACCCCGATACCTCCACTTACGTGTGTGAGTTGGCTTTGTCATTTCGTCTATCTACCAAAAAAAAATTATTGTAAAGGAAATGATAAGTTTTACTCTTAAAGCATAAGTTAACATATTATTTTATTTGTCCTAAATTACATGAAGATTTGACTATTTGAACAAATTACACCATCTACAGTCATATATATGAAAATTGTTTTTCTTACAGCAAGATCTTCCTAATAACACATGGAAAATACCAATTTGCCTCTAGCGGTAGTTAACTACTGTTGGAATATTCCGACATCAGTTAACTACTGTTGCAATCCTGGTTCATACGAACACAGAAACTCCAGTTTCTGGTTACAGAGTTCAAAACAACAAAAACCCAACTTCACCCCAACTTCAATTGCACGAATTTGACCCAAATTTCTTCAAGTAATTAACAAGTAAGTTATTTTCTTCCTATTTACATGCAATGTATGTTGTTTAGGGCTTTATTTTAATTAATTTTGAGCAAAATGTTAGTTTTAGGTTATGTTAGAAAATTGCAAATTAAGCATGATTTAGATGTTTTAATGTATTGTTGTTGCTGGAATTGTTGATTAGAGCAAGATTAGATGTTGAAATAACACTAATTATGCTAGTAATTTAGAATGCACTTAAGGTGTTTGATGAAATGCCTAAGTGAGATATTCTTGCTTTTTTTGTGTTATTTTTTTTTTTTTTGCAAATTGGTTAAATTTTATAATGTATATATATATTATAATGATTATAAGTTTGGATTTTTGATTTTTTAGCAAGTTTGATTAGTTTGGACATAATGATAGAATAACCATATATGCCTAGAAGGGGGAGACAACAATATTCATGATCTACCTGTTGAGATGGAGTTTCAAGATTGAAAACATAGTGGGATGTACGCATTTACTAGTTGAGAGGTTGGAAGCTCAACTTGAGGTGGAGTTGAACACACCGGTAATGGTACGACTATGGAGAACCTTGGGTGCTATGCTCTAGTGGTGAGCAAGGTATTTCTTCATGAAGACGGAAGGTTGAAGAATGTATAGCACGGCTTGCGAGATTACCCTAAAAAAAGGCCAAGGGTGATTGGATGTAAGGTGATCTTCAAGGAAGCGAGAGATGTCCCGTGTTGAAGATGTTATGGTGAATGCTTGTGGAACTACGTAAAACTCTTAGTGTAGTTGGACTTCAAGGACTCTTCGAGAAGGCGGAAGATGTTCCGATCACTGAAGAGGTTAAGGTGAATGTTTGTGGAACTACCTAAAATTCCTAACGTAGTTGGACTGCTAGGACCTTCGAGAAGGCGAAAGACATTCTGATGGCTGAAGGGGTTAAGGTGTGTACTTATGGAACTACCTAAAATTCCTTGAGTAGTTTGGACGCAAGGATCTTCAAAAGGGCAGAAGGCACTCCGATGGTTGAAGAGGTTAGAGTGTAAACTTGTGGAGCTACATGGTGTAGTGGGAAGCAAGGGAGAGAGCAGCAAAGTGTTGATGTTAAATTGACATCATTACTAATTTAGAGTCAAGGTGGAGATTGTTGTGAAAGTGACTCAAAATTGGAGAAATTGAAGTTTGCTGAAACTGTCAAAATCGGAGCACGATTTTGACAGCTAGATTTTGACAGCTGTCAAGTGTATGTTTCTGTGCTAGATTTCCATCATATCCTAGATAATCACACTTAACTATTGTTAAGCGAATCATTAAATATCTCAAAGGTACCAACCTTGGCTTGTTGTATGAGAACTCAAATGATTATAAGCTAGTTGGATTTTATAATGCTAATTATGTTGGAGATGGAGTTGAAAGAAAGTGCAGCAGTGGAAAATGTCAATTCATTGGTGACAATCCATCTTCTGAGCCAGCAAAAGAAAACTAGGGTTTGTATAGAGTTTGTCTCTTGGGAACAAACACTATGGTTTGAGGGTTGATTCACCTTGGGAAACACTATTAGGATTGAGTCTCTTGGTTACTGGAAGAGATTGAGACTTTGAGTATAATTAGGCGGGAGACTTATTCTTGTAACCCATTGATATCTCTTTTGTAAAGTTATTCATCATTATAGTGGAACGGATGGCTGCTCTCTCCCCCATATTAGGTCAATTTTGGACTGAACTGGGTAAACAAATTATTGTGTATTCTCTCTTCTTTTCTCTCGCTGTTTTCTACTTTTGCTTGTGATTATAACTGTTACACACTTGTTTTGGTTGCTTGATTATTCCTTGCTCCACACATCAAGTATTAATTGGTGTGATTTTTCATCGAATTCACAACAACAACATTGTCGTAAAAACGAAAACCGACCAAAGCTTAAAGCTTATCCCATACCTAAACACATAAGAGGGTTTAGCCACCATCTATGATATTGATAATTAAAATTAGCAAAATTAGCCTTATCCCACCAAAAAGAAATTAACTTAATTTTCTCAAAAAGTTGTGAAAGAGAACTTTCCTTACTCTAAAAGATCCAACTATTCATTTCCTTCCAAATAACCCAAGTGCATACAAACCAAAACATAAGCATTAGAGAGCGTCTAGCATGTGAGAAGCCTAATAAATTACCAAACTGTATAAAGAGATCTGAAATAACATAAGGGTCGACTGGATATAATCCAAGCCAATTTTGCATAAGGTTCCATAAAGATCCAAAGAAACCACAACCCAAGAACAGGTGATTAGCATATTCCACATCATCGCACCCACCAGGACAAAGCTCAGAATTTTGAGAAATAATACCTTGATTGAATAAGTTGTCCTTTGTGGGCAATCTATTCCGGAGAAGCCGCCACACAAAAATAGCCACCTTCAATGGAACATTTTTTTTTCCATATAAGTTCCACTTTGTTGGACAATGATCAAGAACCCTATTAGTAAGCATATGGTATGCACTGCACACAATATATCCAACGCATGGTTGGAAGCCAATGCCAGTTATCCTCTAAATCATTCTGCAAAGACACGATTAGAAGTAATTCCTTACATTCCCCTAACGACGACGACTCCTTCCATGCCCACAATCGACGTTTCCACCTCCATGCCTCACCACCCTCACCCCAACCTAAACCAACATCTTCGCTACAGTCACCTGTAGATTCACAACCAAATCAAACAGTTGACGAAAATGAACTCATAATGGAGCATCCCCTAACCACCTATCTGACCCCAAAAAAAAGAACTAACGCCATTTCCTACCTTCCTATGTAAACCATCCTCAAACCAATTCACCACATCTGAAGCTACTCTGTAACGCCCTACTTTTATTATTTATTAATTTATTAAGATTAGATATCTTTTTATAATTTAGTTGATTTATTTTGATGAGTGATATTTTGTTATGTTATATGTTGGTATTTATTAGTATAATATATTTGTTATTTGGTGTAGAAATATATATTATTTGGTGTAAAAGTATATTTGTTATTTGGTGTAGAAATATATATTATTTGGTGTAAAAGTATATTTGTTATTTGGTGTAGAAATATATATTATTTGGTGTAAAAGTATATTTGTTATTTGGTGTAGAAATATATATTATTTGGTGTAAAAGTATATTTGTTATTTGTTATAGAAATATATTGGTTATTTTGTGTGGAAATATATATGTTATCTAGTATAGAAATATATTTGTTATTTTGTGTAGAAATATATATGTTATCTAGTATAGAAATATATTTGTTATTTTGTGTAGAGATATATTCGTTATTTTGTGTGGGAATATATGTTATCTAGTATAGAAATATATTTTATGTAGAGATATATTTGTTATTTGGTGTATTATTTTTATTAAGTGGGGGAGAGATATATTTAATTTAGAAATAAATAAGATTACGAGGAAAAAAGTAGTTTTGGGGTGTAAGAGAAATTATGGTTATTATAAAAGGAGAGTTAGAGTTAGAAAATAATATGACGTGCAAACTGTTTTGGAGAAAGTGGAGAAACCTATAGTAAGAGAAGAGTGAGAGAAGAGAAGTCTGTAGAATCTTTGCAATCAATCAATCTAAGAGAAGTCTGTAAAATCTTTGCAATCAATCAATCTAAGGTAAGGGTGGGGCAAACCTTCTTTAATCATAAGCATATAATTCTAAAAAAAGGTTTAATCTTGTTGTTGTTAATTTTGTTATTGTTGTAGAAGTTAGATTTTGAATTGAATTAGGTGGTTAAGAGTATAGATAATTCATGAATTTATATGAAAATTATTTATATGAAGATTGTATTTATGATATTTATATGAAAATTCTTATTATGTATGTTATTTATATGATATTTATATTGAAAGTTGTTTATATGTTATTTATTTATATGATATTTATTTGATGTTATGGTCCAAACTATTGGAGTTCATTTGAGATGTCTAAGAGTTAAGAAGTTGAGTCCATGCATATTCATCCAGAGACGAGGGCTCATGCCCTAGTAGCTTTTGCTCAATTAGCGACGAGGGCTTATGCCCTAGGAGTATTTTTATGCTCAAATAGCGACGAGGGCTTATGCCCTAGGAGTATATTTATGCTCAAAAAGCGACGACGGCTTATGCCCTAGATTGGTACCACATGCATGAGTAAGATGATTAAGTTGCATAGTCAAGTTAAAGTGCATTGTCGAGTCAAGTGGTTAAGTAAATTTTTGAAGTTATGAAGTTGATTAAGATGATGATGTTACCTGATACCTGAAATTAATTGATGATTTATATCTGTAATTATATGAAGTACTTGTTGATGATGATTTGTTGTTGTTTTATGTTGATTGATTCTCTCTTATATGATTTGTTGTTGTTTTATGTCAATTGATTCTCTTATATGATTTGTTGCTGTTTTATGTGGATTGATTCTCTTATATGATTTGTTGTTGTTTTATGTCAATTGATTCTCTTATATGATTTGTTGCTGTTTTATGTGGATTGATTCTCTTATATGATTTGTTGCTATTTTATGTTGATTAATTCTTTTACATGAATTGTTGCTTATCATTATAGAATGTGAAATCTCACCCCTTCTGTTTTGTGGGCAAGTGCAGGTAATTAAGCTTTAGTTGTTGTTAATTAAGCTTTAGTTGTTGTTACTGTTGTGAGTGGCTACTAAGCTTTAGTTGTTGTTACTGTTGTGAGTGGCTACCCTCACTGTGTCCTTAGGTGCTCTGATACGTAGCTCTGATACGTAACGGGATGGGAAACTTTATAACCATTTTCTATTCCTTACGTATTGATTATGATTTAAGTTTTTAGTTGAATTTATGTTGAGAAGTTTTTATGAGGCCTGCGTGCCAAAACTATTTTGTTAACTTGAATTTTATCCGCTGCGAAGTTTAAATAATTTTGACTAGAATAAATTATTATTTATTCTGTTTTTGAGATTTTAAGAAATGTAGCATTCCGTTTGTGTGATACTCTGATTTTATTTAAGAAATTTTTATTTGGGAAAACGGGGTGTTACATACTCCATCTCTAATACGGACCAACTCCCGCCACCACACCAACCCAACCCAATCATCCTCCTTCAAACGACCTCCCTCAACACCATATGTGGCCGACAAGACCCTAAACCACAACTCATCCCTATCAACCACCATCCTCCAACACCATTTATCCAACAAAGCAATATTAAACTTCATAATCCTCCGAACCTCTAAACCACCATTCTCTTTTTACAAACAAATGGAATTCCAATCAACCTAAAATATTTTCCTATGATCCTCACTCCGCCGTGAAAAAAACAAGTCAAAAGAGATTCAATAGAGGAAATGATACATGAGGGAGCTTTGAAGAAGGAAAGAGATTTTTTATATAAAATTCATTGATACAGACCATCAATGAACTGATATCTTTACTAGAAAAAATTATTAAGAAAATTTTAAATATGCATTTATAAATGAATAATATTTTATTACAAATTGTCATTGTCTGGATGTGATGTTAGTATTCATGAAAATTGATTATTTGGTACAAACAACCCTCTTAGACAAACAATCCTCTGGTCAGTTTGACCCTCTGGGACAAAAATAAGAGTATTAAAGGTAACCAAAAAAAAAAAAACAAGAGCTATACTAAAATTGAATTTTTGTTCGTTTTCTATTTAGCAAATATTATTATTATTATTATCATCTCATCATGTTATGATAGAGGCCATCTTAAAATTTTTCCACAACCTTTAGTTTTATATTGTTCTGGACAATCAATATAACTCTCTCCTTCTGCATCCATACACAATCGTACTTCTTTTAATTCAGGTATTTTACTACCACTACATATAAGTTGAGGTCTTGTAATATTAAAAATGTCACTTGTAATATTAAATATAAACATTGTATCATACAAATTAATTTGACTTGGCTCAATACCATGCCATCCAAATCGCTTTAGAAGATGAATATCTTGTTTCTTTAATACCACAAGTTCAAAATATGGGTATTGCTTAAAGTTTGAACAAGTTCCATGTTTTCTCCAAACATGATTCCAAAGTGCCAAATTACTTTCACCCGTTTTCAAATTTGGCCATTGAAAATCAAGTTCATACAATAATGTTTCAACCTGTTCAAAAATATTAAGAATATAAGTAAACAAATAATTTTATTTAATGCAGGGAAACAAAAAACATTTGTTTAAGATAAACTTACCATCTCCCATTTGATAAAACATTTAAGTTGCTAAGAGATGGGAGATGTTTTGCCTAATAATATGTAAAGCTTATTATCTACCCTATTGAAGAAGAAATAAAAAGTAGTGCTATTTAAATACAAGGCTTGTATAAGTATTGTCTCTCTCTTTTCCTTTCAAAAAAAAAAAAAGTATTGTCTCTCTCTCACATAAATATGACCGCATTGCATACTCTAATCAAAGTTTTTCTCATATTTAATAAAAAATATTGCACTAACATAATAACTGTTTTCAAAATATACTAAGGTAAAGTATTAGTGGGATCCACTTAATAATTTTTTAAGAGTTGATGAATTTGAGTGAATGAATGCTTATTATGCATTACTTTTGAAAATTGATTGCATAAGTGATGTATACGGATGAAGCCACTTTAACTACATCTTAATAAGAGAACTATTAGAGATGCTCTGACAACTCCAAATGTTTATCTTCATAATAACTCAATTATATGGAAACTTATAGTAACCAAAATAAATAACTCTCAACATTCCTAATAGATCTAAGTCTTCTAACAGTTTATCAATACCGTTGGATCAAAACCAGACGTTCAATCTCAACTTTGGTATATTATATTGAAAATACAAACTCTAAATACGAAACGTCGGATCTTTTGAATACAACAGTACCGATTTTTTGATGGCGGTAACTCTGATTTTTGGAAAATTGAACCCTCTACAACTATCGTATTGTAATGCAGTTATTAAGGTGTAGGGACAAATAGATTAGGTAAAGTTAAACTTAAAACACTTTTCTCTCTAAATCCAACGACCCCTTATGTTTTTAGAATGGAAGAACCAATTTCGTGAAGGAATAAAAATAAGGGACCAAAATTACAATTAAGTCAGAAAAAAATTAACAATAAAATTTGAGGGGATTTGTTTAGAAATACTATTAGTAAATTATTGTGTATTAATGTTTTTTTTTCTTGGATGAAGTGTATAGATATTTTTTTTTTAAATAGATGAAATGGCATTGGTCATAAAAAATTACAGACTATATAAAAAAGAAAAATGCTAAAGTGCACGAGAGGTGTTTTCCTTCATATTGCACGACAAATTCTTCCTCTCTTATTTGATTTGTTCTACTGCATTTTTTTATGATAAATCTTAAGCATATCTCTTCTTGTGTGCTACTACATATCAATGCCACAATATAATATGATTTAAATAAATTATTTGATGGTTTAAACTTTACCCTTTGAAGACTACATGGCTTTGGACATCGGTGATAATGACAATGACCATCTCAACATTATTTGCATTATGCGTATATTTTTTGTTTTATTACTTGGTTTATAATTTTATTTTGACAACGGATAAATTAGCATGATTAAAGCCTCAATTAAATAAGCAAATTTTATAAGATGCGTAAGTCGTGCAAATTCGTGGGGGAGATAGTGTCGTGCCCAATAGCACCACTATATAAAAAATAGACAAATCATTTAAATCTCACATCATTAATGATGATAATGATGATACTATATAAAAAAATAGACAAATCCTTTAAATATGTCACATTGTTAATAAGGACGATTGTACTATATAAAATAGACAAATCACTTTTTCTTAGAGAAAAAAATAGACAAATCACTTAAATGTCACATTTAAATAGACAAATCGTTTAAATCGCTATTTAATATTTAATTACATACTATATAAAAAATTAAGTCACATCATTGCCACATTAAAAATAGACAAATCACTTGAATGTCACATTGTTAATGATGATGCTATACAAAAAAAAAAAAATCCAAATATTGGATGGTGTGGACGATTCTAAAAACCAAGTTTTAAAAATAAGAGACTAAAACTTTAATTTAGAATTTTTGACAAAATAATGGATCAAGAATACAATTTTTTTTTTGTGGTGGTTCGACTGTTCTCCCTCCAAAAATGAATTTCGGAATTTTTTACATAGAAAGGATTTACTTGTTACTAATATAATACAACCTCCGTTTTTCTTTAGATCTACTTGTTTCACTCCGATAGTATCATAAATTGAGTCAATGTATAGGAAATGACTGCATTTCCATACTATTAAGTTAAGTGAAATACAGAAGACATAATCCGGATTATCTCACATTACTTACTTATATTACTGGATATTACGGAGCCTATTCATGCAGGATATGATAGAGGCTGATAATAGAAAAGATTCTCTTCAAGCGAATCGGCCTATCCTCCGTACCTTGCATATACTATGTGTTGTCCCTACCAACTGAACGAAACTCACGAAGACGGATCAAGAATACATTTTAGCTTATCACATTAAATTTTCATACTGTTTTATTTCATTTTCAAACCAATAATGTCTCATTCAATATTTTTTTTTCTTCTTCAATATCTTGAATTGTTTTACTAAGCTAAATATACCTTCTCTCTAAACCAGTACCACCGACTTCATCTCTTCCTCTCACCCAATCCAAACTCGCCGCCATCATGTAGTCTCAATGGTTGGTGGTGCGACGAGGATCTCCTTACTCCGCACCTCCTCTCCTTGTCCGATGCGGTTTCTTTCTCTTTCCTTTCGGTGGCTGTCGTTGTCGTTTCTCTGTTTCACCTTCGTTATTGGGACGTGATGGTTGGGTCGGCTTCAGTTTCTTCCAATTGTGTGGTTAATGGTTCTGTTTGTTTGGAGCCAGATCCAAACTTTTGGTTAAGAAGCTTTTTCGATTCGGTCCGCACCGGTGGTGAAGGAGTGTGATTTCGTTTTGGTTTTGGTTAAGGTTGGTTTGCTTTTGTTGTCTCTTTTGTTTTGTTTGGGCCGCAGGTGGTGTTCGTCGTCACTGTTGGTTTCGTCGTCGACGTCTGTTTGGCATCGCTTGGGGTTGCTTTGTTCGTTGTGTTATGTTTTGTTTTTGTTTTTCTGTTGTTGCTACGTTTTGTTGTTGTTCTTAGACTTGGTGGATTCAGATTTGTCTTTTTTACAGTTGACTGTTTCGTAAACCATCTGAAAGGGTGTGATTCAAAAAACCTGAAAGGGTCTGGTTCGTTTAAACTGTTGTGTTTGGTTGTATGATTTGTTCGATTTTCTGATATTCCAGGTTTGTTTAGATCTGCAGGTTTCGAAAGGTCATCTACCTTCACTCTGGTATTGCTCGAAAGAGCTTTTTATGCTTGTTGTTAATCAGGGAGCTGCTGGCACTTGGACTCTGTTACCGTGTTGGCGGTCGATCCATTCCCTATACCTAAACTCTTAACTGTTCTATGGAGATATTCACTTTTCATACTTTGTTGTAACTTGGTTTCGCGCCCGTACGCGTGTTCGTTGGGTTACACCTATGATTATTGAATTTTTGTTAGAATAGATTAGAGTTGTTTTACTTGGACTGATTTATCATGTTGTATTCCAGTTTAGGTTATTCCTGAGTCAGGTCTAATATCTCCCGGTCTTTGTATCTCCTTCTTTTTATTTAATTTATTTTCTATTTTGTCAAAAAATAAAATGTCTCATTCAAACTTAAAAATATCTAACTCATAATGTTACATCAGTTTCAATTAAGAAGCAAATTGTTAACCACACGCAAGCTAAATTTTAGAAATGCCAAACACTTCAAATTACATCACTTTATTTAGACATGGTCTTGTTAACGAGTGCCCCCGGATACTCTTTAAACATACTAAAACAAGCAATTATTCTTCAAAAAAGTAAAATATTTCGATTTCCAATGCATTTATCACACACATTTTTATAAATACTTGCTATTTTTACCCCTAAAATGGACCATATGAACACTCATTAACATTTCCCTTTAGTTATATCACATCTTGGAATTGCATAGAGAGGGAGGCCATGGTCAATGTGAAGTGTGAACATGGTTCTATAAGTCACATCATTTGTTTCATTTGCCAATCTAAACTTAAAGAATCGAAGAAGTGCCATTGACACTATTTTCATCTGCCTATAAGCAAAGTCCTTTCCTAAGCATATACGTGGACCGGCCTGCAAATATGAAAAATATTTAAATGTCACTTAGAATTGTAAGAATTGATCTTAAACTTAAAGGTATTGGTACGTAGCTCATTTTGTAATCTAAGGATATCAAAGAGACTTAAATTGTGTGCATTGTGATTACATGCAATAGGTCACATCTGAACATGAAATTGAAATTTAGATTGTTCGATCTCGATTGGACAATTTAAATGTGACCGACTTCATGCAGTCAAAAGGTTGTAACTACACACAACTCATATTCCATTGAAAAAGTTTCAAGACGAAAATCTAGGGTTCAAATCATGCACACTAATATAAGTATATATAACTACTAACTTAAGATTTTTGTCTAAAACAATTAAAAAATCTTATCCTAAATTGAAGAATAGTGACACTAACATGGAAAGATATGAATTTGAATGAAGATTCAGGTTGAAAGATTCCATCCTTAAGCCATCTTTCAGGTATGAATTCTTCAGCATCATCCCCCCAAATGTAAGGCATTCTTCCCATAGCATAGGACAAGTAATACACTGTTTCCCCCTTATTCACTATGTAGCCATCAGGAAGGATGTCATGTTCTTCTGCTGTTCTACCAGACTTGTATCACACACAACCAAAAAAACCATTCATTAAGATATGCATAACAGTTATTAGAAGAAATCAGAAACCCTAAATGCTTGAACTTAATTAATAGGAACATAAATTAGTGAATTTTTTCAAGCAGTTTTTTAAAACTCACCATTGGTACAGCAGGGTATAGCCTCAATGTTTCTGTTAGTGCTGCATGGAGATAATGCATTTTGTCAAGTGTAGCATCTGAAATATTGGTCACAAATTCATCTAAATTGAGGTTGCTTTCTTGGCTTGTAGAAGTAACATTCATCACTTCTTGTGCCACTTTTTCTTGTATAAGAGGGTTCTTGCAAAGCATGTAGAAGAACCATGACAAAGTATTGGCACTTGTGTCTTTTCCAGCAATCATAAAGTTCAGAATTATATCCCTCAAATATTGATCGGTCATATTTGAAGGGTCCTTTTCACTTTCTAGCAAAAACCTTGAAAGTATGTCCTCTTTATCATTCTGATAAGAAATTAACCAACACATACTTTATTGTTAGCAAGAGATTGGGCAATGCATAAAGAAATTTTACCAACCACAAGTTGTACCAAAGTGTTTATCTAGTATAAAACATGGAATGGCACAGATATGTAGATACATGAGCGGTCCTAAGATTTTTGGTGTCATGGACAAATCATTATAGTTGTGCCCTTTTAATTATTTGAATGTCTTTCTTCTTTTATTTTTTGTTGCAAAAGATTCATTTATAATCAAGATTCTCTAAAATACATTTTCAATAGAATTAATCAAAACAAGTTAAAAAGAAACATATCTATATAGTACTAACTATTAAGTAAAAATAATCATTTTAGTGCCCCTAAAAAAATTGTCTTGAACTTCCGTCCCTCTTGCCCATCCTCATTGTCCACCCCTGCGTAGATACTGCTTATGTCCAAAATTTTGGACACTTACACATATATAAAAATTGAAATTCGAAATAACCAATATATGAGTACTAAGGAGACGAAGACCATATATGTGTGCGCACACGCTTTCTCACGAAAATTGTGTCATAAAATGTGAGAGGTGTGTCTATAGAAAGAATAAAATAAAGTTGTTAGACCGTTTGTCTGAAGTGTTGAGTATCCGTGTCGAACATGTAGACACTTCTAAAACTAGGAGTGTTAGTGTTTCGTAGGAGTTAATACATTATCTAAATGGAATAGAATCAATTCAAACACACATATAATGAAAGTTATTGAACTTACAAAATCCTTTTGCACTGATAAAAGTTCCCTTCTGGTTTTAATTAGACTATGAACAAAATCATCAATTATTTTGATATTCTTCTTAAGGGCAGCTTCTGATCCAAAGTTAAGAACCTTTTTCAACTTCCACAAGGGGTCCAAATAGCGTTTGAATACAAAAGCATTTGAATCATTAAAGGCTTCCATGAAGACATTTGCTTCTTTGCTTGATTTCTCTAAGCAATTCAATTCCACTCCAAACCCAACTTTGAATATGGAGTCCAAAGTGCATTTCATTACTATATCCTACAAAAGAAATTAAATAAAAAAATTGCATTTATATATTGCACCATAATAAAATAACAAATGAATTTTTTATTTTTTGAAAAGAGAAAAAAATCAGCATTTGAAACTAACAAAGCATAAAGTAACTTTTGGCTTTCCTATATACTTGCAGCAATTAATTAGTGTCCACTTCAAAATGTAAAATGTTGATAGCCATTGATTTACAAATTAACAATAAAATGGGGAAAACTATTTTATTATGTGTAAGGATGACATGTTATTTACATCTAGATCTTGAGATCTCAAGTGTGGAATAGATATATGGATAATATATACTCCTTCAGGTCACATTTATAAACAAAAGACAATATTTAAAATCAGTTGAATAACTAATGTATCTGGTCTATGTATATAGGTCAAATACATTAGTTTTTCTTTTGGACAGAGTCAAATACATTAGTTATTCAATAAACCTATAAATTGTTTTTTGTTTATAAATATGATCGGAGGGAGTATACTACGGTATGCATATATGATTGATATAAGGGTTTTAATCATTGAGGCCACAAATATATATGCTCCAGTCCACAAATTTGAATTTTACGGATTGTGAAGGAAGAAGTCAAAATTGAGGGTAATGGAGTAAAAAAAGTCTTACTTGAATATCAAAGACAAATCCTTCATTTGAAAACCCCAAGACAACTCTAACCAACTTAACAGCATTCTTTCTAAAAACATTGCAGCTAAAATCTCTAAGAACTCTGGTAGAAAACTCAAAACTAGCAAGTTTCCTTTGGTGCCTCCATTTAGCACCATCAACAGCAAAAATCCCATCACCCAAAAGATCAAATATAGTATCATGGTTAAACTTTCCTTTGGAGTATTTATGGAATTGGGTTTTGAGTATGTGTTCAACATTTTTTGTGTCACATGTGTAAATCTTGGATTTCTTAGGAGCAAGAAGCCTAAAAGTTGGATTGGTTTGAGCCATTTTTGTGAAATAATGGAAGAGTGTTTTGAAGTTGATGAGTTGGTGGAAAACTGTGCCTTTTACTGGTGGGTATTTTGGATTTCCTATGGATTGTCCTAGGAATGTTGTGAGTGTTATAATTGAGATGAGAAGAAAAATACATAGAAATAGAATTGATATGAAATAAAACATGATTAAGAACAGCATGTTCATCATAATTTGGTCTTAATTTGCTTATTGTGAGTTTGTGTTTGTGTTTGTGTTTGTGAAAGTTATATGAAATGTGAGCATTTTAATGTTGCTTAATTAAGTAGAAATTAATCCTATAAAAAATAAATTAATTAAGGGGACATTGATTAATACCTCACGTGAGCAGGTGCATGATCTAATGATGAATTTTTAATGTTGTTGAAGTTGACATCTATACTTGCGTAGTGTGCATGATCTCGACGTGTAGTGTGAACCCCCCATGGATTGCGGAAGACACGTGACTTGAAGATAAAATTCTCTCGATTTTGATTGAAAAATACTTCCCTCGGTTTGAGAATAATAATTGTACCAAAAAATTATAGTAATAATAATTGTTTTAGCAAAACTAAAAAAATCAAATTAAATATTTTTTTAATGCGGTTAAACTCATAAAAATTTAAATTAATAAAATATCTGATGAGATGTGTTTTAGTGAATGTGTTACTAATATTTTTTTTCAGAAAAAATAAAACGATATTCATTCATTCAAATTGATAAAATACATCAGATATAATAATATCATTAATATCGCTAAAAATGTAAATGGTGAAACTGCGAACAAACATACAAGATCCAAGTTAATAGCATACAATGGAAAATGCCTACAAATAATATGATAAATCTAAATCACTAGATAACGCATGCTTCCGGATCAGCAACATTGACGTCTAAGTCATTGATTGAATCTGTAATTGATTGAATAAGTTGATCTCTCAGTAGGAACAAACGAACACTGCAACAATAAACGAAATCAAACAACGCCGCATAAGATGACGAGCAACACAACACCGCACTCAGACAACGAAATCACGAAAAACTTTGAAAATCACTTATTTGATTGAACGTAATCACCTCCAACAATGAGGGTCAAGGTTAACAAAGTTGCTTTAGATTTGTCACAATCTACCCCCACAAGCACAAGAGCAATTATTTGATGTGAATATGCAAGGACCACAACCAATGGGAATTGGACAAGGAACTTTTGATCCAGTACCAGTTGGAGTTAGGCTGCCACCTATCAGGGGTCAAAATCCAAATGCACGTTTGAATGAACAACAAATGCTTACATCTTGTATGCCAACTCCAAGATTTATTCCAAGGGGTCCAAGGTCAACTATGTGATGTTCATTAGTTTATTTATCTACTGAAGTTGCTAAATTATAAGCACAACTGTGGTGCAATATTTTGTTTAATATTTTACCGAATCATTATGTAATGACTTATTGAATTATATGCCCAAATGTAGTGCAATCTTTTGATTACTCTATGGTTGACCTTCTTGTGATAACTTAATAGTTATAGAATCATTATGACAAGTGTTATAATAGTATTTTGGTATTTAACACAAATATCTTAGCGTTGTTAGTAGGTAGCATGTTAAACAAAGAACTTGTTAAGGACCTTAGTGAAATTTCGTGTTTATTGGCAATGAACTAATTGATAGTAAGTATGCACAGTCAGGGACCTAACAATAAGTTAGTGTCTAATGGAAGATTGATTTTGAAGAAAAGAGAGAATTGAATGACATTAGGGATTTGATATTTAGTGATTTAAAATTCAATTTGGGGATATTGATTTTCGGTTCAAGGACCAAAGTGACTATTTTCTACTTTCACTTTAGTCCTGTGACACCTCATACTCCTTGTCAACATAGAACATGTACCACATCATCACCTAACATAATTATTTAACGTCAGAGACTAAAGTGACGGAAGTGAAGAGTTGGAGACTTATTTGTATTTAATCCTGAGTCAGAGACCTTTATGACAACAAGGTGCGGACTCAGGGACCGAAATGACCATTTGCTCCAAAACAAAAAAAAAATATTCAGGTATACACTTATGTAGATAAGGATGTCTTTTGTAACGCCCCATTTTTATTATTTATTTATTATATCGTGTTTAGTGTCTTTTTATATATTTTATTTGAATAATTGCGATGAGTGATGTTTTGGGTGATTTTTTGGTAGTTATTAGTAGTTTGTTATGACTTTAATAGTGAAGGAAATCTAATTAAATTAGATTATTGAGGCATAAGGGCAGTTTTGGAATGAGAGAGATTTGTTAAGGTTAAGAATAGAATGGGGTGTAAATAGTGGAGTTGAATAGTTGTTATAGAATTAGTAACAAATCTGAGGGTGTGTAGATAGTAAGCCTATTAAAAAGATTAAGTGAGAAACAAACTCTTAATGGTTATAAATAGACGAGGAGATTAGAGAATTAGGGTTACAACAGTTTTGGGAGAAAACCAGAGAAAACTTGAGGAAACGATTTTTAGGAGAAAAAGAGGAGAAACTTGTAGAATTCAAGAACTTCAACCAATCTAAGGTAAGGGTGGGACTAACCTTCTTTAATCATAAGCATATAATTCTGAAAAAAGAAAAAGAGTTTAATCTTATTGTTGTTGAATTTTTTGATGTTATAGAAGATAGGTTTTGAATTCAATTAGATTGTTGAAAGTATAGGTAATCCCATGAATTAATGTGAAGAAATTGATGTTTAGGTTGTAGAATAATCATAGGTAATGTTTCCTATCAAATTTGGGCATTGGGTAGTCAAAATTTAGGTTTTTGGGTGAAAATGGTGAGAAATCGTAAGTGTTCATCAGAAAACAGGGCCCAGTTCGCTTAAGCGAGCCCCAAGCGAACTCACAAGCAAAATTGATCATGCTCTCGACGTTACGTTCGCTTGAGCGAGCCATTCTTCGCTTGAGCGAACTGCATAGTAACAACATATCCTGTTTCGTGTTCTCGCGTCTTTTTAACACGTTTCTGTTTTGAATTGGTCTTTGGTATAAACATGAAAGTTTTAGATAATTGAGTTATCTTTCCAATGGATTTGGTTTGACTTGAAAATGTTTTGTGGATTTTGAATTATGATAGAAACACTCCAAGTGGGTCTTGGAAGACTTTTAAGAAAATTTAGCATAACTCCTTCTAAATCAACCCGAAACTTTTGGTTTGCTTCCAAACTTCAAATCCTAAGTACTATGAGTTTAATTAGAATGTTTAAAAGTATTTAATCTATGTCTTGTTGAATCAAACTTAGTTTTCTTTTGATAATGGTTGAATCTATGATTAAATGATGTTATTGTTGTTGTATTTTGAGTCGTATCATTGCATAAGCATTTGTCAAGTTGTAGCAAAGGGGGCTTGATGCATGTCAAGTTGTAGCGAAGGGGACTTGATGTCTATCAAGTCAAATTACGACATTAACGAAGGGAGCTTGACGCTCTGTTGGTACCACATGCATTTGTTGAGTCGTTGTTGTTGCATTTGTTGAGTCGTTGTTGTTGCATTGTTGAACGAAGTTGATTGATGATTGTAGTTGGAATTATATGAAGCATTGTTGATGATTAGTTGTTGCTGTTTTATGTTGATTGATCCTTTTATGTGAATTAATTGTTGATGATTAGTTGTTGATGTTTTATGTTGATTGATCCCTTTATGTGAATTAATTGTTGATGATTAGTTGTTGTTGTTTTATGTTGATTAATTATTTATATGAATTGTTGCTTATTATTAATGAATGTGAAATCTCACCCCTTCTATTTGAATGTTGCCTCTACGTGGGTAATGTGCAGATAACCATGAGTAACCGCTGATGTGAGTTGATCCTTGTGTCGTCATAGGAGTCTTTCTCTGATATGTAACGGTACGAGGATATTTATATGTTTTGTTTTTCCTTTGTTACATATCTCTTTATAAGATGTTGTTAAACCATTTTTAATTAGAGTTTTTATTATGTTGATGACGTTGAGGCCTAGTGTCATGTTTTGATTTAAACGTTGAATATTTTCCGCTGCGACATTGTTTTAATTATTGAAAGCAGTTGTTTAATTAAATAGTGGATTTTAACCCTATTTGTGATGAAACGATTTTCGAAGAACGTTATGTGACATCCTGTTTATGATGCACTCTGATGTACTCTGTTATGTGACTTATTTGTATTTAATCCTGAGTCAAAGACCTTTATGACAACAAGGTGCGGACTCAGGGATCAAAATGACCATTTGCTCCAAAACAAAAAAAAATATTCAGCTACACACTTATGTAGATAAGGATGTCTTTATTGTCATTGATTAATTAAACGTTAGGGATTGAATTTTTTTTTTTAGGTTAAGGAAATTTAGTTACAACCAAACTTCTGTCTTGCTTCACCACATGGGTGGAAATAGGCCAGGTCGCCCGTCAGGGGCCTATGACCCGACCTATTTAAAGCCCGGCTCGGCCTAACTTGTATATTAAATAGGTAAGGCTCAAGCTTTTTTAAAAGTTCATTAATTTAAATATGATAGGATAAGGCTTATAGAAAAGCCTACTAGGGCTATCAAGCCGACCCATATATGTATAATTATATGCACTACATTATATAATACACGTGTATTAACCTCTATAAAATACATTTTATAATACACGTATATTAGCCTTTACAAGATGGATGTGTTAGCTCTACAAAATTTTATTGGATAACATGCAATATATATACATGTATGCTACCAAAGTGGGGGGAAATGGATGTACATGCTTTACAAAATTTTATTGACATATTAGCCTTTTTAAAAAGTATATGTTTATTAGTCTTTTTAAAATTGTTAGTACAAATTAGGCTTTTAGACAGGCTAATAGGTCAAGCCAGGCTTTTAAAAAGGCTAGATCAGGCTTAAAATAAAGTCTTTGACAGGCTAATAGGTCAGGCTTAGGCTTTAGTTTTTCAACTAGGCTCGACCTATTTAAGCAATGCCCGGATCGGCTCAGCTCATTCCCACTCGTACTTCACCATCTCTCCCACTTCTATTTCTTTCATGCACAATGCTAGTTTAATCATCTCTCTAGCTTCCCGTTATAAATAAAACGTTAGTAGTTGCACTAGAACCAAAATAGACGTAGTCGAAAAATGTTAAGGTGTATTGTGTCGCTTGACCGGCCATTCATGCAAAAATTTGTCCAAATGCTAACCAACGCTCTTTTTTTTAGTATTACTTTTCCCACTCAATGTTATTCTCGCGCGCCCTATTTTTTTCTAAAATTACCCCTGGTACGGATTTAGTTTTCCGTACAAGATTGATAGTGTTTTTCGGATTTTAAAATCCAGAAAGCTCTTTTTTCAGATTTTTTTTTAGGCTTTCAAATTCGTGAAATAAACATAAAAAAACAGAAATAAAAAGAACACAAAGATAAAAAGAAGTCATTTTATTAATATATGAATAATACATTACAAATGTTGAAGCTTTTTAAGCTTATTACATAAGAACTTAAAATTATTTCTAATCTTATTACATAAGAACCTAAAACTATTTCCAAGGGGGAGTGGGTAAGCTATACTAGTGGCTCTAGCCACTGGTGGAGAGGTAAGAGGGGGGAGGAAAGAGGATGGAAGGGAAGAATAAATCAATGTTGGCGGGGCCACAGAGGCCTCTAGGGAACAAGAGACCATGATGGTCAATCTCAGACCCAGACAGACCAACATGACACCCAAACAAACCCCTTCCCCATTGACCAATCATATGACCCCTGATGGATTTCCAAAGAGGTCTCTTTCTATGAAAGGCCAACGATGGAAACACATCGTTGTAGAAGGAAAAGAAGAGGAGAAAGAAGAAGGTGTGAAATTTTTTGAGTGCAATGAAGCATATTTATAGGGGATGGGGTAAAAAAAAGGTGGGAAAGACATTAAATCCGGTAAAAACACGTTTTTTAACCTGACCAACGTCCAAAATGTTTGAAAACGTTTTCTATGTGGTGCAGACCACCGTCCAAAAGGTTCTGGTGCAGTTCGGATTATATAATCCGGAATACACATTTGGTTTCCGGATTATATAATTCGAATTAATACGATCCTTGGTGAAACTTTCTGAATGGTGAGGTATGGTTCGGATTGTATACTCAGGATTGCATCAGCATTGGATTCTTTTGTGTGATCCACACTACACCAAGAGTTTATGTGGTCCACAACATCCAAGGACCTCTATAAATAAGTGCTCTCTGGTTTTTAGCTTTAATACCAGCAAAACACACAAACAAACACACCAAAGAAAATCATGCAAATTTTTGTCATTAAGCTGAGGATCTTTCTCACGTTGTCGCAAATAGATAGCTCTCTATTTGACGGTGTGATGAAGATCTTCAGTATGCTATCAAAAATATATAGATACAAAGAGGTTGCTCTATATTTTGAATACCAAGAGGTTTGCTATGAGCTAGATCTTGATGCCTTGACGATAGAAATATCTCAGTTGGCAAGGCAGCAGGATCTAACTTAAAACAATCCTCTTGAAACACCTTCTCCTTTATTGTTATGTTGCAAATCTGAATCCGAAAAGGTTTTTATGAGCTCGATCCAGTTGGACTTCCGATAGATATATATATATGTCAGTTGGCATCCCAGCTGGATCGAGTTCAAAAGCACTTCTTCGAACACCATCCTAGAATATATTGTTGTTTATGTTTGGTTTATGCTCCTTACTTGATTTTTTTATGCATTTATTACTTTTTAAGTTTTGTAGGAGTGTTTGTGGTGCCATGGTCATTGTTGACCGTTCATATGACCCCTGCAATTGCATTGCAGCTTATGCGGGGGTTATATCGATCAACAGAGACCCTTGACATAAAAGAAAGACACAAAATTTTCATATCGACTTTATCCGGAATTTAAAATCAAAAATACCTAGCAATCTGGTTCGAAAAATAAAATCCAAATTAGGGATGTTTTTGGTATTTTGCAGGACGCATGAGAAGATAGAAAGGTGGGAAAAGTAATAGTTTTTTTTAGTATAAAAGAGGGCTAAAGGTCCGCTAACCAACACTCGTTAATTTATGTAATATTGTATCTTATTTTGTGCTATCTATCAATTAAGATTTTTTTCTACTAACACCCCTTAAATATTTTGATACATCTCCAAAATAATCTAAATACTCTTGAATTGAAACTAAGGCTTTGTTTGGTAAAAAGAAGTTATAAGCTAGCTGATAGCTGAAAAGCTAGCTTATAGCTGATGACTGATAGCTTATAGCTGAAAAGCACGCTTATTAAAAATAATGTGTTTGGTAAAATTAGTTGTTGAAGTGGCTGATAAGTATAAAATGACATAAAAGGACATTATTATTTTTTATAAAATATATAATAAAAAAATTACTTAATTTATTTCTTTTTTAATATTTAAATTTATTTCAAATTACTTTCATCCCGAAAATGATAAATTTGTTTTATGAATTCAATTAACATTATTTTTACTAAACATTTGTTTCACTATTTATTGTATATTTTATTTTAAATTATAATTATATTGCATGAATTAAGAACAAAGTAATCAGAAAAATATAAAAAACTACAACATGAGGTAATAAGGAAAATAGAGCAAGTAATAATAACGTGCAGCTGGTTGCACCTAAATATAAAAAATGGGTAGTTATGTTTTTTTTTCTCACTAAAAGTGGGTAGTTATATGTGATTGTGGGTTGTTTTTTTTATTAAAAATATAATAAAATTAAATTAATGAGGTTAAAAATGGAAGAAAGTATAAAAAGCTACCAGCTATAAGCTAAAAAGCTACTTGAAATAGCTTTTCACAAAAAGATATAAGCTCATGAGAAAAGCTTGTTACCAAACACGTCATGTTTTCATTCAACGAGCTTATAAGTTAATCCAACAAACTATAAGCTAGCTTATTTGTGTTACCAAACACAGCCTAAATTTTCAATTTCATCATCTTCTCCCATTACGTAAATACATAACCCATTATCTCTTCTTGCAGTGCTCTTCCACTAAATCCACTTCTCATCTCGAGTATCGTCGATAAATCATGGAACTACCACTCAAATTGCTTCATATGGTTATGATCTCCCTTCTTGGTCATAATTTCCGAATTTCTTGATGAATTGTGTGTTGCAATTGGTTTTTGAATACACTTCAAAGAAACGCAGGAGATGTATTGAATTAGGATTCTAAAAGATTTTAAAAGACTTTTTAATTATAAAAAAGTTTTGTGGTATTCAATCAAGACTCTTTGCAACTTATAAAAAGTTTTGTGGTATTCAATAAGACTTTTTGTTATTTTAAAAAAAAAATTGAAGTATTCAATCAAAAAAATTCATCACTTAAAAAAAGTCTCATGGTATTCAAAATCATTCAAATTTCAAAGAATTGTTTAATAAATTGGATTTTAATGGATTTTATGGGATCTTTTAGTGAAATTTTAGCATGAATTTTTTTTTCATGAAAATGAGATTTCTTAGAATTGTTTTTCTTTTAAAATTTTATAAATTAAAATTGTCTCTAACTTTATAGCACACTCTCAATTTGGTCTCTTAGATCATGAATATATCAATTTAGTCCCCAACTTTATAAAATCTTTCTCAAATTCATTCCTCTATAATGTCTTGCTAAACAAGGTAGATAGTGATGATGTGCAAAGTTTAGTTGCAAATCAAAGAAAGCAAAATAGTTAAGTTGCAGAGTTTACTAAACAGTTATTCATGAAATTCATAAAATGGCCATACAAAAAGTCTATTTACACAACATAACATAAATTACCTACCAAGATATTAACATAGCAGAGCCAATGATCCATATAGATACAACATATGATTATGTAATGAAACATCAAAATTTATAACACTAAAAATGCTCTGCATAGTGATTTATTTTACTTCACATATGTCACATCCATCACTCATGAGTCATTATGACCTTGGAATTGCATGGAGAGGGAGGCCCTTGTCCAAATGAAGGGTAAACATTACCTTATAAGTCACATTTTGTGTTCCACTTGCCAATTTAAATTTGAAGAAATTAAGAAGACACATTGCTACTATTTTCATTTGTCTGTATGCAAACTCCTTCCCTAAGCACATACGTGGTCCAGCCTGCATTGAAACATGGAAACTTACACACCACAATGTGTCATAAAAAATGATACTAATATGAAGCAAGAAAATTCAAAGAAAAACAAAGGTCCAAATTACATGGAATGCTACGAATTTGAATGGTGATTCAGGTTGGAAAATTTTGTTGTTAAGCCATCTTTCAGGACGAAATTCTTCTGCATCTTCCCCCCAAATGGAAGACATTCGACCCATAGCATAGGCCAAGTAGTTCACTGCATCTCCCTTTTCCAGTTTGTGGCCATCAGGAAGAACATCAGGTGCCTCTGCAGTTCTTCCATCCTTGAAAAATAATATCATACCAAACACACAAGATTGTCAACAAAATCTAGCAGATATTACAATGACATGAGAGGATAGGTTAGAATGGAAGATTGGTGACTTATAAGTCAGAGATCATGTCAATGCATCAAAGTCGGAATCTCTTGACTTATAAGTCTCGCTTTTTAGGTGAGACTCTCGTACATAAAACTCCTAACAATGCATCACCGTTCAAGAGCCATTGTCATTAGTGGCTTTCATTCCACGACATTTACTCGGTTATATTTCACTCAACTTTATCTGGTGAGATCCTTCCATGGTAAAAAAAACTCCATTTGTGTCTAGCCCTTTTTGAGAAGTCTACTCTCTCAAAGAAAGCGAAATGTTAAGGAGTATAAGACCAAAGAGAGGGTCTATCCCAAAAAAAACTAATCTATTATGTGTGAGAATCCTTTAATTTATAAGTCTCACTTCTTAGGTGAAATTTCTTAGATCGTAACAAATTAATGTCCTCTCCGTTGGCCAAAGAAACAATCAAATCATAAGCACAAACTGGATAATTAACATGTGATCATAGTAGCACCCTAATATAAAAAAATTGTCAAGCAAGGAAAAAATAACTCAATATGGTTTTGAGAAAATTTATAGAAGGTACATACCACAGGGACAACAGGGTACAATCTCAATGTTTCTGTGAGTGCTGCATGAAGATAATGCATTTTATCAAGTATCAAGTCTGTTAAATCGGCAGCAAACTCATCTATGTTGCTGAGTTCACTTCCATGGCTACAAGTCACATCTCTTATTTCTTGCACAATTTTTTCCTCTACAAGAGGGTTCTTGCATAACATGTAGAAGAACCATGAAAGAGTATTTGCAGTAGTGTCTTTGCCAGCTATCATAAAGTTGAGAATTATATCCCTCAAATACTTATCAGTGATGGTTGTTTGGCCCTTCTTGCTTTCCATCAAAAACCTTGATAGTATGTCTTCTTTAACATTCTGAAAAACAAAATCATTATTATCCACTATAACATTTTGAGATTTAGTAACATTTGAAAATTGTAACTAAATCAAGAAAAATGTTACTATTTCAATTCAGCAACATTTCAACAAATGTTAGGTAGAGAATGTTAAAACAAAAAATGAAAGTAAGGGTTTAAGACCAAATGAATGAATGGATGAATTCAAAAATTCAATTCAAATCAAACAAATTCAACTGCTATATTAGTTGGTGTTGTTTTCGAATTTAAAATCAGAAATTACTACCAAAGGAATTATCGGGTTGAGTCACGACCATATCACTCTCTTTAAAATGTTTTGCGGCACTGTCCAAATTTGTGCAAGGAGACTAACAACCGCGCCGCCTCCAGGATAAAACAGCCCAAATCACTGTTCAATTACGTATTGCACAGTATGTAATTGTTCGAGAATATACACCTCAAAAATATGGGTTAATCGTTCGATTAACACCACTCGTTACAGTACGTAGCCGCTCTTATCGAAACCAAATAAAGGAGTAGAATCAGAAGAAACTCATTAACACAAGTCGAAGGGAGAAGAGAGGAAAGACACGGAAATTGTCGACTGTGAATTTCGGTGTGACTAATGAGTGGGGCGAACTCTCATTTTATAGGGATAGGGATTAAGTCAGCTTGATCTGTGTTTAGGTTTCTTAGTTTGACATATCCAGAAGCTTCTGGATACGCGTTTTGGATCCGATCGGGTCGTAACAAATTAATTTGTTACGCGTAGCGCTTTTCGAGTAATGATTAATTAATTAATTAATTAATTCTTCATTTTCAAGTGATAAAAAATAAATATCTTTTTGACCCAAGCCCAGTCCAGCAGGACGGCGACAGCGTCGCGCGCGTGTGATATATATTTATTTTTCTAAGTGTTCACCCGTTCACAAAAGTGGGTACCCCAAGGGCACACCTTTGGATGTCCCCCTACCTCTATATAAACACTTGCTAGTTGGGGTGGCTCACCAATGTGAGACATTTTTAAGTCACACACACTAGTTTTCACATTGTGTTTTTCTATCCAACTTCTCACTAGAATTAAACTAGTGTTCCAACAATCCACCACTTGACTTTAAAATGGTTTCGAAAAACAACGTAAAACGTTTCTATAAGATTTTGCTAATAAACAAAGGTGTCGCCAACAACTTGAACCTTTGCATAGTGGAAGGTATTTCGATTTAACAAGAGTTGCTTACAACATTGAACTCTATCTCAGACATAGAGTCTACACACAAACCTTTTTTTAGGTGTATTCTAAAAGTCTGTGCGTTTATGACCATGCACGTGTATCCCGGTTTTAACGAACGCTCTAGGAATTATGTCTCGAAATTCCATAGGACCGGCCTCAATTCCACATTCGTATAGGTGAGTCTATCAAGGGTACTCCTGTAGCTATGTACCTCACTCAATCAAAGAGTATAGATCTCATTAAGAGTTACAATTAACTCATCCTTCTTTCACTGCAGGATCATGCTTTCTATATACTTTTTCCCATAGCATATTCTATCACTTCATGACTTTTTATTACTCATTGAACCTAAGTATTGGGATCTCCAATCATGTAGGTCGGGTTACCATCATTCAGTGAGCTATAGGCATTAGTCTCATCCTACTGGATGTTTCTCGGACTTTCTCACTATTTAGTCCTCTCGTCAAAGGATCAGCTGAGTTTTCATTCGTACATACAAAATCAACTCTAACCGCTCCATTAGAAATACAATCTCTAATTGTGCTGCATTTTCGCCTTATATGTCGTCGCTTTCCATTGTAATAACGATTCTTAATCTTTGCAATAGCCACGGTACTATCGCAATGAATTAACACAGTCGGTAACAGTTTTTTCCATAAAGGGATCTTAGCTAGCAAGGATCTTAGCCAACTTGCTTCTTCACTAGCAGTAGCTAGTGCTATCATCTCAGATTCCATTGTGGACTGAGCCAGAATGGTTTGTTTTGTAGACTTCCAAGAAACAGCTCCTCCAACTATGCTAAATATATAGTCATTGGTCGCTTTGGAATCATCCGATAAGGTGTTCCAATCTGCATTAGTGTACCCTTCAAGTACAACAGGATATTTTTGATAATGCAGTCCCAAAGTCATAGTCACTTTCAGGTATCTCATGACTCTCTTAATTGCATGTCAATGCTCCTTGCTTGGCCTAATTGTAAATCTGCATGAGAGTCCCACGACATAGGCGATGTCGAGTCTAGTACAATCAGTGGCATATCTGAGACTGCCAATGATGCTCGCATACTCAGTTTGTCTAACACCATCTCCAAAAGTTTTACACTTGGATCATAAGGTGTGTCTGCAGGTTTACAATTAAAGTAATTATATTTCCTTAAGATCTTCTCAACGTAGTGAGATTGATCCAAAGATATTCCTTTATTTGATCTAATAATCTTGATGCCAAGAATTACATCAGCTACTCCAAGCCACCCGTTCACAAAAGTGGGTACCCCAAGGGCACACCCTTGAAGGTTCCTCCACCTCTATATAAACACTTGCTAGTTGGGGTGGCTCACCAATGTGGGACATTTTTAAGTCACACACACTAGTTCTTACATTGTGTTTTTCTATCCAACTTCTCACTAGAATTAAACTAGCGTTCCAACAGTTCGAGTATCGGTCTAACGTCATTTAAAACTGATCATACGAAATTGAAACCACCTTTTTAAGTTAAGTAGTTCATAAAATATTTCAACAAATGCATATTTGACATGATTTGCAGATAAAATAAAGGACCTTTGAAGTAATTTTCTCTACAAAAATATTAGATCTAAATAATACTACTCAAGTCTTATTTCTACCTTTCATACAAAGTTACAATATAATGTTTATTGAAATGTAAAAAGTAAAGAATGTAGTGAGAAATAGAAGGAATTGATCAACTCACAGAATCTTGCTGAAGTGCCAATTGTTCCTTTTTAGTATTTATTACTCCATTGACAAAATCATCAATCAATTTAACATTGTGTTTAAGCTTAGCTTCACCACCAATGTTAAGAAACCTCTTAAGACTCCAAATTGGATCAACATAGCGCCAATAAATTATAGCATTTGATTCATCAAATGCTTTCATGAATTCGGTTCCCTCTTTGCTTGATCCCTCTAAGCAATTCAACTCAGTTCCAAACCCAACTTTGAATATGGAATCCAATGCACATCTCATTTGTAAGTCCTAACAAAAGAAGAAGATTGTTTATACATCATGCTTTGAATCATTCATTCAAACAAAATATAATTTAAAGTAAAGCTTAAATATGTTGTTGGACATCGTTTTTAGGGATTAAAAGCCTTAACTATGAAATATAATTACAATGCACAAATTTGACATCAATTTCGATGGTTAACGCATTTTAAATATGTTTTCTTTTGTTGACAAAACGCATTTTAAATATGTTGTTAATCACGTTCAATGGAAATCAAAAAATATAATAAGGTGTTGCAACTTATTAATCAACCACTAAAACAATTTTGAACGTGGTTAACTATAACCAAAATTGTCAAGTGTATATTTGAGTACATATTATAGTTAATGAATATCATATATATTTGAACACTTGCATAACTACTCAACAACAATAACTTCAAGAAATAAGTTATAATATTACTCAGGATAATATAAATAACTACTCACTTGCATATCAAAAGGAAGACCCTCATGATAAAATTCTGATATAACTCTGACCAACTTGGCAGCATTCTTTCTAAACACAGAACAACTAAAATCTCTAAGAACTCTTGTGGAGAATTCATAGCTAGCAATTTTTCTCTGTTGTTTCCACTTGTCACCATCAACAGCAAAAATCCCCTCACCAAAAAGATCTATCATAATATCTTGACTATACTTACCTCTAGAATATTTATCAAAATTGGTTTTCAATATATGTTCAATATTTCTCACATCTATTGTGTACAACTGATCACTTTGATCTGGAGCAAGAAGTCTATAAGTTGGATGAATTTTGGCCACTTGAGTATGGTAATCATAGAGTTTGGTGAAGTAGAAAAGTTGGTTGAACACTGTGCCTTTCACAGGTGCATATTTTGGGTTCCCTATGGATTTTCCTTTGAAGATTTTCATCATGATGAAACATATGGTTAGGAAAATAGCTACAAAAGAGAAGGCTATGAAAGTCAACATGGTGTACAAAACATCCATTTTCTTCTTGTATGTTTTTGTTTAGAGGGTATGAGTTGTGATCATAGAAAAAGTGGATTGTTGAAGAAATGTTTAAAGGGTATAACAATAGCGTATGCTCCAAGGAAAGCTTGAACCATTCATGGTTTAGACAAATTGACCTCAATTAATTAAATATTGTTGAAGAAATTTTTCCACAAGCAATGATATATATAATTAACTAGGTGTGATTTAATAATTTTATAAGTTATTTTCTAAAATAGAGATTATTGATAAACTATGGTGTACTTTTAATATTCACTACATATGTCACATAATAACTGTTACATTTGACTATTTTATCAAGAAAAGTTGTTAAATAAAAAAGTGTTGATTTTACTCAATTATCCTTATTAATATATTATATAAACAATTATTTACACGTGAATATAAGGTAAGTCGGTAACAAGCAGCACCGCTAGATCTTTTTTATGGTAAAATCAATCCTTGTAAAACATAATATTCATAGACCTAGAAGACATGACATTGCTATGCATGACCTTTTCAACTCTATTTGAAAGAAAAAAAAATTCTAGATTTAATGGAGATTGAGTTGCTTTGAAGGTGAAGTTGAAATTTCTGGGTTTTTGGCTTTTTTAAATTGTTTTAAAATTCGTCAAACACCATTTCTTTGAATGCCGATAATACGTTACTTAAAATTTAATGAAGGGAACGCAGGAATAGTTTTGCTTATTACTTAATTATATTTTGGTGGATGTTAGTGTAATTTTTCCTTATTGTTTTAGCCATTTTTTAAATTTCCTATGGGATATATAATTGACAGGTTGAGCATATGGTATGGGAACATTTCAAAGATCAAATATAAAATCATCTCTTATGTTGTCAAAAAAAAACAAATCATCTCTTATACTTCTATAAAAATTATCTCTTCTTTAAACATTTTTCTTAATACTCGCGGTTTTTTAAATTATTCCTATAAAAAAAATGACGGATGGAGTATATGTTTTTTATCAAACGGACAAATAATCATTTATGCTTCTAATTGTCTGTAATATTCTATGGATGCCACTTTATATACATAAATTGTATTAAGATTATCTTACAACTTTAATGAACACCAAAAACTACAACACTAGAAATCCTTGCATAGTTATTTTATTTGCTTCAGATGTCACCTTATTCACGAGTCATTAAGACCTTGGAATTGCAATGAGAGGGAGACCCTTATCCAAGTGAAGGGTGAACATTACCTTATAAGTCACATTTTGTGTTCCATTTGCCAATTTAAATTTGAAAAAATTAAGAAGACACATTGCAACTATTTTCATTTGTCTGTATGCAAAGTCCTTCCCTAAGCACATACGAGGTCCAGCCTGCATTGAAACATGGAAACTTACACTCTATAATGTGTAAAAAAAAAAAGAGTCTTATCAAGCAATAAAATTTGAAGGAACATTACATGGAATGCTATGAATTTGAATGGCGATTCGGGCTGGAAAATTCCGTTGTTAATCCATCTTTCTGGACGAAATTCATCAGCGTCTTCCCCCCAAATGGAAGACATTCGACCCATAGCATAGGCCAAGTAGTACACTCCATCGCCCTTTTCCAGTTTGTGTCCATCCGGAAGAACATCAGGTGCATCTGCAGTTCTTCCATCCTTGAAAAATAGTATCATAACAAAACACAAAAATATCATCAAAATCTAACATGTAATGTTGTTTATAGGTGCATTTTAACATGGAAATGTTTAAATTACAGTCACATGAAAGGAAAGCATTAGGAAACAATGTCCTTGATTTGTACAAGTTAATTATAGAAGAATAATTCTAGAGACATTCTCTCTAATACACTCTTTTTATTAGTCAAAATTCAAATGTGTCCCACATAAATTTGGTGAAACTCTTATGCATTTCAACCAATAAGCTCATAACAGTGCACATTCCTTAATATAAGGAACATGTGATCATAATAACACCTTAATATAAAAATAATTCAAGATGGTTTCAAAGAAATTGGTAGAAGGTACATACGATAGGGAGCACAGGGTACAATCTCAATGTCTCTGTGAGTGCTGCATGAAGATAATGCATTTTATCAAGTATTAAGTCTGTTAAATTGGCAACAAACTCATCTATGTTGCTGAGTTCACTTTCATGGCTACAATTAACATCTCTTATTTCTTGTACAATTTTGTCTGCTACAATAGGGTTCTTGCATAACATGTAGAAGAACCATGAAAGAGTGTTTGCAGTGGTATCTTTGCCAGCTATCATAAAGTTGAGAATAATATCCCTCAAATATTTATCAGTTATAGTTGTTTGGCCTTTCTTGCTCTCCATCAAAAACCTTGATAGTATGTCTTCTTTAACATTCTGAAAAACAAAATTATTCTTAGCCTTAATTGTAGAGGCCTATGAATGAGAACAAATGAACCCAAAAATTTAATCCAAACCAATTAATTTGGTTCGTTTTTTCATTAGGATCTACACCAAACAAACTCGACTTCTATTGGTTCGACTTTTCTATGACACAAAAGAGGAAATAGAAGGAATTAAGCAACTCACAGAATCTTGCTGAAGTTCCAATTGTGCCTTTTTGGTATTTATTACTCTATTGACAAAATCATCAATCAATTTCACATTGTGTTTAAGCTTAGCCTCACCACCAATGTTAAGAAATCTCTTTAGACTCCAAATTGGATCAACATAGCGCCAATAAATTAAAGCATTTGATTCATCAAAGGCTTTCATGAATTCAGTTCCCTCTTTGCTTGATCCCTCTAAGCAGTTCAATTCTGTTCCAAATCCAACTTTGAATATAGAGTCCAATGCACATCTCATTTGCAAGTCCTAACAATAGAAGAAAATTGTATATACATCATGCTTTAAATTGTAAGATTATATTATATGATATGATATAATGTTAGTTTACTTCAACAAATAATTAAATCTTTTTTAGGAAAATAAAAACTACTCACTTGCATATCAAAATCCAAACCCTCATGAGAAAATTCTGATATAACTCTAACCAATTTGGCAGCATTCTTTCTAAACACAGAACAACTAAAATCTCTAAGGACTCTTGTAGAAAATTCATAGCTAGCAATTTTCCTCTGTTGCTTCCACTTGTCACCATCAACAGCAAAAATCCCCTCACCAAAAAGATCAGTAATAATATCTTGATTATACTTACCTTTAGAATACTTATCAAAATTGGTTTTCAATATATGTTCAATATTTCTCACATCTATTGTATACAACTCACTTTGATTTGGTGCAAGAAGCCTCATAGTTGGATGAGTTTTAGCCAATTGAGTATGGTAATCATGGAGTTTCTTGAAGTAGAAAAGTTGGTTGAACACTGTGCCTTTCACAGGTGCATATTTTGGGTCCCCTATTGATTTTCCTTTGAAGATTGTCATCATGATGAAACATATGGCTAAGAAAATTGCTAGAAAAAAGATGGCTATGGAAGTCAACAAGGTGTACAAAATATCCATTTTTTTCTTGTGTTTTTTCTTTAGAGGCTATGAATTTTGGTCATAGAAAAAGTAGCTTATTGTATATATATTCTATAACTAATCCAAGAGAAGTTTGATCATTTGTGCTCCAGACAAAGTGACCTCTATTAAATATTGTTGAAGTAAATTTTGAACAAGCGGTGATATGTAATATACACTTAAAAATTAAACATATGATGTAATTGAAAGGAATTTGGATTGGACCTCGCGTATTTACACAATCATGACACAGGTGACCATTAGATCGAGATTGAATGCTTCAAATTTAAACATAGGCCAACCAATCTCGATCCAACGACCACCAATAAAACTCCTCATTCTATAAATTTGGTTTGTGTTTTGTTTCAAAAATCTAGAGTTTAGATATTTAAATGTAAATATTTTAGTGGATGTTATAGTGTAGTTTCTCCTTATTGTTATAGTCTTATTTTTGATTTGATATGGAAGGGATAAGACAAGTTGAGCATATGGGAGTGGGAACATTCCAAAGCTCAAATATGTTGTATATGAAAGCATCTCTATGTTATTTATAAAACGGCCAGAGAATGATAAAACTTGTAATTCTCTATACAGCGAACAAATACATATAGTTTTCAACTTCACCACAAACGGTTTCGTGGTGTAGTTGGTTATCACGTCAGTCTAACACACTGAAGGTCCCCAGTTCAAACCTGGGCGAAGCCATTTTCCTTTTTTTTTTGACCTGGAAGAATCGTGCTCTTGCATCGTCACATTCGCTTTTGTGATGAAAAGTTTACCCTAAAATACAACATTGACATGCAAAATAAGAGATTCATAAACAATTTTAGGAACATAAATCTCATTTCAAATTACTGTATGCAATTATTTTAATTTTTCAAATGTATTGTTATTGATACTATGAATTGTCATTTACACAAAATAGACATGTTAAATGCATTGCCTACTCAGGTTACATAGACGTAGTTTCATACAACCAACAATACTCACCAATAACATTAGTCTTTAAATTAGTAACAATATAAGAAAACCCCTTGATGTGTCTTTTCAATAACACTACTTGAAATTGCTCATTTTCCCAACAAATATTCAAACCAGAGGAGTTAGCTCCTTTGGACTTTTTTTTTTTGGAAACTCGGTATCTAGTCCAAGGAACAATGCTCCTTTGAACTTAGAAAATTGTTCTTCTCCAAACAAAAAACGCGCACTCTCATACAAACTGATCAAAATACCCCCCTGTGTGAGTTAACTCACGCTCGGTAAATTGAAGTATAACCTGCATGAGTTAACTCACGCTGGGTTATAATCTACATGGGTTAACTTGCGTTGGGTTATAACCTACGTGAGTTAAGTCAGGTAGTGAGCGTGACTTAAACAACATTGCGTGTAACATCTACGTGAGTTAACTCACTCGGAGGTATTTCGGGTAGTTCAATTGAGAATGAGCGAAACTTGATTGGAGAAGAGCAATTTTCTTGAACTTAACATGAGATCAAGACACTATCCTCATACAGCATAGCAAAAAGTCTTAGGCCACATAAACCAAAAATGCAATGGTACAGCTTTGGGGGATTTAATTTACAAATGGTTTCGTGGTGTAGTTGGTTATCACGTCAGTCTAACACACTGAAGGTCCCCAGTTCGAGCCTGGGCGAAGCCAATTTCCTTTGTTTATTTCACATTTTTTATAAAGACAAATACTATGCGTTCAAAGCAATTGAAAATATTATATATATTTTATTATATAGTACAGACAAATACTCGAATTACATACATTTCTGTAACTAGCTTCAATATCACAAATTACATTAATTGCACACATTAACTTAATTTACATTACTTATAAATTTCAGACAATTTATGACAACATATATGCCTCATGACCAACAATAAAATTTCAACATGTAGCCATTAATATAGTAACTACTTGAGACAAATATCTTTTGCCAAACCATTGACTTGTAAAATATTGGGATCAATCTCAGATAAAATGGTAGAGTGATGATCTTTTGGTGCCATAGGGAAGCATGTGATAACAACTTTACCCCAAGCTCTTCCAGTTTCAATATAACCAAATGCATCAATCACATTCCCAAAATCATATTCCCCTTTTGGATCAATCACAGCTTTTAACTCTCCTCTTTCCAAATATGGCCTCAGCTTTTCCAATATTTCACCCGACACTGTCAAACTTGAATAAACTGCTCTTGGATGTGATGGTGGCCATGTTATGTCAACTATTGCTGCATCTTTCTTTGCTACCACAAATGATTTCTTGCAATCACCTGAAAATTTTATAAGATCATCGGCACTTTTCACATGTATTATAAAAAGTTGGTATGTAATTAGTAGTAATTAAATAATGGATTCGAGGAGAAAAACTTTACCAACTGTATCGTAAAGAAAGTCAAATTTCTCCTCAATGTTTTCATATTTAGTCGTAGTATAATCCACCACTTTATCAGCACCAAACTGCTTCACAAATTTCACTTTAGGAGTGCTACATGAAGAGACAACATAGGAAGCTCCAAACATAAGTTTGGCCAATTGAAGGACCAAAGTTCCAACACCACCTGCTCCACCAACCACGAACATTGTCTCACCCTTCTTAAAATCTCCTGTTTTGAATCCTTCTATTGCTGTTTGAACTGCCAAAGGCAAACTTGCAGCTTCCTCAAATGAAAGACATTTTGGTTTTCTTGCAACCAAGTTTTCTTCCACAACAATGAATTGTGCCAATGTTCCAAGCTGCTTTGGTTTTTCCATACTGTTGAAATCTTGTATGTTTCCATAGACTTCATCACCTATGTCAAAAATTTTGACATTAATTCCTTTTCCTATCACCACACCAGCCATGTCACATCCTGGTACCACCTGCATATAAAAATCAATGTATGATTAAAACATGCATATGAAAGTTACCACTGTGGCACCGATACTTCTGATTGTGTGTCTGTGGCAGTGCTTCATAGAAAGTTACTAGAGAAACACGAGAATACTTTTATGAAAAAGGTTACTTATGCAACAAGAAACTTGCTAGGAATCTTGGAATGAAGAAATCCTAGCTCATTCTTGTCGTTTACAAATATTTATTTATTACTTACTCTGGCAAGAAATATACATTAATGTGTAAATGTGCATCAAAGATATAATTTGTGTCCAAAACTTCACATATCCATTAACTGTCACATGATTGACAGTAACCATTATACACTAGTTCCATGGTCCTTTGGAAAAATGTTTATCCATTATATCTTTCGAAACTTATAAAACGGATAACTAAATTTGTGTGATTAATATAATTTGAGCTGTGAATAATAATTTCTTATGAGTAAATTTAGAGTTTCAGACACTCACAGGAAACTCAGATGGAAAAATAGGACGCATACGCCTCTTTGAATCGATAGGATTCAAAGCAGCAGCGTGAACTTGGACAAGTAGTTGATTTTCAAGAGGGGATGGAATAGGTAAGTCCCCAAGCTTAAGGACTTCCTTAGGACCATACTCCTCATAGAACCAAGCTTTCTGCATTTTCATGTTTAAACTTAGAAAATTTCTCTCAAATGTGTTTAGTTTATGGAATTAGACTTGGCAGCAACCATGATATTTATAGTAATTTAATGAGGGGCAATGGAATCATAATATCCTAACATTATCACTGCATGTGTGAGGATAGGACATTTAAATCCAATTCCATAAGTGATTTGACCTCTAGTTTTCTTAGTCACTCAATACCTATAACCTTTAAACTGTCCTCTATTGCCTTATCCTCTTGCCTCTACAATAGATGCTATCCTACCAAAACTTGGTGTAGAATAAAATACAAAAAAGTAATATGTGGATATTTGAGTGAAGAGTTTAATCAAATAATTATTCAATAACAACTTATTATGTCGGTGTTTATGTCGTAAACGCTTAAATTAACAGGTTATTTATGTTTCCATATGCATGTTAAAAATCTATTTATACAAGTGTTCATGTTATGAAATAAAATGGAATAAGCTCTAAATAAATTATTTCCAATGTCTTGTGTTATGGTATTGTGTGTATCTACCTCTCAGATGTAAACAATGTCATTATATCATTAGGCCAGTAGGATCTTTTTTTTTATTGGCGGCCAATAGGATCTAATTTCACCAGCAGGACAATAAAGAAAATATCACTTCAAAAAAGCATGAAAGAACTTTCATTATTGCCATCTTTTAAGAAAGAAAACATTAAATCTCTACATAAGCCTATGAAATATTACATTTCCATGTCTCATGAGTCATGTCTTATTGATCTCAGTGTGTTAGACTAAGTAGAAGTTTGTTGAAGGTTGTAATAAGTTTGTAGGAACAGTTACAGGTTAGTTAAAATTAGTTAGCTTAATTAGGATCACAGTATTAAGTATATCGTTTACTCAATGTAATCAACTTTTCGCGTTCTATCAATTCCAAATAAACAATCTATCTCAATTTGTCCTTGTTGGATTCTACCATGCTTCTTAACATAGTGCTTACTAGAAAATCCCATTCTAAACTTGATATCTGTAAAATTTCAAATGGAGTTATCCAAAGCCATAACTGATTATGTGATACATAATACAAGAAGCAATATATTTTTTATGTTAACAATGTTGTTGGTCCAAAGTATCAATAGCCGGCTTTGCTGATGAGAAGCAAAATAATTTTTATGTTAACAATGTTGTTGGTGCTAAGTATCCACGGCCGGCTTTGCTGATGACTAATCTCTGCAAGAGAATCTGGCTGGCTACGAGGCCTTACTTAAGGGCTGAGTCCAGCACTACTCAGACCAACATAATGTTGATAACGATGCACGAATTTCTCTGTCATCTTGTTGTTACGTCTGTGTTCCATCATCCAAGTTGGTTAAGGTAGATATCTTTGAACGGATATACATTAATTCTTGTTATCCACACTGAAAACCAAGCAATCAGAAAAAACATTGTGGCTGGAATTCATTTTCTGTAGAAAATTTCGCAAAGGATAATCCATTTGATTGAAATATGTGGTTTAGAGAATGGCAATTGAGAAAGACTGAAAGAGATGTGATGCAACTGTAACATGCTAAATTGCTAATATTATCCTATCCATAGCCAACTACCAGTCAATGCAATTGCAATGCCAAGCATTTAGTCTAACTACCTTAACATTTCCTCTCATGCAGTCCACAAAATAATATTTAAATACAACTTGTATATTACAAACCCTAATCTTTTAAAGATAATAGAAAGGGACTGCACGTACTCTACAGTCGAATACCTAGGTGCAGTTGGCCGAACTTCATTATCAAACATTGCGTATTTCTGTGTTTGCATTTTTCATTTTTTTATTCTTTTGAACCAATATATTGCTGAAAAATGCGGTTAAAATTGCCGTTGTGTTGATGTCGTAGAGACCTTAAAATCCTTTATATTGCCGTCACAATTGCAGTTGCAGACCACCATTTAGAACCGTGGCCGTAGCTGCAGCCCTGCAAATGGACGGTAGAATTGGACCCCTCAGATTAGTCAGTCCTTGAGCCGGATGTCGAGTTTTAGTATATTATCTCGTACTTAAGGATAACTAATGCATGAATTATTGCTATTGCTGTTTCCATCACCCATGTGGGCTAAGGTGGACATGTTGTTTGAATTGATATGTGCGGTTCTAGAGAATGGCATTTGAAAAAGATATACTCAGAGATTCAGTACTGTCCTATGAATGTTATTATCACATCCAACTACCAGTCAATGCAGTGCAAACCATTTGATCTAACCTTGACAAATATTGTCATGCTATCCTAAAACAATAAAAATGAAACAAAAACTTCATACTTTGGCCTTCCTTTTTCTTTTTTTTACATTTATAAATTTATAAAATGAGTGAAAGAAAACTACCATAAAATATTACCTGCCTGACTCAGGTTCGAATGCTAGCAAACGACTGTGACGATGATGATTAGAATTTTTTGTAATTATAACTTCAAGTAGAAATTATATAACTAAGGTACTAATTGATAATAGTGGAAAAAAACGTACTAATGTGATTAAAACGAAGTGATCTTCCATTACGAGATGTAGATAATCAGTTAGGTAAATAAAATCGAATAGATAACTAACTTAGTTTAAGTAACTGTTTATTGATGATTGGGAATGAATAACTAGAATTAATTGCTAATGATAAACTTAGTAATTGCGAAGGCAATTATTAGGGCTTCTTGTTGCTGTTGATGATGATGTTAATCTATTCTTCTGATCTTAGTCACAAATATGGATTAAATTACATTAAATAGTGATGTTGGTTTGGGACCTTGAAGTGTGCTCCTCTTAATGTATCAAGTTTGATTCCCCCTGATATGATATGTTTGGGGTTTTGTAGTGATAGAATCGAAATACAAGGCTGAGGAATCCTTAGCATGTTTTGGGCCACTGCATGCCATGCGTTGGTCGGCGAGGAATAAAGAAGTGCATGAGAAAATTTTCAGCATGCATGGATCCTTTCATTCATTTTGAAAGTAATTTGGAAATACATTGGCGAGTACTATCATGGCTTAGAGGGCGATGGAATTAGTCCCGTTAGTAAGAGTTTGGTGCAAGTGATCTCGGCGTTTGCTAGAGATGGATCGATAAGTGATTCAACAATGCTACCATGAAGCAAATTGTTGTGTTGATGCTCTAGCAAATTTAGGTAGCAATATGACTATTAATTTCATGTTTTATGAGTCATGTCCGATTTCTAGTGATTTAGTAGAGAACTTTATCCCTTGTTTGATTTTGATATAGTTTTTTTCTCTAGGCTAATTAAACCAAATACACACAAACATGCGCGGATTATGACATGTCTGTAACAAGCATTAGAGTAACAATTTCCAAAACCAGGAACAACAGACCTATGGCAGCAATAAACAGAACACCACCAATCTGTGGCCACTAAAAATTTCTTCCTTTGAAACATATTGAGAAATTTGTTCTCTTAGTAACATCACCATCCAATAGCCATAACTGATTATGCATTAATTGTATTAATTGCTCTCACATTTTGTTGTTTCCATCATCCATGTGGGTTAAGAAGGTATACATGTTTGAACTCAAAAGTCAAAACAAGTCATAAAAAACGGGATGAAGTTCATTTGCCGTAGCAAACTTCTCACTGAAATAACTCATTATATTGAAAGGTGTGGTTTATAGAGAATGGAATTTGAGAAAGATTGAAAGAGATGTAGTACTGTCCTATTAATGTTATCAGCTTTCAACTACCAGTCAATCCAGTGCAAACCATTTGGTGATCTCACTCATAAACGTTAAAATGAACTAATACCATAAAATCTAGTAAACCTTTAAAATAATTTTTAGTTGTGGTTATTCTCGTACTCAAAGTGTTCTATAAAGTCTTGTTGAAGGTGTCGATGAGTTTACTTATCACGAAAATGAGATCTTTTACATAGGAACTCATAAAAATCAGGTAATGCAATCGGGTTGATCAAAAGAATAAACAAAATTGTCATATCATATGTGGCACATTCATCCTCACCAAGTAGTGTTACGTATGGGATGAATTTCTAAAGTATGAATTGTTCGTTGATTTGCCATGCCATGTAAGGAGGACCACCACCATTCCACTTAAAATAGGATCAAGATTAATTATTGTGTTCGGGGTTGATTGACAAGTGAAATGCGTAGAAGATAAAAGTCACGAATATAAAATAAAGGGTTAATTAAGTAAATGATGCTTATAAATAATATATCCAGAATAGCGTTTTTAGTTCCTATACAAAAATCTTATATTTTAGATCTTATAAAATTTTCGTCAACATTTTAGTCCCTGTAATATTTCTCATCAGCATTTCTACTCCCGGTCAATATTTTTGTCCTTAATATACTAAAGAAATATGCTACATAGACTAAAAGTGTATTTTGTTGTAGCGGTTAAAAATAAAATTATGGATATATTTATACATATCACTTACTTAATTAACCCTCAAAGAAATAATTCAAATTTAGATTAGATGTGAATAAGAAATTATGATTATGTGAAAGGGTTGATCTTCTATTTATTTCTTCTTAAAATGCTTGATATTTAAATTGTTGAACGGTAAAAAAAATGATAGAGCCCTTGTTTTCTTTAAGGGAATAGGGTAGCTGACTTGTTAATTATAGCCGTTGGACATATATTTTGATAAAAAGAAATAAAAAAAAACAAGGAATGAGGTTAAGGTTGAACAGTTGTATTTTATTTTTATAAATATTTGGGTTAATTAAGTAAGTAATTCTTATTCCCTCAAAACAAAAGTAAGTAATTCTTATAAATACTCTGTAACTTTGTTTTTAATCTCTAAAAAAAAATTAGTTTTTAAAAAAAATTCCGTCAATATTTTTAGAAAAAAATTCTAAAGAAAATCATTATTGGGGCTGAAAAATATTATTTTTTCATAAGAATTAAAAACAAATTATGAATATTTATAAGGATCATTTATTTAATTAACCATAAATATTTCAATGAAAAAATATAAAAATGATTGTGATCATGTAGAGAACTCAAAGACACATGATTACATATTTTAAACTTCAGTTATCCATGACACCCTAATATGTTGTTGTTGGTTAGTGTGAAGACATTACCTATCACAATGCCCTGATGTGGATATTTTAAGGGAGAAATGATATTTATAAAATTATTTTATGACAATTTTCTTTCATATTTGTATTTTTCTTTAACTTTTTATTTATTGTATTTTATTAATAAAAAATTAAAAGAAAAACAAGATGTCACAAAAATTGATCGTAAATATAGTTATTATTATATTATTTTTTTGATAAAAAAAATTATTACTCTTTTTTTTTAAATCTAGGTTAAGAAAATCTTTATTTAATTTTTTTTTGTTGAAAAACAGTTTTTGAAATTCAAAAAGGCAAAAGCAGAATTGAGTAATCATTTCCCTCTCTATCTTTCTCGTGCGATTCTCCTCCGCTTAGCACCTTCCGGCGTGCCTCCGTCACATTCACAAACAGGTTCGCAACACTCCTTCTGCTTCTCGAATTGTAATTTTATGCTTCTGTTTACGCGGCTTCTAACAGATTCAAATCCTCAGAAATGGATCAAAATCAGAAACGGGAGGAGGAATGGTCGATTAACAATTTCGAGATTGGAAAGCCACTCGGTAGAGGCAAATTCGGCAGAGTCTATGTTGCCAGAGAAGTCAAGGTACTTACTCAATTTCCCCTTTTTTTCCCACTCTTTGTGTTGTTTATATAATGCATGAAAGATTTTATTGTATTGTACAAATTGGTCATGAAATAAGCATAGCAGAGATGATGATGTTTCCTTCGACGTGGTAGATTAGAAATGACAACATTATAGATGGTTGAAACTCGGCTTAGGAGGTTTCAACATTGTAGAGAGAAGATGTGTAGTAGATTCTGTACTAAGGAGTGTAGAGTATATCAGATTGAGGGTAGTCAAATCATTAGACAGGGGAAGACCTAGAGAAACTATACAAGAAATTTATTTATTTTTTTCTTCTGAATAAGCTAAATTAACCCACCCAAATTGGCTATACGAGAAAATATTAAGATAGATCTAAAGATTAATGATTTGAATAGGGAGGGATATGATATATGATAGAGCATTATGGCTTTGTTTGATCCATGTAGTCGACCCTACATAGTGGGGTAGGGTAAGGCTTGTTTGCCATTCAAATTGGTCACGAAGAAGGTGAAGACATTTTGAATTCAACTTATAAGTGTAATTAATTGCAATTGGGTTTAAATAGCTGCTATGGCTTACGGTTATGTCTCGATCCTTGACATTGTATATAATTGCGGTCAAATGCAGTCTCAATCGCAGTTGCATTGTGGTTTTGGCAGCATAAAAACCCCTATGTTGCGGCCTAGATCGGGGTTGTAGACCTTTATTTGAAACCCTTACTTTTGCAACTAATGTTTATATATAGGTAATAAATTTTCAAAGACTAGACCTAATTGCATTTTCCTGAATAGGATTGTATATTTAGGCAATGGTTGGTTAATAGCTTAATGAAACTGTGTAGCTTGTCATATAAGAGTTTATGTATATAATCTATTTTTACCCTCACAGAGAATGAAGCTAAGTTATATATATGCTCTGAATAAGTCGATACTTGATTCCATAAGTTATTATATGTTTGGGGCTTTAATAATAAGCTGAAAACAAGTAATGAGTATATATCATACGATATTTCTAGTAACTTTTTTTTATTTCAATTATATGAGTATTTGTATCATAAAATAAGTCAATATAAGCTCTTCTTAACATTCCTTGTATCATTTTCAAGTACAGAAAAATTTCAAATGTTCAGCGGGATCCGGCAGATTCTTTTCTAACTTGGACTATTTTTCCAGAGTAAATATGTGATTGCATTGAAGGTCATCTTTAAGGAACAACTAGAAAAGTATAACATTCTTCATCAACTGAGGAGGGAAATGGAGATACAGATAAACCTTAAACATCCAAACATATTGCGTCTCTATGGTTGGTTTCATGATGCCGAGCGTGTTTTCTTGATTCTTGAATATGCTCATAACGGTGAGCTATACAAGGAGCTTCGCAAAAAAGGTCATTTCTCAGAGAAACAAGCTGCAACGGTAATCCTTTATTTGTTTGTTGAGTGTATACCTATTTTGAAAAATTATCATCATGAGGCTGTTTTGAACTTTGTTTTAACTAGAGTCGTGACTCATGACATGAGATTGAGAATATGAAGGTTGTCTTTCCTGCTTACCTTTTCCTAGCTATTGGATGCCTTCCTGCTTTTTATGTCATTCTAGCAAACTATTTTCATTGCTTTGACTTGGTCTTGTTTTGGAGGATGCCTACCTGTGTCTAAGTTATGGAGGAACATTTTCATTGGTTCAAGGCATTTTGTTTGGTTTTGACTTTAAAGAAAAGTTGTGAGAGAAAAAGAAGCCATAGTTTGTTTTGAGAGTTTTTTATTTTGAGAGATTGTTTTAAGAGAAAGGTGTGTGTGTGTTTATATATCTAGGGAGAGAGAGGGAGAGGGAGGGGGTGTTGTGGTGGTGGTGGGAGGGAGAGCTTTTTGTTAATGCATGTTGCCCATGCCCATGTCATATCTTGATTTTTATAAGTTTCTCGTATTCCCGTATCCGCGTTGGATGGTATTCATATCGTACTATGTATCCGGACTTAGGAACTATGATATCATTGATATGCCTATGATACTTTTAGCAGTTAAACTAATTGTAAATTTGTAACTAAATGCAGGGTAATACGGACTACAGAGGTGAAAATTTGATTCAAAAGTAGAAAGTTTATTTACTAAGAATTCCTAACTAGGGATTACGTTATATGCTATCATTCTATGCTTATAATTGTTTTTTGAAGCAAATCTTTGTATTATACTGACTCTTTGTTTATTTCAAATTTGAAAATTTTAGTACATATTAAGCCTCACAAAGGCATTGGCATATTGTCACGAGAAGCATGTTATTCACAGAGATATCAAGCCTGAAAATCTGTTGCTTGACCATGAGGTATTTTTTTATTCTTTTGCCTAATTTATTGCCCTTTTTCTAGTGCTAACAATATATATATTTTTGTTTGCTCTGTCAATTGTGGTAGCATCTAAAGAATTCAGTAACCTTCATAATATTAAGCATAAAACATTTTGCAGTACATTTCAATCCTTTTTTTATGATCTTTATTGTAGATATTTGTAGATATCAATTGGGAGTTTGTTTTAGCCAGTTGATTATACAATGATATTTTTTTGAGGGAACTTGTACAACTAATTTGATAATAGCTTGTTTACAGGGTCGTCTTAAGATTGCAGACTTTGGTTGGTCTGTACAATCTGTAAAAAAAAGAAAGACAATGTGTGGAACATTGGATTATTTAGCTCCTGAAATGGTAGAAAACAAAGGTCATGATTATGCAGTTGATAACTGGACTCTGGGTATTCTTTGTTATGAGTTCCTCTATGGTGCTCCTCCATTTGAGGCTGAGAGTCAAGAAGATACCTTCAAAAGGTTTGGAATGGGAAGGGCATGAGAGTTGCATATATATAGTAAACTAAATCGCTTCCAATCTATATATGTAATGCAAATTTATTTAAACTTGTGCAGAATAAGAGATGTTGATCTGAACTTCCCTCCTACCCCTCATGTTTCTAAAAATGCCAAAAATTTGATAAGTCGGGTATGATTGTTTTACATTATATTATGTCATATACATTTTCATATCCATGATTAGACTGTTCTTCTTACTGCTATATGTAAATTTGTGCAGCTATTGGTAAAAGATTCTGCAAAAAGGCTCTCGCTTCAGAAGATAATGGAGCATCCTTGGATAAAAGAGAATGCAAACCATACGGGTGTATGCGAATAGAATCAACACTTGTTACAACTTGTTACATGCGGTGTCCAATTCATATGATAGTCAGACTTTTGATTTTGGATTACAGCAAAACATGTCACCTTAATTCACAATCTCGCTACTATAAATACTTTTAGAATGTATGTAAATCAAGGTAAGATGTGCCCCTCTATTATTACAATTTCAAATGGTCACTATGTTTGGTCATTTTGAACCACCAATGAGAAGTTAGGTTCAGTTTATTTCAGCACCTCTGACTTCTTTTTCAACGTCGAAACCAAACATGATTGGATTGTACTTTGCTCAAACCAGACAAAATTGGATCAAATCTGTTCAAACACAAGGATCTGTGCCAGACCAAAATGTTGCCTACTGTAACTGTCTTCAAAAGTCAAAATTATGATTCACAATTGGGTAGAATTTAAGATTGTGATCCTCATTTCTACTTTGTCAAAGACCATGCAAGGAGGAATTTGGTTTGGTTGTTAGGATTTAGATATTGACTTGGTAATGCTTTTTTAGATTCCGCAGTTCATGTGTGTTTGGTTGCTTAAGACTTGATTGACTTAGGCATTAGAGCTACTTTAGCTTGTGGATGGAGAATGTCTCAACACACTTATATACATATGTTTGTATCATTTCTGTGTTTTTCTTGAATGAGATTGTCTTTTACTGTAAAAACAATTCCATGTTTTAACAGGAAAATGAATATTTTAAGATTTAATGATTAAAAAATAATATGTTGAAATAAAATTTCTAATTACCAACATTATATCTTTAGTCCAAGTGAAACTGGATTCAAGTATGTTAAATAAATTGAGTTTGAGTCTTGAAGATGAAAAAAGTGTAGTTGATAGAAGAAATTCCACTAGGACTGCATCCATGTTAGACCAGATGATATTTCACACCATAGATCAGATTTAGAAGAATTCATCCAAATTCAACATACAATGCTTTAGTCATCATTAAATTCAAATTTAATTATCTTTTGCATGTTTACAACAATCTAAAAAGTTCTTCTGCAAAAAAATAAGTTCAAAATTTTCTTTCTAGGTATGTATTTTCATTACCTTTATTTTGAACTTTTGATATTTAAAAAAACTCATATTTAGTTCACTTCATGTTAAAAAAAAAAATCTAAAATTTTGTAAAAAAGAACTTTTTATCTTGTTCTAATTATCTTGCAAAATTAGAACGATACAAAGAAGATTAGCATGGCCCCTGCGCAAGGATGACACGCACACATCGAGAAATGGTCCAAATTTATTGTAACCAAAAAAAAATTATCTTGCAAAAAAATCATTCATAAACTTGAAATTTTAAGATAATTAAGCAAATTTTTAATAAAAAAAGATAATTAAACAAATTTAAATTTAGGAGGATTTAATTTTTGTAGGGAAAAAAGTATTTTTGCGCGCGGAGGATACTCGGTTTATACCAAAAAAAAGTTTATTAACTAAAAATTCATCTCTTAAGATGAGGAAGTGGGTGTTCGAGGTTTGAACTTCAACATTTGTATATTTAATTTAATGCAATGTCTCTGTCAACTAATTTAATCTAACGAGGATACAAAAAATTCTTATCAAAACGTATTCCATCCTTAAAAAGATAGGACAAATTATTTATAAAAAATCTCAAAAGTAGAGAATGTTAAAATCAATTCTTCTATAAGCACTTTTTTTTATGATTAAGCAAAAAATAAATAAAAAAAGTTGAACATCACTTCTAGTTGTAACATTTAGACCAAAATCAAATAACCTCATACACTACCCTAATCTTCACCATCTCTCTTCTTTCCTACACCGATCAATCACACACTGCAATTCAATTCAAGTTAATCCATTCTCCATTTTCAATTTCAGTTTCATTTTCCATAACCCATTTTCCCAAATTTTCAATTTCCCCCCTTTCCCCTTTCATTCCATTTTCCTTCATTTTCTTGAGAAAATCGAACAGAATAGCACATAACGATGTTCTTGGTGTTTCGTGTTTTTCAGGTGAAGGAGTGAATCGAACATGTCGAGTGCTGTAGATGCTGCTGGAAACCCGATCCCAACATCAGCGGTGTTGATGGCATCTTCGAAGCACATTGGGTTAAGATGTCATTCGGAGAATTTGGAGTTTCTGAAATGTAAGAAGAAAGATCAGAATCCTGAAAAGTGTCTTGATAAGGGACGTGATGTTACTCGCTGTGTCCTTGGACTGTGAGTTTCGCATAATCTTTTTATTTATTTTTTAATAAAAATGTTATTTTTGTTTAATTTTGTTGTGTTTGATGATTTCTTTTATGTGATGAATGATTCATGGATTTGAATGTGTTTGTTTGGTTGAACAAAGTAGAGGTGGCTGTAGTAGGAATGAGGGTTTTGGATAACGGGTTTTATTGATGATGTGTATGTTTGGTTCTAGGGTGACAAGAATTGATTTTGAGTGAATTGATTCTGGAAAATTGCTTCTGTCTAAAATTGATTTGTGTTTGAATATATTCATGTAAAGTGAGTTGAACAATAAATTTGAGTGTAAAAATCAGTTCTAGAATCAAAATGTACAAATCCTAGCTTCAAGTAGAATTAATTATGCAGGCAAAATCAATTGTAATCAAAAGTAACCAACCATGTCAAAATCAATTTTACACCTCTAGAATAAATTTTGACTCCTCCAAAAGTGGAACCAAACATACATTGATTTACGTTTATGTCACGTGTAAGTTAGGGTAGGTTGTATATGTATGTCATAATGCCCATGTATTGTGGTGTTTGGATTTTGAACCGCTATCCATTGGGCGACAAGAAAAAACTTGTTTGTTCAAATTCCGCTACGGTGTCGGTATTTGACAACACTTTATATTTTAATTGGGTATTGTTGAATAGTAGAGGTTTGTTCATATTCCACTATGCTATAGCACTATAGTCATTATATGACACACTGGCTATTTGAGAAGATTACTAAGATATGTAGGTTCCGTTTGGGAGTTTGGAAGGGAGGGAACGTGAGGACTTTAGAGAGAGTATTATAAAACTATGGAAAAGATTTGAAGAATTTTTCTAAGCCTTCCAAAATCCTTCTCCAACACATTTTTTTAGTTCCTCCAAAATTCTTCTTTTCTTTCTCTTAAAGTCCTCCCATTCCCTCCTAAACTCCCAGCCGAGCCTTAAGCATCATTTCTGTGTTTGTCATCTGATCTTCTGTTTTTATTTTAATATTTTGGACTGTCTATTGAAATGTCTGTTTGTGTTTTGAAACTTACCTGAGTTAGGCATTTGACGAGCATTAAAAAATGTTAAATAGACAGAACCTTTTCCCCTTGAAACTAACTGAATGATGTCAAAATTCTAGCATTTTTTCCCTTGCATGGCATTGCCCTTGTTTATTTATTTATTTATGTATTTATTTAGTTAGTTATTGATACAAAGTAGATACTAAGACTTTGGTTAGGAATGCTGGGAAAATTTGATATTTATTAAGTATATGTTTTATTTACAATTGTTGCTGCTAAAATTTCTTCCAGTCCCTTTTTGAGTGCTAATGACATGTCTTAAACAGATTGGTTTGGCATGCTTCTAATTTACTCGAGTGCTAGATAACTCTAACAGATCAAAACTTAATAATTCCTAGTTCATGGTGGAAATTCAGCTTAGGTGGTTTGGGCATTTAGAGTGTAGACTTATAGATTCTGTAATAAGGAGAGTAGATCAGATGAAGGGTAGTCAAATCACAAGAGAAAGACCTAGAAAAACTATTAAAAAAGATCTAGAGATTAATGAGTTGGAGAGGGATATGATATATGAATGAGCATTATGGCGTCGTTGCGTCAAAAAAAATTATCTTAACAATAGTGAGTTTTGTTTGAGTGCACTTATTTGAATTTTTAAGTTCATGATGAACCCTGGATGTTAATTCTAACCTATCTGCTTCAGAGGATACTTAGTACATTAATAGAAACAAAGGTGGTTTAGTACTTCAGTATTAATTATTATCATCATTATATTTTCTCTGTTTTGAAAATGGAGGAATAAAAAAATTTAGTTGTCTACCTTGTAAGTTTCTTTAAATTCAACATAATACTTTGCAAGTTACTTTCAATTCAATTTCTCATCTTTCTGTAGTGCCTATTTATCTTGCTTCTGAGGGATATTTTTTCTTGTTTCCTTCTAATTGTCTACTTGATAAATTGATGTGTAGAATGGGGATAATTCAGTTGATATTAGAATTATTGCATTATAAACAAATGGAATTTGCTTTTAGTTGCTGTGCTTATACCCGAACTTAGAAAAATAGTCTTGGATATCTGGATTGTCTCATTAATAAACATTCCTATTCCTATATATTAAATTCCAGTCCTCAGTTTTTAATCTTGATAAACCATGTTTTACTCTTACTACACAAAGTCATAAGTCTTATATATATTGGTATATGCTTCTTGTTCTTCCATATTAAATAAAAACAAATCAATATTAATGCCCTTTTTAGTGGTTATTCTATCAATATTAATTTTACTTTATTTCTCTATAATCAATACTTAAAATTTATAAGTTCTTCAATCAATCAACAGTAAATCAATAAATATTTACAAGACATCACTAAATTTTGTATCAATTATATAAGTTTTTAAAAATTTCACTGAAGTATATCCCTGCATGGGATGCTTGCTTGTTTCTAACAGAAGCAACTCTTGTTGTTTGCATATTTAATAATCTTGTGGATCTGTCATCCCTGTTTATCGCTGACTTCAACCTCTTACTAAATGCATGGTTCCTAATAAGTCATCACTACTAAACCTTCGGTACTTTGTTTTTAGAATAGAGCATTTCTTGGGCTTAGGCCCTCTTTCATTCCAAAAAAGAAAAGAAAAGATTAGAACATTTCTTAACTTAAAAACACCATATATTAGATGGATCCTATTTGATTACTGGTCACACCATTGCCATTACTCTCTAGTTTTTCAGATATTGAAAGATGCAAATACCTTATTAAAGTTGTTTACTCGATGATTCCTTGCCCTTTGAGAGAAAGCTTCATTTCTCCTTTTTCATCATAATAGTACTTGTGTGTACAAAGATCCATACAGTCTTTTATAATTAAAATTGTTTTCTAATTTACATAATATGTTTTTTTATGATTTATTAGGAAAGACTTGCAAACTAATGAGTTGGACTGTGAAATGGTTTTTGATAGAACATTATGCCGTAATTTGATCCATGTAGCCAACCCACTTTTAATGGGATAAGGCTTTGGTTGTTGTTGTTGATTTATTTGATGTTACGATTGAGTTTTAATTCAGATGACTGCCTAGTAAGCTGTTCATGGCTCAGGTCAGGAAGGAAAACTGAACCAAGGTTCGGTGCACTTGTTCTGTGTTTCCGAACCGAATGGGAAATACGTATATAGAAAACTAAATTGTAACTTTTCGAACCGAGTTGATTCTTTATGAACCGAACTGTACCAAATTGCTTTCATTTACTAGTAGTAGGACAGGACTGTTAAAAAAATCAAAAACCAAATCGAAATGAATAATAGGACTATTAATAAAAACCAAAATCCGTATCAGAGTCAGACTGTTAACCCAAACTGTGACAGATAGTTCCCAGATTGAACATAGCTAGTTTAGTTTGTGAACTGCCTGTCATAGTTTAGTTGTTTTCGGTGCGGGTTAGTTGAACTTTTTTTAACACTCCTAGTGCCAAGTATTTATCACCTTCTATCATTATTTGTCTGAAGCATTATCTGTTACACAGCTGATTTTCTCCTCAAGAATGTCGAAATAATATTTAATTAAATATTTGTTCTGCAGTCTCAAGGATCTACACCAAAAGTGCACAAAGGAGATGGATGATTACGTCGGTTGCATGTACTACCATACAAATGAATTCGACTTATGCCGCAAAGAGCAGGAAGCATTTGAGAAAAAATGTTCTTTGGAATGAAATCATGCACACTAATTGTTGAAAATAATATCACAGGGCAATTTGGAGCGAGCAAATGCGCCTGTTTCCCAAATTCATTTGATATTTTGTCTGTTTGTATGAATGAATATTTACCATTGACTATGTTGGTAATCTAAATGCTTCTGGAGGAATGCTTCATGCAGGACAAAACAAGCCTCTTCAAACATAATAACTGAGAAGAAGTTTTGAAGTTGGAACATGTGCTTGTAATTTAGTTGTGTTCAAAATGCACAATTTGTTTGTGCTTTTAGATAAAATGAAGATATCAGGCCAGACTACAACTATTATGACCTTGTTGGTTTTTGCTAACTGAATGCGTGTTTGAAAATCAGTTTTCTGCGATAGCATCTTGCGTTGTATGTGAAGCTATGCTTTCATGTGTTTGTTCACTTTGTGGAGGAACAATATGGATGAAAACATGCTTTAAACTAAGACTGTTTGGATATATAGTTTAATTGAGTGTTTATCATATAAGAGCTTATATACAAGTTATTTTTATCATAAAAGTTAAAATATAGTCAAACTGTTTTGATATAAGTTTAAAGTTTTTTCGTAAGCTCTTCAGATAATATTGATTTAAACTGTGAGAAACAACAGGTCGTATTGATTTTCTTTCAAACTTTGTAAGAGCCATGACTCATGAGCAAACTTGAGCAAAGGAGACTCCTAGCTTCACCCAGATTAGCATGTACTCATGTTAAAGTGATACATTATTATCACATAAATTCAGAGTTAGAGTTTAAATTTGTTAGCTAATCAAGGTTTAAACATGTTCAATGTCAAGCATATTTTGCTTGTAAAATGTGTTCAGTATGCCTTCGGACAAAAACAAAATTAGGCTTATTATGTTATTTTAGTCTAGAAGCATACGAGTGAAAACTAATCAAACGAAAACAATGTTATTGATGGGAACGAACAAATAAGGAATCAAAACAAGACAATTTACTCTCTCGAAAGACTCAAATATAAGCAAAAAATATTTTTCGTTTGTTTTTTGGCAAAACAAAAAAATATATCAAATTTAACTAGTTTTTTATCCTAAAAAAAAGGAGGGGTTTTATTCAATAACTCTTGTTCAAATGAAACATGTTTTCATGAAGAACACTTTTGAAAATACACATATTTTTGCTATGAAATCAAGATTAATTGCATTTGACTGAATTTCTTAATATTGGAGGGCGTGAAACAACTTTGATAAAAACAAAGTGTATAACAATGATGTTACTTTTGCTTTCGATTATATGGTGGTTTAATCCTCTAATCTATTTGGGATTAGGCTTCCTTGTTCTCTTGTCTCAAATTTGTAATTGGTTGTAACCGTTTGTTTGTGTTCTTCCTTGACATTCCCTGCGCCTGTTGGAATGCATTGTTAGTTTTAATATTGAATGGATTGAATGGATGTACGTGTTTAATAATAGAAGTAATTCATTTATAATAACACGAACTCTTATTTAGGCACAATATTGAAAGATAAATATAATGCTAGCAACACACATTCTAACACACTCTTTTTGATTAGTTAAAATTCACGTGTTAAAAAATGTGTTGCTAGCATTCCTCTATAATCGAATGAGAAAACTATCACAATTGGTTTCGTGGTGTAGTTGGTTATCACGTCAGTCTAACACACTGAAGGTCCCCAGTTCGAGCCTGGGCGAAGCCATTTTCCTTTTTTTTTTTTTTTCATTTTTCCAAATCTGTGCACATTGGTTGGTTTTCACATAATAAAAAAAACCTAAAATGTAACTTAGAAAATTTGATTAATATATTCTTCATGAACACACATTCATAGAGAATTAGAGACCATTACATACAAAAGTTTAGCAAGTTCATTCATATATAAACACCATACATGTTACAAGAAATCAAACACAACTACTTAGAAAGAAAGATAGCTACACTCATTCATGGTGTCAGTGATCGTGGTACTAGTATCATCGGTGTCACCGCTGCTAACACTTTTCTCATTACAATCAACAAAGGGCACACTTTCTTGAACCGAAATTGAAAGCTTTGTGCTCGGAGACCAACAATTCGCTTTTTGAATGTCAGTTGGTGCCGAAGGGTAGGGCAACCGAGCAATGGTAACAGCTGAACTAATATCAGTAGTTTTAGTAATGACATCGGTGGCAGGAGGAGATTCAAGGTTTGTAAAACGCCTTTTAGCACCTCTATGCATATGTGTTGCACAATACTTCTGACCTGGAAGAACCGCACTCTTGCATCGCCACTTCTTACCATCTGTTCTTCGGCATCTACCGGGTTCAGGTTCTACTATACTAGTTCTGTTGTTGAGGTATGAATCATTGCAACCAGAAACTGAAATGACAGCAGAAAATGAGCGAGAAAGCTCTATTAACTTTGTGATGAAAAGTTCTCCCAAAAATAAGAGATTCATAAACAATGCTAGCTCTGTCCCTATATATAAACTTCCTTTTGAAAACAATTTTGTCCCTAAACATAAATCCCATTTCAAATGACTATATGCAAATACATTAATTTTTCAAATGTATCATTATTGAATATTGATACTAGTAAAAATGGTAAAAGGAACTTATATTAAAAGGATTAAAATGTACTACGAAACAGTATTCACCAATACCATTAGTCTAAAAATGAGTAACAATATAAGCAAATCCCCCGATGTGTCTTTTCAATAACAGTAACACTACTTGAAATTGCACATTTTCCCAGCAAATGATCAAAAACTAGAGGAGACACTATCCTCAAACAGCACAACAAAGAGGCTTAGGCCACAGAAACCCAAAAACAATGGTGCAGCTTAGGGGGGTTTATTTTAGTTTGGCTTAACTAGATCACCAATGAGGGGATAAACATAGATGAAATTTTTTGTACCAATGAGGGGATAAACATAGATGAAATTTTTTGTAGGAGAACAAACTTGATAGGATGATTTTTTATAAGAACTAAAACCACATTTAACTCTTTTTTTCCCTTCAATCTGGGGAGACTAATATATACAATGTGAAAATGGGATGCCAATACCCAACCACCCCATTTTCGTAGCTGCTGCCCCCGCCACTCCGCTACTCCATCTCTCTCCACCCTAAACCCTCTCCATCGAGATACTCCTCACTTAAATCCACCCCAACCTCTCTCCTTTGTCCCTTGAATGACAGCACCTGTCTACCCCAAAGCTAGGCCGACCACTTAGATGCCTCAGCCTCCCCACTACCCTAGCCTTTTTATGGACGGATTGTGTAAGGAAAAACACGCCTATGCAATCATCTAATCCCATGAAATAAAAACAAATTTGTTGCAACAAGTATTACCTTGAAGAACACTCTTTGGGGAAAAGTCTATTCCAGTAGAGATGCCAATACTGTCACAAGATATGCTTCCTTTCCTACAACTTTTAACACTCATGTTGTCGGTGATACACCTTGTGATCTGCTCATCTTGCTTGCATACGTTAAGACGAACTCTGTTATCCGAATAAACGGATGTCGTGCTTCCCAAAGTTGTCACTGTAGTGGCACCATAATCTATGACATGACTCGACCGATCACAAACAGAAGAAGTATCTACAACGCAGAAGGTCCTCGGATTGTATGAGAATGTGCCATTGTGTTGAATAATCAAAGGGTTTGGATTTGAAACTGAAGATTTAATGTTTGGGAATAGTTTTGCATATGACTTGCCGCCACTTCTAGGATTTGTTTTCAAAGGAGAGCTAAGTTGAGATGTTTCCACAAGCTTTCTTGAACGATTTCGACCTCTGTGCATGTGACGTTCACAATACTTCTGATTAGGTACTGTGTCCTTACCGCACCTCCATTTCTTTCCGTCGGTTCTCCTACACCTATGTGATTCTGTATCCACCATAGTCACATAATCAGACCCACGACGACCGTACTCTGCAATGGGTTGTTACACCAATAAAAAAATTAAATTCGCTGGTAAATCCTTTAAGCATACTTTAGGGTTAAAAATGTATCTATCTATGCACATATATACATATTTTCTATATTTATTTAAACATGTATTTTCATTTCATCAAAATTAACAAGTTCAATAACAAACGCAGAAAAGAAGCATATCATGTGAGCTACACAATTGATTCGCGATAAACTAAACTAATAAATAAAATAATATTAATTATACAAGTTATATATACACACACACACACTTAAGGAGCTGTTTTATTTTGACACAAAATGGAACAATAATCTAAGTTAATTACATTCAATGGATGACTAACATATATAATGTCACAATACATTAAGGTTGTTTACTACCCAAACCGCTAAAACTGTAAAATTTTGCTATTTTTCATGAACAATTTCATCTATTTCCTACATTACCCGTAGGTGTGATCAACTACATAGATCAAATTACTCATAATTTTCTATCATGAACCATACTTTGAAATTTGAAACTTGAAACGACAATTACTAAGGGAACCATGACACTTAAAAAAAAAAGGAGTACTTATATTAACCACAACTGCCACAACTTAATCAACTCAATCCCAAAATATACTTTTTCTCAACAAAACAAAAAAGTGAAAATGCATAAACTATTCCCTGTAAAAATGAAAAGGGTATGATAAGAAATTTTGACAAACCTGACATATTACTTGGAAACTGCAAAAGGTAATAAGGGAGAGGAAGATTATAAGCAAAATGATTAAAAATGAAAACTTGATGGTCAAGTTCACGCCTTTGAGCTTCTGTGATCAAAGGGTTGTTTTCTATCTCTTCTTTCACTACAACAACAACCCTTTTCTCATCTTCATCAACTTCACCATTCTCAATCTTCATCTGGGGTCCACCACCTATAGAAAAAGACACAAAATTTATAGTTTACAAGAAAAACAAAAACATGTGATGAGTGAAAAAGAGAAGAGAGTGGAATGAAACCAGTTCCAGTTGTGTTGTTGTGTGAAGAGAGATCACTTTTTCTTTTTGCTAGTGATGATGATGATCACTTTAGAATGAATTAATATTATGTAGAAAAAGGAGATAGGATTGAAATGAAAAGGTTCAGAAGTGAATGCTGTGAGAAAGAAATGAGTAGAGAGAGAAGATGTGAAGGTGAAGGAAAGGCAGTAAAGAGGTGTCAGAGGTTCTTCTGACAAAGGTAATTTACGTTTCAAGACTTTGTTGCAGGAGTGACCTGACAGACACATATCTACATACAAACACCTAGGAAGCTTACGTGTATATTTGGTTTCTAAATCAATTGTTCTTTTATGCTGACCAATGCATTCAGCGCAATGGTTAACGAAACTAAAAACAAATAAAAAATTTTAAATTAAAAATATTTTATAATTGTATGGGGTCATTGAGGGGTAAAATGATCAATTGTTTTATTTTAACCTCTTAAATTTATCCTATTTTGTATTTGGTAATTTGACTAAAAATTTATCTTATTTATCCTCCATGCATATTTTGACTAAAAATTGCTCACATAATTTTAATGATGTGGCAATTTCATGTGTTTGTTAATATGAAAATATTAAAGGTTACAGCTTTTGCAAATATACGTCATTTGAATTTTCGTCTCTAAATATACTAATTTATCTAAACACCCACCGCAATTATTAATTATTTGAGTTTTCGCCATAATCTCATTTGATTACTGATGTGACATACAATTAGTGACGTGACACAAGCTGATTGGGTAAAGGCCTTGATGGCTCGTCAAAACCATCTAAAGAGTTAGGATTCTGATTATTAAAGAATTTATTTAGTACTCTCAATTGCTAAATAGTTTGTTTATCACTAGGAATTAAGTCTTACTTGAACTAAACAAGGAGAATTAAAAAATTCATGGAGTGATTTGCAATGATTCATTGCCAATGAATAATATAAATTCTACAAATTATACAAACACCTTTTCCAATTCCAAAATCATGAAGGAAATATTCTTAGCATCTGTGTCTAAAGATTCTTTAACATATTTTTTTTAAAAATGGAGATGTTATTGACAAAGAATCATTTTCGTGTTTCGTTTGGTTTTATTCTTCATTTTGTTATCAACTAGTACTATTGACTCGTATGAAGGTTCATACCATGACATCTCATAATCTTCGGTTAAAGGTCGTTTGTTAAATTTTTTAAAGAAAAAAAACTACTTTTAAAAAATCACTTTTAATAGTGCTGCATTCAATTTTTATAGCTAATGTTTTAAAAAAAATATGGTCACTTTTTGTCAAAAAAAAATGGTCACTTTATAAATCTTTAAAAACTAATCTTTAAATCATTCAATGTCAAATTACTTTGAACAAACATCAAAGTTGAATATTTGCTTCATTAAGTCTTTTTTAAAGAAATTGCTTCATTAAGTCTTAGACTCACTTCATATCATATGGTGTAAGTTTCTAGTACCAACTATATTCTGTGCTTAACAAATGGCAATAGATAATGAGCACAAGATGATACAAGCTTAGTGGTATCATACAGACTTTGTGCCTTATGTCATCCAACAAATATCAAACACTTGATTACCTTTCCATTCTTTTCAAATGATATTCTACATTCACACTTGAGAAAAAAAAAACATAAAAAGTTGTCTTATAGTTTTATTATCATTAAAACATCAAAAGTTAGTTAATGTATCAAGACCAACTTGGTTCACTCAATCTTTTTATGATTTTTTTTAAGGAAATCACCAAATTGAGCCTAAAATTCACAACATAAATGTTAGTTTAAATCTTATCAACTCATATGGTATTAATTTCAGAATACAATTTACATGAGAATTTGAACATATAAACAACAGTTGTATATAGAGATGAAAACATACAGTTCTATAGATAGATAGATATCAAATGTGGACTAAATTGAATACATACAAAACTTTGTATCATAATGACACTACAAATTCATTCATTCATACATATACACACAAGAATCAATGCCGTTATTTACCTTCACTTTCTATTAGAGAGTAATATTAGTCCTATAGCAGTATATATAGTTGTAACCACCTCATTAGTGAGATAATTCACTCATTTGTAATATCACTCTTTACTATCAATAATACAATAATTTCATAACTTTTTCTCTTCTTCATTCTTCATCCATGGATGTCATGTTTCATAACATGGTATCAAATCCTCTTCAAAATCCATTGGGTCACCTGCTATCAGGTTTCCGTTATCGGGCCACCCACCATTTATGTCCACGAACCAAGCCCAATAGTGCTGGTCGTGAGGGGATGTGTTAAGAGTCTTACATTGGATAGACGATGGTCTGACAATATGTTTATAAGTGGGGGCAATCCTCACTTCACAAGTCGGTTTTGTGGGGTTGTGTTAGCCACCATTTGAAACAAATTGTTAAGTCGAGCTTCAATGTCCTCCATTTCATACTTGATATACATAACACCATTTTTAGCAAGCTCTAGAACAATTTGAAACCTTCCAATATATCTTCCATAAGCATGAAACAAGAGCTTTTCGATTGAGATCCTTATTTCTTCTTTGAGCTGCTCATCAAACACAAACCATTGAGATTGAAACCTACATATATCTTTAAAATGAAGATTAAACATATTTATTTTCTCCATAGGATTTGCAATGTCTCAACTTTGAGAAACTCCAACAATTTGTTCCACGAGCTTATATGATAGTTCATATGGCATTGCCGCACCTTTGTATTGTGTCTTTTGATCTAATCATCATCCAAAAGCGTCCCTAATTCACTTTCTTTAGTCTTTTGGACAATGTATCTCCCATTCGTCATCATAAAAACATAGCATGGTCTTTGTAAATTCTTGAATTTGCTTCAAATTTCATTCTAACATGTCCATATATAATCCATGAAATTTGAATAGAAAATTACAATTTTGATTGTGACCTATCATCATGCTTAGGTAATGCTTCAAAGAAAATGCGTTGTCTTCAAAAACAAGTTCTAGCGTTTGACACAACCTAGAAAGGTAGTTCATCCAGTAATATAATGACAAACACATGTAAGTTGATTAAAAAAAATTATTTTTATTAGATATATATTGGGTTAATAGGCCTTTACCCCCTGTAATATACGACACTTTTGGTTTTGCCCCCAGTAATTTTTTTTTTTGAATCAGTACTTGTAATTTTTTTTTGTTTTAGAAAACACCGATAAATCTACTGAGTGTGCAATTTCGCTGATGTGGCATGCTGCGTCACTTTTTTTGGATAACGTGGTATGCTGATTGTATAATTTTTTTTATGGATACACGTGACATTTCTTTTTTTTTAAAAATAAAAATAAAAAATCTTAAAAAATGAAATAAATTCTGGAAAAATTAGTAAAAATGAAAAATAATAAAAGAAATCTGAAAAATGAAAAAATAACAAAAAAACATTTTTTTTGGAAAAACGATTAAATTTTATCATAAAAATTTGGTAAATTAAAAAATAATGAAAAATCGAATATAAATCAAAATTTCGAGAAAATTATAAAAAAAATCTGAATTAAATTAAAATTATAAAAAAATTGAAAATATAATATTATCTAATTATTTTATTTTGAAAATTAATTTTCAGAATTTTATTTTATTCGAAAATATAATCTAGATGAATAACAGGATATAATAGATATTGATTGACATCAGTATATAAGTATATATTAATTATTCCCATAATTTTTTCATTTTTAAATTTTTTTTTCCATTTTTTTATTAGTTTTTCCATTTTTTTTATTTTCTAATCATTTTTTCAAATTTTTTTTACTTTTCCGTTATTTTTTCATTTTTCAGAATTTTTTATTACTTTTCGTTTTTATTAATTTTTTCAGAATTTAATCAATTTTTTTATTTTTTATGATTTTTTTTTGTTTTTTTAAGATTTTTTATTTTTATTTTAAAAAAAATCACAAATGCCACGTGTACCCCATAAAAAATAAAATTAATTATACAGTCAGCACACCACGTCATCCGAAAATGGTGACACAACATGCCACATCAGCGAAAATGCACACTCATCAGGCCTAAGGGGTTTTTCTAAAACAATTTTTTTTTACAAGGACCGAATCCAATTTTTTTTTTACAGGGGGCAAAACCAAAAGTGCCCTATATTACAGAGGGTAAAGGTCTATTAACCCATATATATTTTGACCAAAATGTTTTCAACAATTTCCTCCTAAATATAACACTCAAAATATTTTCTAGAAAACATCAACATATATAATCATATAAGTTGTTTAGCAAAATCAGATGTCTTCCGATGAATATTACATGAATATTTTCTATAAAGAATATTTTTAAAGATGATATCATATTATTCCAAAACACGTTTGGAACAAAATTAAGACTTCTTTTGTAAAATCCGTCATGGATACAAGTCAGACGGATAACTTATAGGTATACACAGTAAAATAAATGTATATTTCAAATACCCACTTTTTAATAAAGCTCGTGGACATTCGTACCCTTTAATAAGTTAAGTAAATTATTTAAATACCCTTAGTTAGATATAAGAGTCTTTCAAATTCAACTAGAAAAACCATAGACTTTAATATTCTTACTTAAATATCCATGTGTTGGTCTTGTTTATGAAATTGGGTGTGCTAGAAAGAAGAAATATTTTGAAGAAATTGATGTTGATGTGGTTATCACTGTTCAAAAGACATAAGGATCTACTGTGAATCTAAAAAGTGTTAGTATAATGTTGTTGTGGACACTAAGTGGAGGTCTAAATATGTCAATATATGATGTTCACTAAACACCTCATTTGAGTGGATTCTATAAGCTTAATGTTGATGCTACAAATTCGATAAACAAGGATAAGTAAAGTACTAGTGTTGTGGTGAGAGATAATGAAAGTCGCGTTGTTATTGCTAGTTACTCACGATTCCTTTCATTACCAGATTCAGATGTTACAAAAGCTTTAGCTATGCGAAAATATTTGAAATTTACGAAAGATATGTATTTTCCAAATCTTATAGCATAATTAGATGTTTCTAATATGGTCTCGGTGTTAAATGCTCATCAACTATCTCCGACCTACGTCGTCTCTATTATTGGGGATTGTATTAGTTTTAATATTATTTTTTTTGCATGTTAAGCGCAACACCAACCAAGATTTTCATTATTTATCTAAATATGCACTTCATAATCTAGATTTCATATGGATTAAAGGCACTCCACCTTATATTTCTGCAGTCTTACATTCAATTTTTTTATTACAAGGCTAATCAAAGAAACAACAAAAAGAAACAAAAAAAATAGGAAGCAAAAAGACAACTAACGCCTAACAAAACGAGATCCTAATTCACCCATCCTTAGCAGTTGTTGCAAACCCTCTGGAGGGGAGGAATGGATAGACAAAACGACATCAGTCGAAACTTCAAGTTTGGCCATGAAGTCCGCACACTAATTGTCTTCTCTGAGCGAATGCTGGAGAGATAGTAGTTTCTAGAATTTAGTCGGTCCTTAATATTCTGAATAAGAACAACATACACATGATACTGAGGACGATCATTCTTGATGAGGTTGACCGTGAATATAAAGTCAAAATAGCAAACCAAATCGCCGCAATTTAAGTTGATAGACAAAATTAGACCTTGATGGAATGCCGTAAGTTCAGCGAACATGATATATTGAGAGTTGTTGATGAAGCTTGAAAACCCATATATGTAGTTGCCTGAACTGTTGCGAATAACTCCTCTGAAACCTGTGCGGATAGGATCAGCATGGCATTAAGCTTTTGTTAATGAAATTGTATTTAACTTAAAAAATATGACACTGAAGTAAATATGATAAATTTTGGTTGTTGAAATTTTAAATAATTAAAAATGTTATCCATTGATATTTATAAATACCCGTACTCGCAAATACCTTAAAATTCGTATATTATCGCCTATCAAATACTCCTTCCGGTCCTATTTATAAGAAAATTTTAAAAAAAATGTCATATTTATAAGAAAAAATCACAATTTTTAAGGTACATTTATTGTTTAAAAGACATTTCTAACGTTAATTTAATGGTGAACTTTTCAATATTGGTGAGTATATTTAATACTTCACAAATTTTTATGAAAGTATATCTATAAAAACATTCAAAAATTACAACAATTAATATCCGTCTTGATTTTGATGATTTATGGTTTTTCTTCTTATAATAAGGACCCGAAGGGATCGTCACACACTTCCCTAACTAAGGGCCCGTTTGTTATTATAAAATAGATTCTTGTAGTGTAACATATTTTTGTTAAAAAATAATTAACAAAGAAATTTTTTAGGAAAGCTTCAAATAAAAAATCGGTTTGAATAGTTTATCTTAAAATGTCATTCTAGATATTTCATCAGTTTGTTATAATGTTTTTGGGTACTAAAATTTTGAAAAAATCTCTAAAAAAAAAAAGCTATTTCAAATAGCTTTTCATAAAAATCATTTTTGAAATATATCATTTTGAAAAAATATGCGATTTTCACTATGTAAAATCTCGAACAATAAATATTTAAGTTAGTGAATGTCAAAATATCTTTTTTAACTTATAACAAATGAGTTTGAAATAACTTAAATTTCCAAATATTTTATTTTTAAAAATACAAAAGAAAATCTATTTTTTTAGAATCTATAACAAACGGACCCTAAATCCCCCTTGTGCATAAGAATCTAGCAGCAAACTTTCAAATCAGTCCTTTACAATCAAACCGAATGGTAACTAGCAAAACTCTTCTCCTAAATTGCATTGTATCACTCTCTTCACTCGTGCGTTAATTAATCCCTTCTAACTTTTCTTTGCACTTTGTACTGTACTACTTGCTACACACACAAAACGTACCTTGTTTTATTTCTCATGTTATGTTACACTCACTACCACTACCTTCCAAATTCCTCAATGTTCACAAAACAACGTTACAACATTCATTCAAAACATGTCTCAAACTATTTCACTCACTCAAAAAACACGAACACAACCTGTTCGACAAAATTCCCCAACCAAACGCTTCCTCGATTAACCGCTCCATGCTTAACTTCTTACATAAAAATCTTCCTTTTCAAACTCTTTCCGTATTCAAGAACCAAACCCAGTTTCCTTTTCTTCAAAATATCGACGAGGTGACACTTGCCTTGTCGTTCAAGGCATGTCGGGGTGAGTTTAAATTGGGTGCCCAGATTCATGGATTTGTTGTAGCTACTGGGTTTGTTTCACGCGTTACTGTGTCGAATTCGTTGATGAAAATGTACTGTAAAGCCGGGAGATTTGAACTTGCTTTTCGTGTTTTCGAGGGTTTGAGTTGTCCTGATATTGTTTCGTGGAATACTGTTCTTTCTGGGTTTGAGAAGAGTGTTGATGCTTTGAATTTCGCGTGTTTTATGCATTTGAATGGGGTGATTTTTGATCCTGTGACGTATACTACTGCTCTTTCGTTTTGTTGGGATAGGGATTATTGGGATGATTGTGGGTTTTTGTTTGGGTTGCAGTTGCATTCTCTTGTGGTTAAATGTGGATTTGGTTGTGAAGTTTTTATAGGGAATGCGCTTGTGACAATGTATTCAAGGTGGGGGGGATTAGATGAGGCGGGGAGGGTTTTTCATGAAATGACTTTAAGAGATTTGGTTTCGTGGAATGCAATGCTTTCTGGTTATGCTCAAGAAGGGGAGTGTTATGGGTTGGAAGCTGTTTTGTTGTTTGTCAACATGGTGAGAGAAGGGATGTTGCTTGACCATGTTTCGTTAACAGGTGCTATTTCTGCTTGTGGTTATACGAGAAGCTTGGAGTTTGGGAAGCAGATTCATGGTTTGGCTCAAAAATTGGGTTATGGAACACATGTTGCAGTTTGCAATGTTTTGATTTCGACTTATTCGAAATGTAAGGTTCTTAGAGATGCGAAGGCAGTTTTTCAGGTCATGAGTGATCGAAATGTAGTGTCTTGGACAACAATGATTTCTATTGATGAAGAGAATGTGGTGTTGCTCTTTAATGCTATGAGAGTTGATGGTGTGCATCCAAATGATGTTACATTTATAGGATTATTGCATGCTATAACAATCAGGAATATGGTGAAAGAAGGTCTCATGGTTCATGGATTATGCATAAAAAGTTGCTTTTCATCGGAACAAAATGTCTCCAATAGCCTAATTACCATGTATGCTAAGTTTGAGTCCATTCAAGAATCAAAGAAGATTTTTGAGGAGCTTAACTATCAAGGAACAATATCATGGAATGCATTAATTTCAGGGTATGCTCAAAATGGCTTGTATAAAGAAGCTTTCCTTACATTTTTATCTGCAATAAAGGAGATAAAGCCCAACCAATACACATTTGGTAGTGTATTAAATGCCATTGCTGCAGCTGAAGATATATCTTTGAAACACGGGCAACATTGCCATTCTCACTTGATCAAACTTGGTTTAAACACTGACCCATTTGTTGCAGGGGCTCTGCTTGACATGTATGGCAAGCGTGGAAACATTAACGAGTCTCAAAGAGTGTTCAACGAGACACCTGAAAAAACCCAGTTTTCTTGGACGGGAATGATATCTGCCTATGCCCGCCATGGAGACTATGAGTCAGTGATGAGTTTATATAAGGAACTTGAGAGGGAAGGAAGCAATCTTGATTCCATCACTTTCCTATCTGTTTTAGCTGCATGTTGTAGAAAGGGTATGGTTGATGTAGGCCATAGAATATTTGACTCTATGGTGAAGAAACATTCAATTGAACCAACCCCTGAGCATTATTCAATTATGGTAGACATGTTGGGCCGTGTGGGACGGCTAGATGAGGCGGAAGAGTTGATGCATCAGATTCCAGGCGGACCTGGACTGTCAGTATTGCAAAGCTTGCTTGGGTCTTGTAAATTACATGGGAATGTAGAGATGGCAGAGAGGGTTGTTGATAGTTTAATACAAATGGACCCTGGAAGTTCAGGTCCATATGTGTTGATGGCAAACTTGTATGCGGAGAAAGGGAATTGGGAGAAAGTTGCTGAAGTGAGAAAAGGGATGAGAGGGAGGGGAGTAAAGAAGGAAGTGGGATTCAGTTGGGTGGATGTTGCTAATGTTGATTCCTTGCATTTGCATGGTTTCTCATCTGGCGACAAGTCACACCCAGAGTCTGAGACTATTGATAGAATGGCAGAGTTTTTGGGATTGCAAATGATATTTTCAAAAGAGAGTAGAGAGGCGGATGGTAATTGGCATCGAGAGTATGAACTAGTGAGCCATGGATAGATAGCTTGTCTGCGTTCATTCAAAATGAAACTGATGTGTTGAACTGTGTTCAAGTTGTTGGTTAAATGGGGAATTTTAGAGAATTCCTTCAAAGCCCTTATCCTTTTCATTTTGGAGTTCCCCCAAATCGAGGGGGTTTGGAAGAAAAACAAACCAATTAATTTGTGTACACTCGTTACATTCAACTACCGAAGATACAATTTTGCAATTCAGTTCAGAGTTGTAAGCCCCAACTTCTTTCCCAACTCTCTACCCTGTCTTTTTCTCTCTCGATCTCAAAGGGCATTTGGATTTGCAAATATTTGTTCATCAATGCAGATGTTTGTGAATAGCTTGCTTTGATTCAGGTATTTTTTCATTCTAACTTTTTGATTTCATGTTTTCATTGTTGTTAAATCTAGTCTATCTATTCGCTTGGAATCATCCCGTTGAGGGCTTTTGTTTATGCTTCTGCTTTGAATCATTCAGTAATCTAGTAATTTTTAAATGTACTTTTATTGTTTGTTTTGGTTCATGGTTGATTTGTTGTATACTTGTATGTCAGACAAAAGTGCAAAGATTATCGGTCCTTTCCCCCCTCTTTTTAAAGTAGTAGTTAACAATCTACTATTGTGATATAAATCATTTGAGGAGAATAATATGATCTACAATATTAATCTTTGTTATGGTTATCTTATTGTCTCAACTTCTAGATGATTTGTTGGTCAAACTCATATTGGTGATGATATAGACTTTAAAGTAATGGTTCTAATGGTATTTGCGTTGAGAGTCCTACATTAGACGTGATATGGCCTGAAAAAAGAAAAATGTTTACAAGTTAGAAGCGTCTATCACCTTACAAGTCGGTTTTGTAAGGTTGAGTTAGTCTCAAATCAAAGTTTAATATTAATTAATTAATCTCTAAGATTGATATTTGATAGGGAGGGAAATGTGAGGATTCGGAGCTTATATGGCCTTTATTTTTTGTTGAAATTCTTCTTTAGCATTGTTATTTGAGAACATAAATGAATAAGTAGAGCAGTCACTTTTATATGTTTCATTACCTTTTGGGGAGATGAAAAATAGGAAAGGGGACACCGGAGGGGAGTGCCTGATTTAAGGGATGTCATTCAATATATTTTGTCCTATGATTATGACCTGTTTTACTAGGGTGATACTGAAGTTACCAGGATATTTTTCCACCAGTTCATGTTAATATGAAGAGTTTATTTGGGTTTTAAACTTTCAATATGCTTTGTGATGGTACAGGTTCTGATCATTAGCCATGGACCTTCAGTTTTTGGGGTCAAAAAGCATAACAAAGTAGCAAGATGGAAATGGTAAAGAAGCCATGTCAAATTACCAGTGTCACCAACTCACGACACAAACAGGGATAATTTTTCTAAGGGAATGTCAGTGTCACCATGTAAGTGAACCAGTGTTATCGATGGTGGAAAGCCAAAAACCTGCCGTAAATTGCCATGGCTCCGCAATCCTTCACAAATTGCCAATTGGCCATGGTGATTGTCAAAAATGATTTGTTGTTATTTGTTAATAACTCATAAAAGAGTGCTGTTTAAGGTTCTAAATTGCCACCATTCCTCTACAGCTATATCGAGTCTGATCCAGTGAGAATTGCTGTGGAAGGTGTGGATATATTTAAGAAAACTGTTATCTTAATTGTTATATCAATATCAATGGGTGGAAGAAACTGGAGCGAAATTGCTCTTTACAGTTTGGAGTGATGAGATTGAGTGCATATAGAAAACTTTTTAAATTACATTAAAAAAATAATAAAACTCTTCAAATTTTGTTGAAGGTTCTAGATATAGCATTTTACTAAGCCTCTATTTGTGTCACCTTTTATTATTTTTATTGAGCCTCTATTTTATTCCCTAATGCCCCTTCCCCGTTTTATTATTTATTTTAAATATTGCCCTAAAGAGTACTGTTAAACGAAATTAGAATCTTCAATTCTTATTGATGGTTAATAATTAATAAGAGAGGAAATATCACTGACACATGTTGCTAGTTTTGAGGAATTCAATTTTCTTTAAGCGAAATTCTGGGTTCAAGAATTGAGAATGAATTAAAAAATGTTCTATCAGAGCTTTACCTCATATTGTATGGATCCACTGTTATTAACTTCGATTAATTCTGCATTCTAAGGTAAAAGTATTGGTTACACAATCTGGCGATGAAGTGTAAATCCACTTTCGTTGTCTTCTATCAATGTATATAGCGTATATGCATGAGTTAGTTCATATTCAGTTGCTAGAGCTAGTGCTGACATGACATTCAGTTAGGATCAGTTCTGACATGCCAGCAATTTGTCACCGTCAATGCCGACATGGTAGTAGTTAGTTATAGTCAATTCTGATATGGTAGAAGTCAATTAGGGTCTTCCTTAAGCGGCAGATTGTTAGACCTAGTTCCTTGCATATATAAGCAAGCTCTCTCGTGTAAATTTAATCAGTTTTGAGAATGCAAATTCATTTCATTCACAGAAAACTCTGATCTATAATTTCATCATGTTATCATTGAGCTCTTTGGATTTTGCTTCTGCAAGCTATTCCTCTTGATTGGTTCAGCTATGATGAGCAGCCTCAGATTGAACAAATTTGGTGCTGACTCCATCTTGGATCAATCAGTTTATCATTCAATTGTTGGTGCTCTGCAGTATGCCACCTTAGCAAGACCAGACATCTCATTCAATGTCAACAAAGTTTCCCTGTTCATGGTTAATCCTTTGGAATCTCATTAGAAAGCCATCAAAAGAATTTTGCGATATCTCAAAGGCTTTCTGAGTCTTGGACTACTACTGCAGCCTGCTACACCTGGTGCTCCATTTTCTCTTCGTGTCTACAGTAATGCCGATTGGGCAACTGATCAAGATGACATATGTTCTACTCCTGACTCCTGCATCTGTTTTGGCCGGAATCTTGTTTCTTGGTTTTCCAAAAAGCAACAATTGGTTGTTAGATCTAGGAGGCAGAGTATCGTAGCATGGCCAACACTACTACTGAACTATTATGGATTCAATCTCTTCTTCAGGAACTAAGCACATTGAACATGACCTTCATTTTGTTAGAGAAAATATCCTTGCCAAAAAACTACATTTTCAGCATATGCCTGCCGTTGATCAGCTAGATGATCCCTTCACTAAACCTTTGGCTCCTTCCTCTTATGCTTTCTTCAGACACACTGAAGGCGTTCACTAGTCAAGCAAACATCAAAAGTTTTGTTTGGTGATATCAATGAATACAGCATATATGCATGAATCAGTATTATATTCAGTTAGGATCATTACTGACATGGCAGCTATCGATTATAGTCAATGCTGATATGGCAGTTTGTTAGATTTAGCTCCTTTCATATATAACAAGCTCTCTCTTTTAAACCTAATCAGTTTTGAGGATGCAAATTCATTTTATACAGAGGAAACTCTCTGATCTATAATTTCATCATCTTCTGCTTCAGACAATATAAAGTTTATGTTATTTCTATGTGTTAGTATTGGTGAGGATAAATAATGTATTGTGTAGAAAAAGGTGAGACTTGTGTGAATGAAATTGGAACTAATTTTATTTTTATAAGTGTATTACGGTAATTAAGGTGCAAACTAACTGGAAGGATTGTTGTGTGTGTATATTGTGCTGACTGCTGAGTTTGTGGTTTAGCTTAACTTGACCCTGACATAGGTTTTATTAATGATAATAATTTTCTTTTTCAAAAAAGAAAAACAATAATTTATATTTTAATCATACCCTTAAACAATTTTCATATTAATGTTATATTGATGGTGTTATTAAAAAAGTTAAGAATTTTCTTTCAAAAAAGAAGTTAAGAATTTATAATATATTTGTTAAATTATTGTTGTCATTGAAAAAGATAAACATGATTTGTTGGGTTTTTTTATAATTTGAAGGTCACAAATATTTGTACTTATAATGAAATGAAATGACATGCCCTTGTCAACTCCAAAACCCCCGCATTTTGATAACATTTCACTCGGTGGTTAAAACATATAGCCAAAACTCCATCGTATCCGTGCATGGATGGACCCTACTCAAAACGATTTAAATCTTAGGTCTTTAACTCGAACAATGAGACAACAACTTGAGGAGTTACTTTTTAAAGTCCAATTCTCATATCATAAATTTGAGCCTAAAATTCACAACATAAATGTTAGTTTAAATTTTATCTACTCATATGACATTAACTTCAGAATACAATTTCCACAAGAATCCGAACATAAAAATGTACAGTTGCATAGATAGATAAAAATGTACAGTTGTACAAATAGATAGATATCAAATGTGGACTAAATTGAATACATACAAAACTTTGTATCCTAATGACACTACAAATCCATTCACACACACACACAAGAATCAGTATTCAGTACCCTTTTATACCTTCACTTTCGACCACCGTTTGATTCACCTCTTCCCTGAAAAATATTGTTATGTCGAGCTTCAATATCCTCCATTTCAAACTTGATATACATATCACCATTTTTAGCAAAAAAAAGTCTAACGTGGCATATGGATTCCCGTTTGATTTTGTTCTAAATATACGCAACTTCTATTATAGTAAACCTAAGTGTTATCTAAGAATTTATAAATAGAGTAAGCACAACAAATCAATTTTAGATTGAATTAAGATACTTTAGCTTTGCGGCTATTAGGCCCGGGAACGTGTCTCATACTATATGTAATCAACCATGATTCGATAATCATATGAAAAATAATTGACACAAAAATCTGTACCCTTTTACCATAAAATTTACCGTTAGTAATAATTTAACAATTCTAGCAAAAAAAAAAGTAAACGCCTCACCCTCAGCCAACATGTTTCCTCACACAAGCGCGTAGGGAAACGATGAGTTGACTTAATACACTCTCTCTCTCAACTATATGTATTCATAATCTGTCTTTGTGTGTGCTGTTTTCTCTTAACACATGGCTAAGACTATGGCTTCTTCTTCTTCCTTTGATGGCTCTGGTCTGAAAAAATATGATGTTTTTATCAGCTTTCGAGGTGACGATACACGCGCTGGTTTCACAAGCCATCTTCACGCTGCATTGTGCCGAAGCAACTTTCATACCTACATAGACTACAGGATCGAGAAAGGAGATGAAGTTTGGGGAGAACTTACGAAAGCAATCAATGAATCCACTCTTTTTCTTGTTGTGTTCTCGGAGAACTACGCATCTTCAACATGGTGTTTGAACGAACTGGTTGAAATAATGGAGTGTAGTAACACAAATGAAGATGACAACGTTGTTGTTATTCCTGTCTTCTACCATGTTGACCCTTCACATGTTCGGAAGCAGACTGGGAGTTATGGCACTGCGTTGGCAAAACACAATGATGATAAGATGTTGCAAAATTGGAAGAATGCTCTTTTTGAAGCGGCTAATTTATCTGGATTCCATTCTACTGCATACAGGTTTTCACCACTTTCCAATACAATAATATTTCTATATTAGTTTTCTAACTATAGTGCCCCAGAGACACTTTTAACATTTTCGATATTCGTTTAACTCAAGGTACATATCATACTTCTAATTTTTATATTATTTTTTGTATGCATGATTGCTAAGATATTATAAAAATGTTCAGCAATGGTTTGAATATGGAGTAGTTCTAACAAGAGTTACAATTAAGGTAGTTTGATCCTATAGTTTTACTTTTAAGATTTGATGATGAATTGAGTTTACCTTTGATTGGCATTCACATGATGTATGTATTAATTTTTTGTTTGTTTGTAAATGTTAGGACTGAGTCTGACTTGATTGAAGACATTATCAGAGTTGTATTAGGAAAATTAAATCACAAATACACAAATGAACTTAAATGTAGTTTCATACTCGATGAAAACTATTGGAGCATTAAATCTTTAATAAAAATTGATTCATCCGAAGTTCAAATCATTGGAGTTTGGGGCATGGGGGGCACAGGCAAGACAACCCTTGCTGCTGCCATGTTTCAAAGAGTCTCTTTTCTCTATGAAGGCAATTGCTTCTTAGAAAATGTGACAGAAGAATCAGAAAAGCACGGAATCAATGACACATGCAACAAACTTCTGTCCAAGTTACTTGGGGAAGATCTTAATATTACCACTCCCAAAGTAATACCATCCATGATAAAGAGAAGACTGAAATGTATGAAATCTTTCATTGTACTAGATGATGTGCATACCTCAGAACTTTTGCAAAACTTGATTGGAGTGGGACATGGTTGGTTAGGAGCTGGTAGCACAGTCATTGTGACGACTAGGGATAAGCATGTGCTGATAAGTGGAGGAATTGAAGAAATTTACGAAGTTAAGAAGATGAACTCCCGAAATTCCCTCCAGCTTTTCTGCTTGAATGCTTTTGACACTGACTTGCCTAAGGAGGGATTTATGGAGCTCTCAAAAAGAGCGATTGATTATGCCAAAGGCATCCCTTTAGCTCTGAAAGTTTTGGGATCATCACTTCGTTGCAGAAGTGAAATAGAATGGAATTGTGCACTGTCTAAACTGGAGAAAATTTCCAATGCCGAAATTGATAGGATACTGAGATGGAGTTATAATGAACTGGATGATAAAGAGAAAAATATATTTTTGGACATTGCATGCTTTTTCAAAGGGCGTGAAAGGAATAGTGTGACAAAAATATTAAATGACTGTGGTTTCTTTGCTGATATAGGGATAAGTCATCTTTTAGACAAGGCTCTTATAAGAGTTGACTTTAAAAATGGCATACAAATGCATGACTTGATACAGGAAATGGGAAAACAAATTGTTCGTGAAGAATCTCTTAAGAATCCTGGACAACGCAGTAGATTATGTGATCCTAAAGAAGTTTTTGATGTATTGAAAAATAATAGAGTAAGAGAATGATTATGCTCACTTGCTTTCCTAGGTTTTTTATACATAAATTGCAAGTTACTACAAAAGCACTAATGCTGATTTTTTCTCTCCAGGGATCTGAGATTATTGAAGCCATATTTTTAGATGCTACTGAATATGCACATATAAATTTAAGCCCTAAAGCATTTGAAAAAATGGTAAATCTAAGGCTACTTGCTTTTCGAGACCACAAAGGAATCAAATCTGTCAGCCTTCCACATGGTCTTGACTCATTGCCAGAAACTTTGAGATATTTTTTGTGGGATGGATACCCTTGGAAATCTCTGCCGCCAGCTTTTTGTGCCGAAATGCTTGTGGAGCTTTCCATGCAAGAAAGCCATGTGGAAAAACTTTGGAATGGAGTACTGGTAAGCACAATCCATATGTTTATGTTAAAAAATGTATTTAAACCTTTAATTTATTTCCCCTTACGTGGTCACATCTCAGTACTGGATCATTTTAACTTTCACTGAAAATGAAACCAACAAGTAAAATCTGTATAATTTAAGAAAATGTACTAACTTTTTTGACCAATGGTATATTGTTACAGGATATGCCAAATTTAGAGGTACTTGATCTCGGTCGCTCCAGAAAGCTGATAGAGTGTCCAAATGTGTCTGGTTCCCCAAATTTAAAATATGTCACACTTGAAGATTGTGAAAGCGTGCCAGAAGTCGACTCATCAATTTTCCTTCTCCAAAAGCTTGAAAGACTAAGCGTGTTAGGATGTACGTCGCTTAAGAGCCTTTCCAGTAACACTTGTTCTCCAGCTTTCCGTGAACTGAATGCTATGTATTGCAACAATCTCAAAGATATCTCGGTCACATTTGCTTCTGTTGATGGTTTGGTTTTGTTTTTAACAGAATGGGATGAAAATGAACTTCCATCATCATTATTGCATACAAAAAATCTTACAAGGTTTGTCTTTCCTATCAGTGATTGTCTTGTGGATCTTCCCGAAAACTTTTGCGATGAAATTTGGCTTATAAGTCAACGGAGTTGTGAACATGACCCTTTCATAACCTTACATAAAGTACTTCCTAGTCCTGCCTTCCTGAGTGTAAAAAGGTTAACCTTTTACAATGCTCCTTTGTTGTCTGAAATCCCAAACAATATCTCGTTACTATCGTCATTAGAGTCTTTAACACTGTCTGGTTTAATCATTAGAAGCTTGCCTGAAACCATCAAGTATCTTCCCCGACTCAAACGTCTTGATGTTTTCAATTGTAAAATGCTTCAATCTATTCCTCCGCTTTCACAGTACATTTTTTTATTCGTGTTTTGGAATTGTGAATCTCTTGAGAAAGTGTTGAGTTCAAGTGAACCATCTGAGAAACCGAGGTGTGGTTTTCTGCTCCTTAACTGCATAAAATTGGATCCACATTCATACCAAATAGTTTTGAAAGATGGTATGGAAAGGATTGAACTTGTAGCAAGAGTATTTTCAGAAAATGCATCTGTATATGGCCATGCCTGGCACTTCTTACCTGCTTTGCCTGGCATGGAAAATTGGTTCCATTACTCTTCTATACAAGTTTCTGTCACTCTCCAGCTTCCTTCTAATTTATCGGGTTTTGCCTACTTCTTGGTTCTTTCACAAGGCCGTATGGGATATGGTGTAGATTTTGGATGTGAGTGCTTCTTGGACAACAATTCTGGGGAAAGAGTCTATATAACAAGTTTCACGAAAACCAGTTTCTTAGGTTGGTTAGTGCGTTTTGATCCATCAATCCAAATGATGTCAGATCATTTGGTTTTTTGGTATGATGGAGCAAGTTGCAAGCAAATAATGGAAGCAGTTGAAGAAATAAAAGCCATTAATGATGTGAACAGCACTAGTTACAATCCAAAGCTTACATTTAGATTCTTTATTCATGAAAATATATATGATGAAGTAGCGATAAAAGAGTGTGGGTTTCGCTGGATGTATAAGGAAGAAACAGTTCCTTTAACAATTTCTGAATTCCACGATGAAGAAGAAACTGCGTCTTCATTAGATTTTCAATCCAATGATCAAGAAGAAATAGTCCCTCCAACAAAGTTTGAATCAGATGATCTAGAAGAAATAATTCCTCCAAGAAACAAATTAAAGCTAGACATGTTTGGAACTCTGCCGTCAAACCTAGAATTAGACGAAACATATGATTTGAGGTACATAATCTTCCTAGCAATCATTATACTGATAACTTGCGGAATAAGTTTTGTTTACAGGCTCTGCTCAATTTTATGTTACTGCATAATAATTCTATTTATTAGCAGGTGTTCACTTGAAGAGCTCATGCATATTGGATTTTTTGGAGACCAAATGAACACTATGTTTGGTTCCACAGAAGAACAAAGCAATACTGAAGAGAAGTGAAAAAATGTCGAATGAATAGGCACGAGTTTTTTACTAGGCATGCATGACCAAATAAGATCTCAACAGCATGTTTGAATTTGATCTCACTAGTATGTTGTTTGTAAGTTTGCTTTTACTTCTAGCTAGCACCATCATTCACAAATTAATTCATGCTCACAATTTCTAAAGAACGAGTCTATTATAGGAAATTTCTTTTTCACCCTCGTTTAAACTTGCGAGTTTTATTACACACATTTATCATGGTTTTAGCACTTTTCTCATCTAAGTTCCTTTTAACATTGTTTATTAACTATATTTAAGATGTTGATCAGAAGATGCATGAGACTGTTAGTGATGGGGAAAATACAAACTTCCCTAGATTTGTCAAATTTGAAATTGATGATGGCACTTTATTCAAACCTGAACCTCCTTAGTTCAAACAGAAAGGAGTTGTGGAAGGATTACAATATTTTTTTGAACAAATGGAAGGATTACAATTGCAAGGTCGTAGTGTGACAAAAGCAACGAATGGCATAAGTTTCTCGGAGAAACGGTGAACATGTTCTGCTACAAAAGCTCTTAAGTGAGGTGCATCATACTTAAAACTTCAAGCTTCTCAAGAGATAAAACTGATGAAACAACATTGTGACAAACTTTCATAAAGGCTAGTTCTACAAGTTTAAGATTTGGAGCACAGGACAAAATTTGACACTCTTTTAGGCTTGTTGATTATGTAACAAAATGTAATTGACAGAAACACACTGAACAAGTTAGTATTATACATATATATGAGTTAGTTAAATCAATGTAGTTTTAGACAGACTAATTTCTTCCACAGATTGTGCACTGAACACAATATGGTCTTTATCTCAATTCTCTCTGTTTTCACATAGTTAACAGTTAGTACATTGTTTTCACTTCAATTTTTTTATGTAATATTGAAACATACTTCATTTTTTTAATTTTATTGAAACACAAACTAACAAATTTTGAATCATAAGAGAAACTTGAATCATGCATAACTATGCTTAAAGAGTAAACCACCAAATTTTGTGAGTAAACCACTAAATTGATATGTGACTTTGTAACTCACTCTAAAACTAGTCTCTAACTCTATTAATATCTTAAAATAGTCTTGTATTTGTCCATTTGGTCTCTCCGTTAGTATCCGTTATCTAACACCGTTTAATGTGTTGACGTGGCATGTTAACTTTGTTAGTTCGAGCATTCTGTCAAAATAGTGCCTAACTTTATCCACTCAGTGTCAAATTAGTCCATTATTCCATCATGAACTGTGAGTAATCCATTATTTCATCGTCTACATTGTATTGTTATCGATTACATTGTCATTGTTTTGTTACTTTATTATCCTTATTTAATTAAGTTTAAGGGTAAAATAGAAATTAATTTTAAAGTCTTTCCCCTCCGGTCGTGAACCAAACACATTTTAAACATATATTTAATCAAAGGATCTCCTCTCTCATCCCCTCCCCTCCCCTCCCTTTCCCTCCCCTCTCCTTCGTTGAACCAAACGAATCTTAAGTTTCTACTTTGGGTCGACTTTTTTATCATCTCAATTATATCTTAAAACAACTTTTTCTATAATAACGATTGTTGTTAGTTTCGTTAAAAAGATAAGAATTTAGATTATTGAAATAGATAAACAATGTTAGTTTGATTTGTTATAATTTGAAAACAACAATCATTTATATTTATACTTTTGATTCAAATCAAAATTTCATAGAAAAACACTGACACAAACACGTGAGTGCCTGTTTTTTCGCTAATAAATAACAAATATTTTGCTCTTCCATATTCATATCGTAACAAACTATACTTATCTTTTTAAATAATACCAACAATATAACACATATAATATTCCTTCAAAACCTCCGTCTCGGTCCTTGGTTGATTAGAATTACCCAAAATTCATGTGGCGAAACACAACTCTTCCACCCACTCCGCCCATGTCAGTCTCCTTTCCCTTATGATTTTCCTTACGTGCTCGACTTCAACAAATTCTCCCATGTCGTCCATTTGGCAACCTGCTACTCCATCTTTGAAGAAGAACGGACCGAGTGCAAGGAGAGATTTGAACTCCGTTACTTGAACTTACTAGATGAAGCTTTTGAACATGCAGCAGAAAAACAGAAAATGGAAAATAAGGCAAGGAATAAAGGTTGTTGCTGTCACGTGCCATGGGAAAAATCCTCTCGCTCTTAGCACATTGAACTGTCGCGGTCACGGCCATCCAATACTGTTCCATTGCCGCGAAGAGTGTTGGAAGTCGGTCCCATGCATGTCAATGAACTTTCTAGATATCTGCATGTTTAAAGACCGGTTTTGTGCAGTCAATAAAATTGGTAGGACAGTTGCTTTTGGACCGGGCGATAGTGTTGAGTTATTGACTGAATATGTGGATGGAGGGGACATGAAATTCCTGGTAGAGAGTGACGGTGAGTTGTTGCTAGTGGACATCTATGACCCTCATTCTTATGGTTTTCCTGGTGAAGATGGTTTAAAGCTTTATGTGTTCAGACTTGATGAGAAGGAGAAGAAATGGGTCAAGTTGGCGAGTTTAAGGGATAGAATTCTGTTCTTTGGGAATGGTTTTTCTTTTTCTGCTTCTACTTCGGATTTGTCTGATGTCAAAGGAAATTGTGTTATCATGATGCATTCCCCTATGTTGACCAGATGCTTTGTGGGATGTGTGTTTTTGACTTGGATCAATGTCGGCTTTCGCCTTTGTCTGATTGTCCTGAGTACTTCAATTTGTTTTGACCACCTCCAGAATGGATGGTCAAACGCTGCATTCGTGAAAAGATAAAAAGAGTACGTTATCTTGCAATATTATTATGAATTTTCCATGACATTTTTATTTTAGAATTTGGATCTTCTCATTTGGTTTCTAACCGAAAACCTTGTTACTTTAAACATGAAGAAGAGAAAGAAAGAGGACATAAGACAGACACAACATCGGGTTTATTGGCAAAACTTGGCACTATGCAAATTTAATCTTTCATTATTTATGTCCTGACAATGATTTCCATAAGTATTCTATTAGTAATTTCCTAGTAATGTTCATGTTTGATACATTATTATTTTGTTTCAATCCTAGACATGGTTTAATCTTTTACTATTATTTATGTCCTGGCAATATGACAATACATTAAAGTTGAGGAGATGTAGTATCCGTAAAATGTTTTAATAAATGGGATGAGAATGATGGGAATGGATCACAAAGAAAATACTACACAACAAAGAAAAGTGAAGGGTTGCCCAATCAGCTATCTTTGGATTGATGGAATGTGATGGAGTAGAATGGAATGGAGTGGGATGGAATCATATCCAATTGTTTGCATTTGTAAAATTTTAATGGAGTGGAATGGAACATGATGAAATCCATTCCATCCTATACCACCACTTCTTATTTTTCATTCCATCCAATTTGGGAGGTAAGCAGTGGAATGGACTTTCTTAATTAAATAAATGGACTTTCTTAATTAAATAATTAACATTTCATCCCTATTTTTTTATTTCATCACTTTCCATTTCTTCCTCTTCTCCTTCTTTCTGCCATTATTTTCATGTGTCAACTGCTCTCTTTTCTCTTTCAAAAGATTTTTTTCCTCTCTTCTTCCTATTTATTTGTTTATCTATCTTCTACACAGACATTTGATGATACAAAGACAACACAACATAGAACAAAATTTCAACGTATATGACAAATAACTTAGAAATATTGTAAGTTTTTTTAAGGTAGAAACATCGTGAGTTTATTGTACCATAAGTACTGAACTCGTGCGAGGATATAGATTGGATAATCTGTTACTTGTCTTTAATTTTGTTTAGTTAGTCAATAACGTGACATTGGTGAACCTAGCAGTTTTAACTATATTGGTTTTAATTGATATTTTTCTTCATTCTTTTCGAAAAACAATTTATGTTTTTCTTCGTTTGACATGGTACAAAAAATAATTTATGTCCAGTTAATAGTGATGTGATAAGTGCCAAAATGAATTGATATGTTAAACTAAAAACGAAAATGAAATAACCTTATATTTTACATTTATATATAGAATTTTTATTAAATACATAAAAAAAACCTTGAATTAATATTAATCCCTGAACAAAAATAATAATATTTTATTGAAATTGAAATATAATGAGTTTTATTTTCAAAATATTATGGTTTGTATATAAGGGTAAAATGGTAAAAGAAAGTTATAATTCATTCCATTCCGTCGATTTACCAAACAATGGAGTGGAAATTTTACTCTATTCCATTCTAAAATATCCAAACAATGGAAGGGCAAATTTATACCATTCCATTCCGCTCCTTTCCATTCCGCCATGTTCCATTCCGTTCCGCTCCATTATATTCCATCAATCCAAACATAATGATATGGACAAAATCAGATTTTGTGGCATGTAAAAGGATGAGTTTTTTTTTAAGCAAATGCAAAACTAGGCAATTTCATTAATAATTAAGAGGTACAAGTGAACCGTCATAATATTCCTAAAGACTTAGAAGTCTTCTAGAAAGGCTCAGACACCTTCCATAAGGGCTCCTGAGGCCGAGACGCGTCCTTCCTAGGACACCGCATTTCTTAAGCTTCTAGAAGCCTCTAGAACGCGCCTAATATACCAAAATACCCTTGTTACTTATGACTTATGTAATCATAACTCAGGCCCATAAAAGACTATAAATACAACCCTTGAGAATACTTTCAAAGCATCCATAATCAATATAAACCCTAGAATATGATACTGAACCTTAGTATTCTCTATTGTGTTTTTTTGCAAGTACAATATTATTATTAAAGAGAGCTCAATCAACATTGCACTTCACAATTGAAGTTGGAGGATTTGACCATGTAGCTCCTTGTTGGGTACTTGAGACCAGGTAACTTGCTCTTTGCATATCACTTCACTCATTGGTTTGGTGGTGCATATGCAATGCTATTTGATTCAAATGATCTAATTTCTATCTATGTATTTTTCTTTTCGAAATAGGTTTATATCCCTTCAGAATTTTGGCACTTTTCAATTTTCTAATTTCCCTCCCTTAAAAAAAAATTAATTTTTATTTCCCATCAAAAAATAAATAAAATTTTATTTTAAAAAAGATTAAATATGTTTTTGGTTCACATGTTTCACGCAACTTTGAAGAATAGTTCCTACATTTAAAAAAATATTTTTAAAATCTCCATATTTTTACTCCGTTATCGAAATTAGTCAGTGTTGTCAAATTTCGCTGACTTGACAAACAAAGCATGCCACTAGGATGCCACATGGCCTCAATAATGACACGTCATGCTATATGTTAAAATCCTAAATGGAATTTTAAAAGAAGAGAAAGACGAAGATGAATTTAGAAGAAAGATGAGAAAGATTAAGACAAAGAACAAAAAGATGAAAATCATTTAGCTTATTAGAATAACTGGAAATTATAGAGTTTTTTTTTTCTTCTAAATCATAATGTATTTTAACCCCTATATTAAAATATCAACAAAAGCATTAGATAAAAAGATCAACAAAAGTATTGTTAAAAGAACTCAAAATAAGTGTCGACTTTATGCAATATACAACAATTCAAAAACATTTTTAATAAATTATTGTTTAATGCCAATTGATTTAGCATCTTCTACTACACTATCATCATAAATAAACATGACTTTTAGGTTTGGTTCACCACAAGACAACTTTAAGATCATAAGAAGTGGATCATAATATACATTTCCACTAATGTCTTACGATGTTGTCTCATGTTTATATATTCTTCATCTTTCCAAAAATATGTATCATTGTATATCCGTCAAGTATATCAAATATATCTTATAAAAAGTTTTCAAAAATGAATTTAAATAAACAAAGTGGTTGAGCTAAAGTGATTAATAAACTTCCACCAGAAAAAATTGTTCGAAAGTACTTGAGTTTGATTGCTAATGAAAACAATTCTCGGTTAGACTTTACTTACCTTCCACCTTCCGACTGAACTTTAAATTACTAAAGTCCCTTTCCCCAAGCACCGAAGGTTTAACACCAAAAAAATTAACTTAAATAATTTTGGTATTTCTTAGATACATATCTAAAAAGTATCGATTTTTGATATGTATCATTTACAAGTACATACCTAATTTTAGAGTAACCAAACTTCATAACTTACAAAAAAAAAAATCAAACTTCTAAACACCTAGGTATTGTGGTGGATTGTAAAAAAAAAATTCCCAAAAACCTATTGTTTGGGGCAGACTTAGAGCATATCCAATGCAAAAATTTAATTAAGTACGCTAAATAGTTTAATCAAGCTATCACATTGAATAAGAACATTTCATTGTAATACTTTTAAACTAAGACGAACTTTCGCAACAAAAAAGGAGCGCAATTTGATTTGCTAAACGGTAAATACTGGACATCATAAGATAGAACACCTTACTTAAAACAATATAAGAATAAAAAACATAAAACAAAATTTCATGAAAATATATGAAGGTTAGACATGAGTTGACTAGAGTAGACTAATTTTAAGGGATGAAAAAATATAAGCAAAATTACACGATTAGTTTCTTAACTTAATTTTTGGTAACACTTTCGTCATTTATCTCTTTTTTGTAACGATTTAGTCATTTATGTTATAAAATTACAATATTTTATCACTTTTTATGAGATTTTTTCAATGAAATTTGATTTTCTAGACTTGTATGACGAAGATTTGCGTTTGTCTATGAGTTTGATGATTTTTTTTTTTTTGAGTTTTTGATTATTTTTTTATAAAAAAAGGATAACTATGTTGTTATTTTATAACATAAAAGACTAAATCGTTACAAAAAAAGATAAAGAAAAGGACCGAAGTGTTACCTAAAATTTAGTTAAGAGACTTATCGTGTAATTTTGCCAAAAATATATGAAATATTTTAGAGAAACTAAAATCAAATATTGGATATTTTGGGAGATCATTTACCTATTTAACCCTTAAATAAAAACCCCGGACTGAATAAATAGTGGTAATAGCAACGCGAAGCATAACCCTCTTTTTCCAGAAGAAAGAATCTATTCAGAAACACTCTCATTTGATTCATCGTTGCGATTTTGCGGTTTTTCTTACAATCATCAACTCCAATGGTAAGTGACGACAGCACTCTTCTCTTCTCTTTAATCAATCTCTTGTTCTAACTAACTCATTCTTCTCTTCTATTGTTGTTCAGTCGGTTACTCTCCACACAAATCTAGGTGATATCAAATGCGAAATCTTCTGCGATGAAGTCCCTAAAACCTCCGAGGTACGTTCTTCATTAACTTCTGTTCCGTTTCTTGAATTTTAACGGGTTCTCTTGCCCTTTTATATTCAATTGGTTCTTCGTTAAATGTTTGTTTTCATGATTGTTCAATACAGAATTTTTTAGCGCTGTGTGCGAGTGGTTATTATGATGGAACTATATTTCACCGCAATATGAAAGGTTTTATGATTCAAGGTGGAGACCCAACTGGTACCGGTAAATCGGGGACTAGTATATGGGGAAAGAAATTCAACGACGAGATAAGAGAATCTTTGAAGGTCAGTACATACATCCACCGTGGTATTTGTTAGGCAAAATTACACAATTCGTCCCTTAACTTAATTTTAGTTTATCTTCGCATTTGAAATATGTCATTCCAAGTCCTGACGCTTAATTTTCGGGTTGATATAATTATCTTACAGTAGTTATATTTAAATATCCTATTGTGATTACTGGGGACCTTTATAAGCATACTAGAACATTTCTTGTGCTTTATGGAGCGGAGCAACTATATACATTTTTCTTCATCGGATTTTCGTGGTAGCTAATTGGCTGTGTTTTTGCGTGTTCCAGCATAATGCAAGGGGAATATTGTCAATGGCTAATAGTGGTCCAAATACTAATGGAAGTCAGTTCTTCATAACTTATGCAAAACACCCACATTTGAATGGAACAAATACTGTGTTTGGAAGAGTAATTCATGGATTTGAAGTTCTTGATCTCATGGAAAAGGTATCTTAATCTATTGCTCATAATTTGTTTAATAAAAAATCTCTGGGTCATAGCCAATGTTTTAAAAACTGAACAGAAATCTTGAACTGGCCTTTACTTCAGTTTGGTTATTTTCGTGGTTTGATCATAATTTTGTCTCGGTTTTACTGTTTTAAACCAGTTAAAATATGACTCAAAGGTCATGTCCGATTCAATTTTTTAAACATTGGTTGAAGCTCAAGGTGAACCTCAGAATTGTAGGCTATGTTTGGATATTTCTTTAATGAATAGTTGAATGCAATCATTAGGAATGGAAGGGAATTATCATTCCATTGAATGAATATTTTTATAATACATTGAGTACATTGAGTAAAAAAAAAGAGAGTATCAATGGTGAAATAGTGGGCTGTTCACTTGTTCAGTATTGGATGGAATGAATTCCATCACGATTCATTAGTTTTCGTCTATTTCCAACTATCCAAATATTAGATCCTATTATGATTACATTCTAGTTCATCAATCCAAACATAGCCTAGGACTTGACTTGATTTCACAACACAATGAAGGTCTACATTTTTCTTAGAAATCATGTGCATTTTTTTTTAGTTACCGATATACACTTAAGTGCCTCATCTAGAATTCACACACCATGCACTCAAATACTAAACATCCGAGAAAAGAATAAATAATATACTTGTTTGTTGTGCAGACTCCAACAGGGGCAGGGGATCGACCACTTGCAGAGATAAGGCTCAATCGTGTAACAATGCATTCTAATCCACTTGCTGGCTAGACTGGTCTCCCATTTATTCATGTAAAATTAAAGTTTCTATTTCCCAAAACAATAGATCTAACTTCTAAGTAGAGGTCAAAGAGAATTCTTACATGCTGGTTTGAGTACTTGATCATAGCTTCTATTGATTTAAAGATTTATTTTGCTAAGATAGTAAAATGTACATCAAACATATTTGAGACAAAATTGTGCAATGGCACAAAGTTTGCTAACATCGAATACTTCTTTTGTCTTTGTTCTTTTGTTGCGGTTCTCCTTTTTAATGGATGGTTTGTCACCTTCTGGATAACTTCTGGATAACCATCAAGTACCCAGTGTCATAAATGTGACTTGAAATTACTTCAAACTCCAAAGGTAGTTTGAACATAGTGACAATAGAAACTGTTGGAAAATAGTTATTTATTTCAAACCATACATGCTATAGAAGGTATGGGAAGTCCCTTTCAAACCTCCATTTTTCTTATCTGTACAATTTTCTGATACTAGGATGTGATACAAGTCCTAACTGCATGAGCCATGCCATGACCGCAAGTCATGGTTTTTATTGCGGTTTATTGCCATATTTAATATTGTAGAAATTTGAAGGGAAAAATAGTTGATGTGACAATAATTGCAGTAGTGCTATAACTTCGACAATCTCAAAAACCTTGACAATAAACTTTGCGTGTTTTTTTGAGTCTCAAACACAACAAATGCAAGGGAAAAGTATTAAGATATGTATTTGTCGAGGAAAATGATCATGTTTGGAGTAGTAGGAATACTCTTATAGAAAGTTGTACTACAAGGAAAAAGCTCCTCTTGGATGTGTCACCTTTCATCTTTATAAGCAAAGTTCTTCTTCCTTCTACAATTGTAGTAGTGTTTGTTTCTAAAATTAACTCTTGCCAATATATTTTAACAATATTTTCACACAAAATGCATATGCCACATCTATTTAAGAATTGAGTGACACTATTACATGATATGGTTTTTTCCTTTTTGCAACCCTTAATGAAGGATATAAAAACTAGCGTAATTGGTGGTGACCCTTATGAAGGATATAAAAGCTATTGTAACATTGACACTTTATATTGAAAACGAAAACACACGTAGTATCTCCCTTATGAAGGATATAAAAGCAATCGAAAACATCTCTTGTATCCGTGTCAGCTTTCAAAGCATAAAACCAACACAGAGTAACATAAAATAAGACATGAAAGACAATCTAAATTAATATCGACCAACAATGATAAAATCATCATCCTCAAGAACCTGAACATCTTTTTCTCCAATAAAATGTTGCCTGCCCATTTCCTTCACCAAATTCACAAACCCTACTCTTTGTTCCAAAGTAAGAGGTACATATGGAAGCCTGAAAACAGGTTTGATAACTCCAAGTTGAGCAAGAGCAGTGTTCAAAGCAATTGGGCTTGGCTCTATAAAAAGCCAATCAAACAAAGTCATAAGCTTTGAATTCAATGTGGGATTCTTACCCCCAAACATGAGTTCCCTAATTAAACCTGGAACCAAATTGCTTGCAACAGATTGAACTCCAACAGCCCCACAATCCCATCTAGCTTCATGGCTTAAGTTATCAATTCCCCACACAACAATTCCTTTATCTGTGTACATTTTCACCCTCTCAGTTCCCACACACTCTTTCACACCAACAAAATTTGGATTTTGAGCCAATATTTCAATTACACTAGGAGGAATATCTTGACCACTCCTTGTAGGTACATTGTATATGATGATAGGGCCTATAGGAAGCAAACTATTATAATGAGCAACCAAACCTGCATTTGAGGTTTTTCCATAGTAAGGGTTTATATGAAGTGCAGCATCCATTCCAACCGCGAAACCTCGCTCAGTTGCGTTTATCGCTTCTTTTGTGCAGTTGCTTCCTGCATTACCAATAACTTTAACTTTGTCGCCGAAACAATTAACTGTGTGAGCAATGAGCATAATTTGTTCATCCCATGTCATTAATTGCCCTTCACCAGTTGAGCCAGCAACAAGAATACCTTCAACACCATTTTCAATCTGTATGTTCACCAAGTTATCATATGCTTCAAGATCTATTTTTCCACTAGGTAAGTATGGAGTCTTAACGGCGGTGATGAATCGCAGACTTCGTACATCCTCAACCGATTTCCTGTAAATACAATACACATAAAACTTATTCCCATTACCACAAAAGTTAAAAAAAATAATTAACATGAAATGTTATGATGTTCGAAAACATTATTGTATACATTTGGTTTACAAGTTCTGATTTGTTAACAAAAACCAGTCCTGCAAATGGATCTATCGAATTTAATAGGAGAATGAATTCATTCATATGGAGTAAAACATATAACATTCAAATCAAACCTATCTTTTACGCCGTTGAGCTGCTCAACTGGAGGCGAACATCAAGTTTCGCAGCTGTTTGTTGAAGCTTACAGTATGTGTTTATGGATAAAGAAATATTGACATTATTAAACTAAGCAAAATTTGGATTAATAGCTACAACTACAAGACTTGGTATCTTTCTAATTCAGTTAGCACCAATTTACTTGTCTTAGACTTCTGAAGTGACTCCCAGTTTATCAAAATATTCATTCTAAACTTAACAAACCTATTTATGATCCATGATTTTTACACAACATATGGCTAGAATGTAAACATATTGAGTGAGGAGAGTAAAGTCACAAATCTCATGCATTTAAGCGGTCAACATGTTGATCGTCGTTAGATTAAAATCAGACGGTCTAGATTTTAAGATCTATATTTTTGAGTAATAAAAAGTCAAAATCTACTTGTTTTCTCTGTTGTTTTGATCTCGATCTAACAACCATTGATGAGTTGTGCATAAATATGTGACTGCAGCAAATTCAAATTCGTCTTTTATCGGGTAATACTAACTCGTACCCCAATGAACAAGTTAAGGAATGTAAAAATAGAATTTTTGTATCGAAAATGACACATTTTAAACCGTAAGAGTTGAATGCACTATAACATTTTCGGATTTTCCTATATTTAAAACAAACAATAGTAAAGTATTAAAGATCTACAAAGTTAAAAAAAAAAAAATGAATATCATGAGCACAAAACATCATTTATATGATAAGAATGGAACAAAAGAAAATCAACCAAACAACATAAACTGCAGAGTAAATAAACAAAGAGATTATGAAAAATGTTAACCTGCTCTTGAAAGGTAAAACCGGTGAATTGGGTCCTCTCAAGAAGGATATACTAGAATCAGTTTTCAACATGTTCATCAGTGAAAATAGTTAAGAACTATAGTTACTTGTGTTTTTTTTTTAGGGAAGAACTATACTTACTCGATGACAAGAAACCAACAATTGAAGCTCTTTAAAAAGAGTTTGGTTCAAATGAATTTGAGGAGAAGGAAAGGTCAAAGTAATAGAAGGTTAGCACCAAGAGACAGGGTACAAAGAAAGAATGACCACTCACCAAATGCGACCTGAACGAATGAATTTAGCAGCCTTCTTGACACTTAGCAGCCTTATAAAAATGGGTTAAATTTGTTTTTATCACTAAAAATATATTTTTCGTCCGTTGGCATAACTCAGTTGACATAGATAATATATTGTTATATACGGGGTCGGGGTTTAAACCACAAACATTCCACCCTTTCACCTTAAAAAATGAATTTTAACCACTACTACTTGACAATATATATACACACACACACATTCTCCATGTCATCACCAACACCTCCTAATGGTGCCGCACTTGAGTGTTATGTGTCCTCTGCGCCTATATAAGGGTGACTCCGTGTCACCACTTTTCCACATAACCACATCTTTACTGACTTGAGTGTTGGAGTATTAACGTGCGTGCATACACCTTTATCCTCCCTCGTGAAGACTCAACATTTGCCACACCAAATAACCGTGAACAACCGTTCCATTTCTTCGATCGTCACCGGTCTGGTCAATTGGCGCGCCAAAAGAAGGAGGGGATCATTTAATGATTCCATGCGATTCAAACGATTCACCATTGTAACCGTTTTCAGTTACACATTCTTCTACCGTAATAGTTTTCAATTACACGTTCCTCCACCGTAAGAGTCAACAAACACTTTTCTGTATAGGAAATTAAGCCCGAACTCGAAAGAGAAACATTGAAAGCAGAACATCCATCGCCGTGGGAGTTCGATCGGTGATCCTGACTTTGCAAGATCATTCGATTCTAGTTCTCACATCGGTGGGACAAGATGAGAACGACATCAAAGCCTCTCCAACGATTGCGAACAATGTGATTCCTTTAACAACGGGGCTTCCTACGACAGGACCACCGTCATTCGCTCCAAACGGAAATCGCAATCAGACGATAGAGAAGAATTTTTCACCACCACCTCTAGATGCGAACACACTCTTGACGAAACTTGCAAGACTAATCCATCAGCATAACGACAAGTTGAGGCTTGTGGAGGAGAATCAGGAGAAAATCCCAACGGAGATCTCTACATAGCTTGAAGTGGCGCAACACAACCAGCACAAAGCCACTCTGGTGGTGGTCAACGACGCAATCTCCGTCCTAGAGAAGCCACAAAAGAAGAAGAACAAGCCTCTGGAGGATCCTGACGAAGGAAGCAGTAGTCGTTCCCTTCATCGTCGCGTAAGCAAGAAGGAATCCCCACCTTACCGTCATGGCGACAGAAGGCGAGGGGAATATTCCCCCAGAGCGACGATGTAGCCACCGCAGGTGAGGACCTTTTACAAGATGGATCCTTGATTTTCCAATTCCACGCGCCTTCGAGAAACCTCCAAAAATTGAAAGCTATGATGGAACAACTGATCCTAACAAACACGTATAACACATTGATATCGTCCTCGACTACCAACATGCAACATAAGTAATGAAGTGTAAGCTCTTCGTTTTGACCTTGAAGGGAGCGACGATGACCTGGTTCAAAGGACTTGAAGACAACTGCATTGACTCTTGGAGAGAACTTTGTGAAGATTTTACTTCCCATTTGACTATAAGAAGGAAACAACTGAAAACGATGGAGGCGCTAAACGCCGCCATCCAAGGGAAAATGGAAATCCTTAGAGAATACATGGAAATATTCATTCGCGAAGGGGTGGAAGTTTATGTCGCACGATAACTTGAAATGCTTTATCTTCGAAAACAGTTTATGTGGTGACTGCAAGTTCAAGGAGGAACTAGGGTTGATCGCAGCAAGATATAATATAAGTGTTATATATATATATATGTGTGTGTGTGTGTGCGCGCGCACGTGCGCCCGTGTGTGTGTGTAGACACACACACACACACACTCCATGTCATCACCAACGACCTCTAAAGATGGCACCACAATTGAACTTTAAGTGTCCTATGCGCCTATATATGGGTTACTCGGCGTCACCACTTTGCCACGTAACCATCTCTTTCGGATACCGACTTGAGCGTTGGAGTGTTAACGTGTCTGCATGCACTTTTCTCATTAACAGTGAATATTCAACATCCGCCACATCAGATCAACGTGAACAACTGTTCTATCTCCTCAATCGTCACCAGAATGATCAATTGGCGTGGCACTAGAAGGAGGGGATCATTCATTGATTCCATGCAATTCAAACGATTCACCACTGAACCGTTTTCACTTACACGTTTTTCCGTTGTAACCATTTTCACTTACACGTTCTTCTGCTGTAACCGTTTTCGGTTACATGTTCGTCCATCGTAAGAGTCAACATACACTTCTTTGAACAAAAAATTAAGGCCGGAACTCGAAACAGAAACACTAAAGAAAGACTTCCACCGTCGCGGGAGTTCGATCGGCGATCTAAACTTTGTAAGATCATTCAATTCTAGTTCTCACATCGACGGGACAAGATGAGAATGCATCGAAGGATCTCCAACGATCGCGAACAATGTGATTCCATCAGCTCCAAACAGAAATCACAATCAGACGATGGAAAACGCACTCTTGACAAACCTCGCAAGACTCATCCAGCAGTATAACGACATGTCGAGGCTTGTGGAAGAGAATCGGGAGAAGATCGCAACGAAGATCACTACACATCTTGAAGTGGCGCAGCACAACTAGCAAAACGCCTCCTAGTGGTAGTCAACGATGCAGTTTTCGTCCCAGCGAAGCCACAAAGGAATAAGAGAAAGCCTCTAGAGGATCCTAACGAAGGAAGCAATAGTCGCTCCCTTCGTTGTTGTGGAAGAAGCAAGGACTCCCCACCTCATCGTCATGGCAAAATAAGGCAAGGGGAATATTCCCCTAGAGCGACGTCGCCACCACCGCAGGAGAGGGTCTTTTACAAGATGGATCCTTGATTTTCCAATTCCACGCGCCTTCGAGAAACCTCCAAAGCTCGAAAGCTACGATGGAACAACTGATCCTAAAGAACACATAGAACACATTGATGTCATCCTCGACTACCACCAGGAGAGAGGAGTAGTGAAGTGCAAGCTCTTTATTTTGACCTTGACAAAGGCGACGATGACCTGGTTCAAAGGACTTGAAAATAACTCCAATGACACTTGGAGAAAATTCTATGAAGAATTTACTTCCCATTTGACTACAAGAAGGAAACAACCAAAAACGATGGCAGCGCTAAACGCCATCATCCAAGGGAAAAAGTAAATCCTTAGAGAATATGTGGAAAGATTCATCCGCGAAGGGGTGGAAGTTTATGGTGCACGATAACTTGAAATGCTTTATCTTCAAAAACAATCTATGTGGTGACTGCAAGTTCAAGGAGGAATTGGGCTTGAGGGCGGCAAGAGATAATACAAACACCATAAAGTTATCAAAAAATCTCATTTTACATTCAAGATCAAAGCATATTGAAATGAAACACCATTTTATTAGAGATCGTGTGAATAAAAAAGAAATTGAATTAATTTTTGTTGACACTAAAAATCAATTAGCTAATATTTTTACAAAACCTCTTGTAGAAGATCGTTTTAATTTTATGAAAGAAAAATTAAATATTATTCAAAATCCTTGTAAAAAATGAAAAGGTCATTCTCATGACATTCTAAGAACGTTTTTATCACATTCATGTGTATGAAAATAGACTTGGGGCTCACACTCCCTATCTTTGAACATCCATCTTGAGAAGACAAATAAAATCATCAAGATTTTCCAAAAAAAAGTTTTAGCTCCTCCCAACACACTTTTTGGCAACAAAAAAAAACATCATTACTGGCCCGCTAAACTACCTCTCGTCTCTAATACCACTCTCAATCAAATCACTTCCATTATTTTATCTCTCTAAACGGAATCTCTCTCTCTCTCTCTCTCTCTCTCTCTCTCTCTCTCTCTCTCTCTCTCTCTCTCTCTCTCTCTCTCTCTCTCTCTCTCTCTCTCTCTCTCTCTCTCTCTCTCTCTCTCTCTCTCTGCAAAACCTCTTGAAACTAAAACAACCTCTCTTATTCTCTATAAAATACTTACCTTCATTTTCAGAAAAATTCAAAACAAACTTCATCACCTTCAAACAAGGCTAGAACAAAAGGCAATCGTGCCCCTTTCAAAACCCATTCACCCTCGCCTTCTCCTCCCCGTTCTCCATCTCCTCCTTCACCACAATCTTCAATAACTCAACCACCACTTAAATAACCAGAATCCTCAAACACAAAACCACCTTTGAAGCTCCACCATAAACAATCTCTCACTATTCACCACAATATGAACCTAAAACTGATCTACCACCACTATCAACCTCTGAAAATAAAAAAACCTCATCTCCTTCACAAATCACACAAACCGAACCCTCAACTGTAATGATTGAATACATCCCTCCACATTGCACCCAAATTTAAACCTAAAAAGACAAAATCAACTTAATTCATCAAAACTAGGAGATCTCAGAAAATTTTGTATGGAGTAGGAATGAGAAAAACCAAAAGCTCGGATAAAATGGTTCATGAAACTAGTGACTTTGATGAAGAACTTGTTCATACGGAACATTCTTTTCAACAAACTTCACCACAAACCACTCCAAAGGAAACTACCCTACAACCAACCAATGTTGAAACCAAACCACCACAAACCACTACAAAAAAAACTGCCCCTCAACCAACCAATATTGAAACTAAACCACCACAAAACACCTCTTAGAAACTTTCTTCTCAACCCGAAACCACAAAAAAAGTTTATAAAAACAACAAAAAATCACTTCCTCCAAAAAGCCCTAAGAAAAACTTAACCGTTTCTGCTGAAGACAAAATTCTTATTTGATATTTTAAAGATTACATGCATCTTATATTTGTTTTACCTTGTTATCTACTAATGTGTTTTATGAGAAGTGTTTCAAGAGAAAGTTCTGGTATTACAAATGAAGAAAACATCCTCGTAAAAGCATAAAAGCAAAATGACATACATGAACTTTTTGCTACATTCAACATTTGCATCATTAAAGATAAAACACCAAAATATTCCTTATGTCTCACCAAAAGAAGATATAAAGAACCTATGACAATATGACATAAATGGAAGGAATCAAATGTGTCACAACAAGGTCTTGAATTAAAAGAGGAATCATCATTGAATGGTTGAAGAATCTTGAGCCTTAAAAAGAAAAGGAAAAAAAAACAAAGTCACTTTACACAAAAGAAGAACGCTATGGCACTACACATGTTTGCTTCATAAGTGCCTGGAATTCAAAGAACGTTCTCCGGTTAATAGAATTCACAATTCGGACATTCTTCATCTCCAAGCAACTAAGGGAAGCACATGCCACACTGGGGAAACGTGCCCAACAACTATTTTCTGAAGTGGTCTCCAAATTTCTCATCTCCTATAAATAGAGTAACACTTCAATGTAAATTGCAAGAGTTTTTATAACAAAGAAATCATCTCTTGAGTGAAATCATCACTACTCTTAAAAACTCTTCACAAACAAACAAACTCTAGCTCTCTCACTATATTTGGATCATAATCATTTGAGTTTGTTTTATCAAAATCTCACACATGTGTTGAGAAATCGGATCCAACAAAAAATCCTTCATCATACAAATTGTAATTTGATTCTCATGTCTATTCGTCACGATGGTTTGAGAAAGAATTGTTCCAACCTTTCTTGTACGAAATCAAATAATTGTAGAAGTTTGTTGAGGTTGATAATACAAAGTGTAACAGATTGATATGATGTGATCAAGAACCATAGTGCTGCTAAGAATGTTTCTGGTGGCTTGAAACTATAGTGGAAAATCTCACACAAAGTATGAGGACTGGAAGTACCCTGTTTTGGATGAACTACAATAAGTCTTTTGTGTCATCTTCTTACCCTTATCTCTTTATTATTTGTTTGAACATTAAACGCACACTATCACAATCATAATACTTATTAATAAATTATCCAAAATGTTCGGGTCCTTAATTAAATATAACTAGTTTATATTTTATCCAGAGTTCTCTAGTCCTTAACTGACCATTAATATTGTTTTATCACTTAGCTTAATAATTAAATATAACAGTCCTATATTTATCCAAAGTTTTTTGGTCCGTAATTAACCATTATTATTGTTTTATCATTCAGCTTAATAATTAACTATATAATTGTTATCCATAATCTTCCGGTCCTAATTAATTATAACTGCTCAACATTTATATTCTTCCAGAGTTCTTTGGTCCTTGATAATTATTAATATTGTTTTATTATTTTTGTCTCTATACCAATTACTATATAATTATTGTCCATAACATTCTGGTCCTTAGTAAAACTGCTTAATTATTTAACTTTACTTTATCCTAAACATTCTGGTCTCTGATAAAACAACTCTTTAAAAATACTAAGATACTCTAATACTATTTGTCTAACATTTATCAAGAATTTTCATGAGTATATTTACCTCTTAAACTTTTCAGAACCTTGAAGCCAATGTTTTAAGAACCAGACTGCTCAACCTTCAATCGACATTTACTATGCTTTGGTTATTTTTGCGGTTCAATCACGGTTTCGTCTCGTTTCAAGCATTTTTAAGCGGTCAAACCGTGACCTTGAGGTCTCGTTGGTTTGATATCCTAATCGGTTTTAAAATAATGGTTGAAGCTCAAGGCAAACCTCATACTTGTAGGCTATGTTTGCCTATTATGATTTACATTCTGTTTAACCATATTTCATTCATTTCCATCAATGACATATTTGTGCATTTTGTTACTTTGTCTTGGAATTCATGCGTAAAATACACTAGCACACTCACTAAACATCTGAGAAAAGAATAAATAATATACTTTTTTGTTGTACAGAGGAAAACTGTCATGTTTAGCATATCAGAAATAGAATCTGTAAAAGTCGTACCAAATACCAAGGAATAAAAACAATCATCTTCCTAAGTTAAGTTCTTCCCTCTACAATTGTATCAGTGTTTGTAGTTTACTTTTCCCAATATGTAAAAACAATATTTTCACACAAAATGTATTAGCAGATCTATTCCCAAACTGAGTGATACTGTGTACATAATCCGGTTTATTTTAACTTCAGCAACTAAACTAAATAACACCGACACTTCAGATTGAAAGCGTGTCTGATGTTTGTGTCAACTTTCACATGATAAAATACAATACACAAAGTAACTTAAAACAAACATATGAGCATGGCAATCTAAATTAATATCGACCGACTATGGTAAAATCATCGTCCTCAAGAACTTGAACATCTTTATCTCCAACAAAATGTTGCCTGCCCATTTCCTTCACCAAATTCACAAAACCTACCCTTTGTTCCAAAGTAAGAGGTACATATGGAAGCCTGAAAACAGGCTTGATAACCCCAAGTTGAGCAAGAGCAGTGTTCAACGCAATTGGACTTGGCTCTATAAAAAGCCAATCAAACAAAGTCATAAGCTTTGAATTCAATGTAGGATTCTTACCCCCAAACATGAGTTCCCTTATTAAGCCAGGAACCAAATTGCTTGCAACAGATTGAACTCCAACAGCCCCACAATCCCATCTAGCTTCATGGCTTAAACGATCAACACTCCACACAACAATTCCTTTATGTGTGTACATTTTTACCCTCTCATTTCCCACACACTCTTTCACACCAACAAAATTTGGATTTTGAGCCAATATTTCGATTACGCTAGGAGGAATATCTTGACCACTCCTTGAAGGTACATTGTATATGATGATAGGTCCTATAGGAAGCAAACTATTATAATGAGCAGCCAAACCTGCAATTGAGGTTTTTCCATAGTAAGGGTTTATATGAAGTGCAGCATCCATTCCAACGGCGAAAGCTCGCTCGGTTGCGTTAATCGCTTCTGCTGTGCAGTTGCTTCCTGCATTACCAATAACTTTAACTTTGTCGCCGAAACAATTAACAGTGTGAGCAATGAGCATTATTTGTTCATCCCATGTCATTAATTGGCCTTCACCAGTTGAGCCAGCAACAAGAATACCTTCAACACCATTTGCAATTTGTATGTTCACCAAGTTATCATATGATTCAAGATCTAATTTTCCACTAGGTAAGTATGGAGTCTTAACGGCGGTGATGAATCGCAGACTCCGTACATCCTCAATCGATTTCCTGTAAATACAGTACACATATAACTTATTCCCATTACCACAAAAGCTTAAATTTTTTTATCATGAAATGTTATGATGTTTGGAAACATTATAGTATAAGTTTGCTTAACAAGTTTAGGTTTGTTGGCAAAAACTAGCCACATAATAAGAAAGTAATTAAGCCAGAGATGTTTATGAAGTTCCAGATGCTTGGTGTCACATGTTTGATTAGTAAATTAATTTCTGAGACTCTTTCAGAAATTCAACCAACAACAGAGATTTAAAATTTATCAACTTATTCATTCATAAACAACATAACATAAAAATTAACATATAGTACTAATGATGTCAAATGAACCTATAGAATTTAATTGGAGAATGAATTCATATCATATGGAATAAAACATATATCATTTCGATTCACCTATGTTTTACCGCAACTGAGCTGTTCGACTGGAGGCGAACATCAAGTCTCGCAGCTGTTTGTTGAAGCTTACAGTATGTGTTCCTGGATAAAGAAATATTGACATCATTAAACTAAGCAAAATTTGGATTAATAGCTACAACTACAAGATTTGGTATCTTTCTAATTGACTTAGCACCAATAACTTGTCTTAGACTTCTGAAGTGACTCTTAGTTTATCAAAATATTCAATCTTCTAAACTTAATAAACCTATTTATGATCCATTATTTTCACATATCATATGGCTGGAATGTAAACAATGTCATAACTTGGTGTTTAGTTGGGGAAATGGAAGGTCAGAGGAGAGTAAAATCACAAATCGACCGCATTTACGCGGTCATCACATTGATGGTCGTTGGATCAAGATCAGATGATCTAAAGCGATCTTAATTTCAAGCTTGATATTAGAGGCTTAAATAAATCAAAATCTACTTGCTTTCTTGATTGTTTTGATCTCCATCTAACAACCATTGATATGTTGTCTGCATAAATATGTGACTGCAACAAATTCAAATCCGTTCTATATTGGGTCATGCTAAGTGCTAACTTGTGTCCGAAGGACACAAGTTTAAAAAGGGAAAGAAAAAAAAACTATTTTCTATTAAAAATGACAAATTTTAAACTTTAAAAGACTTGAATGTATAATTTCCAACACAAATAAAACAAGTAACAGTAAAATATAAAAAAATCAACAAGGTTAAAAAGAAAACAACACACAAATGAAAATGATGAGCACAAAACATCATTTAAGATAAGAATGGAACAAAAGAAAATCAACCAATATAATAAATAAACAAGGAGATTATGAATTTAATGTTAACCTGTTGTTGAAAGGGAAAAACGGTGAATTGGGTCCTCTCAAGATGGAGCTGCTTCTGCAATAACTTTTCAGCATGTTTATCACTCAAAACAGTTAAGAATTATAGTTACTTAATCAATCAATGACAAGAAACCAACAATTGAACCTCCTGAAAAAGAGTTTGGTTAAAATGAATTTGAGGAGAAGGAAAGGTCAAAGTAATAGTAACAAGAGACAGGATACAAAGATAGAATGTGATCACTAGCCAAATACTACCTGAATGAACGAATGAAAAAGATTAAAAAAGTTGACACTTTAGCTAAGAAAAGAGAAATGATATTTGTTTGTACAACCATTTTGTGACAACTTTTTAATAATTTTATTTCTCATAGTTATATTTTGTTGACATTTTTGTATCAATATCTAATTGTCCTTGTAAACTTATGGTTGTCCATAAGTTCTCCTATAAATAATTGTTCAAATAATATCCCACGACTAGAATAGGGGTAAAAGCAGCGGCGGCTACGTTTGGTGAAAGGAGGTGTTATAAACTTTGGTAGTTCAATTTTTTTTATCTTGTTTTAGAACTTTAGTTGCAATATTGTATTTTGCTTTTACTAGGTACCTACACTAGATTAATTTTGTTTTCAAAGATAGTAACATAGATCTCCAATCTACCAAAAAAAAAAAAAATAGACATGTCCATTAAATTAAAACCAGCTATCAAAGAGGAATTGTTGAGTTTAGTAATTATTAAGTTTATTATAATTTGCAAAATTAGTTATTAGTTAATTAAAAAGTTAATGACAATCCTGTCTGTTTTTTATTGAGTTTATTATTGCCAAGATATTCTTAGAGACTAAAATTGATGTGATCAAAATTGTATGTCCTTAATTCATTTTGCACTAGAATTGCTAACATACATTGACTTCTAGTTCTTGCGAACAGGTTAATTTCAGTAAATATTGAAACTAATTTGAACCAGATTTTCCATTGCAAATTGTCACAGAAAAGAAACCAAATCTTATTTTATTTGTCAACTTAATGTGACATTATGGAATATCATATGATTTTTCAACTTAATATCGAGCAACAACAATAAAGTCATCATCATCAAGAACTTGAACATCTTTTTCACCAACAAAATGCTCTCTACCAATTTCCTTCACCAAATTCACAAACTCTCTCCTCTTCTCAACAGGGATAGGAACATGTGGTAGCCTGAAAATTGGCCTAATAACCCCAAGTTGAGCAAGAGCAGTGTTCAAAGCAACCGGTACCGGCACATGGAAAAGCCAATCAAACAACGGCTTCAACTTTCCATTCAATGTAGGATTCTTACCTTCAAACATGAGTTTCCTCATCAAACCAGGAATCAAGTTTCCAGCAACAGAGTGAAGTCCAGTAGCACCACATTCCCATCTTGCATCATGGCTTTCTTCATCGTTCCCGGTCCAAACATGAAGTCCCTTACCTGTATACATTTTCACTCTATCGTTTCCTATACACTCCTTGATGCCGACCAAGTTAGGGTTTTCAGCCAATTTTTCAACTACACTAGGAGGAATATCATGAGAACTCCTTGAAGGTACATTGTATATGATGACCGGGCCAACTGAAAGCACACTATTGTAGTGAGCAATCAAACCATCTGACGAGGTTTTTCCATAGTAAGGATTTATATGCATTGCAGCATCCATTCCAACAGCGAAACCTTGTTCTGTTGCAGTAATTGCTTCTGATGTGCAGTTACTTCCGGCGTTGCCAATAACCTTAACCTTGTCGCCGAAACAGTTGACTGTGTGTGCTATAAGCATTATTTGTTCGTCCCAGGTCATTAAATAGCCTTCGCCAGTTGTGCCTGCAACAAGGATACCTTCAACGCCTTTCTCAATTTGCATGTTCACCAAGTTATCATATGTATCGAGATCAAATTGGCCATTGGGTAGGTATGGAGTCTTGACAGCAGTTACAATTCTCAGACTCCTCAACTCTTCCATTGAGGTCCTATAGATGCATACAGTACACACAAAGCTTAATAAACATACAATTGAACACTAGTAGGGTTTTATTAGAGTAAATACTCAAACTGATCCTCTGAGAAAATCATGGAGAGCAAATTGGTTCTTAAGAAATGTAAAGTGTCAATTTGATCCTCCAAAATATCAAATGTTGGTCAATCAACACAAGTCCTAATAGAGACTAAAACGTTCCTACAAACTATCATGAAAATGACTAATTTGACCAATATCTGAGATTATGGATGCAGGACCAAATAGATCTCCATGTTTTTTCTCAAAGACCGCTTTGAACCTTTACTCTTTATGATACGAATAAAATATTAAACTGCTTCACACATCAAAGTTATAGGTCTAGATTAAACATGAGCTCTGTATTATCCAAACAAAATCTCAAAGTGAATGACAAAAGAAAACAAATAGATGTCACTATATCATGTGGAGATTAGAGAGAGAGAGATAATTTAAATTAGATTAGAAAATCAATTCTTAAGACTCATCTGGAAATTCTACTACCCATAACAGAGATTGCAAACAATTCAACCCAATCTACACAAGGCACCCGCAAAAATACACATAATTTACAAAAACTGGAGTGATACATAAGGAAAATATAATGCTTAAGTTAAAGGAGAATAAATCAACAAGGAACAGAACATTCATTATTCAAGCTCACCTTTCTTTCACCCCTGCGGTGCTCATTGGGCGGTCGAAACTTGGTAGAGCAGTTGCCAGTTGAGACTTCCGGTATGAGGTCCTGGATCATATAAAAAGATGTTAATATGATTAAACCAACAAAAATTTGAATCATAATAGCCATGATATTTGGTATCTTTCTGATGCATAGTGGACCCAAGTTAAGTGTGGCAAACCCACCCAACATGTTTATGGTACACAAATGGTTGATGACCACCACCACAGCGTGGTTTCGGCACTGCCACCACAACCACTATTCTCAGGATGTATCTTTCCACGGCTGTGTCTTGCGTTATCACTGCAATACCATGCTCCAACACTCTTCTCTTATTTCAGACAACCTCTTCCATGTTTTTTATGAAATTCACTCCGACTGCTATGTTTTGACCAATTGACAACCTAACCTTCAACAGTTAAGTGTCTCACCTTGATACATACTGCTACTTGAAGCGACCGTGCCGAAACAGCGTTGTGGCAGCAGTAATAAACCATTTGTGTACCGGTAAAAAAAACTTACGTTAAACACTAGCTAAGATCTCACAGTCATTTTCAACCCCTGCCTGTATGTAAAAATTTAACTGTAGAAAGGACACCACAACCTTATTTCAAATCAAAAATAGAAAATATAATGCTAATGATACAAGAACAGGAGATGTTAAGAACAGACACTCCAAAAAGCACTCTTTGGTAAAGTTTATGTGGATATCATAAATCAAGTGGACCATGATTTCTATTTGGTGAAAGACCCATTTTCAAAATGATGACACAGAAATGAATCTCACACACAATAAAAAATTAAAAAATATTTTAAAAAAAGTGCATCAGATAGTGTGTTGTAAATTGTAATGCTAATGCTAGTCATGATCATAGACAAAAAATTAAGAAACTAAAAATTGCCGAAAATGTAAAGTTTTAAGGATGAATATACATTGTTTATTCTTATGACAGAGACAATTCATAGCAAATAATTGAACTTGTTCCCATATTACAACAAACACAACTCAAATCAAATAGGCCCAGCTATGACAAAGACAATCTCCTCTTTTCAAACCACCGCATTACCAAACCATTTGTACATGTCTACCCCAAAAATGGCATCTTTTAAAACAACTTGAAATTAACCAAAAAGTTAATAATTTTATCAAAACCCAAAACAATTATATCAACAAATTAAAACCACAGAAAAACAAATCCTAATAATCATCAACCTCACCAACAAGGTTTGATAAAACAGTGAGCTACTGCAAATGGGACCACCACAACCCATTTAAAACGTTTTCTTTAAACAAGAATCTATGAAACACGGATAAAGACACATACACCAAATACAAACACCGACAAGTCTACACCACTAGCAATTTGATAAAATTGCATAATTCAGTGTAACTATATGTGTTGGTGTCGTGTCATATGACAGGTGTCTGACACCGGAACAATCCGAGTAGATAAACAAAAATCTAATACAAAAAGATCTTTATTTTCACTAGATCTAATACTAAATGATAAGCTATCTTAAACATGTTGGATTAACATATTTTTTAATTATAGGTGAGTATGAGACTAATCTTTCGAGTTTTGTGGGTTTCACAGTAAACACTCATTTTAGTTAGTTAAAATGCATCTCTTTGAACTTGAGATGTTAGATAAGCTAAAAGAGATTAGTGTCATCTAATTCTCGACTAATATGAATAAAATAAGAGTTTATTATTATGTAGGAGTAATAAAGAAAAGAACCTGTAGGCGAGGTTAGTGGTGGTAAGTGAACGAAAAATTCGGGAAGTGAGACCTCTCAACATGGCCATTGTTGGATGAAGTTCCGAACAACTAGCGGATGAAAATTTGGATCCGACCCGATTAATGATCCGGAGTTGATGATGAGAAAGTGGAGGGAGAAGAGAATGTATAAAGAGGAGACAGACAAGGAATGAATAGGGCGGTGGGATGATGGGACAGGTGAGAGGATCGAGGTCTGATTTAATTAGGTGACTCAGTTGGATAAGTTTAAATAAACTATGCATTTATATTATGAGAAATGATATTTGTACAACTATTTTGAAATAAATTGTTTAAAATTTTATAGAGATTATAATTGAAAAAATAATATTTGTGTGTACTAAAAATTTATTTAACCCATTAAATGTAAAATGCACATTTGTTACGAAATGATATTTTTTTTTGTCTCTTAAGAAAAAAAGAGAAAAAGAAAATCCTTGGTCAGATTTATTTAATATTTAATGTATCTTATTTGTAATATGAATTAGATAAATCAATTATTAAATGAATTTTAAAAAAGAACCTTTGTTTGTTAAATTTGATATCGAAAGAATAACATTGTGTTTAAGGGTGGCAAAACAGGTCTAATATGTTGGGTCGATTTGTTTTGTCTGTTATTATTGACGAAATGAATCAAAGTTTTGAATTCGTTTTCTGTAGTTGGCTCGCTCTGCTTAACTCGTTGAAAAAGCTGGGTGGGCACAGCGTGGGGAGGCCCGACTCGCTTAACTTGTTTTTTTTAAATTTTTTTTTACTACTTTAGTGTATTGGACAAATACATCGTTGCATTTTCTTTTATACAATACTTGCTTATACTTTGCCTCATCAACCCATAAATCACAATGCATCTTTTTTGTGTGTGGTGATCGGAGTTTGAACCTCAGACCTTGCATATATCATGCATTGTCCTTACCAACTGAGCTAAGTTCACAATGTATCTTTCCATGTATTAGTGGCTTCTCTAGTTGTTATACTATTTATTATTATTAACTTGAGCATTATCTTTTAACGAAATATTCCTCGAGGAATGTCAATGGCAATTCAGGCTCCTTATTTTATTGATTAAATTCATTGATAATTGTGCTTTTATCAAAGTTAATTATAATGGATAACAATTATTGATGGTTAGATTTCTTTTTGGATTTATTTTATATTGTAGATTTGTTTTATATTGGTGGATTTACCTTATATTGCTATTAATTATGATGTTGAATCCGAAAATTTGTTAATTGTCTTATTTTTACCACAAATTTATTTGGTGCCTGTTCTTTTATATATATATTTTGTTTAAAGCAATCTAGTTTTTTTTGTAACAATTAAGTTGTAAAAAAATGCGTTAAAAAAGTTTTTGTTTGGCGAATCAGCCCGCCACTAAACAGGACAGGGTGAAATTTTGAAATAGACCACCTAATTAGACTCGGCTTCTCTCACCCCATTTTATGCGGACTTAAACGGGACAAACTTAAACAGGACGGGCTAACCCGATGTGTCATCCCTATTTGTTTTTGGAAACTGTGATGGGATAAACAGACATTAAATGACTAGAGCAATGGGATGATTAGACATGGTGAGAGGATCGAGGTGTAAATATAAATAAATAGATGAGTGAATAAATTAGTAAATAAGAATAATAATCATTTTGATCTATTTAAGAATAACCACGATAATTATACAATTCGGACATCCAATAATAATTAAAATAGTTTAAATTTAAAATTAGGTAGTTTGTTAGTCAAAATCGTTTTTAATATTAAAATAGTTTTTAATGTAGTTTAATATATAGTTTTTCATCGTTTATATTAAATTAAATTAAAGGAGCATAAATTTAATATATAGTACACAAATGGTTGATAACACCTCGATCAAAAGACTAATAGTTCCTATATTAAAATAGTTTTTCATCGTTGACATCAAATCTTTTTATATAGGAACTAATATCACATTAAATGAGTATGTAAAATAATTGATACGCAATAAATAAATATATTGAAAATCAAATATGACAATATGAATGAAACATATAAATATAAGTATATTTTTTTTGACAAATATAAATATAAGTATATTGAAAATCAAATATGACAATATTAATGAAACGTTCTAGTAAAAGACTATTTTGAATAATATAGTGCACAATTAAATACTATTTTAAAATTTCGATATATTGAGGAATTATTATGACTACTCATTACACATTTAAGGAACAAAATAACTATTACCTCCTAATAAATATTGTATTAAAGGTTGTAAAAAAAGTGAAATAATTCTTCTTCTTCTTTTTACGAAAAAAGAATGGAAATATTAGTCATTAAACTATTTGATCAACCAAAAATATCCTTATAAAAATATTTTATTAAATATATAAAATTTAAAATAATAATATTTTTTGATATGATGAATGACATATAATAAATAAATGTAAATTAACGATGGAAAGTTTAGAGATCAAAGTTTGAAGAATTTTTTTATAGGAACTAAAAGCAAATATTTGTATGCTTAGAAGAATCACAAACATATTTAACTACAAACTAAATTAACTAGAATGTTATTTCAACATCTAAAAGTTAACCGTGTATTTGATACTATTTGAAAATACATCACTAATATCCATTGATAACTCAGAAAGAAAGAATGAAAAAAAAAACTAATACAAAAATTGAAATTGTAACTAAACTATATAAATATATGATTTGATAGAAACATTCTTTCAAAGTCACAATATATATGAATGTTTGATCACACACATAAATCATTATATAATCAATTTCATTCTTATTTTTAAAAAAAAGACTTTGACTTATGTGTCCAAAAACTATTCATTTGTACTTGTGTCCATATTAAAATTTCTCGATTTGACAACAATTTTGTTGTCTAAGTGTCATTTTTCTTAAATTAATCTTGAAATTGTCGGTAGGGATGACGAAGCATATAATCTAAGAAGGGGTAGAACTTGGTTGACATTGTGGTTAGTGACATTGACTAGTCACAATATCACAAGTGGTTTTCTTCTTTTTCTTTCACAAGATTTTTAGTTGTTGTTTTGTACATTTATAATATTGTGGTTAGTCAATGTCACCAATATCACCAACCATAATGTCATCTAAGTTATCCGTCTAAGTAGGGCACTATAGTAAATGTTACCACCCTTATAGTTTGAAAAAGTACTTGTACCTAAATCCACATCCTTATAGGTTATAAATTTAATGTTCGTGCATGTACCATCTGAGTATTCATGCTCAACGGAGCCATGGATTGAAGAAAGCAATGGGATCATGGGACAAGTGAGAGGATCAAGGTGTGAATATAAACAGGTGAGTGAATAGGACAAACCTAGGGGTCGAAAAACACAAAAGATAGCAAAGAAAGAGATTTCCAAATGGTCAAGGTTGAAGATATCACTTGGAAACAAAATTCCTACGCCTGAATCGTCATTGATTCAAGTATATTTCCTTAGAGAATTGCTATATAGTGCGAATAAATCAATGTACGACTGGCACACAATATATGGGTAGTGGTTTTATAGTTTTAAAATAAAGAAAAGTCAAAATAAATTTCAAATATAGCGCACATCCTAAGGTTTATATGTATTCGTTGTTTTTCGTCGTCGATGCTATCGTACTATCAAGCTTTTTCCAATTCTTTAATCTTGTTTCCATGTATCTTGTGGTTTGAAGTAGCGAGAATTCTTTGATTAGGTCAAGTAGATAAACTCCTTTATTTGAACCATGTAATCATATTGTACTTCTTTATACAACTTATTATTTATAATATTATTCAATTATCACTTGTTCTTAATGATTTTTATATGTTTGCAACTATGTAAATCGATTCATGTCTTGAATGACTACTATTCCTAGTTTTCAATACTCGATCTAGGATTATTGTTTGGACGATAGTTTTAGAGATACCGTATTATTGCATTTATGACATTTGATTTAACATTCTGAAAACCTTATATGATCATAGAGTCACCTAGGGGGTTGTGGTCAAAGAAGAGGGTTAAAAGACAAGACATTGAACTTAACTAATTTGTGAGATCGTCGTAATACTAATGAACTCAATATTAATAATCGATGACATGTCATCTTACGTTATTTATAACATGTTTTTCACTCTATTTTTGTAGGATTTACCAGCAAACCAGAGGAGTATTAGATCAATTGCATATGATTTCATGCATTTGTAATATTTTCTATATTTGAGTATGCAATTCTATTCTTCCCGAAACATAGCAATTTTAAGGGGTTCTTGAAGTAATTCACAAAGAAATGAAGCAATTCGTGCAAAGCAAGACCTCTGAAGATTATTGGGCCTTGGGAAGATGAAGAATGAAGATTCAAGAGGCCTCAAAAGACTTTACAAAGGTAGGAATTATGTTCCCAAGTTCCAAGACAGGTTAACTATGAAGAGAACACCCCAACAATCGAAGCATACAAGAAAACATGAAAGTAAAGTACTAAAGCGCCCGACGCACAATAGGAGGCGCGAGGCGCCCTAAAGTGATGAACTAATGCGCCTGGCTGATGCCTGTAGGCGCAAGGCACCTGAAATTCCTAGGCACAAACGCCAGAAGCATGCCTGTAGGCGTATGGTAACTTATGAAAAAAAGTCATTTTTATGGCTTTTTCGCCCCTGGAAGCCCATGATTTTAGCCCAATTTAGGTGGAAAGTTTCCCTATAAATACTGGCCTTTCTCATTCACAATTTCTCGTTTATAACTGAAGCAGTTAAAGAAGAAGGCTTTTCTAGGAGCCAAGGAGGAGTTCTATCTTCTCTTATCTTTTGTAGGGTATGTTTTTATCTTTTAGTGTTTATGTCTTAGTTATCATGTGTAACTAGATATTTTTAGGTTAGAGTTCAAAGATGAACCTATGTTTACTTTTGTTGGATAATTATTTAATTTCATGTCGTTTTATTTTTGTTTATTTTCTATTCGCTATTAAGTTTTATTTAGGATTAATTTATTTTGGCGAGGGTCAAACCTTATATTAGATACTTAGGTCATGACATGGCTTAACATTGTTATTACTATAGGATGCTTATATCTTGATATTTATATCGTTATACTAGCTAGTAACTATCTGCCTAGGAAGTAAGTGATTAGTAAATTACACGAAAGATACCGAAAGCGAGTTGACCCTAGTAGTAAGTACTTAGGATGTAACTATTTTAGTAATTAGAAAACAAGCACCAAAGGGGAATGGAGAGTGTGCTATGAGTGTCCTAAGATTCATAGATGGTAATATCTTCGAGAACATTGACCTTCATTGCCTTTGGAAACCTAGGAATGCCAATTTAAGTTCATGTTTCAATTACCTTTGAATTAGAAAGACCCACACGTAAGGATCACCGTGCGATCAACATGTGAAGTTAGCCATCAGAGGGTTATGCCTAGATGAACCGTGATAGTATAGACCTCGCATGTGAGGATCGTTGTGAGATCAACATGTGCAACTTGACAACCGACTAGGTTAGAACGTCCCAACGACCTCATCACTTGTATAGTCTACTTAAGATAACTAATCGCTACATGAATGTTATTTATTATCCAACAAAATAAATAGGGGGATTCAAAGATTCCTAACCGCTGCTTACTTTTCTGCAACCAAAAACAGGTAACTTGCTCTGTTGCAAACAGATAAAAATTGCAATCTCTAACATTTATCTCTTTTATTTTATATCGTCAACTTAAAATAAGCAACACAAATTGTTTGGACGAAACGAAAATCTATGTGGATACGATACTCTACCTATCACTTTATTACTTGGTAAATAATTTGGTACATTTGCCTAATCCGACCATCAATAATTTATACTCGGTTAACAAATAACAAAGAAGAATGGATTCGAAAATGACCTAATCACTTTTATCTCCTAATTTTTATTAAAATCTGATTTGTTTTGTGAACCAAGTTTGGTAGGGCGAAAACATTCCATTATATTTTTTCAGGCACTAAAATCAAAATTAACTATATTTTTAAGGAAAAAAAAATAATTTAACCCATTTGTTGTTTTATTTGTCTTTTATTTTTATTTTTAAATGAGAGACTAATTTATTTCCTTAAATATTCTTTTTATTACATGTTTGCACTTAATTAACATTGTTAATGCCACATAGTCAAATTAACATCATACGTCATAAGTTTAATGATAAAAATCGATTCATGAACTAACTGATCTTGGTTTAATTTTGTAACGAATTAAATATAGTCTTTTTATTTGTTGATGACTAATTTTCTCCCGAAACATTTTGTGAGGGACTGAATGGATCTTCACTCAATTTATTATTATAAAGATTTCATGTAAGTACTCCCTTCAATTTTTATTTCTCTTTTTTTTTGGTACAAAAGAGGGCCAAAGGCCCAAAAGAAAATTAAGAAGCTAGCCGAACATTCTTAGGCATAGAAGTGCCAGAGATGTCATAAAAAGAAGTCTACGGAGCTCACTGGACGGATTCTCCATTACGATACAATTAAGAGAGTCTTGAGAAAAGATAAAGTTAGCTAATCAATCAGCACATCGATTACCCTCCCTCTAAGTATGACGAAATTGAACTCGTCATCCAAAGCCAAGAGCTTTCGAATGCGTTGCACCAATATGGGAACAGAGCCACTAAACTTGCAGTTTTTTGTAACCATGTCAATCAAGATTTTAGAATCACTTTCAACAATGAGTTGCGGAATGTGCTCTCGCCAAGCCAGCTCCAAACCAAGATACATACCCCACATTTCAGCATGAAGTGCATCACAAACTCCAATCTTTCGAGTGTAGCCTTTTAGCCATCTCCCTTCAGTGTCGCGAAAGAGGCCACCACAACCTGAATATTCTCCACTTCCTTTGCAAGCACCGTCACTATTGAGTTTAATCCAACCTTCAGGGGGTTTCTTCCAACCTATATAGATTGTCTCTTTCATTCGAAAATTGTGATGAAGCCGTTGATTTGAACACAAGTCTATCTTTTGAGCAAAATTTTGGATCACCAAGACAGGGTTATTCGGTTGTTGAAAATTCTCTTCAATTTTTATTTCTAATATTCCTTCATATTTTTTTACAAGTTGCTTTGATATAGACATGTTAAGAAATGTAGTTAATTATGTATTGAAGAGAAAAATTATGAGTAACTTTATAAAATTATCTCTTATTAATGACAAGAGAAAAAACATTAAAAGAATATAATGAAAGATATGTTTCTACAAATAATCATGATCCATAAAAAGAAAGTTGTATTCACCATTCAACCATGATTTACTAACTTTTACGGCCCGTTTGATGGTCAAGATAGGATAGAGGCAAGATATGACATAAAACTGGATAGAGATATGATATGATAATGACATGATAAACATTAATCCTATCTTATGTTTGATGTGCACATGATAACAAACATGATATCATTATAATTAAATGAAAAAATTGCTATCATAATTAATTAAATATTATAAAAATGACATGTTATTAATTATAATAGAAAATACATGCTATCATTACTTTAAAAATGACAATATTTAAAAATGGCAGAATATCAAGATAATAAATAAGGAATGATCTTCTAAACCCATCAGGATAATTTCTAACCCAGAGTCAGGATAGTATAGGAAAATGGTTTATTTTATCCTATCCTTTTGGTGTATCAAACATGAGATTTAAGCAGGATATGATTAATGTATCATATCCTGTCTCCCTATCCTGACCATCAAACGGACCCTTAGGGTTAGCCACGTTCCACCTTTTCACCTTTATTTCTTTTCATTCTTCCATCATATGAGGTGTTTTTGGCCATTTTTGACCTGAAATAATCATTCACCGTTTTTTCTATGTTTATATTTAAGTAAGTGTATACACATATATTTGCCTCTTCTTTTTTGTGCTTTTTTATGTTTTCATCATCTTAGTATGATGTTGTGTTTGTTCGTTGTCTTGTGCGGCGTTGTGTTTGGTCGTCGTCATGAGCACCATTTGTTGGTGTTTCCATCTCAGTATGATGTTCGTTGGTTCAGATTGACATATTCACTTCAACTCATTACATATCTAATCAAGACTTGGGCCTTAATGTCGCAGATCCAAAAGCACTGTTAGTTTTATTTTGTCATATTTGTAGGCCCTATTATGTTGTTGTTGTATGCTATTAACCTAGGTGTTGCAAGATTGCTTGCATATTCACCTTTTTTTTCTTCAGTGTTTAGCAATCTTGAATTTGTAATGATCTATGTATTTGTTCGATTTGAATGAATGAATATCTTTTTTAGTAAAAAAAGGAAAAAAGAAAGTAGAGAGTAATAAATGGTAAAGAGTATCATAGAAAAAAATCAGTAATGGTGTATTGGTATTGTAAAGTTACATACTCCCACTAATACTAAAAAGACAAACATTAAAAGAGAGGTAGGTTCGTGCCTTTGCTCGTCACCTTTGGAATTGGTTAGAGTTGAAAATGAATTGTGTTATTGATATATCTTCCATAGCTTCTTTGTTGCACTATATTATGACTCACTGTAGCTCACACGTTCATGATGTGTGTGTTGTTGCAATTATTCATACGATTCACACAATTTGGATGGTCCACAATTATCTTCGTTTTAGTTGTGAAAAGGTTTTCACTTCACGCGGCTAAATCCAAGATTGCTTCTTCGGTCGCCTTTAGTGGAATATTTCCAAAGGTTGCTATTTTTCTGTTGGTACTTTGTTGTTGAATAGTTTCCTTGTGGCACCTAGCTTTCATTGTTACAAGGAGATAATTCTGGTTCTTTGGAAGCCACCTACATGAAATTGGGTCAAGGTTAATACATGTAGATCTTTAGTGGGTTCTTCGGCTTCTTGTGGGGGAATCTTTCGGGATCACCTTGGTACTTTTTTGGGCGGTTTTGCGGTTAACTTGGGTAAGATCTCGATTTATGAGGCAGAGGTTAGGGGTCTGATTGTGGCTATGGAGTTTGCGGCATATCATGGTTGGTTGCACATTTGGCTAGAAAGCGATTCTATAGCAACGGTGCATGCCTTTCAAAAATCTTCTATTATTCCGCTGCGATTGCACAATCGGTGGCATAATTGTTCCTTAGCTTTTTGGGAATCACTCGATTTGTTCTCATATTTTTCGTGAGGGAAACTGTTGTGCAAACAAGCTTGCAAATTATTGACATTCTGTTGTTGTCACAGTTTGGTTGAACTCTTTACCTACGGAGCTAGCGCAAAACTTTTTCATGGACCGTTTCGATCTGCCTAATTTTATGTTCCCTTAGGTTATGTTCGTTCTTTTTGCTCTTCTTTTGAGGGTTTTGGTTTGGTCCCCCTCTTGTATATATTTTCCCTTTTTTTTTAATAATATATATGGAATAGGCAGTAGTCGATGGATGTTTCTGCAGGGTGTCAATCTATTTGGGATGTTGTGGTTTCATCTTAATGCCTAACCTACATCTTTGCTTATTAAAAAATCTTCTAAGCAATAACGACACCTTAAAATTGTGATTTTTTTTATAAATAGGACCTAAATGAATTTTGAAAATATTCTTATAATAAAGGCCAATATGCATTATAATAAACACACAAATATTTTGAAAATAGGCTATTGAAACAAACTTTAACTTATTATAAATTTTTTAAATAAATAGTGAAAGTGGAGAAAATGCACACAAGATCGTGGTTGTATTTTTTTATTTTTGAGAGCAGACGGTGGTTGGATTGTTGTTATTAAACTTGTTTTTAAATAATTATCCTTCTAAAAGTTTTATAAACTCGTCTAAATCAAATGGTGGATATTTTAAAGAAACAAAATTATTTTATATGAAGAATATAAAAATCAAAGCAAAAGAGAACAAAAACACAATAACATATGAGAGAGATTCATCTTAAAAATTGTTGCTAAATAATTGTAAAACTATCATTTCTCTTAAAAATAATGATTACATAGACAACGAAATTTTCTTTAAAAAAATTTAACGTTGTTACATTATTCAATTCATGTACGAACCACTCAACACCTTACATTATTTGATTTTTGAAGTTTGGCAACCATGAAGTTACTACAATCATACAAAACCCAACATAAACCTTAACATAAAACAAGACTTGATAGATTAGGGCAATTAATCTAAATTAATACCGACCAACTATGATAAAGTCTTCATCATCAAGAACCTCAACATCATTTTCTCCAACAAAATTATCTCTTCCAATCTGCTTCACCAATTTGACAAACTCAACCCTTCTTTCCCTATTCAAAGGTACATATGGTAGCCTAAAAACAGGCTTGATAACACCAAGTTGAGCAAGAGCAGTGTTCAAAGCAATTGGGATTGGCTCCAAAGAAAGCCAATCAAACAAAGGAATAAGCTTTGAATTCAACGAAGGATTTGTTCCTTCATTCATGAGTTTCACCATTAAACTAGGAATCAAGTTACTTGCAAGAGACACATCTCCAATAGCATCATCATGTCTCTCTTTTTGATTTGCAGTCCACACAAAAATTCCTTCATCTGCATACTTTTTTACTCTCTCATTTGCTATACACTCTTTGATACCAACAAAATTAGGGTTTTGAGCCAATTTTTCAATCACACTAGGAGGAATATCTTGAGCAGTTCTTGAAGGGTTATTATATATAATAATAGGTCCTATTGAAAGTACACTATTGTAATGAGCAACCAAACCTTCCATTGAGGTTTTTCCATAGTAAGGGTTTATATGAAGTGCTGCATCCATTCCAACAGCAAAACCTTGCTCAGTTACACTAATTGCTTGTGATGTTGAGTTACTTCCTGTATTACCAATAACTTTGACTTTATCGCCGAAAGAGGTGACGGTGTGAGCAATAAGCATTACTTTATCATTCAAGCTCATTAAATGGCCTTCACCAGTTGTTCCAGCAACAAGAATTCCTTCAACACCACTTGCAATTTGCATGTTTACTAAGTTATCATATGATTCAAGATCAATTTGACCATTTGGTAGGTACGGAGTTTTCACAGCAGTCATCAGTCTCAGACTCCTGATGTCGTCAATCGATTTCCTGTAAATTAATACAATACATTTATAAGTGAGGCCTAAAACAAATTTTAATATATTTTTTGTCCGTTTATCGTGTTTTTTGCATATAAAATCTTTTTTTTTGTTGGTGGACTTTATCCTAGGACTTTAATAGCCTTACCCTAAGGCCGAGTGGCCGACACTGTATGCTCATCCAAATTAAATCTAAAAAGTGAATGATTAGATATTGAAATATAATATATAATTTTAAAAAAAAAGAAAGATTGAGATAAATTAGTTTTAAAGCTTGAGATGAGATGGTTCTGTCACAAATTTAGTTACAAAATCAATGGGCAGTGCAGAAAGCACGAGAGAGCTCCTCAAATGCTACTTAGAGAAATGACTCTAAAGTATATATAAATTCAAACATGCATAGCATACACAAGACATAAAGTATATAGTAACTTACTAGAAAGAAAACAAAGAAAAATAATTAATATGCAAAATGGAATATATACTAAGAAATTTGATTATTCAGTTAAGTAACCACACCTAATATTCATCTTTGTGCTACTTATTGGGCTATGAAAATCAGGCAAGAAAAATTCTTGTTGAAGGTATAAGACTAGGAAGAGAGCAAGAAGTAGAGGAGACTCACATGGTATATTTGGCTCTATATATAAAGAAGGAATACATTGAGTGGATTAAGACTTTTCAACAAATTTTCTTTTAAAGCTTCTAGCAACATTATGTGCTCTTCGGCTGACCGGCTTTTTTTTTGTTGTTTTATGTATCTCTTTGTGTATGTCTTGTACTCTTGTTTATCTTTTGTTACCGGTGATTGTTTCTTTTGATTGTTATATTTATATATACCAGTGTCAAGACGACCCTTAACGTGTTTTCCGTTTATATTGATAAAAAAAAATAAAAGAGCAAGGAATAAATATGGAGCATGAGATTATTAGTTGATAATTATCTCTTAGACATTTTGTCAAAAAAATAATCTCTTAGACATACGGTTTATTCCATGACCGCGCTTATTTAAAGTTGAGAACTGAACAAATACATATTTGCCATAAAAAAATAATATCTATATCAACCGAATCATATAGTTAATGATTTTAATATAGTAAAATGGTTTGAGGTTAATTTAGGTATAGATATATTTTTTTTACCCATAAATGCTATTGAGATAACATATAAGAAGAATTGGAGTAGGCTTTGGTTGGAGACTGACTCTGAACTTGTTACTTTGGTTTTAAGAAATTTTAATAATGTTCCCTGATACCTACTAAATAGATGGCTGAATTGTATAGCGTTAACAAAAATGTGTATTTTTACTTTTACCATATTTTCAGAGAGGACAACCGGTGTGTTTGATGAAGTTGCTTATATTTGCCTTTAGTGCATTTTAGATTGTTCGTAGTAGAATAGATTTTTTTTGAATTCAGATTTTGTTGATGTTTCTTAAGCAAAACTAGAAATGATATTGCATCAATGTCATGCAACATCCCAACTATGTAGTCATAGTTCAGTTCTCTCTCTAGACTTTTCTCTGACCTCTCTCTAAACCCAAACACCTATTCAGCAGTTCTTCTCCCCATACCCTAATACGTCCGCCGCGATGTAGATCCAAGAGAGGGTGGTGCGTTGAGTGTTGCTCTTCACACCACCGTTGTTACCTCCCTCCTCCGGCGCTTGGTTCATCAGTTTTCAGAGTTCGATAGTTGTTTATGCGGTCTTCTTTGCTCCGATCTCGTTGCCTCTCGGCGTTTGTCGACAGACAGCTCCTTTGTAGCTGTTTGGATGGATGTTATCGAGCTTGGGTGCCCCTTTCGGTTCTGTTTCGTGGGTCTGTCAGTGGTCGGCCGTCGCCGGAGTTTGGGGTTGGTTTTTATGTTCGCGCCACACCTGTTTTGGTTGCCGAACTTTTCTTTTTGTTTTTTCCGTTTTTCTTTTGGTTCTGTTGTTGTTCTCCCTTTTGTATTGTTTTCTTCTTTTGTGAGTCCATTGTGTTGACTTCTTTCTTTGACTGGAGTGGAGTTTCAACGAATTGTTTGTTGTCCATATCTAGAGTTTTATGGTTTCTTAGAAACTATTAATCACTGCTATAGGAGTGTCCTAACTTCTACCTTATGCGTGGGTGCTTGTACCTCGCCGGAGCTGTGGTTGGGTTTGGTGTTGTTTTGTTCGTGTTGGTATGTCGTTCGTGTCGTTTCGTTCGACTAATTTTTTATTTTATTTTATTTTTTACTGGTTGTTTGTGTGTCTGGTGTAACTTGGAGGCAACTTTCTAATGGTTCCTTAAAAGTTTTGTTTCATCTGCGTGATCTTGAGTCGTCAGATGTTACTCGAAAGGGTTTGGTGTGTAGACGCTCCGTGTTGGCGGTAGTAGTCATTCATGTACCTTCATAATTTTTTTGGGTCCTTTTGGGTTGTGTTGGTGGGCTCTTATCGCTTTTTGGCTTGGTTGTTATTTACTCCGGTGTCGGACGCCTTTTCCTTGTCACACGCGACCGCCTTTTTATGATCTGGGTTGTGTTTCCGCTTCAACCCGGCGTCGCTGTCCGTGTTTTGTTGTTGGATTTCGTCTTCCTCTAGATTTATGTTTGTGTTGTTGCTTGTTTCTTGGTGAGGATGTTTGGCGGCGTAGTGATGCAGTGACGGTGGTGGTAATGCGCGTTGGTGGAGGTTATGCAATTGTGGTGGGGGTGCTGATGCGTGGTGGTGGTGATGATGTGTGGTGGTGGGTGATGCTTTAAGTGAGGAGGTGGGTATTAGTTGGGGTGATTTCCTTTGGAGGCAAACTCTGTTACACGGGTCCATGTTCGTCGTCACTAACTCTTGTTTGTGCTTTTTGGGTGGTTTAGGTGTTTACTGAGTTTGGAGGGTGCGTGTCGTTGAGCCTTTTCCTTTTGATTTGTTTGTTGTTTTAAACTTCGCATGCCATATCTTTCGTCTTACATATTGTGTGCTGGTTTTCGGTGGGCTGGTTACTTTTGCTTCGAGATCGGGAGTCGGGGTCTAGCTACAATCATTGTTTGTTTTGATATGGTTTTTCTGTGGTGTACCGGGGGCGAGGGGTGCCCTGCTAATTTGGTACTAAAATCTAGTGGGCCGATCACTTTTGATTCGAGATCGGGAGTCAGTTCTTTGACTCAAGTTGGTTTTTGGGCTTTTGTTTTGTGCTCTTTCGGTGGATCGGAGGTCACGAGGTTATGGAAGATGCATGATCCTTGGTCAGGTGCTCTTCGATATGTGCCTCAGCTTGGGTGTTGGGGTATGGGAGTTTTATTTTGAGGGTGTTCTTTGGGGGTGAGTAGTGACGATGGGCGGTGGTGGATATCGTGTTTATAATGCTTGTTTTTGTGAAGGAGTATGTTTTAGGTGGTGATGTGTTATGGTGGGTTTATCTTCAGGGGTGTTTTTAGGTGGTTATGGTGTATCGTCTATATGCAGCACCATTTGTATCTTGTTTCGTCCATACCTTGCGTCTTGCGGGGATGACGTTTAATAATATTTGCCGATTAAAAAAAAACATCCCAACTATGTTGACGCCCCAATGTACCACCAACAATACTTCTAAACGTATTATTCATTAATGAAAAAGAAAACACGAATTTTGTTGATATTGGTGTTGATCTTTGTCAAGAGTTCTTTTTCTTGTTTTTATTTATTGTTTTCTATGTACTATTTTTTCCTTACCTGATTTTACCCCTTTAGGTTTTCATGACAAAGTTTTTAATGAGGTAGATGCTAAGTTTCGTTGGTTATTCTTGCTTGGGTTTTGGTCCAGTTCCCCCCAATTACCTTTGTATTTTTCTTTTCTCTTAAGTGTCGTAATTGATTGGCGGCGGTCAAATGGTGCCAACATGGTTGTGATGTCCTAGTTTGTTGCCTTTGTACTTTTCTCTGTTCAAAAAAAGTTTTATTACAAACATTTGTTAGCATATCTTAGTCGCATCGTATGCTAAATTTCAAAATTTTCGTGTACATTTGTATCCTATCGCATCTGCACTCTTATTACGTATTCGGGATTCATAGAGTGCTACCCATTGACTTGTCCAACAACTATTTTTATTATTAAAGAAGATAATTTAATTCGACACAATTATGTTTTATTGGAATTTTTCAGATATTATAATCCAATTACGGCGTGCAAGAAGGTTGGATGGTGGAAGTAGCAATCATATTATAGATATGAAATTTTATCTATTTACATAGGAAAATTTCTCTGTAGGTAGGCACATATGGTTTGGTCACAAGCACCATAAACTACCCAAAATATCTTCAACGACGATTAGTATTGTTCAGTGCTGAACGACAATTAATTTCCTTTCAATTCCATTGTTTCAGTATCTGATATGGTATGGTTGTGCTTGTGACTTCATTTCATGTAACACAAAATTCATAATGCAAAGTTCAAAATTCCTTTATGGAATGTGACATTGATAATTAATCATCATTACTTTGTAAATGAAAAGGAATCTTGCAATCTATGTCCATGTGATCTTGTTTCGTCTTGCCCCAAAACCTGAGTTACATCACATCACTATGGTGCTTAGTTAAAGCTCTTTTGTTACTTTAGTTTTGATGACTTTCGTTAAAACTTTTTCTTATAAGTAAATTACGAAAGGATTGATTAAGCATTGAAACGAATTGAGAAGATTTGTAAAGACAATAGATGGTTTGGTACTTGGTTGTATTTTGGTTCAAAAAATATATGGAACAATGGAACTGAACGACAATTAATTGTCATTCGCCAGCGAACCATAATTGATTGTCGTTGGGATATTTATGGTAGTTTTGGGTGTTTTGTTAGCAAATTATAGATACATAAAAAACAATTTTCTTTATTTAGGTCACAATTGGGGTGTGCTAGGCCTTTACTGAAGTAGATAAAATAGTCACAAGGAAGGGGGGGTTTGAATTGTGACCCTTAAAAATTATCCTGAAACTTAAAAGGGTTTCTCAAGTTGTTTACTTGGAATAGTTAAGTTAACTTTCTGAACTCAGAACGTTCTGAAGTTCATACACAAAAACTAATTAACAAAGTAAATGTGTTGGTGTGTGTTGTGTATACTGAAATTAAAGAGTATAAGGAAGAGAGAAAGAACACACAGAAATTTATAGAGGTTCACCCAATGTGGGCTAGTCCTCTCCTCACAATCTTGTGAGAGTTTCTACTATGATGCTTGAGATAACCTCTCAAATCCTGCACCTTACAATCTTTGTTCACCTGAACAATTACAACTCTGTATTCTCTAAGCCTCAGCAGGCTTGCACCTTCTTGCTAAGTTAACCACTTAGACTTTTACAACCTTTTCTCAAACTAACATTTTAGTACCCCTAAAGCTAGATGAGACTTTGTTTACAATTTGTATGGAAGTTTGGATGTTTGTGAATCAAACAAAGAAAGAGGAGGAAGTTATCTATAAAAGAGATAACAAAGAGTATTGATGTACACTACAAGAAGGGATAGAGAGCCTTCAGTGATGATCAATTTCAATTGCAAGAGCTTCAAACAAAATCTAGTTGTTTTCTTGTATGCTTTGCAATGGTGCAAGTTTTGCTAAGGCCATGAGCTCTATTTATAGAGTCTTTGGGCTCATATAGCCGTTGTAGGGTGTCCAATGGTGTTATGCCATGTGTCCTGGGTCCCACAAGCTTTAACTTGAAATTCTGGGCAAACATTCTGATCTCTGATGAACTTCAGAATGTTGTTGTGTTCATGATGATCTTCATCTGGGTTCATCATGATCTTCATCTGGGTTCATCATGTATGAATGAACATATGAAGTTCTGGGCGTGTCATATGCTTTTCATATGAATTTCTGGGCAATAACCAAAGTATGAGCTTTTCAACATACATCAGAAAGTTCTTTGCCAGATTTGCCTTGGAACTTGGTGCAGGAAAGATATAGTGGGATTCTGCATCTTCATGCCCATGCTTTGAGAGTTGTGTGGTCCATGTACTGTACCAACTCTCATGTGTTGTCTATCTCTGATGAAGCAGGACAGATTTGCTTTTGCTTTTTCTTTTGCTTTTTCACCTACTGTACTGTTTATAAAGTACGCATGTGCAGAGCTGAACATTCTGATCTTCAGAATGTTCCATCTGTTTCACTTAGGATGATTTGTAAGACTACCATTTGATGTAATCAAATCCTAATGGTGAAACAGCAATGAAGAGCAGTGATGGTATTCTCTTGTGGAATATTTCTAGTACATCAATGTTCATAGTCTTAAATGAATATTGAATATCCTTTTTGACATAATCCTTGTATATGCCTTTATTGCTTGATTGATCCATGCAGAGGTACTTTCCTGGACATATATCCATGTCACATATGCCTTGCATGACCTTGATCAATGTTCTTGAGATTCTTGGCTTGTATAAGAACAACCTTCTGATCTCTGCTTGAACATTCTGATCTACGAGCAACATTCTGATCTAACTTTCTGACCTCAGTGTTAGATTATGAATTCAAATGTCCTTTGATTTCTTGATTCTTGGTATGATTTAAACCTTGTTCCTGTCTTAGTAAAACACTCAAGAGCACAAGTTAAATACCAAGGAATTAATCAAAGTCCATTAATTCTTTAATCATATTAGTTTATTATCTTTAAAATTAATTAGGGATTTTGCCTAAACATTTACTATAAGAGTATTCCTTTTCCCATCATGTGGAATTCTCGCACGCCCTATTTTTTTTTCTTTCCAAAAATACGCCTAGTCTGGAAAATACAATCCGAACTCATTTCCAGAAAATGAGTTTCGGATAAATTCGTGGATGTGACACTTAAACCACCTTGATGGATGTTGATGTCAATGTGCAATGGATGGATGTTGATGCCAATGTGCAATGGATGGATTCAGATTACATAATTCAGACAGTTTTTACACTTTCCGGATTATGTAATCCGAAATGCATAAATTACCCCGTTGAAAGTCAACAAAAAGGTTGGAAAATCATGTTTCAGGATTACATAATCCGGAATGTGTTAAAACTATCCGGAGTATGTAATTCAATTTGCATCAGCATAGAGGCAGAAGCCATCTGTTTTGGCTGAGCCTCTGTTTTAGAGCAGGTTTAGTCAATTTTTTTGGCCTTTGACCATATGCAAACAAAATATATCAAGTTATAACATCAAAATTAACAACACAATATAATTTTCAAACATTCAAACATTAATAAAACATAATTATCCAAATATTACATAACATAATTATCCAAAATATTCAAACAATAACATTAAACAAAATACACTCAACCCCTTATAACTACGCCACCACCCCTACCACCACCTCTGGCACCCATGCTACCCTCAGTAGCCCCCCGACGTCGGTAAACCTTCCCATCATGCACCTCTTTCAAGACCTCCTCCAAATGTTCCCATTCCTCAGATCCTCGCGGCACTAGACCACTGGACATCACAACATACACATGGTCTCTGATGCAACCAAACCTTCCGCTCAGCTCTAAGTACCCATGGTCTCCATCCTTCTGAGAAGCAAACGCATCAATGATCTCACGCTCAGGTGGCCTCGACACCGGTACCAACATGTTTGGAAGAATCATGCGTGGATGAGACCGGTGATAAAATCACTCGATGTATCCGTCTACTACCTCCACACTATGAACTGCAAAGTTCCACAACTGCTCATCTGTCAGGGCATGATGAAAGCGGTTTGTGATCTCCGCTAAATTAATCACAACATGTGCACTCTCATTGGGATGTCTCGGAATGGTCTGAACTCTATCAAATTGACGTGCTCTGGCAGATATCTCACCATGCAGGATCTGTATCTGAGCCATCCAGAGTAAAGGCTGACCCGCTCAAACGGACATGCCTGACTGTGCTCTTCATATGGGGCCATGACAACGCCTGTCAGATCCAGCGCATCCAAATGGTTTATGTACTCGTCAGGTGTACCCAAACCAGACAGTGGTAAAAAAAGCATCGCGCGTGGATGGAAGTTATCCCGATATCCTCCTCAGGCATCCTTGCTTCCCATACCCCGGAAGTGCTGATACACCCAAGCTTGCAGCAATGACAACCACATATAAATATACAAACCATAAACACTTACATTTAAAAAAACAAAACATAATTTTTAATTTATACCTGCAACAAAGTCAGGTATCCTAACACCTAACCACAGTTCCAATGTGCATCATTGTTAAGCTCCCTATACAAGTGAGCTAGTTCCGTAGCTCCCCATGAATAACCCTCAACAACATCAAGGTCTCTAAAGTACCTCAGGTAGACAACATCTACTGCAGTTTGACTCTTGTCAGTGAAGAGCGTGATCCCCACCAAATATAGCAAATATATGCTAACAACCTGGTCCTGCAACCTAAGCACCTTCTAAGTCACACCATGCTCATTTTCCAACGCCAACTGATGTTTTAGACGCTCCTTGAAAATCCTCCTCAAGTAGCTGAATCGGCAATGCGCCCCTCTGGTATGAGTCACCTTAGCAAGAGCATCACCCGGATCAGACCCCATGTGCGTTACCATCGAGTCCACATCTTCATCCCGTGTGAAGAACTCGTGGGACAGAAGCATGCCTTCAATGGGGAGATACAGAAAACAGGACACATTATCAAGTGTCACTGTCATCTCCTCAAACGGAAGGTGGAAACTCGAAGTCTCCTCGTGCCACATCTCCACAAAAGCACAAATCAGACCGTGGTCAATCAGGCTGTAGCTGGTATCCTGAAGCTAAGAAAGACCGGTGGCCTGCAATATGTCCTGCCACCACCGTGCAGTCATGATAGGAGTGGTATGTTTATCATGCATCCCGTCTATCTTCTTTATGTTGTTGATGCATTTCAAATTGCCACGCCACTGCAAATAATTAAAAACAATACATAAACATCAGTTTACACTCATGGTTTCACAAACAGGGCAGTTCAACATATTAAAGTAAATTAAAAACAAAGTCACCGTTAATTTCACAAATATTAACACCATATTAAAGTAAGTTTAACATTAATAAATACCTCGCCCTCAGACTCCTTCTTGGCAACGTGCACATGGTACCTCCACAACAGGCTAGTGTCATGTGGGCCACCGGGATAGTCATCAAGAGGCTCAGGGTCAACCACACGCATATAGCCAACAACTTATATAGACTCCTCAAAAGCGAGATAAGACGAAATTCTTCAATGAAGTGGGGGTTATGAACCTTTGGAATAAGAGTAATAAAATGAGTGAAGTTTCTTCCTTCGTTTCACATTGACAAAGAACTAATAAAAAAACATTCGTAATTTGTTTTAATCACATCCCAAAATTCTTTAAAGAAGGCATAGTCAAACTCATCCAGACCCGAGCTCTTATTCCCATCCAATAACTCCATCTCCTCGCCAATCTCAATCTCCAAAAACTCCTTTGACAACCTCCTACTTTGTTTCACCGAGAGAGACGGAAAATTCACCCCATCAAGGGTTGACCTTACCCAATGAATTGACTTCCATAAAGAGATCTTGAAAGTACCTCACAACTTCACCTTAAATCTCTCTACGCTTTTCCACCCATTCCTCTCTCTATTCAGCGCCCCAATAGAGTTAATCCTCTTCCGACTCTTCACTCAAGCATGAAAATAACTTGTATTCGCATCATCCTTTTTGGCCATTTTGCACAAGATTATTGAAACGCCGTACTTTCCTTGCACTTATGAAGTAACCAAAGAGCATGGAATTTTCCTTCCACCCACCCTACTTCTCATCCGACAAAACACTAGTCTCACTCTTCAACTCCAAACTGTCTATTCGGGACACCAGATTCTTGCATTTCGCATTCATATCCCCATATACATCTACATTCCACCTCGTGGAAGTGGTGTATTCAACTCATTAAAAGTTAGTGAAAAAAATATTCTTAAAAACGTTATTTCCATACTTCTTTCTTAACAAGTTCCGTTTAGACATTCATTAACAAAACTCTATTTTTTTTAATCGTAACACCCTTTATATTTGTTGCTACAATAATAAATACACTTGGTGGAATTCAGTGCAATTAATTATACTGATAGTTTTGAGTCATATAGGATATGATAATTGAAGAAATAATAAAAAAGGTCCAGCACGATTTATTGCATGTTGTTCAGATGTGAAACTGAGAACAGTAAATGTGACAGTGTCCAAAATGGCACCCTTACAACACAAGTAGTGCTATATATGGACTTTTTGCGGAAGTGTTAGTCCATTATTGAGAATGATCTTTGGGAACTGCTGATTTATAGACTATAGCAAGGAGAAAAACTGAGGTAGAGGAACTGGACAAACTAGGAATAGAATCCAAGGAAAAGATGTGATATTAAATAAACAAAGTTATATTATATATACATGTTGGCATTGGTGGAATAATAATAGTGTAAAAGAAGCTGAAAGAGCTAGGGTTTCAAGGAGCATCTATTCCATACTCAAGACAAAATTCCGAGTTTATCAATTTCTAGATATTTTCATTTTAATTTTGATACTCTTTCAAAGCTTTACATCATCAACAAGTTAAACCACACAACCAATTTGATGGAAGAATTTAAAAGAACTGATTATGATTAAAATTAAATATTTTTAATGACCTATCCATTACAATTAATTATCCGTGTAATAAAAGATTTACAAAATATAATTATTTGTATATCGATATCGAGTCATATTATAAAGTTTCATAAAATATTGGACAATTGTCCCTTGAACATAGAGATATTGTATTATATATGTAGAGATCGGAATCAAACTCCGAACACTCACTTGTTCACTTTAAGAGATGAACTTATATCCGCTAAATTACTTGAAAAAAAATATATATTAGGTTGTTATTTATTAAAATATTTGAACATTACTTATATTGTACTAAAATATAATCAAATGTTTGTATAAGATTCTTTTGTGATTAAATGTTAACCTACCTCAAGTTTGATACTTGAAGTTGAATCCCATTTGTTTGTCTAGAAAGTGCCAATGGCACATAGAAGGATGAGAGGCTTTAACATTTTGCTCTTGAGGTCTGTTTGTTCTGGTTGTTGCCTCGTAAAGGAACCTTTTTTTTTTTTTGGTTCACAGAGCAGCGCACGTGTGACCCAACACCCAATGCTCATCTCTGCCTCCTTAATAAACCCTAATCAACTGAGATGAGACAGACAAACAGAGTGAAGCCCATAACCCCCATTCTTTCTCCTTGTATATTCCTTGAAATACATCAATTTCACTGTCCAACATCTGTTAATTACTTTCTAAGAGTTATCAATTGTTATTATAAAAATGATAATGATAATATAATCTATATATATTTAACACTTAATTAACTACTTCCTCGATCCCAAATTATAAGACGTTTTGGGTATTTCACATGTATTAAAAACATAATAAATTTTGTGTGGTAAAAATATATTATAAGTTGATTTATAAATTTGTCCTTAATAAATGGTGTGTGAAATATAAATTAAAAAATTCAGAGAAAAAAAGTAAAAAATAGTTAAGGGTATATAATAGAAAAAGAAATATTAATAATTCATTGATATTATAAAACGGCTTATAACTAAGTTAATTTTTTTCCAAAACGATTTATTATTTGGTGGGAGTAAGATTTAACGGACGATGGGTTTAGAGACATCGAAAGAATACTGGTTAAAACCCACCAGAATATTTACCTATCCAATAATTTGAGTAGATAGACTCAAGTGGTAAATTTAGTTTCTCTTATACTTGGATCGATGAAATAACAAAGGTTAAAATCTGACTAGACTAACTATTGACCAAACCTTTTTTACTTCTTGGTCGAATTTCATATTAAAAAAGTGTTCATAAAGAAGGTTAACACACAAAAGAAGAAAAAAAAACCTAAGATATAAGAAAGAAAAAATTAAGAAAATATATAAATTTAAACATAGCATAACATAATAATGATAGTGCTAAATTTGAGAACATGGTTTGAAAAAGACATGAGTTTGGATGTAATGATGGGTTTTAGTAGTAGCAAAGAAAGTGAGAGTGTGTATAGTAATGATGGTTAAGTTGGTGTTTTCTAACTTACAAAGGGAGCTAATTATTGTGTCCAACACACTTTTCTTGAAATAGATAAAATTTCAAACATGTTCATTTTGTATAATTTTTGTTGGGTTATTTGTAGATCATGTATTTTAGAATCTGAATCTATCTAGGTTGGAAGTCCTAGAAATTAACCACCCCAAAAATGGGAAAAAGGCAACAAAAAAAATTAAAAGAAGAAAAAAATTGAAAAGATGAAAAAAATGTTCTCTTTTTCCTCTCTCTGCAAGATTGACTGATAAATTATGAGACAAGATACTAAAATAGCAGCAAGAAAATAGAAAGAGATAGAGCCTAAAAGAGAGAGAGCACATGCTACCTTCTGCTGCTTCATTTGGAAGCAACTAAGAACATTTTTAGCTGAACAAGAAAATTAATTCAACTATTTTGGATGCAATATCATAAAATTTTCAAACCTCACAAAAAATTCATGAATTTATACATCCTTCTTTCAATTCAACATCATCAAGTAGTCAACTCAATACCATGATCAAAGAAAAGTCTTCAATTTAAACTAAGTTATAAGAAGGAGAATGAACAAGTGACAGATAAAGAGAAAGTAAAATTAAAAAAAGGGTGAACAAAACAAAATAAGATGAAGAAAAAAAAACAAAGATTAAAGGGAAAGCATGATAAGAAGTGATTAAGTGAATAACATTTATGGTTAAAAAGGAGGACGAGCACTTCCACCCCAATAACCCTCAGCTGGTAATTGGCATGAATTGAGAAGATTTTGAGGAACTCCATGGAAAAGGGATGAAGCATTAGGATCTGCTACAAGTTGTTGCTGTTGCTGATTCTGCTGCTGTTGTTGACTTCCCATGGTTCCTGGTGACCCTAACCCTCCATTTCCTGGCACATTCACTGGTGTTTCTTCATCTTCTAAAGGTAACCTTTCATAAGCAGCATTTCCAAAGGAAGCTGCCATGATAACAACCGGACCGGATGCCAACAACGGTCCCACCACGCTCCCACCGACAACCTGTCCTTGTCCACCAGCTAGGTATATGGCTAATCCTGACGCCGCTGGTGGAGCAGGCGGCGGCAGGAAAGAGCCAGATAATGATAATATCTCGAATCTTCCATGAAGTGTGACTACCGCACCAGGCGATGCTGGTTGACGGAGAGTCACGTTTGTGACGGTCCCACTTCCGCTAAGGATGCAGACACCACGCTGCCTCCTTCGCGCAAAGACCGTCACACTTTCCATGATGTCACATCCATTTGCAACTTCCATCACGTGGGATCGGAGTGCGTTCGCGCTATCCCTCGTGATGATGATAGGTGGTTTTGGTTTGTTTTTCGAACCTGCTGGTCTTCCTCTTGGTCTTCTTCCCATCTCACCACCACTTCCTCCACCAGCACTACCGCTGCCGCCGTCGTCTTTTCCTTCTCCTCCGGTGGGAGTATTGTTGCCGTCCTCGTTGTTGTTTCGTTCTCGTTTTTGGCCTCGGCTTAAGCTCCCATTGCCACTTTGTTGTTCCTCTTCGTTGGTTTGGTGGTTGGTGTGGAATTGATGATGAGGATGAAGATGAAGGTCTCTAGTGAGAAATGGAGGTGGAAGAGGACGACCTTGTGCTACTTGATCCATGATTTGGTTTTTTCTTCTCTAGATGATATAATCAAGATGAATATCTTCAAAAAGTCACAACCCTAGATTGTTTGAAAATTGAAAAGAAGGAAAGTATAGCTAGAAAGGAGAGAGATAGGGAAGGATCTAGGTTGTGGTGGTGGAGATTTACTTTTGAGGGGTTTTGTAATTTTGTTTTCTAGTTTCTAATTTTTTTTCTTGTTTGGTTTTTGAGTTGAAGAATTAGCTAGGTGTTGTTGATGGCATGTCCTCTACTCTCTACTACTCTTAGCAATTAACCTTCAACAAAAAATGGAAACTTTTTGAAAAAACCCACCACAAATTTCAAGCACCATGTTGATTGGCATATGAAGCTAGCTAGCAAAGCTACTTTTTTTTATGGAAGTAAAGTAAAGAGATGGTAGTTCAAGGTTTGGAGGAAATAAGGTAATAAAAGTTTAAAGAAAAGAAAAGTTTGGGCAGAGGGAAGAAAAAGGAAGAGAAAAACAACTTAGGAAGCTTTTGTTTGTGCGGTTTAATAATAATGAGATTGAGGATGCTGTTTTTTTTTTTTTTGGGGTTGGAAGAATTTGGGTTTACTTTGTTTTTTGTTGGGTTAGGGTTAGGTCCAAGGAATCGGATCGATGATGGGTTTGATATTGGTAAGAAAGACAGCGTGCGCATGGGCGGTGTTGTGGGACCTACAATGTGGGACCCATTTATTCAAGACTACCATGCTTGCATTTTCTCTCTCTCTCTTAACTTGTGTGTTTGTGTGTTGTGTATGTGTAAGTTTCTTCTTCTATATTGGAAAAGCTGCAAATAAGAACACATTAATACATGTCTTTCACTAATAGGGTAAAAAACCTTACTCACTCTCTTAATTCTTAAACCTTGGTCTTTACTACTGCCTCTTTCTCTCAGCTATATGCACCTTCTTTTCAGACAACCACCTCTATCTCTATGTCTTTGGAACTCATTATTGCTTCCTCTGATGGTTCCTAGAATTGGTATGCTTCAAAGTTCAGCTATATCCCGTGCAAAAGATCACTTTCTTCCTACTTAAAAATGTTCAAACCTTCTTGACAAAAAAATAAAAAAAAAATGTTCAAACCTTCCTGTGTTTTATGTTTATACCACTTTGTGATAATTTATGTACGCCTATTACTAAATTATTAGCACTAATTTTTTTTGGGTACAATTTTAGTACTAAATTATTGCTTGTGTATAAATATAACATATAACATTTTTTGTTTTGAAGGACAACATATAACATGTTGATTTACTGATTAAGAGCGGCACTAGTTTTCTAGTGTGAGAAACTCTACATTATTTCTAAGTTTTCTTTCTCCTTCATTTATTGAAGAGGAAGGGTTTTAGGTCATTTTTTGACCTAGAATTACCACTCTACATATTTTTTTCCCTTTCTTTCAATCTAAATAAGTGATTTTCACATGTATCAAGTTTTTCCTTTTGTATTTTCTGTGATTTCGTCGTCTAAATGCGGCGTTGTGTTGTTCGTCATCTTGTACGACGTTTGATTTCACGTCTTGTTACGGTGTTCGTTTAGTTCATATTGAAAGATCGACTTCAATCAATGATTTGGGTGTCAACGTTTCCGATCCGGAAGCATGAGTATTTCGGTGGCTTAGATTTTATCATGTTATTTGTAGGCATTTTGCCGTTGTATGTTATTAACTTGTGTGATGTGAGTTTGTTCGCATATTCACTCTTTACGTTTTAGCGATGTTTGTATCTGATGTACTATATCAATTTGTTAGAAGGATATCGTTTTGTTTTTGTCAAAAAATATATATTATGATGATTTTTCATATTTTAAGATAAATTGATAGTATTAAAAAAATATATAGTTGTTTACAAAAGTAATAATAAATGTATATAGAAATTTGAAAAGTGTCTAATATTTAAGGATAAACAAAAGTTCCAAAGTGATTTTATAATAGAGATGGCTGAATATATTATAGATATCATATATCCATCTAATTGACTACAATGACTAATCTCTGTCACAAAATTTGATGTGTAGTGAAGTCTTCCCTCTTAATCGCATTGGCCCTTTCTTCAATTTCTCTTGGCGGCATAAGCTTTAGGTATTGTATTGGGTATATGTCAACATCCAATGGGTTGTTTTACAAGTTTAACATTTGCAATATGTAGATGATACACTTTTAATAGATGTTATGTTGAGAACATGTGGTTAAGCAACATCAAGGTGGTTTGTGTTAACATCTGTATTAAAAGTCAACTTTTGTAAGAATAGATTGACAAGGGTGAGGATACATCTTTGAAAAATGCTAAACATAGTGAGTGAATAACCCGTGAATGCATTGTGACATAATGTGATTGGCTATTCAATACCATTGTTGAGCATGTTTTCCACTATTTTCGAAGCATAGTGGACCCTTAACTCATAAAAACTGCCTTCACGAAAATTCACGGGTTTAAAATTCGGGATGTATAGCATCCCTCTACATCTTTTTTGATTTGTATAATTGGGTCAATACCATTCAACTACCTTGAGCAACCAATTGGAGCAAATAAGAGGAACAAGTCCGTGAGCCTTGGTGGTAGGATTGCGCTTCTAAATTAAGTCATCGTTACCATTCCAATATTCTACCTTTTATCTTTGAAGATGGCAGTCAGAGTGTGGAAATTTTTCGTTTAACTTCAAATGTGATTCCTTTAGAGAGGTCGTGTAGGCCTAGAGGCATGTAAAGTGGGCCAAGACCTAATTTATATTTACCTTAGTCTTAAATACAAAAAAGAAAGCATATATTTGGTGGTTGTCTGTTGTCTTCCATTCATGTATAATATATATATATATATATATATATATATATATATATAGAGAGAGAGAGAGAGGTGTGTTTATTTAGCCTTCGAAATAAATGATTCTTGATTTAAAAAATCTAGACGTTTTTGAGAAAAGATAAATCTAATTTTCATTTGTTTAATATCATCAAAAACATTTTTTTAAAGAGTTGAAGTTTCTACACTTGAGTTTTTTATTTAAAAAAAAAAAAATTCAAATTCAGAAAAGCTACTAAGAATAGCTTCTCATTTTGAGGTTAAAAATAATTTTTTTCCCAAAATTATTTTTTTAAAAACCTGAAACATATACTATTCAAATAATAAAAGTGATTTAAAATAGATTTTTTTTAAAAAAACAAAACCAACACAAATGGGCTCTTAATTAATTTCACTCTAATTTATGATTTCATTGCTTAAATGTTCCTCAAATAAGTGTTTCCTTAATATGAACTTAAGCAATGTCTTTAGTTCAAACTTTGACCTATCCTAAGAAACTCTATCAAATATGGTTAAACGATTTTTTTTTATAAGACCAGAGCAAATGACATAAAAAAAGAGTGGTTCTCATTTTAAGTTGATACTCAACTCTAATCTTCTGCCAAATGCTCAAAAATATATTATTAAAAAAAGAAAAAAAAATACATAATAAAAATTGGGGGACATAAACCTGACTAGTTTATCCAGTAAATGGAGGTTTATCCAAAGAGGTAATATGAAAATAAAAAACAACACAAATGGGTTATATCATCCTCTTAAGTAGAGGTATAGACCACAGTGAATGGACCAACCGTCAACACGGAGCAAATCCACGTACCATCCTCTCCATGCAAAACACAGCAAGATAAACGCTCTTTCGAACCCCAAAGTACGGACCAAATAAGACCCTCATTCCGGCGCGGAGAGGAATACTGAAAACATAAGACCAGAATTGCAACCACCATCCAGAAACATATGGATCAACACAATAGTGTGTCTCTTATTAGACCTTGAAGAACGAAGGAAACCTTGAGGATGACGACAATAGTAGGTTGGGAATCCGAGTTGAAGCTTGATCGCCGAAGAGGAAAACGTCTAATTTGACACGTCTACTCAACATTTTTGCATTGAATCAGAGACAAGCATGAGCTCATCTTTTTGAGGGAAGGTGTCTGAAATGTACCAGCAACCCCTTTTTTAAAAATGGCGTATGAACCGACCGCCAACACGGACCAGCTGCCCCTGCAACAAAAACTGAAAGCTTCATGGCCCTTTCGAGTACAACAAACTCTCACTGCAACGAACAACTGCGAAGAGTCTTAGCAACAACAAAACTAGAGGAACGGTGACAGCAGCCCAAATACCACAAAAGCTGCAGATCTCAACATTTTTGGAAAAATCAGAAATTAGGCAAGCAACAATCACCAAACCAGATATTTCACAAACCAGTAACACATAACCTATGTTTCATGAACCAATACCTCTACTAACAACCACATCAGTGAACAACCCATCAGCTACACCATGTTAAGAGCAAACGACCCTCACGGGTTTCAAAGAATCTGATACCGATCCTTCAACCCACGAACGTGCCACTATCAAAAACAAAGAGTGACCAAAAACAGCGGCGCGACATCACTGACTCAACCACTCCAACTGTGGTTGAAGGTGATGCGGAGGATTAGAGGCCTCGTCGCTTCACCACCACCAACAGCTACATGGTGTTGGCAAGAATTTGGATTACAGAGGAGAATAGAGAGGAAGCTTTGCTGATTGTTTGTGGGAGGCGGTGGTTTAAGCAAGAGAGAGAAGATAGTAAAAATAACCACATATTTTTTTAATGGAGATAAGTCATCGAAAAAACTGATAGATATTTTCACATCAATTATATGTTTAAAAAAATATTAATTGCATTTAATAATTGTTTTTTTAGTAAATTGTGACTTTTATATATATCACACATACTATATTACCATGTGTGGAAAAAAGAAAAATATCCAAGAATATATGATTTTTTTTGGTGGATAATGCGTAAGTAACTTTATCAAAAGTTTTGAGACATGTTGTTTAAGTAGCTTTAAGTTTTGAGGTAATGTCTAGACTCGTTTTATGTAAAAAAAAATTGTTGTCAAGTAAAATTGTGACTAGAACTTCATTGTTTTATGTTATAAATAATTCCACCATTTTAAAGTGTGTAAGGGAAGAATTTGAGGTTTAAGCATCGACTCTTGCATGTAATACAACATCGTGCCAATTGAGCTAAAACCTTTTTTTATCTTGACAAAACAAAACTAGGAGTTCAATACCAGGAGTTCAATACTAAAATATACCACTACATCATTTTCTATAAAAAAAATACCACTCACATCAACTCTTCACGATTAAATTCATGTCTATTCAAAAAAATATTATCAAGATTTTGTCAACAAAAAAATTATCAAGATGTCTACTCAGTTTTATTTTTTAAGGATGTCTACTCAGTTTTTACTATATTTATAGATTTTGTTTATATATATTAAGAGACTTGAGTCAAAATTAATAGTATTAAGAAACTACTCCCAAGAGCGAAACTCAAAAGTTTGCAAAATCTATGGTGTTTGTCAACTAAATTGTACAAATTGATCATACTCGCATATTTTATACTTAAAAACTATACACTTTATCGCTTTTTAATGGTCGGTTGGTAAATATAATATGCACACACAATGTACCCAGAAAAATTCTAACTTTATTTCTCACATTTTCTTCCTTAGTCATTAACAATTGAAAAAGTTGATAATCATTGACTCTGAATTAATAAAGATATATACCAAAAGTTTCCAATAATTTCAAAAAATGTGCCCTTGATGTTGTAATTCTTTTAGTGAAACTTACTAGTGATTTTTTAAAGGAAAAAGATACATTTTTTTTGGGATTAAAGACGGAAAAACGTATTATATTGTTAATTTGTTATAATATGGTAAATTCTATTTTTAATAATATAATATGATAAATTCTTAAGTACACTAAAGTTTGGTTGGATACGGGTATTTCGTAGGTAAAATTCATTTCAATTTTGATTTTATTTTTAGATATATTAATACAAAATTATGACACAATGTTCAATAATTGGATGATGGGTACACATCCAATCAAATTTAAGAGATATTTGTTTGTAGCAAGTATGTATAACCGTAAATAATATCAATTTCTGTTTTTTATATCTAAGGATTTCTACCGGACTTATGAACAAAAAACATTACAAAATATGTATAAGTCCTAGCTCAATTTGGTAAAAATACCAAAATTATTAGATTGGACGTCGTGATCAGACAAATTGGTTATTATGATATATGTCTTTAATCAAAACCAACCTATATTTAAAATAAAATAAAAACCTACCTATGTATATTTTCTACTTTTTTCATCGGTATGATTCAAACTCTATTTTTTAGGGATTATTATAGTCACAAATTGTGTATCAACCAATTGCACGAGGCTCCAATGATACATTTGGCAGAGCTAGCAGTTCACAACAACCCAAGAAAAATCTTGAGGAAACTCTTGACCAATACATGAAGGCTACTCAAAGTCAAATTGAAGCTCTCTCAAAGAATCAAGAAGATTCACGAAGAAACAATGAGTCTTCAATTAAGAATTTGGAAACTTAACTTGGGAAAATCTCTACACAACTCACTAATCTTGAAAACTCAAAAAGTGAGGAGTGCGAGCCGGTGCTGAATGAGGAAGTGGTCCAAAAGAATCTGACATTGAGGGAGATAACAAGCTGAAACACTAGATAAATAAATATATCCCTATAACTGTGTGAACTGAGAAATATAAAAGGAGAGAAAGAAATGTGAATAGAATGCATGTACTCTTGGAAACTCTAGAAAACATCAATGTTACTCTACCCTTTGTTGCTGCTCTTGAACATAACCCTGTTTATTCAAGATTTACAAACAAGTTTCTGATCAAACAACATGAACTTTGAGAAATACAAAAAATACGAAGAATGGTACGCAATCAAACAACTCCAAGGAGGTAGAAGGAACTAGAATGATGGACAATGTGGATGAGGAGTAAGGAGCTAGCTAATCAAAGTTAGAAGCAAAAGGGAAGTGCCTGAAGAAAAGCTGAGTGAGGAGGAGAATCTAAGTAAGGTTGTGTCTAATACTCAAGAAGTAGTTAAGGAAATGGCTTCTGAGGAGAAAAGAGTACCAACCATGGACGTAATGTCCATGTTAGGAAAGAAGCTTTCAAAGAAAAACAAAAATATATGGAAGATGGGAAACCAAGGGAATGTTGAAGTATCATAGACAATAGTTGAGGAAGATACACAACATAACCTTGAAGAAGGCAAGACTCTTGGTGTGGGGGTAGAAGTTGGTGAGTATAAGAAAATGAAAATCTTCAAGAGCTCATCAAAGTTTAGAAAAGTTTAAAGTGAATATATGGCCATTAAAGAAATGGTTTAAAAAAGTCCTTGTTCCATTTTTTTTTTTGCGGGAGATCCTGAAACTGAATGAGAATCCCTCTAATGAAGAGTTTATTTCTCTAACCTAAATTTTTTGTTTTATTCATGATTTTCAGGTACCATGATAGAAAGGAGATTCTAGATATTTTAATGTCCCTGTTACTATAAGGGATAATTTTGTAGGAAAAGTTTTGTGTGATTTGGGAGCAGGTGGCAATCTGATGTCGCTATCAACTTTCAACCGGATCAGAGTGTTGGAACAAAGGTGTTCAGCAATACCACGTTTTGAGTTTTGATGATAACAAGGTATTAAAAAGTTGTCAATTGGATATTGCTAATATTTGTTTAAGTATGCAGGATATCAATTAAGATTTGTATCTTAGAAAGCATTCTGTTTGAACAATGTTAAAGAGCAATAAATCCATAGAAGCTTGTTGCTTGTGATTCTGTATCGAAGAGAGTCTGAAGACTGTATCGAAGAGAGTCTGAAGACTGTACTGAAGAGAGTCTGAAGACTGTGCTGAAAAGAGTCTGAAGACTGTATCAGAGTCTGAAGACCATCAGAATCTGAAAACCAAGAGAGTCTGAAGATTATCAGAAGCTTAGTACTACAGTGAGTCTGAAGCCACAAATTTGATAATCTCCTAACAGTGATCTCTACTGCATTGCTATGCACAAAGAAACTCTAATGGAGTAACAGCTAGCTTCTAAGTCAACTTGAGCGTGGGAAGCACAAAGACAAAGATTGCAGGCCAGTACAGAGTACGTTGTACGAACTCTGTTTCCACTACTCCACTACCACGTATAGTTTGGCAACTGTGTCTACTGGTATTAATCCTCAAAGGGAATGGAATTCAAATGATGCTATTGAAGGACTATTACCAAATCAAGCAACAGATCAACAGTCATTGATCAAGCTTCAGAAATCATCCTGATGCGCTGGATGACTCAATGTCTCTTTCCTACGCCTATATATAGGATAGAAGACTTGAAGAATTGTGGGACTCTATAACTTGAAAAACTGTATTGCGCTGCTTTCGTATTCAACTGAGTCTTAACAAAAGCACATCATAAACTTAGATTCTTACAAACTGAGTATCCTAGAATCTCTAAGTTTCACAGAAAAACAGAGTCTGTCTTTTGTGTAAAACAGAGTCTGTCTTTGTTGTAATTGAAACACATTTTGATTGTTGTCAAGTGTTTCAACTCTATTCAATTTTCTGTAATTGTGTAAAAGTCTCTTGCTTTTGTGCTTGAGCAAAGGAAGTCTCTTGGCTGCGTCCTTGAGCATAGGAAGTCTCTTAGTTGTGTCTTTGAGCAAGGAAGTCTCTCGCCTGTGTGCTTGAGCAAGGAAGTCTCATACTGTGTGTTTGAGCAACTTGTAATTTGATATTACATTTTAGTGAACTCTCCTTGGAAGTACAAAGGGGACAGGACTACTTCCGGTTTGTGGAAAGAACCTGTATAATTGCTTGTGTTCTCTGTTCTCTCTTTATCTCTTGATTATTCCGCTGCAATCAGAACCTAATCTCCTATCAGACTCTGATCTCATTCAGACTCTGAGTTTAAAGGAATTAGATTCTCACTCTTCAAGAGTTGCGAAAAGAAAACACAATTCAACCCCCCCTTCTTGTGTTTTTCTCACCTTCACAGAGGATTAACATTAAGACCTTATTTTATGAGTGTTGATCTTGCATATGGAAGTGAAATAGAACATGTGTGTATGGTGAGAAATATGATGATTAACCTTAATGGATTTCAATTCGAATTCGATGTCATTGTTGCACATGATAAAGGAGAGCAAGATTTATTGTTGATTCTAAGAAGATCATTCATGGCAACGGCTAGAGCTTTGGTTGACTTGGAGCAAAAGAAGGTGTTCATAAGGTCTAATGGTTACTATCAATGCTACAAGGTAACTCCATTATCAAATTCATAAAACTTGGCTATGTAATTTGTTGACGATTACGAAACATTCAAAGCTCATGTGGAATAGTCCAATGGGTTAGAATCTGAAGAAGAATACTCATGGTATGAAGAAGCTTATGGATGGTCATAACCAGAAGAAGACTATGGATGGTCAGATTATGAAGGAGATTGCTCAGATGAGAAAGAATAAGACAAGGACCTGAAGATTTGGGGCTCACAAGCTCACCTTAGACAAACTTGTCAAGCTCGATATGCTAAATAAGTGTTGAATGGGAGGCAACTCATATGTTTATTTCAATAATTTATTTTACATAGCCACTTCATCTCAGAATTTCATTATTTTATTGTTACTAACTCGCGACTAGGCACGTTATTCACTAGTGCAAATCAGGGATACAAGACCTTTTTTTTTTTTTTTTAAGATTTAAGACCACATTTACACAAAAATAGGATTGAAATCTCTAAAATACAAGTCTTGTATACCTGATTTGCATTAGATGTTTTTACATGAACTGCATAATTTCACCTTTCAAAAATCTCTAAAAATTTGTCTTAGCCTTGGATTATTCTAACCATTGTCAACATATGGTTATCTTACTTCTGAAGTTCAAGAGCACGATAACTTTTGGAGCTTGCTGCAAAAGATACTCAGAAAAGTCACCATTACAATTTTGTATAGCATAACTGGTGAGGTTTTGAGCCAAATATATATTCCAATATGTTTATACTCTTTTCTTTCATTATGAGTGTTCCATGTTGGATTGATATTTTGCTCGAAATTTCAGTCACTCTCTATGGACTATCAGTTATATTGTCATACACACAAGACATTTATTTTTGGTAACTAGAGCCTTTTTCAAGCCACCCTGAATTAATATATCATTTGTGAAACCACTTTGAGCCTCCATGCATTATTTTTTTCTTGGTTACTTTTATGACTTTAAATCATGAAACATGTTATGAACCCCATTGATTATATGTTTTTTCTTTTTGGAGTTAGATAAATTAGTGAAATGCTTGTCATGACTGGAAATTAAGTTTGGGGTTGCACTTTGGAATTAGCAACATTTTAAGTTTGGGATGGGGTAATAGTGGAACTTGGTTATAAAAAAATGTAGATAAAACATCAAAATGATGGTCTACAAAAAAAAAAAAATCAAGAGACAAAAACAAAAGTTTAGTCGCTTCAAAAAAAAAGAAGAATAAGTAGTTCTACTAGTCTGCAATATTCTTTGAATTGGCTATAAAATAAAAGCTACTACCTCATGACATTGGTTGTAACACAAATTGTGAATGAATTTACAGGTTTGATCGATGAAAGTTGTCAAATTAGGGAATCCTTAGGAACTAACTCCAAAGTGTTTGTTAGTATATTTTCCCAAATATATCTCACCTTAACCTCATCCAAGTTATAACCTTGGAAAGACCTCTATTTGTGTGTGATGATATAGACCTTGAATGTCTATTTATAATTGCTTCAATCTCATAGCAAGGTACAATCACATGACGAATAGAGTGTGGAAAATGCCTTGACCAGCCCCACTGACTTTAAGAGGTACATATATGTATCTTGAAATTGTATGTGGTTAAAAGTAAGAGTATTTTCTCTAAGTTTGTTCTACTTGCATGGAAGTGGTAAGATAGTTAAGTTTGGTGGTGGGAAGAGTGACAATCTGAGCAAAATATCCGGAAATGTATGTTCTTATTCTTTAAATTCATGTAAATTCTAACTTCTTGCTATTGTGTTGCTTGAGGACAAGCAACGTTTTAAGTTTGGGGTTGTGATGATGGAGAATCGTATGATTTTTTTGTTATGTTTTTAGTACTTTTCTTTGCATTTGAAAACAAATAAGATAAGAGTTAAATGAACTGTTAATGGTTTGAGAAACATATTGTATTGTTTTCACTCGAGTCATTGTAATTCACTTTTATCCTAAATCATGCAACTCCATAGGTATTTTGTAGTGAGAAATCATGTAAATCGCCAAATCAAGACATCACATGAAGGATCAAGGATATGAAGATTGAAGACTAATGGTTCTTAGAAGGTTTTTGAAAACAATACAAAATAAAGAAAATTCATTTCAAGTTCCTAGGATTTTTCTGACGGAAGAACGGTTGAAAACGGGACGAAAAGACAAGAATTCCCACACATGGGTTTCCTCATGCGCCTCCTGGCACATGCCATTTGCCTCTGCGCATGAGGTAGTGCCCCTGTCATGTGCCCTTGCGCTTTTCTGTAGTCAAAAACTGTTCTTTGCTTGTTTTTTAAGATGGATCGGGGGGAAAAGGGCTAGTTTTCTTCTCTTAAACCGTAAGTAATCATATGCTATAAATAGAGACCGTTGCACACATTATTATTCATTCAGGAAGCTGGTTGTTCAAGGCAAGGGTCAAGCATCAGAGTTCTGAGGCAGATGATATCCATCCTCCACTTGTTCTCTCTAGGGTGTGTTTTCTATTGTTTTGTTATGATGTTTGTTGTCATGTGCATTTAATCCTCTTTGATTAGGGTTTTAAGATGAACTCATTCTTATTTGTTAGATTCAATTAATAAAGTTTATATTTAATTATTCTTTTCTTGTGTTCGATTTAATTCGTTCTTGCCCGTGCTTAATGTTCTTTCAATTGAGAGTCCATATCGTTAATCTTGTAAATTAATCAGTATATTTTAGTAGGATTGACGGTCCGAAATTCTTCTTATAATCATGGCATTTCCAATTGCTTATTTCTTAATTATAGTTAATGAAATTAAATATCAACCTTGATAATTTCTAAATCTTCATTCCGGTAATGTCATAACTTTAACTAGGTTATCTTACTACACATGTTGTCGTTAGGGTTAATATGAATTTCTAAATTTAGTTTCTTAAATCATAAGTAGACACCACATAACGTATGTTTTAATAAGTTAATTCCAACAAAGGCGAAGAGGGGATTTAAGGATTCCCTAATCCCGTTAAACCTCTGAATCACAAACATAATCTCACATTGGGCAGAACAATTAAACCCTACAACCTTTCTTAATCTCTTTTAATTTCACTTTATAAAATAAGTTTTGCTAATTGCTAAGTTGCACGATAATCCTTGTAGAGAACGATAAACTTACTACTTTATTACTTGTTACGATTTGGTGTGCTTGCCAATTTCGTCCAATATTGGTATAATTGAAAAAGATAAATATAATTTGTTATAATATGAAAGTGCAAAATATTTATACCTATATTTATAATCAAAATAGTTTTAATCAAAGTCAAAATTTCATAAAAACTAATGTTCGTAATTTATATGCATTAATCTAATAAAAAAACAAACATATGCACAAAATATCCGTCTAAATGTTAGTGGGACATAAAAAAATATAAATGTAACATCAAACTATTTTGTTTTAAATTATTATAAACTTCAAAGGTAAAACTGATTTTTAAATATAACAATAAGAAACTCTGCTTGGCTGTGTCCCTTGTTGGCCTATTTGGTGTATCTTTTTATGAGCTTTATTATGCATGTTTCCTTTTTCCAGATTGTCTTTTACCGCGGTAACGGTTCGAGTTCACCTTCTACTTTTGGCATTAAAAGTAAAAATTAATAAACAAAAAGCTAAATTGTACTTTTCGTCCTTTAAATTTTAAAATGCTGCGATTTTGGTCTTTTATTAAAAAATGCGATATTGACTCCTTTCGTCTCAAAATTACTAAGAAGACGTAACAAATCCCAAAAAAGAGGTCATAATCGCAACTTTTTAGAAAGATAAGGGGTCAAAAAACATATTTCCCTTATGTTAAAGGGTCAAAAGAACATGTTCCTTAAACATGGGCGGTTACTTTTGCTATTTTTTAATAGGGGTCAAAATCGTAACATTTTGAAACTTAGGAGGTGAAAAATACAGTTTAGCCTAAATAAAACAAAGAATGTCTAAATTTTATAAAAATTTTATTTTGTTGTATTTTAAAAGATGTTTTATTTTGTTTTATCAAAACAAATCTGAGTAGTTTTTGGTTGGTAGAGGCATTGTATAATATATGTATGGGTTGAAGTTTGATCCTCGAACAACTCACTTATTCACCTTAAATGATGATTTTTTTTTTACGACTAGATTATTTGATTAAAAAAAAAACAACTCTTGGTAAAATATTTCAATTCATAAGAAACCGGCAATTAAACAAAGGCAGAATTGTAATTGAAAAAACAGGTCAATAATTTTATCTAATTCCCTCCTTTCTTCACCAAACTAAAGAAATAAAAAAGTGAATCCTTGTTGGAAACCAGCCTATATTTTAAAGGGAAAAAAACTATGAATAATTGATTGATTTAAGCTTTAGTATTTGTTTATCGGTTACTATATTACTCCTTCATCTGAAAGAAAATCTACAAACATTCTAAGAGGTTGGATCCTTGTTGGAGAACAAGCCTATATTTTAAAACTGTCTCGGTTGGTTCTTCATTTTAATACTAATCATTTTAACCAGCTTAATAAATCGCTAAAAAGACATTGTACGTAATTGATCTTCAAATGATATTTGGTCAAGATCTAATCGGTCCAGTCTTTATAAAACTTCTTTTTGGGGACAATTTTATAAGTTTAGTTAGATTTTGTAGGCGATGACTGCATTGGACTAACAGACGAAAAGTATATAATGTATATTTATTGAGGGAAGTCTATAATATTATATTAATAATTATATTGTTTTAAAAGAAAAAGAAATGGATTATATATTATTACATCTTTGTTTATATGATATATTATTACTTATCTCGCATCTCTCTTTTTGACACCTCTTATATTTATATTAGTGATAGCTAAAGGATCTATATGTAAAATTATATCTTTCTTTAACTATAATTTTTTTTAAGAGGCTACTTTAACTATAATTATTAAATCATAGAAGAGTTAAAAAATGAATTATCATTACACACACTAAGAGTGAACGGGCATCTTATGAAGAATTAATTTGGGTTCAAATGTGCAACAAGTGTTTCTTGCTTTGCAAGCAATCAACCAGAATGAATGAAAAATGAAGAGAAATAATGAGATTATAGGATGATGATGACAATGAAGATAAAGAGAGAAAAAGAGTTCGTTGTAACTATTTCATTGATCGATGAAAGTGAGAGGTTACAAACTTATTTATAGACAAGTAACTAGAGTTAACCAACTAACCAAAGCTTAACCAAATTATAACAGCTTTGTAACTAACGTTTTATTCGCTATTATGGATTGACTAACTAATAGACCCCCTTTAATCCATAATTTTAGAAGCTTATGAGACATATTTTGTCCCTCAAGTAAATATATCTCTCTAACTTCAGTACTTTAGTAAAGCTATCTGCAAGTTGAAACTCAGTGGGACAATATGTAATTTTCAGCATCCCTATCTAGTCTCTATATGCTAGCCAATGCCATGTGCAATTGGATTATTTGCAAGATTAGTAGCTCATATGTTGTTAATCTTCAGCTTTAGATGCTTCTCAACTCCTAGCTTCAATTCTCTCATCAATGAATCAAGCCAAACAGTTTGACATGTAAAGTATTAGTGCATTCCCCATTATCAATGTTACAAGGTAACTCCATTATCATAAATGCAAAGTTTAGTGTATTGAATAGAGAGCGAGGAAAGTAATATTAATTAGAGTTATAATTGGGAAAAAGTAATTAATATTGTATTGAAAAGTGGAATGAATTACTTATTTTGGAACAATTTTCTTTTGCAAATGAGTCACATATTATGGAACGGAGGGAGTATAAAACATATATGTTGATCACTCAAACATCCAAAGCTCTCGTGAAAGCTTGTCCCCCATCAAAATCACCATCATCTTCATCTATGTCCTGACCATCCTCATCAAACTCTACTCTAAATGAAACACCTTAACTGTAGGGACATCCTTTTTTTTGGTCAAAAAATGCTTGTAAAAAGGGATGCAATTACTTTTTCTTCTTTTTTTTTTACCAATACTTATAGTTTTTTTTAATATGTGTGAAATAAACAAATATAATTTATTGTGAGATATTGAAAGTATTCTTTTGTTTGACTTTAATTTCTACTAAATTTTGGTTGTTGTTTATTCTGCATGTCAACAATAAGCCTACATATTTATTTAAATTTAAAGGGAATGCTAACGGCCCACATATTTGAAAATTGTATGATCAAATTTTTCTTAGTTTTCTCATAGAATAAAGTCAATATGTTTACCAATTATCTTATTTACAATTCCTTAAAGAAGAAGCTACTTGAGAGAGCTAGCTAGAGGATGAAGAATTGGGAGCATGGATGAATAAATGAGCAATGAGAAGAATAAACAAAATGGGGGTTTGTGTATTTTGACCAAATGCATCGTCTACAGTGTTGTGGGTTGAATGGCAAACCAAGATATGTGGGCGTGATTGAATGTAGTGTGTTACTGTGTGCGTGTAAAAGGAGCAGAGAGTGTGTGTTGTGTGAGAGGCACACATAGAAAGAGAAAGTTTAAATGTGTGTGTTACTTAGAACAGTTATTAAGGTGACAAAGACTAACACTTAACAGTACAAGTGGCTTCTACGTGCATTTAAGGGCCCAATCATATGCCACATTACTGCCTCTTGTATAGTTGTATTGTCACTTCTTATTTTTCTTTTTCCTAGTTTATTCCATAGAATAGAAATAAATAGAGACACAAAAATGTGAGGGAGTGTCTCTGCCACCACCATCTGTTAATTCATATAATTTCAGACACTGGTTGAGATATTTAAAAAGAAAAAAAAAAAAAAATTGGAAGTGGGGAAGAAATGGTTTTGAATTAATGGAAGAAATTTTGGGGATTTTGGATTGTAGATGAGAGATTGAAAAATTAGGGTTTCAATTTTATATATTTTGGAAAGAAAGAGCCGTTGTACAATTTTCTGCATTTCAATCAAATTCGTCTTTGAATTTTTTTCCACTTTCGGTCATATTAGTCCCGGGTTGTTTGGCATATGACATGGCAAACCACATGATTAGTTAACGGTCTACATCAACATCGTTAACACCTCAACTTGACGGAGGGACGTAATTGATTGACATTTGACAAATTCAGGGACTAATTGGCTATTTCGACAAATTGAGGAATAAAATTTGATTGATCATTGCAAATTTGAGGGTGAACTTTCCTATTCACTCAAGAAAAATTTCTAGAATTTTTGAAGTGGAGAATAATAATTTCAAATTTATAAATTGAAAACAAAATCGTCGAGTAGTGCATTCAATTATTTTTTTCAAATAACTTAGTGGGTAGAAATACACCTTTTTTAAAGAGAACAAGTAATTAGGAGTCTTAGGTTTGAGCCATGTTCCTTGCATATATGTCGCTACATCTATGCTCATGGAAACTTGAATATAAATATTTTATTGAAGAAGAGGATTAAAGTGTATATAAATCTACATATTTTTGATTTCAAAAAAGAAATCTACATATTTTATTGCCTTAAAAAAATCTACATATTTTATTTGTGGGGAAGTTCAATAGTTTTTTTTAATTAAATAATTTTCATTTGACCTATTAATTCTATTAATTTTGAATTTAAAGCAAAATACTTCATTAAAGATTCTTTTGTTTTTAGTAGATGAAAATTAGTGAAAAAATATCCATATTAACTAAGATCAAAATTCACAATTTTTCGCGAATGAAAAACATACGTGACATTAAGGTTCTGGTTGGTAAAAATAACATATAGCTGATAAGATAGTTGATAATTTATAGTTGATGATTGAAATTCGATAGCTTATAGTTAATAGCTTATAGCTGATGTATGATGACTGATAGTTGATAAGTTAATTGAATTGTTTGGTAAAAATAACGGATCAACTAGTTGATAAATGTAAAATTACATATAAGGAGATTATTAATTCTTAATAAAATCTCTATAAATTAATATTTATGTACTTATAATTTAGCAATTTAAATTTATTAATTTACTATATCATTTATATCATATTATTAAATTAATGTTTTTTAAATGAAATTTAATTTATATTTATTTCATTTAAATGTTTATACTTTATAAAATAAATAATAAAATAATTATACTTAACAATAGGCAGTTGCTCGAAGTAATATTAGTATTTGTATTGATAACGGTATTGGATAGTTACACTGGAATCATGGGTTCTCCATCGACGAACGAGGGTGTGGTTTGGTACGAAATTTCAGCCTTGAGACTAAATTTCAGCCTTCATCCAATATATCAAATGTTTTGTCAATATATAAGTTGCTCAATAGTCATGTATTTCTCAAGAAATTTTACTAGTGATGTTTGAGGATATTCATAACAGAAACATCTCTTTTAGTTTCATCATTATTAATTGTTTATGTTGGATAATTCAAAGGAGTGTAAAGAAGAATAACAGGTCAATGTTTGAGTATCATAAAATAAGGAGACACCACATCTCCATCCAAAATCTTAAGACATCAAGTTAATAGGTAACCTATCATGTATATCCAACAATTAAATTATTCATTCATAATCGATGTTGGACTTAATCAATCACATTTAAACTACACAATATCCTCCTTAAGTGCGAGCCTTCCACGCCCTATAATTGATTTAGTATCATGTTACACTTCTTCTCCTACCATCGAGCCAACCCAGGACATTAATACCACTTGTTTGAAGATCGAGGAGCATCAGAAGTAACAAAAGGTCAATGCTCCATGATTGGAAGAGAGAAAGACACCATATTTCTGCTCAAAACTTTATGGAATTAAATATATGAGCCCCCTCACATGTATGGCAACTTATTCATTCGTTCTGAAGCCCTAATACTTCAAAATTGAAGAAGTGTCGGTATCTGAAATGTATCATGCCCCGATACGTGCATGATACGCCCCCAATACGAACCGATAAAGTAACCAATGAATAAATTTTATTTAAAAAAACAAGTGCTCGATGCATTTCTGGCACTTTTAGGTTACAGTGGTGGAAATTAACACGCGTGGGATACATGATTTTTCTATTATTTTGTTTTCGATTTTTTATTTTAAAAAAAAAAAAAGAAGAAGAAACATGGTTTTTCTAATTTCTGTTTTCTTTAAAAAAAATAAGAAAAATGAAAAAACATTATATCATATACATTAGGTAATGATGTTTGTTTTTGGATATAGTTTATTAGTGATGATATTCTCTTTTTGGGATATACTCACTCCAAAATGAAATATAAATAAAAGTGGTAGTTGAAAAATCAATTTATTTGGTTAATAAATTAGTTCATATAAATCAATATTTCACCAACCTTTTTGCATATATTTCATTTTAGAGGGAGTATATAATTGACTAAGTAATGATGTTATCTTTTTCGGATATAAGTAATTGATTATTTGTCACGTTATTTATTATCAAATTTACTTATATTTATATATTGTGAATTTAGCTCTCTCTCTCTCTCTCTCTCTCTCTCTCTCTCTCTCTCTCTCTCTCTCTCTCTCTCTCTCTAAAACTCATCCTCTGACCTCGCTTTAGCTTCTCACAAAACAACCACCGTCACTCCTCCCTCTTTCCAAATTCAACCATCGCATTGTAGCCCCTTCAAACAGTGGTGCGACGAGAGCTGTTTCTCCGCACCACTTCCTCCCCCTTTTCGGGGTTTTCTCTCCTTTCCTCTGGCGATCTCCCATCCCCTTCACTGTTCATCTGTCGTGGCTAGCTTTGCGTCACCGTGTTTTGATGGTGTGAAGATGGTTTGATTCAGATTTGTGATTTCTAGTGTTGGTTGGTGGTTTTTTGGGTGGTGAGTCGGTGGGTGGTTCTTTTCAAGGTCGGTGGTAGCCCTCTTTGTGCCTTCCTTCTTGGTTCAAGTCATCCTCACCGTTCAAGGCCTTTGATCTCTGTTGAGATCTGTTGATTTCTTGGTTTTCGATTCACCACCTTCACGCCGGTGGTCTTGGGGTTGTATCAGTGTTTATGTTCGTTTTGGTTGTTACTGTATTGTGCGTTGTTTTTTTTGTTCGTATTGCTTGTTTTGTGTTCTTGTTTGATGAAAGAGTGGGTTACAGGTGTCATAGCCTTGTTTTGTGGCGGTTCGGTTACGTAAACTCGAAAGGGTCTGTTACAAAAATCTAAAAGGGTCTGGTTTGTTTAACCCGAAAGGGTATGGTTACTGACGTATTGAATTCATCCCTTGATATGAGTTTTTACGCGTTGTTTGCTCGAAAGATCTTTTATGTTTGATGTTGTTGTTCAGGGAGCTGTTGGTACTTGGATGATACCGTGTTGACGGTCAATCCATTTGCCATAATTACACTCTAACTATTCTCTGCAAATGTTCACTTTTCATTCTTTTTTTTAACTTGGTTTCGCGCCCATACGCGGATTCGTTAGGTTGTGCCTGTGATTAGTGAATTTTTGTTAGAATAGATTATAGTATATCCACTTAAGCTGATTTATCACGATGTATTCCCATTTGAGTTTTCCTGGATCAGGTCCTATGTCCCTCCCGTCTTTGTATCTTTTTCTTATTGGTTAAAAAAATATATCGTGAATTTGAATATTTTATTTTAAATTTAGTTTTTTTTATTTAAGTATCCTAATCGTATCAAATATCTGCACTTCAAAGTCCATCGTAATCAATTTATAGCTTACCACTCACACTTGAGCACAATAACTTTAAATTTTAAAGTTGTGGTGTTAAATAGAGCATATTCATGAGATAATTTTCTAATTGAATTTTTATAACCCAACGTTAATATTTTTTTCTAAATGTAAAATCTTCTTGAGAAGTCTATAAGTCATAGCTCAACTTGCAAATGCCGAAATTGCAAGGTCGAATGTCATTATCTGGATTCGAACCCAGAACCTCACAGTTGTGTGTGAGTTTAATTTCAGTGGATTATCACTTCATCTAAGAGCAAAAAAAAAACTTCTTGGGAATCTGTTTTTATCCCTTTTAACAACCTCTTTTAAATTTTCAATTTCATTATATATTTCTTTATCAACATATATCTAATTATTTGACATCTTTCTCTACAACCAATAGTAAATATTATGATCGCAACTTAAACTAAAATCTTTTTTGAATGATAAACTTGTAGAAATAATAAAATTATCGATAAATTTACGATTAATTTTTAATATGCATTGTCAGTGTAAAATTATTTTACACATGCATTGAATGATCTAGTACCATATCATTTAATGTGGTTCAAAACACATGAGTAAGGTATTATATTTATTAATTGCCGTGACAACACATCATTAAATACATGTGTAAAATAACTTTACGCAATCAATATATAGAATTTAAACTCATACATTTACTACTTTTATAATTTTCTTAATTCTGATGATTATTTAGTCAACATACCAAGTATTTAAGGGCAGATTAGGACCAACTCAATGGGTGACAAGTAAGACAGCCACCTTGAGCCTCACATTTTTTTGGCCTCAAATTTATTATTTTAACCTAATTAGTAGGAGTGGTATTGATTTTATTCATGTTAATTATTTTAAGTCACATAGTATAAAATGTTACTAATAAATCGCCCCTTAAAAAAACTAGTGAATAGGATAAACAAATATTATAGAAAAAATATTAATTACTTTCAAAATTCTTGAGGGAGTGAACACATATACCATGCACGACCCTTGATGCCATTGCAACCTTCTCTTGTTCTCTTGATGACAATATTGAGTTCATCGTTTTAGAGAGCTATTTCGACTCATTCAATTAATTAAATAGACAAAGATAAGATTATGCTGAATAATAATAAACAAAATTCTTCATTATAATAAAAAAAAATTGCTGAAGTTAGGGGTTTGTGATTGGTTTGATTAAGAATCAAATTAATTTATGGGTCAATCCCGGAAGTATCGGTCCGTCTTGTTCTGCCTTTTCATGTTACTTTCGTCCTTCTCATCACATTATCAATCTCTCTCTTCTATGAGCAGACAAGTTGAAAAGAACCTTACTATTATAAAATACAAATATATAAACTTTGATAATACACCAAACTGACCAAACCACCCCGTCTCTTTCTCAAGAAACAGACAACCACTATATATAATTAAATGGCAAGATTTAAATATTCACACAACAAAGGCATCGCTTTCAAACTTGTAGTCAACGATTCCTTCACCAACTCATTTCCTAGGTTCTAAAACTTCTAGTTTTCTTTTTCTTTTTCTTTTCGGGATGTCAACTTTCGCGACAATCTTCTTTTTCTCTTTTTTTATTGGTCGCAAACAATAGAAAAAAATAAAGAGTGAGGATAAGAATCTCATGTGAATATGAGAGATAAATTTGTTCAAATCACAAATGATTGCACAAATTTCTTTTCTCTATACATAATGTATACTAGTTGATGAAGAATCATCTTAATTAAAGATAAACTTCAAGTTTCTCCATCACCGATATACATAATGTATACCAGTGATGTATATAAGTGATGAAGAACCATCTTGCATGATGTCATCCGCTCTCTATTACGGTGTTTGCTTAGGATGATTCACTAAAATTTGGATCGCTTTGGTATTTGGTTCGTGGTTGGTTGAGGTTCTCTATATTAAAAAGGATACACGATATATTAGTTTAACAATTGGAATTCGTGATGGTTTAGGTATGGGGTTGGGAAGCTGGTTTGATAATAATATTTATAGGGAGGTCGGAGATGGTAGTAGCACTTTTCTGGACGGACAAGTGGTTAGGCGACATGCATTTGTGTGATAGATTCAATCCTTTGTAAGTTTTGGCTGAAAATACATCGTGCACAGTGATAGAGATGAACACTTAGGGTGGGATGATGGAGGTGAGATATGGAAGTGACGAAGAAGGTTATTTGTGTGGGAGGAGGATCTTCTCAGGAACTGTTGCTTTTGGTTTCATAACGTTATTTTGCAGGATGGTGTTAATGACCGTTGGAAATGGTTACTCAACCCAATCAGAGGTTTTTCAGTCAGCAACGTTTATCCCTTATTTATAGCTACAAATCAGAACATTAAGCGGGTTGTTACAACTAATGTTTAACTCAAACATGTCCCTCTTAAAATATCTATATTTGCGTGGCGCCTCTCCCGCATCCGTCTTTCAACAAAATATAATCTCATTACGAGGGTCATCCTTCAGGCAGAAGCTAATGTTTGCATAGGTGGTTGTGGTTTTCAAGAATCGATGGATCATTTTTTCATTACTTGTGGTCACTTCAGCCAGCTTTGGACACATATCTGTAGTTGGCTCGACACCTCTTCGGTGGACATTACCGGCGCTCGAAACCATTATCACCACTTCGGCCAGCTTGGTGGTTTCCCTAGACAAGCTCATCGGTTCCTGAAAATTATATGGTTTGCATGTACTTGGATGATATGGAAGGAAAGAAACAACCGGATATTCAACAACAATTATTTCGAGCTACATCAAATGCTTGAGAAGGTTAAATTACTCTCTTTTACTTGGCTCAAGGCTAAATCGACACACTTTACCTAGACTTACCATGAGTGGTGGTGAAACCCTCAAATATGTATGAGTATTTCATTGTAACTTGTGGCAGCATGCCTCCGCTATTAGCTTGCTGCATTTGTAATAACTTTTGTTGGCTTCCCTTTACACACCTTGTCTTGGGGTCACTTCCACAGTGTTAATATATACCATTTTGGCTTGTTAAAAAAAAGCAATTGAGTTTTAAAAGATTCAACACACTTGACAATTCTAAACAAAAACCATATATATATATATATATATATATATATATATATATATTGGGTACAAAACAAAAACCATATATAACATATCTAAAAATGACACCAACGTGTATCAAAATAAAATATAGGGTTAAATATGTTTTGATCCTTATAAATATGTCAACTTTTCCTTTTAGTCCTTCTAAAAAATTTCTTCAAATTTCTATCCCTCTAAAATTTTCCATCTTCACTTTTGGACCCTCTTATAAAATAAATTCATATGTAGAATTCATATTTTTGAATAAAATTTTGCAAAAAAATTCAAAATATTACAAGAATCTCTCACAAAAAAAATTAGAATTAATGCTTAAATGTTCTTTTGGTCCCTTAACTTGATTTCAAGTATCGGTTTGGTCTCATAAGTAATAAAAAATCTGTTTAGGTCCCTTAACTTTATTTAAAGTATCAACTTGGGCCTTTCGGTTAATTTAATTCAAAAAAACGTTAAATTTTGGTCCCTTAACTTATTTAATAGTATTAGTTTGGACCCTTAACTTATTTAATTAGTATTAGTTTGGTCCCTAAACTTAATGTTTTTTTGAATTAAATTAACAGAAAGGACCAAACTGATACTTTAAATAAAGTTAAGGGACCTAAACGGACATTTTATTACTTACGGGACCAAACTGATATTTAAAATCAAGTTAAGGGACCAAAAGAACATTTAAGCCTAGAATTATTTAACAAAACATGAATTTAATATGAATTTTTATATTTTTGACGGTTAAAAATTCATAATTAGTTTATGTTTGGTTAAAAAATTCTAATTTTTTTTAGGAATTGTTTTTACAATATTATACACATTTCTGTACAATTTCATTAAAAAATACAAAAAATTAATTAAAAATAAGGACCAAAAGTAGTGATTGAAAAATTGATAGGGACTAAAAGTTAAAGGAAAATTTTAGAGGGACTAAAATAAAAAATTGGTATATTTATGGTGAAAAAAACATATTTAACCCTAACGCTGCATGCAAATATGTGTTTCCAACAAACTATTTGTAGCCGTTTTTTGCCGCCACAAATAAAAAAGAGCGCAACAAAAATTAGTTGGTATTTGTGATGATTTTTTTGGCTAGTACTTTGTGAGGTTTTTTTATTGGCCACAAAAGAGTATTGTTCTTGTAGTGAATGTTGATGTACATTTTCCGTATTTATACTTGACCAGTTTATCTTCTTAAAGAAATTGATAGGCATGGATTAGAAATATTGAGCAAAGAAAGTTGGTTAATATGGCTTGGCAAAATATCCATACTCTAGAAAATATATGTGTTTCATCTAGAAATTTTCGATATTTATACTTGACCTATTATATTAATGATGTAGACAGTCCTAAATTAGATTGGACTTTGATTAATTATAATCAACATTTTGTTTTTCTGTTAAGATCAAGAACCATGAGGAGCAAGGGTCTCATCAGATACCATGTTTGGTCGTTCTATTTGGTTGGGTATCAAATCCAAAATTTAAGTTATCTATGAGGGTACAACTGTTTGAATGAACATTTTATTAGGGATATATGGTCATTGAAGGATTCCTAATTATCTTCTTCACAAATTCCTTGGCTTGATTATCTTGTTGCATAAAGTTTCTATTCCCAAATTTCACGGTAATTATCAATTGGTGTGGAATCATTCTATCTCTGGTGAATTTCATTGGCTTGATGGACAACAAATTCCTTGGGCTAAATCTATTTGGCATGAGTGAATTCCTCCTTCTAAGCGTGTGTTTTGATTGATGGACAACAAAAGCACGCTAGTACACTTCTTGATGCATTTTTGTCGTGATTTCCGGCAACTCTAAGTATTAGTTTCTACACTAACTTGATTGTTTACTGTGATTTCCATCAAACTCTATTTTACAAACGTAGTTTCAAACAGGCAAGTCTATCTTTTTTTAGAGCATGGCTCTTACTATTACTAAATTGATTTTGTTCGTTTTTATGCATGTTTCACGCCACACTCTTTTTCCTTCTTGATTGTTAAGATTTTTAGGATTTAGTTGGTTAACTTGGATTAGTTAATCGTTAGTTACAAGTTAGTTAGTGGAGTTGGAAGTTAGTTACACAATTGGTTAGTCCATTAAGTCCTATAAATAAGAACTAGCGTGTACTCATTTTTATATCTTTTATCAATCTATTCATTCTTATAATGAGTTTTCATAGGTATCTTCCACATGAGTACTCTTATGTTTGCTATCTTGCTTACATCTATAATCTTCATCCTATGATTCTAAGATTTTCTATGCTAATGATAGTTTATCTCTATGGATTTTATACCTATTTGTTAAAGATGCTAATACAAAATAACATATATCTTTTTTTTTTCCTTCCTGATGATAGTTTAGCTCTGTGGATTTTATACCTATTTGTTAAATATGTTAATACAAAATAACATATATGTTAATTGACCATAAACAACTCTAAAAAACCCAATGTTGGACTTCAAATTAATCTATGACAGATACGGTCATGTATATATCATATAATATTAATAATAAGAAAATGAATAGAAGTTATATATAATTTTGCATTTATAGTGATTATGTGGTAGATATTTTTTATTTTTATTTATTTATTTTAATAATATCCGATTCACAAAGTTGATTCTCATGTATAGTAAGAATTCCACTATATAATAACTTGATGACTTGTCCAAAAAAAAACTGTCCCATTTCGTAGGCTTTCACACCAATGAAGCAGCTTAAAGTTAAAGATTTCAATTAATTGATTTCCAACTGCATATGACAAAATGTGTCACCGGAAAGATAATGAGGCAAAGCTGAACTATAACTTAATTATTTTCTTACTGACTTGTACATAAGTTTTTAAACAACTTTTTTATGCTCTCGAATAAATAAGCATATAAAGTAAATCATATAGTAAAGTAACCCTTGTATGCATATTAACACGAACTAATTCTTCACCAATAAAAAAATGGTCATCAGTCACCACTAGAAAAATTAGAATTAGTAAACAAGATTAAGGGATAGAAAAATAATGAGTTATATCCCTAATCAAATGTCATCAAATTCTCAGACAAAATTGGAGATCAATTTTTCACTTTCTCTCTCTAAAATATTTGGATTAATTTTATTATATTTGGTCTGTTGTGTTTATTTAAGGTTTTATTTGCTCTTCCACATTTTAAAGTTTTAATTCAGCCACTTACTTTTTGTAACGTTAAGATTAGTTGGTCTCTTTTGTTAAGTATATATTTACTTAACGTCGTGTAAAACATGTGAGGTATTAACATCTAGGGTTTCACTCTTGTTCCTTACAAGTTACATTTTAAGAGGGTCAATTTAGTCCCTTACATTAATAATATTAGGATTAGGATTAATCGGTCCATTATGTTAAATGTTGACTTAACATTGTGTAAAACATGTGATATCTTTTCCTAGACACTCATTCTATGATTAAAATGATTTTGTAGAAAACGTAAACAAGTTTATCTTGAAAAGCAAGAACAAATGTAGAAAGCTTAAAGAAGCTTATCTTAAAATGCAACAAATATAAGCAAAGTTATGTAGAAGATTAGAAACACTCATGGATTTATACTAGTTTACTATCGAATTTGAAAACTATATGTCCAGTTTATTCTCTTTTAGAAGAATTTGTTCACTGATAAACACTAAACACAACTATTACATATAAATGTTGTTTTTCATTTCAAACTGTTTAATCACTCAACACGAGTTGTCTTTAAACACTTGAAAACTAAATGAAAATGTTTTCGCAAAGATTTGTAACACTCATGAATATTTATCGAATAACAAATGATAAATTATTCTTTTAATTATGCAGGTTATCATCGAAACGAATTACAGCCTAGAATTTCAAGTATCTTTGATTCTAACAAGAATGGGCCAACTAATTCTAATGTTATTAACATAAGAGGCTAAGTTGACACTTTTAAAACGTAGAGATCAACGTAAAACCTAAAATAAACGCAAGAGATCAATTAAGCATTTATGAAATTAGGATGTTTTACACAAAGTTGAGTTAAGACTTACAGAAATGACCAATTATTACTAATGTTACTAACTTATTAAGGGTCTAAATTTAAACTTTTTAAAACGTACATTATTAAAATGAAACCTAAAATAAATGTAAGGACGAAATATTAGGCCAAAATGTACATGTATCTATAATTCATTTATGATGTGAGCATGTTCTTCTTTCTGATAATTCACATTTGAGGATTTAGCTTCAACAATTGACCACAAGCTAAAAGACAAAGCTTCCTTAATTAAGTCTACCACAAATTAACCCAAGTTCAAAGAAGTGAAGAACGTTTAGTTCACGGATTTTTCTAAAATACATATCTTGTGGCTTGTGTGTGTATTTTGATGGATGTGTTTCGAATTTAGTGAATGATATGTAGTCCTCGAGAAAGACATAGTCATCCCTTTAGAAACAAGAAGAAATGAATATGAATATGTCCATTGAAAATACCTCGAAACAACATGTTTTTTTAACCAACAATAAATAATAATCAACTTGGTTGGGTCTCATGGACTCCTTAGAAACATGGCAAGTCTAATCCGCACGCAACTGTGGAGATTAATCCCTTGAACATGATGAGACCTAAATGAACGACAAACTCTTCTTAAAAGTTTTAAGGCAGCTGCACACAGTGAATTTACAAAAAATATTTGTAAATTACTCAACAATAAGATTTTTACATAGTTAGTGAGAGTCAAACCCATATTTTTGTTTATACAATTCAACACTTTACCATCTGAAATGACCTAATCAATCGGATGAAACATCATGGTTCTATAGTACAAAAACTAAATAATAAAATACAATACGATACTTATCTTAATCAACTCATTTAAACTAAACAATTGGAAGCCCACTATCTAGTTGTCTTAATTAAACAATTATTAGTAAAGCTAATCCAAAATGTATGGACCACTTCCAAAAGGAAACAAAAATTGTAAATTAACTATCAATTCCATGTGAAGGGCACACCTATAGCATCGAACCTAGTAGCACGATGATGCATGTTCTCACTCTTCCACAAGCCGCTTTTCACTCAAAGTGGGTTGAGATTGTTGCACACACATCTCTTGTCCTCTATGGAAAGCCAATCCAATTAGCTTTCACACTAATTATTAATTAATTGATTAATTCAAATCCAATTGAGCATTCCAATTATTTTAAGAGCTACTTAGCCGACCAAACTTGAAGCGTTCATGTGACGGATTATGATGGATTTGGAACCTTTCTTGTCATATATGCATATGCTAGCTATGTTGCTCCCTTCATCCTTTGTTCAAGTGACATCTTACAAACAATTGGAAGCATAATGTCAACGATTTTTCTTACATTTTATTGGTTGATGCAATGATCCTTTGTGACAATCTTAAATTGTTCTCATTTTTTTTTGAAAGAATTAAATTGTTCTCATTGTTTACTTTGAATAAATTGAGTTATCTAGACATATTAAGGTCACATTTATTGTTGGGTCAACATTATCAATGAGCCATAATGTAGATCAAGCTTTACCTTGAAGAATTATATTAACAACTTTTTTTTTAAGTAGTCGAGTGATCAAAATTTCACTCCTTAATATAAATTAATGCGGAATTTCTAATTTGAACCTGAACTCTACACATAATAATATCTCTACTAACTGAGTTATATTAACGGAGACGAGTTAAAACTATCTTTTATTTATAATACATATAGAAGAATTAAATTCATCTTCTTCCCTTAGAAATTAAAAATAATTAAATTAATTTTGGCTGTCCGTGTTTATATTTTGATTGATGATGTTGAAGCATATAAGATTTAGCCGAACACAGTTCCAATATAATGTAAATAATGGTTTTCAAATTCACTTGAATAAGTTGTGTTGTGTATTTCTTTTTCTTTTTGTAAAAGAGTCTAGGGACGAAATTCACATTGAGAGAAGAGTTGCAAGGTTTGAAGGTGTTCCCCGCATCAACACCTCAAATATCTATATAATATTTTACCATCTTCTAAACTGCACTTACAAGACAAATACGACCAAGTGTATAAAGTTTAATAAACACTAAAAAAGCATGGTAATCAAAGAAAAATATATGGCAATAAAGATAACTTTCAAATTAAATTGATTGTATTTAAATATTCTCTATAAGTCATAGTTATAGTGCTAAATCACGAGTTATTGCATTGTTTGCGATTTGTACATGATCAGATGAGGCGGGTGCTACGGTGGTTGTTGATTGTCCTTCACTAACAGGAGTGGGGGTACCTGCAAGGATCATTCGTTGGATGACATTGATGAGTCATAGTGGCCCTTATGTTGGGTTTGTAAATAGTGACTTGTTGGTTTGCGGCGTGTTTGTCACAGCCAACACACTTGTTTTTGTAATTAATACATTGTTGGTTTCTACGTTTATGTATCTTTATAAATCATTTATGTCGTTTCTGCTTTACAAAACATCATTTGAAATCCTTTCTTTTTGTGGGTTTCTTTAATGTTGAGTGGGTGGGTATTGCCTTAGGGATCTTTTTATAGCCCTTTTGGTCTGTTTTTTTTCTTCTTCTTCAAGATAGGAGTGGGTGTTTGTTGTTGTTCAAACATATTGTCCATGTTGTCTTTTGGTAATGAACGTAAGGGCGGTATCTTGGCCATCAATGAACTATAGTGCTTTGTATTGAGGATCTTTGCAATCTATTAGGATCTTCATGATTTTCCTTTGAGGATAATATGGTTGACAAAGGTTGAGGGTTCTTGTTTCTCTTGCATTCTTGAACGGTTAAATTTATTTTTAGGACACGTGGGATGCCACAAATATTTTAAGGCCATGAGCGGGGTCTTCCCTTACATTAACCTCAGTGAAGAGGTGGTGGAGCATTCCTTTACCATTGCATACATCTAACGAGGACATCACGAAATATATCTAGGGTGATCTTGTTGGGGGCTTTACCTTTTCCTATAGTTATTTCTTCTTCATTGAATTGTTGCTCGATTACCCTGTATGTCATATCATGCAACGACAAAGGTTGGGAAAGTTTAGTTAGGACCTAGTATCATGCTTTTTGTGTAATTTTTTCTTTCAAATCAATTTTTTGATGTTGTAGGATTTTATTGTAATATTTGGTAGATGCAGTAACTTTTTTTTGTTATATATAATATGGTTTCCTGTGTAACATTGTGTTAAACCTTTTCTTATAATAAGTCAAGGATTGTTCCTTTTTGACTCAATCATAGGCTTTCAATCAGCGTCCTTGGGAATTTTCATTACGATATATGTTGTCTATTTCCTGGTGACCAAGTGAAGATTGGCCAAAGATTGACCCTCGGTATAATTATTTTTGCTTTATTTAGCTCCGGGTCACTATGAACCGTCATTGTGATGTATTATTCCCTTTCTTACTGACCAAATGAAGAATTGATTATGGGTGGATCCTTGCATAAATATTGTTTCTTTACCTTAGCTTCGGGTCAATGGGATCTATCATTATGGAGTGTGCCGTCCCTTTCCCTCCAACCATGTGAAGACTTGGATATCGTGGAGCCTCGACATATTTATTGTTGTCACCTATAGAAAGAAAGTCCTCAACCAAGAGGTATGCCTCCCTTTCCTACCCCCAAGTGAAGACGTGCTTCGAGGTGGGTGAATAGGGACATTACCTGTGTCAACTCGATGGCTAGACGAGAAGTGTGGATCCTCCAATGGAGGCATTGTTCTACTCCTCTTTACAGGAGTGAGGGGTTATGGTCAAATTGGTACCTGACTTTGTTCATCATAATCATAAGTGGAATTTGGGAAAAACTTTGGCCTTAATTTTGATTTGTCTAAAATGTTAGTCGGGCGAACGAAATATATGTTTATTTGAATTGAATAATTTATTTATTTAAAACTTCTTGAACTTTTAGAAGCGATGAAGTGATCACACACACCTTTTGGTTGACTCCAACATAGTGAATGTTCTTTCTGAAAAGAAAATTGGTGCTTTGGATCTTTGTTCGTTCATTACCTAGTTGTATTGGTTTATAGAACTGCATAATTTTGGTGATTCCTACAGGGTACTTTGTTTTCCTTTCCTCCTTTTGTTTCCCTCAACATCCTTTTGGGACATGATCATATTTATAGCTAAGCATTGTGTCACGTGTTATTTCATTTTGTGGTGAGTTATGGAGTATGTCTTGTATAGTTTTACTATTGTAGGTCTTCCAATGATGCAATTGTATATTAACAAGAAGTTTATTATCCAAAGTAGACCTTGACGGTCTTTCTCTATTCCTTCTCTCTGAACGTCACTAAGAGTTCTACATACACCCCAAGGTTGGGTGGTGGCCCCGTTGAACCCTTGGAGGTAGTATGATCTCATGCAACGAGAAAGATTATTATCTGACATCTACAATTATCTAAAGAGATCGGTGTAAATGATGTACATGAGCTGCCATGGTCTATCGATTCTCTTTTTACCTCTGAATATCCCATATAAACCTTTAACATTAGTGGAATATAGTGGTAAGGGATCCCATCCGGTAGCTCCTTGTTCTAGATGCTAGCGGGGGTTGTCTGATTTTTTTCTTGGAGTAGACATATTGAGCAGAGGCAATCATCAGACATACTTAACATGTGAGGTTCCTATTGTATTTATCTAATGCTAGCATATTTAGTTAGAGGTTGGCCACCGCCAATGACCATATCGAAGAAGTTCCCACGAGATATGGCGGTTGTCACTGTGTTGACTTTGTGGAATAATATGCTTCTTCTTTTTGGGATCGCCCATAAAACGAGTTGATGTAGCCTCCTTCAGTGGCCATCGCAACTGGGAGGTCTTTAGCCTCCTCAGAACCTCCCTTGATCCATTTTCAATAATAGCCTCATTGTTCACACTCTTTCATGACTTCATACCTTCTACTCGTGTTATGTTTGGTGGTGAAATCTCACAGTCTACGTCCTTAGCTTCCATGGTCGGATGATGACTTTGATGTCATTCATGAGCTAGGTGTAGTCATATGTGTTATGGCTTAAGTGAAGTGACACTCATTGTTCTTATTTGTTAATGATTTTAACTTAAATGGATTTAGGAACTCTATATGTTCTCCTTTGAATTCAGCATTTGCGCACTCTACTAGGATTTTTTTCTCTATTGGCGTTCAAAAGAGGGTACTAAGAGATCTTCACCGTAGATGATTAGTACTTGTGTTGCTTGTATGATCTTTGTTTGTTATGTATTTGTGTTTTGCCTTAACATCACATACCGTTTCATGGTACTTGGTTTAATTTCTGACCATAACTAGCAACTCATTAAAGGAAAGGTTGTCCTTCATTTCGATCTTCTTATGGAGCTTAGATCCTTCATAGAGTCCCTGCTCGTGCATGAACACTTTCATTTGTTCGTTCGTCCTTTTGTCCATGACAACCTCTTTTGTGAACATGACAGTGAATTCCCTGAGTGATTTACCCTTGCTTGGACAATGGCAATCAGGGATGCAGTTTACTTTTGTTGTTTACAAGACACATTGAAATATGATGTCAATTATCTTTGAAGGTTCGACCACAATTTGTCAGAATGACGGGGAAACTCTTAAATTACGTCAGGGTTCCCTTCTTTAAGGTAAGCATGAAGAGCTGACATTTCACTAGCTCATAGGCTCTCTCAAAGCTTAGTATATCACTAGTTGAATCATTTTCTTAAATTGGATCCCCGATTGAATTATTCGGTTGTATAATTGGTCTCTATAAAAAAAATTGTATAGGTCCGATCTCTATAAATAATTAAAAAAAAGCTCATTACACATATAAAATGTAAAATAAAAAATCATTAGACAAAAATATATATTGTGTGTGTGTGAAACTCAAATTTTATAGGACAAAGAACATAACGAACTACCGTACTAGATTTTTGTATAGTTGGATCAGAAAAAGATGACTTGATAAAAAATCATTTGGAAATAATGTTTTATATTTAATTATATAAATAAATTATTGATATAGCCTGATCCATCTAGGGTAAAATTAAAAAGGATAACAAACGCTATATTATTATATAAAGAATTCAGTTCCAACATACTTGGAAGTGCATGCAATAATAGTTTAGACACTTCTTGGGAAAATTTTAAAGTTTGCTAGTAAAAAAATTGAACTTTGTTGGAACATAGGAAACTTATAATAAACATATTAAAATAAAATTTTAGAAAGCTGTTACGACACATTGGTGTTTGATATTATAAAAGGATATGTACCTATAAAATTCACAAATGCACTTAAAAAATAATGATAACTTAGAAACATGACTTGTGGTTGCGAAGGTTCTTTAAAACATTGTGTTGTTTAAGTTATCAATGAAAAGTGGTATTCTTTGTAATCAATAAATAATAATTCAATTTTTTTGCTATAAAAATTCTTGAAAGGAATGATTGTTGGTAGAACACTAGAACCTAATCAACTCAATTGATTAATGTCTAAGATACTAGTGAAAGTGTTACAATATATTGCATATCTGCTTTAGGTAATTACTTAAATAAAAGATGTTGATTCCACTTGAGATATAAAAACCATAGCTATTAAAGTATGTTTAATAAATTGGTTTTCATATTCTTTGATATAACGTTGTTAGATTGTGAGGAAGATCATAGTCACTTTTATATATAATTCTTGTCCATTGCTGTCTTGTCAAAGTAACCCAAACAAGTGAAACTCTGGATTTATAATTACTAATTAGTAGCATGATCCTATTATTAACAATATAATGTTGTACGAAATAAAACTCATATCTTGTCCAAAAAAAATATGTAAACTCATGTCAGGATTTAGATGTGCATAAAAATATATGTAGGTCAGAAGTGCAATGAGAAAAAGTTAGTTAAGTGCATTAAGAACCCATCAACAACTCACTGGATGGTTTAAGTTCCAAAAAAACACATTAAGGCTTGTCCTGTACTGGCTTATGTTATTCGGAGAATAATTTAAGCAACTAAAATAAATAAGTTTTTAAGTAAAAATTTACATTTTCAAGAATAAATTATAATCCGAGGTTTTACGGTGGGAGTGTTTTGCTAACAAAAAACTATTATTTTTTAGAATTAACCCAAAAAAACTTGAATATAATTAAGGTTTTGCTAACGAGTGTCCTAAGGGCAATGATTAAAGATGTCAAAAATAGAAATTTTTATAAAAAAAATAATTTTTTTGACTTTCATAAGATTAAACATTTCACTTTTTACCAATTTCCAATGCATAATTTCTATATTAATCTTCTTAACCAATGCCCTAAGGTCAATGGTTAGCGTTTCCCATATAATTAATACATGATTGTTGTTAAATACGTGTTAACATTTCTCTTAACATGTATTCTTATGACACGTGTTAACATTTCTCTTAAAAAATATAAAGATAATAATATTGAAAGATAAAATAATAAATTTTGAATTACCGATTTAATTCAGTTGCAACTTGGTATTGTTGATTTTGAAATTATTAAAATTTGAATTCATATCAATCATATTTTTAATATGTTCGAAGAATTCATGTATTAACCAATATTGATTTCCTCCCCTTCAAAAAAATATAAATAAAAAATCATTGATTTCTTAAAAAAAATGCTATTAATTGGTAAGAAAATTGTTGTTCTCACTTCAGATTTTTCTTTGAAATACCTGAAAATTATACCTTTATCCTCAATGGCAGCTAAGTAGTTAGCTTCCATTAAAGTAAATGTGTAATTTTCAGGTATTTTAAAGTAAAATCTGAAGTGGAAACAGCAATTTTCCATTAGTAAAACCTTTTCAAAATGGGCCCATGCATGGCCCTCCTGCGTATATTTACTAGGTCCACTATCAGTGACTATTTCGCAGTTGTAGGCCCAGTGAAAGTAACAATTGAATGAAATACGTACACACATATACTCAAGGTTAATCAACCAAAAATAGTGAAGATTAAAAGCATATATACTTTCTTCAATAAAAAATTATATAATCTCATGATCATTTAAAAAGTTTCTTGAATTTTTCCAAGCTTGATTATTTACGATGTGGTCTCCACGTGGATTTCATCCGTTAAGAGATGGATTTTACCAATCAATAGAATGGGAAATTTGTTGTTTACACTTGCCACAAAGTTAAAACTCATTAGGAAAGGACCTAAATGTCACTCGACAATTAACTGTCATCAGATTCATATTTCTCGGCAGTTAACTACCGTCTATTTTAACTTCATTGACAGTTAACTTCTGATACGCTCTGATATTGTTGATTACAACAATCTACTCCTACTCACTATTTCATCATCACATTTTTTTTCCCTCTTCAATCTATACCCCCAGATAGAAAAACACACCATCTTTGTCCAAAATCATTGAAGCATCAATCTTATAAAGTTTCAACACACTTTTGACATAAAAAAAACATATATTGCTGCTTTTAATGTGTTTATTTTTGTTGATTTTGCTGTCAGTTTTCGCAAAAACACCGACATGCACGTATCGGCAGTTAACAACTGAAGTATGGGAGCATCGACAGTTAACTACCGATGAAATTCTATAATTAGCTAAGTTTGAGGTTGCTCTTTGAAATTAACAACATTTTAAGTTTGGGGTAGGGTAACAGTAGAACATATTTTGTCAGAAAAAGAAAAAGGAAAAAAAAATAAAAAATTTAGATGACCATGAATCTACACACACAAAAAAAAAAAAAAAAAAAAATCAAAGAGCCAAAAGTTTTGGTCTCTTAAAAGAAAGTATGTTTCTGTCAAAAATAAAAAGACAAATAGTTCTACTGTTTTACCCAATTTTTTTGAATCAAGGAAGGAAGGTTGGCAGTTCATCAATGTTTAGTAAGAATCCCTAGGTTAGTAAACTAGCTCCAAGTTCTTTTGTTAGCCTACTTTCCCAAATATATCCACTATTAACATAAGTCAAGTTATGACCCTCAAAGTCCTCCAAGTGTGTAAATAATTTTAGCTTGATTGTCTATTTAGAATTGTTTCAAATTTATAACAAGGTACATTCAATTGACGACTGAAGTGGAAAATGTCGTGACCAGCACTACTGGCTTTTAGAGATACATACATGTATTATAGAAAAGAGTATGGCTGTGAAAATAGGTTCATTTCGCCTAGTTGGACCCGCTTGAATGTAATGTGGTAAGTTAGTTGCTGCTTTGCTATAAAAGTGATGAAAGATGTCCTAAGCCCAACTCCCAAAAATGTATGTTTTTCCTATAAAAAAATGCAAATAATAAATTATTTTTTCTTTCGTTACTTGAGGACAAGCAACGGTTTAAGTTTCGGGTTATGGTGACAGGTCATTTTATGTTATTCTTAGCATGTTTTTTCAGTCATTTTCAGTAGGTTTTAGTAGCAAAATGGAGGAGTATTAGAACAATTGCCTATTATTTCGGGACTTTTGTAATGTTTTCTATATTTGAGTCTATAATTCTAGTTTTCCCCAAACATAGCAATTTTAGAGGGGTTTTAAAGTAATTCACGAAGACGAAGTTTTGAGACAAGTTATTTGAAGACGAAGACCTAAAACGATGGAAACTGGGCCCAGGAAGCAGTGCCATGCGGCTAGAGCACATGTCATGCGCCTAGAGCATGGGTTTTGCTACACACCCATGCGCCTAGAGCATGGTGCATGCGCCTCGAGCATCCAAAATGCATGGGGCGCAAGCATCTTTCATGCTTTTTGTGGGTAAAGCCCACATTTTTAGCTCAAACTCAGTTAGAAACTCTCACTATAAATACCAGCCTTCTGCATTCATAATTGCTCGTTCAGAACTGGAGCAGTTCAATAGGAAGGCATTTCTAGAGCTTCGGAGGAGTTTCTATCTTCTTCTTGTGTTTCTAGGGTATGTTTTTATTTTTAGTAATTTGTTTTTAGTTACCATATGTAACTAATTCTTCTTAGGTTAGAATTCTAAATGAACCTCTATTTATTTTTTTGGATATTTATCTAATTTAATGTCGTTTATTTTTTATTTATCTTTTGTTCACTATTTAGTTTTATTATGAATGAATTTTAGATTTTGTTTGTTGTATAGAGATGTGTAGTGATTTTGTTGAGGTATACTTTTTAGAATAACCTATTGACACAATGAGCCTAGAGTAAAACATGCCAATTGGCCATGCGCTTCACGCAAGGTCCCATGTGCCTAGCGTGTGAGGTGGAATTGAAAATTCTACTAGAAACGCAAAGTTGCGCGCCTAAAGCACGAGGCAGTGCCAAAATCCCTTTTCATGTTTTCCTAATTCCTTTGATGCATGATGAAATTTTAAGCCACAATCAATAATTATCCACATTGACTTTAAATCGACGAGAATGTCAAATCATCCATCTAACTACTTGCGTTTGTCACAAACTACACTTGTAGTCTCACAAGATTTCATCTTTACCCTTCAATCCTTGGAAAACATTCCTCCCTCTTGAAGAATTTTGTACTTGACTACAATAGGCCTTTAGGTAGCTTCACGAGTTTCACCATAACCTCATCAACCTTTAGAGTGTGCTGCTTCGTCCTCTTAAAGATCAATTTTCCTCCAATTACCTTTGGTTTTTGAGGCAATACCATAAGTTGTTCCATACATTCTTCAACCCCCAAAATTCATCCCATCTTCTTGAAGAATTCTCTACTCTCAACTAATGCATAACACCCAAGAATTTTGTAGTTATACAATTATCGTGACACTATTGGTTGTCTACTCTTAGTCCCACTAGTGGAAGACTCCACATCAAAATAAATTTTGTTCACCTCAATTCCAAATACGTGCATCCAATATGTTTTTCACCTTTTCACCTCCGCCTTTGAGATTAATCATGCGTATTTTTACATCTGCCTCTCCATACTGATTTTGAGTATTCTTACCTCCGTCTCTCAAGACTGCATGGGTGTTTAATGTCTCTTAAGACGATCTTGGGTATTCTTATCACCACCTCTCCAAGCTAATCTTTAATAATCTTCAAAGCCTCTCCAGGCGCTCTGAGTGTTTAACGTCTCTCCAGACCCACCAAGTCTTTGGGAATACACATCATCACAACAATCTTCTCCTATGTGACATCACTCAACTCTTTATCTTTGAGGCACCACATAATGGCACTCCTAACGTTATCCATCATCACAACCTTCTCTAATTGTGCTAGTTTGATTGACATAATCGCATCCTCCTTCAATGCTTTGATACACTTCTATTGAATCAAGCTTGCTTCCATATTCCCAATGTCAAATATGTACCCATGATGCTCACTTGAAAAAACTTCACCCTTGTTCCATGATGGACGCCAATTTTTGTGAATTAAAACTCAAATATCACACCAATAAACTTAGATGTGTAGAATAAGTATCAGTGACATCTAACAGACAAATGGTTCAAGTAACAATATTGAAATCTTGATATAATATAGCATAATATGTGTAAAATAAATCTATGATGGAAGCAAGAGTAACAAGGTAAAGAGAGTATAGAGTAAAGGAACAACACTCCAATATTTGTTTACCTAGTTCAACTTATATTGACATGTATTTCGGAGAGAGAGAGATAGAGAGAGAGCACTCAAATCTACTTTCAAAGAGTCATTGAAAAGAGATACAAGAAATTAGCGTCAACAAATCTCCGGGAGAAACATGATTTTTACCATTTTCCATTCTATTTCCTTGATAAAGAGACTTACAAAAGTAACCAATAAATTTAGCTCTAAATGTTCTCCAAGAACATCCCCTATATTTCTCTTTCTCTTACAATCACTCATTGACTTTCACTCTCAAGGTGTTTCTCATGTGTTTTGCACCCTTGAATCCCTCTCCAAAAGACACTTAACCTTTTTCAAGAGATACATTTTTTAGTTCCCCAAGATTCCTCCTCTCATTTCATGAGATTTTACACACAAAAAGTGAGAAAAAACATAAATAGAGATCCAAAATCAATATTGTACGCCTAGCAGACGACACGAATGCACTAGCGCAAAACATGTCACTTGACCATACACAAATGCGCTAGCACAAAGCATGAGGCAAAATTGAAAATTATGTTAGAAACGCATAGACACACGCTTTACGCACAACTCCGTGTGTAAAGTGTATGAGACAGTACCATTACCTCCTTTTGCAAGTTTTTCTCCTTTTGATGGATGTTGAGATTTTCGGTCACACTTTTATATATATATATATATATATATATATATATATATATATATACACACACACACACACACACATTTGTGTATTATGAAATTCTTATAATAAGAACAAGAATAAAGTGAAGTAGAGAAGGAAAGAGAAAGGGAGACGAGAGAACCTTCTATTATTCTCTTATAATATACAATTATGTTATATGTGATCTCTATTTATAGATAGGTACAAAAATATGTGACTTAAGAGATACCTAAAATGATGTCACTTAAAATATAAGTAAAAATGGAATTTCAATTATGATAATCGTCCCAGTAATTTAGTTCAGTTTTGATTTTCGTCCCTGCAAAAAAAAATTGAAAAACATCCCTGCAAAAAAAAAAATTGTTTTAAAAAGGTCACTGGCCCCACTATTCAGTTGAAGTGGCATGGCTTGGCCACGTGGCAGTTGCTGACTGTGCAACTTTTGCCACGTGGCGCTGACGTGGCATGCCACATAATATTAAATTTTAAAAAACATTTTTTAAATTTTTAAAATTCTTTTTTGAAATCAAAAAATCTGAAAATAATTTTAATAAAAAAATCATAAAAAAATTTCCAATTATATATTTTTTAAAAATATAATTTTTTGAAATATGAAAAAAATGGAAATTATTTAATTAAATAAAATCCGAATATAAATTTGATAATAAAATTGTCAATTTTTTTAAAAAAAATTGAACATATAATTTTCAGATTTTTTCCAAGAATTTTTTTTTATTTTTTGAAAAGTTATTTTCTTGTTCTTTTGCAAAAAATTTAATTTTTTTTAAAAGAAAAAACTTCAAAAACTTATTTTTTTGACAAAAAAACTGTTAAAATTAATTTTTTTGAAAAAAAAAAGTGAAAAATAATTTTTTTTAATTTGAAAATTATATATTAAAAAGTTTCTTATCATATTTTACTTTCCAAAATTTTATTTCCAGATTTAAAAAAGAAACTAATTTTCAATTTTTTTCATATTTAAAAATTATATGATCGAAAAAAATATTTGGAATTTTTTTTAAGATTTTTTTAATTTATTTTCAGTTTTTAAAAACTATTTTCAGGGACCACGTGGCAAAAGTTGCACAGTCAGCAACTGCCACGTGGGCAAAACCATGTCAACTCAATGATGAAGTGGGGTCAGAGACCTTTTTAAAACAAAATTTTTTTGCAGGGATGTTTTTCATTTTTTTTTTACAGGGACGAAAATCAAAACTGAACCAAATTACAGGGACGATTATCGTATTTAAGCCTATTCTTGAAAATATATAATATAACATTTTGCTCTCAAACCATGAGAATTCGTCCAATGTTCACCCGAAGTCTTGATCATCCATATCAATCACTCTAGGCGGAAACAGCTTTTAGGAAAAACAGTATTTACATACATGGCAATAATTTAATATTTATACTCATCTTGTATTGCCAAATAGCCTAATTGCTAATATATTATGTAATAATGTACAATGTGTGGAATGTATTCTAATGTCTAAAGGATAAGCATATGAGAGGTACAATTCGCATGATCTGTTCCATGCTGCATATGGTTGCAGTACGTGACGTCGATCTATTGAAGTTGATATGTTTCACAATGATAATATTGTTTCTTAACTTTCAATAAGGCCAAATATTATAATAGAGCAATGTTATATCTTTAGAAAAATAACATCAAGAATTCTTCAAGAATAAAGAGGAACCAATTACAATGCACTATTTGCCACAATTCAAGGAGGTGTGGCTGAAAAATAGGAAGTGAACAAATAAATCATGCAATCAAAACTTGCCAACTGTTTCTTGAAAAATTTTTGATGCTATTTTTCTAGATAAATAACATTTTTCATTATAATAAGTGTATGACTAATTTACCTTTCAAAAATCTCAAACGCAAATTTGACTCCAAAATAATTAAAGTTTTTTAGGTTAATATATTTGTTAGATATGATATAGTTGGATATTGATTAGGATTATTTTACGAGAAAAATGATATATTATACATGTATCGTTAGTGTATCCCTAAAGAAATCTACTGTTAGTGTAAACTAGTTTTTCATTCACATCCAAAAGAAAATTGAGTATTTGATAACAGTGTAAACATATGTTATACTGTCAGTCCATAGTCATTAAACTATTAGTTAAATATTTTTTACAATAGTAAGAAGTGAATTAGTTGTGATTTAGCTCTTAAGTTAGTTGGTTTATATTAATTACCTCATTATCAATATATAAAAATTCATATCATGCATTCATTTGTCTTCATACTTTCAAAAATCAACATTTCTATCATTTTTTTCTGGTCCTACCATACTTTTCAATGGTATGTTTCACATACCGTAAATGATTGGCAAAGAGAATGAAACAAATAACAAAAAGAAATATCACAGTAAAAAATAAGGAAAAGAAAAAGCATTCATTGAAATAGAAGAAAGGACAACCCATGATATAAACATAAGCCAATTTCGTTTGCCATTGATCTATTGGCTTCACTACACTTTCATGTTTTCTTGGCATATTGTGAAAGAATTGTACCTATCATTACTCTTGTTTTCTTTGTCAAGGCACAAAGACAGGCTACCAAATTGACAATATATCTTTTTGAAGAATGAACAGAAAAAGAATAGTGCCCATAACTTAGATACACTTTTCACTTGCTAACTCTCAATGTGCGGTCAAAAAAATGTAAGGAAATATCAATTTTTTATTATAGAACTTATAAAAATAACGAGAGAAAAATGATTTAACAACATTTATGAGCAACATTCCTTAGTAGTAACATATAAGGTGTTACCATTCACCTAAAAAACTATCTAGTGTCGCCACTTAAAATAACTCATGTTAGTCTTTCTTTGTTAGATGAAAATCATTAAAACAGAAACAAGATACTAAAATCATTTGATAACATCAACTATCATATACAATCCCAAGAAAATAACGGACTTTAGAAAGTTATGTTGAAAACAAATTACAGATTATGATGATAATACTTCACACATTTTGGAATCAATTACTGATTAATTCTTACATGCTCACAAGAGTTTGGATACACTATTTAGACACAAACGTGAAAAAAACCAAAGATAATTTTGTTGAAAAAATAATTTAATAACATATGTTTTAAAAATCATTAAATGATTGTTTTTTTTTTTGGTGTGTGTTCTAATTATGTGTCTAAACTCTTGCTACCGCACAAAAGTTATTCACGTTGCTCAAAAGGTATTAGGAAAATGCTTGATATCCCGAATTTTTTTTTCAAGGAAATATCCCGATGGTTATATAACAAAAAGACATGACCCACATCACACAATACTCTTTTTGCTTTCCATGCAGAACCTGATTTTATTGGCTGAAATTATTTTCTGGAAGCTCTCGAAAATAAAAAAAGGTCGCAATATATAGCAACACCCAAGGTATTATCTATCTTACCACCTAATCTTTGAAAATGGAAAATGGTCTTCTAAACAAAAATCATAAGTATTCTCAAAAACTAATCAACCAATTTAATCATAAAAGGAAATTGTGACACTCATTTGAAGTACAAAGAACACATTACACATGAGTGAAGTAAACATAAAAAAAAGAGGAAAAAAATGTACAAATTAAAAAACATGAACACCCCATTTTTAAAGTTCTAATTAAATTTAAGTCCTATTTTCATCATAGATCGAAATTCTTCAAAATCTACAAACCCATCTCTATTCTTATCAACCCCTTTAATCATACGCTTACAATCCCTTAAACTACAATTCTCACAACCAAGATTAACCAAAACTCTCCTCAATTCCTTAGGTGAGATTAATCCATTCTTATCAATATCAAACACAAGAAAAGCATCCATTAAGTACTCATCATGATCATGCTCTTTTCCTTTGCCATAGTTTCCATCTTCTTTCATAACAAACATGAACTCATCAATATCTACAAATCCATCTCCATTGAAGTCCAAAACTCTTATCATGCTCTCAGCTTCTTTGGCAGCTGTGCATTTGTTGTATCCTAGACATGAAAGCACTTCACTAAGCTCTGTGGTTGAAATCTTTCCGTCGTTGTTGGTGTCGATAAGCTTGAAAATTTGTCGAAATTGGCCAGATTCTTCGTTTTGAATGAAAGAAGAGATTGATATGTCAGAAATGGAACAAAGTTTGATGTTGGGTGGTCTTTTTGGTTGGTTGGAGGGAGATTTGGTCTTGTGATGAAAGGTAAAGCAACAAGTGAAAGTTTGGAACATAGCTGAAGGAGAAATGAGAATAAGAAGAGTGATTGGAAAGTTGGTAACAAATGAAGTGATAAGAGAAAAAAGTATAGAAAGTATATAAGTAACTTATTTAAAAATAAAAAAAATGCAGAAGCCAAAATAATATTAAGGGTTAAATATGGTTCAATTACCGGAAGGAACAATTTTTGACCAAACTTTACTTATCTATTGGTTGAATTCGGATTATTAGAGTCATTTTTCCGTCGAACTGAAGGGTTGCAAAAAAAAAGAAAAAAGATATTAAGTGTGAAATATGTTTTTTATCTTTATAAATATTTCAACTTTTTCGTTTTATAGTTCCTCTAAAAAAAATTTGCGGACTTTTCAAGTCTTCAAAAGTTTTTCATCGACATTTTTTGTCTATGTTTTTAGGTCAACTTATGTGTATCATTCGAAATTTAAAAAAAAAAATTCACGATCTTGTTTAGTGCGTAACATAATTCTCTTTTACAAAAATTTACAAAAAAAAAATAACAAGGAATGTTTTAAAATGAATTTTTATGTTTTCTGCGCTAAAAAAATTATATTTATTTTATGTTTTGTTAAAATAATTTTAAAAAAACTCATAATAATATTATAATAATATTGCAAAAACTCATTCAAAATTTAAATGATACACATAAGTTGACTTAAAAACAACTACTAAAAATAATGATGAAAAACTTTTTCAAGATCGATAATAAAAAAAATTACAGGGACTAAAATAAAAAATTAAAATATATAATAAAAATAAAAACATATTTAATCCTAATATCAATAAACATGTCATTAATAATTATATTAGGATCAACTATATGAGATCTAAGCTTTTGTTCTTTGAATAATTGAAAAGGATAAAAAGTGTGGACATAATAAAAAATAAAAAATAAAGGAGGTGTTTCATAATTATTGAAGAGGCAAAAACAAAACAAAAAACCCTCAAGATTAATTCAACTAAATAACTATTGAATAACTATATCAATAGTTTTATGGATGAGGATCATGTACACTCGAAACATTTCATTCGATTAATTAATTCAATGGTTGAGACATGAGGGTGTTGATCTCTCAGCCATTGGATTGTATGGGCTGGAGACCGGAGAGAATTCAAGGTGGTATTATTCTATATGAGATGAGATGTGTAGCTTTAAGACAAACCCCTTTTGTCACCTTGTAATAATTCTCCAATCTTTACGAGGATTTTCAAGACACTCTATAAAAGGGTGACCACTTTCAAGGACAAACCTGGCGCTATCCACCCACAGATCTTGAAATTCTACTCATCAGTTACTTACACGAGCAGATAAGGATGGTTGTAGAAACATTGATTACTTTTGAGTTTGATTAAGGTCATGTTTGGTGGATAGTGGAAATGTCTTTTAAAAAATTCATTCATGTGCTCGTAAAATTTTGCAAAGAAACTACTTTTCGCCACAAAGTTCTGTTTGGTAAAAATGACATATAGTTGATAAGTTGTTTATAGATGATAATTAGTTTATAGTGGTTAACTTATGAACTAGTTTATAACTGATGATTGATCATAACGAATAAGCTAACCGATAATACAAAGTCTCCACATTAGATGAAAGAGTCCGGGCATGGAAAGCCCCCACATTAGGAGGAAGCAATGGCGACGCATAGTGTAGACATAGATGAGCCACGACCCACCCCCAATTTTTAATTTTTCTTTAAACATTAGGAAAGTTATAAAAATATCATTGTATTAAAGAAAATTTTCAGTTAGTCCATTTAGCCAATTCAACACTGTTCATGCTTCCAATTAACTTGTTCACTGAAACGGCAAATGCAACTCCTTTTACAGTTCACGCTTCCGGTTCTCATTCTATGTCTCTCTCTTAAACCTTTTCTTTCTCCCACTCTTCGTTTTTTCAATCAGAATTGAAAGGTAACTTGATGACTATAGTTGATTTTCTTGTTGATTTTAGAATTGAAAGGTGTTTTATTGTTGAGTGCTACTAGGATTGATTGTTGATTGTTATATTACTAAGTTTGATTGTTATTAATTTTCTTGTTTTTCGTTCTTGTGATGTTGTTTATTGATCGATGGTAATTGAATTTTAAAACTGCAATCGTATTGAATTGACTTAATGTAATTATGTTAATTTCTTGAAGAACAAGCAAGTAAAGATGAAGAGTTGAAAATTGATAATTTTTTAAGGGGAAAACTTGTTAGAGTGAAAGAGATAAACAAGGGATAACTTTTACATTCAAACCCGTTAAAGTTTCAAAAATAATTGGTCATTATTATCAATTTTTAAGTATTTAGTTTAATTATTTTGAAGATCAACTTTGTACTTAATGTTTAGGTTGATGAGGATGATGAGATGCCACATGCGGAAGCATGCGCTCTAGATTCATATTTTGTTGCTCGGAGGACATGTCCGTCCTTGACATGTATGTACACCATGCGATCAGACATTAAAATGATTAATTTGTATATGTGTTATTTTTGTATATGTTTTATTATTTATTTTAAGTGTTTATTATTTTATTTTTGTTTTGTACAATTTCATTCCAATTTAAAGTGCGTCAATAACGAGAAGAAGCGGAAAAAGTTCAAAAAGTTGAATGCGGAGTGGTTCAGAGTTACCATCAGAGTTAGTGGTCTTTACTGGCTTATTTCAAGGTTTCACATACGTACATGCTCCCTAGGCCACATGAGAAGAAGGTGCTTGATGAGATTGCCAATGAACCGCAGGGGAACATGTTGTATGTAGACATGGCCAGTGGTGGATCTTAATTTTTTTTTAAGAGGGTGCCAAATATTTCTACAATATATATTAAACAGGGTAGATTATAGGGTGAAAGTTCTACCAAGTCCCTCACCGGTGGACCACTTTGAATAATAATTAGGAGTCACTTGATTAATTGACTGTACGGATTTAATTATACATTGTACACACTAGATCACACATCTTTTTTAACTTCTCTTCTATCTGCTTATTAAATAAAATTTCTCCTCTCGCTCAAATCTCCATACCCATCATCGCGTATCCCTTTCCTCCTCCTTTTGTCACACATTTATATTTTATGTGATCATGTGCTGACGTTTCATGCTTGAGTTTCACTGCATCATGCCTCTTGATTTGTCTTTATTCGTATATTCAAAATGATGCAAATGGGTTCTTTAATTCATTTTATTATAAAAGAAATAAATTAGAGTGAGTGATGCTTTTGTTTCAATTCTTTGTTCAAAATCCCCGCTATAAATAATAATTGTGTTTCTGGTAAAAATTTAAAACTTGTTTCATGAAATAAAGAAACTTGTAAGAAAAAAAACAACGAAAGATTGAAAACGGACCTAGAAAGAATGCTTAGCCATGAAAATTATCTCAACCAAATCTTAATAAAATGGTGTGATGACTGTGTTATGAATCATAATTGTTATTAAAAATTAAGATAATGAATCAAAAAAGAAAATCACATTTGTAAGAAAAATAAACAAAAACAAAGGAGCATGAGAGTAGAAAAGGAGCATGAAGAGGGGTAATCTAGTATATGTAGTGTATAATAGGATATGTAGACATGATTAATTTAATGGTCTTAATTGTTGTTTATAGTGGTCCACCGGTGAGGGATTTGATAGATCCCTCACCCTAGAATCCACCAATTAAAATCGTGTTGTGGTTCGTTTTCTTGAATGAACGGCGCGGTTCAAGTCCCTGCAAGTCCTCTTTTCTTTTTCTTTTTTTAATAAAAAAAGGAAGGTGCCAAGGATCGAACTCACATCTTTTGGGAGTTTTGGAGTTCTTCAAATCATTGCAACAACGATGTAATATATGAAATGACATGCCTAATATGATAGTTATAGGAAACTTGGGTGGTGCAGTGGCTCCTATGAGTCTCCAAGGAGATCCACCATTGGACATGGCCTATGGCTAGGCCGCATCATGGAGATAGTTGATAAGTGATCAAAAATACTATATTTTCTGTGTTAATCTAGGCATTTTGATACTTGCCTTGCAAGTTATTTGAGGAAAAGCAATCATTTGTTGTAATTTTACCATTTATGCTTTGTATGCCTTACTCTATTCAACTTGTGCAGGAAATGACAAGCAAGGACCAAGAAAAAGTGCCTAAGTTCTCAAGAATTTCGCTATTAGCGAAGATTTCGCTGATAGCGAAAATGCTCCAAGAAGACCTTGCCAATGGCGAAGTTTGGGATGCAGAAGTGAAGAAATTTGCTATTAGCGATTATTTCGCTAATAGCGAAATTACTCCAGGGAGATTTCGCCATTAGCGAAGTTGTGGCGAGATCAAGGAAATTCAACAGGATAAAGGCCACGTGGAACCACCCCATTGGGGCAGAGGCATATTTTCATGATTTCGCTGATAGCGAAATATTTGGCTATCAGCGAAATTTCGCAGAGGCAGCCAATATAAATAGTTTTCTCTTCTCTTCCAACTAAAAATTTCACTGTTTTATTAAGTTTTCTGGTTTTTAGAGAGAGAATAGGGCATTTTCTAGAGAGAAACGCAAAGCAAGGTAGTTAGGAGTAGATTCAACCCAAGATTTAGTGAAATATCATGGATCTAGGCATTGAATCTTCATCTCTTATTCTTCCTTTGCAAAGCTATCATAGACATATGTAGCTACATCTACCCTTGTGGGTCTTGAGGTATTCAAACAAGCTATTATGTAATCTTTTGATCATTTAATATATGGTTCTAGCTTATTTATTCAATATTGTTGTTATTCTTGTGTTTAATGTTTTATTGAGATTCAAAATGATATTGACAAATGCTTTTGGATTTGAGAACTAGAATAACAATCTATCTTAAGTTATCATGCTAGACATAGATGTTAATATTTGATAATCACTTTTAATCTAGAACTTAATGCTTTTGGGTCATTTAATCGGGCGAGAAATCGTCGATTAAACGATCCACATGACTTTGTGATTGTTTAAACGTGCGGGAAATCGACATTTAAACAATCCCTTAAAACTAACGATATCATTTGGACACGAATGATATTGTCGAGTGATTGTGATAATATCGTTTAAAAAGCTAGAATCCGTTATTTGATCGAGAGATTGCAGCTGTTACGTTTGGTTGATATCTCTGACCCCAAACGAAATAGCCATATCTCCACTCGTTTTACTTTTATGTCGAATAGTGAAAATAGTTTTACACAAACAAACAATTTATACCCAAACACTTAAAATGATATTTGACGTTAAAATGCTTATGAGGCACACCAATCCCTGCGGAAACGAACCTATTATACTCACGTGTAAATAGTTATACGACATGTAAAAATCTTATATCAATAGTCGCTGGGTTACTGACTAGTGGCCAAGTGAAGCATGAGAGACCAATTTGGCAAGGCTTGAAACATATCATTGTTAAGGTTGTGGGAGGGATGGTGTCGCCGGAGGAGGGGGGTGCTAGGGGACATACTACCCAAGGTTTATTTGGATATTTTGTTATGAATATTTGGTATAATTTGGATTTTTATTTATGCATTTTAATATTATGATTATTACGTGTTATACTTTGATTATATGTTGCATAATATGTAATGTTATGCTTTGATGTATGTTGCAATTTGGTGTATATTTGCCAAAAAGTGTGCTTTCTGTCATAAATGCATTGACAATCCGTATTGTTAGAAACTAGTTGATGGGGTTTGTCACATTTCAAATTATGAAATCCAAACAGTTTATATTTTGTTCGGATTATGTTTTTTAAACTGTTTTAATGTTAGAATTGGAGCAACCAAGGTAATCTATAAGTTTTTTTTGAGTTTAAGGTAATTTATAAGTGTTTTCTGAGTTTTAGAGGATTTAAACCATATAATCCAAAATATTATAAAAATGTTTTGGATTACATAATTCAAACAGTGTAAAATAAGAAATTTTGGTAGAAGGGTGGAAAAATAAATTCTCGGTTTTTCTTATTTCACTTCCACAGTCCATTTTTTTTTTTTTAAAGGAATTGTTTTTGTTATCTACCTGTTATAGATTCCGCATGAATCAGGACTGCAACCGGATTGATGAAAGCAATTTACTTTGACAAATGTATTTGGGGAAATGTATTTGGGGAACTATTTTATACAAGGTTAGGTTAGATGTTTTTGGGTGTCATCATTAGTTCATCCTCTGATTCGATTTTGATGACAATGCCCACATAGTATATAGTTATAAGTTACAACTCAATAATATTAGTAACAGCTTGTGTAGCAAACAATCAATTAGACGAATCAATGAATTGTGATTTAAAAAACCAGATCTCTTCACACTTGAAGCAACATATTTTTCATAATCATCTTCAGCAAAATCACAATTTATTTTATAACGTCAACCAACTCGTAGTCATGTTTTACAACTAGCAAATTCATCATCAGTGCATCATAAAACAGGAAAATCCCTATAAATAGCCTCTTGGAAATAATTATTGATTTTAACTGAAAAAGCTAGGCTTCTAAAATACAAAACTAAGGAAGGTGTAGTTAGCGCGAAATAATTAGCAACTTTCCGTACAGTGTGAAGTATATTATAGACGTGTAATATAAAACAACCAAAAAGTGGAGAAAATTATGAACAAATGAGATTGAAACAAAAATATTCTACATCTCAGTGCAGGGTTAGTCTGGCCCAAATGATCAGCATGACTGTAGTAAAACAGGACCAACTGATAACCTAAGCATACCACAAAGGGCAACTTGGATCTCATTGGACCCATGTTCACAACTTACCAAACTAGTGAGGAGAGGGAAAAAATGAGACAGGTTTTTCTCAAAAGAAATATCATCCAAGCTACAAATGGCCTGCAGAGTAGCCACAACAAGAGGTGAACGTGCAGCTAATTCTCTCCGCTTCACAGAGCCTAAAGGAATTGACCAATGTGGCTTTCTCCTATGAGAAGATTCCGAATTTTCTTCACAACCTGCAACTTCAATATAAAACTCCAAAACCTCCTGACAAAGCCGAACAAGATGAGAATCCACTTCCTCATGACTAGGAGGCTTGTCAATAACAAGATTCTGTAAAAATGTAAGGCATATTTGGTACGACTCATTTTCAAGACGTAACAGTGGAGGGTCTTGCATTTGGGTCATAGAACCATACTCTTGAAGCTTGGAACGCAATACAGTATTGTTGTTTATGTTGTGGGCATGTAATGCTACACCATGCAAAGCATCAAATAGGACTAGCATGGTTTTCGCTGAAAGGTGAGACCTAAACATGTTGTAGACCTCCATCACAGCCTGCCAATTTCAGGAAGAGAGTTAACGTCATTTTTCAACATCAAACACACCTATTTTGACTGGGATACATACATGTGAATACATTGCAAAAACATTAAATTGATGAGGTATTGAATGAGAAAGATACATTTTCTCCCTTCCGACGCACATTCCTAATACTATTCAAAATTTTAAAGGCACTAAAATATTTAGAATCCAATCATAACAACGTTAACAGATATTGATCAAGCGGTCTCTGACTCCCTGAATGAAGTCAACTAACTAAATGCTACAGCTAAAACTCATGGGCTCCTTTGTATTATTTTTTTCTAAGGAATTTTGACAAATTCTGGAGGAGTTGAATACGAATTTTACCTGAATCAATAAAATCTGAACAGCTGCTCGGCATTTTGCATCAGCGAAATAAGCATAGATGCGACGAACTCTTAGGCTTTCTAAATCGTCTGGTGACCCAGACTCGACAAGATCTCCTCTATCCTCATCAGCTGTTGAAGCATGTTCTTCATTTCTAGCCACAAAGTCTTCACTTTCAAGGAATGAAAATTTAGGTAGTGTTGCATTTGCTGCTTCTTTTATCGACAAAACCACCTCCAACCACTTGTCATCAGAAAATAGCTCTCCAGCATTACTCATCAATCGAACAAATGCAGCAATACCTATGCCAGCAAGGCTTTGATGTGGGCGCTTTATGAAGCTTACTAGGAGCATCAGGACCTTTCTTAAAAGAGGATTGACGGTGTTGTAAAAGTTGACAAAAAGATCTGCAACCAGTTGGAGGGCTACTGTGCATGTCTCATAAAGCCAGTCTTGATCAAGCTCGCCATTATTGTCTTCTTCATTGACCTGTGGACTACTCCCTGAAGGATCAATGGCATGTCGAACATGATCAAATATAGGAAAGAGGACAGACTCAAATATTCTTTCCCATAAAGGTAGTGAAAAGAGATGGCCATGATTGCGTAAGGTTTCAAACAGGACATCCAGGGCACTCTTCCTAACCTCAGGCCTTGGGTCAAAGCTAAGCTCAGATAGACCTGCAGAAAAATGAAGAAATACATTGGCAACATGTTAAGCTTCTTAAAACATAGCAGGATGATAACTTGAAGCACTAATCATCTGACAGAGTTAAGAAACATCATCCTTGTCTAGAAAACATAATATAATGTCCTCACCTGCCAATAAAGGAAACCAGAAATTGACATGATCACCCTTGTTGGTCACCTCTCCACTATCTTGGTTCCCATCTTTTCCTTCTTGAGGTGAAAGTATGGAAATATTTCCAGAAACTTCCTTATCTTTATTCCTGGATGATGAGCCAAGGTCTCCTTCGGCTAGTTTTGTTGCACAGAAACGAAGAAAACCAATGGCATTTAGGCTAATCTCTTGGTTGAATCTACTATTGGTGAATGCAATTAGACAATTAACAGAGTCAGTGAAGGTGGTGGTTTCAGTCTCAGTAATGTATGGAAAGTAATCTCGAATAATCTTCTCAATAATTTCAAAAGCCAACAGTACAATGTTTTTGTGGTCATCATAAGCTGCTGTAGTGAATACCTGAAATCAAGTCTATGAGCAATAAGTAGAGGACGGGAACCAAAAGGAGGGAAAAGAACTTCGACAGACAATCAAAACAACATTTGTGTTAAATGAAGCTCTCTATAGAAAAGAGTTTATCAGCTCTACCATAAACATGCTCTTCCACCCCGATTTGACATTGTTGACACGGGATAGAACCATTTGAGATACACATCTGATAATTAGTTCTCTAATTTCAACTGCATTACTCTTTCGCATAACAATGACAAAAGGCTTCATGAATTCATTTTGAAAATTATAATTAGCCAACTCTTCCCGCTCCAAAAATTTCATTGACAACTGGCGCAAGGAATCCATTGCAAAAATGGCAATTGAAAGGTTTGCAGAGCATCCGATGGTTACAAAAAAATCAGAGAGAACATGCCAGATGCTTGACCACACAAGCCGGATCCGGTTCATATTATAGTGCCTGTTATACAATAATCATGTAAAGACAAAATAATTTAGGCAGTGGTGTATAAACATCAATCAACCATGAAAGTAAATCTTATGCTTAATGCTATGCCTGAAATTTGGGTTTCATTGATTACAGTTTTAAAAAAAAATATAATAATTGTAAGTTAAAAATTAACCTAGAGCTGTTTTTGTTCACATTTTTAATGTTCAAAACGTACGGCAGCCCTAGCCTTTGTCACTGCCCAGTATCCTCCACAACTACCAACAACTTCTTGTACCCTTCACTGCTGCCAATGTTAACAACACAGTCACCAGCCAACACCATCTGCCGTTGTTTCCCAACACCCTCCACCACCATAATCGCTTCTAGAAACCAACCACTACAGCCCAGCATATGGTATCGGGTGGTGACAGTGTTTTCAATATTACCAAATTGTTTTCTCACTTCAAAACTGTTTCCAATATTAGCACAGATTTTTAACCTCTTTTTTTAAAAACAATTAAAAAAAAATTCATAAAATAGTTGTAGATGGATAGGAACACAATCAAACACGCCCTTTTCTTTTCAGATAAATTATACCTTCCAGTCTTAATATTTGGACGCACTAGAGTAGCTCCATCAGTAAAATTAAGAACTTTGCCCATTGTTTTAACATCCTAATATGTGTTCATTTTATAAACAAAAAAGCATATACGCTCTGAATGATCAAGTGCCAAGTGTTATTAAGTTTACTGCTTTTGAATAACCCCCAACCCTTGAGCACCAAGAGCCATGAGAAAAAATAAAAGGTTAAGATGGAGAACAAATATGTAAGGTAACATAAATGAAGTAGGTGAGTAGTACATACGCAATCTCAACCATCTTTGTAAGGCTGAAAACACGAGGATCAGATGGAGATCTTAGTTCGTCCATAGAGAGCTTGCATAGAGCCTTAACAAAATATATTATGGCCTCACTGTTCAACTTCTGACTCCGAGTGAATATGCGATTCATTTCAGAACTTCCAACTTGTTCCAACATATTCAAATTGGAAACCAGGTTATTCACCTGTTCTGATGTAACTGCTCTAGAAGCATTACCGCCAATTCCAGCACTATCGTATGAACCCCGCATCAATGTGCCAGATGCATAGTGCATCCTCCCAGGTCCTTTCTTCTTCAAAACAGGAAGAATAGTTGATTTTGCTTGCTTTGTTTTTTCCAAATCATTCTGAGGAAAGGCAAAAAATGTAGCATCTGGTGGAGCGCCCTCTCCAAGAAGATGTAGATGCTCAAATCGGGAAACACAAGTCAATATATGCTCCCAAGCTTCTTGCAAGTAATTTCCATCCTCATCAGCAATAGTAATTATTTCCTATCAACAATAAAGATGGAAAATTCAAAACCATTTCAAGCTATCAACAAAAGCTTAACATTTGGTAAGTTCCAATAATAATTACCACTTACTTAAAATAATTGTTGCATGTCCTCAGATATCATTCCAAGGATCATTTTACGCTAATGCAGCAAAATTTCCCCGATAACTCCTATAATTTAGTAAATATGACATTTGAAGAAGGGGAGTCCAAACTATTTTAGCCATTTTGATATGCATATAGTCATGAAAGTACTTCCAGAGTGCGTGGTTTTAGATAGGACAAAACAAAGTATGGAGAATAATGAAGGATAACACCATCTACTAAAGAAAATGAGAAAACATGGACTTGATTTCGAAATAATAAAATATGCCATAGGAGAGAAATGAATTTGAATACATCAAAACAATTGTGCATTTTGAAAGGAAGCATTAACATTCTTCAGTAGGAAGTATTTTAGTAACACAATGAGAATTGTTAATTGATAATGAGTTCAGCTTATTATATTTATTGTTCATAAGCTGTTTAAAAGTGAGTGTGAATTTCACCAACCTTGATTGCATACACATTCTTCTGCTTAATATCTGCTGGAGAATGCAGAGAGGTAAACTTTGCTAATGAAGTCACAAAAGCATCTCTATGAGTCTTCATAGACATTACAGAGGTAACATGAATAGCATAGCGGAAGCCTTCAAGACAGAGACATATTACAACCTCATCATCACTTTGATCGAGAGCTACACTGAAAGCAGCTAACATCGGTGCCCAGCACACCTCTATCATGAATCTGAGGATTACAGCATCTGTTCCTGCATAAAAAACTGACCTACAAAATGCAAGCAAATATATATCAAGAAAGGAAAAAAGGCAAGGGAGTATCCCCCCCACCCCCAAAACAACGTTAAGAAGCCGCAATAGAAAGTGTTAGAAGATATGAAAATATTTCATGTTAATTGGATTGCATCTCAGCGTATCTTAGATTATCTTTTAAGATTAGTTTTCCATATTCCTTTCTATTTCTCAATTTATTTATAGCTTTATTTAATAAGGATTAGGAGTCTAGTGTTAGTATAAATGAGGGTGACAGCTTAGTCTTATATGTCCTCAAAACCACAATCATATTAGTCTTTATTATTCCCCGTTCCTTACCTAAAACCCTATAAGTTTAACATCGTATCAGAGAACTACCATCTTCCATGACATGTCTATTATAACAATGGCAATATCTCCATAATGCTTTCTTTTCATCGATTTTAAAACAAAAATAGTTGACCATTGTCTCTCTCACATTCTTTGTTAATGGGTTTTTTCTGTCTGCCACTTCCGCAACCTATCTCAAAAGTTTTGGATACTTAATCTTGTGGTCATGTCCTTCCAGCAGCCTCTAAATATCTCATATAAAGTTTGACCATACTCCACATAGAGTCTAACCCTGGCTATCTTAGATGCAATTTGGCCCTCACTATTCTTAATTAGTCAGGAATTATCTATAACTTATACCAGCTTCCAATTGTGGATTGTAATATTTGAGATTTCTCCTATCTCAATGATGACTCTTGTAGTTACTATCCATTGCTATGATGCATACCAACCTCAACTTAAAAATAAAAAAATAAAATTGGCCTCCTAAATTTTCTTTTTGTTCAAGGCTTCCGAATGTTATTCTTGGTAAATTTGAAAAAGTTGTATTTATTGCAGTGTACTGTTTAATAGTTTGCAAGGAAATTTCCGTTGATAATCATTCCTGTAAATCCATGTTTCCTTGTTATGCAACATTCCGACCAGCTAAAGTTAGATAATCATTCTAGCCATCTTGCTGAGATGTCTTCCCAGTCCCAGGAATGCTCATCTCTTCTCCATACTCAATATATCCGAGTTTCCTTCCTTTTGAAGGGTTTATTTGCAATAAACTTATTAAGCTTTAGCTTAAGGGGAGTGCTAGAGTATATAAAAGTTATCACATGATATTTGGCCTGTATTTTAGAGTAACTTACAATATATATATCTCTTAGAATTAAATTTTATATTTCTTTATATGTCTGGATTTGTTTCCTTGTTTTTTTAGGAATCTAGTATATTAATATATATAAGGTTTGGTGCTTAGTTGTTTGTATCATCAAAAACATAATCATAATTCAAAGTCTTTGATTTTCTCTTCCCTCTTTCCTTATTTAATACTAATAAACTTCCATCAAATAAAGAACAAGTCAACATCAAAATAGCAAATAAGTGATACTATTGGCATTAAAATGATAATTGAAAAGAAAGGGGGAAAAGACTGCTATGAACATTTCAAAATGATACACACCATACTTCAAACAGAAGGAATAATATAAAAAGCAGATAAATACTGGTAAAGATAGTAGGAACCATAAACTAAGTGCAAGGTTCATCAAGCCCAAAACAGACTCAAGTCAAATGTTCTACTTGGCTTGAGAAAAGAAAAGAATTTCAAAAGTAAATAATATCTTCTATAAAGGGAGTGGATATGGGTGAACATACTCAGTTTTGCGAGCTTTTTCTTTGAATTGTTTTTGCATATGACGGATAAGATCATCACTGGTTTCCATATGACTCTCATCCCCACGCTTAAGGACCACAATATTCAATATACTATCCAAGCCTAAAAGTTTATTTGGGTTCACAGCCTGCCTTGGTTGGACAGCTATATCATCATCTTTCATTTTGATCTCGATTTTAGATATTCTATCAAACAAGGACTTCAAGTATTCCTCAGGCAGATCTTTTCCATCATCAATGCCACGATTGTTTCTGATGAAATCATCAGCAGACATCTGCATAACTCCACAACCAAAAATAAAATAAAATGAGTCATCATGCCTATCATAATTATTAGGACATCAATTCAGAGAATTATTTGAACCACCTTGTTTTTCACCATAGGATTGTGTGCATCTGTATTGAGCATTATCACAGAATATGCAAGGACATATGCTGTGTCAGCACTGGAAAAAGCCTTAGGATTACATTTCCAATAACGTTCAGCAAACTTTTCCATTATCCGATCAATCTTTTGTGCCTCACCAGGCAGTCTAAATCCTTGAAGAAAGACCCTGATTGCCTCATCAAACTCCATCTCTTGAAAGTTAAAGGAATCCACATATGCATGCATTACCTTCAGGGATAATTCTTCTCTTTCACCCAGATAATCGCCAATCAAAGCTTTGTTCAACCCAGATGCATCTTTAAGAAAAGTAGCTATATCTTCCGGGGAATCACCCACCTTGTTGGCATTAATGAGGAACTCAATTCCTTTCTTAGGCTTTCTATTAAAAAGTGATATACCTTCCTGGCATATACTTGCATTAGATTCTTTAATAAACAGCTAAAGCAAGAACAAAGATATACTTGCTTCTCAAAATCGTATTCATTTCTTTACCTGAAGTTCCAGTTTATAAGCCCGGCGCTGCTCAATAGTTGAAACATCAGATGCATCATTTGGGATTTCAGAATGAGAATCAGATCCTTCAACTGGGTCTACTCCATTTCCATTTGCCATTGTGAAACCTACAACTTCATGGCCATTATCAGCTGCTACAACTTTCTTGGGTGAATGAGGATCTGGAATCCGCAATTGTTTGTTCATCCAGTCTCCCATTGATTTTAGAACATTAACCAAGTTTTTCATGGCTTCAAGTTTTAGTGTCACTTCTTGAGGTGGCAAAAGTGTGGTTGTAACACCAGGAGGAACACCTTGAGCAGTTTTAAGAAGTCCATTAACCATCCTAATAGGAAAATAACGATTAGATATAAAATATACAGTGTTATTATGAAAACAATCAAGAGCATGGAAATGCTATTGAACTTCAGATCCATATTCTAAAAATGAAAAAATTCAAATAGTAAATTTAAATATGTACCTAAAGTAATAAAATAAAGTAAAACATAACATAGCACACCTCTCAAATATGTTTGATGAATTGACATCGCAGTCATAGTTGATAAAAATGTCAACCAGTATCTGTGAATCAACACAAAGCTTCTCTAGGAATCGAAGCACTATCATCTTTTGCTGGAAATTAGGTTGAGAAACATTTTCTAGGACCCTAAGAACAATCATAGGGAAAAAAACTCCAATTTCTGCTTTCAATCCAGGCCTAAATCTTGATACCAGACTGATGAAAATGGAGCATGACAGCTGAAAAACAATCAAAAGAGTTGAAGCACTGTTCTTCAATAATGATAAACACAAGTACTGCTTGATGGCACCTAAAAACCTACACAATCACAATCAAACAAATGGAACCGTCAGGAGAAGTAATTTCTATGTATCAAAATAGAAAAATTAATAGTGTCGTATAGTGTACAGAAAATAGAGAAGAAAATGTCAGTCTGTCTTGCGAGTCCCTGAGCCATGAATCTTTCATTTTGCTCACCCTGATTCACCTCAAAGAATGCCTCAATTTATTTATCTCGTTTGTCCAATCTGACTAACTTACTTCTCAAATTGTTCCTAACATCTCCTTTAACTTCTCTAAAGGCTTTGTTTGCGAGTTTGGAGGGGAAGGGTTTCGGAAATAAGGAAGGTGCAAGTGGAAGAAATAGAGGACTTTGAGAGGGGAGGGCTTTGGGGGGGGGGGGGGGGGGGGGCGGGGGTTAATTTTTCTTCATAATACAAAATCCTAATTTGGGGGAACTAAAAAATTGTATTGGAGGACTTTGGAAGGTTTGTATGAATTCTTCAAATCCAATCTATGTTGTTAGAATATTCTTAAAAGTAAAAATATATTAATCGTAACCATTAATTTACCATTCTCTAAAAAAATACTCTTTCAAAAAATGTGAAAGATTTCCCCATTTTTCCCTATATTTCCCACCCTCAAGGTCATACCCTCCCCTCCAAACTCTCAAACAAAGCCTAACTACCCCCTTCCATTCTGCCCTAATATATATCAGAATATGAAGAAACGTGCAATTAATGGACAGGAGGCTTCCACAATTTAATCAGTTGCTCTCTACTAACTCCTGATGAATCAGTCGTGAGTTGTCACTCAAGGACAGAAGTAGTATTCAGAGTTGTCTATGACAGGTCAAACAACTAAAATAATTTACCAAATTAGCAAATGATGTAAAATTGAAATTATCCTATGATGCAATTATCCAATCGTTAAGTTAATTTTACTGGTAACTTGAAATAGGATACCTTGCTAGTGAGCACAATTTGTATGACCATGGTAATAATGCCTCGGAATTCTTATAATTTAAGTTCAGGCTAAATCAACCCCAAAAAACTGGCTTTTAAGGTGCGGTTGACTCCCACTAAAAACCTATGGTGTCAAGCCCAGATAGCGAAGTGGAGCAGCCATCCAGTAGGATAGCATGAAAGCTGAGGAGCAGTATGACCGCTGTTTTAATATTTATATATTCAATAGCTAAGACAATAAATACTTTTTTCTGAAAAAAAAATAACTATTAATATTAATACTATATATAAAAACTCTTGTTATATTTATGTTACTATTATAAATATTTAAAAAATTGCATACTTTTCCTAAATATATTTTTACCACATCGCCTTAAGATATTAAGAAAAATGAAGCATTTAAAAGGCGTGTTAATTTTATACAGAAGTCCCTCATCTTGGATAAAAAAAAGCCAAGCCCAAACAAAAGGCTAACCCAAGTTCTCAGGTATGTGTCCTCTACACCCAGTCCTTCTGCTGCAACTGCGCCGTTCAGCTCCTTCGACCCTCCTTCTTTGACTGCTTCCTTCTGGCCCTTCTCGACTTTGTCCTTCTCTCCTTTTTCTGTGTCCTTCCTGCGCTCCTCTCTCTGTGTCCTTTATTCGTCTCCTACTCTTTTTTCAACCAGAAAAGACCCCGCTTTAGGGCTCTCGCCGTCAAGCTTCTATCGTGCTTCGGGAGCGCCGCGAAAAGCACCATCTGTTACACAATCTCCATTCATGAAGGCGGAAGCGATAACCGCTACTTCTGCGAAACGACTTCGCGAGTGGGGGAGAAGACCCTCTGTACCACGCCTCTCCGCAGCGATAGCAGTGCTATTGGCCGCTTTTAACAACATAGTGAACAACCACTATTCAAGCCATAAATAGTGGGACCCTCAACATGTACCCCTCACTTGATTTGAGATTGAAAAACCATGAGTGAATACTAGTGACAAACTGACAATTTGTTTATTTTATTTTTTTGGTCAAGAATTCTTCTTTTATTTTAATGAAGTTGAACATGAAAGACAAAAGCTGACATTATTTTCACCAAGAAAGAGGACCTCAAATATCATATGTAGCTCGCATTAGAGTCCTGGTTATAAAGTGTTAGACAGTTCTGGTTATAAAGTGTTAGACAGTTCTGAGTATTGAAATAAGACAGTTATGTTATGTTATATTACATTTTAATTAGGAGAGCAGTTATATATTGTTTTAATTAGGACAGTTATGGTTAGGTGTGGCAGTTATGTATTTATGTTATAAATGGGAAATATATGGGACAAGGGAAAGGGGGATTGGATTATTTGGGTAAAGGATTGGTCCAGAGAGAACAAGCTATCTAATTCTTGAAAAGGGAGAGATCCAAGACTCTCGAATTTCTTGGGAATTTATTGTAATATTACTATTAATTTGCAGTTTGGAATTGGTACCAGTTTCTATCATATTTAAAGAAACGAAGGGAAGGTACAGAAAGTAGCTAGATGCCAGATTACTACAATAATTTCTAGAATAATTTCCTGCACGGCGAAACTCATTAATCAGATTGTCTACAGTAATTTCCAGCACAGAGTTAAACTTATAAGTGATTAGATGTGGTAACTTGCAAGTAGTCAGTGAGTTATCTTTACATTAGAGCCAACAGAATATAGATTCTAAATTCCCAAGTTTTATCCTATGCTATAGTATAAGTGCAAGAATGTCAACAGAATAATCATTAAATATATGGTTGCTTATACTTTATATTATTCATGTAATTTGTCCGAAAAATGATCAGTCCCAACAATCCCACTTTTAGGGTCGGCCGCTCCGTGTCACTATCCGGGATTGACTACCTAGCAAAACACTACAACTTCTTGTTGTCCACCAGCAATATTAAACAAAGAATGCATATATTTTCCCTAACTGACGAAAATGCTAACCTCTAAATCAAGTCCTAAAAATGAACATAAAATGAGATACCTGTCACTAGTTCTGAAAACAGCTCCAGCATTCTCCAGCAAAATCTTCAACAACTCTAAAGCCACAATCTTCCCCTTATTCGACTCCGGATCCGCAGAGGCCTCCTTCGGCGGTGTCTTCATCGACAATTTACAAAGAGCCCTAAACACCAAAAAAGCATCCCTCCTTAACTTATTCCCAATCTGAACTTCCAAATCATCATCCCTCTCAACCAACTCTCCATCAACCAACTCCCCTTTCCTCCCCTCCAACGCCGTCTTATACATACTAATCTCCCAATACTTCGCATCCAACATATCCTTATCAGTAGAATCCAACAAATCAGTCGGATTCGTCGTCTCCACTGTCGTTGTCTCAAACGCACCGTCATGTCCACCTAACAACGAAACCTTACCACCCGGCGTAACCGGATGCAAAACTCCATCAATATCATGCATTACCTTTGTAATAAACCCTTGCACAAACTGTGTCATTGAACTATCCACCTCAGATTTTTCCGCTGGCTTCATCAATTCAGCCACCACAATCGGCTGAATCGGAACCGTGGAAGAATCAGCTTCCATTCTCCTAAACACAATCACTAACATCTGAATCAACGAAGCCTTCGCCGTCGTTTGATTCACCATATTCTTACTCACAAGATATATATCATAACAAGTCCTAACTATCAAAAGCAAACAATCACCATGAATTCGAAGCGAAATCGAAGTTACCGCAGACAACAATGTCTTCAAAACCAGCAATTCCATCGCATCATCACCGAAATCATGACATTTACAAACCGATTCAATCATTTTCGAAAGAAATTTCGCCTCACCGGAACTACCACCGGGATCAGCTTCACCTCGAAGAAATCCATGCGCGATGAGTTTCTGAATCGCATCAACGGCGGGTTCCGCGATTTTGCTGACGCCGGAGCTAGCGGCATTGATGAGAGGAAGAAGAATGGATTCGGATTCGGTTAGCGAGAATTCAACCGGTCCACCATCGTGAAGCGGACCGGGCGATTCCGGTTCGGTATCGGAAGGTGAACCGGGGATTGTTCTGTTGTTAGTATTGTTGAGTCTGTCGATGATGGATTTGCATTCGTGAGCGAGTTTTGCGTGTTTTCGCCATGAAGCGTGGTTGATGATTTTGTTGAGTGCAGGAAGGAGAAGCTGATTCATACGGGATTCAGCTTCCGAAGAGGCCGAGGCCGAAGCCATTCCCCAAGTGGACGGTGAGATTGGTCTCTCTGGTTATTATTAAGTTCTTGCGTCGGATACCGAGTTTTCAAAGGTAAAAAGCCAATGATGCAATACTTCAAAGTCTGAGATCATGAGGAAAATTATAATGTGAATGATTTTTTTTGTTAGGATTTTGTTGCATGAGCTTGAGAGAGTGAGGTTCTGGGATCTGAATTTGAGTTTTGAGTTGAGATCGTGTTTTTTGAGTTTGGTTGCGTGCAATGGAGATTATAGATGAATTGACGTAAAAAGCCCTTTGTTCGTTGTGATGTGATACTGTGAAGGGAATCAGTTAGGGGTAGTTACGGATTTTCATGATGATCCAGATCGCCGGAGAAATGGAGAGTGAGTGTTCGTCAGCTTTTTTGTCCATGATAGATAATTTCTTGTTCGTGCATGAGGGAAAGCCAGATAATGTTTTTTAATAAAATATATCACTTTCTTTATTTAAATAGAGGAAATTAAAACTATACTTTTCAATATTTGCATATGCTCCTATACGGTTTGATTGATTTTTATTTTTTAACCTTCCGATTTCTAATGAGAGGTTTTTAGCTCATGGAACCTTTTAATGAGTTTTTTAATTCCCATAGAGTTTTTTAAATTTGTAAGAAAGTATTGTGCTCGCAAGGAATTTAAGCTATGAAAAGATGTTTATGTTCGCCGAAAGTTTTTAGTTGTCATTATGTTGGTAGAGAGATTCTTAGTTTTTCAGGAACTTTTAAGAAAGAGTATTATGCTCGTCAAGAGTCTTCCATTCGCATAAAACTTTTGAAGTTAAAGTAGGCATAATGCTCACGTGGAGTATCAAGTTTGTGTGAAACTTTCAGTCGTGAGGTATTATGCTGGTGTGGAGTAGTAAGTGCAATGATGAGTTGGTCGCCTATCACATCCAACGTAGAATGTAAGTATCTTCAAGGGGGAGATTGCGGGACATGACCCTTGATTACTGGTTGTCACGTGTAAAGGCTTGTAAGTGTACTTGATTTCATAGGCCTTTTAAGTGGCTTTTAGCGTTGGTTTTCGAGAAAACGCCTCAGTCGTTGGATTGATCTCGATGCTTAGTTATTTGTTGGGTCTCTTGTTTTGACCATTGGATTGATTGAGACTCTCGATCATGAGTGTTGCTTTGTTTGGAAAGCAACGAGTCTTTATGTGGACCATTGCATGGTATAAATGACCCCTTCATTTTGTCTAGTTTTTGCAAAACCTCAAGTTTTCCAAATTCTTTAAGAAGTTTTTGAAGCGCCTTCTACTTACATTTTATCAGGTTGGCTACGTCTTCTTTCTTATGTAAAATTTGCTTGTTTCATCACATTTTTGCCTTTATTTTAGAACTGTTATGGCGTTAGTTAAGGTTTCTAGTGATCGTGATGAACCTTTCATCATCGTTCGATAGTGGTTCCTGGCATTTTTATCTGTTAGTTTAAGATATAGGCAGTCAGTGTTCGTCTTTTGTTGGAGCTCATTAACCACTTAAGTTTAATCACTTAATTGATTTTCTTATTTGTTTTAACTAAATTTGAAGTGCATTATAAACTGATGACATTTCAACTAAGTTGACATCCCATACACTCGGTAATCAAATGCAACACCACAAAATTTCAATGATAAAAGAAGAAGAAAATAAAGAAAGTGGAAGGACATAAACAATACCCACAAGAGATAAATAATCAACAAAATGTGAAATGAGGCATCTAATACTTATTTCTAATAAACAAAGCATCACTGAGAAAGGGAGGAAGGTGATCCATCTATATTTTGAAACAATAACGCGCAGTGGAGGAGAAAAAAGTGCATTATAGGGTATGTTTGATACAGATTAAAATAAAAGCGATTTTGACATTAAATAATTTAGAGATTATTTTTAGTAAATTTATAAAATTCATAATCTATTTTGTTTGTTTACCTCAAAAAAAAAATATTTTGTTTGTTAATCATAGTAAAAATATTTTTTTTAAATAAATATTTTAGTTTTTTTGGATACAATATAACTATATAAAAAAGATTTTTTGTTACAAAACTAGTTTAAAATTGTGACATTTATTTTCTCTATCCTCTAATTTTTTTATTGTTTTTAGAAGTTGCTCTTAACAGATTTTCATTTAAAACTGTTTTTAGATTATGAAGTTTTTTCTTAAAAAGTTGCAACAAACGCATACAATACTCTTAAAAACGATTATTTTAAAAAATATGTTTTTTTCATAAAAAACTATAACAAACGGGCTCTTAATTTATTTTTGTAGATTATGGGATGGGTATTTTGAGAATTTTGGGGGCTCTGAGCAACACATGAGGAGAAAAATTTACAGCCAATATTATTGCGAACTTTTTAATCTACTTCCTCTAGTCTCTATTATAAGAGAGATGATCACATTTTAGATTCATTCAATAAACAATTTCTTAAAAAAAAAGTTCATTCAATAAATAATATATTTGCTCTCTAATATAGATTAGACTTAATTGCATCAATACTCCCCTAAATAATTTTCAGTTTACATTTTGGTCTTATAACTCGTAAAATCAATGTTTTATGATCCCTCTTGTTTTGTTCCGTTAGTCAAAAAGGTCTCTAACAAGCTTCATTCATTCATTCATCATCAGCACCCTTGGAAGAACGACAAGTTTACTTTGGCAGCAACATGTTGTGAATATTGGGCATAAATCAAGATCTTATGACATGTAAATGAAAATTAGGGAAAACGATGAATTAAACTAAAATTGGGTATAGCACTAGCTTTCTTCCATTCGAAAACGATGAATTAAATTAAAATTGGAGAAAACGATTTGAATCACGAAACCCTAGATCTTGCGATATGTATATGAAATTGAAAAGAAAAGAGAGAGAAATTTCGAAGAATGAGAGTGGTGAAGAGAAATTGAAGGTCAGCTTTGCTACTCCAAAAAATGATGGTGGGCTACTTCTTTTTTTTTCTTCAAAAACTCGGTATCCGATACAAGAATCGACTACTCCGAGAGGACTAATCTCATCGCCCACTTACGGTTGCCCCATTTAAAGCCAAAGTAAGGCTATGTATGTACTTGCCCACCGAAATTGGTACTAGGGGGAATCGAACCTGAGACCTTGAGAGGAGCAAACTCCAAGATCCACTAGGCCAAACCCATATGGGTGGGCCACTCTTAATGAAGGAAATTGAGATGAATTGGGATTAGGTTTTGTTAATGAAGGAAATTAAGTGAGAATTCGATGGAATGGATTACAGATTGTAAAATGGAAAGCTTGATGAAGAGGGATTTAGGTTTCGGGAAGAATTTTTTTTGGAAAAGGTTGATGAAGTTATGAGGAGGAAGAAGAGAGAAGATGATGAAGAGTGAAAAAAAATTAGGTGTTGATAGTTCATTATTAATTAGAATGGACATGCAATCTAATGGTTAAAATCATATCAAAAAATTTAGACATTAAAAAACTAATGGAGGAGATCAATTTAGCTAACAAAGCAAAACAAGAGGGACCAAAACGTAGATTTTACAAGTTATGAGACCAAAATGTAAACTGGAAATTATATAGGGGACCATTGATACAATTAAGCCTATAGATTAAATACATTATTTATTGAATGAAACTAAAAAGTAAATTTTCTCTAAAGTAATATTGCATAAGAATGTGCATTTTGTATTGGAAAAAAATGCATTTGAGTAATAAAGCTAACAACACGAAAAACAAAGAATGGACTTAAAATTGATCTTGCAACATACGCGTGATTGCACGGCAAGTCTTTGAGATTATTCAACCTTTGAAATAAGGACAAATTACACTAACCTCCCTTAAGATATGTTTAAATGATACTCACCTCCCCTCTATTTTTCAACCATGCAGTAACCTCCCCTACTTAATTTTCAACGTGACAAACACATCCCTTCTAACTTAACATTGTTTGTCTCCATTAAAATACAGTCTGGTTGGTCCATTCACAATAGAAGCATCCTGTACTTTTGAAATGGTCTCTTGACCACAAGCACTTGATGTCAAAGCCATTGACATTGCTTGAAAAGTAGCAGAAAATATCCTATATTATGCTAGCTACTTCAAATTCAAATCTTGAATTATTCACATAGATAACACAATAGAATCAGGATGCACAACATTATCTTCAAGTTACAAAAGATAAGATGCACAGTACACTCTTAAAGTCATTGCCATTTTTCTATAAATGTTAAATACTTAAACTATCGAGTACACACCTTAACAAAAAAGTGAGAGAAGATGCAAAATTATAAAAAATGAAGAATTAACAAGATGAAAAAAAAAATTTGTTAACAAAGTGGCCAAAGAAATGAAGGAAATTCAAAGGCAAATTATAGAATCTCGGTCAAAGAATTTGGGAAAAAAATGCCAAAAGCTAGGAAACAACACACCACACCATTCTCTGTTACTCACACACACACAAATACACCCACACCATGCATATTCCTTTGTCTCTCTCCCTCTCCGGCTCCGCTAAAGAAGTCACCAACTCACCACCACCAACTTCTAATGAAGAAGAAGAAGAAACCAAGGAATGTAAAACAAATCGAAGGAATTGGTGGGAACCAAAATGTAGCTGTCAATAAAATCAAAATTCATATTACCCTAAAGGCGCAGCGCCGGTAAGGGTCGTAGAAACAGAGTGTAGCAATGTTGCACACCAGTTCGACCCTTTACAAAATGAGCAACAAAGTTTAACCAGCCAATGAATTGATTCCTTGGATTAGCTAGGAACTCAGGAAGCAAAGCGTAGAATTGTGATTTTCTAACTGACAGTACTTTAACGATGTTAACTTAAAGGGGAGGTGAATGTTTTTTATAAAATAAAGGGGGTGTTAGTGTTGTTTAGTGAAACCTCAAGGGAGGTTAAAGCAATTTACCCTTGAAATAATTCAATTGAAAGTTAAGATCCAATCTAAAAAACAGTGATCAAAACGTAACTCCCAATAAATTGTATATGATTGGACTTTCCGATCTGATAAATTCAAGGGGCTCTTAAGCAATCTTCCAACATATGTCTTCAAGGGGCTTTTAAGTATTTACTAGATCTATATGTATATGTTGGAGAATAATTGAGATTTATAAAATATAGGAGTTAGTTTATCATTTGTCTATAAATTGTAAAATCAAACTCTGGACAAATGAGTTCATTTCTGTTCGACAAAACTACGTCTATATAGAAACACATCCGCCTTCAAAAAAAAATATTCCTGTTAGCAATGTTGAAAGAACAATATATAAAACTCACATATCTTCGCGCACTCATATACATATATTCCTTTTCGCTCACATGTGCCTTTTTTTTATACTTTATTATTCAAAATCTACGTATACGTTTCTTCAATTCATAGCTATGTGTTTGTGACTTCAAACCTATCAACTACAAACTTACTTAAGGATCAAACGTGGATCCCGAATTGATCTATCAAATTTATTTGTTGGGTTGAAACATTTTCAACTAATACTATAGGAGAATCTCACATAGTATAAAATAACTTCCTTATTACAAATTTCGTATGCCAGTGAAAATAATACTATTTTTCTTTTACTCAAATATTAGTTGACTAGTTAAACGGTTTAAGGGTCTATTTGGATTGATTTATTTTTGAGTTCATGCAAGTTTTTTTTTATTATTCATAAGTTTGCCAAAGTAGTTTATAAAAAAAAAAGCTTATGAAAATATAATTTTCGTTATCAAAAACTTATAAATTAACGTAAAAGCTTATTTATTTGCATAAATTATTTTTCATAAGCTTAAAAGCAAGTCTTTCCAATCGATCCCTAAATATACTTCAGAAAAGAAAGGCGCGGAAAAGAAGATATAAATAATCATATATTATATATATAAAAAAAGATATAAATTATAAGCATGAATATAATTACTTTCTCAACATTGAAAATTCTAGATCCCTTCCTGGTATCAATATATCAACTAAGGCAAAGATTAGTTGATTAGATCAAAGATTGTTCATTTGGAAAGAGAATGAGATGATGGGGCATTAGAGCATGCAAGATGAGGAATAGATCCATATCTATGCAAAAGCTCTCTAGCCAATGCTTGAAGATCACCACCATTATTGCTAGTGGATGATGTGCCACTACCCAAATATTGGCGGGGCTCATTGGGTCTTTGTTGCATGACCCATGATGAAGTTTGGGGTACTTCATATAGTGAAGACAAGTCATATGTATCTGGCATGGCTGAAGAAGGGGCTAATGGGAGGTTGGCTAGTGAGACCATTGGAAGTGCTTGGGGTGGAGAAGGTGTTGGTGGTTGAGGTACTTCATATGTAGCTAGGTGGCCTTGTAAGTAGGAGAGCTCTGCTTGTAAACTCATCACCTGTTGGAAAAAAACAAGAAATGTTTACAGGTCATATATAAACATGGAAAGTGTATATTTTTAACAACAACAATAGTAATAGAAGTAGTTTTTAAAACCCTTGCACCTTTCCCTTAATATATTTTGTTTATTTCATAAACAGAAGTAGGAATATTACTCCTCTATAGTTTTTTTAAGAGGAAAATATATTAAGAATGTATACTATGTAAATGTAAAATGGAAATTATATTGAAATGAGATGATTAAGTTACATCAAGGGGTACATATTATCACGCTTATATAGTCGATGGGGAGAGCAAAGTTCATGCTTGGTCTATTAGGCTTAATAGCTTTTTACATGCTTTGTCTATTTAAGTAAATAGACTTTTAAAAAGCTTATATTTAATCTAATTACTAAACCAGCCGATTTAGGCCATAAATATATTAGGCAGTAGGCTTCTGTCGGGCGGCCAAACCTACTTCCAAACGGTGGACAAAATTAAGGAAGACTTTAAGCAAGGGATTCCTTCTGCTCATTTTCATGGATCTATTAATCTATTATAGGACCTTGAGCAACACAAAAATGTTTTGCTTCATGAAAGTGAATGGCATGACAAGTATGAAAGCGTGACTTTGAAAACTAAGTTCTCGAGGTTATAAAACAAGAGTATTGAAGGAACCAAGTCATTTTGGTGATTAAAACAAATAAAAATGATTAGACCAATCAATCTTTTAAAACTTAGCACTCTAATCTTTTACTTATATGCTCAAACAATATCAAACAATGTGGTCAACGTAAAGCAGGAAAGGCTAAGGTAGAATAAACCTAGCTAGTTAATCTCAACGTTTTTAGAAGTTATCTCTACTCTACAATATAGCTCTTCATTATCTCTTCCAATAATTAATCAATTTGCCAAAAAAAGCCAAGTTTCTCAAGTACTATTAAATATCTCAAAAACAATAATAAGAAATACCACAATTTAGGGCACATTGCCGGTTTGATGGTGTCTTAACTTTTCAACAAAGATCACCTATATATATTTTAAAAAATAAAACAAGATGGGTGGGATTGCTATATAGTAATAGGAGTGTTAATTATTATTTTCTTTAAATTAAGGTGTTTCTATATGAGAAGGATAGGGACAGAAAAAACGTACATGCACCTATCAAAATATCCAAAACCCAAGAAACTAACCGACCAATTTTCCCTAAAACCAGCAAAAACTAAGACCGATGATGTTAATGGTTGAATCCATAGATTACTAGTATTAGTTCTCTATACATATGTGTAACCGCCGACCACATCACTTCTTAATCAATTAAGCTTTGTGGAATTCAGTAAAATACATAGAAACTGTCCCCTTTGTTCCATGGCTCTTTGCAGGACCTATACCTTGTTTTCCTCTTTCCCCAAAAGACTCTAACCCAACTTTTGTTCCTCTTTTGGAAGGCATAAAGCAAACTACTTTTTCGACCATAAAAAAGTATACTACTAGCTTTGCATGTAATAAGAGTTTGTTGATGAATATTGGAGTATACTACTTAACCTTTTAGTTTCATCCTTCCATAAAAATGAGTTTTATCAAGACTATCAAAAGTATAGAAAATAGTACTAATTAACAATAAAAAAAATCATTCATCAATGTGAAATTTACAAGGTTAGAGTGTCATTTTGTTATGAACTTTTAAAAAAAAAATATTCTTCTACCTTTTCAATATGAAATTTGAGTTTTCCAAATAATCTTTGTGCCGTTTGTGGTTTCTAAACATCTTTTATGATGGTCTCATTCCAAGTCAAGACAAGAAAAAGAAAGGGGAAGTAGTAACAAAGAGCTGACCACATTCTAAATTTTCACCTAGAAGCTAGCTAGCTATAATAGCTGGAAAAGCTTAGAGAGAAAGGATATATTACTAGGGATAGGACAACTGAAGAAGCAAAAAGAAAATATAAGAACATCTTTATCCTTATCTAGAATAAAGCATGATCAATATGAACCAATAATTAAGTAATTAATCAATTAAATTAATGTTGTTATTAATTAGTACTAATTACCTGTTGCTGAAGAGTAAAGATATGAGCAACACAACCAAAGATGGGATCTCTCAACCTTGCTTGAGCTTCATAACAAATGGTGATAACCGCATCAAGACGCTTTTGCACCGGAACATTTTGCAGCAACTTTGAAACGTTACTAGCACCAAAAACCTTGTGAACCGCTGCGAAATGTGCAGCGCCTTGCTCCGAATCGAAGTAAGGTGCAAAAATACATCCCGGGATACACTTCCTTCTCAAAAACTTGCACGCGCCACAAGGGCCACAAGCACCGCCGTTTCCACCACTGCCACTGCAGCCGCTACCGCTACAACCTGAGTTTATACTCATCTTTAAAAAATTGTTGAAGCTAGCACTCTTTGTTTTTTCTCTTCTTTATGATTAATTAGCTAGGGCAAGTCCAATGATGACATTAATTTTTTATGAGAAGGGCATGTAATTATTACCTAGGTTAAGAAAGTAGGGTTTATGGATTCATAGCATTGAGAAAGAGGAGGGAGAACAAAAGAAGAAGAAAAAAAAAGAGAGAAGGAAGAGAAGAAGAGAATGATTCTATAAATATAAGGGTTTGGTGAGATTAATATATTTTAATGAAGGATTTAAAAATGGTTAGAAGAAAACTTTAAAGCCACGAGATGAAGCAAAGGCTTAACCTCAACAGATAGGTGTTTGCGTGAAGCAAGCATGAAATAAGCTCTCTCTTAGTTAGCACTATTACCTTCTCAACACATTTTTTTTTCTTGATCTTTTGCATTATTCATTCATCATCTCGTGAAGTTATCCTATGAAACTCGTTTTATTTTATTTCCTCTCTCTAAATACTCACACACTATCTAGGATGTGTTGTTCTTGTGAGACATGGATGGATGGATGGGAAAGAAAGAAGGTTTTGGTTTGGAGCTAAAAAGAAGTGATGTAAAACTTGAAAGAGGTTTTTGTTGTGACTAGAAAAGGGATATAAAAAATGAGGGGGGTGTGAAAACGTGTGGAGGGGTGTGTCTATATTTGCCACTGCGTGTTTTGAGCTGCGTGGAGGACAAAAGACGTTAACTCTGCTTTCTCTCTTTCAATTCAATCACACAAAGGGTTGAAAATGACGCGGTTTGTTGTTTTCACACAAAGGGTTAAGTTGAGTTGAGGTAGAAAAATGACGTGAACTACCACGTTTCTTTAGTTGTCTTAAATTGGGTAATTATTGTGTGTTTTGTACTTTTTTTTTCCCTATGTCATCATGAGAGCGAGGAGTTGCATGTTGCATACAAGAAGCTATGGGTTGAAATTTTGGTAGATTTTGTTAGACCGACCACCACTCAAGTTATTTTGATTGTTAAAAGTTTAAGGTTATGAGCATATGGTTGGTAGTTTGATTCGTAGAATATGAGTTAGTGAAATTATGAATTGACAAGCTGTGTCGGGATTAAGTTTCATTGGTTAGTCTTCTAATGTTTTTTCTTGATCAATTATATACTCCTCTTATTTAAAATATACCTACATATATTGTTCTCTGTATATTTCTATGTCTCGTATATAACGGGAGATCCATCATATTCTCTAACCTTTCATTTATAGTTAAGTTAGCTAATAAAATGACATTATGTTTTGATAATGTGTGTAATTGCAAACATATTTCGATGTCTCACAACTAGTATCTACAAATATCTTTACCCATGTCCCTTACAAAAGAAGTCTATGTTTACCATTCCCTAAATCAAAAAATCAATTTCGGATTGCACGTAGAAAAAACATTAAGTGAAGAAATAGCGACATTATAACGAAATAAGAATTATATATAATCAGTCCCTATTTATATATTCTAAAGAAAAAAAGCATCATCGTTGGGGGAGGGTTTGTTCAGTGGATGAATAGACTTTACTTCATCAATGAGCTTTTGTCAGCTCATCCGCGTGGGACTTAAACCGCCATCACCCGTTGGACGAGACGTTTCTTTGCTGGGTAATTTTCCCATGTTTCGGGATTTAGATTCCCATGTTTCGGGACCTAAATCTATGACTTGAATTATTGAATGAATGGTTGTACTCATTGGGCGATTAGATCAAACAAAAATGATTTTGCATGATGTCACCATTATTCATAGTCATGCCAACTTGACCAGGACACAATATTGTCATTTCTTCATTCTTGGGTGCTAATGGTGACGGTGCCATTTGGAATTGTAATTGGCATGAAGTGCGAGTAGTGATTATTTGAATTTGACTTTTAATTTGACCATTATTATCCACTGCTTCCAACCTTCTATCAATTTCCTTCAAATTCTTACTAATCAACCAAGCAAGATCATTCACATCAACCATTGACATATTGTTATGCACAATTTTCCATGCATTAAGACATCGAAACATTAGAAGGGTCATCTCTTTCTCCCTATTGTCATTCTTTTGCTTCTTCACTTGCTCTTTAGCCTTCACCACCCTTTGTTTCATGAATGTCTCTTGATTCATCATCTTCCTGCTTTGTTCTATTTCAGGCATTGTCCTGAATTTCGAAAGTACCTTTTGGACTCCCCAAGGGGATGGCTAAATCTCATCTTTTTTTTTAGTCATGGTTGTGACTAGAACAACGAAAAAGAAAACTTATCAAAAAAAGTTGATTGCTGTGAATTTTATTTTGTGAAGAATATCTTGTTAAATATTTTTTTGTTTGTATATATAGAACAATTTGATATACTTGCTTTGATTTATAAATGGTATTATGTGTATGTGTGACTAATTTTCAACTGGCATGTGTGAGCGGTAAATTGCCACTTTTTACTCAAATATTGATAGACCGACAAAGTTTTGTATATAGCTAGGGATAATTTTATTTTATTTTTGTTTAAAGAAATTGAGACCACTTTTAACATCAAAGAAAAATGATATAAACTTATGTGTGGTACAAGTGATACTTCGACCTCTTAATTATTTGGGCAAAAGTTTGACTCTTTACTGGTGAGTGTGAAAAAATATTTGTTGTCAGAGATTACCCCTTGAATAAAACTAATTAGAGATTGGTTTCTGCAGTTATATAGAGGATATCTTTGAATTAAAAAAATAAAAAACCAAAAAACATGATGTTTACCAAAGGGAAAAATCTTGGCAATATTGAGGAACATATAACTTAAAGGATTGTCGCAAAATAGAAGGAACAATAAATTTTTGTATTAGCTACAACTATAAAGGACCGTAGTAACATTACAGATACGTTATACGTAGATTACACCCCTTAACCTACTTTAAGATGACCAATAGAGTAGAACTCTAATTTGGATAAGAAATGGGAAACTAAGATTGAAGAAATTCTTTCCTAAAAAAAAGAAATTAAAGAAATCCTTATCACCGAGAACTAATGCTATATAGACAAAGTTAACATAGGTTTGTAGAAATTAGCTTCTCTTAAACACACATTTAAACATAAAGTAACCAAATTAAATTTATGGAGAATGTGTTATAGACACTCATGAATCTATTAAATAACTTTGAGAGTGAAATAAATAGAGAGACCAATATAATAGACCGGTGATATGGTAGAAAGCAAAATAGATAGAAAATGATGTGTTAAATGGGTGTTGGGGAGTTAGAAGTGGTCAAATATCACTATTGTAAATATATTACATTTACTCTCACATTGTAATGCAAGTAGTTCAAGCATCATTCTCGTTAAAGAAATGGAAAAATGTGCGTTCAAGCATATATGATCATTGTCTAAGTAGTCCGGTGGTCCATCGTTTGGTTTTAGAAGAAAATGAATTGAACTGAAGTGCTATAGCAATTTAGAAAATCGTAAATGGTTCGTCTCAAACCAAATTGAACGACAATTATATAGGTTTAGTGCACCGTCATGTGGTACCAAACCGAACCATGACTATTACTTAGACTATTTTAAAACATAAACAATTGAACCGAACTGCTCCGATAGTTTACTAACTGAATAGTTCAGTTTGTGAATTGTCAGTCGTAGTTCGGATTTTTTTTATTTCCTTTCCGATTCGGGTTCTCTGGGTTTTTAAAGATCCCTACTTGGCAGTGTCCTGTGATTAGGCTTGCCTATGCTTCTATTGACAGCAAAAGGTAATAATCTATTCTATTGATGACCCTACTAGTTCCCCCCACCCGTGCGGTCAACACCTGGGGATGACTAAAAAACTTACAACAATTTAATTATGATTACTTACAAGAATTTCAGTTTGAATAATTGTGTCTTGAACCAAAGGATGTCACCTGAACAAGCGGCAAATAAGCTGCTTAAGTACAATAATTTATATAGTTAATTAAGAAAAAGAAAGATGTATGATGTTTAAGGCCTTGAAGTTAAAGTCAGGTCAAAGAAAGGGCCATGGACCAAATCAATCATGACATCAAAGAATCACTTTTATACTTTCCTAATTCCTTTTAGTCAAAGTATCTATAACTGTAGAGGCTTAATCTTTGTATTATATTATAATCTATACATCTAGAGGCTATATCTTTGTATTAATTTATAAGATAAGATGTGATCTTTTTCCCCCTTTTGGTGTGATCTCCGGTAGCTATACTTCTACCGTGTGCAAGAGCCATTTCCACTCCTGAGATAGCTTCCTTTCTTTTCTAATTTAAAGTTGAAAATTGTTGTTGACACATCATATATAAGGTTGAAAAACACCTATAAAAGACGAAAAGCCTGCGGCGGCTGTTAATTGCTGAATTATGAAAGAATCGACGACAGTTAACTGATGATGGAATCCTCGACAGTAATTGTCGATACACTATTATAAGAACAGAACACACATAGGAGTTTCCAAAACTCCATTGTTGCGTTTTTGGAATTCTTAGGTGCGATTTTCAGCAAGCATAAGTCATTCCAAGCCAATTTCAAGCACAAAATCAAGTAAGTGTTTTGAATCCTATTGCATTGGTTTTTTGTTATTGAATTGTTAGATTTTTTTGACATATTTAGGTTTTGTTGATATTAGATTTGATGATGATTTTGTATTGATTTGTGATATGGTGTTTAGAATCTAATTGTTGAATTGATTTGTGATATGGTGTTTAGAATCTAATTGTATTAGAAATTGTTAGGTATTAGAAATTGTGTTAGAAAATGTTTTGATCCGATGTTTGCATCGTGTAGAGATGTCTCAGAAATAGGGCGATGCTGCTAAATTAAAAAAAGAGGGTGAGAAGAAGAAAGAAAAATCGACTATGACATGACACGGAATCGAATGTGATGGTTCCGTAAAAAAGAAGGATTCGAATGTGTTGGTGTACAACCATTCCAGGTTGAGGAGGAGCGGGAGGACATGCTATTTTGGTCCTCAACCAAAAGCAAGTGCCGCAGGGACTGACGATGACAACTCAATTGACTTGTGTGACGAGGAAGATGGTTGAATGTAATGGCTTGTAATGCCTAATTGTTTTGGATCTTTTTTTTATATTTTATTATATGTCGCGCACATTTTGGTACATTTTGCTTGACATTTTGGTACTTTAAATAAAGTCGCGTATTGAGTAATTTCGATTAAAGTCGCGTATAGAATAAATTCGATTTAAGTTGCTTATAGTATAAATTCGATTAAAGTCGTGTATGAAATAATTTTGATTAAAGTTGTGTATAAAATAAATTCGAATAAAAGTAATATTACATTACATAAAGTTCCTAAATATGTCATATCATTACCTTACATTACATTCGGGTTGCACCTTCCAACTACAACAATTATATTACATCTGAAATGGGTAAATTCAAACCTACTAAACGGCAGCTCTCAAGCATTAACCCTGAAGTTTTATTGTTCCATTCAAAAGATTAAATTCTTGTTAGCTTGATTTAAATGATGGTATTCAAGTTTCAAAAGAATGAGGTGCATTCCTTTGACACTTCAATACCTTCATCTAAACCAAGCTAACAAGAATTTAATCTTTTGAAAGGAACAATGGAACTGTCGGGTGAATGCTTGGGAACTGTCGTTTAACAGGTTTGAATTACCCAATTTCAGAGTAAGACAATTGTTGTAGTTGGAAGGTGCATTCCCTACCTAATCACGATCTTCTGGCGGAATAAAACTGTTGATAATATCTTCAGTTGATCTCAGCAACGTTACACGCATATCGATCCACTAGAACATGTTGTGCTCCCAAATTAAAACATGCTCATCACGTTATCGTCGTTCATTAACTCCACCCAACTGAATGATATTCTCCCACCGTCGTTCGTTGGACGTTTATACCGAACGTATTCCACCCTCCTTGTGTCTTCGGGGTTGACTCCTTGGTTGAATTCATTCAGTTGATCCTTGATACCTCTTAACGTGACACCAAGGTGCCGAACCTTCAACCTCTGAGGTTCTCCACTGTTGAATTGTGCATGAACGTCGAACACATCAGCCATTGCTTCAAATCTACACAATAAGAAATTCAAAACAATCAATGAAAAACTCATTCAAACATTTCATCAAATAATTAGAGTGCAAATTATACATAAACCCTAAAAATCATAAAAATAACCCTAAAATATCTTACTCTTAAAAAAAACATAAAAATACAAAAAATATAACAAAATTATTCAACTTATATCTACTCCTAAAATAAATCATATGCTCTTACATGTAAATCTACTTAAAAACTAAAATAAAAAAATAAATATAAAACACTAAAATTAAAAATAACAGTAAAATTCTAAACTATAACATAAACATCATGCAAACATTTTAACTAAATTAATCAACTTATATCTACTTTAAAAATCAATTATAACATATAAATCTACTCAAAAACTAAAATAAAATAAATCTACTCAAAAACTACAAAAAATAACATTTATAACAACTAAAATGTAAGTTAATAGCACTATGATTACTTACTTGTGATTTGTCTAATAGATTTGGTTGGGGTTTTTAAAGAGATTTTGATAGATTTGAAAAAATTGTGGTAGAATGAGAGTAATAATGGCTGAAAGAGCTTCTGCCATATTTGTATAAGGATCGTATCAGCAGTTAACTGCCGAGGATTCCATCGGCAGTTAACTGCCGCCGGTGGCTTTTCGTCTTTTACCGGTGTTTATCAACCTTATATAATGTGTCAACAACAATTTTCTTTAAACTTTGAGACTTATTGTTGCTCATTTTTCCACCGAAAAGACATACTCTAACAAAAAAGGAACTAGTCATTTTTCTTGCACAACACTCCAAGAAACTTCCTTGGATGTATCACTCTACCAAAAAAAATTACTAATATAGCAGTTAGCACGCAACAAACTTTCTTAGTAAAATATGTTGTTCATTATTGATGATCTTGTCATTGATGAAATTTGTAAATAAGTTTTAAATTTGAACGTGTATTTGCATATGAATTTTAAATTTGAGGGGATATTTGTTACATAAGTTTTACATTTGAGGGATGTATTTACACATAAGTGTTAAATTTGAGCGGGGCAATTGTCTATTTTAATAACACACATATTATGACACGTATTATCTTGTCATTTATTCCCTTTGACGTGGCATAACCTTCGATCCATGTGGAGGTGCAATATGTACATTTAACGGCCACGTCATAAGATGTAACTGCCAAATTAGACGGAGGGTAATTAGCTAACGTTTGACAATTTCTGATTTTTTTTAAGTTTCGTAAAATTTAGGGGGGGTGACGAAAGTTACAATTTCAAGGGAGTAATTGATTATTCACTCATGAAAAATTAAATCTTTCTCTTTAGACCCCAATATCAATATCTCTAAGGTCTCATAAATATACATCCGATAATTTTCTACCGGACATGCGTTATTATTTTTTAAAATGTATATTCGGTAGATAATTACGAGATATGTATTTAGGGGGTCTCTTGTTCAAAAACAATGTATTTAGGGGATCTTAAAGATATTGAAGCACTTAAGAGAAACGAGAAACGACTTTAAAAACTAGGGTTAAATATGTTTTTGGTCCCTATAAAATTGTGACCCTTTATGTTTAGTCCTTACTTAATTTTAATAGTTCTTTTAGTCTCTAAAAAAAATTCTATAGTCAGTATTAGTCCCTCCTCAATTCAAATTTGTTTAATTTATGCTTAAACTCTTGAATTTTTGAACAATTTTTTGCATACGTGTTAAGAACATTACTAAAAGTTCCTCTACAAAAAATTAGCGCAAAATTTGATTTCTATGTCCAGATTTTGTTAATTTTATCTTAAACTTTTGTTGTTTTGAAATATTCATATTTAATTCGTTTTATGTTAAAAAATTCTAAATTTTAGTAAATGAACCTTTTATATTGTTCTAAACTTGTCTAAAAAAAATCGTTCAAAAATTTAAGAGTTTAAGGATAATTAAACAAACTTTGTTGTAACAAGAACTAAAATTAGAAGTGATTTTTTTTTGCATGTCGGTGGAGATCCGCCTTCGGCTTCATGTAAGTTCTCGTCTTCTCATTCATAGTTTTTTCTAGGGTCTTGCTAACCATTGCCCTTAAGACAATGGTTAAGGAAGACAAAAGTAGCATGTTTGCATTGGTTTCAACAACATTTTGACTTTTAAAAAGTTAAATTTATCACTTTTTACTATTTTCCAATACTATATTTTTATTTTTATCCCCTTATCTAATGCCTCAAGGGCAATGGTTAGCATTCTCCTTTTTTTTCTATATTCAAGTTATTTTTGTTTCTTCAATCTTTAACAATCTTTTATCTTTCAGTTCTCAACAACACTCTTTTCGTGTGTAGATTATAAGAAAGACTCCATGTCGGTAAGTTAAAGTATTAAACTCCATGTTGTTGTTTGAATTGAATGAATATTAATATTAATTATTATTTTGTTTTGTGTGTTTATATTTGTAGTTCACGTTTTCAGTCTTAGATGATCAGGATCGTATTATTTCTATTCAGTCTGATCATGCTCCTGTTATGCTTTGGTTTGATTCAGAATTTCTTGTTGTTAAATTCATATTTTTGTCATAATTTATAAAGCTTCCTTTTCAATTTCAAGTTTAGGGTTTGTTTGGATTAGGTTTATTTGAATCTATATACTGACATAAGTTCTGTGATTTATAGAAACAGCTTATGACATTTTTCATAAGTTCGAATAAACCAATTTCTTATAGGTAACTGATTAGCTTTTTTATCTAAGAGAATTCTAACATTTTATCATGTTATGATTGAGGACTATTTTCCGTGTGAGAAAATAATTATTGTTGTGTCTGAAATGGCAGGAAAATCGACTTTTCTAGATTACATTATTGCTGCTTCTGGAATTAATGTGAAAAAGGTTCTTGGAGCTGATGAAGCTGAACAAGGTATCACTATCAAGTCCACCAGAAACTTTCTTTTGCAAATGATAATAATGTTGAATAATTTTTCATATAACTGATTAGCTTTTTTATCTGAGTGAATTCTAAAATTTTGAGAATTATTTTCCGTGTGAAAAAAATAACGATTGCTGTGTCTGAAATTTGCAGGAAAATCGACTTTGACAAACAAGGTTTTAAAAAACAATCTTTTACCGAGAAAGGCCGCGACTAGAAGGTTTTAAAAATTACGAGTGAACAATCTTTTCTCCGTTTTTATAGAGTGAACAAAAATCACGACGAAACGTAGTTACGGCACCGTTTTGATAGAAAAAATGCCATTTATGACATTAGACACATAATCTAGATATTTTTTCAATTAAGATAGATGAAAATCAAATAAATTATGTAATGTTATCTCATTATCTAGTTTTAAATCTAAATCTATCTCTAATTTAAATTATCATTATCTAATAGTTGTGCAATGTTGTGATTAATTCTCACCACGACAACATTAATCTGTAACACAACATCTATAACAACCGAAATCGAAATCCTGTACCCAACCTTAACTGCAACCATTATTTAACATTTTGTCATGTTATGATTGAGAACTATTTTCCGTGTGAGAAAATAAATAATTTATTGTGTGCAAGAGCCATTTCCACTCATGAGATAGCTTTCTTTCTTTTGTCAATAAAGTTTGAGATTTATTGTTGCTCATTTTTCTACCGAAAAGACTACTGACTCTAACATGCTTATATATATTTTTTAATAATCTTTTCTTTTTTATTTATATTTTTTATTTTATAATATCAATGTTGTATAAACGTATTTAAATTTAGTTTTAAAAAGATTGTCTTATATGTTTTTAAGTTTAAATTTGAAAAAAATTTACGTTCGAAGGGTAAATTTCTAATTATTAGAAAAATGTCCAATAAAACATATTAGTTTGTTTTCGAATTTTCAATGTATATTTTGATTTGAAAAAGAAAAGGATTATAAAGGTAATTTTGTCATAGAAAAGGACACTAGAGTGCGAAAACATTACTTGAAAGAGATAAAATCTCAACTAGGTTGACACCTAAAAATACATCACCTATAATTTGCAGCACCATACAAATTTTAACTAATAAAAAAAAAACAGAGAATAGAGCTTTGGAGGAGAGTGCAAAATCATTAGATGGAAGAGATAAAATCCCAACAAAGTTGCCACCTCAAAACACCACCTACCGTCTCTAGCCCCCTTCAATTTTATTAAATGCAGTGCACGAGAGAACAGAAAAAGAAACCAATGCATAAAGTTAATTGTTCCGGATCGGCTAGAAGCCTAATAACACACGCCCCAATAAGAAGACCAGAAACAGTGGAGGAACACACGAAGCCTTGTGCGGATTACCACACAGGAGCGCACCATGACTTAATCTCCATTGTTCACACGTCATCTCCAACGACCTCCTGAGAGGACGTCGCATTTCGTGGAGGTAGTTAGCATTCTCTACACCTATATAAGAGGTGATTCAACGTCACCATCAAGGCACGTTTCACTTTTCACCACTTGTACACTTAACCAACTCTCTCAAATACTGACTTAAGCGTTAGAGTGTTAACGTGTATGCATGTACCTTTCTCTTCCGTCATGAAGACTCAACCTCCGGAACACCGTGAACTACCATTCTATATTTGTGATCTTCACCGGACAGATCACTAATAAAATCTATACATAAGTAGACTCTGACCTATTGCGATTGAAGTCCTTCTTAATAATGTTAGGAATGGTCTAACCAAACCAAATCAAGAACATTAAAGCCCATGTTAGCCACCTTGTTTTCACAATGGCTGCCTTCTCTGTAGACACTAGTAACTTTGAATAGTGTTCCTAAGCAAATGAAGACAATTCGACTATCTATTTCTAAGATGCCTAGCAACGGAAGAAAAAGACTAAGAGGGGCAGAACCTTCACAACAAAATCTTTAAAAATAATAAACTCAAAGTTGAAAGGAGAAGTATAAGCTTTGGTATAGTTGTCATAAAGCGACAAACTAGAAGTGATAATATTAGTAGCATCTTTCCCCTCTCCAAGAGACTTATCTACCATTAAATCCGTATTGATTTTTACAATGCTAAACCATAGAAAAATGTTAAGATTAACACCTAAAATATCACGTTACATTAGGAAGACCAATATCTGTTAGAGATGTCGAAAATTCTCAAAGGAGAAGTCAAATCAATTTGCATAGTAATAATGTTTTCAATCCAGTTCTAAATATTTTGAGTGAAAAAGAAATCACAAAAGATATGATGGCTAGATTCAACATGACCTCTAAATAGGTTACATTGAGAAACAACCGTACATTCTATTCTATAGTAGCTAAGTTATCATTGTTACAAAATTTCATAAACAGGTTCAATATATAATTTAAATTATCAATCAACAGTGGAAGTATTATTAAACACGTTTATGATCAGATACAATATGTTTGATTTACTGATATTTAAAGTTTAAGATCATAGAAATACCTAGATCCATAACAAAAGAGTTTTCCGGCAGCAGTGATTTGAAACAAAAGCAAAGTCATCGGCGGCTGGTTTGGTTCTTACTCTATCGGTACTTTTATGCCCTAATGCGCTTCAAATGGGGAGAAGAGCGGTTACGGTATATTGCGGACCATAACCTCTTTTATATTGGATGACCATTAGAGTTTCTCATTATTCCGTTGATGGACTATCCGGACTTCCATCGATCCAAGCCCATATCACTTAAATAATTAAGGGTTAAATATGTTTTTGGTCCCTACAAATATACCAACTTTTCGTTTTAGTCCCTCTAAAAAAATTCTTTCACTTTTAGTCCCTATAAAATTTTCAATCACTACTTTTGGTCCCTATTTTTAAATTAATTTTTGTATTTTTTTTAATGAAATGTGTAGAATATTGTAAAATATTTCCCCAAGAAAAATTAGAATTTTTTTAACAAAACACAAATTAAATGTGAATTTTTAACTGTCAAAACTAGAAAAATTCATATTAAATTCATATCTTGTTAAAAATTCTAATTTTTTTTGGAGAGATTTTTATAATATTATGAATTTTTCTGCAAAAATTTATTCAAAAATATGAATTTTACATATGAGTTTACTTTAAAGGAGGGATCAAAAGTGAAGATGTAAAATTTTTTAGGGACTAAAAATTAAAGAAATTAATAGAGGGACTAAAAAAAAAGTTGACATATTTATAGGGACCAAAAACATAATTAACCCAATAATTAATTATTGTTTTAATAGAAACCTAATAAACCTTTTTTATTATATGATCATTAATCAATTAGCTCTCTTAAAAATAAATAACTAATATAATTAAAATAGATATATATATATATATATATATATATATATATATATATATACCCACATAATAATCATTGGAATTTATTTTTTTTGAGAGCAATAATCATTGGAATATTATAATTAAATAAACTATAATTAAATATTCCAAACAATCACATGTGGGAACCAAGTTATGAAATAATCACCGGACAAAGAGAGACATATAAATAAGACCACCATCATTTTAAATCAACGCATTAAGGGATAGTTTGACCACTAGATTTGTAAAATTAATAAAGAACAAAACGAGTCCCATTGAAGACGAATAAGATTTTAGTTTTTATCCTTTTCTGAAAAAAAGACAAGCCTCTTTAAAGATAAGATCACCATCAGTAGAATAGATCCATATATACTAGTCTATTAGGTTCCTTGACAATAAGACAATAACTCTTGAAGCTACATAGGAAGATTAGGAAAATTCTGCAAAAAACGAGTTAGGATATACACAGAATCTTCATTCAAAAAAGATTCCCTAAGCCAATTATCATCCCAAAACTGAATAGAATTACCATCACAAAGCTGCTATAAAAAAATTATAGTGAATATAAGATATCTTGCTCTTAATACCATCTAAAATAGAGGAGTTAACATGATAACCAATGTAACCAAAGGACCTCAAAACTCTAGTTCTAAGAAAACTAGCCCGTTGATTGGAAGAAGCAAAGAACTACGTCCTAGCCTAACATGATGTTAGGGATCTAATACCCATACCTCATTCATTAGTAGGAGTAAAAACTGTGTCAAGCCACAATAACGAGTTTCTTATTATTCATATCTTCTGGACAAATAAAATTACTAACTTGTTGATCCATTTTAATGATCAGACTGATAAGCCAAGCAAGGTGGCCCTGAGCATGGACTGAGGAGGCGGCAACCTAGGGCACCATATTTTCATGGGCATCAAAATTTTATTTTTTGCCTATATATAAAGAGAATTTTATATTAACAAAGTTAGAAGGGCATTACAAAGTCAAAATTAATAATTTGGACACTAAAATTCGAATAACGATATAAAGTATAAATAATTTAAGAGTCAGATTTTTAGCTCTTATATACTAACACTCAAAAGTCATTGTATTTTACCCCAAGTTTATGGGTATCCTTTCTTTCTAATTCTCAATCTTTAATCTTTCCATTTCAATTATGTTAACACAATAACACAACTCGTTGACTTTTGTCCAAAAGCACAAGTGTCAGTATCGTATAGATATAATAGTCACTTAAGATTAAGTTTCAAATGATCTATATATTTATTAAATAGAAATACAATTCTTTTTTATATAGGTATAACAGTAAAAAAATCAAACAATTTCTTGGAGGAGGACGAAGAAGTCTTTTTATAGTGGTTTTTGAATATAAACTTTGAATTATGATGCACGTCTGCAATTGTGCAAAACATCCCTCTTCAATTACTAAATTCTTAAGTGTCGAGTGTAGACTTTGGAGCATGGATCTTAGTTTAGAACATGGTCGTACCTGATCAGAAGGTGGATGCCGGTGTTTTGTTTAATGCGGTGGTTCACAGAGGTGAAAGTACTTTAGTGAGCGTTCGATCGAATTGGGAGGGGGAGGGGGGGGGGGTGTACCTTGGAGGCTGCGAGGAGACTTCTATTTATAGAAGTGGGTGAATGCAGAGCCGTTGTAAAAGCACACGTGTGTCTGGCGGTTACAAAATCAGTAGAAGTGTAACCGCCAGTGAGATATTCGCGGGAACGTGGGAAAGAGACATTATTGTTTGTTTGAATATGTCTAAGTTGCTCCGAGCACCCCCCCCCCCCCCCCCCCCCCCCCCCCCTCGTGGGGAAGGGGTGTGTTGCGAGTAAATTGTCAAATGCGGCATTTAGACTTTGTGTGTTAATGGGCCTAAGCAGTTAAGCCAAAGTCTTTGACCGGTCCAGAACAGAACCATTCGGTGCACATTTCAAAGATGCATACTTGTGTTCTTTTTGTTAAAATAATCTCCTAGTTCATTTCTTTTATCCTTGTGTATATTTTGTTAATATATATATATATATATATACACGGCCACCATCTCATGATTAGTCCAAGGCATCTAAATTCAAAGAACCGGCCCTAATGCCAAGCATAAAAAATAAATTTATAATCATTGTACCATGAATCCTACTATTCACCACTTAAACTCTTCCAACAATAGAATGGAGAGAGGCCTTCCAAACAAAACATTTATTCGTAATACAATCAGTAATACGTTAAAGATGGAAAATCTTAGATTTACCCTAAAGTTGGGATACCTAAATAAGTAAATGGAATAGAACCAATGGAGTAACCAAACAAATTAATAAGCATGGTCATGCCAATACATTGATGTACGGAGAAAATTAGCACCAACCAAAACTGAATTGATTAAAAAAATCACAAACAATAAAATAAAACGAACAAGAAGAAGAACACTTGATATTAGATTATCTAATCGACCAAAATTTGACCTACTCGGGGAGGCTCTCTCCAATCCAAGATCAAGAGTTTTTTACAACTAGACACAAAAAAGATTACAAAAAATTACCCTTCAACAATAAAATCTGATTTCTACTCTTGTCCACTATCTTCTGTTGATAAAGCGACTCAAAGATTTCACTTACCAAAGTGTTTGGACTGTATTTCAACCCTATTGTGTAGCCCAAAAGTACTAATAGCCTATAATCACTTAAGAATTTCTCATTTTGATAAATCATATCACCTCTCATTCTAAAAATTGGTTAAAACACGAGTATATAAATATGGTCGCGGGCAAGTGCCTCAAAAATGAGGGAGTAAAGAAAAGGCTACTTAAGCAAGCAGCCATGCACCTCACGCATAAGGCAAAACATCACCATTTTTTTTTGGACTTTTGCAAATAATGATATTCCAAGGCATATACAACAAGTCTCTGCCTTACCTTTAAATTGATGGTGATGCCACGTTAACATTCAATCACCTTATTGCTTGACCTTGCCTTCAACTACACTTTGTATTCCCACAAGATTTCACCTTTACTACTTCAATCCTCGAAACGTATTCTGCCTTCTTGAAAATTTTGTGCCCAATTACCTTATGCCTTTGAGGTAGTTTCACAAGTTCAACTATAACCTCTTCAACCCCGGGATGCTTTTCTTCATTCTCTTGAATATCCACTTGCCTTAAATTACCTTTGACTTTTAGTTAATCCCACAAGTTGTTTCATACCTACATAAAATACATTCCATCCTCTTAAAGAATTCCTTGCTCTCACCTAAAGCTTGTAACATATGCCTCTCGGGTAGATCCATGAGTATTCTTACATGAGCTTGTCCTTTTGACCTTGAGTTTTCTCGCCTTTTCCTCTCTAGGCTGATCAATGAGTGTTATTACATCCGCCTCTCCAAGCTGATCAACTCAACATTCCTTTCTCAATCTCATCAAGCATCTTGAGAGCCCTTGAGTGTTTAAAATATGAAGGTGGGATGTAAAACTCAAAAAGATGGGGAGGGTGAATTGTGTTGGCTATTACAAAAAACCTTTCTAAGAGTCTGATCAGAAGCATAATTCTTCTCATAGTCTGAAATAGAGTATGCATCGAAGTTACCTTAAACACACACACGGGGAGGGAGGGAGAGAGAGAGAGAGAGAGAGAGAGAGAAAGAGAGAGACGACACAAGCAAATTATGATGGTTCCTCTAACAATCTGAGAATAGTCTAGTCCTCTTGCACTTCCAAGAGATTTTTCACTATATTCATACAAGATTACAATTTGCTCAAACATACAGTAAGAGTCTTCATTTGCTCAAACACACAAGTATGAGACTTCTACAACCAAAGTTTAATCAAATAAAAGAGATTGTGTTTACACTTTATGTACAATCAGAGGTGCAAGAAGATTAAAGTTCATATGACTTCTGAATACTTAAGAAATTCTAAGCTTGAAAATTTGTAAGAATTTCTCTTAGTGTTAATGCGATATTTAATTTGACAGAGTAAGAGAACTTGTAAAATTATAGAAGCCTTGTTATTTTTCTTCAACTTCCCGTGTCCTTATATATGAGAGAGTCGTTAGTCATTGAGAAGCTCGATTAAAGACGTTGAAACTTTTTCTCAAATGGATAATGTCTTGAGTAGTCATTTGAAAATTCTTTACTTTCTAATATAATGATATGTTCAATTCGTTGTGTCCTTAAATTTTCTTGTTTGTTTCTGCATGTGATCAGAAGACAACGAAATATACTACTCAAATTTTAAAAGTGACCTTCCTTCTGAAGACGACAAACTGAGTCAAAGTCTTCAATTGTTGACGTCGTCTTCAGGTGCTTTTATCCTTCAAAGTCTTCATTCCACCAGAAGCTTCTGAGAGACAAGCTTCTTTTGATCATAGCATTGATTTTATGGTTGACATTTCTTTAAATTTTGTTTCATGTCTCAATAGCTTCTCCTTTGTTTCAGATGCTTTCTAATGCGTTCATAATCTTGATATTTCAGAACCAGAACCTGGCTTTGAGAGTCAAAATTTAATTATATAATTCTACACACTTGAACATACATTAACATATACAATTATTCTTTCTTACATTGTTATCATCAAAACTTCAGAGACATTATTCACAATCCATTTTAGTTCAACAAAATATGGGATCAATGGAACCATCATACTAAACTTATTTTAACAACCGAACTACAATTACAAATTTGGATAACTCTTTGATACTATGAAATTTTGTTGAATTTTAAAGCATGTAGAAAGAACAGTTCAAAATTTAAGTTTATTCTAAAAATATAAATATAAAAAAAATTACATGATATTGAGGAGGAATAGAGAAGTGTTCACCTAAATAATTTACATTGCCATTGAGGAGTAAGAGTCAAACTTCCAATTAAATAGTTTAAGGAGATTGGTAACTATTGTTTTTGGCGTATTTGTTGAAGTATTAAAATAAGTAAATTTGTATCAAAAAGTTGTGTAATTCTTGCTAAGAAAAAAATAAAAACTTATATTTTAAGATAAAGTTTCTATTAATAGTCCTTAACTATTACCTTAAGGCATTAGTTAGCAAGATTCATAGTTAAATGATGTAAGTCTATTATCAATATATTTGCATTAATGATTGCATGAGATGGAAAGACATGAAAACGTCATCCACGGTAAGACGCAATGATCTCAATCCAATCTTAGACTCATGCACATAACTTTTCTTCTTGCTTCCTTTCCAATGTGACACCACTAACACCCAATTGGTGTGTCCTTTGGCCGTGTTGTGCTGTGACTCGATGTGTTCTAGTAATAGTAATCACATCAAGCACAAGCATGATATTTTGTGCTTCATTGTCACTTCATTAATTTGCACATAATTAGTCCTCTCCCTCACTCTTATCAGCATGGGCTAGCCTGGCTCATTATACTGTTAATCAATCTAAACAGTTATTTTGTACCATATTTAAATACTTTTATAATCATCCAAATATGTAAATACTTTTTGTTAAGTGGATCATATGCATATTCACTTATTTCTCACAGGGACTTGATCATATGCATATGCATAACATTGTCTTGCTTTTTTTTTTTTTTTACCATTCATTTTTCCTAAGATACATATCAAAGTGTATTCCTAAAGTATTTCATATGTATTGAATCCGATAAAATATTATTTTAAAAAGTAAAAAATATGATACATGGATTTGTACGTATCCATAAAGTAAAAAATACGATACTTTGAAATGTGATCTTTCTTAAGATCTCATGTTTGATTTTCTTCGATGTCATTTTGTATGTGTTAATTTAATTTTTTCAAAAAAAAGTAAAAATAAAAATACACCGTTAAAAAAAAGTAAAATGAAAATTACGCCATAGTAGTAACATTTTTTTTGACTAAAAATAAATGATATTCATTCATTCAAATTGATAAAGTACATCGATACAATACAAATTCACTTAAAACAAAAAGGATGAATCTGCGAACAAACTCACAACGTCCATGTTAAAAACGACAAAGTACAAAAGCATACATATATGACTATATTAAAGTCTTCGGAATATCCATGTCTCCGGATCTGCAACTTTGATGACGCCAAAATCAATGATAGAATCTGCTCTGGATCAAAGTTGATCTGACAATCTGAATCGAACAAATACCTTAACAAAACAAAAAAGACAAACAATGCCGCACAAAAATTACGAACAAAACAATGTCGGACTAAGACGACAAAATCACGAAAGAAAAAACGAAATGGATGTTAAAATCACTTTTTTCAACAAAAGCGAAAGATAAAAACAAGTTTGAGAGGGTGATTTTAGATCAAAAATTGACCATAAATCATTCCTCTTTAATAGATGAAAGAGAATAAACTAGAGTTTTGTGACGACTCACAAGAGGAAAAGAAGAAAAGAGAGAGATATCATAGTAGTAAATAACATATATAAATTTAATTTTATCATTAATTCTTTAAACACTAATATCGTTAATATAATGGAAAAATAATATATAATGATTAAAAATACATGAATACAAATTTAAATGATGAGAAGTTGACACTCAAACCTGTATTAGAGGTTAGAGGTCAAAATTGATTGATTTGGTTCTCTTTAAACTCCAATGTTGAAAAACTCTATTCAATTTAATGAGCAAATAGCCACTTTAGTCCTTGACTCTGCACCTCGTTGTCACAAAGATCCCTGACACATGATTAAATACAAAAAAGTCTCAGACTATGCACTTTCATTATCACTTTAGTCTCTGTCGTTAAATAATTCTGTTAAGTGATGATGTGACACAAATTTTACGATGACATGACATTTGATGTGTCACATGGACTAAAATGAAAGTAGAAAATAGTCACTTTGGTCCTTGAATCAAAAATCAATATCCCCAAATTGAATCTTAAATCCATAAATCTCAAATCTCTAAATGCTATCTAATTCTCTCTTTTGTTCAAAATCAATCTTCCATTAAATAACATGTCATCGTAAAACATGAGTCACATCATCATTTAACAAGATTATTTAACGTCAGAGACTAAAGTGACAACGGAAGTTTAGAGTCAGAGACTTTTTTATATTTAATCCTGACTCAAGGACCTTTGTGACAGCGAGGTGTAGAGTCAGGGACTAAAGTGACTATTTCCTCTCAATTTAATTGAATCTTCGAGTGCATCCCTATTTTTGGCCTATATTTTTTTCTTTGAGAGAATTTTTGGTCAGGAACCTTTTTCAAACCAAAAAATTTTTGCAAGGATGTTTTTCAATTTTTTTGGCAGGGACGAAAATCAAAACTGACTCAAATTGCAAGGACGAAAATCATATTTAAGCCGATAAATAAAATCAAAATGCGCTTTGAAATAATTTAAATTTAAATGAACCACATATTTCAATACCTCATTTGAAACGACAAGAAAAAGTAAAAGAGAAAGAAGAGTAGCGTTATTCCAAAGGAAATTAATCTCGTACTGCATAGAAAATCATGGCAGGGAAGCATGACATGAATCTTACAATAGAAGTGGTCCTGCTACAAAGTGGTGAAAGAAAATGAAACCTTTTATTACCAGAACCACAGGGCAACAACAGTGTACGTTTCATTCACCTTTGGATTAGCTACACTTCTTTTCAGTCATTTTTAGGAACAGGAAAAATAAAAGTTAAAGCAAAGAGGTGACAGCTTAGAATCATAACCCTATTGAATTTGAATCTAGTACATGTTTTAATATGTTTTTTTGAAGATAAAATTTAGGACATAGGATGTTTGTCCCACGTGTGACGGTTGGAATTGGAATTAGAAGGTGTGTCTATGTGTGATGCAATGTCACCATATGTATTATGTAACACTGTCTTTGCTTCACGCAAACCCTCTTCTTTCCTTTCCTTCTATATACTATTATTCCCCTTCCTTTGTTACAAACAATATTGCGTGGCTTTAAAGTTTCATACTTTCAAGCCCACAAACCAACACTACTATATATATAAGTCTTTCAATAATAATATAACAAAATATTTTTTTGAGAAAATAATAACATAATCTTTCTTAACAAAATTGAAATGTTCATTGTTTATATAGCCTAATTTTTAATTAAAATTGAATAATAAAAATATTTAGATAAAATGGTATTTAACTCTTAGCTTGATGAGTGTTCTAAGATTCAATGAGAATGTATTATAGTACCTCTAACTACTGCAAAATTTATAAGGATGAAAATTATATTTAGAGAGGGAAAATGAAGTTTATCTCTAACTTTGTCACAAAAGAATTTTATTTTTTTATCTCTAATTTTTGTTTTTAATTTTAATTTTTTTAGTAGTAAATTTTTGAGGAGAGTTTGTTATCTATTTAAATTTTACACGGTCGAGGGATAATTTTAGTAGTGTCCTAATTTATTTATACTTCTTATAAATAAAATCTATTTATACCAAAATGAAAATTAAACCAACTAGGTCTAGTCCATCTCAAGTGATTGACCCACCACCAAAAGCACTCACTCATTATTCATTCATTCATTCCATATATCAAAATCCAAGTTATAACAATAGCAACACTTACACACAAACCAAACATCTTATCTCCTTCATTATATATATGTATTTCTTTATGACTCACAAGAGTTTGTTTCAACTTCAACCCTAAACAAGAAAAAGAGAGACAAAAAAATGGATTACTGTGGAGGAAAGATTGGTGGAAGTGATCAAAGAGGTGGTGGGCCTTGTGGTGCTTGCAAGTTTTTGAGGAGAAAGTGTGTAAAAGGTTGCATATTTGCACCATATTTTGATTCAGACCAAGGAACGGTTCATTTTGCAGCGGTTCATAAAGTGTTTGGTGCTAGCAATGCCTCTAAGCTACTCATGCGTATTCCAGCTCATAAACGTCTTGATGCTGTTGTTACTCTTTGCTATGAAGCTCTTGCTAGGGCTAGAGACCCTGTTTATGGTTGTGTAGCTCACATCTTTGCACTTCAACAACAGGTATATTTATTTAAAATTTTATTTAAATATACATATAATTTCCTTTAATTTTTCTTCATTGTTGTGATATCTTGTTTCCTTCTTATACTTCTCTCATTTTAAGTTGTTTTAGGCAAATATTAATGTTAATATCATAACTTTGTAGTTAGAATTTTTAATTTTTTTTTAAATAAAAATAGTAACTTTTGCATAGAAATCTAGATTATTATTATTTTTCCAAATTTTCTCGAGTGTCCAATATTTCTAAGTGTTAATCATATATTTTTAAATCAATGGATGAAACTTTATTAATGTGTATAGAAACAAATCCAACACGAGTTTATCTTTACCTCTTTGGAGGTTTTTGGGTTTTGTTGCTTTTCTAAAGGACACCCAACATTATGTGTTAAGAAAGTGATAAGAAAATTACTCCACACAAAGAATATGTGCCCTAGTAACTTCTTATCTTTCTATTTAACTTCGTTAATTGCCATTTTTTATTTTAAAGCCTTTAAGACGTGAGAATACTCGTTAATCTTGCTTATATATATATAGATGTATCTTTATTTTATATCTTGATGAATATGTAGCAAAGAGTGTAAATTGTATACATTAAGTTTGAAAAGTTTTGGCATAAAAAAAAAAGTTTGAAAAGTTTGAGTGATAGCAAATAACAATTAATCATTTGTATAATTTAAAAATAATTATAATTAATGTCAAGCATTTTAACGTGGTGGTAATGATTGATCGACAATATAACAAAAATTATATTAACAATGAGTATATAAATTAAAGAGAAATGTACGTTAAATAAAGACACTTATTAGAAGTTTAAAGTAAAAATTTTATCTTGAGCATTATGTATTATTAAAATATTAAAAAGTAATTTTTTTTACGTAAAATTCATTAATTGTTTCTTTAAAAAAAAAAAAATGCTAACAAGTGTCTATATGGCATTGTTTAAGCAATTAAAAGTAGTAATTTTTCCTTAATAACTTATGTAATGATTAATTTTACATGTGTTTGACTTATGTTTTCAAAATAAATTTTATTTTAATAAATTCTTTAAAGTCCTTAGGATATTTGTTAGCATAACCCTTTTAAAAATACTAACATCTATTTTGAGGCAAGCATGAAGATCATGTAGCTGGACTATATAATTCTGATTTATAAACCCGTTACTTAATAAATCTAAAAAATAAAAATTGTTTATAAATCCGATTGGAGGGCTCGACAAAGAAGTATATAGTTTTTCCCTCAAAAAAAAAAGAAGAATATAGTTTTGTTGGCTCGTGGCTAGTGACCACGCTAACGTGCACCGTGGTGCGAAGTCCTGCACTCTAGTATTGTTTGCTTGACAATAATCACTGTTTGCATTCCTCGTAGGTCAAGATCTTACCATTTAGAATATTTCATAGAATAAGAAGTACAATCTACTATTTGCTTTCACACGATTGTTAGCTTGTCCACATTTTACATGGATGCTACTTAATTAGGGTACCCCTATAAGTGTAGGTAGATATTGTGTTTCATGGTGTAAGGCCAGGGTTTTATCAAGTAAACTTTTGTTTTTGAATAAATCAAGTAAACTGGTGACTAATATACTACCTTATTTGAGTAAAAAAATAAAAAATATAACACCTTATTGTTTACTAAAAAACATTATGGAATGATAGATAAATCACTTAGTTGAATTAAAAGATTAAAAGGGGTAAAAGAGTTAAAATCATGATTCGAATTTTGACAATGAAGAAAATACAAAACATAATTTTATTTTAAGATTTAGTTTTGATTAATAAATAAATCTTAAATATAATTTTATTTTTCATTGACATACTCAAGTATATCTATACCCTCTAATGTAAGTGTAAATATTTGATAAAAGAAGTAATTGATGTAACTTTTGAGCTTTGAAAACAAGTCCAATTGCATATGACCACCATTTTTAGTAGAATAGTTGGTTTGTAAAAAAAATATTTTTAGTAGAATAGTAGTGTAGAACCATATAATTTTTATCATAGGTTGGACTCTTGAAAACAACATATAAATAGAAATCTTTAACAACAAAAAGAAAACCAACAATGCAAAAAACAAAAAAAAAAAAAAGGAAGTATATAACTAGCATCAAAATGTTGGGATATGAAATCAATAATGTATTGTAAAAGTTTGGTTAGGTATAAATTTCTAATGAATGTAATAAATATTGTGAAAGTCATGTTAGCATGCAATATTTTAAAAGAGATAGGTGGTGGTGGCAGCCGCCAACTGGGTATGGCTGACTACGGAGGACTGTCTGTTGCTTGCCGGAGCTAACAAGCAATGCAATTTAGCAGCTCGAGAAATATTCAAATATTTTTAGTATTGACTTTCAAATTCTTGATACTACTCTATGCATAATGCATTTGTATATTAGTGAATGAATAGTATAATAGACAATGTTTACCAAGTATTAAATTCACTATCTAAAATCATGAAGTAGATGTTTATCTTGTTTTATCGGGCTAGAGACTATGAGTCAAAAAAATGGGGCTAAAGACTAAGGTGACTCCTCAATTATCAAGAACAGTGTATCTTTTAATATTATAAAATGAACATGGAATAGTAGTGTTTCAAAAAAAGAATCAAAAAGTTAAAACCTTGATATAAATATTTCATGTATTTGTTTGTACATTCGAGACATTATTATCCAATATTGATTAATCAAATTATAACTAATGTGTAATGTTATGTGAACTTAATTTATAATTAAGATAGTATACAAATTTAATTTGCAAACTTAGGAATTCAGACTACGAAAATATTACATTAAGATAACTTTGTCTAACTATCACATTTCAATTTATGAAGGGATCGAAGTCTCTTAAGTATATTGTACTAAAAAAAAGTCTCAAAAGTATACATATGTAAATATATTCCATGCAAGTTTTTGATTAGACAAAGACATAAAATAATCAATTTTGTTTTGACAAGTCTGTTTGAGCTAGTTAAAGCAAGGTTGTAATTGTTCGATGTACTAAATAAAGTTATATAATCTTATGCGTGATACAATAGAAACCTTTGCCATATCTTTGAAAAATGCAATGTATAATCTAAGTTCTAAGATATAATAATTGAGTAAGAGAGCCTCTTTAGATATTCATCCACATGAAATAATCTGTGATTAACTATAGAGGAAGTAACAATTAACATCAATGGATTCCTTATCTTTTAATTAGGCCGGATTCCATTGTCTAAGTGATAAGTTACCTACCAAATACGAATTAAGTACTCACTTCTAGTTTCTCTACCCAATAATAGAAGGAAAAGTTGTTTGGATAAGATTGATTATGTCTTTTTGAACTAGTAGTGTTAATGTAGCAGTCAAAATAAAATAGGGATATTCTTCACATGCATGTACTAATTTGGAGTATATATGCCAAAATGTATAAATCTTTATCTGTTCAACTCTGACATTTCCTTACCAGGGGCATGTTTTATAATTGTGGAAAAGCTATTTTTTTAATAGATGAATTGGTAATAATTGTTATTGAAAATAAACACAATTAAGTGGAGAAGTTAGAGTTCAAACATCAATTTTAATATTTGATCTAACAATTTTAATATTTTTGTCGGTTGAGTTAAGACTTATGAATAAGAAAAATTATTTTTAATTAGAGAATAATAATATATTTTTGTCATATAACTATTTGCTCTATTAATTTTGCTACATATATTTGAAGTCATTAGAAATTTCTCATTCCCTCAAAAAAAAAAAAATCTCATGATTTTCTATTCAATTTATAATGGGGAATTCTAAGTAGTATCTCTAGGACATTGATTAAAATACTAAAATAGTAAAGTTTGTTTTAAAAAGTTGTGTAGTTATTGTATTGACAAAAGGAACAACTTCAATTTTTAAAACAAAATTTCCTTTAATAGAATCCTTAAACATGTGCATGTATTGAAAATTGTTTAATTTCTCTGAACAAAATCATGATGTCTTCCAATTTGAGGTTCCAAATGTATATGCATTGTTCACGTATTGTCTTAGCAAAACACATGAATAATTTGAGAGTTATTAACAATGAACGTGTATGGTGCAGGTTATGAGCTTGCAGGCAGAGTTAACCTATGTTCAAGCCACTCTTGCGACAATGCAGCGCCTCCCAATATCGCTAGCTCCATCGCTTCCAAACCCTCAAAGCTCTTCACCAAGTTTTCATTCCTCCTCAGATCACTTGGGAACAAATGCAGACATGCAAAGTACCTCTAATATGTCTATGCATTTTGATCCTCATCAACCACTTTCATCATTGGACTTGAGCAGCTTCTTCAATCAATCAGATCAACAACTTGATGATGATGAACTCCAAGCTTTGGCTCGAGAATTTGTCTCTAGGTACTTGCCTGGAGTAAGATTCCAGCCATCTAATTCTCACTAGTTATTTTTCTTTCTTTTTGTTTTGGAATTGTCTAATGAAATTATAACTTCACCTAATTTCCTGAGCATGTTACTAATTGTACCTGATCGGTTTGTACTAGTTTCAACATGAAAAATTATGTAACCAAACTAAGGACTTCACGCCCTTTCTTTTGCAGATAATTTCTATTTCCTTTTATTGATAAAGGGCAAACAAATGGTTATATCAATAATGTAACTATTTTTAGCCTTTTATAGCTTTGCCATAAAAAAGATGTTAACTCCGTTAAAAAACAAAACGTAAACAACTGCATCTGATGCGACCACAAATGTTCAATGTTGTTCCGGAAACCTCTAAAATCTTTATATTGTGACTGCAATCGTTGTTGCAGCCACAATTTAGAGCTATCTTTATCAATAGCATAGTACAATAGAAGGATTGTATATTATGGGAAATGGGAAATGCTTTATTAGGTTTAAATGGGCAATATCACCATCAGGTTGATATTGTCAACATTTATAATAAATGTCTTGAGCTTAGTTAGTTATACGACCAATAGAAAAATAATTTAACTCTTGCAATTATTTCATCTATAAGACCGTAAACACCTGTCAGGAAACATAAAATTCAGATAAACTTTTGGAACTATACGTGTCCAGAAAACAAGGGGATTATTAAAAGAGAACTAAAATTTACACGTTAAGTAATATACAAGCAAGATATTGTGATTTTTTTCCTAGGCTTAAGATGAAATGAAATCATCATCTTCGGATTACAATCGTGGCCTTGGTGAGAAACTTTGATGAGTTGGGATATAAAACCAACAACATCAAATTCTTTGCTGTTCAGTTGAATCATCAACAAAATTATTGTTAAAAAAATGGAATTTGACTGCTAATTGTCAACAATTTTGGAGTGATAGTTAACATCCTGTCAGTAATCAGTAATTAATGATGAGTGACTACTGAAAGACTACTTCAAAGTTCCATGCAACTTTCTGATCATGTCTGTTATTATACTAATTTCATCACAAACATGTGTAAAGAATCAGAGCTGTGTTATGACAACAAGGTCCTCACAAACTTCTAAATAATCATTACCAAGTCAAAGTAGAGAAACTCAGCTTAATTCAATCCTTTTCGATGACATCTTAATTTGTGCAACTGCAATAAAAATTTGTTCAAAAAGTACTCGTGCATACAGTAAGAGACCCATTAAAAGAGTGAAAAATATGATATGTCAAACATAATTAAATCTACAAATTAATGCAAAGAGTCCTTTCTTTGGAACTACACCAAAAGCACAGACCCCAATAGTTGGATTTGGATTAAATCAGTTCAAAATACTACCATCTAGTTGATCCATGCACTCAACATGTCTCAGCCGTTAGATCAATAGTCAATGGATTAGATCAGACGAATCATATTCATAGTTTGTATATGAACTCTCTTTACAAACATTGTTTATTTGTTTGTGATGAATTTTTGTTAACGAATCTAAGCGGTATAGTAACTTGTTTTTAAAAAATTCTCACATTCATGTAGTATTGTACTATGTATCTGGATTTCTTAGATTATCATTATCGTAATCATAACTTGGTTTCTGTCTGAGTTGCTGCCTCACGCAAACACTGCAACCGTCCTGGAAGAAGATTCAAACAAGCCGCACCAGACTCCTGCAGCAAACTAGCCACAACCTTTGCACTCTCGTGCAAGTCTCTTTTGCTTTGCCATCCACCAGTAACTTTCTCGCATGTTATTTTCTAGACTCGAGTAACTTTCTACTATAGAAGCAACATACTGATCCAGAGATTAAAGTTCAGCATCTTCACTTTTTAGTAAATGCGGCAACTCCACCATGTTTTCTGTCAGAGAAAGATAGAGATTAAGGAAGAGTGAATGAAGCCTACTTGCTTTGGGAACAGCATTCAGGAACAGCAAGATCAATTCCTGGTTTCTTGGTTTCGATCAAGTAAGAGTTACATACTCACCAAATAACGGTTTGTATCAACTATCAAGTGTATATCCCACCCACAGGTTCTGAGATCCACCTCTGTTACTGTTCTAGAAGATTCTACAGGCGGGTTTCAGTTAGATTCTTAAAATTAGTTGAACTTTTTTATAGTACATTTGTGTTGCATTCTGTTACAGGTAGTTACTGTTTGTCAGAATTCTGATAAGTAAATTGTGGCCTTGGAAATTGGGAGAGTGCAGATCTAAGAAGTTCTGCATTATCGGTCTTTAATCCATGGGATTTCACCTTAACTCTCTGCAGTACAATTCCAGTTACTTCTACACTGAGTTAACTAACAAATAATTAGGAAGGTTCTAGATACTAGGGGTCTGTTTAGATTGGTGGTAGAGGATAGAAAGCAATTGGACGAAATGGGGTCGGTTGAAGTTAAAACATTTATTTTTTAAAATATGATTTGCTCAATCCATTTCATTTCGCCCTATACCACCAATCCAGGCAACCCTTAAGTATTATAAAACACCTCTTTATATCTCGTTCAAGTCAGGATAACACTGTTCAGTATATATACAATACACTTTTTTTTTCCTCCCAAACACTCAATTATCAATAATTTATAATGTTACAATCTATTATATTGTATCTTAAGATATTATAACAAATATAAACTACAAGTATGAAATTATTTGTACCATTACAAATCATGCATTCAATCAACATAACATTCGATATGACGTTAACACTTCCATCGGCATATGATAAGTTGCACGAGACTCGAAAGAGATAGACATCAATCAAGTAACTAAGATCCAAGTCTTAATGCCTTCACAGCTTACATTCTTCAGTAATAAACATAACAGCAGAGTATAAAAGACAAAATTATGAACTCAAACAATGAAACAGCTTAGGACCAGAGATGAACAATTCTGTAATCTAAGTTAAAACCACAATAAAACAAAATGAGAAACCAACCAACTTTGATCTCATCATGTAAGTTCTCTCATTCAGGCCAACACTGATCAAAATAAAAGATATTGGTTTCAATCATAGGATTGAATTATGACAAAAAGGATAAGTTGTCGGTGACTGATTGCTTCTGGAAAAATTTCTCATAATTATTTGCAAGATTAAATCATGGGAGCATCTGTTTGCTTTGAAGCCATCAAAAGGGTAAGATTGATGGCGTTAAGATGATTTACCACATTTAAAAAAAATCAGATATTACACGTCAATCAACTGTTATATAAACAGTTCTATTCGTACAAAACAGTTGTATAAATTCAGAATGCTGATTTTTATTTATGAATAAATTATGATAAAACTTCAAAGCTATGAAATCTATTGGTATTGGATATCAGATAACATTTAACAGTACATTCTAACAATCGGGTTACAGCATATCCTAATTTTCAGGGCACAAACTAGCATCTACTGTAGGAACAAATAAAAATTCTTTGCATATTGACTCGGTGTGATGAATAATAGTACAAGAATCAAACGGATATTTAAATCAGCAACCAAAGCACACGGAAAAGTTAAAGAGATTAAAAATACATGAGAACGTAATAGCAGAGAGACTCAGAACTAGAAAACGGACCATGTCTGGCATTCCGATGAATCATGAATGCAAACACAGAAAACAAGGTGCAAGCAGAGAGGTTCAGGACTAGTAAATGGACAATGTCTAGCGCTGTGAAGAATCATGAATGCGAACACAGAAAAACATGGTGCACACTGTGAGGTGCTTTCAGTTAAAAACAGCAAGCCCACTATCTATATATAAGCATACCTGTTTTATGGCTACGCAACAATCTTCCTGGCCCTTGCAGTATCTGGCATCTTTCTCCAGGTCAATTGCCTTCATAGCCAATGGAAACTTGCATAAGCAAGACAGATGTAAATAGGATTAATGCTCAATGAGCAGCATGAAGCTACAGGTATACACTACCGAGACCAATTCATACAGAACAATAATCAAAATATAAGATTTTGAGCACAAAAGTTGTCGCCTCCATTTATGAGATGTAAAGGACCCTGAAAAGTTCTAAGCTTCACATGTTTTATTTGGTTGTAAATATATGAGTATATCAAATATGAGTACTATTTCAATGAAAATCCTAGTATAATAAAGCTTAGTTTTTACTAGTTGTTATTGTTGTTTGTAACACTTAAGAAAATGTAATGAACAGGACAAGTTCCATAGAATAATATTAGACAGGCAAGACAAAACTTGTTGGACCATGAAGTTAGTTGATGAATACGATGTTATCAAGATCTTCGTTTTCACCGAAAAATATTCGTGCATCTATTGGCCTTCGAACAAACCATCAGAATACAACAGTAGCGTGTTTATGCAGACAAGCTACAGCAAATGCAATCAAATTTTGAACTCATCTATGATGTTCTTCACTGAATTACGAAACAAGCTCAGGAGCCTAACTTAACTTAAAAAAAGTACCTCATACAAGACGGGGCATAACATTAACTCAAACAGAAAGGTGAACAATTGTCTCAGAATTAACTATAGAAACCCTGTACATAATGCAAGGTTGATGTCTTGAATACCTCATGATACAGATACTTCAACGAGGTGTGTATTCAAAGAATCATCCTATGTTTGTAGTGTGTTAATTGATCTGTTAAGATTACCATTTGAATAAATCTATAAAAAGAAGGAACTAGAACTTGATGTAAAAATTAATCTCAAGTGTGATATTCCCTTCGCCCCCCAGATAAAAAGATTAATGATGACTATGCTCTCCCAAAGAGACCAAGAAATTGCCAATTACATGCCAGTAGTCAGTATAAAGATTTGGAGAACAGAATAAACAGTGCACACACCTATCTGCCTCAAAACTGTTAATTTTGTTACATAGCCAACCATGTACCAATCACATATTACAGCATTTAGAAAAACATGGGGAAAAAAAAAAGGAGGGGAAGGAAGCTCAGATGTACCTGAAGGCATTTGTCATACCACCAAACTGCTACAATTCGGCACGAAAGCAATCACCAAACGAGTGGGGCTGAAATACAGATGATATATTGGGTTGTCTAATAACCCCTACTGCATGGTAGTTGATAGATAAACTTCGAACAACCAAAAGCCAAATGATATTTTACATATAAGAAATGAGTAGATTTGCAAAGAAAATAGCTAAATGCCATAAAGAAAAAGTTCAAAACACCATACGGCAATAAATCACAGGGGGCTCTTCATAATACATACAAAATTATCCGAAGTACAAAAACAAACCACTAAAAACACTGATGTGCATTATAAGGACTACAATAAAGAATCTGAAGTCTGTGAGAGAGCAAGGTCAATAAATATATCCAAACTTATAACAAAGCTATGTGCAAGAAGCATAATTGGTCATACTTTACAGAACCACACACAATAAATACACCTAAAAGGGTAAGTTGAGCGGCTCCAATCTTCTGTATACATAAATGTACAATCCCACTTCAATTTGTTTGAAGGGGTACATAGGCAGAGCGGAATCTGATCTCTAGGTTAGAGTGTATAAACTTGGACCTTCATGGCACTATAAAATCTCTCCATGACGGAATCCAGTATCCTCACAATCTGCACCGGTACCCAAAGCACAAGGAGAATCATACCATTTAGAATTGTCTTGGTAGAAACTGTCAACCTGCATACAGCCAAGACCTACGTCTGAAACTATAGCCTCATCATGTCTGATGGGCTTGGGTAGTTTGGTATCTTCACAATCAAGTATGCTCTTATGATCAAAGTCACTGCATTTCAACCACTTTTCCGGCTTACAAGTTTCACTTATCAGATCCTTCTGACTTCTGCACTCCGTTCTAATATGGTCCCCCCATGAAACAACTTCTCCCAAAGTGCGGCCAAAACTATCTTCATCATCCTCAATCAGCTCTGTTTCCTTGCCATCCCCGTAAATCCTTTCATGGTGATGATTACTCCAGTTTGCAAGATCATTATCCCCAACCAAGACATCGTCTGAATGTGACTTATCCGTCGAATGTAAGCCCATCGGCTTCAAACCCACTTCCCCTATACTCCTAATTCTATTCACAACATCATACAAATCCCTCGAAACTGAACCCAACAGCTCCTGCGGAATCTTCGAAACCCTCCCTTCCAACATCCCAACTTCAGCTCTCAACTCCTGCACCTGCTGCAAAACCGAAAACTGCAAATCCCCATCATCTTTCCCCATCAAACCAAACCCTTCATTCTCCATTTCCTCACTCACCCCATAAACAACCGCATCCTGATCCATCAAATACCCACCTTTATGCCCAACAACCCTATGCATAATCCTAGCATTCCCATCCAACGGCCCCGGTTCATGCCCCGAATGCACAGCATACAATTTAAAAACTGCCGTCCCCTCTTCCTCATAAACAAAACTCTTATCCTTCTCATTATAATTCGCAATTGGAACAATAGCCCTAATCCTAAACCCACATCCACATCTCTTCGAAGCATAAGGCTCCCTCTTCAAAATCTTTGCTTTCTTATTCGCAGCAGGTTGACCCGCTCTATGACAAGCATAATCCTTAACCTCCGCCATAAACGGCTTATACCTAATATACTTCTGTCTAATACAAAGCACAACCTTATGCTTAGCAGCTAACTGCTGCAACCTACTCGGCACCTCCTTAGCCGGCACATCAAAAGACTCAGTATACTCAAATCTCCGCCGCTTGTTCCTAGCAGCCGCGGCAGCATCTGACATACTAGATCCAGACTCTGCCGCGGAACAAACAGGACAAGCAGCAATACAAACCCTAACATAACTCTCAGGAATCCCATAAAACTTTGCTCCAACAGTCCAAACCTGTTTAATTCTCTCAACAGTATCTTTAACACCTAAATGTTTAAGATCAGCATCACTATGAAAATTCATAACAATGTCTTGCCATTGATTAACATGCGAAACGAATTGATTCGTGTTGTTCTTGAAACAAAGAAATTGATTACCGTTTTGATCAACACGAGCGGTTAATTTATCTTGAATTCTCTTCCAGGCAGTTAAATAAGCGGTTTCTTCGTTCCTGTCTTTCCAAACTGTTCGCCACGATTTAAGAACGGGGGATGGCGTGGCGTCGCGGATCTCGGCCGGAGTAGCGAGGCGGTTTTGGAGGAGGCAGTTGATCATTAAAGAATGGGAATCCCGATTGAATGTGTAGAATTGAGAGGAGATGTGTGGGTCAGGGCTTATGAAAAAGGGTTTTAGTGTTGCCGCGGTGGTTTGTGGTGTTGGTGGTGGTGGTGAGTCGCCGGAGGAGTGGCTTGGAGGAGAGGAGGAAGGGGAGGGGGAAGGGAAGAGAACGATTTCGGAGAGAGAGAAAGAGGGAGGTTCTGGTGGTGGTTGTGTGGTGGTGGTGGAGGGGAGGATCTGGTGTGGTGGGTGTATTGATAGATCCGGTGGGACTGGAAGGAAAAGATTTAGATCGTCTTCTTCTTCTTCTCTTTTGCTTGAATTCATCTTTATTTGTAGAAAGTGTGTGTACGACGAAGAAGAAGAAGAAGAAAGTGTAATGAGCAGTTTTTATTTTGTCTGTCTAAAAATCTATGTGTGTAGTGTGTCTGTTTTTTTGTCTTAAAAAAGTTTTTATGTTCCTCACTCTCTCTCTCTCTCTCTCTTTGTGGGGAGAGAGAGACTCGCTCACTATTCTCTCAAGTCTCATCTATCTACCTTCTTTATTTTTATTTTTTTCTTTATTTCTTTCTTGTCTCCTATCTCCTTTTCCTTACATACTTATAAAAGCTTCACTTGCATCCAAGTTAGTTTCTTTCTATTATTGCAAACACTTTCTTCTTCTTCTTTTTTTTCTTTCTATGGTACGATCTTTCCTTTTGATTAGCGTATGTTTGGTTGGACGGTGGGTTTTTCATGTTTTACCTAAAACTGTGGCAACAATTTTGTTTTGAAGTAGAAGGTTGGTTTTCTTGCTTATGGGAAATCGTGAGGAAAGCAAGGTTGAAAACGAGTTTTGTGTATATGACGTTAAATCAAATATTGTTTAGTTTATGTTTGGTATTTGGTATGGTGTGCATGTGATGATGGAGACTCGTGGTGAGGGAAAACCTACATAGTGGAGTTTTCGGTATCCAAGGTGAAAACAAGTTGAAACGCGAGAATGGCTCAACCGTTGTGGTTATAAACAAACGACACACGATTAGTTCACTCTATTTTGAATCCTCTTGCACGTAGCCTTTCCTTTCAGTTACTTATCTCTAATGTTTGTTTTCCTACCAAATAAAATATTGTCAAGTGTCGCACTCAACTATTTCACAATTTCATAATCGTTAGATCCAACAATTTACATTATAGTGTCGATTATCAATAGTTTAGATTATTGATTGTGTAAATGTGATATTGTACAAAAACTAGATTATATTGCTTCTTTACCATTTTTTCTTTATAAATAAAAACATTTGTTCTTTTACGTATTTTGTGTTATTTGACAATTTTTGTAATTTCAAATGAAACTTTGTAGCACCTAACATATGCATAGATTTTATTTTATAGATGTTAATGCGCAAAAATAGGGGTTAGTAAAAAAACGATATTCAAAGCCCAAATGACGTTCTTGAGATCATAAGATGAAAATTGTGGTTCCCACATCAAAGGAGTCTAAGTAGTTAACTGTCGATAGAAATTGAGGTTAAATTTATCATTTTATGGAGTTTCTTAGCCTTGTTCAAGATGTAAACAACAATGATCTCACGAGAAATGTAACTTTTGTGCAATGTTCCATCCAAAGTCCAATGTAGCATCCAACAACTTGTTTATGTCTAAGAGAAACAATTCGTCGAGTGGGATTTACTACTTGCAAAGACTCTGACAATTAAGTCAAGAACGAATATCAAACCGTATAGGTTGAGAAGAGAACATGTCTTTGGTAACCCCTTGTACGTGTTTTTTTATAATATGTGAGAGATATGCTACTTTCATAGAAAGATGTAATGGTGGGACTGTAACACCCCTATTTTGTGAAAATCCTATATTCGAACAAATGGTGTAATTCAATCCAAAAATTTCTTTTCTTGGTTTTGCTAGGAGCAAAAATTGTGATTATTTTATTAGTTTTTAGTTATAAAAGGGCATCCTTAGAAATAAATAAAGTTATGAAAGGACTTTAGGTTCAACCACGTTATAAATAAAGAAATGTTGATGTTGTTTTGATACGGATGTTTGAGCTTTTGCAGCAATACATTCAAAGGACCTAGATATCATGTTGTATATAAAGGTTATAATTTCAAAAATGGTATCATTTATGTGCGAACATTGCTCTTCTCCCATACAAAATTGCTCACTCCCATACAAACTGATCAAAGTACCCCTCACATGAGTTAACTCATATTCGGTATAATGAACGTGAGTTAACTCACGCTGAAGTAAAACCTACATGAGTTAACTCACGTTGGGGTTATAACTTACATGACTTAACTCACATTGGGTTATAACCTACGTGAGTTAACTCACGTGGGATGTACCAATGTAGCAAATGTGACTTAATTCACGCTAGGTATAACACATGTGCGACTTAAGTCACGTGGAGGTATTTTCGTCAGTTTGTATAGGAAGGAGCAGTTTTTTATGGGAGAAGAGCAATTTCCTTTATGTGCAAGTTTGGTTCCAAGAAAATCCACCCAGGTTCATAGCATTGGGTCTCAAAATATCGAGGGCCTAATTTTTCATAATTTTATTCTCCTCTTTTTTTCACACACCCCTCCCGTAACTGCTATTTGTACCCTTCGATTTGAGACAAGTTTTTGTCAATCCACATTATTCCTCTCTCTCTCTCTCTCTCTCTCTCTCTCTCTCTCTCTCTCTCTCTCTCTCTCTGCACTGAATTGAACGAATATAAAGGGAAAAAACTAAAATCTAAGCCACGCGTGATTGTTGAACTAATCCCACTCCCACCGTACATCTGGACTCTAACGTTGGTGTTGATAACACTATATTTTGTAGTATTTTCTATTAATATTTTATTAAATAAAATAATATTTTTATTTTAATTTTATTTGCATTTCATTGCATTTTATCTTATTTTGAATAAATAGGTTAAATGGGAGAAATATGAAGCAATAGTGCAAAATGTGTAGAATATTCCAAAGGACCAACACTTTGTTAACCAGGTGTTTGCGTGGGTTTTTGGGTAAATAACAAAACTAGTTTTTGTTATTACAAGCATGATCAAACCAGAAATCCTAGAATATGTTGTGCAATCTTTTTTTAGAAAGAACATGAATGTTCATCATTTATTATTTACTCTAAATTTTATCAAATAAAATTACAATATTCCTAAAATATCCTTGCACTCATTGAAACCAAGACAATTAATTATTGCTAGCATATTAAAAACATCGGTTTAATCCTATAATGTCTATTCTCCTACCCAGCTATTTGATTTTCCAATACTACTCCAATGTTAACATTCCAATACTCCACGCTTTTTTTCTTTCTATTAAAAGCAATTCCACATCTAGTTAATTGTACTGGTAATAAATGGTAACAGGTATTTTTGAAACATCATATTAAAATTGGTCAAAATGGGTTTTTTTTTTTTTATCTTTTAGGAAAAAAAAATTCTTACATTTTTAGACAGAATTAGTACTTTATATGAAGGATAATACTTTGTTTGGATTGGTGGTATGTGATGAAATGGAGTGGTAAGTAATTATGTTCCATTGTTTGGATTTGCAAAAAAAGAATGGAGTGGAATGGAATCCAATGGAACCCATTCCATCCCATACCATCAATTTCTTCAATTTTTCATTCCCCCCAATTTGGGGTGTATCCAATGGAATGTGATTTTATAACTAGAATATTACCATTTTACCCCTATCTTTATTTTATTATTAACATTCCTCTTTCTCTCATCACCATTTTTTTCTCAAGTTTCTTCTGTCATTGCGTTGCAAAAAAGTTGCTTGGGACCTTTGCATTTCCTGATTATCTATCAATCCTCCTGATTCTTCATTGCAACATGTTTCCCTCGTTAATTCTGTTCTAGTCGTGTTTGTTGTTTCATGCTATGGTGTGTTGTTTTTTTTCTTTCTACGTTTACCTTTTTTATGTTTTTAAACTTTGCTAAGTTGAAGGCATGCACATATATTCTTCAATATTACTTTTGCTATGGTTACCAACAATTGAGCCAGTATAACAAAATGACGAGGCATGCATATATTTTATTTTATTGCTTTAAAATTAATACAGTTGGGTAAAAGTTTGGTTGGCATGCTAAATCAAATTAGAATGCTCTATGAGCTTTTTTTTAGTGTTGAATTGAAGGAGATAAATTTTTAATAATAATATGTTTTACATAATTATAGTGTTTTTTTAAATATGGGTAAAAATGGAATAAAAAATTTATGTGTGTTCCATTCCATCCACTTTCCAAACAATGGAATGGAAATATTGATATGTACACATCATAAAGTATCCAAACATTGGAATGTAATCATTGTTCCACTCCGCTCCGTTCCACTCCATTCCATTTTGCTCCATTCCGCTTTGTTCCGTTACGTTCCATCAATCCAAACATAGCCTAAGGATTCAATATTTGGCTCGAGCATATATGAAAATATGGTATTAGGAAGACACAACCTTTAAATATACTCTAAAACTATGACAATTTTCGCAATTTTGTATGAGTGACACATAGTGAAACAAACAAAATAGAAAGATAAGTTGTATGTTGATTTTGAAGGTGAAAAAAACATAAGAAGGGGGTTGAATTGTGTTGACTTTTTCTGAGTCAGATTTTGATGGGTTCAGAGTCTTACTCAGAGTCAGAGTGCAACAAATTATAATAGAACACAAAGATAAGAGGGATGGAGGGAGGGAGGGAGGGAGGGAGGGAGGGAGAGAGAGAGAGAGAGAGAGTAGATACAAGCAATTTATGAAGGTGAGAAAAACCCAAAAAGGAGGGGTTGAATTGTGTTGGCTTTTTTTGGTTTCTTTTTCTTGGTGTTAAAAACCTAGTAAGAATCTGAGGTATGCAAATTCTGACTCTGAGTCTGAATGCAGCGGATAAATATAGAACACATAGAGAGAGAGAGAGAGAGAGCAGACACGGAGCAATTTTATACTAGTTCCTCCCACAACACAGAAGTAGTCCAGTTCCCTTGCACTTCCAAGGAATTCACTATAATCACACAAGATTACAAATTGCTCTAGAACTCTACCAAGAGACTTCATTGCTTAAGCACAACTGTTCAAGACTTCCTTGCTCTAGGACACCACCTAAATACTTCTTTGCTCAAAGACAACTTCAAGAGACTTCCCTTATCGCAATCACCATTGATTGAGATTTCCTATGTGCTCTAGGTTTCATCAAGAGACTTATTTGCTCAAGCACGGGCAAGAGACTTTCCAAATGTTTACAATAGTAAACAAATCAATTTATTCTTACACGGGATTTAACAATGGTAGTGTAAACTGAACAAATGAACAGACTCTCTAGAAGTTCTAAGATATAAATTTGAATACAAAAATCCTAAGTGTTTTGCGCAGTTTGATTTGACAGAGTAATGACACAATAAAAATAGCAGATTCTTGTTTTTCTTCTCCATGTCTCTAGCTCCTTATATAGGCAGTCATTTGAGAGACGTTGAAGAAGATTGTCAGCGTAAATAGAGTCCTTGAGAAGCTTCAATCAATAATGTTGTCCTTTTGCCTGATATGGATAATTTTGTTGAATAGTCATTTGAATTTCCTTTGCTGAAAGTTGAATTATCTATTGCATTCCTTTTTCTCTTGAGGTCCTTTGTCTGTTTGCACTTTGCACACGTAGACAGAAGAAGACAAAAGAACTGCTCTATTAGATACTATGATAGGAAAAATTCACAGAAGAAGACAAAACTTATGTGGATTCTGGGTCCCTCAGAATTTTCTCAAATATGAGGGTTCAATTCTGGCTGTCAGCTTCTGAATCTGATGACCTTCATAGAATCTGTTGAGGTAACTCTCCTGCTTCTGTGAGGCATCATTCTTCTAAGGATGTTGACTTATGGTTAACCTTTCTTTAGATTTGCTACCGTAGTCTTCTAGGCTTCTCTTGGTCCTTCCGATGTTCTTTATATGTTCATCTTTCAATGATATATTCATTCTTTAATTTTGCACACTTAAACATATGTTAGTATTCCAATTGTTCTTCAATACCTTGTTATCATCAAAATCCTAGAGGAATTGTATGAACCATTCTTGTTCCAACAATTTATATTGGTATCTCCCACAATACAAGAGTAGTTCAATACCCTTGCACCTCCAAGGGATTTCACTATAATCGCTACTGATTACAATTGATCAAGTACTCTTCCAAGAGACTTCTAAATGATCAATTACACTTGCAAGAGAATTATAATGCTCAAGAGCTCAATATCACTACTAAGAGACTTCCACTGCTCAAGCACAATTGCAAGAGACTTCCAATGCTCAAGAACAACTCCAAGAGACTAATATTGCTCAAGCACACAGGAAAGAGACTTCTAATTCTCAATCACAATTGAAATAGACTTTTGATGCTCAAGCTTAACAAGCAAGAGACTTCTACTTGTTTACAAATAAACAAATTTGTTCTTACACCGGATAAACAGTTGGTAGTGTAAACTGAACAATGTTGAACATGCTCTTTGATACTTTAGGATTTATAAGATACAAAAGTTGAAATGAAAATCCTAAGTGTTTTGCGCTATTTGATTTTGGCAGAGTAATGACACAGTAAAATAATAGAGTCTTGTTAATCATCTTTAGGTCTTTAACTCTTTTTATAGGGAGGGATTTGAGAGACGTTGGAGAAGAGTGCCAGTACATTAAGAGTAGTTGAGAAGCTTCAAATCAAGGATGTTGGGCTATTGCCTGATTTGGACAATTATGTTTGATAGTCATTCGAAAATCCTTTGCTGAAACTGAAAGTATCCGTTCATTCTTATTGTCCTTAAAGTCCTTTGTTCATTTCTACGCATGGTTAGAAGAAGACAAAATTGAACTTAGATCCTTTGATGGTGACAACTATAGAAGACGACAAATCTTATGTGTAGTATAGGTCCTTCAAGATTTATTGAGTTTTGGGGTCTTCCAAGTCTAATGATCTTCACAAAGTCTGGTGAGGTTAATCTTCATCTTCTGATCCAAGATGTTGACTTATGGTTGACCTTTCTTCAGATCTTCTACCATGGTCTTTTAAGCTTCTCTTGTGTTTCTTATGCTTTAATACATGTTCAATATTTTGATGGATATATTTCAGGGTTAATAGTGCTTTACCCCCTGTAATATAGGTCATTTCCGGGTTTCCCATGTAATATTTTATTTTTAATTTACCCCCTGTAAAAAATATTAGAATGACCTATTAGGGGGGTATTCTGAAGGAAAAAATTACAGGGGGTAAATAAAAAAATTTACAGGGGGAAACCCGGAAATGACCTATATTACATGGGGTAAAGACTTATTAACCCTGTATTCTATGATCTTGCACACTTGAACACGTTTTAGTATATCCAATTTTTCTTTAATACTTTATTATCATCAAAACCTTAGAAGAATTGTACAAACCAATTTTGTTCCAACAAATTTACTTGTATTTATTGGTTAGTCCAACTAATAATTTATTAAATATTTTAACTTCAATTTACTTGTTTATCTACTATCAACTAGTTTACCACTAGTTATATATACCATTTTGATTTCTTCAAAAAAAAAATTTCAATTAATTTTTCACTTGGGTTGGTCTGATGGTATTGGCTTGGGACCTGAGATTGTGCATCTCCTCGAGGTCTCAGGTTCGATTCCCTCTGGTACCAATTTAGACGGGTTAGTTTAGCTTCTTCAAAAAAAAATTCAATGATATTAAAATATTATAAAATAATTATTTACTTTACTATTTTGGAAATAATTTTCCAACCCTTTATTCAATTGGTTATCTACTGAATATGATAACAAAATATACAATAACTAGTTTTTGATCTAGTTATTAGTACATGAGGCAATTTTATTAATATATAATCAATACGCATCCGTATATATAATTATAGAGGACTGCTATATGGTGCAAAAATCAATGCACGACTCGCACACAAATTATGAGTAGTATTCCCTAAAAATATATGGGTAGTATTGTTAAATTTTTTAAGTAAATAAAAGTCAAAATAGTTTTTTTTTCTTCGTTGAAGTCAAAATAGATTGCAAATAAGGTGGATTCTAGGGTGAGGGTTCAATTAAGTCCCTCACCAGTGAATCTTGACAAAAATACCATTAGATCTAATTAGTGGCCTAGATTTATTAAAATAAAAAATGAGAGCATCATCACATATTCACACACAAACATGCCGTTATGTCTTCCTCATCTGCCTCCCCTCAATGGCCTAAATGTTTGTCGAACATTAAAAGAATTGCAACTAACTAATGTTTGCAAACATACTTATGTAAAAGATGGACATGTTTTAATTAGTTCTCTTTATACTTATATAATATATGTTTTCTAAGACCATGAAGAAAGCAGATCGATTTTATAATGTTGCTCCGAGTAACATGCCAATTTTTATCAACTTAATTTCAAACTAAGTTTCAATTTATTTGTTTGTGTGTTAAAGGCCAGAACCTAATTTATGGCCATGAAGTATTAAGTTTCACCATGAAACATTAAAGTTTCAAATTTTAGGGAACACAGTAGTTATTAAAATTGACTTCAATTTTGCATTTTGTAACAGTGTGAAAATGTTTGGTGAAAGAAATTGCGATCTAGTCACTTTTTCATTTTTAATGGATGTATATGTTTTCTGCAAGCATCTTTTAGATTTACAGGTTTTAAGGGATTTGAAGAGGATGAAGAAATATAACATGGACAAAATTGTATGTGAAAATGTTTAGATGTTTTCAACTTTATTTTCAATAAATCTCAACCATTGATTCAATCAAACGGTATTTTTTTCATGGTCCACCGGTGAGGAAATTAATTGAACCCTCACCTATCCGCTAGCAAATAAAGGGATATTATGTTTTTTCGCACTATCAAACTTTATCCTAAAAATTAAGGGATATTGAGTTTTTTTTTTCAATTTTACTAATTTTTTTTAACAATTTTATTTACAATTTCTATCTTCACTTATTTGATATTTCTTTAAAAAAAAATTATCAAAAATTACTCATGACGCCTACCTAAGTAATGTTACTATTGTCTGCATTATTGTAGTTAATACTAAATTTGGTCGTAGTTAATATTTTGTGGCACTCTGCTTAAGGGTTTTCAAGGTCTCCTCCCCACGGCTACAATGTTTTACGATAGTTATATTTTTCTATATTTCCACGATTTTCAATTTGTTTAGACATCATGTTATTTTGTTGGTTTATATTATTTTTTATTTATTAAAAGTGGTCTCAATTTCTTTAAAGAAAATCTAAAATAAAACATCTAGAGCTATATACAAAAACTTGTTAATCTATCAATACTTCAATAATATTGAGTAATATGTGTTAGCTCAATGGTAAAAGTCTGACATTATAATCTTAATTGTTTGAGTTCAAATTCACAAAGGGGCAATTAAAAAATGACCATTATACCACTTTAATTATTAGATAATTTACAAAAGTCACAAATTCAAGATATTTTGGTGAATAACTTCATTATATCTTTCCTTCAAAAAACTTCATTATATTATATTAGAAAAAAGATTTCTAATGAATATATCAAATAATTTTTTTTAGCAAATCAAATAATTATTTAAATACAAACTTAATAATATTTAGTAGTATACTATAAATATGTGATACCAAAAAATAACGCTGAAGTAAAAGAAATCATAATAGAATATGTACGGACATGAATCTATAGAATATGAGGTTCTTGATACATTTCTTCAAAAAGATTATTGATACATCATTTAAAAGCAAAAAGATATTTGATGCATAATCCAACCATCTCACACCAACTGTATCAATTATGCTATTTTAAACACTGTAAATTTTACAAATTAAATGTCATTAAAGCACTTTATTTTCTAGATCGTACAAGGATGGTAAGCCAATAAAGTTCGATTTTACTACTCAAAATGCCAATTGGGAATTAGTCAGACATGCATCGAATACCACCTACAAATAAAACCAATTATATTAAGTTGGTCTATATAAACAGATAATAACAAGACATTGTTCACAAAAGAAAAGTTACAGCAATATTATTCAATTTTAGTTCTCCTTTATTCTAGTCACAATCATGACTAGAAGAAAGGTGAAACTTGCCTTCATTGTCAATGACGCTGCAAGGAAAGAAACATACAAGAAAAGGAAGAAGGGTTTATTGAAGAAGATTGACGAACTAAGCACGCTTTGTGGAATTGAAGCTTGTGCTATAGTTTATGGTCCTTATGAACCACAACCTGAAATTTGGCCATCCCCTTGGGGAGTCCAAAAGGTGCTCTCAAAATTCAAGACAATGCCTGAAATGGAACAAAGCAAGAAAATGATGAATCAAGAGACTTTCATGAATCAAAGGGTGATGAAGGCCAAAGAGCAGGTGAAAAAGCAACAAAAAGACAACAAGGAGAAAGAGATGACCCTTCTAATGTTTCAATGTTTGAATGCAGGGAAAATCGTGCGCAACAATATGTCAGTGGTTGATGTGAATTATCTTGCTTGGATGATTGAACAAAATTTGAAGGACATTGGGAGAAGGTTGGAAGCAATGGACAACAATGGCCAAATTCAAAGCCAGAATCGAATCATGATTACTCCAACTCAGAGTGAAGTCCAATTCCAAATGGCACCACCACCACATGTCAAAAATGAAGAAATAGCAATGATGGGTCATGACCATTATGGGATAGCCATGAATAATGGTGACATCATGCAAAGACAATTCTTTATGAATTTGATGATGAATGATAATAAAGATGAGAAAGTCCCATTTGGTCATCCCCATGATGCTAGTCTACAAAATGGATTTTGGCCTAATCTACTACGTTGAATGAGATGATCATGTGTTTGTTTTGCATACCTTTTGAGGTGAATTTGTTCCAATTTAGTCCCAATTCTTAATTCTTGGATGATTTGGTCTTATTTTATTTGGGTGTATGTGAAGACACATTATTGTGTAATCTTCACATTTTTATTTCGTATTTGTGATTTAGTCCTATTGTGTGGCTTAGGCTTCACATGTTTATTTATATGCTTTTTTTTCTAAATTACTATTGGTTAAGAAAGTTTAATGTACTAGTTTGATTGAATAAAAAAAAGTCCATTATTGTGTTGTTGTCGACATTATTGCAATAACCATTAGTTATTAAAACTAGTAAAATTTATTAACAACTACCATTTATCTATAACAAGTAGTGGTATATCTCATATATTATGCAGCCCGTGTAAAACTTTTGATTTAATATTGAATATTTTAGATATAATAACATGTAAATGCATGTCGTTAATGAAGAATTAAAAATATGAAACGTCATTTAACACTTTGAGGTTATCGTATAATGAAGGAAAATTATATGGTGAAGTTGTTAGAATGACCTTTTTGGTGAAGTCAGTAGAATGACCAATCATAATGCATTTGTGTATTTGATACATGCCACATCAAATTTTACTGTGTATTGTACATTTGCTCATATGATGTACCACTATATTTTTACTTATTGCAATTGTGTCCTTGATTATCAAAATTAAACAATTTTATTATTAGTGTTTATTTTTTATTTTTAAAACTTATGCATCTAAATTATGCGTCTTCCCCATTCTCTCAATTGCAGCAGCGCCACCTTCCACCACCACCACGTACGACCCCCCTCCCTTGCCTCTTCTTTCTCTCTCGCGGCCCATTCCATAACCTTTTCACTCCGTCCACCACCTGGCTCTCCAAGCATCAGGTTCGTTTTCTAACACTCACCGAACAATCTGAATGAATGAATCTCCTTTTTTTTTAATTAGGGTTTTTTGATTTTGGATTATTTTATATGAGTGTAATAGTGTTTAATTGGTTGATTGATTATGAAATTTGGATTATGAGTAATATATTAGTGTTGTGAAACCATTGTTAGGGTTTTGATGTGGCCAAAATTTGGGATTTTGTGATTATGCAATTGGAGATTATGCCAAAATTTGAGATTTTTTTGTCAATACCTTAGTATGAATCCAACATACAAATCACCGCTATGTAGTCACCTGCCTATTGATGTTACTGTTAGTATTACCATTTTGCGATTCATCAATGTAATGATAAGAAATTAGGTAGGAAATTATGAAAATCTCTTGTATTGTGAACAGTTAAAGCCAACAAGAAAGAGATTTTATACTTCTAAAAGCAACCCCACCTATGATTGCGCCAATGTAAATACTTAAGTATGAACCCAACATGCAAATCATTGTATTGTTGCCTTCCAATTACAGTTAATATGGTACTAATTTGTTGTTATTGTTGTTGATATGACTCTGTTTGAGGGTTGGTGTTTTTGCTCTTGATATGTCCAAATAAGCCAGATTGTTTTGGTTCATTGTGTAATTCAAGGACTGTTATTTCACTTTTCATATCAATCTTCTGAGATAGCAAAAACACTTCTGAGAAGACACCAAATTTGTCAGCTGCTCCTTCATTGCTCATTGCAAGAAGATAGAGGATAAATCTTAAAGTGGTAAATTAATTATTAGCTAGAAGGATAAAAAAAAGAACCATGTGATAGTGTTTCGGTCTGATTAATTGTAACATATTTGCTTTCTGTTCAATGTTAATTACTCTTTCTATTACATTTGTAATATGTTTATTTTGTGGATGGATCATAATTTTCATTAATAATATAATACTTTCAAAATTAACATCATTTTTATTCTTAAATGCAAGATGCTATTGCAATAGTCCTTGATTGTAAAATCTTAAAAAAGAACATATCTAAATGTGTCTTTAGTTTCTATTTAGTTTGGTTCTCTAAAGTCTATTTCGTTAGCTTAGGCCTCAATTGAATCTTTGGTTAGTTAGTTTACTTACAAAAGATGTCTGTAGAGATTATTGTGACACAGTTTCACATATATGGATCAAAATGAAACTTTTATTTTCTTTTAATTTCTTGTATCAATTGTTTTTTTTTTGTTTTTGAATAGTGGTAATCATTGAACCCTTTATGGGCTATGTATGTAGTTTTTGGAGAGAGGGAAATTGGAGAAAAGAAGTCTCAGTTGTAATCATGTGGTTTGTTTTATTTGAGATTTTGGTTGTATTCTTTGAAGAAGATAAGGGCTTTGTTATGTGGCAAGTCGATTGGTAAACTTATGTTGATTGGAATGAGATGATGTTGCCATTGATAGAACCTTCGGAAGTGTGACACGCGAGAATTTGAAAGGGGTTCGAAATTTTGTTGTTATGGGTAAGTGCTTTTGATTATGATAGAAAAAACGATTAAGAAAGTGCTTTTGGTTATGATAGAACAAGGAGGAGTGATGGTCCTTCAGGCAGAACGGGGAAATGAGGAGGGGTTGGATCTCACAAATTTTGTGAGTTGAGTGTCCGCCCACAGCATGGTTACGACAATTGGGCACTCTCCTAATTCCAATCTGATCCATAACCTGAAGGATTAAAAAAAAAGAACAAGGAGGAGTGAATGATACGAACTGGTTCAAAGCGGAATTGGATTTCGATTTCAAACCGCATGGAAGAACATGATTTCGATTTTGAATGGATGAATTGGATTTCAAATGGATTTCGATTTTGAGATGAGGAACTCAAGATTCTGAATGGATTACAATTTCGATTTCGATTTTGAATTGGATTTGGAATGATTTTTGTCAATGAAGATCATGTCTTCAATTTTGGGAAGAAGATGAAGAAAAATGAAAAATATGGAGAACATGAAGAAAGGTCAAACAAATTGAAAAGATGAAGAACAAAAAATGATTTTATTTTAAATAAAATAAGTTTTTTTAGAAATTTTAAATAAAATAAGTTCATAAATCAAATGTAATTAGTATTTTGTATGAGGACTGATTTGTAATAAAGTAAAATTTAGTCTTACAGTGGTCCATCACAAAGACACTAGCTGACATGGCACAAACAACTATGTTATTGGTTAAACAAAATGACTTTTTAAAAAAAGTCATTTTTTTGAATACACCATAGAAGCACCCTATAATGAAACCACAAATGAAAGGGTTGTGGAAGTTGAGTGTGAGTTTTGAAATAATGGATATATGCAACAATTTTTCATGGCTAGGATTTTATATCTAGTATGGAATTGTTGTTTTATGATGAGAGTATTTTTACGGAGATTGTTGTTGTTGTTGGTAATCATATAAAGGTAGATAATAATACCATGGATATGATTTTTCCTTTGCTATGCATTGAAATGGACTTGAATTAGCATGTGGTTAGCAAGGTACAGACTACAGGACACTTATTTGGTGTTGAATATGAAAGCTTGCACCACACTGTGGTTGTTACAACCATCTAGAACGCAGTTGTGTTAAAAATGTCAAGTATTTAGATGTTAAAATCCATAATCATACTACATACTATATATTCAACTACCCAGAAGGTCGAGATAACAACACTATATATTCTTTAGCCAGTGCAACAGACAAAAATGAGACACAGTTAACGAAATAATATGAAATTATTTTGCATCTTACTCGCGATATTTTACAGAAGGTCATTGTGATGACTCACTTATTGTAAAATGGAAACAACAACTAAATAAGGGAGGAATTAATATCAATGAACAATGCAACCACTTATGATTATTATACTATTTTTAAGGGGAATATATATATATAGCGAGGGAGAGAGGGATATGAGAGGGGGGGGGGGGGGGGGGGGGGGGGATTCATACACAAAATGCTATAAAGTCTTAACTTTGGAGTTACCACATATTTAGGTTTTTTGTGGTTAAATGTTGTTTATCAAAGTGCATCCATTCCTTTACCAAAACATTATATTTAGAAGGGATTGAAAAAAATAAGTAACTATAAACAAACACAAAGGAAAAAGTAAGCACTAGGGAGGAAATAGGCCAGGCGGCCTACAGGGGCCTACGGTCTGGTCTGTTTAGTAGATAGGCCTAAGCTTAGGCTTTTTAGAAAACATGTTTAGTTAAGTAGGTCAGGCTTAGGCTTCCAGAAAAGCCTGTTGAACCTAATAGGTCGGCCTATTAATACTTATTTATTAAAAAACTGTTTTTTTTATATTAAAATAATTGCATACATTAAAAATATAAACATCTTTTTCTCTATCTATTAGTCCCTTAATAGGCTTTGTTGTTATAGGCTTTTAAGTAGGCTTTAATCTAGTTAAAATTTACTTGTAGTGAAATAGGCTTTTAAGTAGGTTTTAAGGTCTGTTTAACCTATTTAGTAGGCCAAATGAACTATTTGATGGCCTTAATATGAAGTAGGCCTGTAAGTAAGCTTTCAGGCCAGTCTAGGCTTTTAAATAGGCCAGGATAGGCCAAGAAAAACAACATATGATAGGCCATAGGCCAGGCCCAGACTTGTAATTTTTTCGTAGGCTAGGCTCAGACCTATCAAAGCCTGACCTGACCTGACCTATTTCCACCCCTAGTAAGCACATATATATTTTATACTTGTTCACAACAAATTTTGTCTACCTATAGTCCTCCTCTTATAGAGAGATTTTGTCTTCATCCCTTAAAGGACTTAATACACTAAACCAAGTATTCTTTTATCTTCATCTACATAAAATGTGAGTATTCACTCTTTTGCCTCTCTGATCCTTCTTTACTATGAACCTTCTAGTCTTCTCAAAAACTTCTAGTGATTGCCTTGTTGAGGAACCAAGTGTTTGCTTGTCTATTCAGACTTCCTTCAAGAAAAGGGGATGGCACTACCAGAATGAATTGCAACAATGCGAGTTTGTATTTGAACTTGATACAAAGTTGAGCAGATGTGTTTAATTATGTTGGGTTTTTATCTTGTGTTGATGCATTTTGTACGACATCTTAGCTTAAGATGACATACTTTAATTTGCATTCTTAGAAGATTATATTTTTGTATGAAATCCTTGAAGATTTAGTGAAGATTTATTCACATTGCTTGTGCTCCAAGAAGCGTGTGGTTCTAGAAGTTGCTTATGCCGGTTTAAGCTTTGCCATGTTTTTAAAGTCAATGTCGTAAAAAATTTAGGAAACAATATATCTGATTCTAAAAGATTGTAGAAGGAAACTATTTTGGATTAGTTGTATTGTTTAGCCCGATTCAAGAATAAACTCATGCATTCTCTGGCTATATAAAGGAAGGCTCAAACCGTGTGAAGATTAATTGAAGCCATCATTTTAAGAAGTGTCATTCTAGGGTTTTGTGTCTATCCTTTGTTATTTGTAAGCCTCTCTTGTGTCATCTTGATGCTTAGAGCATGCTTGTTTAGTTGAGTTGTATTATTGTCTTTGTACACCACTCTAGTGCATCTTGCAAAAGTTGGTTTGTTTATTGGAGGTGTTCTCTTATTTGATTGTAATTGAGTTATATCACTAGTTGAGTGATTGAGAGAAAGTGAGATAGAATCTCATATCTAGGGGGAGTCTTAGATAGAAATTCACGAGTAGTGTTTAGGTGTCAAGGCAGTGAACAAGGTTTGTTTCACATAAGACTACGAACCAAAACTATTATAGTGGATTTCCTTTCTTGGCATGGATGCCTCCAGATGTTTTACCAATCTTCTTGTGTTATTTCCTTCATGCACTTTACTTTATTATAGGTTATTGTTTATTATGCTACGTTGTTATTCTAGTGTCCAGAACATTCCGTTACACATTCTTGGTGTCTAAGACATCACGTAGGACATTTTTTCAATGAATGCCAAAATATCAAATTTTCATATAAAAGATTACAACTCATCCTATATCAATTTATGTGTATGAAAACAACTTGATTGATTTACACCATGATCTAATAACTCTCAATAGAGAAGACTTACATTTAAGTTTTTCTACTATGTTTGGTAGAGGTGAAATAAAAAAGAGAGAAAGAAGGAAGAGAGAAGCCACTTCTTCTGTTTAGTTTAGAAGAGAGATTGAAGAGAGAGACCAAATATCGTGGGACCCACACCTGTTTTATTTCTCTCCGGAAGTGCGAAGAAATGGAGTACATGTGTGAACTTTTTTCTCTTTTTCGAAATTGTCCCTGGTGGTGTCGCTAATATACATACAACTACTCTACTATTTTCAAGTTGTGTTGTAGTATAGTAGATCAAGAATGAAAGGAGGTCAAAAAAGAAACTAAATTGCAACTCTCTGCCTTTACAACTTTGATCACTTTTATTATAATAAAATAAAATTAAACTATTATTTAATTAACTGATGAAATAGTTTAACCGACTAAATTATAATATTTTAAATAAATAATTAATTAAGTGAATAAGTAAAAAAGTAACGTGATTTCCTAATTAAATTAGTGTAAAACATTATATCTAATTTTATAAGTAATTAATTCAAATATAATAAAATTGTATATTAAAGCTTTTAGTACAAGGATATTTTGGTCTTTTAAAAAATTTAACACACTTCTTTCTTCTTTATTTCTCTCATTTCTCTCGCATTCTCTCTTACATACCCCCTATTCACAACTTCTCTTCTAAACCAAACACACCCTTCATGTGGTCTTGGCTTTTTTTGAGCATTTCATTTTATCTCTTCTCTTTTCTTCCATGGATATTTAACACGTCTATCTCATAGTGAATTAATCATATGATTTTCCGTGAATAATACTTAGTCATTTCGTTCATTGTTATAAATTGGTCATTTGCCACACTAGACTTGATTATCAACCATCAATTTGGACAAATTTCACCATTGTTGGACTTGTCGTCAAATTCTTCAATTCAAATTTCTTTCCTTGTATAGAGTTATAAATATGTGAACATTGAAAATGTAGATATTGGTGCAGTACAATCCATGTTGCAATTTTACAGCTAGGCGTTTAAAGGATGTGGGAAATTCCAAGATGTATTGTACTATCAAAGAGTTTGAGTCTGAGATAATTCTTTTTTCTAGTCTTTGATTATTATTCTAGATTGATCTTCAGGTTTGTCCTAAACCGATTGATTCATCAAAGAATATTGAGCAACCAAATAATCCATGGTGCTAAATATTAAAGGCACATACTAAAATAATGTGCGTTTCTAAGTTAGACCATACGATTAGAGGATGGGATTTTGATCGTTGGTAAGTATCTCCGACTAGAGGATATGACCAAAGAGTCTTAAAATGTAGAGTCCTTATTGCATGCTTGACAATGTTCTTATTGACCAAGTTGTGATAAGATTCTTTGTAACATACGGAATGGCTTGAACCTTCATAGGTTCAATATGCAGTATAACATGACTCGAAATGAAGACATTACGAAATGAAGACATTACGAAATGAAGATATTATAAAATGTCTCAAAAACTATAGGCAATTGTTCTAAAACTCCTTAAACTTGGATCAAAACTAAATAAAAATTACTGAAAAATATGCTAAAAATGATGTAAGATGATTTGCCATCACAACCCCAAATTTAAATTATTGCTTGTCCTCAAGTAACAAAAGAAAATAAATTTTAAACTTTGCATATTTTTCAGGAAAAACATATCTTTCCGAAGAGGTTGCTCAAATCATCATCTCGTCTCATTTATAGACTTGACTAACTTACCACTATCATGCAAGCAATACGTGCTTAGAGAGGATTGTTCATACTCTCATCCATACTCTTTTCCAAGATACATGTATGTATCTCCTAAAGCTAGTAGGGTTGGTCATGGTATTTGTCCACTCCAATCATCACATAAATTTGAAACAATTCTAAACTAACATTCAAGATCATACTATATACACACTTTGAGGTCTTTTAGGGTTGTAATGTGGCTTAGGTTAAGGTGGAATATATTTTGGAAAAAAACAACTTAGAGTTATATTTTCAACCTACGGATTCCTACTAAACATTGAAGTATTACCAACCTTCTTTCCTTAAACCAAAATAAGATTTATACTAAGTAGAACTTTTTTTATCTTTTGTTTATCAAGATATATACTTTTTTTGAGATACCAATTTTTTTTAATGTTTTTGCCTCTTGATTTTTTTCTTTTTCTATTTTTTTTTATTTAAACCCATATTTTGTATGGTTTTATCTACAATTTTCTTTATTTTTTTTCTTTTCATTTTTGATAAATAAGTTTTACTGGTACCCTACCCTAAACTTAAGATGTTGCTAATTTTAAGGAGCAATCTCAAACTTAGTTTCAAATCATACTAAGTTATTAAAAATATTCTATCTATCTCCAAGAGAAATCAAATAATGACATTAAAGTTCAAAACTTGTGACATGAATCGTTACTTAGTAACAACAACAAAATTTATTGCCTGCCAGTTAATCTTCTTTTGAGTCTCTAATGTCACGAAGTTTGATGAAGACTTCTCTTCTTGCAATACTACGTCTTCCACCACTTCATATGATTTTCAATTGATCTACTTGCAAGTGTTAGAGTGAAATTTGATGGATTTAGATAACTCTTTCCATCTTTCTTATCAACAATGATGGAATCGAGTTAATGCCTTCAACTAAACCACATCGAGCTTCTTTTATGGACAAATTCCCAATATAATTTAAACTTATTGGTTCCTTCTTCTTTTGGTGTTGGATAAGTTCAAGAGTTTTCCTGAGTTGGAACAAAGAAAAATGATGGTGGACCACGAGGGCTTCTTGAGGAAAACCATGGTGAAAGCCCAAGAGAAGTTGAAGACACAAAAGATTGACAAAAAAAATAAATAAGGAAATGGATAATATAATTGGTCATTTCATTCATACAGGTGAATTTGATGGGAATGTGGCGAGAGTGGTTTCGAAGATCTGTCTTTGCTTATTGATGAGAACCTAAAAGAAATCAAACAAAAGAGAAAGCCACTCTTCACCTAACAACATACACTCCCGCCCAATCAAAATGACAAAAATGCCCTTGCAAAAGTTAAGTCACGCTGCGTGATTTAACTTGCGCACGTTATGTGTTCTGCGCAACTTAAGTTGCGCTGCGCATGTTAAGTTGTGCAGCGTGACTTAAGTCATATAACAGCAACACATCAACCCATCTCTTTCATTTCCTAAACTTCCAAAATTCGAAATTTTTTCCCCTCCAAGTGCGATTTTCACCATTCTTGCGTCATTCAAAGCCAATTTCGTCCACAATATCAAGTAAGTGATGATTATTTCACTTCTTTGCATTTTTTAGTTGAAATTTTAGATTTTTTGAAGAAAATTGACATTTTTAGGTTTTTTAAAATTTGTCCTGCATGTTAGTTTTTATGATTGTTAGTGATGATTTAACTTAGGAATTGTTGTTTAGATGTTGTTTATAGTGCATTGTGGTAGTTTAGGGTTTAGAAATTGTTAGATTTTATGTTGATTGAAAATTGCACTCTAGGTGTTTGATAAAATGTGTCAATGAAAAATTTGTGTGTTTTTTGGATTGTTAATGATGAAATTAGTTAGATTATAGTATGTTTGACGACAATTTGGTAAATTACGGATTGAAATGACACTGTCGAAACTTTCGTGTTGTTCTTGAATTGTTAGAAATGACACAATGTCCGTGTGAAAATGTGTCATTGATTTTGTTCTTTTTAAAATGTTGTGTTGTGCAGATATGTCTCAGAGGGAGACGACTGACAGACTTAAGTTAGGGAGGCCTACCTATACTAGTAGTGTACGGAGGGAGAAGCAAGCAGTAGTCCCTCCTTTACATGGCCGAGGTCGAGGGAGAGTGGGGGGCACGAGACTTGCCAGTGATGATGATGCTGGGCCTGGGCCCTCTTTATCACAGACTGGTCCATCCCAGGCGATGGACCCGACGCAGTATCAGTTTGAGGAGCCTCAGCCTCACAAGTATCTATTTGAGGAGCCTCAGCACCACCAATATCAGTTTGAGGCGTATCAACATCAACAACATCATCATATGCAGCCTATTGTTGAGCAGGAGGAGCAACCTCATATTGAGGAGCCTGAGCAGCAGGAAGATATTGTGCAGCCTCAGGCTCAGGCTCAACAAGATGATGATTTTGGGGCTCGTTTTTAGGGGGTGCCGAGGGTGGTGTACGAGGCCGGACCGGACAGCTATGCAGGGGGGCCTTCTAACCTCTCGGTTTTACCTCGCTTTGGTGGACATATGACATGCAAGATATGGGTCGATGTAAGTATATTTTAATGTTTATTTTACTTCTTTTTACTATTTTAATGGTAATTTTACAACTTACTTATTTAACGGTGTTGTTTGTTGTTTTTGTATTTTAGTTTCGGAGAAAGCATAGGGTGAGAGGTATCTCCCACGGGAAGAATCTGAGCCTGAAAAACTTGACGGTGCCTCAGCCGGGAGCACAAAATAATTGGTTTTGGGATGTACTGAATGCGTCCGGTCTAACTCTTCTCCTGAATAGTGGGTACGAGAACATCTCTCATGGGCTCGTTTGTGCGATGTCAGAGAGATGGCATGAGGAGACCAGCAGCTTCCATCTACCCGTTGGGGAGATGACCATCACACTGGATGATGTTGTGTGTCTCCTAGGCATCCCCATCACTGGGAAGCTCCTTTCTGATAGAGAGGTCACCCGTACTGAGGCGATGGAGATGATGCAGGTGGACCTGCTTATTCTCGAGGAGGATGCCGCTAGGGAGATGAACAGGCAGGGTGGTCCGTATATCAGTTTTGGTGTACTGAAGAGGCGCTACGAGGAGCTCATGAATAGGTGTAATCAGCTGGTTGAGATTGACACAGAGGAGGAGGATATCGAGCGAGTTCAAGTTAGATTTTCCTGCGTTAAGGCGTTTATGTTGCTCTTGCTTGGATGGACCATTTTCTCCCGCAAGAACAACAAAAAAATTAATCTGTTGTTGCTGCTTGCGCTGCAAGATCTGGAAGACTGGTCATGGGGTGGGATGGGGCTAGCATTTCTGTATGAGCAGCTCTCTCTGACCTCTGATTCATCAGTGGCCTCCTGTGGTGGTTACATGACCCTGCTTGTGGTAAGATTTGTTTTTCTTCTTTTTAACTTATTGGATCGTAAATTTGTGCGTTGTTTAACTTGTTTTTTCTTCTTTTTTACCTTGTTTGTATAATACTTGTGTTGATATATATTTGGTTTTTTGTGTTTGCAGGGATGGACTTTGGCGCACTTCACGAACCTCATTCCGAGGGTTCTTAGTGATGTGTACGACCCGGCAGTAGCCCCGCTTGTGAGCCAGTGGAGACCTCCTAGGGGCTTTACGGACCCTGGACACTACAGAGATGCCATTGATGCGATGGATCACTCTCATGTCATCTGGAGGCCGTACGAGAGACGGCGACACATCATGCCCTTTCATGACATATGCTGGTACTCCAGATGAATCATGGCCGGCAGAGACAGGATGTTCCGTCACTTGCCTGAACGGGTTCTTAGGCAGTACGGGTATGTCCAGACACGGTCCAGGTCTCCTACAGATGTTGAGCTTACTACGACAGATGACGTGACCCAAGCTTTCATGTAGTTTGCTCTACATGTCCTCAGCCAACAGCAGAGGGTTGATCCGGTGCCAGAGGACGGATCGTGGGCTCATAGTAGGGGGTACATGAGATGGTTCTATAGAGTGTCACATCCTATTGTGAACTCCCATGCGGCCATTCATGACTACGCAACTCAGGCACTTCCTCGTTCTGTCCCTCCTTACGAGGAAGTTCTTGTTGACCAGCAGTGGGTCAGACATCCTCCCGACCCATACCAGATCATCCCAACATCAGAGCCAGAGTGGATAATGCTATTGGCCTTCCTGATGTGTTTGGTAATCCAGAGGTACTTCGCATGATTCAGGGTATACAATCTGAGTAGAGCATGCTGGAGCAGATGCAGGTTCCACGACGACGGAGTAGGAGTCCACAGCAGTAGGGTTTAGGCATTATGACTTGTGTAGTTTTGTTTATGATATTTTGTCGGATTTGGATGTATATTACATTTGCACTTTTTTAGCATTTTTATGACATTTTCCCTTATCTTGGTCCTTTATTTTTTCGTAATTTGTTTATGAGTTAACACGTGCTTGAATGAATAACGAAAAATAAAAATCTTGACTATTAACATAGGGATCAAAAAACCGGTTTTAGAAATATACGGATTATAATTTAAAGAATATGTAAATAGAGGGATCAAAATTACATTTAAGAGGCCAAAAACAAAATAGATTTAAAAACTCGCTTCTAAGCACAAAGTGTGTCTAGAAGGGATCAAAGAGAGCAAACATTACATACATGCTAGCAAAAATGTCAAACCAAAACAAAAAACAAAACCTCCTATGTGCGCTAGTTAACTCACGCACGTGTTAAATCTGTGCGTGAGTTAACTTGCGCAGTGTCTGGCTTAAGTCACACAATATTTAACACATGCGTGACTTAAATTACGCAGCGCATGTTAACTAGCGCACACTTTTACACGTGCGTGAGTTAACTAGCGCACACTTTTGCAGGGGGAGAGCAGGATTCAACAAAAGATTGAATCGATTCAAGCCCAAACCTAAGAGGAAATGGAGGCTGGAAGTGAAGTTGAACTTATGACTGGAACTTTGTAATAGGCCCCAAGGTCTCACCCAAATGGACTATGGTCTATCTAGTTCATGATTTTATGAAAATAATATTTAGTCCATCTGAAATGATAAATAGACAAAATAATATAAAAATTTAAATGTATTTGATCTAAGTTTTTTACCAAATACATTTATTTCAAAGAAAGTATGTAGTATTTCTAAAGTCCTATATATCATCGTCTATGTTTCATTATCTTTTATGTTACATGTGTGTTTTACAATTGGTCTTCTTCCATGTTATTTTCAAATATGTAGGTTTTATTATCATTCAAGGATGTATCCAAGAATAAAATAGATGAGGGGGCAAATTATTTTATAATTTATTTTAGAAAAAATAGGACACGCGTAGCCAATGAGAAATAGTTTTACGTTGCCGTTCAATAAAAAAAACAACTCTGTAATATTTATTTGGGTAAATGATCACTTTATCCCTTGACTCAGGAAAAAAATACAAAACAATCCCTGATTCAAAAATTCTTTAGTCACTTCTGCCCTTGAAATTAAATTTGGCCGACAATATGGTATGACGTGGCATTAGGACTAAATAGAAATAACATATCTTCAACATCTTCATCTTCTTCATCATCTTCCACATGTTCAACAACATCATTCATGAACCTTAATAAATAACCCATAAATTCATTAACAACAACCCTTCATCTCTTCCAACAACACATGAATGATTTAAGTTTAGACTCTTCACCCTTGTGTAAATATTGGTTGATTTACTTGAATGAATTTGGATTTAGTTTTGTAAAGGAAGGGAGTCATATGTTATGTCCATTGGAAAATAAACTGCCCAGATCACAAAATGAATATGTTAATACAAAATTGTTTAAATATAACAAGTACTATTTAAAGCCCTCTAAACTAAATTCCTCACTTCATAATGGAATAAACAAACCAGTTTATTGTAATTAAAGGCAATATATTCTCAAATCTCAAATTAAAATTCTCTCATTTTAACAATCAAAGAAATTGGTGAAAAATACCTAGGGTTTTTGGGCGATATGATTAAGAAAATGAGGATATGGTACGAAAACTATCTGGAGAAGACAAAAGGGTTGGAAAATTATAGGGATGAATGGAAGAAGTAGTAATAGGGGTAGTAAAATATGATGATGATAATGTAGATATGGGTTGCAACAAATTAAATTGTGCCACTTTACTAACAACATTTCTTTCCTTATACTAGGGTTGTCAAACCTTATTATTTCCACATTTATGGGTTAAATTGAGGAAGATGAGATGAATGGTATAGTTGGAAGAGATGAAAGGTTGTTGATGGTTGTTAATGAATTTATGGGTTTTTTTTGCAAAGGTTCATGAAAGATTTTGTTGAAGATGATGAAGACGAAAATTTTGAAGATATGTTATTTCAATTTAATCCTTCTTTTCTATTCTATTGTTGTGGGACTTCAAAACCCTAATCTAGCCTTAGTGTTTTTAAGTAAAATCAAGACAATTTACTTTGTTTAAAGACAAGGAGGTTTCTGAAAATATGAGGCTAGTCAAATGACTTGAATCTTGAGAATATCCTAAAGACCTTTGAGATTAAGTGGGTAAAAGGGCTCAATGGTTCTCACCAACGGAGAAACCATAAGAATAGCGAGCTAGTTGGTAAGGCATTCCTATTTTTCTTAAAAGAAAATGATATTTTAGATTTACCTCGTCCTTAGGAAATGATATCATATAACACTAGCAAGGGCTAACCATATAGTGTCTAATGTTACGCCTTGCGAAACTTGCAAAGTGTTAGGCAATCTTTCCATCAAATACCTAACAGGAGAAAATAGTAATATGAGACTTATTCAAGAGAATTCTAACCATTCTCCAAAGGAAAATAATTTTCCCAAACATGGATGGAGTTGAGAACCCCCCCCCCCCCCCCCCCCCATAATTGATTGCTAGACATCTTAGTTTTCAAGAAAACTCGTTGGAAAGCTTTATGGTGATACAATATAAGCATCATGATAAAGTTAAGAAACAATATTTTTATCAAAGTAAAATAATATTTGCTTAAAAATTAAAGAATAAAAAATTACAACAATGTGGACTACGTCTGCATGCATTATAAGGTACATGGAAAATGCGTGTCATGCAAGTACACTCAAATGGTAAAGGACTGCACAGACACAATTTTCAATTTCTCCACACTTATGTCATGTATATACAATATACATAACTCTGGTTTTCGACTATTTTTATAGCGATGGAGAAACAACGAAAATTGATTTAATATTCTACAGGTGAATTTGAAGGAGTTGTAGACAAGGCGCCATCGTTTTTGGGTTTGACCATTTTGTATCAGACAGTGCATGTGGACTGCATTAATGTACAAAGTCTACGTGGTAATTAGTCTTTGAAAAACTAAGCAACCTAGGAATAGGATAAGTGTAACTACTTGTTGACGCTAATTCTAAAATCAATGTCCCTCATGGGTGTCCTACACGTTAAATGGCATTGGACTTTGGTCCTTGACCCCTAATTTGAATATATGTTCAGGTTTAGCAAGGTTAACCGAACACTTTTTTTAATAATCATTTTTTGATTGGTTTAAATTATCATGGGTTTACCTTTTTATTAGTTTAAATCAAATAAATTTTGTTATTTTTGATGAAATTATGTATTTATTATTTCATTCTATTTTTTTTCTCTCTACAATAAATATGTAAGATATTATTGACAAGACAATAATTAATGTTGCATTGACACTTGAAAGCGACAAGTATTGTGAAACAAAATTATTCTCTAAAATGGACAAGTATTATGAACAAGATAAGAAAGTAAATGTAGAAATTTAAATTTGGAAATTGTGCATTCATTACCTTAAAATCTTTAAAACTTATATTTTCAATACAATATTTATTGTTTAATTTTATTTTAATAAAGTATTTGTCTTGTGCCCTAAGGTATAAGTTAGCATTTTTCAAAAATAAGTGCTAAAGAGAGTGTTAAAAAGTGAGTGTTGTTATGATTCCTCATGTCATCTTTATTCAACTTGAACTCTCTTTATTATTTTCCACTTGTACAACCATTTTCTTCAAAAAGAATAGTAATGTTATTGATATGCAATCATATTATGATAATTTTTATTATAATTTTTATTTTTTAGGCATATATAATATGAAGGATGTCAGTAGCATAAGTATTCAAGGTAAGATCACAATCATCGATAATTAGCTCAACTGTTTCCAAACAATCACTCTCACAAATAATGTTTTTCCTGTCATTCTTACGACAAAAAGCAAGACCTATATGGATAGCACGTAACTCAGCTAATAGCGCATCACCTCCAACTTCATAGTGAGAAAAACCAGTTATCCAATCTCCATGGTGGTTCCGAACAATACCACCAGCACCTAAGCACCCAAAGTCTTATAGAAAGCTACCATCAATATTAAGTTTGAGTTTACCTTCCGGAGAGGGGTTCAATAAGCTAATAGACGTGATGATTGTGGATCCAGTCCAGTGGGATAGTAAGAAATACACTGATCATGTAACAAAAATATCTTTCGCGCCGCGTCTTGAATACGCCAATGTTGATCCTAAAAAAGTAACATTGTTTCTCCAACGCTAAGCATACCATACTCCTGTTTCAAACAAATCGGAGGAGGTACCCTTTGTCATCTCATGAAGCCAACTCTTTACATCGATTTCAAAGCAAAATTTATGATAATGTCTCATATTCAAGCATAGTCAAAGCTCTTTAGAGTGCGGACAATCATGTAAACAATGAAGAATATCATCTATGGATGAAGAACAACAGGTGCAGCTTGGAGAAACTACCATGTTGAATGATGCCGACATATATTAATAGGAAAAGCATTATGAAAACAAATTCATAAAAAATGTTAGAGTTTTACTGAAACTTTATAGAGTCAAAGCCAATTCATGTTGCAATTTAGAAAGAGTTAAATTTACATCTTCAGGGGTAATTAAAAATGTGGGTATGTAATTTTACCAATAAAAAATTATTTGCGATGAATTAAGGGTGGAATGAAATAGGTAAAGAAACAAAGATGTCAGTACCCGGAAAAAAAAGGAAAAATAGAAATGCACTTCGAATATCTTTGAGATAGTTGACTTTTTTTAATATCAATGATGAAAGTTAGAGACAAAAAAATTAATTCCATCTCTATTTATATCTCTAAATCAATTTTCAAAGGTTGGACTGAAAAATTCTAATTATAGCCAATCTTGTAATGTAATTCATGTGTGATATTTGTATTTGTTAATGAAATTGTGTAGAATATTGTAAAAATTTATTCCAAAAAAAATTTAGAATTTTTTCGCAAACATGAATTAAATATGAATTTTTAACCTCTAAAAATATAAAAATTTATATTTATTTTATGTTTTGTTAATTTTTTTTTTAGAGTTTCTTATAATATCATAAACTTTTTTGCAAAATTTTATTAAAAAAATATGAATTCTACGTATGAATTTACTTAAAAAGAGGGACTAAAAGTGAAGATGGAAAAATTTTAGGGGACTAAAACTCGAAGAAATTTTTTAGATGATTAAAACGAAAAATAGATATATTTATAGGAAGCAAAAACATATTTAACCCTCTAAAAAAATCAGACGACAATATTTTTATATGTGAATCCAAGCAACATATTGAGCCAAACCTTTTTTTTTTCACTTTCATCGTAAAGGGCCAAAAACTTTCTAGTGACACATGTATGCAAGAGATACAGTTGTTTTTAGGCTTATTAGATCATTTGGTCCTTTATTTAATTTCATGTTTTCATTTTGGTCCCACAATTAATAAAAGGGGCGTTTCAGTCCCTCACATTTTCCTCTGTTTGCCAAATAAATTCCGACTATTAACTTTAACTCACATATCTATAGTGGACCAACCTTAAAAGTGGTCCATCATAAACCTTATTAATTTTGTTAATTTTAACTATTTGATCTATTTATCATAAAAGCGACCGTTAAATCTTCACCTTCTTGTTTGTGATCTTCATAAAATAATGCTAAAGATGTGAAATATCTAAAATACCCCTAATGCCAAATTAAAAATCCCAATTTCTCTTCTCTTCTTCTCCAACGAGCATCTTCTTTCCCTTTCCTGTTATGTGCCTTCATCAACACAACACACAAAATCAATTAAAAACCAGATCAATTCCTTTTAGAAACAGTTTGAAGATGATTGTATGAAATATCGATTCTTTTTAGAAACAGTTTGGAGATGATTGTATGAAATTATCTCTCTCTCTCTCTCTCTCTCTCTCTCTCTCTCTCTCTCTCTCTCTCTCTCAGATCTGTACAAAATCCCCCGTCCCACTTTCTTTCTCAGACAAAAAGAAAATTCAAACCTAATCTTTATACCCAAACCCTTATTCAGATTCTTGTACATTGGGATTTTTCTTTTTCTTTTTCTTCTTGTTTTTTCTAGGGTTTGGTTTTTTTGTTTTTTTTGAATCGGAGAGATGAACAATAACAATAATAGGGCAAGATTTCCACCTCCTGGAATCAGTCCTAGACGTGGTTGTTCAAATTCAAACCAAAATTCGAACCTGAGTCCAACTTCGAATGAAAATTTGAACAATGAGTTTCAGCATAGGGCACCTTATTATCAGCATAACCAACAACATCAGAACCAACAGTAGCAACAATTCTATGCTCGGAGACAAATTGTGCAGCACCAGTAGCAATAGTGGCTGAGAAAGGCGCAATTGGGTGGTTCAGAATCGAATGCTATTGATGTTGTTGATGGCTTCGTTGTGTATTGGGTCAAGATGTAATCTGTTGTTGTGTATGTTGTGTCTTTTTGGTTTCGATGGCTTGGTGATTATTAGGTTTGAAATTTCAATTAGTGTAGTAGGTTCGATGTTTTGTTTTCTTGTTGTTTGTTATTATAACTTTTGTTTGGTATGTGTTTCATTGTAAGGAATAAGGTTTTGGTTAATTGATTTGAGAGGAAAATTTTTATACAGATCTAAGATGAAGATATAGACAAGGAAAATTTGGTAATTAACTGATGAATTTTAGTTCTTGATTTTTATTTTTCTGGGTTTTTTTTTATCCATTATTTTTTTGGGTTTATTTGTATGAATGTATGAATATGATTGATGAAGATGAAAATATATAAGATGAAGAAAAGGAAAAATAATTAGGTGTTGGTGTCACATCGTAAGATAAAATAGACCTGCCTAATCCAATGGTTCTCTTTAAAAAAAATCAAATAGTTGAAATTAAAATAATTAATAGGATCAATGGTGGACCACTCTTAAGGTTGGTCCACCAAAGACAACATTTGGGGTTAAACTTAACATATGTGATTTATTTGGCAAACGGAGGAAAAGGTGAGGACTAAAATGTCACTTTTATTAATTGTGGGACCAAAATGAAAACATAAAATTAAATAAGGGATCAAACTATCTAATGAACCTTGTTTTTAAGAGAGAAAAAAACGGAAAAGACCCATAATGAACGGGTTAACCCGAGCTCAATGCCCTTTGAAAAATATTTTCATTGTCTTCTTAGTTTGATTTTTGTTTATTTAGATTCGATAGTAAGTCTATTGTGAATTGCGACCCATATTTAGAATGTCAACTTTGACTGATTTTCTAAACACATATAGTATTATTGATAGGACTAAGGTCTTTTTTTGATCGAATTGTTTAAGTTTATATATTAGTAGTTGTGAGACTCTTTGAGAGAATTTATGAAAACAAATTTATGACATGTTTATAAATTGTTTTCAACTTATTTTCATAAGCTCTCCAATATAGCTTATAAAACAGTTTATAACTTTTATGTTAACAATTTATTTTAAGTTTATCTTTTGTTATAGATCGTTGTGACATTTAACATGGACCACTATTATAGTTTTCCATGATGGTCTAACGCTTGTGAACCATTATATTGAGCAAAAGCGTAGATCTTATCATAGGTCATAAACACTTGATTATACGCAGTTTTTTCGCCTAACATGGACAACTTTCTTTTTCAAGTTGTCTATTGACTATAAATTTACCTCTTAAGATGAATAAGTTGGGAATCATGGGTTTGAACCCCCAACCTTAAATATATAATGTGACGTCTCTATCAACTGATCTATACTGATGAAGATTGGATAACTTTAATAGTGGTTCATGTTAAATGCCTCTATAATCCACAATTAATGGTTGATCCGAGCTCAATATATTTTGAGAAATCTTTGCATTGTCTAATTTGATTTTTGTTTATTTCGTTCATATATGGTGAATTGTGACTCGTATTTAGAATATATTTCAAATAATTTTCTTTTTTTTGAACAAATCAAAATGGAATATATTAAATCCAATGACATATCCCTCTAGCACAAGGTGTGCAAAAGAGGATATGCAATAATTACAACAGAGTCTGAAACAAAATAAAAGCATTAGCCAACACCCAAACATAAAAATGGGTTCTGACACCAGTCATGGAACATATAATGATAAACAGTAAAATGTGTTTTAAACCACCAAAAGGAAAGAAGCTTGATATTTTCCAAGACCTGATAAGGTGCGCTCTCTTTTGTATAGAAAATTCTAGCATTCCTTTCCTTCCAAATTATCCAAGTGCTTGCAAACCAGATTAACTGCATAAAAGAACACCGCGATTTTGCAAGATATGATGAAGTACTAAACTGAAGATAATGGTCGACAATGGTTAAGGGATCTGCTGTAGAAACTACCAACCAATGTCGAACAAGCTGCAAAACCTGTCCAAACACGCTACAAGACAAGAAAAAAAGAATATCCGACTTGATCTCTCCGCAACCGACAATACACAACTGAGCATCCTACTGAATAATCCCCTTTCGAAATAAATTAGCCCTCGTAGGCAATCTATTCCGAAAAAAGCGTTAAGCAAAAATAAAGACTTTTAAAGGGACATCTTTCCTCCAAAGAAGAGGTGCATGTACCGATGCAATATTAGGAGCATTAACTGTCCCACCTGTAAGCGTACGATAGGCCCCTTTAACGGTATAACCAACTCCTGGATCATGTATCCAAGACCAAGCATCATCAACATTACCTTGCAACTCAACAGTCAGTAATAACAACCTACACTCCTCTAACATCTCCTCCTCCCACGTTCGCAACCTCCGCCTCCACTTCCTCGAATCCCCTTCTGCGTCCCACCCCAAATAAAACATTTGCGCCAATGTCAATAATTTATTTTCTGATAAATCAAACAAGCGACAAATACAAACCTGAAGAGAAATCCCACCCACCCACCTATCAAACCAAAAAAAAGTACTACCTTCATTTCCAACTTTTAATCTAAGATTATCGGGAAACCAAGTACCCACTACTGAGCCAACCTCATTGCGAATGTTAGCTATCTCCCTCCACCAAACTGACCCTTCCCTACCACTAGCAAGCACCCGCCCCCAGAGAGTCATATCTAGCTGCTAACAACCTATACCACAAACCTTGACTCTCCGACACCTGCCTCCAACACCACTTACCCAACAACGCCAAATTAAACTCTTTAATTCTCCTTACCCCCAAACCAACAACCTCCTTCTCCATACAAATGGAGTCCCAATCAATCCAAGAAATTTTCCTATTATCCTCACCCCCTCCCCCCCTTCAAAAAAAACGAATAAAAAGAGATTCGATAGAAGAAATGATACCTGAGGGAGCTTTGAAGAAGGAAAAAGAGCATAGACAGGGAGCGATGTCAGGATAGACTTAAGAAGAAAGAGACGGCCACCAAAAGATAATTATTTACTCTTTAAACTCGACAAACGAGATTTAATATGATTGACCATCGGGTCCCAAAAATTCAACCGACGAGAGTCCCCCCTCCACCGGGAGGCCGAGATACACAATAGATAAAGAGGAAATTTTACAATTCAAGACAATTGCCTCTTCGAGAAGCCACGACCTACTAACTTTCACACTCAACAACTCACTCTTATGAAAATTAACTTTGAGTCCAGACATGGCCTCAAAGAGATACAACACCGCACACATAGCTCTGACATTGGCACAAATTTTCTCACCCAGAAGTAAAGTATCATCTGCAAACTGTAAGTCTGAAACAGACAAGCTCTGACTCGGGCCCACCTTATAAGTTGTGAAAATACTGTTTGAGACCATTGCCTCCATCATTATATGAAAACCCTCAGCAGCCAGAAGGAACAAAAAAAAGGAGAGAGAGGATCCCCTTGACATAACCCACGAGCCAAAGGGAACTCATCAGTCGGACTTCCATTGACCAAGACCGCCGCCGTAGCCGTTGTTACACATTCTTTCATCCATTTCCTCCAAAGAGTCGGAAATGACATTTTACACATAACCTCCTCCAATTAATTCCCATCCACGGAGTCATAAGTAAATTCCTTCACGCTTTCTCGAAATCAACTTTGAGCATAAGTAAATTCTTCTTAATTTTTTTGCTTCATCTACCACCTCATTAGACACCATAATACCATTCAGAATCTGACGACCCTTTACAAAAGCAGATTGAGTATCAGAAATAACGGATCCAATGACACCCCTCAATCTATTTGCCAATAACTTAGCCAACACCTTATACAAACTTCTGACTAATGAAATGGGATGATAATCATTCAGACTGTGGGGACAATCTTTTTTGGGAATTAGAGTGATAAAAGTGTTGTTTATACCTTTCAAAAGCTTTCCATTCCAATGAAACTCTGACACAAAACGAAACAGATCCTCCTTCAAATCCTCCCAAAAATCTTTGATGAAACCAAAATTAACTCCATCCGGGCCCGATCATTTGAAACTATCACAATCCCACACCGTTGATTTCAACTCTTCCATGTTAAAAGGATTTATCAAGGCTGCCCCTTCCCTATAAGACAACATACGAAAATTCAAATCCACAGGGATGGGGCGCACCACTACCGGCGCTTGAAAATGGTTCAAAAAATTATTAAACACCGTCGTTCTAACATTACCAACACCTTCCACCTGAACACCACCCACATCAAGAACATAAATGTTATTAACACGACACCTACATGACTTGATTCCATGAAAAAACTTAGAGTTGGCATCCCCCTCGGCAACCAATTCAACCTCGACTGTTGCCAGCAAATACTAGAATGAATCTGGGATAAAGAATGTAACTCAGCTGACAAATTATGTAACTCCTCCACCTCATCCTCCACTAAAGTAGACTCCTCCCCATTTTCATCTAGCGCTGCTATACGGCTTGTAACTACGAAAATTTTACCCAAAATGTTCTGAGTGTGTCTCTGATGCCATTCCCGAAGGACCATTTTTATCATTTTGAATTTTTCTTTCAACACATAGCCACCACACCCTTCTACTTGCAAGGACCGCCACTTGTCACTAACAAGATTCTTATACCTAGGAATATCCACCCAACACTTCAACATCCGGAACGGTTTCGGTCCCCAATTTTGATCATCAGCAAAAAGAACCAAAGCATAATGGTCCGATAACTCACGCAACTGAGCTACCTGAAGACAATTAGGCCAACTCAAGCATCAACCTTCTGATAACAAAAATCTATCAAGACGGCTCTTAGCATGACCATCCCCACGGTACCAAGTAAATCGACGCCCCATAAGAGGAAGATCCACCAGGTCATTGTGATCAATAAAGTTATTAAAAGAGGCAACACCTGATAAACTAATGGATGCAACCGAACTCTATCTCTCCTCCGCCCTACGGACAACATTAAAATCACCACACACACATATATTAACCCCTTCACATATAGCCAACCTGGTAGATAGAGCCTCCCATAACACATGTTGACTACGAGTATCACAAGAAGCATAAACATTAAATAGCACAAATTCTTCATTGGACTTCAAGAATCTACCTCTCACTCCCAAAACATGATCGAAGAAGATTGATATAAAGATCTCCACCTCCTCTTTATCCCACATAATGAGTAAACCATCTGACGCTCCTACAGAAGGACGATAAGAAATAACCATGAGGAGAGCTACCCCACATCGAAGTACACACAAATTCATCCAATTGCATAAATTTGGTTTCTTGTAAACAGAAAATAAAGGGACATTTATCATCCATCAACTTCATCACCTCCCTCCGCTTCTCGAAACCCCTCAAATAATTTTCTACATGGGCTAAATATCCTCGAGAGGACTAAATGTCTTTTTAGATTGATTTTTTTTAAGTTTATACGTTAGTATAGGTAGATATAGAACTCTTTGAAAAACTTATGAAAGTAAAAAGTTTATTTTCATAAGTTATCAAATATAGCTTATAAAATAGTTATAAATTATATGTTAACAATTTAATTTAATTTATCTTTCATCATGGAAGCAATTTATACAAAGTTTTTTTTTTTAGGGGAAGCAATTTATACATAAACATTTATATTATAAGCTTGCAAATCCAATTAGAATCCGAGGATAATCTGGTTTGAAAGTGTTTGGCAACGGCAATTTTTATTTTATGTTTTAATTTGCTTGTTATACTCCTCAAGTCGTAGATGTTTCCATCAAAGTAGAAAATAAGCTAACAAAAGTGAATTAGAGTCTAACTTTTAGTAGGTTTATGTTGGAGTATTATTTAGAGAAACTCCACTAGATTTAGATGCAATTTACTTTTTTCATATATTATTATCATGATAAACATTTTAGATAGTTTGAAATTTTGGCCCCTTCCAAAATACAAAAAATCAGTATATGATAATTAGTTTAATTTTCACATTAAATTTTTCTCTATTAATTAATAATAATTTTAAAATGATTAGGTGTGGCGTTTAAGAAAACTAAAATAATAAGATTTAAATTAGATTAGATGAAACGTAACTTTAATTTGTTGATGGAAATCATGACTTTGTGGGCAAGATAAGCTTTATCTTTTTGGCTTTTATTAATTTAAAATAAATAGAATATTTTCTCTTTCATAATTCACTCATTCACGGGGTGAGGAAAGTCTTTCCCAACTACGGCAGCTACCCGCTACAAGGACCAATCCCCACTGTCACGTGACATTGCATGCCTTCAGATTCTGGTAGGTAATACATATTTTCTTGCTCTTTAAAAAAAATGAAATTTCTTCTTCATTTAAGGGCAAAAAGGTGACAAAATCTCGCCGATCAAAAAATAAAAATCAAAGATGTATAAAAATCAATACGCGGGAGACGCCATGGAAGCAGTTAAGCAAGGTTTTAGTTGATAGACCTGAACCTACTATTTACAATTTTCTCTATGATACTATTTACTGAAATTCTAGATTAAAATGTTGAGTGATGGGGTTGAGTATAATGTGCTACAAATATTTCTTAATATAAACAATCGGGTATCCTTAGGTAAAAAAAAAAGGGAAAAAAGGTTAACAAGCTAAATAAAAAGAGTAAAGCTCATATGATGTTAATATTATAAAAACCATCATTTACACTTGAATAGAAGGCAAGCGGGCAACAAGCTGCGCCGTTAGACCTTTTTGGATGACAAAATCAATCCTCGTAAATACAACATTCATGGACCTATGAGATATGGCATTGCTATGGATAACCTTTTGAACTCCATGTAGAAGGTCAACAATATCTGGTGCTAGGAAACTAAGAGTGTCAAAAGCAAATAGTATAAAAGCATGTTGTTTGTTAGAACACGTTTTCTCATGTTTGACCATTTTGCTTGATGCAGCTTTTAGGGCTGCTGTCTTACGGTAAGACGCCCGACACCTAATCCCACAAGTGGTGAAACCTCAGTCAAGTCTACACATGCATGTTTTCCTCCTATCCGTCCGTACAACATAACATCTGTAGGCCTAAGTGTTGATCTTCTATCTAATGTGTCAATCAGAAAGTTCACAGACGTCTCCTTCTTCACTGATACTCCTGCTCCTTCGATATGGATTTGCTAATTTGTGTCGAAAAAAAAATTAATAAACCTAGAAAAGCAAGTTTTGTAACACACGGATCAATAGACAACAACTAGATAAAAAAATAAGACTCTAACTTATTTCCTTTTTTTTCTCTTTCATCGATCAAGAACGATGGTTTTAGGTTATTTTTTGACCTAAAATCATTCATCCGCATATTGTTTCCTCTTTATTTTGATTTAAATTAGTGATTCTCACATATATCAAGTTCTTCTTGTGTTTTTTTTTTTTGTGATTTTGTTGTATAAATGTGGCATTGTGTTGTACATCGTCTTATGTGGTGTTGTTTGATTTCGTGTCTTGTTGCAGTGTTTGTTTGGTTCATATTGTAAGATCAACTTCAGTCAATCACATATTCAATCAATGATTTGGACGTCAACGTTGCAGATTCAGAAGCATGAATATTCTGTTGATTTAGATTTTATCGTATTATTTGTAGGCACTTTGTCAATGTATGTTATTAACTTGGATGTTGTGAGTTTGTTCCTAGATTCACTCTTTACCTTTTTAACGATGTTGATCATGTTATTGTATATGATGTATTATATCAATTTGAATGAATGAATATCGTTTTATTTTTGTAAAAAAAAATAACAATTTTATATTGAAAATATGGTATTTAACTTTTAAAAAATTTAATGCACAACTTTTAAAATATATACTTTTATAACGAGTTTATTACTTTATTAACATATGCTCTGTCTCTGTGAGCTTACCTCACTTGGTAAGGGATAATGCAAATATATGCATGAGTATATTTACCTTTAAGATGAATTTCTCTAGTCGTTAAGTTACTTGATAAAAAAAACATACGCTCTTAAAAACGTACATTAGCATTTGTATCTTCTTCATTTTTTACTACTTCCTTTGTCCAAAATAAATAACGTAGTTTCATTATGTGCATTATTTATATAATATTTTTTTATCATAATTTTTTTCTATTATATAAAGATAAATTGTAGCATATAAATTGTTGTTGGATTTTTTTTGTAGATATTTTTAAAATATCAATTTTTACCAATTTCTATTAATAGATAATTAAAGATATGTATTGACACGTGTGTAACAATAAAAAATTGTTTATTTTGAGACAGAAGTAGATTGTATAAAATATTAGAATCTCACAACACACAAAAACAATTGTAGATAAAATTTATATTTTTTTTCGGATGTCATGGTAAAAATTAATCTTTTTATGGTATAGAATAAAAATATAGTCGGTTGACTTATGTTTTTTCCTATAGGTGAAATAATAATAGTTATTGAAAACTAATGTATACAATGAAGAAGTTGCAGAAGAATCCTTATTATGGTAGGAAACCTAACAATTTTGACATTTTTATCAATCGAGTTATGATTTATGGACGACTTAATCGATATTTGATATTTTAAAAATATTCATTGAGACAAATCAAACAACATTTTCTATATTAACATTTGTTCTTCATAAAAAAATGTTGAAAGTAAGCTATATGAATCTTGCATATGGACAAACAACAACATGTATTTAAGAATAGAAGATTTTTTTATTTTTCCACAGTTATTTATTTATTTATTCATCAAGACAATACATACTACTATGATGATTTTTTGGAAATATTTACGAGTGTCTCCGAGACACTCTTTAAACTTTAAAGATCGTAAATGATACTCCTTTCGATCACATTTTTAAACAAAAAACATCTTTTTAGGTTCATTGAATAACTAACGTATTTGTTTGTAAATATGACCAAATAGATTAGTTATTTAATGAACCTAAAAACCTGATTTTTTTTTTTTTATAAATGTGATCTGAGAGAGTATTTATTTATGAGAATGTGTATATTCAATACATTGGAAAAAAATGCGTAAAAAAGTATTAAAAATTAAAATATTTAATTTTTTAAAGAATAATTACTTATTTTAAAACGTGTAAAGAAGGTTCCCATACCACTTGTTAACAAGACGTGATTTTTTTATTAAAAACACTAATACATTGAATGTGTCAATTTATTGTTAATTGGAATGGCATCATTTTCAAAATTGAATTATGTCCAAACAAAAAAGTCTTTAATTTGATTCATAATTAGTGATACTTTTTCTTGAATACGCACTAATTAAGTAGGAGGTATTTTGTGGTGCAATGATTTTTTTATATTTCTTTTTACATTATTTAGCGTGTAGACAAAAGAAGAGTCTAGTAAGAATAAATGGGTGAAAAAGCAAGAATTGAGACTTCCAAAAGTATCCAATGCTAATACCCTCTTTTTTTTTCCTTCACGAGAACAATTCTCCTAAAATATCAACCAAACAATCACTTTATTAACATCAAAGAAAAAAATAACTTTAATTTTTCAAGCATGAAAATAAATGCATTTTTATCCTTATACAAATGGCTAGCTACAAATTGGTATATCCACCACTCCTTAAATGTGACATCCATGATTGTGCATTGTACCGGTTAAAATTGTCTGTTTAAAATGTTTCGTTAATTTTGTAATATTACATACTTATTTATTATTATAACAGTCTCTATGAATACTTAATTAATGTTGTATCAATTCCTATATGAAAAAAGTTAATGTCATCATTAAGAGATTATGTTAACGTCAAAGATTATTTCGACTAACAAAGTGCACAATTAAATATTATTTTGTATTTTCGATAGATTAAGAAACTATTATAATTATTCGTCAGACATTTAAGGATAAAAATGGCTATAACCCCATATACAAATAGAAGGATATTGCCAAAAAAAATTAGAATATTCTTTGGATATTTCTTAGAAAGTTTAAATTCTTTATTCAAGGACAACTTTTACTTACCAGAAATTACGGACAACTTAGTAATTTTAAAAATTTAAATCTTTAATTATTATAGTTAGCGGGTGAAGCTAGTTATCTTTGTTTCAAAATGAATTTTTAAGTGTCTTATGTGTGCTTACAACTCATCTATATTTTTAAGTATCAATACTTGATAATCATTTTACCTCTTCAATGCAACAATTCTTAAAATTTATTAAATAGGTCGCACCAATAATTATATATAACTATATTTCAACATGTGCCTATAATAATTTAACTGTTGTTGAAATTTCACACAATGAAGGCTTCAATCATGTGTCGTGGCTCAAGGTGATTTTGCTAAAGGTATCTTCGTTTGGCTCTTGTTCTTCACTTGTGATTTTTTCGGTCGACTCTGGCTTTTGATTTCTTGATGGTCGAGCAATTATACGGGTTTTCATGAGAATCTTTTAGATCATTCTATTCAGTTTGGGGGCTTGGTGGTTTTTTCACGAACTCTCATTTGACATATAACATCATTTGGACCATCGTGTTGTTTGTTATTTGAAAGGATCGTAACAAAAGGATTTTTCTTAACCAAACGAAACAACTTCTTATTTATTTGAAAAGGTAAAACTCCAAACTTTCTGGTGGTTAAAATTGTACTACATCTTATTTGATTTTGATTATCCTGCTTGGATGTTAAACTCGTTAATGTGTTTACAAGTTGTTTTGTATTTTTGGTTTTGGTTGTTTTTCGTTTTACAACTACTTAATGTAGCTTGGACTGTTGTTGTGTAAATTTGGATTTTAAGTTTCCTCTGACATATCTTGTGCTAGAGGGGCTTCTGTTGGATTTTTAGTATATGTTTTTCTTAGCCTCTTAAAAAAATAATTTATGTAATATATTTCTATTTTAAAAAAGTGATATATAACTTTATTGTTCATAGAAAAAACATGAGCGTTAGAGAGAGATTGAGAGGCGGCCAACCTATGGCACACCTAGGGTAACTGTGCCGGAGTCTTTCACCGGCAAAGAGGCACATTGGGGGGTGGGGGTCCATCCAGGGTGGCATCAATTGGGGCAAGGGGGGATATGGGAGATTGGTATGTGGTCAGGTCACGCAGGAGGAAAGCGATGCAATCAGAGGATAGAAGATGGGACATATCAAAGGTTTCATATGAGGAGCGGTACTGGATAGGATGGTTCGGCAGTCCATGGATTCTCGCAGGTTTCATCACAGTTCTTCTAGGGCGCATGAGAAAGGAGTGTACATCAGCAACAAAAGGGCTTCACGGCCGCCTTCTACAGTCATGCACGCGTCTGAAAGGTCTATGGGGAATGCGGATGACAGTCTGAGGCAACACTTTGAGGTTTGTGGTATTTTGAGGGATGTGGTATGTGGCACGACAACAGAATTCTCGTAGACAAGTTTATGGTTATTTTCGAATGTGAAGAATGTTGATAAGTTGTCGCAAGCCTTGAACGTTTGTTTTGGAAATCTTAGGGTTTGGGAATGTGAGGCTTGTTGTGATATATTCGCTCAGAATGAAAAAAAAAACTTTGGTTATTTCACGGAGTGGCAGACATACAGAGGAGGGTAAGGCGAAGAAGGAGAAGGTGAGGGACAATAGCGAGGGAGAAAATAATGTGAATCTAGGAAAGGGTGGAGTACAGTTGGCTGGTAAGGGAGGTAGAAGGGATGGAGAAAAAAATGTGAGAGTGGGGAAAATGGAGGTTCAGGTTACCGGTGAGGGAGTACAAAATAAGGGGGTTGTGAGGGTGTCGGAAGTGAGAAAGTTACCGTTGATGGAGGTGGGGATTAGGCGTTCAAAGATGGAGGAGAAGGTGAGAGGTGAATGTATCGAGATTGAAAGGGGCAGATAACACTCAAGGAAGGTTATAGGGGAAGCTACGGTGTCGCAGCCGGTGGTGCGTGAGCCTTTGCATGCAGCAGTGGAAATGCCGACGCAAAATCGTGTTCTCATGTAAAGATCAGTTCCAGAGAATAGGTCTTGGTCAAGTTCGGGGATTGTGGCGACGACTGTGACATGTGAATCAATGTTGTTTATTCAGCAACGTATGGAGGATGCAGGGTTCCATAATGTTGTCGTGACTCCAATGGAGGGACAAAGTTTTTATTCATTGCCTTAACAAAGATGACGTATTGCAAGTGTTTAATGATGTTATTGATAATTTTGGAATGTTTATCACTAACTTGTATAAGTGGACATCACACGGCGTATGGTATGAAAGGGGAGCGTGGTTACGTGTTTATGACACTCCAGTCCATGCATGGAATACAATTTCTTCAAGTTATGTGTTTCAGAATGTAGTAGATTTATCTGGGCTGATGATTGCATTATGGACAAAGGTAGATTTGATTTTGCACGTATTCTTTTTTCCACGTATTCCTTGGAGGTGGTGAATACGGATTCCGTGCTACTTATCGATAGTTGTAAATTCACTGTTAAATTGGTGGAGGAATGAGGCTGCTGCATAGGGGATGACACTTTCTTGACGGAGGAAGTGTCTGATTCTCATTTGCAACCAAAGGATGACGTTTCAGAACATATTGCTGAACTCGGTTTGGAAGAGGTTCAAGGGGATATGGATGATTTGATCCATGACATACAAAAGGATTGAGGTCTTCCCGATAATTGCACTAAGGGTGTGGATGCTATTGACATGTGCATGGTTTTTGTTGACACACATCTATGGCAGGTGCTTTGGATGTGAATCACGTTCAGGCCGAGTTGCAGGTTGGCACTAATCTTGCTTGCGACACTTAGCCAACAGCGCAGCATGCCCCAATTCCAGCAATGGGAATTTTTGTTTAGTAGCAGTGTGTGTGGGTCTATGAAGGGTAGGGCTTCTTCTTGTCCTCCCAAGCGTTGTCGTTACAACAATTCTGGACCTTGGAGTCTAGATTGGCTTACTCAAATTTCTCATGATGAAGCAGGGACTATTTTTTCCTCTCACTTGAACAAAATTCGAAAGAAACCTCAACCTATTATTGTTAATAAAAAGAAAGATGACGGAGGCATTAAGCATTCTACTCGGAATTTGAAGAGAGTTGCACAGATGCCAATCAGGGATAGAAGAGACATTTTAAAATTATGAAAAAACAAGAAAGAAAAGGAAGGTTCAACAATTATCTCAATCTTCAAAGATGAAGGCTACTATTCAGCCTACTCCTTCTAACACTTCTTCCAATACTACTACTTCCTCAATTAACAAAGATTGGGAAAATTGGGTGATATTGCACGACAATTTCGAAATGGTGGTTGAAGATGTTTGGGGGATTGAAAGGGCGATTGGTGTGAAATACAAGGGGGATAAATTGAATAGATTTAATGTGTTGTTGAAGAAAGAAAGACGTGAATTGTGTGTTGTTGTGAGGAGGAATGCGACAAAAGGGGAGGTAAGAGGGATTGGGCTTGGTGCGAATGGGTGTTAGTGGCTGGTGGTGTGTGTGTGTGTGTGTGTTGGGGTGGAGGGTAGTTTCAATGAAGGTGATATCTTATAATGTGCGGGGGTTAGGCGGGTTTTAAAAAAGAAATGAGGTATGAAGGTTAGTGTTTGAGAAAAATCCATTTGTGTTATGTCTCCAAGAATCGAAGTTGAATGTTGTGGATGATTTGTTGGTCACAGGCTCACAACTATGTGGGGTAATTCAACATCTAGCTATTCTTTTCAACCTTTTGTCGCAGCTTCAGGAGGTTTGCTGACTGTGTGGGAACACAATTTTGTAGAGGTGTGGTCCATATCGAGCTTTGGTCATGTTTTGGTGATTAGAGGTCGGGTTATCAGTACTAGTCAAGAGTTTGTTGTTGAGAATGTGTACGCATCATGTGACACGACGGCAAAATAGGTTCTTTGGTATCAATTGACGTCTTTTGTTCTCAATAATGGTGATGCTAATTTGTGTTTATGTGGTGATTTTGACTCGATCCGATCGGTGATAAGAGGAAGAGTCGCGGCTCAGTATTTCGTCAACATGATGCGAATATTTTTAACAAATTCATCGACGCAAGTTTTTTGGTGGACTTGCCGATTTGTGGAATATTGTTTACTTGGTACCGCATAGATGGTTATTCCATGAGCCGTTTGGATAGATATCTATTGTCAATTAGTTGGTGCTCAATTAGTTGGTGCTCAGTTTGGCTGAATTGTGTTCAGGTAGGTTTTCAGCGTGGTCTTTCTGATCATGTTCCTGTGGTGTTACCTGTGGATGAAGAGAATTGGGGACCTCGACCCCTTCAGATGCTGAAATGTTGGGTGAACTTCCCTGGTTATGCCTAATATGTTTGCAAGAAGTGGTGTTCCTTTGAAGTAACCGGGTGGGGCGGATTTGTTCTGAAACAAAAGCCCAAGTTGATCAAAAGTAGCTTAAAAGAGTGGCATCAATGAAATGCTCAAAATATGGAGGGGAAGCTTCGAGTGGTGAAGGATCGGTTGTCGTCAATATACACTAAGGGGGGAAATGTCTGATCTTTTTGTGGATGAGGTGGCGGAGCTACACGAGTTATCCGTGAATTTGCACTCAATGTCGTGAGTTCAGTCGAGTATGTGTTGATAGAAGGCGAGATTGAAATGATTAAAAGAAGGTGACGTAAATATAATTTTTTTCATAGTGTTATATCTTCCAGACGGTGGTGCAACACTATTAAGTCGATTCAGGTTAATGATGTACAAATTGAGGGGGTCCAAAATATCAGAAAAGCTGTCTTTAATAATTTCTCTTCCGTTTCAAAGCTGTTGATGTTGAGTGGCCGGGGGTGGAGGACCTAGACTTTCGCAGGTTATCTATGGCAGAATCTAGTAATCTAAGTCTAACTCGCCCTTTTAATTTGGATGAGGTGAAGCAGGCGATTTGGGATTATGAAAGTTTCAAGAGCCCAGAGCCGGACAACATTAGCTTTGGTTTTATCAAACAGTTTTCGGTGGAGTTGAAGGATTACTTTATGAGATTTGTGTCTGATTTTCATCGTAAAGGAGCGCTGACTAAGGGGGGTTAACTCTACGTTTATTGCTCTAATTCCAAAGGTAGTTAGTCCTCAATAGTTAAATGATTTTTGACCTATATCATTGGTGGGGTGTATGTACAAGGTGCTGGCGAAAGTCCTTTCTAATAGACTTCACACCATTATTGCCAGTATCGTCTCAAATTCACAGTCAACCTTTGTCAAACGGAAGCAGATTTTGGGTGGTATTCTGGTTGTTAATGAGACAGTTGACGAAGCGCGCCAGTTAAATAAGGATTTGCTCTTATTTAAAGTGGATTTCGAAAAGGCATACGATTCAGTTGACTTGCATTATTTGGATGATGTTATGTTAAAAATGAATTTTTCTACCTTTTGGAGGAAACGGATATCTGAATGTGTTGGATCAGCCACAAATTTAGTGTTGGTGAATGGTAGTCTTACGAAGGAATTTCCTATGGAAATGGGGCTTTGGTAAGGGGACCCTCTTTCTCCGTTCCTTTTTTTAGCGGCATAAGGTTTTAATGTATTGATGATGTTGTTAGTGGCGACGGGGATGTACCGTGGTTACCATGTTGTGCACAATGATGGTGTATCTCTTTCTCATCTTCAATTCACAAATGACACATTGATAATTGGAGAAAATAGTCGGGCTAATGTGCGATCCATGAGGGCGGTGTTGACTATTTTTGAACAGGTGTCTGAGTTGAAGGTTAATTTCCACAAAAGCATGCTAACAGGAATTAACGTCTCATATTCATGGTTGAATGAGGCCGCTATGGTTATGAATTGTCTTGTGGAAACATTCCCCTTTGTGTACTTGGGGCTACCTATTGGTGGGGATGCTCGACGACTGGAGTTTTGGAAACCTGTGTTTGATCGGATTATTAATAGACTGTTGAACTGGAAAAGCGAATTTCTTTCGTTGGGGGGTCGCCTGATTCTCTTGAAATCTGTCATGTCATCTCTTTCGATTTAGTTTCTTTCCTTCTTCAAGGCACCCACATGTATAATTTCTTCTATTGAATCTTTATTTAAAATATTTTTTTGGGGGTGTTGGTGAGGATTTTAGGAAAATTGCATGGATTGATTGTGACTATGTTTGTTTACCAAAGGAGGATAGATGGTTAGGTGTGAGGAAGTTGTGTGAATTTAATGCATCGTTTGTAGGGAAATGATGTTGGAGGATACTAGTAGATAAGGAGGGTTTATGGTATCGAGTCTTAAATGCTAGGTACGGTGAGGAGGGGGTCGATTGAAAAAAGGGGGAAACGATAGCTCTCTTTGGGGGCGAACGATGTCTAGTATACGGCGGGGGTAGGGATGGAGTTGGGGAGTTGGTTTGACGATAATATTCGTCGGCTGGTTGGTGGAAGAAGTAGTACCTATTTTTGGAAGGACAGTTGTGTGGGTTGAGTTCCCTTACGAGTTAAATTCTCTTGTCTTTTTGCTTTGGCCTAAAATAGGTGGGGACAATGGAGAAAATGACAAGGAGATGGTGGGAGGATGGGGGCGGTGCCCGAGTGTGGAGGAGGCACCTCCTTGCACGGGAGGAGGAGAGTGTTACAGAGTGTCATACTTTGCTGCATAATATTGTTTTGCAGGATCATATACGTGTCATGTGGAGGTGGCTTCTTGATCCTATTAATGGCTATTATGTTAAGGAAACTTACCATTTTCTCACGACGATATATGCACCTCTTAAAAGAGGCTTGTTAGATGATGTGTGGCATAAGCAAGTCCCGTTAAAGATATCATTGTTCGCTTATAGACTTCTTCGCAATAGATTTCCAACCAAACACAATCTTGTGCGATGACGAATCCTTCAACTTGATGACAATGTATGTGTGGGAGGTTGCGGCTCATCGGAGACCGCATGCCACCTTCTCTTTGGTTGTGACACTTTTGGCAGTGTGTGGTTCTTGGTCTTGCAGTGGCTTGGCTTCTCCTTCGTCGCTCCATTTGTGGTTCGTGATCATTTTCTTCAGTTCGGGCATCTGGCGGGGTTACTGTGATTTTCACACTCTTTTCTGAAGGTAATCTGGCTAGCTTGTGTCTGAGTTATTTGAAAGGAAAGGAACAATCGAGTTTTCATCACAAGGCTTTGGATTAACATAACATAGCAGACAAGGTTAAACTGCTATCTTTTTTGTGGTTAAAGACTAATATGCTCACCTTTGCCTTCAGTTATTATGACTGGTGGCGGCTCCCTTTATCATGTATAGGCGTTATGGTGTAATCTTCTTATTTCGCGGTGATCTTTGTTGTGGCTCCGATTACTTGACTTTGTAAAATATTTTGGGTGATTCTCTTTTGCACGTTTTATGCGAGATGAATCACTTGTGTTGATATAATATATTTCATTTTGACTTGTTAAAAAAAAACTTTATTGTTCATTGCATCTCTTTTTTTTTAAAAATAAAATAATACATTTTAAAATACAGGTCAAGCTGGCCCATCAAACCATGTAGCCCATTACTAATTGCACTAAGCTCAATTTTAGTTGCCCACGAATCAAGTGGGCCAACTCACTATGATCCATTTATATGAGTCAGTCCATCGGGCTAAGCGGACAGAACCGACACATTTGACAACTCTAATAAAATGTTGAGAAATACTTGAATATCTGTCCCAATCTCATATGTTCAAATTTGTATTTACGAAACAATTATGACAATTGTTTAGTAACGACAATTTAATATCAATTTTTTCACACAAATTACAAAAATATTTTTTTATCAATGATACTAAAAAGTCAAAGTAGAAAAATTGAAAAAATGGAAAGTAATAAATAATAAATGATTTGATATTAAAAGAAATATGACTATTTTATTAATGTTATAAAATATTTATATTTTATGACAATTTTGTTTTTATTTTTTTATCAATGGTATAAAAAGTCAAAGTAGAAAAATTTGAAAAATGGAAAGTAATAAATAATAAATGATTTGATATTAAAAGACATATGAATATTTTATTAATGTTATAAAATATTTATATTTTAAGACAATTTTATTTTATAAAGTGACTAATAATTTGTGCCAATAGGGAGGATAGTCAAAAGAAAATCCTAGAATTTAGTCAAAAAAAGAAAATCATAGAAGGAAAAAAATGAGAAAATTGCAAGAAGGATAAAAAAATAATTCCACTTCAGTGGCATTTCATAGTAATTTTCAAAGTCATCAAGGGCAAAATACAAAACAAAAATATTTCAACTAGAAGGAAAAAAGACAAAAAGCAGGTCAGCGGCAACATAAAGGTTTGGCCGTCCAACCCCACCTTTGCAGCTTTAAATAGAAAAAACAAATTAAATTCAGAAGAAAAAAAGACACAACTTTATTACCCATCAAAATTACCACATTACCCTTTAATTCAAATTGAAATACAACCATTTTTCAAATATTTAATTACCCTTCACGGACCTCAAATTATTCTTAACCAAATTGTATTTATTGGGTTTAGGAATTCACACTTAAATAATAATAAATTAAAATCTTTCTTTATCTGTTTTTTGACCAAAAAGAAATATTTTATTTATTACTCATTAAAAATACTTTTTCTTGTTTTTATTTATCTTTGGTTTTTTCTCCTTGATTTTATTTATTATTTTTTAATTCTTGTAACAGTAGTATTTATTTTCAACATTACATTTTCTTTTCTCTCTTTTTCATCTTTCAATTCTTGCACTTTACAAAAACCATCAACCCAACAGTTTTTTTTTTTCATCTTCTGAAATTTGTAAGTTCCTTTGAATTTCAGAACAAATAATTTTTTTTCTCTGTTATTTATATTTATGAATTTTATTTTTTTCATTTTCTGGTTTGAGTGAACTAGTTGAGTTCTGGTTTCAACTGAAAAATAATTTATAATTTATAATTATTATCTGAATTTTTTTAATTTTTTTTTTCAGATTTAGAAGAAGATTGGTGAAGTGTGGAATCACAGTGACAGGTCATGATCTTTGCATTCTCCAGAATATCCATTGATTGATGTTGATATTCTTTTCAATAAATATATTAATTGTTTTTTGTTTTCATTATTATTTTTTGTATTTATTGCAATATTTTTCCGTTAGTTTCAGCTTTATGTCTTTTAAAGTTCTGGAAAATGCTGGGTATGAAGCAGGTTATTTATTTTTCTGTTAATGAAAAGCTTTTGGTGTTTTTAGATGAATTTTTATTTAATTGTGCTTCTGAGTGAGAAATATCTGGAGAAAATTAATTATTATTGTTTTCTCTTTCATTTTCTGTCACCAAATATTTTTACTCAAGTGGGTTTTTTTGTTTATAATTTTTTATTATTTTACGAATATATGTTATTTTGATTTTAAAGTCTTAATGGCTAATATATATGTGTATCTTTTTTCATCTTCTGGTATGGGGTAAACTTATGTTCTTGTATTTTCAGAGATGAGATCAAAGTAAAAATAAAATAAAAAATCAATTTTGATGGAATAAAAAATATAACTGCATTTTTTTGTTACTTATGATCTCCAATCTGAACCATAGTTGTTGTTATTTTTTTTCATCTATTTTTATGTATAAATGAAGTTTCAATTAGTTTTCTACTGATAAGTTTGATTTTTTTATTTTTTTTGCCTTCTTCCTCATTTGTGTGATCCTTTGATTGGTTTTTACTTTGCTTTTATTACATGGTTAACAAGGTTTGAAGGTATTGATGTGTTTGTTAAAATCTATAATGTTTGTAATGACATGTGCTTCTATACGTATCACTGACACTTTAAATTGAAGGCATGTTTGGTGTTTGACACGTGGTCTGTGTCAAACAATGTCAAGTGTTCGACACATGTCCGGTCTCCGACATATGTTAGATGTTCGTCAGGAAACATGTGATTGCGTTTAATCTTAAATTATTACTGGTGTCTCGACGTGTCAGTGTTGTGTCAGGTGTCTGTATCTGGACGAGTGCTTGTTGCCCCCTTTTTTTTTCTGACTGTTTTACACTTTCTTGGATTGTAGGTGTTGGTTTGATAATATATACTTGAGGGAGTGAACATTCAATATATGCATGGAAGGAAGAGAAGGTATCAATCCTGGGGTTACTGTGATAGCGCCAGACGCTCCATCAGCATATCATGTCGCACCAAGGAGTGAAGTTCTAAACCAGGTTGAGAACCCTGAAGTTCCAAACCAGGTTGAGAACCCTGAAGTAGCCACAGCTGCAGCAGCAGGAGGTTCTACTGCTGCTCCTGCTGCTGCTACTGTCGGTGTTTCCCCGGTGAGTGTAGGTTTGGATGGAACAGTTAAGAAGAAAAGGGGTAGACCAAGGAAATATGGGCCAGATGGGTCTGTCAACATGCCATTGTCACCATTGCCTATCTCATCTTCGGCTCCGCCTTCTTCTAAAGACTTCCCATCCGTGAAGCAAGTGAAACCTCAGGGGATGGAATACAAGAGGGCGAAAAAGTTTGTGATGGATCATCTAGGTAATCATTGGTCCTTTATACATTGATTTAATGCTCTAGCTGGTCGGTAAATATTATAGTTAATCATGTGACTTCCATTTTGTATGTAACCTTTTTCCTTTTGTCGATGTTTGAATTGTATCTCTGTTTCTGGTATAAAAATTACTTTACTTCTCTTACTTCTTTGAGTTTGCTTGCTCTTTTACTTCTGAACTACTTTCCTTCAATCCACAACAAAATTTGTTTTTATATAGCTTATTTATGACTTCTGTAAGAATTAATTAAATCTGTCCATATTCCTTTAATTGTACAACTTCATAGTGTGCTTGTTAATATTCCCCGAGTTTACAACTTTCTAGGTTAGTGCTAATGAATTACGCATTCAATGTATTTATTGTACACCATTATAACTACAAGTAGTGTAGATACAAAGAATTTACAGAAATCACAACTTCATAGATTTTATTGCTTACTTTCTGATTTTCAAATGAATTCAAAAACATCTTTTGTTTGTATTTCTGTAAGAATTAGTTAAATTTGTCCATATTCTTTTAATTGTACAACTTCATAGTGTGCTTGTTAATATTCCCGAAGTTTGCAACTTTCTAGGTTTGTGCTAATGAATTACTCCCTCCGTTAGTATAAGCAAATTTCTAGGTTAGTGACCTTGACAATATGTTTATAAGTGGGGGCAATCCTCACCTCACAAACCGGTTTTGTGGGGTTGTGTTAGAGCCAACCACGATTTCTAAGATGGTATCAGAGCCTCCTCTTAGATCCGTTAGGCCACCTGCTATCAAGATTCCGTTATCGGGTCACCCACCATTTATGTCCACGACAATGTGTTTATATGTGGGGGAAATCCTCACCTCACAAGCTGGTTTTGTGGGGTTGTGTTAGGCCGAGAGATAACATGAGAGAGTAATTTTTGCTTTGGAACATGTAAAGGAGGAGTGAAATGTCTTTTTTTTACTTTTTTTTTTGCAAATTACAACGAGGGTATTTTGGGTAAAATGCGTACTCCCTCATAGGTCACCATTTCACGCTTAAGGTTTGCTGTTGTTTATAATAATTTCAGTCAAAAACATAATTGCTCCACCCACAATACCCTCATTGTAATTTCTAAAGAATGACGTTTTAATCTGTAAAGAATTATAATGAGGGTATTGTGGCTAAAGCAATTATGTTTTTGACTGGAATTATTATAAGCAACGACCGATACCTGAATAAGTTTGAAATGGTGACTTTTGCTTATAAACAGTAACGGAGGGAATACGCATTCAATGTATTTATTGCACACCATTATAAATACAAGTTGCGTAGATACAAAGAATTTACTTAAACTACAACTTTATAGAATTTATTGCTTACTTTCTGATTTTAAGCAACGGCATACCTTAATAAGTTTGAAATGGTGACTTTTGCTTTTAAACAGTAACGGAGGGAGTACGCATTCAATGTATTTATTGTACCCCATTATAAATACAAGTTGCGGAGATATAAAGAATTTACTTAAACTACAATTTTATAGAATTTATTGCTTACTTTCTGATTTTCAAATGAATTCTGAAACATCTTTTGTTGGTACTTTTGCAGGTGAAATGAATGGACACTCTGATGGTACAAACTTTATGCCGCATTTCATCACTGTCAATGCCGGCGAGGTATGTTTGAATGCACCATCCCTGTCCTTTATTCTTACCTTCCTAAGCGTTATACAAATCGATGATACCATTACTTCCAAAGATATAATGAATAATATTATCTTGCTATACTCTTTGGTTTTTGTAGGATATTACAAATAAGGTGATATCATTTTCACAACAAGGGCCGCGAGCAATATGTGTCTTATCGGCTACTGGAGTGATTTCAAATGTGACACTCCGTCATCCAGATTCTTCTGGGGGTACTTTGACCTATGAGGTGCGTCAGTAAATCACGACACTGACTTATTTTTATTTTATTCCATGCTTAAAGCCTAAATTCATTTGAAGCTTCTGTACAACACTTTGTTCTATTTTATGTAAAGCATGGATATAAGGTTTAGGTATTGAAATAATCAACAGATTGATAATATTTATAATCAGGACTGAAAAATTGAAATATTATTAATGATGTTCTTTGTTTATATGAGAATGGTTTTATAAACATTTTTCTGTTCAGTAAATTAATCAAGATGGTGAGAAGCATGGTTTTCAATGATTTTGTAAATTAATCAAGATGGTTTTATAAACATTTTTCTGTACAATTCTACTAATGTATTGAGTCAGGAAACCAGCAGTGTTGGTAGTTTTTATGTTATATGTTCAGTAGTCAATAGCGGCTGATAGAGGGGCTATAGTGGCCGCGCATAGCGGCAACGGCTACAGTAATCGTTGTAGCGGTGCGGAACCAAATAGCGGCCGCTTCAGCTTCTATTTGATTTTAGTAGGAAATTTCCAAATTGTCCCTATTTTTAAAACCTTTTTGAGGGCATTTTGGGGATTCTGTAAACCATAACATTGTTTGATGGTTTCTCTCTGTTTTTTTTCCTTCCTCTGTTTTCTTTTGTTTTATGGTTTATCTTGTTTTATGTGATTTTTTTGTTTGTTCCTCTGTCTTGTTTTTTTGGTGTTTTGATTTATGAATGTTTCATGAGATTTGAGTGTTATATTTAATTTTATATTAATTATAAGTTTTTTTTTTGTTTGAGAAATATATAAGTTTGTTTATACTTTATAGTATTATTCATGTAATTTGTCCAAAAAATAATCAAATATCGGTGACAGCTATTTGTCACACCGCTGTCCGGGATTGACTACCATTATGTTGTTAATAGTAGTTGAAATGACTTACACAAAAGTCTGGTTTTGCCATAGTCTGAGCTGATATTTGATGGTTATTTTCTCAAGTCCGTTATTGAGTTTGGAACTGTAGTTTTTTTTAATGTTGATGTATTGATATTGGTACCACAATATCTTCTGTTTAATATTTCTTCTAAATATGCTCTTGCAGGGTCGTTTTGAGATACTTTCCTTGTCTGGATCATTCATGCCTGCTGATAATAACCAAGGAACAAGAAGCAGGTCAGGTGGAATGAGTGTCTCCCTGGCAAGCCCTGATGGTCGCGTAGTAGGTGGCGGAGTTGCTGGTGTTCTTATAGCTGCTACTCCTGTGCAGGTAAGCATCTTTTCACTCTTTACACTTAGGTCATGTTTAACAATGCACCAAGTTCACGCGTACTCATGCTCGGAAAGTGAACCACAGTTTCCCCTTAATATAGTTGCCAAACAAATAGGATTGAGAATTGAGAAGTGACTATTTTAACGTCTGTTTGCTTTGAGACAGCGTTTTCTATTTTCATTTTCTGTTCACTTTTAATTACAAAATTGCTGCATTGTTTTCACTTTTCATCCCTTTTCCAAATATTTCACTGTTTCCTATTCAAATCTTTGTAAACAGAAAGCAAATTGAAAACAATTCTACAGTTTTGTAATTAAAAGAGAAAATCCAGTAAAAATAGAAAATGTCTTCTCATACTAAATAGGCCCTAAACTTGCATTCTATGTCTCAACAGTTGCACTAGAGAGTGTTTTTGTGTAAGTAGGCCGAGTTAACATGATTCCTATAAAGCACCGGCACAAGAGTGAACACTGAACACGACACTGACACGTGTAACAATTTGAGAAAATGAAATAATTAAATTCAATCACATGTGTTGGTGTCAGACACACTTGTTGGATGTGCCTTCAATCTTAACCGTTGCATCTTCCTAAAAAGAAGGGTCACTTATTTTTTTCTTGGTTTATTTCAGGTGGTGGTGGGAAGTTTTCTACCAAGCGGACATCTAGATCAAAAAACAAAGAAGCCTAAGTCTGACTATGCAACAGCCACATTTACTCAGGCCATTGTGGTATCTGCAGCACCTCCGCCACCCCAAACTAATAATGCTGAAAAAGAGGATGTCACGGGTGGCAGCGGTCATGTACTGCAAAATCCTGGAACCCTCAACTCAAATTTCACTTCTCCTCCACCCACCGCCTTTCGAAGGGACAACTGGGTCAACATGCAGTCTATGCCGGACACAAGAAAAGCGGCTACTGATATTAACATATCTTTGCCTGATAATTAAGTTGATTATCAACGTGCAAATTGTTTGTCCTGACAACATTTACAACTGAGATGTTTTGTTTTATGTTTACCGTGTTCTCTGTTGTTATCTTAGATTGTTCCAAATTCTGTTCTCTGGTATCTGTTACTATAGGATGTAGTTAACAGTGTTGTTAGTCGCAGCTAGGTAGAATATCTTTGATTTATCGGCTGGTTACTTAGGTAGATGCAGCACAATGCAATGTTATGACGAGTAGGCTAATTTTGATGTAATGGTACCTTGTTTGCCTATTTACTTAGGGTTGAATTTCTTGGTGCATTTGCTTTTGATTTTGTTTGTGCTTTTGATTTGGTGATGGTATATTTAGATTTGTTTAAGAGATTAATTAAATCTGATGCATTGTTGAGTATTAAACTCTGCACTGTCAACAATCAGAAACTATCATATGTATGAATTTTAGCGTGGATATGGTCAAAACAAATATTTTTAATGATCAAATGATTATAATTTTTTTCATAGTATATAATTTGTTTAAAAGTTTTTGGACTAGTAGTGCATTTGATCATGAAGAAGTATTTTTTCAGGTGCTTGTATGATGTTTTTATAATTGTATTTAGAAATGATTTTGACTAATTATTTTTAGAGGGTTTGGTAGTTTTATTTGATTGATAAATTCTTTCTAGCAACATGCATTTGCTAATTTTTTAAAAAAATTCCTTCAAGTGGTCATTAGAGTTTTCTTGGTTGGTTTTTTTTAACAATATACCAACATTTTAAAATCTGTTCCATTGACATTATATAAGCTTATAAATGAATTTTGGCATTGTCTCTTTGAAGTTTTTTAGGATCCTGAGATTATATTAAGAAGCTGTTAGTCAAGGGGGTTAGACTCTTACATTATGATGAAAGTTTAACTCTTAGCTAGAAGACGTACTTGCATTTAGTGTTGCTTTGACTATGACTATTTCTCATAGAAGAAAGTTATGAGAAAAACAATAAACTATATGAATTAGCAGTTGCTTGCTTGTAACGTCAAAAAATTCAAATGAATGTGTTATTTTCCACGTAGCCTGATCGATAGAGCTCACAAATTTGAAATGTTAAATGTGAAGAAGTGAGGTATCCAGAGTTTGAACCCCGATCTTTGTATATAATATACAATATTTTTAACAACTGAGCTAAGCTCACATGATCAAATGAATATATTGTAGCTTGTTAAGTAGGCTGTTTCCACTATGGTCCCTTAATACTTGGTCTCAATGCCCTCAGTTTCTTCATGCTGATGCTGATATTTTCCACCTGAGTGTAGTTTTCATTTAGCTTTCTTCTTGATGAAAGAATAATAACGTCACTAGTTTTTTTCATTTTAAAATTATACAAGAGTCGTTAATTTAGTCAACCAATATAGTCTCTTAAATTTTTTAAATTATAATTTGGCCTTTATTTTTTTGACGTTATGATTTGGCCTTTTAAATAAGAGAAGATAGGTCAATGTAGTAATTTATCTACATTTGGCACCAAATTTTTAAATTAAAGTGTGTAGTGGTATCCAAACAAGATGCAAACTATTTTTCAAGTACTTTAAATTTTAAGATCGTAAACAAATGGCGTACGACCATATAATTTTATACCTTTATAACAATTGAATGTTAACAAGTCAATAAAAAAAGATCATTTAATATATACACTACCTATGTGAAGAATTTTTACATTATCAATCAATCATATTCTTATATCTATTCTTATATCGTTAAAAACAATTGTGAGATTTTCAAAGTTTATTTCGCTACTAATTGGTCCTTAAACCGTATATTCTTCAACATTCAGATTTCTAAGGTGATTCATTCGATAGATTCATCAAGTTGAATAATAATAATCTCTCTAGTGTCATCTTTAATATTGATGATAGTTGCCTATGCTCTCCGGTTAGAGCTAGTTACGGTGGAGTTTTACACAATGATGCAAGTTTCTACTTATCGGGTTTTTTCAGCTACATTCACGGTTCAACTGACATTCTGCATGCTGAACTATATGCTATTTACCAAGGCTTTCTGCTTGCCAAAGACATGAATATTATTGACCTTGTTTGTTACTTTATTCTTTGCAGTGTGTCAGTTGAACAAGGTCTTGGCAAATAAGGTGTAGATATTATTAGCACATACAAATATCACTTTATGTCTTATTCTTCGGAAGGGAAATCAATGTGGTGCAGACGGAGAGAAATCAATGTGCAGATTTCATGGCCAAGTTAGGTGCCTCTTCGAAAATTGAGTTCTTACTACATGGTTCTCCTCCTGATGATATGTTGCATCTCCTTAAGATTGATGCGGCTGAAACTTTCTTTTCTAGAGAGTAGTTGTTGTTTCTTTCTTGTCCTTTTGGTGTTTTTTTTTGCCTTGTAACAAATTTTATTTATTTTCAAAAACCAGGGTAGCACGAAATTGGAGACTGGTTCAGCAGAAACTAGTAGCACAGGAATGGACTATGCAGTTAGAGAAGATTCATATAACTTAAATGAGATGCACCAGTTGGGTAATCACCATCTTTTTTAGACAGACAAACAAATGAAACCACATCAATGCAATTGGTGCTGGACGAGTACAGTGGACAATTCAATTATGTAATTGATCTCATTTGCAAATGGTATGTTCTTAAAACAAATAAGGAAATGTATAGTAGCTTGCATCCGAAGAAGCTCCTCTAAATCGATATAGGGGGATCAAACCAATGTTTGGAAGTAACTTGGCAAGGAAAATAAACACAGGTAAAGTTGTAAATGTGTTTGGAGTTAAAATGCTTGTAACTAACATGCAGAAATTTGATATGTATTGACATAAATTGGAGTTCAGGTGGAAGCTCATTGCTTCCTTTTCTTGGAACAAACATGAAACCACGATTTTTAGTTTCTTGCCCCAATGTTTTTAATCGACCCCAATAGCTACAAAATCTGTGTAATCCGATGAAATTAGAATGTATCAACTTTTTATTACATTTGTCAACCATGAAAGTTCTCATTTCTTTCCCTTCAGATTGATTACAGAAAGCTCTTGTTCAACATATTCTCCTGCACACATTGGAGGGTATTTGCTTGCCAGTGGTGATTCAGCAAAACGTCCCAAGGGCTTCAAAACCGCATCTGATGCTATGTGCGCAAATAACTACATGCGACAGATAAAAAAGTTACCAATTAGTATAACAGTCGACAGAATTAAAAGGTCAATTTTATTGAGCTATTTTTCCCTAGTACAAGAAACGACCAGGTTTTTGTGAGCACTCACCGTCGAAGAGACTCTCCATAAGCTTCTTTTTTGCTCTTTAGCTGCATTGATTGCATCAATGGTCCTGTTCGTGGCAACTACTTCATGCATGCCAGCTATGCAGTCACCTCCCGTTAACCACTCTATCTGAATTTTAAAACAAAAAGAAAGCACACGAAAGGAGTTGGTGATAAGGAGAGTAAATTATATTTATCCTACAGAGCTGTGAAAATATGCAGACTTGCAGTCTCAATTCTCAAAGGCATGATATTGAAATCAAAGCCAGCAGCAGAAAAAAAATTGGAAGATAGATATAATGCTAAGTAAAATTTGAAATGCCAGTGATTTGAGACAAGTAACACTGCTAAAAAGTTCAGCAAAAAATGGAACACAGGTAGAAAACCGGTAAATGTTATTTTGATCAGACAGATCGAAGATAAGAAGATAAGGAATCAGGTATATATATCTTTCAAACTGCAATGAAAGCTTTAAAATGCTTTAAATACAATATCTTCAAATATAGGTTATTTCAAATTACCTGCTTTCCTGTCTGAATAAGAAGACAACCTACTGGAACCTTCACTTCAACTTTTTGTCCGTTTCTTAGCCAGATGTTCAATCCAGGAAATCTACTTCTACCATGAATTGTTAGAAAGTTAAGATCATAGTGATATCCTGCAAAAACAGTTCCTACTTGACCATACTTTTCAAGGTCACTCCCTGTTGGAGCTAGCAGATGCGGGCCCTAATACACAATACAGTAAGAAGATAGGAAAAAATATCAAGGGCTGTGAAAGTAAGAAGATGATCAAGCTGTCATTCAATTTTTAAAGTTGCGAAATGCAGCACATGTGACAAGTAGAGAATATTAACATCTAATAGAAATTGGCAAAAGGGAGCTTCTTAAAGTAAGATTGTTCCCTATGGACAAGCATAAATAAATGTAAAGGTAAAGAATAGGGTATAGCCCATTTGATGATTATTCTATTGACAAAATAAGTTTAGCATCAAAGTAAAGTACTCTCTGTTATTGAAGTAAGAAAAGTGACACTCAATGCTCGAGGGTCCCAACTTGTGGAGTATAGGAAAGACCAACATTTTTTAAACAAGTGAAAGATGAAAAGAAAGTAAATAAGAGACAGAGACTTGTTCATTTTGAACTGGCCAAGAGTTGGAAAAGTAATTAAAGAACTTGTGCTTTCCTTTACTGAAGAGATTTCTGCTGTATATCTATTCTAACAATTAAACTATTCTAGTCATAAAAATGCAAGAGTCTCACTCTTGTTGGATACAAATATAATGTTAAACAGTGGAACTATCATACAATTAAGAATAAAATCAAAGTAACTGCCACAAAAACTGGGGAACCATTGCTTCCATGTTGGAAAAAGGGTAAAAGTAAATGCATATGCTTTACTATGAATGAGGTCCAAAATCTTTTGTTTTAATATATCTCAAAGTGATAATTCATCAGAAAGTGAATCAACTAAGGGATGTAAATGCATATGTTTTAATCAACTAATTGATGTGCTCACTCACCAGCTTCATAAGAGATGTGAATGCGTCCTTTGGAAGACCAAACCCAATAGCTGCCATTTCAGCAACCACCTATGTAAGAAATACGCACAATCAGATAACACACATTTCAAATAGCATTATAAAATAACAATCAGTTATATGACTTACTTCAATTGCTGCTGTCATTTTGTATCCCCAGGAATCCATAGTTTCTTTCCATTCTGGAAAACCTTCAGGAATTACTGGCTCTGCATTGAGTTCCTGCACAATAACAATAGAAATAAACAAAACATAATATGAATTATGAACATTTCATTATGAAGAAAAAATTTGTTAAAAAAAATAGTAATGCTAGCACAGACACTTCTAATCGAAGGCGTGTCCGGTGTCTGACACCAACACTGACACATGTGATTATGTTTAATTATGTCATTTTCTTAAATTACTATAGGTAGTGTCTTGCCAGTGTTTGTATCAATGCTTCATAGATGGAATTTCACTGCACAAAAAAACTTGACAGAAAGAAAGAAAAACAAAAAAAAGAAAAGGAGACCTGAAATTTGGTATTAGAGGGACGATCACCGATTCTCCAAAAATATCTCCATTTAAGATCAGCACCAACAGGAGTATGAGGTCGATGTTCTTCAGGCATTTCCTTCACTTTCTCTTGCATTTCTTCATCCACTAAACTTCTCGGCACCTCCACTCTCTCCGGCGTAACCCCAACCTACAACAACAACATCAATTCATCATCATTCATTCTCATCATATCATAATAATTTCAAAACTCAATTCATATACACAAATATATATATTTTTAGAAACTCGATATCCAACTCCTAATCCAAACTTAATTAAACTCTAAATTCAATTTTAAGTAGTAAATGAGCAAAACGATTAATGAACCTGATAATGCAAGTGAGGTCTCTCTTGTCGAATCTTGAAATCATGAGGAGCTGAGAAGTACTTTTCCATCATATCAATGAAACGATCATTATCTTCGACGGTGCATCGTGGATCTTTTACAAGAAGTGCTCCAGTTTCACTTAAGGTGCGGCTGACATCGGCGCAGAGGGATTGGAGGCGTGGATCGCGTTCGTTTGAAACGGCGGAGAGGTATGAAGATAGATCTATCACAGGGAGTTCCATTGCTAGTGATGATGATGATGGCGGGAGAATGAGTGAAGGGTGTTTTGGGTAATATGGTGAGACGCACGCACACGCATATCAAAGTGCGAGGATGATGAGTTACAGCTCATCGTTGTTACGGAACCAATTTAATTTCACTTTATCTTCTCGTTACGTTACGTTTCGTTTTGATTTGATACTCTCCTTATTTAGCAGGGGTAAAAAGAAAAAATAGACCGGATTATTTGTTTGTTTTTGATAGATAGATAGATAGATTGGGTTGAAACTATGGTGCAGACGCGATGCATATAAGATACTATTACTGATACTCTATTGAAATAACTTTTTAAAGGCATTTGTATAACCATCACTGTCAAATGAGTCATATAAATATAATAGATGTAACACATTTTAAATAAATATTGAGTCTTTTCAAAAATAAATCTTGCATGATCTTGAACTTGTGTGGAGTGGAGAAAATACATTTCCATCATATTGATAAAGGAATAGTTATCTTCAACGATGCATCACAACTATTTCTCTTCGGTTATGGTTGACATTAGCGTAGAGGATTTTGAGTTGTACGTATCACGGTCGTTTCAAAAAGCGGAGATGTATGAAGATAGATCCATTGCTAAAGTGGTGGCGGTGATGAAGACAAATTTCACAAAATATATATTTAGCAAGTTTTAATCACTTAAATATTTTCCGTCATAATATTTGGTCAATGCTTTTAAGTAAACTTATGTGTACACTTTACATTTTTGAATAAATTTTAACATAGATATTTGTATTATTATAAAATCTCTCCCACAAAATTTAGGATTTTTAAACAAACTATGAAATTTAAGCGCTAAAAACTTAAAATTCATTTATTTTTTACGCACCTCGACCTATACAAAGACCAATTCATGAGGGACAAACAATAGATACATCGTCTCAAAAACGCTTAGGGAAGATCACATGTGCGCTTAACCGAACGAAAACACTGCCTAAGATGATATGGCTGTCCACCCACTTTCTAACTGTCTTCCACAACCAGTTTTCATGGAAATAGTTACAACTAACTCGTCTATATAAGCGTGGCACCACAATCACGTTTAGACTGACTCAAGCGTCATAGCAAGTGTCTGTTATACAAGCCCCGCCATCCATTACAACACGAGCACCGCAATCGTGTCATCATTAGTTATGTTCACGGCCAAAAGAGAAATTTTATAAATTCAAAACAAATATATATGAATTTCCTTAAAAAGTAAAAATCTCGTCACACAAAATATTTGAGAGAGCGAAAACTTATTGAATTTTTTTAAAGAAACTATGAACAAAATTTAAAGAGTCATGTTAACTTGTGCTCTAATGACACATGTTAAGGAACCCAAAATGAGTAATATTGCATTGAAAAACATGATAATTTAACTTTTAAGAAGTTGACTGCATGACTTTTGACACATATATTTCTATAATAAGTTCGTTAACACGGGCACAAATTAACATTTGTCAAATTTAAAATATTTATTGAATCAAATTTTTCTTTTTTCAGGGGCATATGGTTTGAAAACTTGTTTGACCTTTTTTGTAATCTACATAGATGGGCCCTGTAAGAAATGAAACACTTTTGGTCAAACCAATGGCGTAAATTCAATCAACTAAAAGTCTCCCCAAAACCCAACCTCCGCTAGGGTTTCTGCTGTGGTGTCTCCTGAAGGTATGTTATGCTATGATTCCTCTGACCAATTTAATTCTTCACTAGCCTATATTAATTATTTAGTTCACTGTGAAATTCAATCATTTATATGTGTTCATTTCATTTCCTAAGTTGCTCAGAATTTGAAGCTTATAGTTTTTTATTATGCTAATCACATTGTAACTTTTGTATGATACATCTGCATTTCATAACCAAGCAATTATACTCAAGTGGTTAACGAGCTCGATCAAAGGACGAACCGTTCGGGAGAACCCTAGTTCGATTACTGGGTGGAATTTTTTTTTGCGATTTTTTTTTTTTTTTTTTGCATTTCCTTTTGATCTGAAACTTTGAATTTGGATGGTTGAGTTTTCTTTGAGGAATACATTAGCTATCTTTTACAATTAAATGAAGAAAAAACAAAAGGAAGAAGAAAATAATAGTGAATGTGAAGTAGACAAATTTTGTAGCTGTGTCCCTTGCACCTTTTTGTTGCAGTTTTATTTTGATAGTGCCGCTCCGCCTGAATAATCTGTGGCGGCCCCACGTTTTTATCAAACCTGACCCGAATATATTCGTTTTACAAACGACTAGGAAGATGGAGTAGTGGCAGGATTTCAATCTTTCAAAGCAAGAGTTACAAAAGGCCTCATTATCGAAGAATCTGAAGTATGCGAAGACGACGTATTCCATCGTACCCTAGCCGCCAAACTCTGGACAAACAACACCTATAATGCAAAAGCGTTCAAGCAAACTACAATCCAATATTCATGGAGGTTGAAGAATCCAGTTGAAGTTGAAGACCTAGACAAAAACCTTTATCTCTTTAGGTTTTCAACAAAGAAAGACGCAGAGAATGTGTTGAAGAATGGACCATGGAGTTTCAAAAATAATGTTATCATTCTTCAGAAAGTCACAGGCAAAGAACAACCTGTAGAGTTAGATAATATGCATAAGGTATCGTTTTGGGTTAGGATCTATGAGTTGCCATTTAAATTGCGTTCGGATTCGATTGCGAAAAAAGATTGGAGATGTTATTGGGGTTTATGAAGAAACTGATCAACAAGATGTTTATAGAATGGGGAGGTTTCTTCGGATTAAAGTATTGTTGGATTTGAGAAAGCCGTTGATGAGAGGGACCGTGGTTTGTTATCAGAGGAAGAATCTTCGAGTTTTCTTTGAGTATGAGAGACTTCCTGCATTTTGTTTCAAATGTGGGAGGATAGGTCACCAAATGAATAAGTGTGATGAAAATGTAGATGAAGAAAAGGAGGGTTGTGAGGAAGTTTTTTTTCAAGGTTGTGAGGAAGTAGTTGAGGAAAAGGAATACGCATTTGGACTGTGGTTGCGGGCAACTACGATTCCGAAAATTACCTATGATGAGAATAAGGATAGTAGTTCTAGTAAATCCCTCTTTCCCTGCACAAGCAGTAACAAAGTTGAAGAATCAGAACCGAGAAAAGGGGACGATGTGGAAATGGAACAAAACAAAGGCCACATTGTTGATGAAGCAGAGCATACAAAGACGAGTTATTTCGTCGCACGCTAGCCGGCAAGCTCTGGACCAACAACACCTATAATGTAAAAGCCTTCATGCATACTACAATCCAATATTCATGGAGGTTGAAGAATCCAATTGAAGTTGAAGACCTAGACAAAAACCTCTACCTTTTTAGGTTTTCAACAAAGAAAGATGTTGATAATGTGTTGAAGAATGGACCATGGAGCTTCAAAAATAAAGTTATCATTCTTCAGAAAATAACGGGCGAAGAACAGCCTGCAGAGTTGGATATGCTCAAAAAAGTCTCCTTTTGGGTAAGGATTTATGAACTGCCATTGAAATTGCGTTCGGATTCGATTGCGAAAAGGCCATTGATGAGAGGTACTATGATTCAATACCATGAGAGGAACCTTCAAGTTTTCTTTAAATATGAGAGACTTCCAACATTCTGCTTTAAATGTGGAAGGATAGGTCACCAAACAATGGAGTGTGATGAAAATATAGAAGAAAAAGAAAGTTGTGAGGAGGTTGAGGAAAAGGAACACTCATTTGGGCCATGGCTAAAGGCATCTCCGTTACCGAAAATTACATATGGGCAGAAGAAGGATAATAGTTCTAGCAGCTGTAGAAAATCCCTCTTTGCCTGCACAAGTAGTAGCGAAGTTGAAGAAACGGAACCGATAAGAGACAAAAAAATGGAAGTGGAACAGAACAAAGGTGAGGCCAAAGGCAAAGAACCTTGGCTGGACTCTGAAGATAGGGAGAAGGAGGTAACCAACAAAGAAGTGGAAAGGATGGTTGAGTCCTTGGAAACATTAACCCTCTCAATAAACACGACTGTGGGGGATGACAAAGACCCTGGAAGCTAGAAGAAAAAATGTTTTTTTTTTTTAATTTTTTTTTACGGTAATTAGATAAACTTTTCAAAGAATTGAAGAAAAAAGGCCTTGTTGAGAAATTATTGTCTGATTTTGAGTTTGTTGATCAGTTTATAGTTTATTTTGTTCAGCGAGATTGAATTATTTCTGTGAACTGTGGTTCTTGTGTTGATTTCTTTTAATAGTTTTTATTTGTTAATTGTAGGTTAATAGTTCTTGTTGTGGATTCGCTTCTTTAATACTTCATTCTATTTGGGACTTTGTATGCATATTATACAGTTGGCTTTGTAATTCTAGGATGAAATTCACAAACTTTTTTCATGCTTGCATACATGCTAAGCCTTTGATGTCAAATGTATTGAGTTCGTTAAATCTGATGTACTACCTTTGTCCCTTTTTATAAATACTCTTTTGCACTCACAAAAGCGTGCTTATAAAAAGGGACATATGTAGTAATTTGATAGCTTTGAATTATCTGATACATAGTTGTCATACATAGATGAGGAATGCAATTTGTCATGACTTAAGTAAGATGAATAGATGAGGAACTAATGGAAAGTTCTTGTTTACATGCAAATCTTTTTCAGGAAGCAAAACTCTTGAAGTTAGAAGCTGAAATTGCAGTTTCATAATTTGAATGACCAAACTACAACAGATAGTTTTGGTCACATATTGATCAGTACTAGGAAAAAGGGTCTGATTACATTGTTGCCGTACTCTATTTTTGTTTTGCTGTACAAAAAGGAGGAAACTGTTAATGCTATATTTTTCCCTCCATTTTCATCTCTTAACAGTAACCTCTAAACAAGGCAAAATGCTAATAAGACAAATTTTAGTCGTGCTTTTTACAAGAGTGATGATAGCGTATTTTTGTTATGGTTCGACATGGTTAATGTTTCTTGAGAGTGAAAAGCATTTCCCTTCTTTACAAGAGAGCTAAATTTGAAATTTACATCAAATTTGCAAATGCAACATCATGTATGTATTTGACCGTGAATGATTATTTTCTTTTTAGGGTTGAATATGTTTTTGATCCTATAAAATTGAAAACTTTTTAAGTTTAATCCTTACTTAATTTTAATAGCTTTTTTAGTCCCAACAATTTTTTATTATATGTAATTTTAGTCCCTGCCAAAACAAAGTTTGTTTAATTATCCTTAAACTCTTAAATATTTGAACGATTTTTCTGAGACAAGTTTAGAACATTACAAAAGGTTCATTTACTAAAATTTAGTTTTTTTTAACATGAAATGAATTAAATATGAATTTTTTTAAACGAAAATAAGTTCAAGATAAAAGCAACAAAAATTTGGATGTTGAAATCAAATTTGAGATAATTTTTAGGGGAGAAACTTTTAGTAATGTTCTTAACATGTGCAAATAATTGTTCAAAAACTTAAGTTTAAGCATTATTAAACAAATTTGAGTGCAGAAATTTTTTATAGTGACTAAAAAAACTATTAATTTAAAAAACTATTAAAATTAAATAAGGACTAAACTTATAGCATTATTAAACAAATTTGAGTGCAGAAATTTTTTATAGTGACTAAAAAAACTATTAATTTAAAAAACTATTAAAATTAAATAAGGACTAAACTTATAAAGTTCCAATTTTACAGGAACCACAAACATAAGATAAGTCCAAAATACCTTTGTTCGGATTATATAATCTGAACTACATTTGGATTATATAATCCACCCTGCCCTTGCCTCTGCCACTCCTGGCACCCCTGCCACCCTCAACATTAAGCCTATGCTGGTAAACTCGTCCTCCATGAACCTCTCTCAAGACTTCTTCCAAATGAACGCATTCAGGATAGCCTTGCATAATCACACCACTTGACATCACAACATACACATAGTCTCTGATACGGGTCAACATTTCGGATAGCTCCAAGTACCCTTGATCTCCATCCTCTTTAGCAGCTATCTCATCAAGGGCCTTATGCTCTGGTGGCCTCGTCACCTGAACCTCCTGGTTTGGATGAATCATGCGTGAATGAGAGACGAGATAAAACTATCTGATGTATCCAGCCAAAGCCTCCACACCTTAAATAGAAGGCTGGCCCAACTCTGGAACTCTCAGCACATGATCAACATTGTGCGCATAACGGTAGCTGATCTCACTTATGGTCATCTCAACAGGTGCATTGTCATATGAAGACATGTGGATGGTCTGCGTGTACCCAAACTGGCGAAGCACCCGCCCCGGTAGATATATGACCTTGCGGCTACCGTATCTGAGCCATCTAGAGTAAAGGCTAACCATCTCGAATGGGCCTATAACACGATGCTAATCATATGGGGACATGAAAACAGTCGCCAAATCCAGCTGGTCCAGATGGTCTCTGTACGTGACTGGTGCAGACATACCCCTGAGCGGTACAAACATCATGGCGCGTGGATGCACATTATCCCTATATCCACCTCATACATCCTTGATACCCATACCCCGGAAGTGCTGAAACACTCAAGCCTGCAACAAAGACAACCACATATAAGTATACATGTTGGCTCCCCATGCATGACCAGCAACAAGCTCCAGGTCTCTAAAGTACCTCAGATAAACAACATCCACATTGCGGACGATCTTGTCAGTAATGAGCGTGATACCCACCAAGTATAGCAAATATATGTGGAGAGCCTGATCATGCAACTTCCACGCCAGAACCAAATCACCTTTATTGAAAGCCTCCAACTGCTCCAAAAGACGTTTCTTGAAAATCCCCTTCAAGTAGCTAAATCGAGCATGTGCACCGTTAATATCAGTCACCTCCTTCAATGCCTTTTCCGGATCAGCCCCTAAATGCTCAATCATCATCTCTACGACATCCTCCCTTGTCATACTCTTGTGGGAGAACAACATACCATCAATGGGGAGATGCAAAAAACAGGACACATCATCAAGTGTCATTGTCATCTCCCTAAATGGAAGATAGGAACTTGATGTCTCCTCGTGCCACCTCTATGCAAATGCAGAACACAACCTGTGGTCAATCTGGTTGCAGTTGGTATCCTGCAGCCACAGAAGACCGGTGGCTCTCAGTCCATCACAACACCACCGTTCATTCATAATAGTCTTGTTTTCTTCATCATGTATCATGACTATCTTCTTCTCATTGTTTTCACATTTTAAATTTGCCTACCACGTCAAAAACTTAAAACAAAAAAATCCAATATAAGTGCACGATACAAAAAAAATCCAAAGTAATCAACATAATACATTAAATTAACCAACATAGTAAGTGCACAATTAACCAAAATTAATCAAATATATATTACACAAAATTAACCAACATAATAAGTGCACAATGAACCTAAATTAATCAAATATATAATACACAAAATTAATCAAATATATATTATCTTACCTCACCATCAGCCGCCATCCTGGCCACATAAACATGGTACCTCATCAGCAGGGTAGTGTCGTGTGGGACACTGAAATAGTCATCAAGAACCTCTAACTGAGGCTCCAGCACACGCCTCCGCCTCCGCTGAGGCTGCTGCTGATCATCATCATCATCACCCACCTCCTCCTCAACTTCATCATCATCCTCCATCTCCATCTCCATGCCCATGTCCACGTCCATCTGAGGCTCGTACTCTAACTCAGGCTGAGGCTCGTCATCAGCATCAGCACCACCACGACCTCTCTTTCCAGGTCCACGCCTACCCGCCAATCTATCGTCTGCCTGCAATCTCTCCCAACGCTCTCTCCTAACTGGTGCATGCATGCATAGCTTCCACATCACCCCTTCTGCGATCAACAAGATCCATACATAACAAATGCGCAACAGGGTAACACGCAATTAATGGCAAATACACAAAATAGGAAAAAAATTACATACTGATGCAGTTCAGATTTTAAAATCCAAACTGTAACAATCTAGTTTGGATTTTAAATCTGAATGGCTTCAGTACCCATGATTTTTTTTGAAACTAATTTGCTTGCATGCATAGAGAATCAATACTAACCTTCACTATCGTGCCCGTCTGTCCGCTCTTTCTACTGCGCTAACACATGCGATTATTTTATTATGTTTGTTTGTATAATTTTGATTAAAATTTTTAAATTTTTAAATATTATGAAAATTATTGATATATTGATTTATGAACAAAATATTGTCAATGCATATAACAAAATTATTTTTGAACTCAACATATTTTAGTTTGTCTGCATATAAAATTAAGGTAAAATAATCATCATTTATTGTTTATTCTAATAGTAATTAGTAACATCATAGCATAAATGTGTGTGTTGTGTAAAAGAAGCATCATAAATAAATGTATAAATGACATGTTTTATAAAAGAAACATTGATATGATTGCGATAAAAGAATATTTTTGAAAACTACATTTTTCGTAAAGTCTCCATCTTCTCCTTCTATTTTTCATTCTTTAATGAGAACTTTTGTTGAATTTTGATAAACTTCTCTTGATAAATCTACATATAATTGACCGTGGCTGAAAACATGGCGTGGAAGATAGATTCTGACATTGAGAATTGTCTGTCCTTGTGACTTATTTATGGTAATAGCAAAAATTAGTCTAACGGGAAAGTATTTTCTACTAAGCACAAAGGGAAGTTATGAACTTGCATTTGTTTTTAATTTAATTTTGGGCAAGAATGTTCTTTTTCCAACATTGCTTCCTGTTAGGATTTCAACATCCAACATATTCTTCAATAAACTACGACATAACAATCGTCTTCCATTACACCGGCCATATCTAGGGTCTATGTTTTGCAACAACATCAAAGGTGCACCTTTTTTTACCTTCAAAATATATGGTGGGATACTTCCTTGAGCAGTTGAGTTTAAGAATTTCTGTTGATATAAATTATGAGTATCCCCTTCAACCTCGTTAAATGACAAAAAATTATGTTATTCTCTTGAAAACTAATTGATAATTATGGCATTCAATTTTTGAACATCATCATTTGTAGGTGTAATTATGACTCTTTCGACCATATATGAATTATGATATTACCCCTCGCGTATGAATCACATACACTCCTCATATTAGATGTGTCTGAACACGTGTTGCATCCGCATCCACAAATATAATTACCCTAAATTATGTGATTTTCTCAAATTATCAACATTATTGGCGTGTTAGTATCCGTGTTGTATCTGATGTCGGTGTTCGTATCCATACTTCTTAGCGGTCCTCTCTTTTTATGGCCTCTTAAATGGTGGTTTGAATCTAACCAAAACAAACGGATGGTGGTTTGAAGCTTTCTAATGTTTATGTTATTAGTTGGTAGTAACATGAGTGTGATTATCGTTTAACAATTTTGAATTGTTTAAATGGTTTTAACATTTTGATTTCACGATATTTTGTTGGATATTGGATGAGGCCATCTGAGCAGTTTATCAATTGTATACATGCAGAATGTTTGGAATCACAAAGAAAAAAACAATGCTGTTATTGCTTATTTTCCATATTTTAATAATTAAAAAAAACCACGGTTCTCTTTATATATAAAAAAACGACGCTATCATAGTTTGTATAAGCAATTATAAACCAGCAAAGTCAAATAATTCTTAAAATTAATCTTAAACAATTTGAATCATAATCGCTTATAAACCAGCAAAATCAAGTATACAATCTATAAAATTAATCGACTTTGATTAGTTGTAACATGAAAGAAAAAGAAAAAAACTAAACAATGCTGGAACAGACTATTAACTGTGAGAACCATACTTATTAATATTTAATATAGTGCTAACAAATCTTTTTCTAAAATATTTTGAGTCATAATATTTTTAGAGGATTTAAAGTCCAATCTTTAACATTATTTTTTGCTCATGTTTGTTACTAATCTTTTTTTTTTAGTGGATTTAAAGTCCAATCTTTAACATTATGTTTTGCTCATGTTTATTACTAATCTTTTTATCAGAAGATTTAAAGTCCAATCTTTAACATTATTTTTTGCTCACATTTGTTACTAACCTTTTTTTAGAGTATTTAAAGTTCAATCTTTAACATTATTATTTTTTGCTCACAGTTGTTACTAATATTTTTTTAGAGGATTTAAAGTCCAATCTTTAACATTATTTTTCGGTCACGTTTGTTACTAATCTTTTTTTTAGAGGGGAACAACACAGATAAACAACATAAATTCGGCTGATCTGTGGTTAACAGAGGTAAAAGAGAGTTAACGTGGACGATTAGTGACATGGATTAATAGTCTACATGTTATTTTATAATTGGCTAACAGTAAGAACAGTTCATAAGGAATTTTACGTAAGTTTTCTCCTTCAATTAAATTTATTCTTATCTATTTGTTACATGTGTTATTTGTATTTAAAATTAAAATTAAAAATTAAGGGTATTTTTGGAAAGAAAATTCCAATCCAAAAGTGTGCTGAAAGAGGGTAGTTTTCTTTATATATACAATATATATATATATATATATATATATATATATATATAATCATTTTGGAATTTATAATCCGAAGTACGTTTCGTGTAATTTCGGATTTTATAATTCGAAGTACATTTTGGTCATTTTGATAGGACGTGTGAGTACCTCGTAGGATGGGAAAACTAATAGTTTTCTATTTACTATATGGTCTGAATTTTGTTGGGCTAAATTTTGGGCATATATATTTTTAACTCTTTAAAGTTGGAACTAATTAAACTGCTTTTGTGCCAATGCAGGTTTGTAGGGGAATTACTGTCAATGCTTGTGTCCTCAGCTGGTGGTAAGGATGAGATCGCAAAATCTTTTGTTGAGCTAGACGGACTTAGATGTAAATGGGTGTATAAAATATCTTATATGTATGCTAACTAATAAGTCTCGAATCATTTTAGTTACCAACAATCATTGTGATTTTCTTGGTATGATATGAACACTTTCTTTAGATGACAATGTGATTTGCTGATTAATTTTAGGTCAAAACCTTGGTATACGTGATTGTGAAATCAATAGACACTTCACCGCATGACAAATATATTAGTTTAAACTTTTGTTACCATTGTTATGGGTAGCAAAATTTTGTTTTAAGTTTAAATTTGCAGATAAAAAAACAAACTTTGTTTATATAAAAAACTTTAATTTTCCAATAATACCATTCATTAGTTTTATTGAAAAGAGTAGTAGTAATTGAGATAAAAAAAAATTAGTTTTATTGAAAAAAAAGTATGAATAATTGAGAAAGAATATATTTGACAAATTATATGTTTAAACTATCAAAACAACGGTTAAATAGAATCATAAAATCCGCACTCAAACAACAAGTGAATGGAGTATCATGCTTTCAGCTAAATCCAATTAATTAACTCCAACAATAAACATCACACATTATATTAATTTACTTTTCTACGAGAATACCTTGCAGTAAAGTTAATATCTCATTCCATTGTTATAATTGTAAAGTTAATTTGTGTGCAAGGAATAAAAGAGAGTTTACGAAGATACATTAATCCAATCCAAGTGTACATAACACTAGATTTAATCCAATACAAGATGTTGATGATCCCTTCCTAGAATTAGCTGTTAATGAAAGAAGTAACCAATTATTATAGCTCCAATTATTAAATCATCAACTTCATCATCGTTGTCGTCATGGTCATCATCATCGTCGCTGTCGAGTACATATTCCAGTAGATTCATAATCATATTATAAGTCGAGTCTGAACTATCCAAATCATCTTCAATATCTAGATTGCTTTCAGGGGCATCAAATGTCAAAAAAGGTCCATCATAAGCAATTAAACTGTCCTCATCAGGCAAATTAAGACCAGGGATAGAAGTTGAACGATCTTCTAAGCTGATATTTGTCCAACGTGGGATGAACAAAATTTCATCCTCCTCATCATATGGCGATGGTAGGAGCTCAATTTTTTCAAATATCCTGTTCAAGAAACATGGTACAAATTAAGCCGTAGAATAATACACAAATCTCTAAAAAAAAAAACACACCAAAGAAGAGAGATTTTTGTTACCAAGGCATTGCAAGCAGAATCTCCCTGGATAAAGAGAGAAGAAACTTTCTTGTGTATGAAATTCTTGAAATTCTGCACCACCAAATTAAAAGAACTTAGGTTTATATTATTGATATTGATACAAGACAAGACATATATAATGGATTACTTATAGTTTCTATAGGAAAAAAACTGAAGAAGCACCAAGTCAACTTTTGTTACATAACTGTGTAGTCTATATCCTCGCCAAATAAGATAAAGCTTTGGTCACTAAAAATTGAAGCAAAGTTCAAACCCTTTTCCTTTAAAATTTGGCGGAAAAATAGTGAAACAGTTTATAAAAAAACTATCATGTATTTAGTTTCTAAAAAAATAACGAAATGATAACAAACCCTAGTTCCTTCAAAACAAAAATAACAAACCCTAGTCAGAAAACAAAATAAAACAAAATCTAATAAGAAAAGATAACAAACCATAGTCAGCAAAAGCTAACTAAAAACAAAATCTATAAAAAAAAGGACAAAAAACTGGAAACAAAACACATGAAGATAATAATGATTTTTGACAACTAAAGTAAGTAATAATGTTAATATGGAAAAAATGTGGGATTAGATTACAAAAATATATTCAGTCTATTGGACTAATAATCCTCCTTGTTGTTCATGAGATTTTATAATTCTTTCCTATTATATAACACATGTTATCAATATTACTAATACGATTTGTGAAATTTATCGTTGCAGTTCATTATCCTTGTGCATGTACATATTGGTATCAAATTTATTAAACAATCTAAAAAAATTCATCAAGAATTTCTTTTCTTTTTTCGATTATAAAAAATTTCTACAAACTCTTACTATGATGACGTATGCTTCCATAAACGATGAACGTGATGATTCATAAACAAAGTAAACATGGTGAAACCTAAAGATGAATTGAAAAAAAGCTTACCTTAGTGCTCTCTGAATGTCAACTACGTATGCTCTTCTTTATTTGACTCCTGAGTGTTTTGAATGCTTTGCTTTTAATTCCTACTTATAGATTAATTCATTTTATCTTTTTGTAACAACTTAACAAAAACAAAAAAATCATTTTGTAACAACTTTAAGACGAGTTTATTTATTTTTTGCTCCTATAACATGAGTTTATCTTCTTAATTTTTTTTTCTCGAATCTGTTATTTTACCAGGTTCATTTAAAATGAATACAACCCTAGCTTTGGGGATTGACCTAATTTAACTGCTCATTCTTTAATAGCTTTAGAATATTACTGCTCTGTGACAATAATTTGGTGTTCATTCAAACCTCCAATGGCTATGGACTCACCTAAGAGATTAGGTATCGTACCTAGCGGAGATGGTTAATGACCTAAACATTGGCCCAACTATTTTGTTCAAATGTTATGAAACTAAGTAATGAAGAGAAGGGAATCTGACATGACCTAATCAATGTTTTATCTGTTTTATTTATTTTATGCAAACCAAATTTATTCCATGTTGCAGGATCCACCAGAGCATGTGATAAAGTTCTACGAAATGTACCTATTTCACTGTCCACCTGGAATAACAAAAAACCAAAAAAAGGTTAGGGTTGTTTTCTTTGATCCCTTAATAGGAACACATTTTGAGAGAGAAGTCCTAGGAACACATTTGGGAATAAGAGGACCAAAGTGAACTTGTAAGAAGTCACTTAGCTATCGCTAAATCTTTAACAAAATAGGGTAGAAGCGAACGCTTTGTCACATATGACCTTCAAATAGGGGGTTGAGAAAGAAGCATCTAAAAAACAGCTGAAAAGTGGCTTGCTACCGGAAAGGATAGAGTAATTCCTCATAGAGTGAAGGGAGCAACTAAAAAACAACATGCTCAAACAATCCTTGAAGGGAGCAACTAAAAAGTTATGGTTAGATTCTTGCATGTATTGTCCTCATAGATGTACATGTGCTTCTATCTATGAAAAATGCTAGGAGCTTTAGGTCATAAGATGAAGTAATACAATTTCTTATTGGTCTGAATATCAGGTGAATCTGTTGGAGTTGGACTTGCGAGCTTCATCAAATGTTGGATTTCTGCTCTTCCCCCAGCAAGTTTCGCTCTCACCCAGCTAAACTGACCAAAATACCCCTGCGCTAGTTAACTAACGCAAGTGTAAAAAAAATGAAACTTAGTTTTTACACATGCGAGACTTAAGTTACGCCGCATGAGTTAACTCATGCAGGTGTTAACACATGCGTGAGTTAACTCACGCTAGTTACAAAGATCACAAAGTTACAAATTTGCACGTGTCAGGGACATGCATTTATCACCCCACTACTAGGTATTTATCACCCACTCCTCCACCTTTTCATTCTCTATATGCACTGTTTTACAACAAACATTTCATACTTTGATATTGGCTTTGTTTGGTTGTTTCAGAGAGAGTTATGGACAACAAAAAAATAAATTCTAGGAGAGATGTTAAAAGTGGTAGGACAAAAAACAATTATTCATATGTTTATGATGCTGAGAATCATAGGGAGTCATGCTCATAGCTTGTACCTGCTTTTGTGTTTGTTAATGTTATTGTTTTCATTGTGGTCATGTGCATTAACAATTGTCCTAACAACAGTTTTGATTTAAGGATATACATGTGCAACTTTGTAATTTTGTGATTTTGGTAACTAGCGTGAGTTAAATCACGCATGTGTTAACACCTGCGTGAGTTAACTCATGCGGCGTGACTTAAGTCACACATGTGTAAAAACTAAGTCCCGTTTTATTTACACTTGCGTTAGTTAAGTAACACAGGGGTATTTTGGTCAGTTTGGTTGGGTGGGAGCGAAATTTGCTGGGGGAAGAGCAGAAATCCAAATGTTGTGGTGTATTTCTTCTTGAGTTCTGCTCTTTACCCAAACGGTTTTGCTCGTTCCCAAGTGAAATTCCCTTTTTACCCTTACGCATGTTAAGTTACGCTAGTACAAAAAGCAACGTGAGTTAACTCGCTGGGTTCTGTGCTCGTACCAGAACAAGCATTAGTGCATTTTCTCCCTGTTTTCCCAATTTCCTTCATTCATTCAACCTAAACTCACAATTTAAAGAACATTCATTCAACAATTCATTAAATCATGCATTCATTCATTCATTCATAATTTAGATACGCAATATTAACGAAAAATAACTAAAAGGTCATAAATAAGCCCAATCGCGCAAATGTAAATATATAACAACCAAAATGTCATAAAATTACTACAAATATAAAAAAAAGTCATAAAATAAGACACTACTGCTGCTCCTGTGGACTATGACTATTACTCCTCCTCCGTGGAACCGGCTGCTTGTCAAACATGCTATAATTGATCCGGAGGCCCTCCAAAATGCTCAAAAAGAGTGGATTTGAAACCACATCTGGAATCTCCATCGTCTGCTCCACTCTGGCTCTCATGCTGCCGATGACATGCAATGGATCAGGAGGATCTATGGCCCACTCCTGGTCAACAAGAATATCTTGGTAAACAGGTATGTGAAAGACAATGTCGGGCTCTGGAGCAGGGTTGAAGACAAGAGGATGAGATACACGGTAGAGCTACCTAATGTACCTATCTGAATGCTTCCAAGGCTCGTCCTCCGGGACAGGGGCACCCCTCTGCTGCTGGGCAACGACATGCAGAGAAAACTCCAAGAAGGCAACAACCACATCTGCTGGGGTAAAAGGCAGAATCGTAGTAGGAGGTCGGGGGAACGGTCTGAACACATTCATACTGCCTCAGAACCCGCTCGGGCAAGTGAAGCATCATCTTTTGGTTGTCGTCCATGATCCATCCGGAGTACCAGCACACGTCCAGAAAAGGCGTCACTTCTCATCGGTGCTCGTACGGCTTCCATGAGACATGACAATGCTCCATCGAATCCAACAAGCCTCTGAAGTGTTCAGTATCAGCAAACCCCATTATAGGTCATCATCTACGCACATACGGGTTATGTCGTTCATATTCTTCAAATTTCTTCCTCGAAACCACATGTCTGAAGTGAGTTATAACACATCCATGCAAACACAAAAAGACAAATTATAACCAGCACACAAGTATGATACAAAAAACTATACATTTACGTTTAACTTAAAAAAAATAAGAAAATAATATATTACCACAAGCAAGGTCGTGTAACCACCAATGGCGCCAACATGTGAGTTGAAGGTAAGATTCAACTGATCATACAAGAAAGCAAGTCCCATCCCGCCCCATGACCACGTTTCTATGTCAGCCAAATTACGAGTCGTAAGCATCCACAACATATTAATGGTTTTGCTGTTCTTGCCGGCAAAAAGGGTGTAGCCAAGCAAGAGCAACAAAAATGCCTTAACACAGGCCGACCTAATACGATTTAGCTCCTCCTCCTCCTCCTCCTCCTATGATAAATCCTCCCCCAGCAAATGGTTACACCTATTCAACAGCTCATCATAACGCTGTTTCAGGGCTGTGTAAGTGACAAAGGCACCATAATTATTACTCGTCTGCTACACCGCTTCTTCCACCGGTAACAATAGGTGAGTCACCATCAGCTCTACACCATGGTCATGATCTAAACCAGCCTCCTGAATGAGCTGTCCAACTACGGGGATGTGTAGAAGACAAGCCACATCATCGAGTGTGATGGTCATTTCCCCAACAGGCAGATGGAAGTTGTAACACCCCGTTCTCCCATCAGTATTAATTAACAAATTAAATCAGAGTTTATCACCAAAAACGGAATGCTACATTTTCATTCAAATAAATTCTCCAATAAATTAACGGATGAATAAATATTCTCCAATAAATTAGTCAATAATAATTAACTTCAAAACTTCGCAGCGGAATTAATTTAAAACAACTGTATAAATCCTTGGCACGCAGGCCTCATCAAAGGTTTCATTAAATCAAAATTATTACGTAAGGAAAGAGAAAACAAGCAACATAATCCCATCCCGTTACGTATCAGAGCCCTAAGACACTTGAGCCGACATCTCTACTAATCTTCGCTACTTGCACTTGCCCACAAGGCGGCAATTCCAGCAGAAGGGGTGAGATACACGATCAATAATAAATATATATATAATCCATCAAATCAATGAAACAACAATGTCTTACAACAGGCATCATTCAATTCATATGTAATGTGAATAAATATACACATATGTAATAGCAACATAATTATCTTCAACAACATTAAACAACAACAACAACGACAACAACAACAATGTCATTATCAGCAATGAACACCAACGACATGACCGACGACAACGACTACGACAATGCGACATCGACAACGACAAATGCATTATGCATGTGGTACCATTTTACGCACGTTGAATGCTAAGCATTCCAGGGCATAAGCCCCTAACGGTTTGAATGAAATAACATTCCAGGGCATAAGCCCTCAACGATTGAGTGATAAACACTCCAGGGCATAAGCCCTCAACGGTTTGAGTGAAGACACTCCAGGGCATGAGCCCTCAACAAGATATGAGTATGAAATGGACTCAATAGTGTATACCTGCATACAACTCGACAACAACATCAACATCTAGCATGCATAATCAACTATGACATACCGTACGACTACGACTGAATAGGACTCGACCAAGTCCTTGCAACAAGGTTCACCAAATAGTGCACAATTTCACTTAAATCATTCATTTTCAAGCAACAAGAAGTTTCTATAAGGTTTAGTACTTAATCAGGGGTTATACAGCTCAACCTAAGCATTTTGGAGTACCCGGACAGGCCTCCTTAAGTTTGAACCAAGGTCACAATGCGGCTGTTAAAAGCCTTCTTCGCTTAAGCGAGGGCCTCTTCGCTTAAGCGAGCAAAACGCCGAGAGGGAGGGTGACTTCGCTTACGAGTTCGCTCAAGGCTCGCTCAAGCGAACAGCCTCAACTAAGTTCTGGGCAACTATGTTGAATGGTCGCTTAAGCGACGGGAAGTTCGCTTAAGCGAACGGTTGTCTGGGCAGGGTAAATCCTCGAATTCTCTAACCCTAAATCATCCAAAAACCCAATTTTGATCCCTAATTACCCAAAACGTGTAAGCACAGATGTTTATGGGTTCAGTATACAACATAGGCAACAAAACAACACTGAAATAGGCAATCAACAACACAATTCATCCATTTTAGAAATTACTCAAAACTTCTAAAACCTAGAAAACCAAGAACACCTCAATTCACAAATTTTCAGAATTATATATAGTATTAGTGAAATGAATCCCACCCTTACCTTAATTCAGCAAGATTGAAAGCCTACAGCAAATTTTGATCCCTTCCTAGCTCTTCTCCTAGCCTCTTGGTTTTTCTCCTCTTTCTCTCAAAACTCTCTCTTTCTTTTTCAATTGTACGTTTAAAATGTTTGTTCTGACTTTTCTTTCTTTTTACTAAAACCAAAACCTCTCCTATTTCATTAAACCCCCTTTTATTACTATTAATTCTCATTAACCCCCCTTAATTCTAAATAAATAATAATTCTATATTATTTCTAATTTAAAAAAAATCATACTATCTTTTTAACCTCCAAAACTTCAAATAATATTATTTCTCACCTATTCAATTAAATTATCAAATAATCATGTAATAAAATATACAACACCATAAAATCAACATAAATCATTTAAATCATATAAACTTATTAAAAATCAACCGAAAATAAATAAATAACAACTAGGGCGTTACAGAAGTTGCTGGTCTCCTGATGCCATCTCTCAGCCATAGCACAAACTAACCCATGGGTGATGTTGTCGTACCCAGTCAGAAGGAGGTGCCTAAGACCGGATCTATCCACCGGTTCCCCGAACCAAAGGTTATCATCTTCCGGCAACGGAAGTGACAAAGCAGAAATCTTAAGTTTTCTCCCGTGCCAGACGCCAGTCATCTTACGTTCCGCTTGCAACTGGAAAAAAAAAATAACAAGTAAAATAAACATGAAATAATAAACTAAATATATTCTACGTAAAAAAATAAATCAATTATACTTAAATATGTAAAATAAACATGACATATTATACGTAATTATACTTAAATTAAATAAACATGAAATATTATACGTAAAATAAACTTGACATAATAGTAAAATATCATTAAATCAAATAAAGCAATTATACTTACTGTTTTATCGTTCCAAAGCTTGTATGCCACGTGTTTACCGAAGTTCGGTAAAAGAGACAAATTGTAAGGCGCCCCTGAAAAGCCCCCATCCTCATCCTCCATACCAGGGTATGCATGCTGCTGAGGATGCTGCTCATACTGTTGCTAAGGAGGTTGGACATACTGTTGCTGAGGAAGCTGCTTAGGCTCACACCCGTGGTGATACTCATACCCCTCCTGATACTGATACGCCTGCTGAAATTCAGGCTGATACGCTAGCTCCTGATACACCTGCTGCTGATACTGTGTCGGGTCCACCGTCTGGGATGGACCCATCTGTGACGATGAGGCCCTAACATCATCAACTCTAGAAAGTCTCGTGCCCCCTGTCCGCCTCTCCCTAGACCACCCATAGGAGGGCGTAGTGCTTCCTCCTCCCTTCGTGCACTACCAGTAGGGGCAGACCTCCCTAACCTAAGTCTGTCAGTCCTCTCCCTATGAGACATATCTGCATAACACAACATTTCATAAAGCAAAAAATCAATAACACATTTTCACACAGACATTGTGTCATCTTTAACAATACAACAACAACACTAAAATTTCGACAATGTCATTTCAATCCGTAAACTACCACAGTGCAGTCAAATTAACTATAATCAACATTAACAAACATATTTCTAACTAATTACATCATTAACAATCCAAAAACACAAAAAAATATCATTGAGACATTTTATCAAACACGTAGTGTGCAATTTTCAAACAACCATGCAATCTAACAATTTTTAAACCCTAAACTACCACATTGTACCCTAAACAACATCTAAACAACAATTCATAAGTTAAATCATCACTAACAATCATAATATTTAACATGCAAGACAATTTTATAAAAACCTAAAAATGTTAATTTTCTACAAAAAAAATTGAAAATTTAAACCAAAAGAATGCAATGAAGTAGTATAATAATCATTTACTTGATATTGTGGAGGAAATTTGCTTTGAATGACGCATGATTGGTGAAATTCGGATTTGAGGGTGAAAATTTCGTGTTTGAAGAAGTTGAAAAATGGAGGTTATATGTTGTCGTTTTGCTGATAAATGACTTAACTAACGCTGCGTGAGTTAAGTCAAGCTAATATCATAATTGGCGTGAGTTAACCTGCATAAGGGTAAAATGATATTTTCACTTGGGAATGAGAAGAACCATTTGGGTAAAGAGCAAATTTTTTTCTTCTTGGTACTTGCATAAATATGATAATGCAAAATTTGGACCCCAAATATGATGATGCAAACTTTGGATCCCAAAAAATGGCACGGTATTGTATTTCTTTTCATAAATATAGGAAACTCATTGGTTAAAATAATACAACTGAATCAATGATTTGAACCAACTCATTTGTTTCACATTGAATTGTTTTGTGTTCGTCATTGTTGAGATTACCTAGAATTGTCGTTTCATCTAATTAATAAGTTTATACTTTAAAAAAGAAAAATTAAAAGACAATACAATTATACAAAATCTTCAAGACTATTTTTTTATTTCTCCTTTTTAGCCAAAATAGTCTATTAAAATCCCAATCTAATACATCTAAGCACATACTTATATTTGTACGGTTATAAACCATGGCGATGGGTAATCAAGGAAATTAAACACACATAGATTTAACTTTCTCTGATTTAACTAAACACATCTGATTGACGTCTAAAATAGCAAAATTACAATTTATTCTCTTAATTTCTATGTGTCTCTACAAATATTCAATAGTCAACAAATCTTGACGACAAACTGGACAAGTTGTTTTCCCCCCAAGTAACCAAGAATTGAGGCAACAAGAATGAAATTCATGAGCACAGAAACCAAAAGGTTGAATCAACTCCCCTTCATGAAATTCTTCCATGCAAATTGGACAATCACTAGCTTGCTCTCTATCAAAGGTTTTAACCGGCGGCAACACTCTTATCGCACGCCTACCAATCTCTGCTCTTGTACCGAAAGACATATCGACTTGTGCATCTTGTCTATAATGTTCCATGCTATCCCATGCATCTCTTCTCACATATTCCTCAGGCAAGTGGTTCCTCTCATCCAAATCTACTGCTCTTGATGATCCAAACAAATATTTACATATAAATAATAAGAAACGCCTCAAAAAATATATTAAGACCACTGCCAATGGAATAATCGACAAAATTAAATATATTAAGACCACTGCCAATGGAATAATCGAGAAAATTAAATATATTAAGACCACTGCCAATCGAATAATCGAAAAAATTATTAAATACATAATCAAAGAAAAAAAAGATGTAGGCGACATGAATTGCGGTAGAAATTTTTTGGTTCACAGAAACTCTCAGTAGTGCATAAAGTGAACAAAACAAATTCTCACTTTAATTGACCTAATTTAATTTGTTCAAGGATTATTTTGACAAAAGGATTTTCCTTAACGGTTTAGAGTAAGATATGCATGCACATCCTTGGCGGAAAAGTCTATATATATATATATATATATATATACTATATATAAAAAAAACTATCGTTTTAGTGTTAATACAAATAACACATGTATATGTAACAAATAAATAAGAATAACTTTAAATATTAAAATAAATGTAACAAACAAATACGATATGAATTTATGTATATCTATTTTTTTTCCTTTATCATTTAAAAAGTATAACAAACTAGATGTGTATATTTAACATTTATACATATTTTTTCATTATTCCAATTATACTCTTAAATAATCTATTATCTAAATATGAAACTTAATGTCTACCAAAAATACAATCTTACTCCTTTTTAGTTTTTTGACACGTCATCAAAATTATATCCTTTTGTGTCTTTTGCTTCAAACCTCCATATAATTTCTCTCCTAAAAACAAATTAAAACAAACTCAGTTGATAAAATACCTTAATTTAATCTTTTTTTAAAGAACAAACAAATTTAATCATAATCCCAATCAAAAGAGTTAAAAGAAATTAGAATCTTATATTCTCTATTTCTCTAAAGAGTTAAAATTTTCCTATAATTCAACTTATAAATATTTAAAGAGTTAAAAGAAATTAGAATCTTATATTCTCTATTTCTCTAATCATGAAACTTTGTACCAAAAAAATATTATGAAACTTAATGTCTACAATCTTACTCCTTCTTAATTTTTCGACACGTCGTCAAAATTATATATTTTTGTGTCTTTTGCTTCAACTTCCCCCTATTTTTTACTCCTAAAATCATATTAAAACAAACTCACTCGATATTACACACTAACTTAATCTTTTTTTAAAGAACAAACAAACTTAATCTTAATACCAATCAAAATAAATTTTCCTATAATTCAACTTTTAAATATCTAAAGAGTTAAAAAAAATTACAAAAAATTAATTACAAGGCGTATGCCTACTTTTCAAAAAATTACACATTTTCAAGATTGTTGTTTTTCTAAAATTAATTTGCCTTTGTTTTTTCTTTATCTTTTTTTTTGTCAAAAGAAATTTTTTATTAAATAAAAAGAATAGATAAAGAGTCTGAGAACATTAGATCTGACTCATGTACAACAAAAAACGGGGATACAACATAATAAATCAGACCAAGTGGATCGACCAAAATTTATCATTACAAAAATTCACTAATCATCAAGCGAACCCCGTATACGGGTGCGAAACCAAGTTTAAAATAATTATGAAAAGTGAACCTCTACGAGAAATAATTAATGAATCGACCGTCATCACGGTATCAAAAACCAAGTGTCAACAACTCCATAAACAAACCAACAAGCATAAAAGCTCTTTCAAGCTTGAAGAACCGGAGTATAGACAAACAAGAAATATTAAAACTTGTAGATTTCAACATATTTCGAAAACAACAGAGAATCAAAAAATTCTGGCCACCATGTCATATTATAAAATATTATTTTTATTGTTGTAGACTTATTAATTATTACTCCCTCCGTTCCTTTTTAAGTGTCTTTTTAGGGAGAATTTTCCGTTCCTATTTAACTGTCTTTTTGGTATTTTAAGGGTACGATTTGTCAATTATACCCTTCGTCAATTACTCTTATCTTTTTCAATAAAACTAATTAATGTTATCTATTTGGAAAACTAAAGTTTATTTTTTTTTAAACAAAGTTTGTTTTATGTTATCTTCAAATTTAAACAAAATTTTGTTACAAACAACGGTTCCAAGAAGAGTTAAAATTCTATAAATAAGATGAATATCAATTGTTTAAATTTTCAATTGCAAAGTAAAAGAACAAATTTGAGAGAAGAAAAATAAAAGACTCCATGAATGTTTAAAAGGAAGAGAAAGTGAAAGACTCATTAGAAAATTGACAATTGTATGTTATAAGAGAGAGAAAAAAAAAAGATAATAAGTGACAACTGTTTGTTACGAGAAACAGATAACATATTAAATTTATTGAAAAGATAGTGTATACAAAAAAATAGGAATTTATTGGTGGATTAAAATAAGGGTATAATAGGAATAAAATATGCAAAAATACACATCGCTATTTTGATGGTAATTTTCTAAAAAGACACTTAAAAAGGAACGGAGGGAGTATATGTTTTAGAAATATGACTATAAAAAACACTGAAAATATATGATAAATGAGTCATAATAATATTGTTGTATAATACACTGGACTCAAAACGGCATCTTTATCAATAATGAAATCTTTACTATTTTTAATATTTCTACATATTTTTAGCTTACCATTTCATAATATTTAATAAATAAATATTTCAATATTTTATCATAGCATATTACACTAACCTCTTAAGGTCTTCTTAAATTACACAAACACCCACTCTATTTTTTAACTAAACACTAATCTCCTTTTTTTTTATCATATTGACAAGCATTTCACTTATAATATAACACGGTTTAAACTTTGTAAATTTCATTTATTTTGAGCAATTAACTTCTTCATACGTGTATAAACTCATTTAATTTTCGACCATTTTTTTTCTTTCCATTTTTCAATAAGGTGATTTTTCTCAACTTATTGTTTCTCAGTCAAGTGGTTTAATTTTTAAACTCTAATGTAATAAAACGGATATATCAAAGATTATTTCTTTTTCATTGATCAACCACAATGTCTATCCACCAAGATTCTTCTCATTTTTATATTCTCTTTTGATCTCTTTTGTAATTGCCGATATTTGATTTTATTTAGTGGTAAAAACAAATGTTAGTTCTTAATTGTGAAAAGAGAAAACAAATACAAACAAATAAAAAAACCTCATTTAACTTAATTGTGAAAAGAGAAAACAGATAAAAACAAACAAAAATGATTGAAATTAAATTGTATATTAACAAGGTTATTGAAATGGATAAAATAAGGGGATATTGACGTATTTGAAAATTAGAATGAGTGTTTGTGTTATTTAAGAAAATCCTAATGGAATTCAAAGTAATATGCCCTTTTATCATTAATGTCAGTTTTATCATTATTTTTTTCTTATTTCCTCAATTCATATAGCATTGCAATGCGCTATGATGCATATCCCCCTTTGAATTTGCCCGTGCTGAACACGGGCCCGTGCTTAGCATGGATTTGTTGCTAGTTTTTTCTATAATAATGATTGTTGTTTGTGTCATTAAAAAAATTAACAAACGTTTATAATTTTACTTTTAATCAAAACCAAATTCTCATAAAAAAATACAGTTCATAATTTTTAAACGTTAGCGCAATATAAAGAACGGATAGACGGGTACGGAGCGCCCGTCTTTTCGCTAGTGTATGTGTGTGTATATTAGAACATAATTTTGTTTCTTTTAATCTAATACGTGTTATCTTTTTTTAGAACATAATTTTGTTTCTTTTAATTGATTTTTTTTTTACAATTGTAGTTGGATATAAAAAATAAAAAAAATGTTAAACTGCATTTGATGGATAAGATTGGACAAATAACTTCCGGTGAATCTTCCAAACCAAATCGAATGGTGTGAGATTTCATTTATGGGTCAGATGAATTTTGTCTCAAAAGTGATCTCTACTACTCCCTCAGTTCCAATATAAGCGAGTCTTTGCTCATTTAACACATATTAAGAAAATATGTATAAGTGAAAAAGAGAGACAAATGGTTTTGATTGTTTTTGTCAAATATTGATGCATTCTTCTTTATCATAAATGTAAAGTAAAATATATTAAATTGATAGTAGTGAAAGTAGTATTTTTTTTAAGCAAAAGATGAGGCAGAGGGGTCACCTACTTCCACATCCAAAAGATATATATAAAAGGAAAATCAAGTACAAAAAAGAGAGGGGTATAAACCAAAACCCTCAAAGAACCAAAAAATGATAGAAAGAGAAATTAGAACTTCAATTGAAAACATTTAGAAGTACTTACCCTAAACCTGATAGGGTAAGGCCCTTTGCTAACTTCTGCTTACTACTTTTGATGGTTCTTCTTTTTCTTTGAGACAACCATTTTAAATTGTTGATTGACATCAAATTCAACCATATTATTTCAGGATTGTCTAAGAAAATAGTGGCGGAGGCACCATAGAGGCAGGGGTGGCCATGGTTCCCCCCGCATTTTCTAAAAAAAATACTATACCACTAGTATACATTATTATATGATTCTATTTTCACATAGTCAAGAATATGGCTCCCTTAATATTGTTTCTTCTTGTTCCCTGTGACTTACCTATAGGCACAAATCATCATCTGCATGTTAGCTTAACTCTCTTTCTTTGTTTATTTAATCCATACTATTAGACTAATGTGACTGTTACTAATATCAACAATGTCAAACAAACTTAACTTTCTTGTTTCATGAATATGCCTGTGCTGTGCAGTGTTGTGTTTGCTTTATTTAATAGTAGCACCATTAATCCAGTATAATTATTATTTATTTTTTTTAAAAACAACCATTATCCATTTTTTGATTCTTTAGAGAATTTTCCTTTTTGAATTGATATATTTATATTTATTTGCACTTTTTTTAAATCGAAAACTCCGTAAAATATTATACTTTCTCTAAATTTAATTCAAAAATTGGAAACTTTTTATTTTATATATATATATATATATATATCGCATTTGAAGATTTGGTGTTTCTTTGTTAAATTATACCTACCAAGATTTGGTCCTCCGATGTTTAAAATCTGACTTCATCCCTGTAAGAAAATACATATCTCTTTGAACCGCAGCAGGAATAAATGGAAAACCTAGAGCAAATTGTTTCCTATCAGATCCAAAATCTTGCTCAAGATCACTGGTGGTGATGATCTTCTTGACAATAATCTATATCAGTGACAAAAAATATTATTTACATATAAATAATAAGAAACGCCTCAAAAAATATATTAAGATCACTGCCAATGGAATAATCGAAAAAATTAAATATATTAAGACCACTGCCAATGGAATAATCGAAAAAATTATTAAATACATAATCAAAGAAAAAAAAAGATGTAGGCGATATGAATTGCGGTAGAAATTTTTTGGTTCACAAAAACTCTCAGTAGTGCATAAAGTGAACAACAAATTCTCACTTTAATTGACCTAATTTAATTTGTTCAAGGATTACTTTGACAAAAGGATTTTCCTTAACGGTTTAGAGTAAGATATGCATGCAAATGCTCGGCATAAAAGCGCGTGTGTGTGTATATATATATATATATATATATATATATATATATATATATATATATATTTAGACTCTCGAAAAGATGGGAACTCCGTGACCGTCTTTCTGTTTCTTTTTTACTGCGCTAACGTTTGAAAATTATGAACAGTGTTTTTTAATGCAATTTTGGTTTTGATTAAAAGTAAAAATATAAATGTTTGTTGTTTTTTTTAAGGGTTAAATATGTTTTTGGTCTTTATATATATATATATATATATATATATATATATATATATATATATATATATCAACTTTTCATTTTAGTACCTCTAAAATTTTCCTTCAACTTTTAGTCCCTATAAAATTTTCAATCATTATTTTTGGTCCCTATTTTTAAGTTAATTTTAGTTTTTTTTTTTAATGAAATTGTGCAGAAATGTGTAGAATATTGTAAAAATACTTCCAAATAAAATTAGCATTTTTTAACAAAACATAAATTTAATATAAATTTTTAACCATCAATAATATAAAAATTCATATTAAATTCATGTTTTGTTTAAATATTCTAAATTTTTTTGAGAGAAATTCTTGTAATATTATGAATTTTCTACAAATTTTTATTCAAAAATATGAATTTTACATATGAGTTTACTACTTTAAAGGAGGGACCAAAAGTGAATATAGGAAATATTTGAAGGACTAAAAGTTGAAGGAAAATTCTAGAAGGACTAAAACAAAAAGTTAGTATATTTATAGAGACCAAAAACATATTTATCCCTTTTTTTAATGACATGAACAACAATCTTTAATATATAAAAAGTTGTTTAAGATTGGAATAATTAAAAAGTAAGTATAAATATAATTATCTAGTTTGTTATACTTTTTAAATGATAAAGGAAAAAAAACATATATACATATATTCATATTATGTTTGTTACATTTGTTTTAATATTTAAATTTATTCTTATCCATTTGTTACATGTGTATTGAAAATTAAGGGTATTTTTGGAAAGAAAAGATTCAACCCAAAAAAGATGAAAGGGATAGTTTTCTTTATATATACTAGCGGAAAGACAGGCACTATCGTGTCCGTTTGTCCGCTCTTTTTACGACGCTAACGCATGTAATTATTTTTTTATGTTTGTTTGTATAATTTTGATTAAAATTTTAAAATTTTAAAATAGGGTTAAATATGTTTTTGTTCCCTACATTTTGCCCTCCTTTGAAAAATAGTTCTTACATTTCAAAAAATGTTTTTAAAATCCCTACATTTTTCCTCCGTTAGCACAAATTGTCCATGCTGTCAAATAATTGACGAGAAGTTGATGTGGCAGCTAGTGGAGCCCATTTTTTAAGGATTAAATATGTTTTTGTTCCTTATATTATGCGTGACTTTGAAGAATAGTCCTTACATTTCAATAAATGTTTTTAAAATTCATATATTTTTCCACCGTTAACAAAATTGGTCCATGTCGTCTATTTTCACTAACCGGACAAACAGAACATGCCAGATGCCACGATGGACATTTTAGTAATTTCCAATAAAGTGCAGGGACATAATTCACCTTTACCCAAAACTTTACTCACAAAAATTCCAACTTTAACTCCGATCTGGTCTTCACAGTCGTTGTCACTTGCAGTTTGAATGGTTCCCTGATAGCGTGAGGGAGAAGAGGATGTCGCCGGCAGCGACAAGAGAGAAAACAGATGAGCAAATTAATGGTGAAGAGGACGATGGTGGTTGAGGATGAGTGTGTGGGGCTGATGGTGGTTGGGGAGAAATAGAGAAAACGCGGAAAGAGGATGAAGCACCAATGACAAACATATACTATTTAGAAGCATTAGATCGAACACTAAAAGATATTTTAGACTGTAATGCTCCATTTGGTGGAAAAGTCATGATCATGCGTGGAGATTTTCGTCAAGTACTTCCAGTTATTCAAAAATATAGTAGGGCACAAATGATATCTGCATGTATTATTAGGTCTTATTTGTGGGCTACTACCAATGTCTTACATTTAGTATAAAATATGCGATCAATTAATGATCTTGAATTTGCACAATTTCTTATGTGAATTGGTGACAGTGTTGAACCTACCAAACCCAATGATATGGTGAGGATACCTCATCAAATTGCATTACCATGGGAAGGAGAATAGTAAATACAAACTCTTATTGATCATTTTTTCCACAATTAGATTTGCATGGATGGGTGTATTGTATATGGTCGAAATAGCCATAATTACATCTACAGATGATGTTCAAAAATTGAATGACATAATTATCAATCAGTTTCCAGAGAAGAATATAATTTGTTGTCATTTGACGAGGTTGAAGAGGATACTCATAACTTATATCAACATGAATTCTTAAACTCAATTGCTCAAGGAAGTATCCCACCACATATTTTAAAGGTAAAAAAAAGGTGCACCTTTGATGTTGTTGCGAAACATAGACCCTAGATATGGCATGTGTAATGAGACACGATTGTTATGTCGTGGTTTATTTAATAATATGTTGAATGTGGAAATCCTAACAGGAAGCAATGCTAGAAAAAGATTATTCTTGCCAGAGTTAAATTAAAAACAAGTGCGAGTTCAGGACTTCCCTTTGTGCTTAGTAGAAAACAGTTTTCCGTTAGACTAAGTTTTACTATTACCATAAATAAGTTACAAGGGAATACCATTCCCAATGTCGGAATCTATCTTCCACGACATGTTTTTAGCCACGGTCAATTATATGTAGCTTTATCAAGAGGAGTTTCTCAAAATTCAACAAAAGTTCTCATTAAAGAAAGGAAAATAGAAGGAGAAGATAGAAACTTTACGAAAAAATGTAATTTTTAAAAATATTCTTTTATCGCAATCATAACAATGTTTCTTTTACAAAACATGTCATTTATACATTTATGTTATGATGTTACTAATTACTATTAGAATAAACCATAAATGATCATTATTTTATCTTTATTTTATATGCAGGCAAACTAAAATATGTTGACTTCATAAATAATTTTGTTATATGCCTTGACAAATTTTTGTTTATAAATCAATATATCAATAATTTCCATTAATATTTAAAAAATTTAATCAAACTTATACAAACAAAATAAAAAATTATTCATATGCGTTAGCGCATCGTGCCCGTCTTTCCGCTAGTTGTTATAATGAACTCTTGACCTAGTTTTCTCAAAGACTAGTTCTCTTATATACTCTTTGGCTTAGTCACACTCACTAATAAACTTCGTTGCTTTCTACCACTCATAAAATATTACTACTCAATTGCTCCACTTAAACCCTCATTATTACTCATACACCAATATTATATTAATTACCCCAAGTACTACCAATTTCCTTAAATACTCAACATACCCAAAAATTACTAAAATACCCTTCATCCTAAAATTATCAAATTACCCTTACTCCTCAAACTACCAAAATACCCTTAATTTCTCTAAAACTCAATTAACCCAATAAATAAAACACACCAATCAATTAAATAATTAATAAAGCAATTAAATAAATAAAATCCTAAAATCGGGTCGTACAAAATATGCGCATTTTGGTATATTTGAATAAAGTTGCATATTGAATAAAGTTCAATAAATTTGAATAAAATTGCACAAGTACACAAAATCAATTCAAAAAATACACAATTTTATTTTGTTTTAATTACATCTATGTTACATTACATTACATTCCCTAAATGTGCGGTATCATCATGTTGTTGGGTTTAAATTAAACTGTTGGAAGTTTGCCGAAAATGTTGGCATTGAAGTGTCTTATACTTGGTGTAAAAATTTGTAAATATCTTTGAAAACTCAAAAGAATGAAGAGAACGCAACACATGTATTATACCAAATCAACTTTATAGGTTTTCATATCGAATTCCTCATATAAGATGAGTCATCTCAATACATTCTTTTGAACTTAATCGTAATGCCCTGCCAACTAACAAGTTTCAATTGCCAGAGGAGCATGATCAAGCACAAAACAACATCTTAGAAATGCATTCTCTTTTGTGACACTCATCTTATACAAATGAATTCGATGTGAAAACCTATATAGTTGACTCGACAGAATACATGTTTTGTTCTCATCATATTTTTTAGTTTTCAAAGATACTTGCAAACCTTTACGCTAAGTATAAGACACGTCAGTTGTAACGCCCGTTTTATTTAATTATTTTAAGTGGTGTTTTAATATATTCTTGTATGATTTTATGTGATATTGGTGAATTGATATTTTGTTATATGATATTTGATTATGAGGTATTTTTATTATTTAAGATAAAAGAGTAGAAAATAATTATTAATTAGAATAAAAAGGAATTAAGTGGAATTAATAGAAATTAAAAGGGGAGTTAAGTAAAAAGAGTAGGTTATGGTTGAAAGAGTAAAAGAAAGGAAGTTAGTAAGGAAAAAAGTCAAAAGAAAACAAAACCAGTATCATTTTCACGTACAGACAAAAAGAGAGAAAAAGAGAGTTTTTGAGAAGAAGAAGGGAAAGCTAGGAGAAGAGCTAGGAAGAGAGATTTCAACCCATTTTGCTGTAGATTTTGCTAATTCGAGGTAAGGGTGGGAATCCTTCATTAATAATGTTGTATAATTTTGATAATTGTTGAAATTGTGTTCTTGAGTTTAGGTTTATGAAATGATGAAAATGTGATACAATGATTGTTAATTGTGTAATTCTATGCCATTTTGATTGCCATATGTTATGTTTGACCTGTAAACATGTTTTGTAAAACTTTTGGGTGAATAAGGGATTAAAAATGGGATTTAGGGTTGAATTTGGATGCTGGAATCGTACTGTTCATTCTGAAAATCGTAGCCGTTCGCTTAAGCGAAATGAATCTCGCTTAAGCGAACATGTCCTGTAGTTGCCCAGAATCGACCCATGAACCTTCGCTCAAGCGAAATGCAAGCGAGCTGTAAGCGAACCAAATCCTGAGTTACGACATTTGCTTCGCTTAAGCGAAATCCATCTCGCTTAAGCGAACTGAACCCAGTATAGTGTATTTTCCAGACTTTTGACGCGCGCTTAAGCGAACCGTAAGCGACCTTCAAGCGAACCAGGTCCTGTACGACCTTTTTCCATATTTTGTTAAATGCCTCTAGGGACTTTTCTAACCATTCTAAGGAGTTCCTATGAATTTATAAGAATTATCTATAAAGCTAAAAGCGGTGTTTGAATGTTGGATTACGTAAGAATGTATACTTTTGTGAAATGTTGATACTTTGATAACTTAAATAAGTGTTGGTGTTGTCTAGTTGGGGAGTGTGTCATAAATATTTTAGGCACATATGTTGTTGTCGAAGTTGTATGTAGATATACACAAGTGGAGTCCATATACATATCATTTTCTGGTGGGGGCTCATGCCCTGGAATGCTAGTCATTCAATCCGGTGGGGGCTTATGCCCTGAAATGTTTATCATTCACTTGGTGGGGGCTTATGCCCTGGGATGCTTTAACCATCCAATTTGGTGGGGGCTTATGCCCTGGAATGCTTAGCATTCAACGCGCGTAGTTGGTACCACATTGCATGATGTATTAGTTGATGTCGGTGTTGCATTGGTTAGGGTGTTGTCGTCGGTGATTAATTGGTGTCTATTGTTGATAATGATTTGGTGTTGGTGATGATATTGTTGTTGAGAATTAATTATGATGCTGAATGGTATATATATATGATTATATACGGACTTGATGTTGTTACTTGTTATGATTGTTATTGTTTTAATAATTTTGATAAATTATATATTATTATTATTGAATGCGTTTCTCACCCCTTCTGTTGGAATTGCCGCCTTGTGGGTAAGTGCAGGTTCCGACGACTGATAGGTATGGCTCAAGTGTCTAGGACTCTGATACATATAGGATGGGGACCGTTGCGAATAATTTCCTTAATTCTTATGTATCGTACTTTGAGATTGTATTTGTTGAATGGTTATCTTGGTGAATAACATTTTATGTTGAGGCCTTTGTGCCAAGGAACTAATCATATGAATTTTTATGTTGAGAATAAATATCCGTTGCAAGTTTATGACATTATATGTTGGTATAAATAAATAGCATATTTACTATTTATGAGATTTATTATTTGAAGTGTAATACTCCGTGTTATGACGTTTACTCTGATTTATTTATTAAATAATACGACTTTTGGGATCGGGGTGTTTCATCAATAACAAGATCTTCAGCAAACTAATAAGAATTAAACTAAAATCCAACAAAATAATGGCACGACATAATAATCCTACCTAAACATAATTATCTTGCAGAATCAAACTCTTGAGAATATCTTCAGTTGATCTCAACAATGTAGCATCCATCTCAATCCTCGGGAACATGCGATGCTAACGAAATATGGAGAACATGTTCCTCACACAAATCGTCGTTTGTGCGCATTATCTTGTGGTACTACAATATTCCGGAACGCTCATATTAAACGTCTTCCATCCTTCTTGTGTCTTCGGGGTTGAGTCCTTGGTTGATTTCATTCAGTTGATCTTTCAAATCTTTTAACGTGACATCGTATCGAACCTTGAACAAATAAGGGTTTCCACCGTTGAACAAATTGTCCATTGTTTCTGATCTACAACATAAGAAATTAAACAATCATTGAAAAACTCATTCAAACATTTCATCAAACACTTGAAGTGAAAATTATACATAAACCCTAAAACTAGAAACTACAACATAATTATGCAAACATCTAAACATTTAAGCAACATAAGTCATTTACATGTAAACATTGTATCATTTCTTGCCAAAAAAAATCAAAATTTAAACAAACCTTAAAACTAAAAAATTTCTAATTTAAAAGAAAAAATGTAACATACAAACATTAAATGTTAATGGTACTTGATTATGACAACTTACTTGTTATTAAAGAGTTGGTTGATTTGAACTTAAAGAAATTGAAATTTTGGTTGATTTGAGAGAGTTTTTAGGGTGTGTTTGGATGGAGGGGCTTATTTTTCTTTTTTAAATTACATATATTATAAAATGGTTTTTAGAAATTTGAATTATCAACATGATAAATGATTATATAATACTTCAAAAACACTTAATATATTTTAAAATAACATTTTACAATGTTCGTAATTTAAAAATTAAAAGTGAACACTTCCCCTTCTAAACCCTCAATCCAAACACACCCTTAAAGATTTTATATGTTAAATGAGGAAGAATGAGAAGATGAGGTATTACGCCACATAACTTAACTCACGCTGGATGTACCGAACATGACTTAAGTCACGTATATTATATTTCAACATGCTTAAGTCACACTGACTATAATGTCTACATGACTTAAGTCACGTATGAGCATTTTGAAAAATTCAGTAGGAAATGAGCAATTTATATTAAAAGAAGAATAAGTTTCGTTTATAAATAGGTCAAACCGCATCTCACAAATCATATTTATAAGAATCATGTTAAGCTCCAAATTTCAACAATAAATAATTAACCGATTATCATTATCTTTATCATCAAACTAACTTGTATTTATATAGTTTAGAGCCCTTAGTATGGACCCTTTATTATAAGGTTCACCCATGGTTCCGAATAAATGACCAATAATAGAGGGTAGATAGTATGGACATCACACCACTCTATATTAGTTCCAACAAATTAAAGTACGACACATCATTATTCATTTATTTTTTAATAAGACACATGTACATCTATAAAATAAAATTGAATAAGACACATCATTAATTTTTTAAAAGAACATAAAAGTAAAAAGTTGAAATTATTAACTTCCTTGGACCATTATTTCTGGAAGAGCAAGGTTTCATGTACACAAGAGTTTTTTCTTTTTTTACTGAAAGAATGTAGACAAGAGTTGTTGCATCTAAACTTCATCTCAACATTTAAAAATTAAGAAAAACTAATCTTTATTAGCATCTAAATGCTTTCAAGTGTTCACATATCTAACCACCCTATCATCATGACAGAGACCCTCTTGTTTTTGTTGTTACTCTTTTCACTCTTCATCATAGCTTACATAATAATCTTCTTCTTCACCACAACCACCACTACAACCACCGTTCTCCGCCTTCCACCGAGTCCACCATCACTCCCTCTAATAGGCCACCTCCACCTCCTCACTCCATCTCTCTACAAATCCTTCCAATCCATCTCCTCAAAGCACGGCCCTCTCCTCCTCCTCCGTCTCGGCCCCTCTCGCCACCTCCTCCTCGTCTCCTCTGCCTCTTCCGCTGCCTCTATATTCAAAACGAATGACCTCGCGTTCTCTTCTCGACCGGCATTTGCATTTGCAGATAGACTTCCTTATGGCACTTCAGGTTTTATTACTGCTCCTTATGGTCCTTACTGGCGTTTCATGAAGAAGTTATGTGTGACGGAGCTGCTGAGTGGTAGGCAACTGGAGCGGTCGAAGAGTATAAGAAGAGATGAGATTGAGCTTTCGGTGAAAAGGGTGTTGGAGAATGCTGGTGGTGGTGCTGCTGTTGATTTGGGTGCTGAGCTTATGAAGTTGACCAACAATGTCACTTGTAGAATGGTCATGAGCACCAGGTGCGTGATTTGATCATAATTATTAATTCATAGGCTTAATTAACTTAACTAATTAGCTATGTAGCATCGACATTTCACATTGAAGGTGTGTCAAGTATTTGAGTGTCTGACACCAATACAACACTCATAAACATGGTTACATTAAATGTATCGATTTTCTCAAATTATTATTAGTGTGACGGGTCAGTGTTGTGTCACTGCTTCATAGGTAGTTGGTCAATGGATGATTTATTCAGTGGTGTGTGTCACTGCTTCATAGGTAGTGAAGAGATCCTAATCTCATAGCACTTGTGTTTTAGTTGTTGTATTTGACTCGTTGTCATTTTGTGGAACAAGGTGTTCGGAGAAATGTGAGGATGCTGATAAGATTAGGAAGCTAGTGAAGGAGTCTTTTGAGCTTGCTGCCAAATTGTGCTTTGGTGATGTGTTGGGGCCTCTCAAGGAGTTGAGTTTCTGGATGTTTGGGAAAAAGGCTATGGATGTTAGCAGGAGGTATGATGAATTGTTTGAAAAGGTGCTGAAGGAGCATGAACACAAAAGATCATCATCACATGGAAATGATAATGAACATAGAGGTGATGAGAATGAGAGGGATTTAATGGATATTTTGTTAGATGCTTATAATGATGCTTATGCTGAGTTCAAGATCACAAGGACCCACATCAAAGCATTTTTTCTGGTAATTTTCATTTATCATATACATATACTTATCATTTCTCTTTAAAATAGAATGAATATGTGTACCAACCAGGTTTTGGTTCAACGGAGGGCTCGTCTCCTACAATAATATGACGAACTGCAATTTAAATCCTGATTGAGATAACTGCCCGTCAGTGGGATGGGTTGGAGACATAAAGCACAGACGTGGAACGTCTACACTCGATAATACGGTGCAGCCAAATGCAGATCGTAAGATTAAGAGAGAGAAATTGTCTCTTAATCTAACAGCTGACAGCCGGCTGCACCGTTAATGATCCATTCTGATAAAGCAAATGCTTGTCTACCTTGTGGTTTGGGCTGTGATCTGTGATTGGTTAAACCATCCTTGTGTTTTGTCAAACTAATATTTACTCTTATTGGCAGGACCTCTTCATTGCAGGCACAGACACCTCAGCAGAAGCAATGCAATGGGCAATGGCTGAGCTCCTTAACCACCCAAAATCATTCCACAAGATAAGAAAGGAGATAGAGTCAATTACACAAAATGTTAGGCTAGTTGAAGAATCAGATATACCAAACATGCCATATTTACAAGCAGTTGTGAAAGAAACACTGAGACTTTATCCACCAGGACCAGTAACAACAAGAGAATGCAACCAAGACTGCAAAATAAATGGATTTGATATACCAGCAAAAACAGCAGTAGCAATCAATTTATATGCTATAATGAGGGATCCAGAAATTTGGGAAGATCCAAATGAATTTCATCCTGAAAGGTTCTTGAAAGAAAAAGATGATCAAAGTAGTGATCATGATTATCAGAATGATGCTAAAAGAGCGGAGTTTGATTTTGTTCCATTTGGAGCAGGAAGAAGAGGGTGTCCAGGGACAACACTAGCATTCAGCTTGATGAACGCTGCAGTTGCTGCTATGGTTCAGTGCTTTGATTGGAAAATCGGTGAAGATGGAAAAGGAGAAAAGGTTGATATGCAATCTGGGTCTGGAATGTCTTTAGGCATGGTTCACCCACTTATTTGTATTCCTGTTGTACATTTTAATCCATTTGTTGAATGAATTCATCGACGATACTTTTCTCCGTCATGTCTTCTAAAAAATCACAAATGTTTTGGAAGTATAATTTCAGATAGTATAATTTGTTCAAAAGTACACTTTAGACAGCACAAAATTTGTGTTTTTATTGACCAAACTTAAAAAAATTATATGATGGATTGACAGGGTAGTTTGCTAAAACAATGATTTCCATTATCTTTAACCATCAACTTAGAAGTTTATTAGGTAATTTAGTAATAAATCATGATGATTATTCTTCAAAAAAAATCATGATAATTAAAGATTTTAGTAATAGTATCTAAGTTTGGAACGGATTGAACTTATGGATGGGGTGTTACACCATTCATTCACAACATAAAGACTCAACAGAACAACATTAAATACATTGGCCGAACTGTCTGACAATATCATAGTTGTTTTGAATTATGCAGATTCATTGTGGTTATAAACAATTTTTAGTTAGACTTTATATAGATTACTAGAAGTCTTTTCTCCTAAAAACAAACAAGAGGTAAAGAACAAAAAAAAGATATTTAATCTTATTTCAAATACAACACCGTCCTTTTTTATGCATATGAAATTTAAAAATGTTGAAAAAACACAACATTTTCAATTAAATTTCAATGAATCATCTTATCTTTCGGAGTAGTATACTATAAGTGAAAGCACAAATTAAATATGCATAATTTTGAAAGGTCTACGCAACGTTATACAAAAAGCTTGGGACTTGTCCATATTCTTGAGAAGGAAAATTGATACTAAAAAAAAAAGGAAGGAAATATAAAATTGCATATTGTCATCCCAGCATCTGAACTCACATTATACAAATGTTCAATTCAATCAGCAAACACAAAATGCCATTGTTTTCGTCAAAAAGTAAAGTGTTATTACATAGGAGTGTAAAAATACCAAGTAGATCATAATGATGGTTGGTAACTAAAATGACGAGACCCGGTTAGCAACATAGAAGGTATTTTATACATGCATTTACACCTAGGCCCCATCTGCCTCAAGAAAGGGGTTTGCAATCTCGTCCGTACCATCAGTTGGCGACACAAGCATGACAGCAGTTCCCCTGCAAACCTGCATTGCGACAAAAGCAGTTTAGTTCCAACAGTAATAATATGCCCAAAACCTGCTTTGTCATCCCAGCAAAATTCATATATTTGTTTTGGTCGTGTAACTTACAAGAAATGTTTTCTCGCATGCTGTTAATTAGTCACAAGAAATACATACATGATTTAAGTGTTAATAAGCACTTGCAAATTTGATGTAAATTTCAAATTTACATCAAATTTGATGTAAATTTCAAATTTACATCAAATTTTGCCAAGAATAGGGAGTAAAACTAATAACATTCACAGCTCCTACTTGCACAACAAAACAAATGGCAAGCTTGGGAACTAGAGTATGACAACAATATGATCCAGCCCTTTTTCCTAGTACTGATCATCATGTGACAAAAAAATTATGAAACTGTAAATTCAGCTTATATCTTCACAGTTTACTTTCCAATAAAAATTTGCAAGCAAACAAGAACTTTCCATCAGTTCCAATTAGTAAGTGTTTTCCCTTTTCTCTCTATTCATCTGACTAAACTCACAACAAGCTAGATTAATTGGAAGAAAAAAAAAACATCTTTGTGACAAATTATGTTGCCATTTCCAATGTTTTATCAGTAAGGAATTGACTAAGAAATTCGAAAACAATTATAGTACTCTAATAAATAGACCATAAATCTATTCATGCAAGTTAAATTTCAGCATTTGATGCTTGGCAAAATTATGTTTTTAAAAAGAGAAGGTGGGAAAGAATGAAAGAAACATACTATTAAGCCAAGACTTCTGGTCTGATCTGTAGTTTTCAGTGGATCATCGGGATCTGCAACACAAACATAAAATACATGGATTTTGGTCACAAATTGAAAAAAATACGTAAAGATGTTCTTATGTTAATAAGATTTAACTATTCGCTACTTTGTAGAAACTATATGGTCCCTTTGCAGAGGGGAATTAACATTCTTATCAAGCACTACATTGAAAAAATAAGTACAAGTAGGCAAACAAAACCTAGTTTCACTCAGTTTTGCAGAGATGATTTTACGAAGTTGTCTGACAAATATGTATCAGTTTATCAGAAACTATCAAACTACATCAGAATGACTGAGCTCAATACACTTCACATGAAAGGCTTAGCATGAATGAAACTATGTATGATATTTGTGGATTTACACTGGTATTGGTGAATTATTCATTAAATCTAAATATACACAAAGGTGCATCATGACTCTATTGTCCATGTTGCATGACTGAACTTTCAAGCAGGCAATCATATAGATGTTGAGATTTTACATATTGCCAATACAAATAAGGAATCATTATGAACGAGTTAAATCAGTATCAATGTGGGCAATTTCAGTTGAAAAGTGATGTTAAAGCGTGCTACTTTTAATTCATCACCCATTTTGACTTTCGCTATCACAATTTGGCAAAAGTCCCTTTAAGTACTTGGATAATATTGTGAAGAAAAAAAATACAAAAAAATGTTAACTGAGGTAAAAAGCACATTTATGACAGCTTTTGTGCAGAATCAATTTCTAGATTTTGAGATAATAACTAAAACTGTTTTGTTCCTTCTATTTTTTAACAAGGTTTATCTAATTATGATATAATTTTTCAAGAAAATTAAAAGGCCCGTTTTTTCTTCAAAAACAATGCCCCAACAATCATATGCCCCAAATGAATTAGATGAAATTTCCCTATATTCCCTTTCTATACAAATGTATTTATTTCAATGTGTTATAGAAAAGATGAAGTCATGGCATTAAAGCGATCCAAAATTTATAAATTTCAAAATATATGCAATTGACTAATCGAGTCACTAAATGCAAAAAAAAATAAAAATGGAGCTGGTACACTATGTAGTATTTACCTCTTAAAAACTCAACAGCTTCATCCAGGACAAGGTTAAGTAACTGGTCATACCCTTTTAGAGTACCTGTCACTGCAATTCAACAAATTGTAATTATGTTAGACCCCTCATAACTCAAGTAAACATTGAAGATTATGGAGAAGACGACATATCCTCCAAGACAAGAATCCATTGAAAATTGAGAGAACCATAGCATGAACACAAAGGAGAAGCAACAAACATAAAGTAAGTTTGGATATACTTCTCAACAAGAACGTCAATGAAAAGAAAAGTTGAAATGATCAAGCAATGACTATGAGTCTTCTAAATAATAACTTCCTAAACAAGTTAAAATTAATTTCTCCATATCAACCTTTTTAGAATATCTCTTATTTAAATTCTCCATAACCGCAAACAAACGTTTAAGGATATATAACATAAGTTCTGAAACAAGTGTTTATCTCAATTGAGAAGCCCCCGTAACCTAGAAGCCAATCCAAATAGAGCAATTATTCCATCCCACGGCAAAGAATTGTATTAAGTGCGCACTCACACTACCAATGCTCACCAAGAATGCCCCCAAAAATCATTCAATAGGAAAGTGACATCCTTACAATTTGAAAAACTCGCCCAATTGTTTCAGATGAAAATCTGCACATAACACGTTAATAACATACACAAGGACTATCAACTATTTCCTTTTGTATGAATTCAATATTCTAGATTTTCATCATCCCTTGTTGTCATTTTAACAATCCAAGTTGACTAACAGAATTACAAAATTAATACAAAAAAAAAAAATAAAAAAAAAAACTATGTAATGTAATTTGCATACAAAATTCAGAAGAATAGAATGACATATGAAAGAAGTGAATCCAGAACAAGACATATTGACCTACAACTAAGAACATCAAATATATTAAAGGCAAATCAACACACAAACCACAGCGCACGCAAATAATTCCATCTCGATGAGCAAAATACAGACTCAAAATCACCTCAAATCTGAGTACAAAATTACAATTGAAATTCTAAAAAATTTTATTCAAAAGATGGTAACTATACTCAAGCTAGAGAAATTGACGCTTAACAAACTCTCAAACTATGAAGCACTCCGACAGACACATATACCAAACATTGCAATGACACATGTAATAAGAAAATGAAAATGTTTGGATGAGAGGATATTGATTCCACACATGTATAATTGATTTTGACATGTTCGATTCCTCCAAAGTAGAATTGATTTTGTCTTTAGAATCAAGTGTTTGGTTGTGCGTGGGGAGAATTGATTTTGGTTAAAAGTAATTCCGACTAAAAGTGATTTGTGTTTGGACATATTCAATTAAAAGCTAGAAATTCTAATTTCAAGTATAATCATTTTTGGAGGGAAAATCAATTCTACTCAACATCAACCAAACATGTCGGAATCAATTCTCCACCTCCAAAATCAATTCTGATCCCTCTGGAAATGGAACCAAACATAGTTAAAATTGTAGTATATGATACTAGAATCAATTTTACATAATCAATTCACTCAAAATCAATTCTGGCTAGAATTTGAAAGTTTTGTCTCAACAATTGACTTTTAGCCTGGAATATATTGTCCAACCCTATTTACATAAATGTATCCGAACATAAATTACTTTACGCGAGAATCAATTTAATGATAAGAAGAAACATATATAAAAAAGAAAGATGGGTTGGTTATATACCTTGTCTGCCACCAGTAAGCTTGACTTGAACTCCTTTATCAACAAATTTTGCTAAATCCAGAACAGTTTCTTTTCTCCCAGACTGAAAAAATAAAAAATAAGAAAAGAAATTAGGTTTTTCTTTGTTAACTCGTTTTCAATTTGCGTGTGTGTGTGTGTGTGTGAAGTAAGATGCATATTCGAAAGTTTATGAAATTTTGGAAAAGAAACTAACCATGTTTGAAGTGTTACAAAGTCTCGCTCACTGCTTTTGTCTAAAGAGGGAGAAGAGAGGCACTTTTTTCTAAAGTATTTTGCTAAATATAAATCCTAAAAAACGCAATACTACTTACACAGGAATCGATCCAAGGATCATGAATACATAACTTAAACACAGAAGGTCTGTTTGGTTAAGCTTGTTTTTTACTTAAAAAAAAAAAAAAGAGTCATTTGGTAAATGATCATTTTCTCTTGAACTTATTTTTTATAACATTAATGAAACATTGATAGCGTTTTCAAAATGCTATTATAGGGTGGAGCGGGGGCTTTCTTATGGTTTGAAAACGTTATTAACAATTAAAATGAACGCTAATAAAACCCAAATTTATACTACTGATCTTGGTGAGCCTCGAGCTAAAAAATATTGTACAAATATCATTACTCTCATATTTTTGGTTTATTATGTCATTATATTTGTTTTTGTCGTTAAAATGTTATATAATGTGTATACAATTTAGCTATTTAGCTATGCTTATAATTAAAGACGTCTTTGGTGTCACATGTATTAGTGTATACCTACTTGAGACAAATACATGTAACTAAATTTAATGTGCTAGTGTCATTGTGTAAGTGATTTATAGGTATAGATATGCATCTAAATGCTTTCAAGTGTTGACATAGCTAGCCATCGTATCATGACAAGGACTATCTTGTTATTGCATCTTTTTTCACACTTTTTTTGGTTACAATCTTTTTTCACACTTCAAACACATCTTTACTTTTATTTTTTTGGCTTAAATAAATTTTTTGTCCCTATAAAATTAATGAATTTTGGTTTTTGTCCCTATATAATAAAATCGCATGTTTTCGTCCCCCATTAATTTTCCGTTTTGGTTTTCATTCTTAAAGTTAGGTCCACTAACAATTGACTAACGAAGTTCCACATGGGTGTGCCACATAGCCGTTTTAAATGACAAGGATGCCACATAAGCATGCCACGTCGCTTATTTTTTTAAATAACGCGCGCGCGCACACATATATATATATATATATATATATATATATATATATATATATATATATATATATATATATATTAACCACACTTGCAAAGGTTGTACAGGAGGGCAAAACAAGAACCATTTCAAAGGTACTGTAAATATGCAGCTGCCATCCCAAAAGAGAGCAGAAAACACAAAAAGGCCAGGTAGTTGATCAACTTTATTTATATGATTTCTACTACCTTTAAATAGAATTTTTCAATTAGGGAAGAATTAATTATATATTTTTAAAGAGTCGAAAATTCAAAAAACATAAAATACATAAAAAAAAAGATATGTAAATCTTCATAGCATTTCAAACTGATATGTAAATCGATTTATCTTGATTTTTCAACTGAAACATGCAAAATTGTCATTTTGTCTTGAATAAGCATGTACTCGCGGTCAAATTTCGATCACTAATTTTTTGGACACGGTTCGAACATTACTAGTTTAAACGTCCTAAACATTTTTATAAAAAAATTAATGAAAAAATTCTACATTTATGACACTTTTATAAGGTCAAAAATAGAAGAAAAAAATTTAAACCTTGCAAGGAGAAATTGTTTTTCTTTGGAGCCAAATTTAAATTGTGAGTTTTCTGAGATGGTTGCGGAAACACCTTCTCATCTTTTCTTACATTGTCAAGTGGTGTTTGAGGCGTGGTCCAAGGTTTTGGGTTGGCTAGAAATAAATTTTATTACTCCTTCAAATTTATTAGTCCATTTTGAATGTTGGAGTGAGGAGGTGATCCATAAGAAACTTTGAAAGGGTTGGAGGTTTATTTGACATGCAACACGTACTTTGGGTGATTTGAAAATCTAAATGATAAAATCTTCAATAATACCATCAAGGAGATTGATGGGGTTGAAGAGATTAATGTGTTACCTTAGCAATGGAGTTTATGTAGATTAAAGATTATTTCTCGTCTATACTTTGAATGGTGTTGGAACCCAACAAATTGTTTATCGAGATGAAGTTTTTATAGGGTAGTGATCAACTACCTGGCATTTTTGGGTTTTCTGCTCTCTATTGGGATGGCAGCCACATGTTTACAATGCATTTGAAATGGTTCTTGTTTTGCACTCTTGTACAACCTTTGCAAGTGTGGTCAATATATATGTATGTGTGTGCGCGTGCGCTGTTTAAAAAAATAAGTGACGTGGCATGCTTATGTCGCATCCTCGTCACTTAAAATGGCTACGTGGTACACCCATGTGGAACTTCGTTAAAAATATATATTGGCCACATGTGGTAGTAGAAATCGTTAGTTTGTCCTTTACTGTTGTAGTTAGCTTTTCTTTTACAAACAAGTGTAGTATATTGCAATCTAGTGGATAGGGAGGTGGAATTAGAAATACAATAATTGGCATTAAAGTATGTTCGGGTATTTCTAATTTTCGATTTTTTTTTAATGGGTTTCGCTAACAAATGTTCCAATTGGAACATTTGTTAAGAATTTTAAAATGAAAACACTTCAAAATTGTTTTTTAAAATAGAATGCAAAAACAAGATAAAAGTTTAAACTACTACAAACACAGCTTGTTACGCAATCATGCTTATAAAATATAAAAATTCTAAAAAACATCAAATAAATCTAACACTTCCAACTCATTTTGTTTTCATCAAAAGGAAAGTGTTAATACCAAGCATATCACAATGATGGTTGGTAACTAAAACAATGAGTGTTGGTTAGCATACGTAGAAGGTATTTTATACACACATTTTACACCAAGGCCCCATCTGCATCAAGAAAAGGGTTTGCAATCTCATATGTACCATCAGTTGGGGACACAAGTAGCACAGCAGTTCCCTTGCAACCCTGCATTTCAACAAGAGAAGTTTAGTGTCACAAATTACGTTCCTATTTTTGTATGATATATCAATAAGATTGACTAAGGAATTAGAGAAACAATCACAGTATTAGGACAAATAGACCAGACATATATTCGGACGAGATAAATATCGGCATTTGATGCTCAAGAAATTTATGTTTTAGAACAGAATAGACAGAAAAGAAATAAGCATACAATTAAGCCAAGACTTCTGGTCTGATCTGTAGTTTTCAATGGATCATCAGGATCTGCAGCACAAAGGTAAAATGCATTATTTCAATGTGTTATACTACGAAAGATGAATTCATGGACACTATAGCGACCCGGAATTCATAAATGTCAAAATTTATTTATGTGATTGACAAATCGTGCTATGAAATGTAAAAACAAGGTGCTGGTACCATGCAGTATTTACCTCTCAGAAACTCAACAGCTTCGTCGAGGACAAGGTCAAGTTTGTCGCTGTAACCTTTCAGAGTACCTGTCACTGCAATTCAACAAATTGTAGTTATGTTAGACCTCTCATCACTCAAGTAAACATTGAAGATTATGGAGAAGACAAGATGTCCTCCAAGACAAGAATCCATTGAAAATTTTACCTTACCGTACCCGTATTTATGCATCATAGCACCAAACACAAGTGTCAGACACTACATTTACACATGTTATAATTTAAGAAAATGAGATTCCATTTTTGGACAAGGAAAAATTGATTACACATGTATAAATGATTTTGACATGTTTTGATGCACTTGAGTAGTAGAATTTATTTTTACCCGTATTTTTTGTTATCTTCAACATTTAAGGGTCCGTTTGTTACGGATTAAAATAAAAGTGATTTTGACATGAAATAATTTAAAGATTCTATTTTAGAGATTTTATGAAAAATCAGAATTTATTTTATTTTGCGTTTGTTTAGCCTAATAAAAATCATTTTTTTTAAACAAATAATCTAGTTTGTTTGGATAGAACTATACAAAAGGAATTTTTTGTTATAAATTAGTTCAATCTCTTAAAAAAGATTTTTTCTATCCTCTAAAAAATATCTATTTTTTGAGAAGCTGGTCTTAACAACTTTTCTTTTGAAGTTGTTTTAGATTTTTTTTTTTTAGATTCTGATTTTTTTAAAAAGCTATAACAAACGAATGCAAAACTCTTAAAAGTGATTATTTTTTTTAAAAAAATAATTTTTTTTCTTAAAAAAAACTATAACAAACGGACTCTAAATCTATGTCACATAATATGAATCTAGTATTGGTTGAAATCATATTTGACCTTAACTTTGATTTAAGGAGTTGGATGAAAGTTGAAAAATTGTAAACTTTTGATTATTATGAAGTTATAATAATTTTTATTTTTCTTTACAATTATTAAAAATATATCTACAATATTTAGATTATTGATAATTGATTTTTTATTGGAGGGAGACTCCTTCAAAAAAAAAATGTTATTGGAGAGAGATAAAATGTGTTAAAAAAAATTGTTGAAAAAAGAGTAACTAATAATTGTTTGTTATAATAAAACGATAACACTTTTTTATTTGAAGGAACACATTAAATTTATCGGAAAGAGAAAGTGTGTGCAACTAAATAGAAATTAATTGATGGATTAAAACGAGGGAATAATATGAAGAAAATGTGAAGAAAAAAAAAACACTTCCTTAACTTTTGGTAGTTGAAAGGAAAAAACAAAACCTTAACTTTTGATTTTCATCAGTAGTGGATATTCTCATTCACCGTTTCATTGATTATAAGAGCTGTTGAGTCCTAGCCAAGCAGATTTGGCGCTCTTGGTTTTATGGGACAATTAAAATCGGATATAATAATTGTGTAATTGAAAATGAAACAAATTATTCTCGAGTAAAATAATGAGCTCTATTATTGTACTCAATCTTCCGTTTTTGATTTGTAACAGATCATAATTGATGAAGTGAAATATTTTGGTCTGCGGAGCAATAAGATTCATAATAGAACACAACAAAAACTTGCAGGTTAACTTAACCATGGAAATAAGTTCAAAAATAATCTGAGAAACATCCATGATCAAATAGAACCAAGAAACTTACACAACCTCAAGCCGACAACAAAGTAAGTTCAACGATCAAAATAGGACATTTAAAAAGCAACAAACTCAAAGTAGATGTTCGGAACGCTCAATCTTCACAAACGCCAACTATGGCGCCTTGGTTGATGAACATTCTCAAGTATCAAAGTTGCTAGTCGGTTTCTTGAGTATCAATTTTCACCGAAACAGTAGCCTTCTCAGTTGAATCAGTATAAACCTGTACATGGAATATCAACATTATCCCTCAAGATGGCACATTGAAATTATAACTTTATGAATTAAGTAAACTAAATACAAAATGCATATAATCAATTCACTACTCTATCTACAGAATATATCAGCTATTCACAAGGAAAACAACTAGCGCACAAAATAGTGCTAAACTCGTGTTTTCAACCGGTATCACAAATATTAAGTTGTCTATGATATCTGTATTGTATTACTCAAGGAAGCCATGATGTAATATTGTCAAAAGCTGAAAGTGGCATCTCTCCATATGTCCAAGACAAGATTTTCACAAAAGCAAGTCAAAATCATAGCCGTGATGATCAGAAAATCATTACAAGAAGTCGTTTTAGAACAACAAACTCAAGAAGTATGTGTATGACAAGCAACCTAAAATTGTTCGCGTGATACTATGGTCACATGCAAGACCAAGATAACAGAAACATGCATGACGTACTTGTGATGCATTATAAAGTGTCATTGCACTATCAGAATGCTGTGGATTTCGATGTGATATCACAACATTTAACCTTGAAATTGCCTCTGTAGAAGAAGATTTTTTTTTACTATAACAATGGGGTAAGACACGGATAATAAAATGAGAAATACGAAACTGGTATGAGTAACTGACCTGGTTTGAAAACAGAACCACCAAGCTTAGCACAAAGACCAACCCCATTGACAGCTTCTTGGGAAGATATTCAAGTTTTGCTTTGAGAAAATGAGTACCTCAGTTAAATAACATAATTATAAAAGCAACATCAATATTAATATAAAGTATAAACCAATATTAAACCTGTCGAACATCTGAACATTCATCATCGCAAGCTTCAAGTAACAATGGAAGAAACAAATCATAATATCTGTAGCACCATAAAGAATTTAAAATCGAGAACCATTCCAGGTATAATTTTCTACATCAACTTATAGAGAACTCTCGAAGAATAAAAAAAGAGGGGAGAGCTTTTTCCTTGTGTTGGAAGGGGATTTCTTACTTATGAGCTTCTTTGCGGCATTGCTCAGCAACGTCACAAAATATACGAATGGAAATCATCCTTTCCTCTATGATTCTGTCTTTACCCTGATAATTAGTTGTGAACAAGGAAATTTTTTGATTCAGGTTAGATAACTTACATCTCTAAGCGAAGCTATAGGCATTGGGACAAACATAAAACATGTCATTCACAAATCATCAAAGAGGGGCAGGGGGATGACAAACGATAAGGAAATTGTGCTTATTTAAAAAAGTATATTAAAAGAAAATTTCCAGATTATTTTTGCGTTCTTTATAAGATCAAATATAAAAAAAAACAAACAAAAGATAAGAAATAAAAATCACATAATCTCATCTTAATAATATTTGATGGAAATTAAAATTGGGCTGCAAATTTTTTTCCTCTTTTCCGGCTAATCTGAACTTGTTCCTTAACCATTAGTCCTTAATCTTGAAATCACAAAAAGATCTGCAAAGAAAGAAGTAAAATAAATCTCAGCATTCAACAATCAAATAATACTGTAGAAACAAGCCAACAACACAGAACATTCTGCTAAGTCAACTTAAAATAATAGCAACAACACAACATTCTAACAAGTCAATAAATGACATATCAAACCCTAAACCCTAAACAAAGAAACTAAAAACAATATATAACGATCCTGTGTAATTGTGCGAAAAACCTATGAATCTGTGATATCGATAATAAGAATAAGAATACAACAATTAGAAAGGAAATATAAGAATTTACCTTCAAGGATACTCATGCTGAAACCCTAACTGCAGAGGAAATTCAGAGGAGGTTTTAGGGTATTTTATATTATAGTGTCACTATTATTTTTAAAATTTTAAAAAATTCCAACACTATAATCTCACTCAATTCATAAAGATATACGATGTGCTCTAACAGTCTTCATGGTTGATGAAGCCGCGAGTCCATATCACACCGATTTCATAGTTTGAGGCAAATCGGCCATGAATTCAAATTTGCATTGTTTTGCTTACGTGGCTCTTCTAACCCAACAATCCTTTCCTTTCATGTTACATCAATAGTTTTGCACATTATGCAAACTAGCGAAAAACACATTCACGTGTATGTCTTTCTGTTCTCTATTGTATTAACTGGTGTAAATTATGAACTGTTCTCTATCCCCTTCACATATAATATTGATAGATATTGTTCCTTATTGTAGTGAGATATTTCCTATTTTAATGGAATTTAATTTTTTTTAATTAAAATTTAAAATAATATATATATATATATATATATATATATATATATATATATATAGAGAGAGAGAGAGAGAGAGGGGGGGGGGGGGGGGGGGGGGGGGGGGGGGTATATTATATATAAGGAGGAGATGTTGTGCAATATGAGGTTGATGCTGGACGATTGAGTCTCTTCATGAAGGGTTTTTTGTTATGGAAGTATGAAACGAATGAGGTGCAGTCAATTAGGAGGGAGAGAGAGAGAAAGAGAAAAATAGAGAGAGAGAGAGAGTATTATATATAAGCAGAAGATGTTTTGCAATATGAGGTTGATGCTGGACGATTGAGTCTCTTCATGAAAGGTTTTTTGTTATGGAAGTATGAAACGAATGAGGGGCAGTCAATTAGTTTGACATACATGATTTCATTGACTACTTTCGAAGGAGAGAACACGACATGATGAGGAGGTTTAAATTCTTGTTAAGGGTTGGAAAGTTAAATCCCTTTCAAAGTAATTATCATCTCTTAATAGATGCTCAAGATAGCGTTCCTCTACATATTAGAATCTCTTAAAAAGTTGGCACCAACATTAATTTTTTTCTAAAGCATTACCATTTCCTGTGACAAAGTTTTGTTTCCATAGATGTATATGATTTTTTAGCATGTGGCTGGTACTTTCTTGTAGCTGCAAGTGGCCAATTGAATGTTATGCACATGCATGGATGTGGTATATGTAAATTTATCAATGCTATGTATAAAGAAAACAACTCATTTAAGCATTTTTGGGTTGACTTTTTCTCTTTCTAAAAATGCCCTCAATTTTCAATATAAATAACACATGTAACAAATAGATAAGAATAAACTTAAATAATAACAAAATGTAACAAACACGATATGAATATATATATATATGTCTATATTTTTTCCTTTATCATTTAAAAAACGTAACAACCGTTTGAATTGAGCTTATGCAAAACAGCTTATGCAAATAAATAAACTTTTATTTATTATTCATAATCTTGTTAAGGTAGTTTATAAAAAAACAAATTATGAAGATAAAATTTTCGTTAGTGAGAACTTATGAATTAATATAAAAGTCTATTTATTTGCATAAACTATTTTTCATAAGCTTAATCCAAACGGGGAATAAATGAGTATATTTATACTTACTATTTTATTATCCCAATTATACCCTTAAACAACTTTTTCTATAATAAAGATTATTGTTGGTGTCATAAAAAACAAATTTATATATATTTTTTGTTATATTGTTGGTGTTGTTGAAATAGATTATCATGTTTAATATGGTTTGTTATAATTAGAAAGCTACAAACATTTATATTTTTAGTTTTAATTAAAATCAAAATTTCATAAAAAAAATACAGTTCATAATTATGAACAAGTGTATCAGAAGCATTTGTTGTTATAAGTTATTTTGACATTTTCACGTATATTAAGAAATGTAGTTAATTTTTGTGTTAGAGAGAAAAATTATGAATGATTTTACAAAATTATCCCTCATTAATGACATAAGAAATAGATGTTAAATGAATTGCAAAAAGAGAATAGTAAATGATATGATAAGAGAAAAATATTAATGATGTATTGATAGTATAAAGTGACATATAATAAAACACAAATATTTTTTTCAATTGACATCCTCCCTCCGATCTTTTTTATAAGAAAGAAATTGATCAACATAAGTTGATATGTATTTGATCTATATTATAAACCAAATACATGATCTTTTATTGACCTATTTGTCTCTTATAAAAAGATCTGGAAGGGGTATAATAAAACACAGAGGGACACTTGTTAAAAAAAAAGTGAAAAAAATGTTTTTACATTTAAGGTTGACTACATAAATTCTAAGATAATTTTATTATATTTTTGGTTTTTTAACAAGTGTTCAGGGACACTTGTTAAGAAGTGCAAAAAACAAAAAATTATCTAGAGAAAGATATATTCAACACATTAAAACTTTTGATATTAAAAAACACATTGAAACTTTAAAAATAAATTTCCTACATAAAACCTATCAACACATTCCCTTATTCGAATCAAAGAACATTTGTTAGCATGATTCAATTATAAATTCATTTAGTTAGTGCATGAAAAGTGATATAACCTTAAACGACTCTATCTCTATACGAAACAAATCACTTGCATAAAGTTGCCCAACTTTTTATGTTGAGTAATGAAGTTGGCACCTTTAATGTTTAGTTTACTACGTATTTAGTTTAGAGTTTAATTTATGGTATGTGTGTATGAAAAATATTTGTTGAGAGAAGTCAACCTTTAGGATCCGTTTGGTTCGAAAGTTTTGGAGGGGAGGGAATATTTTTAATTTGAAGTGTTTGGTTCAATTTTTAGAAAGGAAGAGGAGAGAAGGGAAACAAATTTTCGAGAGTTTAAGACTTTGTTTGTTGAACCTCCTGATTTCTCTTGCATAGAAATATCTAACCAATTTCATGCAATTTATAATATGTAACAAAAAGTAAATTTCTCATATTGCAAGCTACAAAGTACAAACTAATGCTATCTCTTATGGAATTGAAGCAGTTGTCACTTATTTTCATGCTCTTCTCATTAGGTAATTATAATTACATTTTATCTTTTTATCCAACACACCTTATTTTGGTAGTACTATTTTTGGATGATTAGTATGCAGGGTTAGTATTAAGAGTTTTTCCATTGTCATTCAATTATTATTCTCAAATTATTAAACATGTTAAAATTTATTTTTAGCCTTTTAAAAAGTCTCATATATGATTGATTGTCAATGATTAACATTGTAAAGTTTTGGTGCATAAAAATTGAACGCTTTACTTTTGTTTACTATTTTCACTTTACAAAATAAATGTAGGAACACAATGTGGCCAGGAATTCTAACAGGAGCAGGAAAACCTCAACTACTTGACGGTGGATTTCAGCTAAAACCTGGCCATGCTATAAGCATCACTGCACCAAAAGGGTGGTCTGGCCACTTCTGGGGCCGGAGCGGATGCACATTCGATATATCTGGTAACGGAAAATGCATCACAGGAGACTGTGGAGGCAAACTTAAATGTGTTGGAGCCGGAGGTGAACCACCGGCTTCACTAGCCGAGTTTACACTAGACAGTCCTGAGGGCGATTTTTATGATGTTAGCCTTGTTGACGATTATAACATGCCGGTTTCAATCATCCCCTTTGGAGGATCTGGACAGTGTACAGCAGTTGAATGTCGTTCGGATTTGAACAGAAACTGCCCGGCCGAATTGGAGTTGAAGAACATTAATGGCCATGTCGTTGGTTGTAAGAGTGCTTGTATGGCCTTTAACAAGCCAGAATATTGTTGTACTGGAGACTTCAATAGTCCAAAGAAGTGTAAGCCAAATAGTTATTCAAAGGTGTTTAAGGCTTCATGTCCTATGGCTTATAGCTATGCTTATGATGATGCAACCAGCACTTTCACTTGCAAAGGAGCAGATACCTTAATTAGCTTTTGTTAGAGATGGAAGGAGTTGATAAACGATATTGTATCTCTTTGTGCAAATTGATTATATCTCTTTGTGCAATGTTTAGAATGCACTTAATGAGTAGACTTTCTACATAAAAGTCACAAGTTTATAACATATGTACCACATAAGAGTTTGTATGAGAAATATAAAGAATAATTTGATCAATAGGCATCAAACACATTATTCTAGGCTAGAGGTTTATAGCACTCACATATCTTGCGCACAAACCACTTGCCTTATTAGACGCCACCTTTATGTGGTTGATTAAATGGTATGATTATGTGATAAATCTATCTATTTACTAATCTAAGAGAAGTCTTCCATTAGGTGATATGTGTAATTTAACACATCTGTTTTCCGCCATTTTTTCTGCATATCAGTCGAATTTTGCATGTGGTAGTAGTTGATCAATTAACAGTAGTCCATGGATTGGGAGAAAAATGAAATTTGGGAGATGGCTCAAAATAAAACATATATATGAGCAATTATGGTTAGTGTAATGAACACCATTAATCTAGCAATTTTCTTTTGAAGGATCTAGCATAGTTTTTGTCCTTATTCAATATTTATGAAAAAGGTTATCTTCTGCAATTCCTTCACATGTAGAATAATAAAAGTGATTGAAAAAGTTTGCTTATTCAATATTTAATAAAAGTGATGTCTTACATAAGTGGTTTGTGCACAAGATATGCGAGTGTTATAAACCTCTAGCCTAGAATAATGTGTTTCATGCCCACAAACTTAATAGAAGTTTCATCTTCTGCAACTCCTTCATTTGCACCTGGTTGATTCGGCAACCGAAAATCTGCCATATAAATGTGCCATTGCGTCACAACTAGCACAAAATCCATCATCTATATGCTAAGAGTCTCTCACATTAGTCTGAAAATGTGTTTAGAAATTGGGGGACAATCCTCATCTCACAAGCCAGTATTGTGGGGTTGTGGTGTTAGACCCAACCACAAATTCTAATCTAATATATGGTGCCGTCATGACGGTAATTTGACAACACAACACTATAAACAATTGAATATTAATGATGCTGCTTTGAGTAATAGTAATGACAAAGAAGTCCCTTTTCAGATACATTAGATAGAAGCTTATCCAACAGCACCTCACAAATTTATGAGAACCAAAATAACTGTTTATTCAGTTTTGAACGGTAGTTGATTTCATATCAATGCCAATCAAAATAACATAGAAAGTAACTTCACAGGCAAAAAATATGCCTAATAACTATCTTTAAAAAAATACATAAAAAATTTGAAGGGCAAAAAATATGGCAGAGTATACTTCCTATATACATAATCAATAGAACAAGAGATGATATATATTCTAAAAAACACTGCAACAACTGAATCTCTTTTTAGATTTTTGACACTCCGGTTCTTGCGACGAGACCAATAACTTTGTTCCCTCAAATTCAAGATTTACTTTATCCCAATTTCGTTCATGTCCATCTGCAGTGATGTGTTTCTTACTCATTGTTACATATATTTGTGAGAGAAGACCAAGGAAAGCTGGTTCTACATTGTTTGAGTCGAGTGCTGATGTCTCAATGAAGAAGAGACCTTTCTGTTTTGCTAAGTCTTTGGCTTCCTCGATAGGCACTTCTCGGATTGAACTCAGGTCAGACTTGTTGCCAACAAGCATGACAGCTATGTTTTTATCTGCATGATTATGTAGTTCATCTAGCCACTTTTCAATATGGTTGAAGGTATGGCGCTTGGTTATGTCATATGTGAGCAATGCACCAGTTGCACCCCTGTAATATGCAGTTGTAATTGCTTGGTACCTGTCACAAATGGCAACATTGTCACATGAAAACGCAATTGACATGCATAATGTATTTCAAGGACACTCTTGTGAACAGAATCAGCAATCTAACTAATAAAACACAAGTATACATCATTTTGGGCCATAAATGAGTAAGCCGTTGTCGGTATAGTTCCTGAGTCTGAGTGTATCAAATTCAAAAGTAATTTAATGGATCAAATTGACGAACAAAAGACACATTTGAGGACTAAACTAACTAACAAGAGACACATTGGAGAACCAAACTCACTAATGAAAGATGCATTTATGTATGTTTTTATAAATATTTTCAAGGACTATTGTGACAACGCCACACATACGTAAGGACGGTGAAACACATTATCAAGTCAGTTGACAAAGTAGTTAAATTTATATTCATCATACAGTAGCCCTTATTGTGTTGCGTCGTCATAAATAAATTCAGACTCTCTGGAATGTTCAACACATTCACACTGTCGGCAATTCAAAGATTTTGGATCAAGATCAAATGACTCCAATTTTGAGTTTGCTTATAAGGTTGTTCTAATATCAAGCTTGAAATCAAAGTCATATGATATCGATCTAATGGATCCAAGCTGCAAACATTGTGAATCTATGCAATCTTTAACAGCTGGGAATCCGAATTCAACATAAAGTAACAACAAAAAATTTGCAAATTAGTTAAATTTATAATTCAATTCATTTTACACTCAGCCCGATTATGCCCATCATAAATGAATTCGGATTCTCTACAATATTCAATGCAATCACAGAGTCAGCAGTTCAATGTCGTTGTATCAAGATTAGATGACTCTGCTTTTGAGTTTGATCATAAGTTTGTTCTAATTTTAACACCGGTTAATCAACTTTAAAAACAAACTCAATCATAGCCATAAAACCTTGATGCATAAGTTATGCCCCGCTGACTCCGTGAATGCGTAGAATCTTTTATTGACATTGGAAATCCAAATTCAACATAAAATAACATCAAGCAACGAAGAAGTCAACAACTTCCAAACATTTTTACTATATTATATTAAAAAAACAAAGCAGTCTAAAATATCAGATCTTAACTTATTAGATCTTAGTTAAAATTCTTTATTATTAACCACAGAAAATAATAAAATTTTAGCACAGTACACAATAAAATCCAATGAAAATAATTCACATTTTGATAAATAAACAAAAAAAGAAGACAAGAAAATTTAGGACCTTTCTTGACCAGCAGTATCCCAAATCTGAGCTTTGACAAGTTTGTGATCCATTAGAACAGTCTTTGTTAAAAACTCAACACCAATTGTAGCTTTAGATTTCAAATGAAACTCATTTCTAACAAACCTATTTAAAAGCTGAGATTTTCCAACACCAGAGTCACCAATCATAACAACCTTGAACATATAATCAATACCCTCATGATCCAAATCACTCTGAAACTGAGCCATTCTCCTTTTCAATGTGATTTTCAATGACCCTTTTGAAAACTGAATGTGATAAAACAAACCCCACCTTGGATCTTCACTGTTTGATGCATAAAAATTTGGTCTTTTTTTTTTTATGTTAGGTTTTGTGGGTACACGTTTTTTGTGTTCTATAGAAAGAGGTTTCGTGAGAGAAGAGAAAAAGTGTGGTTGATGAGGCAATTTTGGTGCGTGAATGTTATGCTTTTTTTGTGTGTTGATAGCACATTGCTTGTAGTCATTGAAAGCGTTCTTGTTAGGAAAGGAAAGTGAAGAAAGAATGACAGAAAGAAAGGAAAGAAACGTACGAGGGAGGATTAAGGATATTGACTCTAATTTGACTTTATTATAACTTCAAAATATATTAACAATGGTCATCAATGGTGAAAATTATATTATACATTTTTAAAATAAATTTAGTATATTTGAATAAGAAATATATTATTTTTTGAAAAAGTCAAATTAGATCATCAAAATTGACACTAAAAAGAATCAAATATGATACTTTAACATAAACACACTTCAAAGTTCCAAGTAAACACCGTTAGACCAACCCAAGTTGGTTGAATAAGAAATATATTATAGGCTTAATTGCATGTTTGTCCCTTATATTTATTTTAGGTTTTAAGTTGATCTCTTATGTTTTAAAAGTTTTAAGTTGGTTCAAAACGTTACTCACATTGGAATAAGTTAGTCCCTTCGTCACTTGGTTGTTTAAAGATTCAGATCGACAATATGAGTGATGAAATTTAACTTATTTAGAAAATCAGTTTTAAATCATATTGTTTTTGTTTTATTAAACTCAATATCATATCACAGAAAGGTCTAACTTATTCCAACGTGAGAAACGTTTTGGACCAACTTAAAACCGTTAAAATGAGATAAAGTTGAAACTTTTGAAACTTAAGGGACCAACTTGAATCCTAAAATAAACATAAGGATCAAACATGCAATTAATCCTATATTATATATTTTTAATGCAAAAAGATTCAAAAATTTTCATTAATTACATATTAATACTTTCAATAATTAACCCACTTGGGTTGGTCCACTGGTATTAGCTTGGGACCTGGGAGTATGCTCCTCCTCGAGGTCTCACGTTCGATTCCCTTAATAATAGACTTACTAATTATTTCAAACAGCCACCGCAAAATTTAATCACTTAAAATTTTAGATGATGTGACACTGCTGATTGGTTGATCATTTGCTAACTCACTAAAATTTCATGTGAGAAGACCAAAATACCCATTAGGCTCTCAGACAAACGTGAAATTACCAATTCCCCTCAAGTTCATCTTCTTCCTCACCAAACTCATCTTCTCCACCCTCTTCCATATCCGATTCATAAACAACAACAACAACAACAATAACATATACATATTTCTCATCAACCTTCATTGTCACACTATTCTACATTGCATCAAACATCGTGTCGGAGCGGTGAAATCGACGAGTCTAATCCAGTGCTTTACCACGTGTTTATTCATATCTATGAGAAGGGAAGGGATGGGTCGCAGCTGGAAAAGGAATGAGGTGAGGTAGCAGGTCATTTAAGTTTGAGGTTTGTAACAGATTGGCCCTTTAAGTTATTTTGGTTACACATAAGTCCTTTAAGTTTGAGGTTTGTAACAGATTGATCATTTAAGTTCTTTTGACCACACATTAGTCTTTCAAGTTTGTAAACGTTTTCGATTTAGTCCTTCTGCCACATCATATTTCGGTTAATAGAAAAATTAAATTGAAAACGTTTACAAACTTAAAGGACTTATGTATGATCAAAATAACTTAAAGGTGGCTAATTTAGCTTCTACAAGAAAAAAACTTATAAGACCAATCTGTTATAAACCTCAAATTTAAATGACTTATATGTAACCAAAACAATTCAAATGATTAATTTGTTACGAACCTCAAACTTAAAGGACCCGTGTATTTTAACATATTTAAATTTTTTAATTTCGGGTTAAATTTATGGGTTTGTTTATGCATGTATCTGTATCGGTGGATGAATTTCTTGAGAGAGGATGAAAGAGTTATGGTTGTGAGCATGATGGAATCAATGAATTTCTTTATTCTTTTACCCATCTTCCTTAATGTTTACTGGTATTTTGCTTGCACCATAGAAAATTCAAGTAGTGGAAATTTTCCTATGGTGCGTAGAACTTTGGTGTTTTTTTGTTGTTGTGATTGGTATGATTGTGTGGATTCTTGTGATAAACTGGCACCGTGGAGCTAACTGTGAGTATAATTGGGGTTTCAAAAACCCAGATTCTTGGTATTGTTGATTTTAATTTTGGAGGAGGAGGAAGAAGACATGGGTATTATGGTAATTTCACGCGTGTTTGATAGTTTAGGGGTATTTTTGTCCTTTCAAACCATGTTTTGATGAGTCAGCAACTTATTTCACCACTCAGCAATGCCACGTCAACTAAATAGTTAACTAAGTTGAGGGATCAAATTTTAAGTGATTAAATTTTGCAGTAGTTGTTTGAAATTATTAGTAAGTTCAAAGACCAAACTTCAAATGAACCCTATTTACAGAGACTAAAGGTATAAATAAACCTAAAAAAATCACATGTTTCAAATTGATTACACCCATAAAAATAACTAATATGTTAGCCAACATCGGCATATAGTTGATTAAGGTTTTGGCGAGAATTCTTCAAATTCTTAGAAGGTTAGGCAAAGGCTAGGACTATTGAATGAGAGAAAGTTAATTCTTTCTCAAGTGTACCGACTAAATACATGGGTATCAAGGATCCTAGACTCAGTCAAAGTTTAGTAGAACTAGACAATGATGTTTAAAACTCACATTCCATATTTATATCGCCACTAACCTCAAATGGTGATTAGAAATGAAGCACGTTTATGGGATATTTATATTTCTTAAACATTGGATGAAAAATATATTGAGATAATTGAATCAAATATATGAAGTGGTATAGGATATTTGAATGAGATAACACCATTTTAAAATTCCCTCACAAAAAAAACAGCATTTCAAAATGTTACAAAAATTCCCTCACAAAAAAAACAGCATTTCAAAATGTTACATCTACCCAAATCATGATAACTGTTATAAGAATATGCCAAGTCAACACCCTCTCTTTGCATAGATCTCAAGTATTTGGCTTGGAAGTTGGTTCTCCAACAATATAACATCTCTAGACACGTACGTCATTTAATTAAGTGCATAAAGACATTGTTCATAAATATTTTTCATGAAATGTACCAAAGAAAACCCATCTACAAATAATAACTTTCAAGGAAGATCATTACTGTAGTAACCTTTAATCACATCATATGAAGCACATATACCTTTAGAGTGTGTTTGGATGAGGTAATTGGGAAATTTTAAAGAATTTAAAATTCTAAATAATTTAAATGATTCAATTAAATTCCTTTCATTTCTCAATACTTTTGTTTGGATAGAGTAATAAAAAAAATTCAATGTCATCATTTTTGGGAAACTTTTATAAATTTAATTTTTTAGGCCAAATTTAAAATTGAAATTAAGGATCAGTTTGTAAATTTCAAAAAATTTGAGGGGTTAAATTATATTTTTTGAAAAATTTGAGGGGTCAATTTATAATTTTTTGAAAATTTATTGGGGTCAAATTGAAAAATTTGAGGATCAAAATGCAAAATTTAAAATATTATAATAATGAAGAATTTTGAAATTCTTACCTTTTAGATGTCATTTGAAATTCACTAAATTTAACTTGAGCAAAATACTTCACAAATTCCCGTCATTTTGAAAAAATTTCAAATTATTATCCAAACAATGAAATTCACCTCGAAGTATTTGAATTCCCTCATAACATTACATTCCCTCAAAACATTCCCCTATCCAACCACACTCTTAAGATCAGATGTGTTGTGATGTTTGACACGCATCAATGTCCAACACTTAGATGCCACTCGTAACATGTAATGGAAAACTTGGACAAGTGTCCCTAAAAAATTATTTTTCCTTAGCTTCAACACTCATTGGATCAATGTTCGACATTCGTATGATACTCGTACGACACATGTCAGACAACTCCGATAAGTGCCTCATAGTATTGGTTTGTTTTTCTTTGCTCTCAATCTCCTTACACATTTCTTGGACACATCTACGAGAATTAAAATGTATTGAAGCAATGCTCATCAACGAGGGATTAAAGACATAAATTTGATTGCAAACTTTTAGCTTTTTTGGTTGTAGTTGGATAAATTGCTTAATTTAGATGCGCAAACACACGCATGCACACACATGCGAGTGCACTATGTCAGTGTCCTGTTTTAGTTTTTAATAACAATGTTGATGCACCGTGTTTGTTTCGTGTCAATGTTAGTGTCGGAGTCCATACTTCATAGATAGGATAAGACATGGGAAAGACCACGAGTCTGTCAATCAAAGTTTGTTCTTCATAATGATCGCCTTCATGACCAAGAATGATAATTCTTATCATTCAGAGGATGATTCACCAATGGTGTTGTCGGATTTTCATTGAGATGAACATAAAAGGGATTTGTAAGATCTGAAATACTTGGCATCTGCACAGATTTAGGGTCACTATTGCGAACCATATCATAGAAATGCGCAACAAAGCTCAACTTGAGTTGTGATATATCATCATAATAAAGAAATGAACTCTCACAGAAAATGAAAGAAATAGAAGGAAAATAATGAGAAGCTTTTGGAGATTGTTATTCAACTCAAATTATAAACGCTACATAAAATCACCTAACTGTTTAAATTTTTCTTCCAACTAACTTCAAGCAACTAACTCTAGATTACTGCGTTGACTTGCAACAGAAGCAACCACAAGTAACTTTCTCTTCATCATTGTACTTCTATTGATACTTCAACAATCACAAAACCAATTATTTTGTTCATTCAAAGTATCAAGAATTCAACTGAATACTGTTGTTGGCAATTTTGAAATCCACCCATCTTCATCAATAAAAGAGATATTCAAGAATTTATTAAGTTCAGGTTGACTCAAGTGTTTCATCCATTTCACACGTTTTGATTTGTTTGCTCCAGGTCCTCTACATCCCTCTTCCACAAAAGTAAGGTTTTCTCTGCAGTTAAATTTATTTACCACATGATCAATTTGAGGTCACTTGTAACTTATAAATATGTGCTAAAAAAAATGTAATAATATCTTACTCATGGCCAACATAAGCCCTAGGATTCCAACCCTCAGGACGAACAACATCTGATAGGTATGAATCAGTTATGATGACTCTTGCATAAGCACCCATTGCCCTACCAAGTTGAACCTTTCCTCCTGTCCCACTTATGTTACAATTTTTAAACACAAACCCACTTGGATCATTTGGTGAATCCCTTTGATGTGCTGTAATAACTCCATCTCTTTTGGTACCATTTTTCCCCATTGAAAAAAATATTGTACTTGCCTGCAAATTTACAACAAAAATAGATTTTACTGCATGGCTTCAAATATAAGCAAAGTTGACAATTTCATATTTATTAGAAAATTAGTTAAATATGACTAAACTTTTTTATCTCATGTATAAAAGATGAGCTCTATTTTATTTTACCTCAAAGAGTGATTGACCATCCCCATATATGAAATCGACTCCACCTTGGATGTAACAATTATGGTAGTAATGGCGACCATAATCATCACATAGGGTATCTTGTACCCCAAGAAAAGCACAACTAAAGAAAGCACATTTATCTGCGTAGATTCGAAAAGCTTTGGCTGGTATGATGTTATTGACCTCTGATAATACTGGGTTGTTCAATGTATTCTGCGAACATATAAAGTACAAAAAAAGAATTCTCCATGTAACATTCAATAATACTTATGCCATAAAAAAATAGGTTTGAATGTACTTCAGTCTTACGAATTAAAAAAAAAAAGAAAAAAAGAGGTTTTGATCCTTCTATTTTAAAAATTAATTTTTATCTCTCTGTTTCATTTTTTCAGAGTTTTGGTCCCCGTCATTATTTTAAAAAAATAGGTTTTCAACTTTGATGATGTGGCAACACCTAGGGCTCTGTTTGGTAAAAATAAGTTATAAGTTAACTGATAAGCTAGCTGATAGCTGATAGCTTATAGCTGAAAAACTCGTTTATTAAAAATAATGTGTTTGGTAAAATTAGTTGTTGAAGTGGCTGATAAGTATAAAATGACATGTTTTATTAAGTTATATATATATATATATATATATATATATATATATATATATATAGACACACACATTTTTCTAATGTATTTATTTTTTAATATTTTAATTTATGGTTAAATATGTTTTTGATCATTATAAATATTTAAACTTTTGGTCTTAGTCTCCATAAAAAATTTCTTCGACTTTTAATCCTCAAAGAAATTTCACCGACAATTTTGATCTCGCTTTTATGAATCTCGGAAGGTGGAAACAAAATGTGAACTAAAATATATAAATTTTTAGGACGTACAATAGGCTAGTATTTTTGTGAGGTGTACAATAGGATTTATAACAAAGTATAAAGCATTTCCTTAAAAAAAAACATATACATAAAGCATTCCTTAAAAAAAAAAACGTGGCAGTTTTTATTTTTTTAGGGAAAAACGTGGCAGTTATAAACATGAACATGGGTATGGGTAGTGTTTTATTAAAAAAAACAATTAATTTAAATTAGTAGGGTTAAAATTGGAAGTAAATATAAAAAGCTATCAGCTATAAGTTCAAAAGCTACTTGAAATAGCTTTTCAAAAAACGTTATAAGCTAGTGGAAAAAGCTTTTTACCAAACACATCTTATTCTATCAAAACAAGCTTATAAACTAGTCCAACAAGCTATAAGCTAGCTTTTTTGTGTTACCAAACACAGCTTAGGTAGGCAAATTTAATCTCCAAGTCAATATTAAATTTTTATATTCAATAATTATTACTTTATTAAATATTTTAATTATTAAAATAATATATTTTTAACAAGTATTAAAATAATATATTAAATTCAAGATGTGATGAAAAATACTTTAATTATTATTTTATAAAACAATTTAATTATTAATATAGTATATTAAATTAAAGATTTGATGAAAATATTAAAGTAATTTTTATAAAATATTTTAATTGTACTATATATCATTATGTAATACTCCATCCGGTCACATTTAAAAACAATTTTTGTCTTTTGAGATTAGTTAAATAACTGATGTATCTAAATTATAATATAGTCCAGATACATCAAATATTCAAAGAATCTGAATAAGCAAAATAATATTTTAATCAATTAATTTAATATTAAAACATTTCATAAAATACTAGTTATTGAACAAAAACATAATAATAATGACATGAAATTAACTTTGTCCCAGTATTGCCACGTCATCCAAATATCCCTAAAATGGGATAGGGGACCAAAGCTCGTAAATTGAAATAGGGGTTCAAAAACCTTATTTTTAAAACGAAGAGACTAAAACTTTATTATTTTAAAAATAAAGGAATCAAAAATGTATTTAACCTAAAAAATTATTCGACATAAATATCTACCGTGAAAGTAATGCCCTTTGCAACTGTATTATTTGCTTTTGATACGAAAGTAGCATCCTCATGTGTACTCCATTCAATACTCGTTGAACTGCTACCAGCTCCTTCAAGATAAATGCATGGTTTATTGATGGGAATTAAGATTTGCTCCCTGAACATTGCACAAACAATATAATGCAATTTGTATATCAATCAATTCAATTGTACCAAGAAGAATATTATTAAACAGTATACTTTTTTACTTTTACATTCATGATGGTCATATTATTAAAAACCTTTTACTTTAGTTTAAGCTATATCTAAAGTTATGGTTGACTTGATTTGATGATAATGAAAAACATTCTTCTACGAATACACTTTATGAAAATTTTACTTATTTTTCATTAAACTAATCTTTAATAAAATATATATATCATCACTATGTTTCTGAAAAATTACTATCATGTCTCGCGTTTTTGAATGTTAATCTTAATCCTCTGGTTTCACATAGAAAAGTGATTATGTTTAATCTAAAATTCGACTAGAGGTAAATAAAGCTAGACTTGAATTTTTTAAATAAATCAATGTATAATAACCATGTTATGTTATAAATTTATAGTTGGAAAGGAGAAATATACCTATAAACACCAGGGGAAATTTGGATGTGAATCCATTGAGAATTTCCTGCAGGGACAGAGTCAATGGCACTTTGAATTGTTTTGAAATTTGTTTCCTCTGATTTACTAACCGTAATGGTCTTGAAAGGACTGCTACAATCTTGTGATTCACAAACATCAAAAGAAAGTCCTACAAATATTAAAATGAAAACAAAGACTTGTAGTGACTGCATTTTTTTTTTGCCCTATTGAGTATGTAATGTGGTGCAAAGTTTTCAACATAATCACAAGACTTTATAGTGGATTTTTTTAAACATCTTATTAGGAGGAAGTATACATCAACTTTGTCGATGACTAATATTTATTGAGAATTTGACTGGCCATTTATAACATATTCTTCCTTTTGAACAATAATTTTTCTCTTTAAGGAAGAAAATTACTATTGATTGTCTTATTTTTTTTTATATAATTTACAATCGTTTTATTCATTTAAATATAAATCATTATTTACACTTGAATAGAAGGCAAACAGACAACAAGCTGTGCCGCTAGGTCTTTTTGGATGGCAAAATCAATCCTAAAGAAGAATTTGTTTTTGAAAATTGATTGGATATGAATTTCGTTCTTATTTGAGTTTGTCATTGAATATTAATTTTATTTGGATAATCATAAAGAGAAATTTATTTTATTTTGTAAATTCTTTCTAGTTTTATTTTGAAATTAGTAAATTTTTAAAAACTCTAAAAAAATTATTTCTTATTGTATTTAATAAATAGAACATTTGTTGATTTTTGATGACATCTTGTCATCATGTAATTTTTTAAGAATAGTTGAGTTCACAGCAAGTTTGAGCATGTTAAAGCGTGAAAAGCAGGAAAAAGTTGAAGTATTGAAGAAAGAGTCAAAACGCGTCACGATTGGAGTAGATCGGGACACAATTTCTAAGGCCAACATATAGTTGCTTCGACATTGAGGAATCGGGACACGATAGCATATTCATGTCATGATTTGAACCTTATATTTTTGACCCACGGGCTTGGTAAGAAGGAATCGGGACACAATTCACTTAAATCGTGTCACGATTAGATGTGTTTCTTTGCCTATGTAAGCTGAAGTATGTTCTGAAAACAAGGGTAGCGAATTCTGAAGAAAGAAAATGTGATTTGCAGACCTGAAGACTGAAGAAAGGGGTGATTTCCTCCATTCTTTTACCAGTTAATGTATGTTTAATTCTTTCATTGATTATGTTATTTGTAAACTCAATTATGAGTAGCTAAATCTCTTAAATATTAGATCTGTGATGATTCTGATGTAACCCTAATTTAAACATGTTGCTGTGAAAGTCTATTTATCATTAATGTCAATCTAGTTTTATTCAATTCAATTGTTCTTAATGTTTTTTGTATCCTGATCACATATAAACATGAACTTGTGAGAATGAATGACTACTAACCAAAACTTTCAACTTAGACCTAATTGAATTGTTCAAATAAACAGGGTTAGTCTTGAAATGGATAATCGTTTATTTGTGATATTCGGTTAACGTTCTTAAAACCTTCAAAGAATATTAGATCACCTAAGGAATTAGAGACTGTAATCTGAGAAAAGGGTCCTAAGTCAAGGGATTGATTATGGCTATTTCAGTTAACCATCGTGAAACTAGAGAAATATTCATAGGAAATAGGTGAAGTGTACCAATTAAGGGAAGTCGGAGGATTCGAAAGACCTAGTCTCATCTCTCTCTATATTTTCTAAACAAATCTTTATATTCTGTTATTTAATTGTATGCAATCAAATCTACTGCCTAAGACAATCAAAATAATTTACACATCCTATATCATACCACTATTGTTTCATTGAGATTAACACGGAGTTCGTATCCACGGTCCTCGTGGATACGAACTTTATTATATTACTTCGTTAGTTTTTAGTACACTTGCTAAACATCTATCAATTATGTCTAAAAAACATTTGAAGATTTCTTTAATACATACTACCTCTGCCCTTTTATATAAGACCATTTTGGAAGAAATAAATTGCCCCTTTTTATAAAACCCTTTGTTATTTGCTACTACATTAATTATATATAGAAGAAACAACACTATGTAATTTTAAAATTAATAAAATTAATATTCAATGAACCATTGAATATTTCGTTTAATCGTTGAACATAATTTTGAATACTTTGAACATAATTATGCAGCTCAATGGTTAATTACATTGAATACAAATTTTAATTGATGGTTAATAAATATATCACATCATTAATCATCAACTCAACATAATATTTATGAAAGAAAATTTTGTGACCAAAAGTCGAACAAATTTTTTATAGAACTAAACCGAAAAGTAGAATATTTATTGGGAAAAAAAAACATTTTTAACCATAAATTTAACTATGTAATTAGTTTCTTCTAATATGAACCTCTAAAAGAGTCCAAATGTGGATCCCTATAAATAAATTTTAATGAAATATTATATCTCTTCCTTAATTTTATTGTTATAAAATTCATTATCTTTTTTTTTTCTCTTTAGGATTTGAACCTCAGACTTTACATATTATTATGTATTATCTCTATCAACAGAGCTAAACTTACAGGGATAAAAAAAATTCACTACTTTACCAAAAATAATAAAGTTCCTGCTACTTTTTGAAAGGTCCATGTTAGACAAGTCCATGTAATTGTTAGAAATGAACAAGATAATTGTTGTTAAGCAAAGTCTTATTCTAATGAAAATAAATAATTATTGTTGAATTAATTTTCATTAAAAGTTGATTTGTTAGTATCCCCTCATTTGCAAAATTTCTTTATTTTTGTTTCTCAGAGGTGTCCATCACTATGAGGTAATTCTATTTGACATGTGTTGTCATTATATTTTTATAGGGCCCTAGATATTCATGTTTTTACCCCTTTACTAAATCGATGAATTAGAAAGAGATTTGTTCAGATTGACCGATCATCTGATAGCATATAACGTATAATTTTGATGAGAGTTTTGAAACTCGTAATCTTCTTCAACACTCTAAATTTTTTGGAGACCTCTAAGAATATACGGTGTTGAGAAACTCTCTTAAGCATAACTTTTTTTTCACGAAATTTAAAATTAGTGTTTCAACACACAATCATATCGTCCGAGTGAATGGGCTTTCTAAAAGCCCTCTGATATTGTAACTTTTGTAAAAAAAAATCCCGACTTTTAAGAAACTTCACCCCCCCCCCCCCCCCACCCCCCGGAAATGTTAAACATTAGTCAAATGCCCCCACCGTTTATTTTGGTCGTTAAACCCTATGACGTGACAGTTGACTGTACATGTGGCACCTCCACGTGGACCGAACGTTATGCCACATCATAGGGGTAATTGATTTATTTATTTTTTTATAAAAAATAAGTGATTATAAAAATAGCCAAATACATTCTTCAAATTTAATACTTATGAGCAAATACCCCCCTCAAATTTAAAACTTACGTGCAAAACCCCTCTCAAATTTAAAACTTATTTTCAAATTAAATAAATCCGATGTGCAATGATTGCTTCAAATATTCAAAGACTAGTTTTAACAAAAATTGCTTCAAATATGAGACTTTTTTGTAGAAAATTTGTCACAAAGCAATAATTTCAAATTGTGCCGGGCTTGGTATTTTAACAAAAATTGATTATATGCTTCAGGGTTTTCTGTTAGGTATATCATGGTCTTGGCAACAGACTCAACATCCTCTAGCTCTTTAATATGTGTAAAATTGAACCAGGAGAAGGAGCAAAATCTTGAATATTTGGAGGACCAACAACAACAGGGATAGTTCCTACAACAAGAGATTGATTTGCAGAAGTTTTGTAAGAGAGTATTGTTGATATTTCAAGTGTGAAACTTTTAACTTAAAAATCCAACCCCCGCTAGAAAATTTTCCACTAGTATACGTGGAAATTCACTTTTATCTACTATAGTACCCAAGAACAGTAGAGAGCTAGAGTAGAATATGACACAATGGTTTACCCAAAAAAAAAAATGGCACAATGGTATATTGGTATTAATATTGAATGATATTCTTGTTCGCTTTGTTAGATAAATATGATATATGTGCCCTCTTCATATCCACATGGATATTCGTTAAACGGGTAATCTACATATTTTGATGTATCCGGTATATACAGATATTCAGAGATATCATTTTTTTTAAACGATTTTTGTTAAAAACAAATTTATAACTTCCTATTTTTTTTAAGATTATATAATCACTTAAAATTAACAACAAAATTTTAACATACATTCCTAAAAAAAAAATCAACAAAAAAAATTCAACACATTCATTTTTTTCTTTTTACCAAAATATAATAATATACATACTTTTCATTTCTAACCAAAAAAAATTGTTATCATATTTAACAAAAACAAAGTTCCTTGACCAAAACATAAATAAAGTTCATCACATTTAACAAAAACAAAGTTATTTGATTCAACAAAAAAATAATTAAATTAAAGTTCCGTGTTTTAGAGGAGAATTGAAGCGTTGTGTAATAATATTCTATAGTATTATTGTTTTTTTTTTATTCCTGAAATTGAAATGATAGTAAGGTTAAGGTGAAGCTTAAACTAGCCTCTTGATAAGCTTCTCTTCATTCTATTGCAGGTAGAGTTCAGTTATTTAAAGTCGTGGTGCAATAATTGCTTCTTCATACAATGTTAGTTTACTCCTGGCCAATCAACTTATTAAGAAATATTGAAATATGGATAAAAAAAAAATCATCTGGACCTGGGGACATCACAAAGAGAAAAATGGTAATTGTTGCTTGAAAAAAAAATGTGCTAGCTATGATAAAGAAGGGCTCGATGTTAGATCACTTGTCTGTCTTAATGAAGCCAAAAACCTTAAGCTTTGTTGGGATCTTTTGCATTCAAAGGAACATTGAACTTTTATTTTAAGAAACAAGGTTTTAAGAAACACCGCTTGCATCAATCATCATATATTTTCTTTCATCTGGAGTGGTATAAAAAATGAACTTCATTGTATCATAGATAACTCAAGCTAGCTTATAAGTGATGGAAATTAAATCAACTTCTGGTTTGATTCTTACTCTGGAGATCCTTTGCCTCAAAACTCTAAATGCTACTCCTTATATGATTACTGGCTTTCCCACACTCTGAGTGGAAACATTGCAAATTATCAGTGGAATTTCTCTCATGTGCTTGTAGTGAGTACAATATCTAAAACCAGTCATGCCTTGAGAATACTCTCAAGGGGGTTATTTATAGCCTCACTTGGGCTTGATTTTCTGTGACTTAGGCCCCAAGTAACTTGGGCCTTAACTCACGTTTAGAGCATTTCAGATGCTTCTAGAAGTAGGCATGACAACAAAACTCATACCCATAGTTACCTGCACAAACCAAACCCATTTTGACGGGTTTTCCCCGATATCAAAACACGGGTACGGGACGGGTAACAGGTATATAGGTACCCACTCTAAACTCATACTCATACCCAAACCCGTTCCGAATGTAAAAAATTACTTAATGTTGATATTGTTGGTATAAGCCCTAGAGGCCAATAGTTTATGTGAAATTTATCTTATGTATCATGACTTTTATTATTAAATAATATATGACACTCTTTATTATATATTTATAGTAATGTTAATAAAGTCCTTAGAATAGATAGTTCATGTAATAATATATTAAGTGTGACTTAATCATGAGATTACATTATCATAAAGAACGCTATTCTTAAATGTATCCGTAGTCAAGCTTTAATATGAATTAGGATAATAATAAAGCGTCGAGACTATTATGTATGAAGACTGATGACCGCATCTCATGGGTCATAGATATGAGATATCAAGTCTATACATAGGTATAAATGTTAGGAGTAATATTTATACTGGATAGACCCATCGTGAGAATACTACATAGTAAGTTATGAGATTGTCATAAGATATTCTCACAATGATGATAGTGTACATCGCTCTTTGACCTGAAACCACTATGATCCCTAGATGTGGACTCAAGTGCTTTGTTGTCATTCTAACGTTGTCTGTAAAAGGATAACCATAACGTTGGTTGATGGGTACTTGATGAATCATGCTGAGGGACATGAGTGTCCTAGATGAGATTTGTCCCTCCTCATAAACAGGAGATATATCTATAGGTCTCTTGATGAAATATGACTGTAAAACTGCATGGCCATGACGAACTAAGTCGATATAGGATATTGGACTTATTCGTTATTCAGTATATTTTGGAATCAAGAAATATAAATATTGATCTACACAATGGTGACAAAATCTATGCATTGAGATCAATAAAGATATTAGGACAAAGGAGTAATCGTATACATAAGTATTATCATGGAAAAAGGTTTCGTCAGATCACTTGACATTCTTGTCACTTGGGTAGCAATGATGTGTTGCTAAATACCGCTCATTGTTTATAGTATTAAATATTAGATTTAATATTATTGCCAACGTGACTAGAACCTATAGGGTCACACACAAAGAACAGTCAAAAGAGAAATATATAAGTATGACTTATATAAGGGGTGCGTTTAGTAAATAACGCTAATTAGTTAGCAGAATTACTAAACTCGTTATTGGTCTTACAGAAGCCCAATAGTGACTTCTAAACTTGCAGAGCACACCAAGAGTTCTATAAATATAAGCCTAGTACTGAAGTTTGAGGTTGCACGTTTTTGAAACCCTAAACTCTCTGAAACTTCTGATTCGTTGGCTAGCACCGAGTTTTGGAGGAGCACTGTTCGTGTGGACTTGCTAGAGGCTTTGCTGCTTGCTTTATGTGATCGTGTTTCCAGTTTCCAGCTTTCAGATTCTACACTTCGAGGTAACAATCGAATCACTGATTCATGTGTAATTCGTAACGATCCAAGGAAAGAAAATCGAATTTTTTTTTATCCGCTGCTTATTCTGTTTATGAAATCGATTTTCTTACAGATATGTCATGTTAATTTGTTTGATAATTGCCATGTTATAAAAACTACCATTGATATTTAAAGGAGCAACTAAATCAATTGGTCTAACAAATGTTAAAGGGAGCATATTGCTGGATAATGCATTACAACATTTCTCTAGGTGTTGCAAAAAAACTTTTATTTTTTATTAAAAAAAATTATTCAATGCGGGGACGGGGAAGGGGCGGGGATACCCAAACCCGTCGGGGACGGGGATGAGGTTCAATTTCTCATTTCCGTAGGGTATGGGTAGAGTAACGGGTAAGTATATGAGAATCAGGTATGTAGACGAGGAATTTAAAACCTGTCCCCACCCCGCCCCATTGCCATGCCTATCTAGAAGCTCTTTGAGGCGGCGCATTTAGAGGGACTCACCTAGGTCTCTTATGGTCCTTCTGGAGGGCGATGTGCCCTTAATTATATATTGATGGTCCACAACCCCCCAACACACGAGTCTTGGGATAAGGCAAAGTGATTTATACTAAGATTGATGGTTCACCTCTAGATCTCATCCAAACTTTCCTTGATTTGAGAAATCGTGTGGCACAAGTTACCCTACCCTTGCAAAATTAATATGATAGTCTTGTGTGGAAACATAACACTTTAGGCATGCTTACTCTTAATGATGCATATGAATTCGCACCACTTCCCTAATATGAGTTGGAATAAAGGAGTTTGTTCTAAGGATATTCCTCCCTCTAAATCTCTAGTGGCCTGGAGATTAATGCATGATAAGCTCCCCACTTATGATAATTTGGCTATGAGAGGTTGGTCTCTGAAGTAGATAAAAAAGTCGCAAGGAAGAGGGGACTTGAATTGCGACCCTTTAAAAATTAAACTTGTAACTTAAAAGTGATCCTCAAGTTTTGGACTTGGAATAGTTAAGTTAGTAAACTGACTTCAGAACGTTCTGAAGTAGTTATGCAAAAACAGTTTAAATATATATGAGTGTTTGAGTATGTAGTGTATACTTAAAATAAAGAGTATAAGGAAGAGAATAAAAACACACAAATATTTATAGTGGTTCACCCAATGTGGGCTAGTCCACTCCTCACAATCTTGTGAGAGTTTCCACTATGATGCTTGAGATAAGTTCTCAAATCCTTCACCTTACAAACTTGTTCACCTGAACAATTAGAACACTTGTATTCTCTAAGCCTCAGTAGGCTCGCACCTTCTTGCTAAGTTACCCACTTAGACTCTTACAACCTTTGCTCAAACTAACACTTTAGTACCTTTAATGCTAGATGAGACTTTACAATTTGTTTTGAGTTTGAATGATTGAAATTAGACAAGAGAATAATGGAGGAGGAAGTTTATCTTTAACAAGATAAGAGAGAATTGATTTACACTTCAAGAGACAATTTGAAATTTATGTGATGATCAATTTTAATGCTGAAGTTTCACAACAATGATCTTGTTATTTTTCTTTTTGCTTTGCAATGGTGCAAGTAATGATGAGCCTTTCACTTCTATTTATAGAGTTCTTGGGTTCTTGTAGCCGTTGGAGGATGATCAATGATGTTGTGTCATGTGTCCTGGGCCCCACTAGCGTTTACTTGAAAATCTGGGTGAACATTTTGAACTTTAGAATGTTGTTGTTTTCTTGAAAATACTTCAGAATGTTGTTGCATTCTTGATGATCTTCATCTGAGTTCATCATGTATGAATGAAGACATGAGTTTCAGGGTTATCATATATGTTTCATATGATTTTTTGGGCATTATCCATAAACAGTGGCTTTTCCACATACATCAGAATGTTGCTGGATAATATCTTCCCAGATTTTCCTTGGAAACTGTGGAGGAGAGAGGAAAATGGATTATGCTTTCTTCATGCCCATGCTTTGAGAGATTGTGTGGTCCATGTACAGCACCAACTCCCATACATGTCTAACTCTGATTGACTGAGACAAGATTTCCTTTTTGCTTTTCACTTATTGTACTGTTCATAAAGCATGTGATGATTTGAACATTCTGATCATCAGAATGTTCCTTTTGTTTCACTTAGGATGATTTGTAAGACTGCCATTTGATGTAATCAAATCCTAATAGTGAAACAACAATGAAGAGCAGTGATTGTAACATCTAGGATAATATTCTCTTTGGAATATTCCTAGTACTTCAATGTTCATAGTCTTAAATGAACATTGAGTATTATTTTTTACATTAACCTTGTAATGCATTTAATTGCTTGATTGATCCATGCAAATGTACTTTCCTGAACATTTATTCATGTCACATGTGCCTTGCATGATCTTGATAAATGTTATTGAGTTTTTAGGCTTGTATAAGAACAACCTTCTGAACTCTGCTTGAAAATTCTGATATCTGAGCAACATTGTGTACTAACTTTTGTTGAGGCAAAATCCCTAATTAATTTTAAAGATAATAAACTTTAAATAATTAAGGACTTAATGGACTTTGATTAATTTCTTGGTATTTAACTTGTGCTCTTGAGTGTTTTTACTAAGACAGGAACAAGGTTTAAATCTCACCAAGATAAAAGAAATCAAAGAACATTACATTCATGAACTAATTCTGAAGTTCAGAAAGTTAGTTCAAAATGTTGATCGGAGAGTTGATCAGAACGTTCTGACAGAATACAAAAGGTTGTTCATAAACAAATCCAGAAAACTCAAGAACATCATCAACATGCAAGATATACGTGACATAAAGTAAATGATCATATAAAGTACATCTGCAATAGATTCAAGAATCAATAAAGGCATCTACAAAGATATATATCAAAAAGGTCTTCAAGGTTCATTCAAGACTATGAACACTAGAAGAACTAGGAATATTCCAAAGAGGATATTATTCTAGATGTTACAATTACTCCACTTCAGTTATGTATCTACTATTAGGATTGGTTACATCAAAAGTAAGTCTTACAAATCATCCTAAAGTAAGAACAAATGGAACATTCTGATGGTCAGAATGTTCATCTCTGCACATGCTTTCTACTATGAACAGTATAGCTGGTGAAAAGTTAAAAAACAAAGCAAAAGGAGATCTTGTCCTAATAAATCAGAGATATACACGTTTCTTGATGGTACTCTTCAGTATTAAGAAAAATCTCCTAGAAGCATGGGCATGAAGCTGTAGATCCACAGCCAACTTTCCTGCACACAAACTAATGCAAATATGAGCAACTTTCTGATGCATATGGAAAAGTTGATACACATGGATATTGCCCAAAAAATCATATGACACGCATTGAACAAATCCAGAAATTCATCATACATTCATCATTGATGAACCCATAAGAAGAACATCATGAACATAAACATTCTAATGAAGAACACAACAACATTCTGATGTTCATCTTGGAAAACACGACAACATTCTAATGGTCAGAATGTTTACCCAGATTTTCAAGTAAAAGCTAGTGGGGCCCAGGACACGTGGTAAAAGACCATCGGTCACCCTCCAACGGCTACAAGAACTTAAGGACTCTATAAATAGAGATCAAGGCCTCAATAAATACTTGCACCTCTGTAAAGCATACAATAAAAACAACAAAGAGTGTTTTGAAGCTTTAGCAAAAATTGATCATCACTAAGATTCCAAGAACTCTTAAAGTGTAAATCAATTCTCTCTTATCTTTCATAAAAGATAAACTTCTTTCTTCTTTCTTCCCTTGTCTGACTTATGTCATTCAAACTTCATTCTTCATACAAATTGTAAAGAAAGTCTCATCTAGCTTTAGGGGTACTAAAGTGTTAGTTTTAGCAGAAAGGTGTAAAGTCTAAGTAGGTAAGTTAGAAAGAAAAGTGTAAGTCTGCTGAGGCTTAGAGACTATAGAAGTGTAATTGTTCAGGTGTGAACAAGTTTGTACGGTGCAAGAATTGAGAGGTTATCTCAAGCATCATAGTGAAAACTCTCACAAGGCTGTGAGGAGTGGACTAACCCACATTGGGGGAACCACTATAAACTTTTGTGTGTTCTTTCTCTCTTCCCTTAAATCTTTACTTTAAGTAAACACAAACACACACACAAACACTTTGAATATATTAAACTGTTTTTTATACTAACTCTTCAGAATGTTTTGAAGACTGACTACTAACTTTATCATTCCAAGTTTCAACTTGAGAATTACTTTTAAAGTTACGGGATAATTTTTAAAGGGTCACAATTCAAATCCCCCTTTCTTGTGACTATTTTATCTACTTTTTAAAGGGTCACAATTCAAATCCCTCTTTCTTGTGACTATTTTATCTACTTCACTTTCTGAACTTAGAGATAGTTTATGAATTTAAATGTCATTTGATTTCTTGTATCTTGGTATGATTTAAACATTGTTCCTGTCTTAATTAAACACTCAAAAACACAAGTTAAATACCAAGAAATTAATCAAAGTCCATTAATTCCTTAATCATCAAGGTTTATTATCTTTAAAATTAATTAAGGATTTTGCCTCAAGAGTCTCTTCCATCTATGTGTTATTTATGCATGTTGAATACTGAAATTTCATTTCACCTCTTCTTTCAATGTCCTTGTGCCATTAATATTTGGAGGAGGTTTGCTTCTATCTTGAACTGCTCCCTTCATTTTCAAACTAAGGAAGTTATTTGGTCTCTTTTTGATAGGAATTGGAACCCTCAGTGCAAGTTAGCCATTACTTATGCGATAATCAACATTATCAATGCTATTTTGGTTCTCCATAAACCAAATAAGACTCAAAAGCAAGAAGATTCATTGGAAAACTGCAATTTCCATTATTAATTCAAATGTCTCCCTCTTAGGAAATCTAACAAATGCAGTTGTTTCTTCTGCTATTACAGACTTCATCATTATTAAGAAGCTCAATATTTGCATTAACTTTCCTAAAACTTATAAGATCATTGAAGTTTTGTGGCACTCTCCTATTCTAAATTGGATTAAATGCAATACAGATGGCTCAACAAATAACATCACATCATCTTGTGGAGGCATCTTCAGAGACAGACTCAACTCCTCCTTTGTTTTGCAGAAAATACCGATGTTGGCAGTGTTTATCATGAAGAGCTATCAGGGGCTATGAGAGCTATAGGAATAGCAGCACAACATCATTGGTATAGCTTTTGGTTGGAATCTGATTCATCCTTAGTTGTCAACACTTTTAAAAACCATTCTCTAGTTCCTTGGAGGTTAAGGAATAGATGGAAAATTGTCTGCTTAAAACTAGAAACATAAACTTCTCAGTTACTCATGTGTATAAAGAACGGAATAATTGTGCTGATGTTTTAGCTAATGTTGGTTTATCCCTGAGTCATATTACTATTTGGTTAGAGGTCCCTTTATGCATTAGAAGTCATTATGTTAAACACATGCTAGGAGTGCCTTGTTTTAAGTTTGTTAACTTTTGAAGAGGTTTTTGTTATAGTCCCCCTCTTCTTTTCTTGGTTTTTGTACTCTTTCTTCTTTGACTAGTATATTTGGGATAGTCTTTGCTAAGCTATCTTTGCTTTTAAAAAAATAGTAAGGTTATTTGTGTAATTTACTTAGTTAAATAGCGGGTACCTGTGGATGTTGATACCATCAAATTTGTATGTATATCTATTAAATAATATGTAGTTAAAATATCCGTTCATTTTATCCATGAATATCCATTAAGGTAAACTCATTTGGGATTGGCCTAGTGGTTTGTTTGGAATATTGGAGTATGCTAATCTCAAAGTCTCAGGTTCGATTCCACCTAGTGTCAATTTTGGTGGGCTAAGTCTATACAGAGCTATGCACTCTGGCTTTAAATAGACGGTGTGATTGGTCTTTTCGGATTGGTCAGTTCTTGGACCGGATACTAAGTTTAAAAAAAATATATACATTAAGGTATTTGTGAATATCTGCAAATGCGGATTTTTTCGCCTTACTAATGTGTTTGCTAAATTTGATATTCCAGTATACGACCCTTAATGGATTCAAGAAAACAAATGGAAAAAAAATAGAGAAAACAAAAAAACAAAAATATATTTATCAGACCTAAATTCATACAAAACTATGCAAATATTAACATTATTTTATACAATTACACTAGCCATTATTTTGGCAAAACTAAAAGATAAATTAAAAACAAATCCCTTCTTCATTTTGTAATCTACAAGGATACACATCAGGCACCAGATCTGAGCAATACTTCTAATTACTTGTACAACTGCACTTTGCCTTAGTCTCTGTTAGTATCTGCAAGATGAGGAAAAATACTTGATTAGACAATGTAGAGTCTTAGTGGGAGAATTAAAAGAAGACTTAGGTGGATTTTGATTCTGTACAGTAAATGCATGACACATTTCCAGATGAACTTTTTTTTAAGAAGTATTTACAGATGAAAATTAATTGAAATGTTCTAGTGAAGATGTAATGTTATTCAACCGATTTCAAATCGATGATCGAGATCAATTAATCCATGCAATTGAGTGTTATTCTAAATGGAGAACTCTGGGTCTCACTTAGGTATGCTTGATTTAGGAGAAAATACTTTATGTGTGTATTAAAAGAGTGTTAGCAACTTACTTCTGACACATACCAACACACTTTATCTTATTGGTTAAAATTCACAAGTCGTACCAAATTTAAATGGGATCTACATAATATTTTAGGACCTATATAAATTTCAACTAATAGAAGAAAGTTCGTTGGGATTTGTGTGTTCCAAATATAATTCTTTTTGCATTTGCTCTAGTACCTTAAGTTGTTTCCTGAGGTCTTTAATGTACTCAACTGCTTCATCCAACATATCAGCCGTGCTAGTTTGCTGCCAAGAGGGAAGTAGAAGCATCAAGTCAACAAATTGCATATGAAAACTTCACTCAACAATATGATGTATTATGTGTTAGTTTGGATTGGTGGCGGTGTGTGATAACATTACAGTATGCGCCACCGTGGTTTTGATAAAAGTTACATTTTGAAATACACAAAATAGTATGGTGTCATCGTGATTTTGTTAAACTGACTATCAATCCAAACATGCAGTTATTACCTTATCTGCATTTGGGAAAAGGTCTTGCAGTTTTTTTATTCTTGCACTAATTCTTATTCTTCTTTCCTGCAATGTGCAGATCAAGTAAGTAAATGAACAAGCTCATTAAATTGCAACAAATGTATCCATGAAATTTGTGATTATAGCAAGGTTAGCCTTTTACCCTCTCTGCAATGCTTCTAGGGTGAGTGGCAAAGCCTCTTTTGGCACGAATTTTACATGGAACAGATCCTTGAAGGTGCAAAAACTTCTCCATAGTAGCCATCTTGGAGGAAGAGCTTGACAGACTCAAATGATGGGTCAAACCAAGTTTTTGGTATCCAAAATCTACATTCTGTCAACACAAATTTTCACTAATCAACAATGATAAAAGTTTAAGGTACAATGCTACAAACATTGGTCCTACTATTCTCTACTAGAAAAATAGCAAAACGAGATTTAAAATTTGGATTTTTGGTCCCCCAATTTCACACATTGTTGTAATTTTGGTCTCAACCCATAATTTTTTTACCAAAAATTGGCGATATTTGGTCCTCGAAAATGACAATTTTTTGTATGCTCTTTTTATATTCAAAATTGGGGCAAAAAGACACTTCTTGTAGGGCTAAAAACACATTTTTTTTGAGTAAACAAACTAGTTTTGGATCAAATTTGTGAAAAATTGTGAAATTGAGGATCAAAATGAAAATCTTGAAATAGGATTTTTAAATGGGAAGACTAAATTCTTGTTTTAGGTAAAATAGTTGGACCGAAAATACAATCGTCGTCGTGAGAGTAACATTAAGAACCATGCTTAGACCATTGTAACTAAGCTTATTCTTTAAAAAAGGCCAATTGGTTAAAATGAAAATTCACACAATTCTCTTATGTACCTGAGTTTCCAAAGCATTTGAAGTGGAAAACATGAATTCACCCTTATTAGTAGCATTTTTTGGAGCATTGAATGTAGAACTATCCCAGTAGTCATTGGTGAAGCTAGGCATGTAACATTTTGTGATACCATTATCATTTCCCTTGTTTCTACTTTTAATAGAATTTGCTTGAAGAGCTTCATGTTCATTTTCAACAATTAATGGCATCTTGATAGAGCAAGAGGATGGTCTAGATGAGAAGTTCAAAGTACCATATCCACTAGATGATGTAGTAGCTTGTCCATTTACACTTCCTACCTCTCTTAGTGGTGCAAAACCTGCCATTAGTACAAGTTTTTTAGAACCCTATAAAGGAAAATATATTTTTTCATTGGTAGGAGTAGAAGACACAAACATGTTGGATTAATTTATTTGATTTTCCTTTTGGCATAAGCATTTACGAGACATTTCAAGAGAGTATATAAAAACAAACAATATATGACATATCTATAAATTGTTTTCAGCTTCTTTCCATAAGTTCTCGAGGATAGCTTATAGCTCATTTTAAAATAGTTTTAACTTTATTTTATCTTTTATTGTAAAAGTAGTTTATAGATAAGGGATTAATTAAGTTGTTTATCCAAACAAAACCATATATTGCTAATTGGAATAAAGTTGGATAGAGAGAGAATTTATTTTATCTATTTTCTCCAAACCCAAGCTTTTCTTAAAGAAAATAGAGCTCTTTAGTCCTTAGGAGTTAGGACATCAAGGCCATAATCTGTTGGTAAATAAATATATAAAAACTTTCATTAAGAATAAGAGTATATGCTACATAGAAAAATATGGATTATATTTCAAACAAATAATAAACTCCTTCTAAACTAAATTTTGGTATTTCCATATGTAACTTTTCTGCCTTCTTTTCCCATATTATTTCATGATATCCCATTTTTAACCTTTTCTCTTCCATCCCAATAATGTCCAAGATAATTAATTGCCTATTCACCAGGAGGAAATTAATTTCTTTAAAATTATTGTTAAAAAAATAGTCAACTTTCTTAGCAAGGAAATTATCAGCAAACAGATCTTATATTCCATTCAAGTCGCTCCCATTTGCTTTACTATATTATCAATAATACTGCACAAAATAGGGATCTGACTTGACTTGACTTTAACCTAGTTAACAACTAACAAGCAAGCTTTGATCAATTTGGATCATATATTTTAAAATTTCCATTAAAAAAATAAGAAGAGGTGTAATCCACCCTCCTATGTTAATTATATGACCAAACTACTTTTTTAAAAAGAAAAAAAAAATCTAACTCCACCCTTACAAAATTAGCTTCTAGCTTATAGGGTCTTTCATTTTTACAACATATTTTTAGATCTTATCTCATCAAATATGAAATTCTTAACGCAACACCCTCACGCCCATACCTAAAATCTGGAGTGTGATTGAGTGGCCTTATAATAGATTTGAGCTTTGATACCAAGTATTATCAAAAAAGAAATGTAACAAAAAATAAAGCACTAACAATTAAAGAAAAGGATATTCCATAATAATATTACCAAATAAGATAAAAAAGCATACCACTATCAACCGAATAATTGGAGAAAAACTCAGCTGGAGAACTCTTTTGCCTAATGAGATTGGAGCAATTATTAGAAGAACCATCAAAAACATTGCCTTCAACACCTAAAGAACCATTTGGAAATCCTTGATTATGCTGAGTTTGATAATTTATCTGATTTTGAGATCCATAAGAGTAATCATTGTATTGTATTCCATGTGAAAAAGGGTCTTTTTCTTCTTGTTTCACCGATAAAGATTCAGAATTGGTAAACATGGTTTCCATTTCTGAACTAGTAGAGGTAGAATAATGCTGCTGCTGATGATTCTCATTTCTGAAAGTTTCTTCATTGAAAAATCCAATGTTTGTGTCTACAAGGCTTGTAAGTAATGAGCTTGGAGCCGAACGATACCGCGTTAAGCCGGAATTGTTTTGGAGACAATGTTGTTGTGTTTGTGAGTAACCAAATTTTGAATCCATTTCTGTGTTCTTCATTGAACCACCATCAGAGTAGTTGAAAGCTTGAGTATACACAATGCTCATCTTATCTTCACAAAAAAAATTAAAAAAATTATGTTTATGTTTTTTTTTAATCTATGTAGCTAAGTTTGATTCAAAGAATATTGAAACATGACAATATATATGTTTTTTTTTACCTTAATGAAAACAATAATAATTTCACAAATTATGAAAACATTAGTACATGTTTTTTTTAAGGGGGAAACATTAGTACATGTGAAAATCCTTCTTGAATTATGTTCTTACTATAAGAAGAAAGAATAAAAGAATATTGAAGTGAGCAAATATAAAGACAATAAAGGAACATACGTGCAAATTCAAGTCTAAGAATGGTCTTGAATTGAGAGCTCAAAATCTTGAAACAATCTTAAGAAGAAGAGAAAAATTGTGATGAAGAAATTGAGTTTATTTGTCTAGCTGTTGGGATGTATTTAAGTAGTATGTATTTCAATAATTGCCCTTATGCTTCATCATTATTAACGATAATGCCTCTTGACGAGTTAAAGTGGTCCATGATAATTTTTTGTCTTTATCTTTGTCCTCTTTCATTATTCAACTGTGAAAATATTTGTGTTGTTATTTTATGATTGTGATAACCGTGTGCACGTGCTAGAGAGTAGAGACCGATATCTTGATCCAAATTGACGGCAAAGAACCCCTAAGATTGTTAACTTGTTGCATATCTACGGTAAAAATATATTTGTACCTTACATTCAAAATAAATATTTAAAATGTACAAGAAAAATTAATAAAAATAAATATCTAAAATGTTATGGTTTTATTTTTCTCTTATCATTGCGTTATTTGAGATGGCACCATCGTCTTTCACAATGACTCATTCTCAGATGACGCCATCCTTTCCTCTTTTTTCAATTTTAATTTTTTTTTATGCTAAATTGCCATCCATCATCATGACTCCAATTGAGATGAAGTCATTCGTGATTTGAACTTGAGACATAGAAGTAAAACATAGTTGTCTTAGCCATTTTGCTGTAGTTTTTTTCTTGTTTAAGTTTTGCATTAGTAATATATATATATATATATATATATATATATATATATATATATATATATATATATATATTATAAATCAAATATACGATAAGTTGTTTCTTTTATAATTTTGCCACATCAAACCTTCATGTCTAGATCCGTCCCTGGTTATCACAGTTCCCAACTTATTCATAAATATTGTAACAAAATATATATATATATATATATATATATATATATATATATATATATATATATATATATTCATAAAACAATAAGGTGATAAACATGACAAGAATATTTCCAGGAATAAAAGGATACAAGTCCACGGTGGCCACTGAATTTATCCATTACCTAGGGCTTTGTTTAACATGTACAATTCTTAAAAAAAATAAAATAAATAAACATGTACAAGTAAAATAATCTTGCATTAAGTACAAATTTTTGCACCATAATTTATTTATGAAATTTTCGAGCAATTGTGAAAATTAATTTGTATATGATGCAAGATTTGTTTCATTTGTGCTCAATCGAATTTATTTGTATATAATAGTATGATAGTTATATTTTTCTGAAAGTGGACAATGTACTATTCAACTTTGTACAAGGTGAGAACAGAGAAAACAAGACCTGTTCATTTCATCTTTATTTTATCAAAACCTTTTCATTTCATCGTAGCACATAGTAAAGAAAATACAATTAATAATATTATGTCTTAGGAATACACTTCATTAGAATATCTTCCTTTCCTTATATTTTGTTTTCACACTGTATTAATTTTTTTTTTTTCATTACGTACTCAAATTAGAAATATAGCAAGTCTATGTTGTCTGCGAAAGCTTCAACTTCAGTTAGCTAGGAGAATCATAGAAAAGATAAGGTCAAGGAGTCTTTTTTTTTTGGTTACACGGTCAAAAAGTCTGTAAGACCGATTTGATATGGTAGGACTATTTGTTTCAAATAATATTTGCTATATTTGAGAGTTATTTTTTAAGGGGCAAAAGAAATATAATATATAAAAAGAGGATACTAAATTAAGCACAAGAAGTAAGGTCTTGGTGTTTTGTTGGTCTTTGATCTTCCTATAGGCCAGCCATATCTTGTTTTGGTGGATTTGTTTGACGTTTTGTCCAACTTTAAGTATATGATAGGGTGAATTTTTTGTGGGAACTTTTACGGTATATTTGTAAATTGAGGTGTATTGATATTTTTGCTTTCTAAATCTATAAATTAACGATCAATTTTATGAAATAAATAGTTACCTGTCGGCATTTATATTTTAAAAAATATGATTTCATAAGAAAAAACACATCATTTATTGTTTATAAGAATCATAGTAATTATTTTTATATATTATCGTGTAAAATAATCAAAGTTCCCTATTATGAACAATAAAAATTCAAAAAAAATCAATTTTATTTCGTTGAAGTTTTTGGTGAATAAAATTTAATCATTATAATTATAAATGATAAAAAAATAATATATTTCTCATAAAACAACTTATTTAACTATAAATTTAGGAGTTTGATGTACTGGTATACTCAAATATGCTAGATGTACGATAAAATTTGTCATTTTTAAAACCTTTCATAAAAGTGTGTAGAGTTGTTGTACTTTAACACTGGGTTTGGGCTTTTATTAAACTTCTAATTATTGAAAGAAGAAAAAAAAACATGAAACATAAAAAAAATAGCAAAGAACCCAGAGGCATTATACAATGTAAAATCCCTAATTGAGAGTTATTAGAATAGGATGATGACTACAAATAGGAGATTATTCCCTCTAAAGAAAAGGAGATTCTGACTTTTTTAAATATCACTTATTCATTTAAAAATATATTTATAAACTCTTTTAATGCGAAAAAAAAATTAATCATCATTAACTATTTTTTTAGGGGACCATCCTTAACTATTTTAATGACTCATTTCCCTGTTTATTTATTTATTTAAATAAATGGCAATTATCTATTAAGTAAACATTACGGTATTTACTCATTAAGGGAAAATTGGTCTTTTATTCTTTCCCTCAATTTAGTAACTACCCACTATCCCATTAGGAATTAGATGTAGTTGTTGCACGTATTATAACTTCTTGAAGTGAGAAGTTATACAAAGGCTTGCAACTTATCAGTTTTGGTTCCTTAAGCCTAAGATCTCTCATCAGAAAACTTACACCATCAAAGTGAGATTATGGAAGGTTTAGAAAAGTCTCAACATCTTCAAGCAGAAGCAATGGCAGGAGGTATGTCATTTTCCTTTAATTTAAGTTTTTGATGTTTAAGCATAACTTCTTTTATGGTTTTAAAGAAATATATTTCATGTTCTCCCAGTTGGTTGACTTATTCTTTCACTCACCATAATAAGAAAAAAAAAGCACATGGATCATAGCGATAGATCCTCTATAATTAAGTATTATCTTTTATGTATCACAATGTATTATGTCTCTAACCAAATCATATAACTTAATGAATAAACTCATATATATCATTATGTTTATTCTGGTTCCAAGCTTAAACGATATTTCTCAAAATCAAATATACACTTTAGAGATCAAATATGAGAAAATATCATACATATAGTTTCATAAAACTAAAATCGTTCTTACAACGAAAATTATATATGGGTACCAAGTCTCATACTTTCTACATGATCCATAAATTTTGACGGTGGCATGTCTTTAGTCAACGGATCAGCAATCATCAATTCAGTGCTAATATGCTCAATAACAATTGCTTGATCTTTAACGTGTTCTTATTATGGCTAAGTACTTAATATCGATATGCTTGCTTCAACTTCCACCTTTATTATTCTTAGCCATAAAAACTGCAGCTAAAGTGTTACAATACATCTTTAGTGGTCTAGATATTGAATCCACAATTTTTAACCCAGAAGTGAAACTCTTTATTCATACACCATGTGACGTGGCCTCAAAACAGGATACAAACTCATATTCCAGTGTGGAAGTGGTGATCAAGGTTAGCTTTGCGCTTTTTCAAGAAATAGCCATGTCGGTTCACATGAATATGTATCTGAATGTTGATTTTCTTGAATCAACGCAACCAACAAAGTCTAAATCAAAGTAACCCTTCACATCTAAATTTTCAGTTCGCATATACATAAACATGTAGTCTTTGGTTCCTTGAAGGTACCTCCTTACTTTCTTTGCATCTTTCCAGTGTTCCATACCGGATTACTTTGATATCTTCATAACATTCCAATTGGAAATGCAATGTCAGACCGTGTGCAAACATGAGCATACATTAACCTTCCAACATCGGAAACATATGGAATATTAAGCATTTGTTCCCTTTCAAAATCGTTCTTAATCATTGTTCCAAATGGAACCTATCACTCTTCACAATAGGTGCTACACTTAGTGAATAATATTTCATCTGAAACCTCTCTAAGACCTTATTATATATGCCTCTTGTGACAAGCTTAGAGTTGTACGAACTTTGTCTCTTTGAATCTTAATGCCAATGACATAAGAAACGTCACCCATATCCTTCATATTAAAACTCTTAGAGAAAAATTGTTTCGCCTCATATGTAAAACTTTTATCATTGGTAGCAAGTAAAATATCACCCACATACAAAATAAGAAAACAAACTTTACTCCCAGTGATCTTCTGGTATATACATTGATCCATAATGTTCTCTATGAATCCAAAGGAGGAGATGACATCATGAAATTTTAAATACCATTGACGGGAAGCTTGTTTGAGTCCATAAATGGATTTCTTAAGCTTGCATACCAAATGGTCATCAGTGCTAGAAAAAATTCTTCTGGTTGTTTCATGTAAACCTCTTCTTCTAGATCTATATTCAAAAATGCAGTTTTCACATCCATTTGATGTAGTTCAAAGTCAAAATAAACAACTAATGCTAAGATGATGCGAAGAGAATCCTTCTTATATACATGGGAGAATATCTCCTTGTAATATATTCCTTCCTTTTGAGTGAATCCTTTGGCAACGAGTCTAGTTTTATATCTCTCAATGTATCCTAATAAGTCTTTTTCTTTGTCTTATAGACCCATTTATAACCAATGGCTTTTAAAGCATTGGGCAACTCGACAAGATCTCGGACTCCATTATATGTTGTTGATTTCATATCATCTTTCATAGCATCATACCATAAATTTGACTCTCTGGAACTCATGGCTTGTGAAAACGTTTCAGGATCATTTTCAACAATTTATAGTCTGATTCTTGGAAATATACATCATAGTTACTAGCTATAGCTGACATTTTCTCTCTAGTAGATTTCCTTAATGTTGGTTCAACATTTTTCGAAGGATCATGTTGCTCAACCTTTTGTTCAACAATTTCTTAAAATTCTTGAACATCTTTATTTAGATTCTCATCAGCCGCTTGTGGAACTCCAATGACTGGTTGTCTAATACCTATTTGATCTTGAGGGGTATTTTGAATGACAATCAACCTGTCACTTGAAATGTACGGTTCAAAATTAATTTGACTTATATAAGAATCAATGTCCTGAAATTGATTGCTCCCACTAATCAAGTCATTTTCAAGAAACTTTGCATTTCTGGATTCCACAACACTAGTGCTATGAGATGTGATGACATCTTGTCCTTACGTAATTTTTAAAGTAAATTCATGAAATTTGGAGTTCACAAGCAAGCTTAAACAACAAGAAAAGCAAAAACAACTGAAGAATTGTCAAGACTTTGGGAAGACAAGAATGAAGATTCAAGAGGCCTCAGGAGACTTTACATATTGTTTTCAAGTTCCGGGGAAAGTTATTTGAAGACAAAAACCTAAAAACAACGAAGATCGAAGAAATATGGCCTAGAAGTACAAAACCATGCGCCTAAGGCATGCTAATATGTGCCTAGGGAATATGCATCATTGCATATGCGCCTAGGGCATATTAGAGGATCATATGTGCTCCAAGCGTATGAAAATGCGGGGGCGCAATCGTCATTTTATTCATTTTTCTGGTTTAGCCCGCGTTTTTAGCCCAAACCCAGTTAGAAATCTCCACTATAATACTAGTCTTCCTCATTAAGAATTTATCGTTCAGAATTGAAGCAGTTCAAGAGGAAGGCTACTTTGGAGCTTCGGGAGAGAATCTATCTTCTCCTTAATTTTCTAGGGTGTGTTTTTATCTTTTATATCTTGTTTTTAGTTACCATGTGTAGTTAAATTTCTTAGAGATTAGGTCTGAGATGATTCTGATGTAACCCTAATTGAACCATGTTGCTGTGAAACTCTATTATTGTGAATATTAATATAGTTTTATTCAATTCAATTGTTCTTAATGCTTTTTATATCCTGATCAAATATAAACAGAATTTCGTGAGAATAAATGACTACTGACCATAACTTTCAACTTAGACCTGATTGAATTGTTCAAATAAACAGGGTTAGTCTAAGAATAGATAATCGTTTATTTGTGATATTAGGTTAACGTTCTTAAAACCTTCAAAGAATATTAGATCACCTAAGGAATTAGGGACTTTAATTTGAGAAGAGGGTCCTAAGTCAAGGGATTGATTAGGGCTATTTAAGATAACCATTGTAAAACTGGAGAAATATTCATGAGAACTAGGTGCAGTGTACCAATTATGGGAACTCAGAGGATTCGAAAAACCTGATCTCATCTCCCTCTATCTTTTCTAATCAATTTTAATTTTCTGCTATTTACTTTTATGCACAACAAACCTACTGCATCGGGCACTAAAATAACTTTACACATCATATTTCATAACGCTATTGTTTACTTGAGATTAACACGGTCCTCGTGGAAACGAACTTAATTGTATTACTTCGATAGAATTAGTACACTTGCTAAATTTCTATCAAGATGAACAATAGAACTTGTACCCTTTAGATTTTTCGGCATATGCAATGAAATACCCACATATAGTTCTAGGGTCTAGTTCCTTTTCTTGTGGGTTGTAAAATCTTACTTCATACGGGCATCCCCAAACGCGTATATGACACAAGCTCAGTTTCCAACCTTTAAATAACTCAAATGGTGCCTTTGGGACTGCCTTGGTTGGAACACGGTTCAATATATACATTGTTGTTTTAAGAGCTTCCGTCCACAAGGACTTTGTCAATTTGCAGTTGCTACGCATACTCCTAACCATGTCCATTAAAGTTTGATTTCTTCTTTCTAGCATCCTATTCTAGTCTGGAGAACCGGTCGTGGTATATTGGGCAACTATACCATTGTCTTGAAGAAACTTCGCAAATGGACCCATGGCTTATCCATCCTTAGTATATCTACCATAATATTCTCCACCTTTATCTGTTCTCACGATCTTAAATTGCTTTGCGCATTGCTTTTCTACTTCAGCCTTAAAAACTTCAAAGGTATACAACGCTTCGTACTTATTATGAAGCAAATAGACATGCATATATCGTGAGTAATCATCAATGAAAGGGATGAAGTATTTCGGACATGGTATGTCCACATGGACAACATATATCTTAACGAATGATTTCTAATATTTCAAAACTCCTTTTTGCACCTTTCTTATATTTGTTAGTTTGCTTTCCCTTAATGCAGTTTACACAAGTTTCAAAATAGTGAAATTTAAAGTACCAAGTACTTCATCATTCACTAGTCTTTTGATTCTCTAAATGGATATATGTCCTAATCTCTGATGCAACAAAATAGAGGATTCCTCATTTATAACACAACATTTAGTTCCAGCATGAATATTCATACCATTACTAGTGGCATTATTTTGCAAATTAATTGAAAAAAGACCATCAGATAATACACCATTTCCAACAAAATTAGATTTATAAAACAAATTGAAAGATGTTTCGTAAAATTTAAAAGAGTATCACAAAGGTACAAGTCTGGAAATGAAAATAAATTTCTAGAAAAACTAGAAACATAAAATGTCTTTTCCAAATTTAAAACAAAGCCACTACTTAAAACTAAATTGCATGTTCCAACAACAACCACATGAGGACATATCTTGCTTTCCGAATAGATGTCTTGCTCGCTTGATAGTAGTTTCCTTAGGCTTGTCACCCTGGAAGGTATTCGAAACACGGATTGTAGAACCAGAATCAATCCATCATGTGTTATAAATAACATCAACCATATTAGATTCATAACAGACAAATGAGTAGAAGTTATTACGTAGGCGTAATAACAAAGTATCATTTTGCTGATGATACTTTGTTATTAGGTAATAAAAGTTGGGCGAGTGCGGGCACTCCGAGCAGCTCTGGTGATTTTTGAATCTATGTCGGGATTGAAAGTTAATTTTAATAAAAGTTTGCTAGTGGGTGTGAATATTTCTGATTCTTGGCTGCATGAGGCAGCAATGGTGCTGAGTTGTAAAGTAGGTAAAATCCCTTTTTTGTATCTAGGTCTTCCTATAGGTGGTAATCCACGGAGGCTCAAGTTTTGGGAACCAATTGTGAATCGTGTTAAATCTAGATTGTCGAGTTGGAATAGCAGATTTCTCTCTTTCGGTGGCCGCTTAGTTCTCCTCAAGTCTGTTCTAACTTCTCTGCCTGTCTATGCACTTTCCTTCTTCAAAGCTCCAGCAGGTATCATCTCTTCCATTGAATCTTTATTGAATAATTTCTTTTGGGGTGGGAGTGAGGATAGTAGGAAAATTTCTTGGATAGGTTGGAAAACTTTGTGTTCTAAAAAGGAGTTTGGAGGTTTGGGGGTGAGGAAGTTGAGAGAGTTTAATGTGGCTCTTCTAGGTAAATGGTGTTGGAGGCTGTTAGTGGATAGAGAAGGATTGTGGTTTCGTGTTTTAGTCGCCCGGTATGGCGCGAGAGGTGGGAGGTTGGAGGTCGGGGGCCGGAGTGTGTCTTCTTGGTGGAGGGAGGTAGGTAGGATTCGGGATGGGGACGGGGATGTAGGTGGAGGGTGGTTCGAGGATAGTGTTAGGCGGAGGGTTGGTGATGGGACCGCGACGTTCTTTTGGTCGCATAGGTGGTTGGGAGAAACTCCGCTTTGCGAGCGTTTTCCTCGCTTATTTGAGTTGGCTGAGAACAAAACCATTTTTGTGGCCGCTTTGTTTGCTAGTGGCCTAGAGTTGGATGGGGAGGGCCGGAGTTGGAGGAGGAGGCTGTGGGCGTGGGAGGAAGCTTTATTAGAGGAGTGTAGGGCATTACTGTTTGATGTTTCTTTGGTTCATAATGTTTCAGATACTTGGGAGTGGCATCCCGACTGTGCAGTGAGTTACTCCGTAAGGGGAGCATATGCTTTGTTGACTGCTGGTGATGATTCTCATGTACCTTTACCTGTCGAGTTGGTGTGGCATCATCAGGTTCCTGTGAAGGTTTCGGTCTTTGCCTGGAGGCTGCTTCGGGATCGGCTCCCAACGAGAGCCAACCTGGCTCGGCGGGGTGTTATTCTTGCGGATGCTTCTCATTGTGTTTCTGGATGCGGATGCGTGGAGACGGCTAGGCGTTTATTCTTATCTTGTTCTACGTTCGCACCATTATGGCATCAGGTGCGTGGGTGGATTGGTGTTGATGGGGTGGATTCTAATGTGATTGCTGATCATTTTGTCCAGTTTGTCCAGTTGTCAGGAGATGGGAAAGCTAAAAGGTCTTTTATGCAGCTCATCTGGCTCTTGTGTACTTGGGTGCTGTGGAATGAACGTAATAATCGTCTGTTCAACAATATAGTTACGTGTGTTCCAAATCTGTTAGACAAGGTTAAATTGTTAGCCTTAGATTGGTTGAAAGCCAAGAAGGCTGTTTTTGTTCATGGTACGCAGAGATGGTGGTCAAGCTTTTTTGTTTGTTTGGGTATTGGCTAACTTGTTCCCCTGCTTTGTTGTAATTGTATTGTTATTGTACTTTCAAGTGGTCTCTTAGGCACTCCTTGTGCTTGAGAACTACTGTTTGTTGGGTTATATATATATATATCATTTTGATTTCTTCAAAAAAAAAATACCAAAAAAAAATCCATTTTTTAAATCATAAACAAACGAGCCCTAAATTTCAAAATGGTTCCTAATTTCAGGCGATTAAATTTCTTTAGTTCCTTTACATTTCAAAATTTCTTTCAAGACCTTAATAAAAAAAATCAAAATTAGTTCCCACAATATTAGTCTAAAGCTAATATTAGTCTTTTTCCTTATTAAGTGACATTGTATACCATGGTAATAAAAAAGTGTATATTTAATATAGCTCATTCAAGTTCACATTGAAAGAAAATTACCTTTCAGTAGTGTGAATACTCCTACTGTAATCTAAGTCTAAAGACTTTCCATTCCAAAGGAGAAGTCAAAATGTCAAATAGTTCTAAAGGCTCCAGCTCCATCGTCACCTTTTATCCTCTAATGAAAAGCCTTCAATTTCACATCTACTCATAAATTATTATAATGATTAATAAATTAGTTAAGAGGAAATAATAATGTAAATAGATATGTCTTAGTTTGACTTAACCAAATTTATATTATGTTATTATTACATGCTTTCCTCGTGAAGCATGGCACTGTCAAACATTTGATATATTTTTGGGTAAAATATTAAATGTCAACGTACAATGGTTGATAAAACAAATAACTTGGTTGAATTAGTAAAGCATTGACCATAATTGCTTTTCCTAGTAAGGAAGTACTAAGAATAGGTTGGAATTCAAAGAAAGTCTAGCAAATCTATGGTTATCGCCGCAAGCAATGCATTGTAAAGTATACTCTTCCAAATGAGGTATTAGAACAGAGTGAACAAGCTAAGTAGTGTAAGAAATAGAATACTAGATGAATGTTTGTACTAGAAGATTATTAATATTTGTCTTCTTATTACTTTCATAGTGGATCTTGCTAACGATGTGTTTCTCGAGCACTCTTTAAAGATTTCGAAATAAAAAATTATTCTGTAAAATAGTCAAATATTATAATTTATAATGCTTGAATACATAAATTTTCATAAAAATTTATATTTAAGATTCTTAAAAAATGTCTAGCAAAGACTCGTCAGAAATTTTATTTTTTTAATATAATTTTGGTTTTCAAGGTGTGTAAACTCACATAGATCTCAAAAGTACTCCTTTGGATTGCATCTTTCTTTTAATTAGTAAAACATTATCAATTCAAATATTGAGTTATATATTTTTTAAACAAATTTTTAGGGACTTTTTAAACAATTTTGTTTCCTTAATTTGGATGGATTTTGCTTGATACGACTAACAAAGTCCAAGTCCATGCAATCAACATGCATGCTATGTTTAAGAATCTTTAGTACTTATCCACTATAATGTGGCAGTTGACCTTCTATTCTTGATGATATGTTCAAAGACAGAGATGTATGTGTCCATACAAAAGTGTGTACCTAGTACTTACACACTATAACGTACGATCACTTGATATACTTTTTGACTTTGAAGCTATTTTTTATTAAAGCCAATACAATATGGTGCAGGCTAGGATGAGGAAGCCGATAAGTACTTCACCGAAGAGGGAGTAAAAAATACTATTGGATTAGATTTATGATCTAGAGGAAACATAAGGAACACTAACATTTTTCCACACTCTAACACATTCCAACAAAAATATAACTCATTATTGTTCCACATTCAAATATTTTAAGATTCAAGCTTCTTTCTTTTCCACTCCCCATCGCCGGCGACCTCTCTGGCACTGCTCACCGGTGATTCATCAAACATCTTTCTCAAACACTATCAGCCACGACCTACCACCATCTAAATTGCTTTATCTGTCTCTTTCTTTTCAGATCGAAAATTCTCTCTCTTTCACATCTACCATTTCTCTTTCTCACTCAAATATAACCACCACAAATAACGGCGATCTCGAAAACCAATAACTACGAAAGTTATTCCATGATCTTTGAAGATCGAAACTCTTTCTTAGTCACTCACCATCACCAGCAACTCGTAATTTTCCGATTCTTTTTCTTTCCTTCGAAATTGTTTGAATCCTTGAAATATTATGCTAGTTGAGAGTAAAAATATCTTATATTTTGTTTGAATTCTTGTTTTAGGTTATAAGATTTTATTTGGAGTTGGTATGAAAATAGAACGACAATTTAATTTAGAATTAACAATTTAATTTAATTGATATTTAGGGGCATGGAATACAAAAGTTTTGATCTTACTCAATTTATTGGGCCTGAAAATGTTGATGAAAGTCATTAAGAAGGGGTAGACATTAGAAACTTTGAAGAAGATGTTAGGGTTGAAGAGGGGGAATACAACGGTAACATGGAATATGATGCATGTGGTTACAAAGTCGAAAACAATGTTGAGTTTGAAGAAGATGGAGGTAGTGGTCAATTAGGAGACATTGGTGACTTTGAAGAAGATGTAGGTGATGATGAAGGGGTAAACTATGGCGACATGGAAGAAGATTGAAGTGACGATGAAGGGGTTCAAAATGTTGAGATAGAAGAAGATGAAATTATTGATGAAGACCAATATGTCCAAATTGATAGTGTTGAGGACATTGTGCATTACTCTGTTGAGATAAGATCACTAAACAATGATTAATATAAAGCAACATAGTAGATGTTGTTATAAACCATTACACCAAAATAAAGTAAACTATTAAAAGTTATTACGACAAAACGAATGCTTTGTTCTAAGCCATTACAACAAAATAAGGTCATTTTTCTCCGTCATAGATTGTCAAAATCCATTACACTATAACAAAGTCATTACAACAAAATAAGGTCATTCTTCTCCTTCATCGGTTTCAATTTCAATAGGATTGCTCTCCAATGTTCCTAGGGCACCTAATTTTGTTTTGGACCAAAATAGCATGTTCTTCCACTCCTTCTCAGATGGTTGAAATTGTATATTTCACTTTGTAATTTGGTTTCTTTTGAGATCCATCACAAGTTATTCCATGCCATGTGATGAGGGTCTTGCCTTCTTTTTTGATTGACTAACACCATTTCCAATTTCACATTTTTTCTACCAATGAAAGAATCATATTCAATCACATTTAACATAAACTATGGTTTAGCATACACATAATTACCTTTGTTGGAGACCCAGATTTAGCATGAATTGATGTACCTCTAAATCCATCATCACTACTTGAATCACCATTAACATGATGAAACCCAACAAAGTTTGACATACTAATACTTGTAAAAATCAATTAAAAAAAACTTTTAAATAACAATCAATATTATACGATATGTTCCCCAAAAGCAAAATAACAACTAACTCTCCTCGCAAAGGAAGCGCTTCTGAAACTTGCAAATTGTCGCCGTCAATGAGCTATCGAAAACGAATCGAACAATCGAAACGTGAATGAATTGAATTGGTAAACAACCTTAATCCGTTCAAATCAACAAAGAAATAAATGGATCGGTGAAGAAGAAGATGATGGAATAATAAGATGAAGACTTCGATTGAAGAATATGAATGAAATGGAAGAAAAAAAAATGGGGAAACCTTAATATGTTATCCGTTTATGCAATTTTTTATATTTTTTTGATTTTTATATGATTTGACTAGAAAGTGTTCTTGCTTTATTCTTTTTTTGGTTACATCTCTTTACCCTGGAGAACAAATCATGACATGGCTTAGGAAGCACTTGAAAATATTTTTGTTCTTCTTCTTGCTATTGTTTGGAAAATTCATTTTAAGAACTTTATTCAATGTATGAAGGATTTTTTCCTACTTCTTAAAATGATCAAAAATATAGAATACTATTTTTTTAAAATGTTTTGTAAATATGTTATATCACGCAATCCCCCAAAATTGACGACGTATGATGGGCTCGTAGATATTTTTAAAATTACAATTTTACAGATGGAAAAAGATTATATTTGAACAAAACTTTATTTTCCTCCTTTGTTAAAATTTAACATACAAAGCTAATATATAGATGTCTTCTTTCTTAATCTTTAACATAACATGAACAATGTCGTAAGGATTAAGGACTTTGCCACAAACACAAACATCATTAACCTAATTTTACATAAGATTTTAGGAAATATGACATATAAACACATAGACGGATAAATGTTCATAAATTACATTCGAAAGAAAAGACTTAATGATTCATGTCCTAATGATTTAAGCCCCAACGACTGTTACATAGAGCATCTCTGGTAGATTATCAACAACAAAGAACAATCTATCACCAAGTCTGAGATGCCCTTGCCGAACATAATCATACCAACTTTTTCCAATGTACTTCTCATTGTCATATCTAGGAGATGAATGGACTTTACATTCAAATAACACACCAGTATCTTCATCAACAAGAAGATTACTAGTTTGATTCATATACAGGTTCTGAAGGGCGACGCGCCTAGGATTATGTTGCACGCAAATATGTTAAATGAATTAAAACTTAATCTTACATTAAACACAAATTATGAAGCATGAAATAGCTGATTCAAGAGATACAAACACACCAAAAAAAATTCCTTTTATCATAGCAGGAGTAACCTTTAGCATCCAAACATAGTCATCAACGTTTTCAAGGTTAGCAATCCATACTACAACAATTTCCCCTTCATGTTCTTCACCAGCAACAAAGTTAGGAATTTCTGGTCTATCAACCACTCCATTCATTTCCCCTCCCTAGTCTTCATCTTCAACGGGGTAAAAATTTGCGTAAAATTCCATCGCTGCATTTAATAATTTCATTAACATGAATCAAAGTTGAAAAGATAATTATATAAAAGATGTGACATAATAGTATGATGCCATTAGTTTATACAATATGTTGTTGGATATGGAAAAGTTGAATCGGTCAGTGCTACAACAATAAAGTAAGCTTATGCATATATGAACCAAGAGCAAAAAATGTTGAATCAACCAAAAAAAAGTTGGAATTCTTCATTATCAACCAAAAATCATTTTGAATGCTACAACAACTAAAGTAAACTTATGGCTATCCTTACCAACAACCACACAAAAAAAAAAAAAAAGTTAAAAAATTGAGATGCAACCTTAAAGATAATGCATTGGGTCCTTTGAATGTTCATTGTTGAGGAATGAGATGGTTGTTTAAGCTGAACTAGAATGTGTGTGGTTAGGGTTTCTCGTTGGGTGGCCTTCTCTTTAAAGCCAAGATGTGTGTTGGTGGGACCGTTTTATAGGTGTAGTAACTACTAACATTTATTTTTTGGTTGCAATTATACTACTGATAACTCTGATACCCTCTCTAAATTTTAATATAATTTTGGTTTTCAAGGTGTGTAAACTTACTTAGATCTCAAAAGTACTCCTTTGGGCCGCATCTTTTTTTAATTAATAAAACATTATTAATGCAAAGGTTAAATAAGTTTTTCGTCCATAAAAATATAATGAATTCTAATTTTAGTCCCTGAAAATATAATTAAAACAAAATGTATTCATCCTCACACAAAAAATCATTTTGTATTTGGCCCATAATGGCCAATTTTTGTTCATATGAATGCCAAAATTATGACTCTCTTATGTTCAAGATATCATGTTATGTCTATTTATTATGTTCAACCATTGTATACTCATATTATGTCCTAAAAATGTCAAGAATATGTCAAAATTATATTCATTAGGGACAAAAAAACAAAACAATTTTTTTTGTGAGGATGAAAACATCTTATTTTATTTTATAGAGACTAAAATTAAATTTTGATATATTTATAAAAATGAAAAACTTAGTTAACCCTTGCTGCAAATTAAATACTGAGTTATATACTTTTTATACAATTTTTTTTGGGGACTTTTTAAACAATTTTGTTCCCTTAATTTGGATCCGTGTGTCGACTCTGACATACACTCATCTTTCTTGATACATATTACATACGACTGATAAAGTCCAAGTCCTTGCAATCAACATGCATGCATGCTATGTTTGAAAAACTTTAGTACTTACACACTATAATGTGTCAGTTGACCTTCGATTCTTGATGATATGTTCAAAGACAGAGATCTACTGTATGGGTCCATACAAAAGAACGTACTTAGTACTTACTTACACACTATAATGTACAATCACTTGATATACTTTTTAATTTGAAGGTAATTTTTATTAAAGCCAATACCATATATCAATTTTTCTAAACTTCGTGTACTTGTATTGTTCAAAAAAACTCAATGTACTATAAATATTTATCATCTATTTATTTGCATAAAGAAAATTAAATGTGCAAAAAAGAAAAAAAAAATTAAGGAACAGGTCCAGCAGATTCTAAGAGTAGAAAGTGTTTATGTAAAGTCTACTTCAACGAAAAAATGTCAAAATTGTCACGTGCGTCGACACTTTTATCCTTAACCCATTGTTGTGTGTATGTTTCAATGTTACTTACCACTTAGTCTACCCAAAATAAAAAAGAATAGAAAGTGTTAGCGGATAATCCAAGCTACGTCACTTTTGGATTACAAAATTAAAGAGTCTTGTATTGGTATTGTGACCTATCAACAAACAAATGTGATAGTTGTTCAATAGATCGCTCAAATTATTCAATTAATCAGGTCATAACTTTCAATAGATTTTTTTTAATGTGTAAACCTCAACCGGATAGTAACTCGAGTATGAGCGATTTTGAGGAGCATTTTGAGCAACCATAAAAATAAAACTAAAAAATCATTGTAAGTGGGGTTGATATGCGCGAACACTGTGCCTTCATCTGATTGAGTGTTTTGACGGAATGAGCATTTCTTTTTCAAAAATTGAAACACTTCAAATTATCCGTATTACTGATGATTTTGCATGTAAACTTTTTTCTTCCTTTTTTCACCCCTGATTCAAACAAACACACTCTACCTCATAGTGACATTTTGCGTCAACCACTACCCATATTTTAGTGACTACTTTACATTTTTTACTACACTTCAATCGCAACTAGGGATTGAAGACAATATAAAGGCTTGGTTTCTAGATGATAAGAACACTTCTGCTCAACCATTAGCTCTATGTCTTTATATTACAATATCATAGAATCAGATATATGTACCCAAAAAAAAATGAAAATCAGATATTTAACTCCATTATTTTATGAAATTATATTAGATGTAGCGTGCGAATCTTCCATCTTACGAGACCAAAGAACATTATTAAATAAAATGAACTTACAAAAACTTTATTATATAGTCTGATGTAGCAATATAACCATATCCCTCCACTTCTTTTGTTTCCCATAATTTTATGTTATCCTTAACCAGAGACATGCCCAAATCCGTTATTTCACACTATTTTATTTGCCTCATGCGCATTACACATGACATGTCCTCCTTTTATTAAAGAAAATAGTAAAAGGAAAAAAAAAGTGTAATGTTGGGCTGCAAGTATGCAAAGACTAACTCAACTTAACAAAAGGAGTATAATACATATCAAAGAAAAAACTAATGGCGTATAATGTATGCATGACAACAAAATTTGTACACGTGGGTATCCCCCAATTTTAAAATACAGGAATGAGCGGATAATGGAGATATAGGTGTCTATCCCAAACTCATCTTAAATGTAGAAAATTATTTTATTACATAGGTGAAATATTGACTAATGTTGTTACTTCACACTTTGAATAGTGGAGTTGAATCGATAGCATTTTTAAATTTTCAATGAACAATGATATGGTTTTTACTTGATTATGTAGTCGGTTATTTTGATATTTAAAATATCGGTTATTAATTTATAACAATGATATTTTGGCTATATGTTTTCTTGATCTTGCTTTAACATTTCATTTCAGTTGTTGTTTTGCTATTGGGTGATTCCCTTTTAGTGTTCATCTGGTCTTAAGTATATGGAGGTTGAATATCATCTGTTTAGGTGTGGTTAATTACCTTTTGTGATAGAGTGTTATCTGTGTTGTATTCCATTGATCAATGTTGGGTGTTTTTTAATAATATTATTCTTTTCTTATTTAAAAAAAATATAGAAAAATGTTAGAAAGTAATTTCGTTGTCGAGTTTTGGGTAAATTCTAGATTCAAAATGGGTTGGGGCACAGAAAATATTTTCTTTTAATTAAAAAAAAATGATTTTGTTATGGGGACGGGACAAAGATACTTGAACCTGTTGGGGACAAGGATGAAGTTCAGTTTCTTAAAAAAAATGATTGAGTAGGGTAATGAATAAGTATATGAGATTTGGGTACGGAGATGAAAAGTGAGTTGATTTTGAGTGAATTGATTCTGTGGAATTTTGATTCTAACTAAAAGTGGGTTGAAGGTAAAGTGATTTATGTTTGAATACATTCTTGTTAAATTGAGTTAAACAATAAATTTGAGTGTTAAGTTCAATTATGGAATCAAAAGCTTTGATTTCTAGCTTCAAGTAGAATCAATTTTTGAGACAATAAATTCTACTTGAAAGCAATCCAAACATGTCAAAATCAATTTTAAACCTCTAGAATCAATATTTTCTCTCTAAAAGTGAAATCAAACATACATTTTATTTTGAGTATTCAGTTGGTTAAGAATGTTTATAACTTTTCTCAATAGTCCAAAAATCACGTTATTCAGTTTCAGGGATGTCAATTTGCATCCGTAAATAGGGTTCTCACAGAGGCGGCTCCATTTGAGGACTCGCGGTTGGGGAATTTTTCAAATGTGCACAAGGATGAGGGAGAAAGTCTCCCCGGTGATATTTTGGATAGGGGATTATACTCTAGTCCAACGGAGATGCCGTCCCCGAGCATTTCACTAAAATATATTTTATGTTTGTATATACAAATATTTTATATGTTATATTAATTTGTCTTTTCAAAAAAAATATATGTAAAAATTTCTTTTATATAGAATGTTTGCTATAATATCTTAATATTATATAGTTCTATGGTTAAATTTCAATTGTTTTTATCAACAAATTGATTAAAATAATGTAAATTTGGTTATTTGGAGACTCTGCAGAGATGGTGGACAATTTGAGTTGTGAGACGAAGAGCGGGAAAATACTCCTCGCCGTGCCCGAATGACATCCCTTATTAAGTCCAATATTTAAAATTTAGGTCGAGTCAAACTCAAATTATATAAAATCGGTTTTAAGGTAAGACTTTCAACTACTTATAAATAAATAACTTATTTCAACCAATGTGGTTCTCTTAACTCACACATCTAACACATAAGACTGGAGATATGTTCCTACTCATGTGGTGGTTGGATAACTGCACCTTACAAACCTTTTTTTTTGTCAAGCAGCTATTGATTAGATAAATTCACCTTAAAGATAAATAAGTGGGGTTTGAACCCCGATCCCAGGATATATTATGCATTATCCCTTACTAAGTGAGTTAAGCTCACGAGGACCCTTACAACCTACTCCCTACGTCTTAAAATGTAAGCAAAAAAACTCATTTTCTTTGTCCCGAAATGCAAGCAAAAAAGGCAAACATTTTTTCTATTTAATCTTGTTTTTTGAAAAAATCATTTTTTCCAAGAAAAACTTTTGTTTATTCTCATAAAATTAAATGCAAATTATATTCAATTTTCTCTCTTTTTCATTTTCTCCATAATCAATAGCCAATGAAAATGATTTTTACATCTTCCTATAAAACTTTTTTCAAAGAAAACATAAAAATCTATACTCCAAATTCTTATATTTTACTCCTTAATAAGTGTGATTTTTTGTTTGTTTACAATTTAGGACGGAGAGAGTACTTTTTAAACAACAAAAATATTAGTTTTGTTAGTTTTATATAAGTTGGTGGTGGGGATCAAAATTTTGACACTCTTATCACTTTATTACTCTCTCCGTCTCTAAATTATAAGTGTTTAAGATTTGTGCACGATTATTAAAGAAATGATTAATTGTGTTGATTTCAATGGTAAAATTAATATAATTTACTAAAATGCTCTTATTAATTGCAATTAGTTGGGTAGTTAAGTTTGATGAAATTCAATAAATAAGGGTATAATAATGGGAAAAAAATAAATGATGCATTGGTGTTCTAAAGTGACAATTATTTTAAGGAAAAAAATACTAAAGAGACTATTATTGTAAGACGGATAGAGTAATTACTTAACTCTTCCACCAAACAACTAAGTTAAACTTATAACATCTAAGTGCAAATGCAAACACGTTGCACAAGTCAATTTAAATCTTAATTAAGCTATAATTTATCACTCTTAGGTTCTCTTAAAGAAGAAGGTTTTGGAGGATTATGTCTAATGATATAGATATGAAGTTTCCGTCGATATTTAGCAGTGATTAATCTTGATTGGATTTTCTCCCAATTGAACTTTCTCCATACACAGAAAATGTTTTGATATATATTGAGATTTTTAAAAATTCGAAATAACACAATGATCATACGATAATTGAATCATAATTATTTTTAGAAACATTTTGTAATTTCTTAAGGTTTTAAATTCGTTAGTTCTCTTGCTAATGGTATCTGCTTCATCTTTTGAGGACACGAATTCAGACCTTTCAATTGTATACTTGGAAGTCTCCTTTGAATGGGATGTAATCGTAAGTATGTTAGGAAAATGGTGGTTGGTGGTTTGGGGGTAAAGAGAATTATAGAGTTTAATTTAGCGTTGTTAGGAAAATGATGTTGGAGATTGTTGGAGGATACGGAAGGTTTATGGTATAGACTTTTGGCCGCTAGATACGGCCTTGTTGGTGGGCGCTTGGATGTTGGTGTCCGGGATAGGTCGGTATGGTGGAGGACGATAGCTAGCATTCGTGATGGAGATGGTTTGGTGTCGGGTAGTTAATTTCTTGATAACTTACGTCTCAATATCGGTAACGATGTAAATTCTCTTTTTTGGTTGGATAGGTGGGTTGGTGAGGTGTCTTTGAGCGTTCGATTTCGCCGTTTGTTTGAGTTATCAGAAAATAAAATGGCGATTGTAGCTCAAATGTTTGCATGGGGGTGGAACGAGGGAGGGGAGGCTTGGAAGTGGTGTAGGAGATTGTGGGCATGGGAGGAGGTGTTGGTAGAGGAGTGTAGGAATATTCTGTCTAATGTTGTGTTACAGGTTGATATTGCAGACTCTTGGAGATGGCTTCCTGACCCGGCTACAGGGTACACTGTCAGTGGTGCTTATCGTGTGCTCACATCAGGGCCGCACACTAATCAAATGGTTCTTGCGACTTCTCTATGGAGGAAGGATGTCCCGTTGAAGGTCTTTGTGTTTGCTTGGCGTCTTTTTTGGAACAGGTTGCCCACAAAGACAAACTTGTTTCAGAGAGGTATTCTCCACCATGAGGCACAACTGTGTGTTTCTACATGTGGTCAACAGGAATCAGAGATTCATTTATTTTTATCTTGTCTTGTTTTTGGTACTCTTTGGCAGCTGGTTAGGAACTGGTTTGGTGTTTATTCAGTGGATCTTCAAACATTGTGGATCATTTTCACCAGTTTGGTTATGTTGCTGGCTTTGGTAAATCTCGTACATCTCTTTTGCATTTGATTTGATTTGCTTGCTCATGGGCAATTTAGAAGGAAAGGAACGACAGATTATTTTGCAACAAGGAAAATACGCCGATGAAGCTATTGGAAAATGTTAAACTTCTTTCTTTTTGGTGGTTTAAAGCTCATGTTGTAACTTTTCATTATAGCTTTTATATGTGGTGCCAAAATTCATTCTCTTATGCAGGTATTGGCTAATTTGTTTAGCTTTTTTTTTTTCTGAACACTTGGTGTAATCTTCGGGTGTCTTTAGTGGTACATCTTGTGCCTTGAAGATAGTCCAACTTTCGTTCTAAGATATCATTTTAATTTCTTAAAAAAAATCGTAAGTATGTGATCTTAATTAATATCCTAGTTATTTATTCTATAAATTAAATTAACTAGGTAAGTAATCAGACGGAATTAGAAGATAAATCTTTAATGCACTAATTTAAAATTTGTTCAAATCTTTTTACTAATTTAACTGTTGTCCCATTTTGGATCCATGTATTATTGGAAGAACTAATATTGTCGTTTATATTTCTTAGAAAATGTTGAAGTGAAACTCAGGCTCAGTCATTTTGATCATTAGATGCTAATGAGTTAGTTAATACGGGATCTCATTCCCTCTTTTTAGGGCATGAATTTGATATGCAATGTTATATTTTTTGTCATTTATCCCGAGAAACTTTTTCACGAGAGCATAATATCTTTCTCCATCACTTTTTCCAGCCACTCATGTATTGTTGTAATGAAGATCATCTAAAGATTCCAGACCATTTGTGACACATTCGGCATGTTTTTTTTTGGCTATCAATAGCACCACTCTTATTTTTATTGTGAAAAGTTTAGGAGAGTTTGAAAAAATTTAGATAAACAAATGTACTTGCATATTATCTACCCGAAATGAGGCTGACTGTAGAAATTGAACTTTGAACCCAAATCTTTGAGCCACCTCTTACCACTTGAGGAGTGGCAATATTGCATTAGATTAACTTTAGTATCATATCATAGCGTATTATATATTATATATATAGTTAGAAGCTTATATAGTGCTACTGCTAGCTAGTGGGTTAATACTAATAGCAAAGCTCACCCAATATCATGTGTAAGCACTGATCCTTATTGGTGTATAACTGTCTTCCAATACTGAAAGTGAAAGCAATAAAGCATCTCAAGTATTTTTATCTCATAACCTCTCTGTTTATTTGTCGTTTTTAGTTACTTATAAAACCTTTTTCTTTTTTTTACCTTTTATATGTGATTGGCAGAAGCATTTGCATCATTCGGGGAGTGCAAGTTTGTATGCTTTTTGAAGTAAATAATCAAAATTATCCCAAATATTTGGTACTTTTTATTAAACTAGTCCTTTGCTTTTTGGCTGTCCAATAATCCTAGAATCGGTTTAACCTTTTAAGTAAGTTAGACGATATTCTTCTCCTAAAAGATGTTTGAACATACAATAATCTCCCTCTTAAGCAAAACGTATTAGAGAAATTTAATTTACATTGTTCTCCCCTCTAAAAAAGTTATCGAATAACATATATCTCTTGTCTTATGTTAAAATCAACATTTCAACATTTCACTCCCTTAATAAACAATTTAGTACATTTTAACATAATCAAGCATATACTCCATATTTTCTTATGTATTTTTCTTTGATATAATCAAAGCATATACTCCATATTTTTCTTTGATAATCAAGCATATACTCCAATTTGATACATTTCTTTGATTTTTAAAATAAGAGTAAAAATGAAATTAATTAATTCCCCTTGTTATCTTAACCCCTCCGTCCAGGAGACATTAGGACACAATACAAGTGAATTATTTATTCGTCAACTTTTTATGCACCAATAACAGATTTCATTGTCCCATGCAATGCAAGTGAGGACATAAATGAATGATATGAGCGTCTTTTTAAAGTGCCTCATCCCAAAGGAGCGCCACGAACGAACTCCTTCGTTGGCTGCCTCCCAGGTGCCACATCGGTGTTAGGCACCCTACTTGTGAAATGGTCAATACCAGCACCACAAGAAGGGGGTTTATGTTTCTTATATAAAGGAACCTAGAGGAAGAAAAAAACAGCAGATAGAGAATAATATAATTGAAACATGCAAGACACTAAATGTGGTTTGAACTTGATTCATTACGATGTAGACGTCTAACCATTTTCACTATATTCAACTTGCATTGGTGAATGGTGAATGTTACTTACATTAAACGATAGAAATACTTACGAAATTCCCCATTTTAAAATCTCAACTCCGGATTTAACTCGAGTTATTCAGGATAGTTCATAGGAGTATAATGTCTCAAAATCTTGATTGCATTTTCAAAAACAATGTGATGAATAAAGTTAACAAAATTTTAAATAATATTGGCTTGCAATTTTAAATTTATAATTTTCTGTACCATTTAAACAAAACCATCTTAAATTTTAACAACAAAAGAAAGCAATTCTTTTAACTGTGCCAATAGTAATAACACACTCCAAAAGCTCAAACGGTAAAACCATTATTCTTTGTTAGCTAAACATGTGATGATAGTAATAAACACATTTCTCCCCCACAAAAAAGGCAAAAGAAAATTTTGATGTTCCAAAAAAGAAATAAAGCGCAAACGTTCACAAAATCCAGTGACAACTGCACAAGTCCATCTAACATCTAAAGGGATACTTTACCAACAATACAGTTGACATAAGTTTCGGCGATGTTTGTTCAGTAGTAAGCCTTGCGAGGATTGTTCTGTAAAAACAAACGGTCACAATATGAAAACAAGGTTACATAGTAACTCGAGACATCACTGCAAAACATTTCATAATAAAAGGGGCAATTACCAGAGGATTCGGCCTGTGACGGTAGCCGAGCATCATCCGCTTTTTGTACTGCTCATAGATGTCATCCTCAGGAGTCACCTCCCCAGGTTGGACAGCACCTACTCCCAAGTTATCTTTCTTAACACTGCCTGCCATTATAGGATCTGCAATACCCTTCCTAGAGCCACCTAGACCCTCACCTGCATTATCATCAATGTCAGCACAAAAAAGAAATGGCAAGTATATAAATGCCATACAATGGTTAGAGCTTGAGTTGGACTCTCTTAAACGAGTGACTCTTAAATGCATTCATCGACTTGAAAGGAAAAACACTTCAAGAAATTTTAAGCACCTTCTTTCCAGCCCATTTTTGATAAAAGCTTGTGGCCAACATTATCAGCCTGAATTTTGGCCCTCTCAGCAGCCTCCTTTGCAGCTTTCATAGCTGCTGCGTCGTTACAGCTAGCCAAGAACTTCTCAAGTTCTTCCTGAGGAATATAATCACCCATGTGATGGCCTTTTTTCCCTGAAGCTGAAGCTGCACTCAAGATAAAGCAATCAAGAGATTATTACATTTACATAAAGAAAATTCACAATTCAAACTGTTCAAATAAAATGAATGCAAGTCCAATAAAAATCAGGTAACAATCACCATCAAAAGTTGAACCTTGAAGAGATGGAGGAGGGGGCATCTCATCTTTTGAATACCTAGGTTGTTTAAACTTTTCTTCCTGTGCGGCTTTCTTCATGTAAAACTCCATTAGCGCTAAAGAATTGGCATTTGACGAACCACCGGGCTCATCTGAAAAGATAAACAAAACAAAAGCATCAATAAAACGTTGCAAACAAAAATACATGAGGTTTTTGACAACTGAGAGTCCTACACACTCGAATCTTTTATTTAGGACGAGTAACTCTCAATTCAACTATACAAATATAATAATTTCCATCCACTAATCCTTTTGAAAACAGCATAATGACAGCTAAATTATCATAATGACAGCTAAACTACCATGTTGTATATGCATCCCTTACCCGAGCTTCCAACTGAAAATGCTTGTCCTGCAGATCCAGAACCCCTTGATACGTCAGCACTATCATATAAAGCAGAGGCAGGGATTTGGTAAGTTGACTGCTGCTGAGACGATCTCTGAGGACCATTTGTTGGTCTGGAAGATGGAATGCTTGTCCCTGCTGAGGATTAAATTGTTCAACAACAAGCCAAAATATAGACTAAACCATGTGAAGAAAAAGAGAACATATCGCAGGAATGAGGGCCAAGAGCCTAATCACAAAATATAACCCCATGAAGTACAACCAAGACAACACTTGTTATATCTACCCACTGATTGGTGAATGAGGCATGGACATATGATTTACTAATTCAAGCATCAATCTCCCGCCAAAACAATTGCAGTTATGAAAAACAACTCTCGAGAATTGTGAAATTTTATTTTCCCTCAATGTGAAACAGTTGCCAAGGATGCCTAGCAATGTCTTACACATGGCAATGTTGCAATGCGGGGGCGGGTTTAGCCCTGCTTTCCCCACCTCCACCCCCATCCCTAGTGGGGTCAAACAAATTGATAATGAGTGACCTTGTCTTCTCCCCATTCAGGTCAGCAAAGAGAAACTCACCCCATCAATTTTTTTCTTAATTTTATTCACTTGTGTATGCACATGCGAGCCAAGATTTGATTGCCATGTCTGTCCAAAAAAACAAATAATAAATTCATGACAAACACTAACCATTTTGATATGAGTGTGGTTCGTTGGACTGTGAAAGGGCCTTCTCTTCTTGAGCAAGCCGATGTTCATAATATTTATAGTCAGAACATTTGACATCAAATAAAAACCTGCATGCTCAAACAAAACCACCCATTTAGTTAGAAATTAAGAATCATAAGCAAAAGTATGATGCAACAGGGTTATGAGTTAGCTCCAAACGTACTTGAAAGGTGAATCCCCAGGATTTTTTTGCCGTGTAACATCCTCAAATGGCCTTCCATTTTTAGCCACAAAACTTGCAAGTTTGTCAGCAACTTTCTTCACTGTAGGATCACTTGGGGGAGGAGGTGCTGCATATCACTTATAAAACTGATTAATACCAAGAGCATGAACAAGGGAATGGAAATTACTCTTGTAGCAGGCGTGCCAATACCCCATTCTTGATAGGTACTTGAGGAATAAGCTGCATTCATGACACAAGATATTCAAAGACGTTTTCTCCTCTTTGCTGAATGTCATTTCAGTTAGCAAAGAAGGAATATGTGGTGAATACCTCTTCAACAATGACACTGAGCTTAACGTAGAGAACTCTACTTTTTACAAGAAGAAAAATGCTAAAAAAATAGCGTGAATGTAACTGTAAGCCACTGAGGCAACACACTTTGATCTTCCTTCGAATAAATAACTCAAGGAGTAGTTCAGGACATGATTCACAAATACGCCCAAGAGGACACTCATTTTCTACACCTATCTACTTCCTTTTTATGATCCAAGGGATAGATATGACAAATAAATTTCTATTTTAAATCCATAAATGTATGTTCTTTCATCCTGGCGTGAAAAATATTGTGATGAAGGGATAGAACTTATGAATGGGGAGATCAGCATTCAAGAAGGAAAAGGCAAGTCTTCAAAGGTGCAAAGAGAACAAGAAATGCATTCACATTCAAGGCAAAGACAAGTATAGGTTACATAAACTGGGATGGAAAAGAAATCAGCAAGAGACGAGGAGGAAACAAAATCAGAAAGTAGATACCATCTAAGACATATTGAATAGACAATAAGCTGCAGTGATCTGTAAGTTAGAAACAGAGTGTATGTCGTGCATCAACAGAAAACAAAATTATCACTAATCCATAGACATGGATAGGCTTGGAATGACCAACCATAATTAGAATATAGAATCACTACGTAATAATTTTATTGGATAATTCCTACCATCTACATAAGATTTGAGTGAGAAGTAATTACCAACATCAAGTTGTCTTGATGATTGCTCAATGCCGTCATCCTGACCCAATTTTTGCCGTTTTGTTGGTGCATCATTCGAAACATACCCAGCGTCTATTTCATCTTCATCGTCATCAGCCAACTTAACAGGGGGCGGCACTAGCTTTGACTTTTGTTTCAAGCTGAAAGCAAGTTTGCCACTGGAACCACCCTGGGAGGATTTCTTTGCATCATTAGCCTTACTAATGGAGGGTTTAGGAGTCAGAGGTCCTGAAACAACTTTAATTGGTTTAGAGTCCTCTGGTTTGGCATTTTTCCCCCTCTCCTGCTCTTGTTGGAGCTGCCTGAACCTCTCCATAAACGAACCATCATTGACAAAGAGGGTAGGAGGTGGTCCCTTGTCCATCGGTTAAGGTCCAAAATAAATAATGTGGCTTTCAGCAACTCACTGTTTGACAAACAAGCTGCAAAGCTTTTTAGATGTTGCAGTTAAATTAAAGTCATGGTTTCTTTCTATCCAATATATGGTGTCATTTAAAACTTCAAAGAGATAATAGTGTTGTATATTTATGTACAAATCAATAACATAGGTCACATGAACAATAAACATGAATACCAGACCAAACATCATCAACAAGACAATAAACCTTGCCGGAAATCATTCATAAATGATGAAACATAGACCAAGAGATAAAGACCGTTGAATTATGAAATACATAATATCACAAATGTAAACATGAACTATGGAAAATAGACTCTGCTGAATGAAATCACCATACCAATTCTTCAATCAAACTAACAAATGCTAAAAAAAATAAGGAACCCCGTTCCAATTCAAAACCTTATTAACAAGAGGCAATACTTCACAGAAAAAGAAATATAGGAAACAATAATTAAAAATTCTTCTTTGCTGAAAAGATAATAAAGTTTCAATTTTTTTATTGATCTGACTTTCCATGACAGACATTCTATGCTTCTGCTAGTCAATACAAGCATCCAAAATGGAAGCAAAATAAGAGCTGAGAAAAATTAAAATTTTGGAAAATTAATGCCTTAGAAGAAAAGTTTAAGTACGTCCCTAGTGCCCTCCCAACTTTTGAAGTTTCATACCTGCCAAATTAAAAAGGAAATCCTTCTTAGAAAATCCAAGTTCGTAAGCAAAACTGTAAAATGGTAATGCTCCAAAGTTCTAGTTTATCTTAAACCAATTTACTAACCCATTATTGATAATGCAACACAATACCACCACTGGAATATGCGTAATTTCCCCAAAAATTAAACCTACCCAACTGTGCTATATTCTGGCTAAAAAACCACCAATTTAGTCTCTAAACTATCACTCTCTCCGATTTAGTACCTAAGTTATATACATATGATAAGTAGTCCCTAGCATATGAAACCCCGTTTATGAAAATCCTTCAATTTAGTCCCTGGCATCTTAATAACAGGGACTAAGTTAACAGATTTTATAAGGACTACAGTAATAATTATATAGTTTAAGGACTAAATTGAAGAGTGAGCAATAGTTTAGGGACTAATTGATGGTTTATTCATTCTAGCTACTTCAGATTATAAAAAAAATGCCATTTTTTTTTCCTCTGGACATCAAAATACTATCTTTAGCGCAACTGCATAGACTAATCTCTCAAGCCAGAGCCTGGGGACCGGAATGGGTGGACATCAAAATACTATAATGACAATAAATCAGCAGTGGCATGCCAAGACCCAAGTTGCCTATAAAGGTTTCTTCAGATAAAAAAAAAACAAACTTTAACGTGATTCTTCGATACCCTATGATTAATTATAATCAAATATGATTTTGTATAAACACATAACACCAATCAAAACCCAGATCTTGAACATCGTGGAATCATGCAGTAAAAGCTATTAACACCAAAATTCAGGGGTAAAAGTGTCACAACAATCAAATCCCTAATCTAATCGAACAAATCTCTAATCTAATTGAGCCATATGATCCGAAAATACAAACCCTAATTGAGAAACAATAAAATCCAGAAAGAAAAAAAAAACTACAAATAAAAAAAAAACAACGTTGGTAATAGAAGTAGGAGAAACTAACCTAATGATGTTTGTGTGCGGAATTTGATGCAATCGATGAAGAATTGAATGAAGGAGGAGGATGTTGATGAACCAAAAAGGGGTAATCGATGAACGTTCGCTCACCGAAGAGAATAAGGATGAAGCTCCAACACCATAATACAACTTGCAAATTGGGGCAGAAATTATTTATATGTGTAAGTATTTTTTTTTTAGGTTATTTTGATATGTGTAATTTTCTTGAATAATTATGTATTTTCTGTGTAAAATTTAATTATTTCGTTATTAGTCTAGCTATAATGTTTTTTTAAAAAGAATTAGTAACAAAAAATATGTTTTTAAATTTTTAATCTCTATAAAATTATTTTGCAATTGTTGTTGCTTAAATGAAAAAATAATTGCAAAATGAGAAAGTTAATTTTTTTTAAGAAGTTAAAATGGAATTATACAATCAATATATGGTAACTAAAAGTAAAGTTGACGTGTACTCATAAGTCATAAGAATGTGTATTAACTTTATGATACAATTGGTGGTGGATAGTATCATTTTTATTTTTGAAGGTTCAAGCATTTCGTTCTTTCCAGATAACTTAAACAGTGGAAAACCAAATCAATTAAAGTTGATCCTGTTTGTATTTTGAGACGCCTCCCAATACACTAAATTGTGACAATTGATCCGGGAGATAATAAGATGTGATCATAACAAAGGGAACCCAATCATAAACAATTATCCAAAGCTGACGAAAACAATCGCAATGAATAAAAAGATGGCGCGTCTATCGGACTACCGCAACCTCCCATGCAAGATCGAGCATTAGCTGAAATTACCGCCATTTTGATCAAGTTGTCTTTCGTTGGAAGGCGGTTGCGAATTAAGCGCCACGCAAAAAAAAAATAACTTTCAAAGGAACATCTTGATGCCAAATTACATGATTATCATATGTAGTGTTTTGCTGATAGTAAAATATTATAAGCACCGGTAACTGTAAAAAAATTGAATTCAATGACCCAATACACTCCCTCAATTGGTCCTCCTCCCACACCCATATCTCCTTATGCCAATTTCAAGACTCGCCATCCTCACCCCCCAACCTAAATATTTCAACCCAACCACAATTGTCATTTTATTCTCAGAGAGCTCAAAAAGGCGGTTGAACGTATCCTTCAAAATTCCTCCTTCTAACTAAGGATCCCACCAAAATAATAACGAAGCTCCATCACCTAACTCACACACGAAATTGTCATATATCCATCTTTCCACGCCAACACCCTAATTAATGTTGATCAAATTATTCCACCACATTGAACCCCTTTCTCCCTATACGCGCAAAATACGACCTTTATCCCTAAACCTAGCTGCTAACACTCTACATCACAAACTCTCACGCTCCGCGTTCAACCTGCAACACCATTTTCCTATCAAAGCCATGTTAAATTCCCTTAACGGCTTAACCCCCAAAACCTATGTTCTCCTTTTAAGAACAAACAATATCCCAATTTATCCATTAAATTTTCCTAACATCCTCACTTCTACCCAAGAAAAACCAATTAGAAATAGATTCGATAGAGGAAATGATACATGTGGGAGCCTTGAAGAATGAGATAAAGTAAACCAGAAGATAGCACATGACAGACTTCAGAACAACCAATCGTCCACCCAAAGAAAGGTTTATACTCTTCCAACTTGACAATCTTGATTGAATACGATCAAGGAGAGGTTACCTAAAATTCAATTTGCGGGGTCACCACCAATAGGAAGCCCTAGATAAAGTAAAAGGGTGTGTCCAGTTTTACAATTCAACGCACAAACAGCCTCAGCCAACCACATTAACACCTACCAACATGCTTTTATTGAAATTGGATGAGATTGCCTCAAAAGGATAAGAACAATTTTCAAAGATCTAACATTTGCTCAACTATTACCTCCCAACAATAAAGTGTCGTCTGCAAATTGCAAACGAGAGACTAATATGGTATCTGATCGACCAGCTTAGTACCCTGTAAAGAGCCCAACCTCCATGGTTGCATTCATTAGAACATTAATGCCTTCAACAACTAATAAACAGAGAAAGAGTGAAAACGATCTCCTTGACGAAGCCCTCTTTCAAATTTAAACTCATTAGTTGAGCTCCCATTAACTAAGACTGGAGAAGAAGTTGTTGTCGTACATTCCATGATCCATTTCTGCCCAAGGATAGGAAATTTTATTTTTTTCCCTCACTATTTCGAGGTAATTCCAATCAACCGAGTTAAAAGCTTTTTCAAAGTCAACTTTAAATAACAACAACTCTTTTTTTAACCTCCAAACATCATCCACACAAAATAAGAAAGTTAATTAAATTAATTTTTTTTTTCAAGGGATCAAATCAAGAAAGTTGATGGTAATATTAAATTTGTTAACCATTTGGGGTTGGCCTAGTGGTTGGTTTGAGATCTTGGAGTGTGCTCCTCTCAAGGTCTCAGGTTCGATTCCCTCTAGTGCCAATTTTGGTGGGCAAGTCCATACAGAGTTTTGCTCTGGCTTAGAACGGGCCCCCCACAAGTGGGCGGTGGGATTGGTCCCCTCGGATTAGTCGATCCTTGGATCGGATACCGAGTTTTAAAAAAAATATTAAATTTGTTAGTAATTAAATTGTTATTACAAATTCATCCCTTGAGATAGAGTTAGCTTATGTTTTAAGAAAACATTTATTGTTTTTTAGGGATTTATTGTTTATTCCAAAGTAAATAAAATATATTTATGGCCTAAAAAAAATAGAGATGTATTGATAAAGAAGTAAAAAAAGAGACTTAAAAGTTTGTGAAGGATCGAATCTGGAACAGAATTAACTCATGGAGTAGTCACTGCCTTTCGTAAGCAGAAAGAGAATTTCTTATTAAGTCAGTTCTTCAAGTGATACCCCCTATGTGATGAGTCTTTTCCAACTATCCGAAACTTTTATTAAAGAAATAGAAAAGAAGCTTAACTTCTTCTGGTGGGGACATAATTCTGAAATTCTAGAGGCATGGGTTTTAAGAATCTCAGAGCTTTTTAATATGTCTGTGATTGAAAGCAAGCTTGGAAGTTTATAAGTAGTTTGAATTCGCTTATCATGAAATTACTCAAAGATAAAATAAAAGTAAAAATCGCATACTGATTATTTTGGTGAATATATCGAACATAATCTGAGCTACATGTGAACACTACTAAAAAAGCAAAAATTAGTGAGGGGATTTCAGAGAGGGAAAACGTGAAATCCCTCTCTAATTCCGTCACTAAATTTTGCGACCAAAGAATTTGTGAGGAATTTTATTTTTTCCGTCACTAATTTCCCTCTCTAATTTTGCTTTTTCCAGCAGTGGAAGAGGTATATAGAATTTAAGAGATGTGGTGTGTCGGGGTTTTCAATGGAGCCTTGGCTTGAGAGAATACATTTTAGTTTGGAATCATCCATGACTTCGTGATCATGAGTACATCACGCCTTCAACAACGCTGCACATCATGTGGGAAGAACTTAAGGTAACACATATGCTAAGACCCAACACTAAGCAATGGAACTTGACGTATCTACTTGGAGGTTTGAAAAAATGGACTTTGCACAACTCGCAATGCTTATCACATTTAATAGGGTTCAACTTATGTACAATGTCAACAAAGTGTGTGTCAAAATATCATAGCAATTAGTTAAATTCAATGTTTTAAAATCTAGACCAAATGGTTCAACTAGTTGAACCGTGAATCAGACATGGTTCTGGTACGAACATCTTTAAAAGAAGTTAACTAGTAAATTCAGTAAAAAAAAAACCTAGAAAACTTGGCTAAATTTGTCCCTAACCTATGAACTAGATGCAATTAATGGAAATGGGGCGGTCTTGGAATTATGCTCTCTTTTTTTTCATCTTCCCTTTTTAGGTTTTTCTTTTAATATTAGAATTTCAAATCATGAGACTCTTTTCTTCTCCATGTGAAACTTAACTCGTTTGTCGTCTTAGAACCGCTCGATCGGAAAAAAAAAATATCTGCAAAAGATATTGAATAAACGAATCATATATGATGAGCGGATGATGAAGCAGAACATAGGAATCAAGCAAAAGAGATGGGGATGAAGAAACAAGGACAATGGCAGGATGAGAGGGATGAGAGGAATGAGAAGAAGAAGAAGAAGAAGAAGTAGTAGTAGTAGACTGAAGTAAGTCAGAGGGATGAGAGGAAGAAGATGATGTAGCAGATGACTAAACTGTGAAGATCAATTGCATTTTAGGTTTATGTTTCTATACAATAAGAGACATAGTATATTGAATAAGAAAAATGGATGTGAAATTGCAATTTAGATTTCTTTTAAAAAATAATTATATGGCTATTCTCTTTATTTGGAGTTCATTTTGTTAGTTTATTATTGGACAAGTGAGAAACCAACATTTTTCTTTTTTATTTTATTATATTATTTTTTAAGAACTTTTTTGTTTCCGAAAGAATATATAAAATTTCTTAATTTTTTTTTCTTTCAAATAATCTAGTGGTTAGAGCTCACACATTTTAATAAATGTGGAGAAGTGGGGTGTTCGGGTTTGAAGCTGATCCCTACGTATAATATACAATGTCCATATCAACTGAGTTAATCTCACGGAGACAAACTTTTATATTTTATTATTAGTTATGATATGTATTATTTATTTATTATCCGATTGAACGAACGAGGTTAAACCATGACTGAGAGCTCTCATTAATTCAATCTATAATCTAGTTTTGAAAAACATTGTTTTTTAATTGTAAATGTTATTATGTTAATTGTTATGTTAGTTTATGTTTCTCCTTATCAGAACTTGAACATCAACCTTCATCCCTTTAAACCTTAATTCGAACGGGTTGAACTACTTAATCCTTTTTAAAACATTGGTTAAATCATTTTACCTTTTCTTTCTTTCTTCTTTTATAGATCAATCATTTTCCTTTTCGCCGGTAACGCTTGCCTAATGATTATCATAAATCTTGCAAATATTTTATCTATCATTGTTTGGGAAGTGATTATCAGTCTATTTGCGCTTCATTATGGGACATGAAGACTTATGCAATATACTGGTCTTATAGGTTTATCATAATTCCTAAACCACTAAATGCAAGGAAATTTGCGGAATGTAAAAGTAAAACTCCTTTAATCATAAAATCTTAGACATCAAATGTGATAATCATTAGACATCAATAAGATAACAAAGTTCAACAAGTAAATCATACAAACACTGTACATAGCAGGCTATAAAAAGAAATTAATTCCCCTAAAAAAACAAATTAATTGTCTACTTTTTTTTGGAAGGAAATTGTCTACTTTTTTGAAAATTGGCATATATAATTGTGACAATATAAATTTTTTTAACAAGCCAAAATGGAATTATATAACAAAGCAGTCTCAAAAGCATAAAGCATAAGGTGTGCCTTAGAGACTACAAAAGGAACCAAGAGTTACATCAATTACAAACACAACACAACAGTCGAACACTAGCCTATACCCAAACAAACAAGAGGGCAAGACTACCACTGCTGAGTGTCAAACACAATGCTGAGTGTCAAACACAAAGGTAGCTTTTTTAGCTTTCAACCACCCTAAAGACAAAATTTTAACCTTATCTAGGAAACGGGGAATGGGAGTAATTACATTATTAAACAGACGATTATTTCGCTCGTTCCACACAACCCAAGCACAAAGAAGTCATATAAGTTGCATAAAAGAACGTCTAGATTTAGCACCACCTGTCAAATAAGTAAACTGAAGAAAATGGTCGGAAATATTATCAGCATCCATCGTATAACAACCAATCCAATCACGCATCAAATGCCAAAGGGAACCAAAAGTGTTGCACAATAAAAATAGATGTCGTGCCAATTTAAATTGAATTGACAAATTAAATAAATAATTATTTCAAAAATAATTATAACAATTTTTTTTAAAATTACGTGGGTGTTCACGACAAAAATACCAGCTCATATATGTTATGTAAATGCAACTCATGTTGGTAGTTGGTTCAACAATTGATACGCAGTGATATGAATTTGAACTCGAATTTTTTCGCTTCTCAACAATTTTTTTGGACAGTATCCCAACAATTAATATATTAAAATGGTTATATATATATTATTTAATCAACTTATGACAAATCGTAAATAAATTTGATATTACAATGACATTTTTTAATGACTCATTTACAAAAATAATATAAATACAACAAAACAACATGTAAAAAAAGATAAAGTTTAGGCTTTTGCCCTCTTTTGTACAGGAAAAAAAGACAAAGTTGACTGATGATAATTTTTACAATGAATTGATATGTGTAAGAGTTTTTTTTTTTTGAATAAATGTGCAAAGAGTTTATAATTAACAAAAAGAATAAAATGTATAAAAGTTTATTTATTTACCTAAACTGTTTTAATAAACCCAAAAATAACTCGATTCAAAAGGTCTCAAGTATACTGTAGGTGTAGAATAGAAATATCAATCATTCATTAAAATATAAAGTACTAATAATATTCTATACTCTAAAACTAATAATGGGTCACTGATTCTTGTGACTGTGAGGTGCTTTTATTTCAGTGAAAGAAAAAAAAACCAATACGATAAAATAAAATCTATATCTATATATATCACATGCAAACCCATCCTCATTGCACTTCACTCATAACAATGGCTTCCTCACTTTCATTACTCACTCTTCTTCTTCTCACCGTCATCTCCACCGTTAAATCCTGCCCGCCATCAGACCGGGCAGCACTCTTAGCCTTCAAATCTGCCCTAACAGAACCCAACTTAGGTATTTTCAACACATGGTCAGGCTACGACTGTTGCCGTGGCTGGCACGGCGTTAGTTGCAACCCCACCACATGGCGTGTTACTGACATTAACCTCCGCGGCGACTCCGAAGACCCAATCTTCCAAAACCTCACTCACTCCGGTGACATGACCGGAGAAATCTCGCCGGAGATTTGTAAACTTGATGAACTCACTACCCTCATTGTTGCTGATTGGAAATCCATCTCCGGTGAAATACCTTCCTGCATTACATCTCTTTCTTCTCTAAGAATTCTTGACCTCACCGGAAACAAAATCTCCGGCGACATTCCCGGCAATATTGGAAAGCTTCAGCATCTCACTGTTTTGAACCTAGCTGATAATGCTATCTCCGGCGAGATTCCGATGTCGATTGTGAGAATCTCTGGTCTAATGCATCTTGACCTCGCCGGAAACCAAATCTCCGGTGAGTTACCTTCTGATATTGGAAAACTCCGAAGACTGAGTCGCGCGTTATTTAGCCGAAACCAACTCACCGGTTCGATCCCTGATTCTGTTTTGAAAATGAACCGGCTTGCAGATTTGGATTTATCTATGAACCGGATAACCGGTTCGATTCCGGCTCGGATAGGAAAAATGCGGGTTTTGTCTACTTTGAAACTTGATAGTAACTCTATGACGGGTCAAATACCATCAACTCTGTTAAGCAATACGGGTATGGGTATTTTGAATTTGAGTAGAAACGGGTTTGAAGGAACCATACCCGATGTATTCGGATCAAAATCGTATTTTATGGTTCTTGATTTATCGTTTAATAACTTAACGGGTCGGATACCCGGTTCGTTATCATCAGCAAAGTTTATGGGTCATTTGGATATAAGCAATAACCATCTTTGTGGAAATATTCCAATTGGGTCACCGTTTGATCATCTTGATGCGGCGTCGTTTAGTAACAATGATTGTTTATGTGGAAACCCATTGAAGACTTGTTAATTAATGTGAGACCCAAAAAAATATTATTGGGTTGTTATTACTTGATTATTATTGTATTATTATTACAGTGAAGTGAGGCTTAAGTTAAGTTTGATTTTGAATTTGATGTAATATGTTTTTGTCATGTAATAATAATGTAATATTTTATAGTGGACAAAAAAATACGGGATCAGATGCTAGTCACATGCTATGCTTCTGCAGTTGTGCTTTGCATGTGGATATGAGAAACATAGGTCATGCAAAGTTGGAATATTGTTGTGTAATTGCATGTGAGTTTGGTTGACAACGTGAAAGATTTGGATTATGATCCCTTTGGTCGGTTTAGCTTTTTATTCTACAACATGAATCCATAATATTTTAAAGAAGATTGTAATTAGTTATAGCCATATAATTGATGTATGTGTGGATCTCCAGGTTTATAGTACTCATGGTAGACCATAATAGACCAATAATAGTATTTAGATGAGTACTAGTGGGAAAAGATACTTTGTGTAGTGTATTTTAATGATTAATCCTCGTAATAATAAAGATAATATAGTTGTAATGAATGATGAGATTAAATCCCTTGCATTAATCAATTTTTTGTTTGGATACCGTGTTTTAGAAAGAAAATGTTATTTGTAAAGGATCGGAGAGCGGCGCTTTGTTGATCAGATAATAAGTTAATGATCTGCAAGCCTTCTGATGTTCAAGTCAGCAATTAGAAATATAATAATAGGTATGAGATTTAACAATTGTGTGTAACTTGAGTTATTGTAAAAGAAGTTATATATGCAGTGTTTAAAGGAGTTTATGAGGTGTTATAAGTGATCGTTACAAATAGTGTTCGTCAATGGTATTGTTGTATAACTTTGGAATGCATTGAAGTGCTACTAAATCATGAGGATTCTATGTCCAGTGGTCTTTGTCCATGTTAGGTGTGGTTGAAGGATCAAGATCATCTCCACTTCTTAACGAAATGGAGAGCTTTATTTTTGAGAGAAAGATGCGTTAAGGAGTTTGATAGGTCCCATGTTTAAGGAGACTTATATTTAGACCAAACTAATTAATGTATCTTTCCCTCTAATTAATATCACCCTCCATTTATTTGAGTAATGGAGAGGATATTGATCCGTTTATTAAACGTGGGCTCTGAGGTCTTGATTGAATTTGTCATCGGGTCTAATTCAGAACAAAATTGATAAGAAATAAATTAAAGGATGAGCTCCATTCAATGATATATCACAAATTTGTATTTTATAGAGGGCACAATTTGGAAGTCCATGCACAAAAAATATCTCTATGAATGTCAAGAGCGCACAATAGCAAAGTCTTCATAGGTAATTTTTTATTCTTGGCATGAAGAAAGATGAATCAGTGGATGAATACTTCGCACAAATCTTGCAATTTCAAATTGTATAAAGGCTCATGGTGATCATATGGAGCGAATTGTGATCGTTGATAACATACTCTGGTCGATGGATCAAAAGTGCATTCTTATATGGAGAGTTGATTGATGAGGTGTTTGTTAAACATTCTCTAGGACATCAAAATGAAGATAAGAATAACGTTCTGATGGTATTGGCTTGATACCTCAAAGTGTGTTCCTCCTCAAGGTCCTTTTTAAGGATCGAAGACAAGATGGTGATGGAATTTTCGTTCATGATTTGCAAAAGTTTGGAATGTAGACTTGTAACATGATCTGCAATCATATTGTACCAAGATGCAACTTAACCAAGGATGAAGGAGGAAGGACAATAGATATTACACAGTACAAACAAATTGTAGGATACCTCGTGTACTTGATTGCCACTAAACCTGACCTCGATGTTTTTAAGGAATTACACATTTTTGCAATCCTACTTTACATATACTTGATTCCCCTTTACTGTTAGGGGGAAACTTTCTTCACCCCATCATGAAATCGATCATACACATCCAGAAAAAACAAATATTTTATATCATCCATAATTGCACCTCTAAAATTACCCTAAATTTTCAGCAAAATGAAGATGAAAAAAGTTTTTCTTCTCTTGTAAATATGTGAGCACGGTCCACCACAGCACTAACATTCACATTTTTGTGTGACCATATATGATTATATGTCCCACCAACACTAAAGCACCCATTTCTGCATGTGAATGATCACATGGTTTTCACTCACCAACCCAAGTGTATTATTTCCTTTTTCTTTCTTGCAACCCCACACCACAGCCGCCAGCAGCTTCTTTTATTTTCATTTTCTATTTAAATTAAGATTTTCTTTACAGTTTGTATTGCCTTTTTGTCTTTTATATACATGCTTTAAATCCCATCAATAATGTTACTCCTTTCATGTTACAAAGGAAGTTATGTGAGTTTAACTCAATCTGTATGGACATTATATTATATATTTAAAGATCAGGGTTTGAACTCTGAATATCCCACTTATTAATCTTAAAAAGATGGATTTTTAGCCGTTAGATTACTTGAGGATAAAAAAATACGTGAATGAAGGATGCGAGGAAATAACAATGTTTTTCTAACAATAAGCATCTATTTCCAAGTCTTTTCATGTCTGATTCAGAATGATTTCCAGCGGTTGAAGATATTAAAGTTGGAATTCTCATTATTATATATAGTATTCTGTCAAAGATCTTTCAAGATCTTATTTACTTTTGATCATCTTGGATTTTCCCAAAACCCCCCACTCTATTCATAAAAACACCATCGACATTATTTAATGCCTTCAGGGTCTGCTGAGTATCGTAGTGGCTCACTGAATGTAGCTTTTGCAAAATTATGTGGCACATATGATAAATGTAGTATGATACAATTTAGTTTTTTATCTAAGGTTAATATTACTTGAGCCTTAAGGTTTTTCCCATTTTTATTAGGCTCATGGCCTTTGAGTCACAAACTTAATGTTATCTTATCTCACGTACATATAAAAGAGGGGGAACTTCTTTTCCACCCATATGTTTGTCAAAAAACACTTATTCTAGTGTGTAAAAAAAAAAAAAAAACTTATTCTACTTTCTTTTGACAAAATTACCGTCTTCTCCGAAAATATACTCCGTGACAACTCCACTGAATGGCTCAGAAAGTATACTACAGGAGGCCTATGAAATTATATTTCTGCAGGTATATTAACATTGTCTTACTCTTGTATATATTAATCAAGGAAGGGTGCTGATAAGACCCCACATTCAAACTTCCAGAAGCAACCTCTAGTAAAGACAAGTGACACCTATTTTTTTATTTATAAATAAAGCAACCCATGTTTTCTTATACCTTCCATATATCTATAACATATCCTGTATGTCTCGTGCAATTAATTTGTCCATTGAATCTCATAAGTCAATTTCTCGTTAACAATTTTACTTATGAGTACAATATGAGAGCACAGTTAGATTAATTGAACAACTAGGGTTTTTCTGTATCTGAATAAGTCATGTTTTGGGAATGATCTTAAGGGTATTAATTATAGTTTTCTTTGCCTCCTTTTTGGTAACAGCCTTTACATGTTTATCCGATCAGTTATATATAGTAAGGGGCGCATATGGCTTATCTTTATCCGAATATTCCGTCGAAAGGCTCTGATTTGGTTGTTTTGGGATGTAAGGGTGGTCTCGTGGGTTTAGGCGGCATCCTTGTATGTGCCTTTTTGGTCCTATCCCAATTATGATGGTCCACAGCCCCCAAGCACGAGGCTTGGTTAAGGGCACAGTGGTTTGACTAAGACATGGTGAGCTCTAAAAAGGGGCGTGATTAATATGTGACGAGCTCATAAAAGTGGCGCGGTGTTTCTAAGTTTGATTCGACAGTTCAGAGCTATTCATTTATATGCTATCGTGTCATTTTTTCTCAATGGCCGTTTTCTCTCTGTGACATGTGTCCCAATCATACTTCTACAACCATAAATGGAACATCATCAATTATAACAAATTCCGCTACAACCATTTAACAATCCTCCGACTTATAGTCAACAACTTTTTTTTTTTTGAAGAAGACAAACTAGCCCAACAAAATTGGCATCAAAGAGAATCAAATATGATACTTTGAGAGGAGCTTATGGCCAACAAAATTAATTGCAACCAGATATCTTTTGTTTAATAATCTTTGTAATATATACCCATGAAGTGTACCTTTCTTACCCATTTTAGTAACATACATTTGTAAGAACTGTGGAAATATTTTCTTAATAGGATTTGTGTAATGTTTATTTTGGTGGCAGCTATATACCAGTATTGCACAACAATAGTTACATTTTGTTGGAACACTAGTGGGTTTACTAGTGAGCTTGTGAAGTTTGAAATGTAAACACAAGTGGAGAAACTAGTGTTAAGTGTGAATTGAAAATTCTATGTCCCACATTGGGTAGATCACACACTCTAGTAGTGTTTATATATGTGGGATGTCACCTCCAAGGGTGTGCCCTTGGGGTACACACTTTTGTGAACGGAGTGAGCTAATGCCAAAAAAATAATAACACGCGCGCGCAACGACGCCGACTGGGTCTGGGCCGTAAAAGAATATTTTTTGGTGCTCAGAAAATAAATTTTTTTTTTTTTTGCTCCGAGAATCCTGCAAGCAAAGACCGAGTCCAGCACACGCCTTCCACACGCGCATCCACGTGTCGGCACGCTTCCGCACGTTTCCGCCTCGTGGGTTACCGTTACTGGAGCGTGGGCTTGCGCGAGCGGGTCGTGAACCGGGTCGGCGAGGTCGAATCCCCTCTATAAATAGAGAGCTCGGGATCCTCATTCTTCACACCAAAACCGAGAATCGAACGCTCTTATCTGGTTTTCTCCCCTTCTCATCTCCCGCGATTTGTGTTGACGAATCGTTCTTTTCCTCCTTTGTCTTCTCGAGTGGTTTTTCTAAAACCATATTCTCAGAGGTGTTATTCTCGACCGATTCTGGGCAGTGCAGCCTTTAATCGTACAGAAAAAGAATCTGGGCTGTTTTATCCTGGAGACGCACGGTTGATAGTCTACCTTGCACAATTCAGGTAGTGCCGTGAAACGTCTTAAAGAAAGCGACCTGGTCGTGACTCGCCCCAGTAATCGTTTCAAAGCTCTGTCGTAATTTTCAAAATTAACAATTTTAAGACGTTTCAAATACGATACGATGAGTTCTGAAAAAATTACTGCTGCTGATGATTTTAATAAACCGTTTCTGTTCTCAGGCAGCCACTTCAAACGTTGGCAACAAAAAATGCTGTTTTTCTTAACCACTAAAAAGGTTGCCTACGTTTTGAACGAACCCCTGCATGTGGCACCTACGAGTTCGACTCCTGCTGGAGCGAATGACAAGGATAAAACAGTTGACCCTGCTTCTTCTGCTGAGAAAGTTGTAACTGATAAACAGCTGTCCATAGACATTGCTCTGTGGAAAGAAACTGACTACCTCTGTAAGAATTACATTCTTAATCGACTCACAGACCCTCTGTATTATTAATATAGACTCTGTGATACTGCCAAACAATTATGGGAGGCACTACAGAAAAAATATGACACCGAAGAGGCTGGTGTTAAGAAATATGCGGTGAGCCGCTATCTGAATTTCAAAATGAGTGATGATAAGCCCGTCGAGGCACAATCACATGAGCTGCAACAAATTGCTCACGAGATCATAGCTGAAGGGATGCAACTCCCCGAACAATTTCAAATTGCTGTGATCATTGATAAGCTGCCTCCTGCTTGGAAGGACTTCAAGAGTCAACTTAGACACAAAACTAAGGAGTTCTCTCTTGAAAGTCTGATTACTCGCCTTCGTATTGAAGAAGAAGCGAGAAAGCAGGACCAGAATGAAGAAGTGTATGCTGTTTCTAACAACAACACTAAAAAGAAATTTGTAGGTGCTGTTCTGAAGCCTACTGGCAAACAATTTAAGAATCAGAACCGCCCTATGAATAAGAATTCCAACAGGAATAAGACTGGGAACAATCCAAGACCCCAGATTCATCAGCCACCCAAGAATGACGGTGCCCCTCCTTTCAATTGTTACAACTGTGGGATGGCAGGTCATATGGCACGCAAGTGCAGAAACAGAAACAACAACAACCGACCTGCACAGGCTAACTTGGCTACTGCTGTTGCACCTGATGAGCCCTATGTGGCTATGATTACTGAGATTAACATGATTGCAGGTTCTGATGGCTGGTGGGTGGACACTGGTGCTTCTCGCCATGTCTGCTATGACAGAGATATGTTTAAAACATATATTGCTTGTGATGATCAGAAGGTGTTGTTGGGAGACTCTCACTCCACTGATGTTGCTGGAATCGGAGATATAGAGCTGAAATTCACCTCTGGAAAGACTCTGATACTGAAGGATGTGTTGCACACTCCTAAGATTATGAAGAACTTAGTTTCAGGTTTTCTTTTGAATAAGGCTGGGTTTGTCCAAAGCATTGGGGCTGATTTGTACACCATCACTAAGAATTGTGTTTTTGTTGGGAAAGGGTACGCCACTGATGGCATGTTTAAGTTAAACATTGATATTAATAAAATTTCTTCTTCTGCTTATATGTTGTGTGATTTTTATATTTGGCATTCTAGACTCTGTCACGTTAACAAAAGAATTATTTCAAATATGAGCGGTTTAGGTTTAATACCTAAAGTATCTTTAAACGATTTTGGAAAATGTCAATATTGCAGTCAAGCGAAAATAACTAAAAGTTCTCATAAATCAGTAACCAGGATAACTGAACCTTTTGAATTAATTCATTCTGATTTATGCGAATTAGACGGTAACTTGACAAGAAATGGAAAAAGATATTTCATCACTTTTATAGATGACTGCTCCGATTACACACATGTGTATTTAATGCGAAATAAAAATGAAGCGCTTGAAATGTTTAAACAGTATGTAAAAGAAATTGAAAATCAATTCAATATTAGGATCAAGCGTTTTAGAAGTGACAGAGGTACTGAATACGGATCACATACATTCAATGAGTATTATAAAGAACTCAGAATTATTCATGAAACAACTGCTCCTTATTCTCCAGAAATGAACGGTAAAGCGGAAAGAAAAAATAGAACGCTTACCGAATTAGTAGTTGCAACCATGCTTAACTCCGGGGCAGCACCTTACTGGTGGGGAGAAATTTTATTGACTGTTTGCTATGTGCTAAACAGAGTACCCAAAACTAAGAACAAAACTTCTCCTTATGAAATTTTGAAGAAAAGACAACCAAACTTGTCTTATTTTAGAACATGGGGCAGCCTTGCCTATGTAAGAAAATCAGACCCCAAAAGAGTTAAACTAGCAAGTAGAGCCTATGAATGTGTATTCATTGGGTATGCCTTAAACCGTAAAGCCTATAGGTTTTACGACCTGAAATCTAAAATGATCATAGAATCAAATGATGCTGACTTCTTTGAAAATAAATTTCCCTTTAAGTCAGGAGACAGTGGGGGTAATAGTGGGGGTACCATAAACTCAACTCTTGATCAACCTTCTGAAATCAGAACAAGCAATGAAAACATCGAAAGAGATGTTATGGAACCTCGTAGAGATAAGAGAGCAAGAATAGCTAAAGATTATGGCCCCGACTATGTGGCATATACAATAGAGGAGGATCCATCAAGCATCAAAGAAGCTTTGTCTTCAATTGACGCTGATTTATGGCAAGAAGCTATAAATGATGAAATGGATTCTCTAATGTCCAACGAAACCTGGCACCTAACTGACTTGCCTCCTGGAAGCAAGACAATAGGGTGTAAGTGGATTCTGAAAAAGAAACTAAAACCTGACGTGTCAATCGACAAATACAAGGCACGCCTTGTAGCCAAAGGTTTTAGACAAAGATAAAATGTAGATTTCTTTGATAATTATTCACCTGTTACTAGAATCACGTCCATTAGGGTACTAATCTCTTTGGCGGCCATCCACAATTTGATTGTACACCAAATGGACGTAAAAACTGCTTTTTTAAACGGTGAATTAGAAGAAGAAATCTACATGGATCAACCTGAAGGTTTTGTAGTCCATGGACAGGAAAACAAAGTTTGTAAGTTGGACAAATCTCTGTATGGTTTAAAACAAGCACCGAAACAATGGCATGAGAAATTCGACAACCTAATGATTGAGAATGAGTATAAGGTGAATGAAAGCGACAAGTGTATTTATTACAAATACGGAAATAACACTTGCACGATCATATGTCTATACGTAGACGACTTACTCATATTTGGTTCGAACCTCAACGTCATTAAAGAAGTGAAAACTTTGCTGTGCAACCACTTTGATATGAAAGATCTAGGTGAAGCAGATGTAATTCTTGGAATCAAGATTACGAGAACTGATAATGGAATCTCCTTGAATCAATCTCACTACGTTGAGAAGATCTTAAGGAAATATAATTACTTCGATTGTAAACCTGCGAGCACACCTTGTGACCCAAGTGTGAAGCTATTTAAGAACACTGGAGACAGTGTAAGACAATCTGAATATGCGATCATCATTGGCAGTCTCAGATATGCCACTGGTTGTACTAGACCCGACATCGGCTACGCCGTGGGATTACTATGCAAGTTTACTAGCAGGCCAAGCATGGAGCATTGGCAAGCTATCGAAAGAGACATGAGATACTTGAAGAAGACCATGACCCTAGGACTGCATTATCAGAGATATCCTGCAGTGCTTGAAGGATATAGTGACGCAGATTGGAACACCTTATCAGATGATTCCAAAGCGACCAGTGGGTATATATTTACCATTGCTGGAGGAGCTGTTTCTTGGAAATCCAAGAAACAGACCATTCTGGCTCAATCCACAATGGAATCTGAGATGATAGCACTAGCTGCTGCTAGTGAAGAAGCAAGTTGGCTAAGATGCTTGCTATCTGAAATCCCTTTATGGGAAAGACCGTTACCTGCTGTGTTGATTCATTGTGATAGTACCGCGGCTATCGCAAAGATTGAGAATCGTTACTACAATGGTAAGAGACGACAGATAAGACGAAAACACAGCACGATAAGAGAATATCTTTCGAATGGAACGGTAAGAGTAGATTTCGTACGAACAAATGAAAACTTAGCTGATCCTTTGACGAAAGGACTAAACAGAGAGAAAGTCGCAAATACATCCATCAGGATGGGACTAACTAATGCCTATTGATCATAAGTGATGGCAACCCGACCTAAATGACTGGAGATCCCAAGAACTAGGTTCAATGGGTAACAACAAGTCACAAGTGATAGAACATGCTAAGAGAATGCATGATCCTGCAGTGACAGAAGGTTGAGATAATAGAAACTCTTAATGAGATCTATACTCCTTATGGAGTGGAGTACATAGCTACAGGAGTACTTCTGATAGACTCACCTATACGTATGTAGAACTGAGGCCGGTTCTTATGGAATTTTGAGGCAAAATTCCTAGACCATTCGTTAAAACTGGGATAGACGTGCAAGGCCTTAAACGCACGGGCTTTTAGAAAACACCTAAGAAAAGGTTGTGTGTGAGTCCTATGTCTGAGATAGAGTTCAATGCTGTAAGCAACTCTTGTTAATCGGAATACTACTCACTATGCAAAGGTTCAAGTGTTAAACACACCTTTGTTTACTAGCAATCTTTAGGAAACGTTTAAAACGTAATCTGATAAACCAATTTTGAATTCAAGTGGGGGATTGTTGGAACACTAGTGGGTTTACTAGTGAGCTTGTGAAGTTTGAAATGTAAACACAAGTGGAGAAACTAGTGTTAAGTGTGAATTGAAAATTCTATGTCCCACATTGGGTAGATCACACACTCTAGTAGTGTTTATATATGTGGGATGTCACCTCCAAGGGTGTGCCCTTGGGGTACACACTTTTGTGAACGGAGTGAGCTAATGCCAAAATAATAACACACGCGCGCGCGACGACGACGCCGACCGACCGGGCCTGGGCCGTAAAAGAATATTTTTTGGTGCTCAGAAAATAAATATTTTTTTTTTTTTGCTCCGAGAATCCTGCAAGCAAAGACCGAATCCAGCACACGCCTTCCACACGCGCATCCACGTGTCGGCACGCTTCCGCACGTTTCCGCCTCGTGGGTTACCGTTACTGGAGCGTGGGCTTGCGCGAGCGGGTCGTGAACCGGGTCGGCGAGGTCGAATCCCCTCTATAAATAGAGAGCTCGGGATCCTCATTCTTCACACCAAAACCGAGAATCGAACGCTCTTCTCTGGTTTTCTCCCCTTCTCATCTCCCGCGATTTGTGTTGACGAATCGTTCTTTTCCTCCTTTGTCTTCTCGAGTGGTTTTTCTAAAACCATATTCTCAGAGGTGTTATTCTCGACCGATTCTGGGCAGTGCAGCCTTTAATCGTACAGAAAAAGAATCTAGGCTGTTTTATCCTGGAGACGCACGGTTGATAGTCTACCTTGCACAATTCAGGTAGTGCCGTGAAACGTCTTAAAGAAAGCGACCTGGTCGTGACTCGCCCCAGTAATCGTTTCAAAGCTCTGTCGTAATTTTCAAAATTAACACATTTGGACTTGTGTTCACCCTAAGTCGCTACCGATGTTTTTTTTGAATAAGCAAAAAGTATATTGAAACTAAAAAAAAGCACCAGAGATGGTCAAAGTTAAAGTGTGTTTACACCATATCATCTTCCACCAATGAAGTAAATACCCTAATATTTGGCCATTTAAACCCAAAGAAACGCACATAGAGGAATAAAAGCTTCTGATTTCTGAAGGAAATACTGCCAGATATGATACGAGTACTACAATGCACGATCACTTATATCGAGATCTATCTAAACACTTATCCACTGCTAGTAGCACAATCATCATCCACAAATTATGGTTTACTTTAATTTCTGAAGAAAAAGTAAGAATTGAATCTACAGCACAGTTCTCAATTTTCAATTTTTTTAATGTTTTGCTTTCAGGCATCAGCATGGACACAACGGAAAATTGTCTCACAAATTTTGAGGTGCTTGATCAAATGCAGACTCTCATGTCTTGTGCAATATGGCATTAGGAGGTTAAGAAAACTGCAGTTGATTTGTGTCGTGTGTCTACATCACTTGCCATGGACAATTTAAAGCAACAGACACTAAATAATCAAAAGGCATGCCATCCCGTTTAAGGAAACAGTATAAAAAGATACAACAAAATAAATTAACCAAAAATGAAAATTGTTCAAAACGGATTATTTTTTATTTATCTACTGAAAGTTGATTGAATCCATGTATAAATTGAACAGCAGTAATCTAATCAGGCTAAAATTTATCCTTATAATTCAGATTCAAATCCAATATTCCAAAATCCTTCCGGAGTCAAAGGAGGAACATACTTATAACGATGCCTAGAAACACCATCATGATGCTCACAACGACTATTTTGCTTATTGCTATCAGGGTCCTTACCGTCTGCGTTAGGAAGAACAGCTTCATAGAACTTCCTACATTGTTTGCAGTCTACTCCTTTTAAATTTTCGCGCTCAGCCTTCTTTCTCACTGGCTCAATGTACTTGAAACTCTTTTTATTGGCTACTGTAATGGAAGATTGCTTCTTCATGGGACTGCTTTTGGCGTTCAAATCCTGTGTTTCGTCATCTGAGCTGTCCATGCTAATGTCTTTCTGAATTGGTTGTGCAAGATCTTCCTTATTCAATTCCTTATTTAAATTATCTCTAATATTTTCAAGAGGAGTATCAAGAAAGTCATCATGAAGGTCATTGCCTGCTCGACTTTGATGAGACCGGGTTTGCCTCCAGGAAGATGCAGGCCGCTTTGTACCAGACACAGAAGCTAATTTTGTACTGGGTGGACATTTTTGGACACCATGGAAACCTGAAGAAGAAGGAGGGCACAAATTGGCTTTGTCATCCTCCAATGCCTTCTCCTTCACTTCATTTATGTCACACACAGCAACAAAAACTTCAGGAGTTCTTTTCTCGAGGCCTGAAAACATAGCAAGTAGATGATGGACGAGCAATTAACCTAGGCTGTACACTTCACTGTTTCAACATAGCATTTTGCCAACAAAATCTATGCATGTTAATGCAACTTGATGCATGATGCATCAAAATAAAAGCCACTTCAAAATCTATCTTAGAAGGATGAAATGGAGTAAAGTAGCATGTATTGAAGAACAGGAATAATAGGGTCTAATGATTCAATTATTTAAAGGATATGCACCGTCAATGTAAAATAATTTTAAACTAACATCAATAGAAACCCATTATTTTGCCACATCACCCCACTTCTGTAAAGGTATTTTGAAATTGGTGGTATGACATGGAAAAATGGTGGTCTACCATCAGATGTCAGTGTAACAATGATTTATACTAATGGTGTACGCCCATTAAACTCTATTTAAAATAGAGAAGAAAAGTGTGACCGAAGATGTCCAATTATGGTGGCAAGCCAAAAGCTCGCCATATAAACATGGCGTTGCAGCCTATGACTGCTTCCGGAGAATCTGCCAATGCAAAAGCGTCATAGCACCATGATGCCAGCAATTTGACAATACTGGAGAAGAATGAAATAAACTGATACATATATTGGGACCTACAGTCCAAGGAAGCCCAGCTAAGCAAGTACACCACAACACAAACACACAAAGGCACACCTTGAATAGCAGATTTTAATTGATTCCATTTTCCTCACATTTCTAGTAATGCCTTAAAGATTCTCTAGAGTCAGTTAGAAACTTCCATTGTTGTTAGACCTTTTCCCTTACTGTTAGTTTGTTGTAATATCCTCCGCACACCTGGCACCTGATGCAAGTAATCAGGAACCAACTCACCTATATATTTTGAGTATTGATAAACGAATAAGGTAGGCTAAGACCAATTGCTTAGCTCAAAATCCCATTTCTCCTAACAAATGACCCCTAATTCCTTAGGTTATCAATTATCAGTCAAAGCTTTAATGAATGCCAATTTCTCATGAACAATGATTCAATCTCCGGTTATTACTACATATATTTCAATTGTGAAGTAAACCTAAATGAATGAAGTAGAGAATAATTTCCATTATCCTTTTAACCCTCACCTCTTTCTGAGCCCGCTCCCTGCTCAAAAAGGTTCGCAGTAAGGTTGCTACCCTAACATAAACCTAACAGAATCTAATCCATCCCATTCAATTCTCTCTTTTTCAATCCCTCTAATTTAAGATACATAATGGAACCTTTTTTTTTTTACATTACATCATAAAAGTATCCAAACAGAATAACTAGCTTAATTCTACTCCACTTCATTCCAATTATTGTTACATATCCAAACACAATCTAAAACCATGCACATGATATAGCAATATGGACTATGAAAACAATTCAATTTACCTCCAAAATCTTCATCTGGGATTTCAATCTTCACTTTAGCATTTACACAAACATCCATTTCGGTATCACGGTCTTCAAACGCAACACCTGCAATAAAAATAAAAAAATCATAACACACAATTAACACAAAAACACATCAAAAACTCTCTTTAATCCACATTAACATTAATCCATCTTATACCTTGTTCAACAATTGGACTCTGATTCTTCCCCAAATAACTCTCACTCTCCCTAATCATATTCTCCTCATTAAGACCAACCTTTTTCCTCAAATAAACATGTTGAGATTTAAGCCTCTTATACGCTTCATTCAAACGATTCCTCTTCAATTTCTCATCCTTAACCTCACACTTCAACAGTTCAACTTCTTCAACCAATTTCCTACACAAACCCTCATTCTCATCACATTTCAACTCCAAAACCTCAACATCCTTCACCTTCAACCTTAATCTCTCTTCCAAATCAACGATTTTCCCCAACAATTGCGCGTTTTCGCTCTCACAACTCTCCAATTTCGCAACCGCGGTTTTCCGCTTCTCTTCGCACGATTTCAGCGAAGAATCTTTCGTACGAATTAGATCAAGGAGATTCTTTTGCAGCGTCATACCTTCGTCGAGTTCGTGTTCGAGTTCGGTGATACGGCGGCGTTTAGCGTCGGAGTTTTTGGAAGTGGATTGGAAATTAGGGTAGAGTTGGGAGCAGAAAACGTATTCGATTTGGGAGATTTTGTCTTTGGCTTCTTGAATTGATGCGACGAGGAGTGTGCTGAGACCGGAGACGACTTTTTCGTCGGTGACCGGCGATGAGTTTTTCGCCGTCGATGACGGTGGTGGTGATTTTGGTGAGCGCGTGTGAGGTACTCGCTCTGTTATTGCGTTGGTTTCGTCCATGATGATGAGTTTTGAATTGCGAGAAAGGGTGAAGGAAGGTTTTGGCTTCTGGGGCTGAGGGGTGTCTAATTGAAATAAAACTCGCGCGCGTTTCTCAATTTGTTCTGATTTCGTTTTCAAAACAGGGAAAGTGACCGTACATAGTAAACAAAAGTTACTTAAATTAAGTTTTTTATTAAATCAAATATGAATTGGACCGCATGATAATATATCAATTATTTTTCATTAAACAACTAGTTTTTAACCGGATAAAACATTCATCCATAATTTTTAATTTTACCGTAAACCGACCATTAGAAAACTCAACTTCCGAATTTTCTTTTTCCAACACTCCGCGTGATTTTCTCTCTCTTCCACCTAAATTAAAATAATAAATACTTAACAATTTATTTTTTTGTTTTTCGTAAAAACAAAATTTATTTAAAAGTTACACAAGTAACTTAATTAGTACGATACAAATCATCTTCAATCATGAAACATTTCAAACTTTGCCCATATGTGATTCACTAGATCTGCTTGCAATTTGTGATGAACATTTGGATCACGCAACTTGGATCTAGCACGCACATGATTTGCAAAAGCGGGTAACACCTCGATCGAGTATGGTTGCGGTGTACTGAATCCACTTTCCTCAGATTGTTCAAAATCGATCCAACGTTGAGAATATGAATCTCGTTTATCCTCAACAATCATATTATGTAATATGATGCATGACCTCATGATGATACTCAAATCGGCTATGTCCCACAAGCGAGCTGGTTCACGGATGATTTTAAAACAAGCTTGAAGCACACCAAATGCACGTTTGATGTCCTTCTGACATCCCTCCTGAAATTTTGCAAATAACTTATCGGGTTCACTTTGAGGAAGTCTAATCAATTTAACGAAAGTTGGATAAAAAGGGTAGATACAATCAGCTGGATAGTATGTTATATTATAGGGACACTGATTCACAAAGAAATTCACAATTGGAGCTTTTCCCTGTTCCACATCATCAAACATTTGTGATCGGTCTAGAACGTTTATATTGTTCAACGTTCCCGACACATCCAAAAAAGGCATGCCAGATCCATAGATCATGAGATGCAACTGCTTCAAGAATAATTGTGGTGGTTCCTTTATCCCCCCTAGTAAATTGACTTTCACATGCTTTAGGATAATTTTTCCACTCCCAGTGCATGCAATCAATACTCCCGATCATTCCTGAAAACCCCTGCATTTCACTAACATGTAGTATTATTTGCAGGTCATCTTGGGTTGGTGCTCTCAGATACACTTGCACATGCAATCATATGATTCCTTTACATAATCTACGTAAGCACTCCAATGTTGTAGTACCTCCTATTTTGATGCATTCATCGACCGCATTTGCTGCCACACCATATGCTAACATTCGCATTGTTGTGGTACATTTTGCTAAGGGTGATATACCTTCTTTATTAGTTGCATCAACTCACTGGGTGAAGTAGTTATCACTACTTGAAAGGTCCCCAACTATTCGAAGGAAAACATGTATTTGCATCTGGTACCGACGACGAAACATTGCATCATCAGATGTAGGCTCATTGGCAAAGTAGTCGTCAGTTAGTCTTTGGTTTGTCGCTGCATGATCTCTATTGAGATATTTTCTACTACGAGGTGTATTATCTTCCAATATTTTTTTTCGACGCTCTCTAAATTGGTTGACGATATAAGTTTCTTCAATTTCACATTTTTGTTTGCAGGCTGCGATATCAAAAGGATATCCTGGTGGATCCATTAATAGTTTTTTGGGATATTGGAAGTAGATTGAAGGGTTGATATGTCTTTACCCCTCTGTAATTTGAGCAAGTTCCGGTTCACCCCCTTGTAAAAAAAAAGTTTAGATTTCAATCCTATAATATGAAGATTCTCCATAAAACACCCCTGTAATATGAAGATTCTCCATAAAACACCCCTGACCTCATCCAGACGTTGACATGGCACGCCACTGTGTAATTATTTTAATTTTAATTTTTTTAAAACCTGACATGTGTGTAATGGTTTAAAAAATTATTTTAAAAAGATAAAAAAAATACTGAAAATTAATTTTCAAAAAATTTAAAAATAAGAAAAAAAAATCATTTTTTAAAAAAAAACGAAAAAAAATTGGATTTTTTTTCAAAAAATAATAAAATTCATAAAAAATAAACATTCAAAAATTAGCTTTTGTTATTTTTTTGAATATTTTTAAAATTTTAATTTAATTTGGATTTTTTTTAAAAATTCAAAATATAGTAAGTTTAGAAATTTTTTGTATTTTTCATATAATTTTTTGGGAAATATATATATATATATATATATATATATATATATAAAGAAAACAACCCCTTCCAGTTATTTTGGACCGGCTGTTTCTTTTAAAAAATGTCATCAATTTTCAATACAAATACCACATGTAACAAATAGATAAGAATAACTTTAAATATTAAAAAAAATTCCAGAATTTTTTTATTCTCAATTTTTAAATATTAATAAAAATTTCTCAATTTTTAACACATCGTAAAAAAAATTCTGGACTAAATTTTCGAAAAAAAATTTGAATTTTCCTAAATTTTTAAATAAATTTGTATCCAGATTTTTAAAAATAAAAATATTTTCCAGATTTCTTTTGTTGAGAAAATTTAAAAAACTTCTTTTTCAAAAAAAAAATATCTGTTTCAAATTTCGAAAAATATATATTTCCAAATTTTCGAAAATAATTTGAATTTTTTTTGTAATATATATTTCAAAATTTTCGATTTTTTTTAAAACATTATGGAAAATTAAAAAATTTTGGAATATATATTTTTCGTAAATTAATTAGAATTTTTCGGAAAATATTATTTTCAAAATTTTGGAAAATATTTTTCGTAATAAAAAAATCCTGAATTTTTTTTTTACGATTTTTTTATTTTTTTTAAAAAAAAAAAGGCACAAATGCCAAGTGTACCATTAAAAAAATGAAAAACAAAATTAATTATACAGTCATCATGTCACTCAGCTCGCCACGTCAGCAATTCTGCACAGTCACATGGGTCAGGGGCTAAAATCAAAGAATCTTATTTTACATGGTTGAAATCTTAATTTATTTTTTTACATTGGGTAAACCGGAACTCGTCCAAATTATAGGGGGTAAAGACATATTTACCCTAGATTGAATGATATTTAGGATATTGGTACATCAATGTATCTATGAGTCCCTATATATAAGTACATTGAGTGGTGGACACTAACGAATTCGAAATAAGTTATTTTATAGAGTTAATTATTAGACAAGGACTAGATTCAAATTGGATGGTACATATTCAATCACAATAACTTATACATTAAAGCCAAAAGTCATAGACAATTATTAAAGCAAACACTACAGACATGACACCACTGACAATTATTAAAGCAAGCACTACAGACTTGACACTACTGACAATTATTAAAGCAAACACTGAGGACTTGACAACACTGACAATTTTGACTGAATACAGACAAATATTTGATTGAAATTAATTTTCAAACAACTCACGCTCCAACTTTTCCAACAGCTCTTTCTTCCGGTCATCGAGATGCTCTTCAGAACTTAGCATTAGTCTTTTGTTTCATCAATTGGTTAGTCTTCTGTTGCACCAAGGCTATCTTGTCCAATCGTTCAAGCTATTTCTCCTTGAATTGTTTGAATTCAGCCCACTCGTTGTCCACCACCTCCAAGGCAGCTTCCTTGCTTTTCTTTTTACCATTTTTTTTAGCTGCCTCCCTACCCATTGGACGAGCATTAGATCCTACGGAGTTTGAGCCACATGCATCACTCTCGTGAGATCTCTTAGATCCATTACTTCCTGAGCCAATATTTCCTCCTACTTGACTACCATAACGTGGTTGATCACGGAGAGCGTGTCATTCTGTCATTTGGGTAAATTGAACATTTTTCCCATTTGCATATAATTCCCGCGCTTTTGCCAAAATATCATTCTCCGACCAACCGCTTCCTTGCAAACGCTTAGCGCCATCATAAGTGACAATCCATTTACCCAGTATTTTGTTCATATAATTAAAACGGTTTCGGCATGCAACTCCACCGCGCGGAGGATCGAATGAGCAATGCTCATTACAATACTCATCAATTCTACCCAATATGTTTCACCTTTCTAGTTTATCCCGACAACACTACTTGTTTCATCTTTAATCCACCCACTAATTAGCACCAAATTTTGTTCAGTGTTCCATGTTGATTGCTGGTTTTTCTTACGATTAGGAGTTGAATCCTCTGAATTTGGAGTGACTTCATTAGCACCTGTCATGCCACCAAGAGTTATTTGTGTTGAAAATTCGAGAAATTCAGGTGCACCAACACTCAGAACATTTTCATTCTCCAGTGGCAAATAACCATTAAACGGTGGTGTTTGAGATGAATATCCCATCATAGATCCATAATATGGGTTAAAGTTTGAAACAGAGGATGACTGGTTGGAATTTGGTGCAAAACCAAAATTAGGTATGCTTTAAGGACGTTGGTTGGAAAATTGATTTGGATTTTGATATTTGTTGGGATTTTGGTAGCTAAATGGGTAATTAGAAGAATTTTGGATGATGAAATGATTATTATTGAGATTCATTTCACTAAAAAGAAGATTAAAACTTCAAACGAAAAGTTGATAGAAAGATAATAATACTATTAAGATAGTGGAAAATTTTGTTTTTTTTTTTTGTGTCCAAATCAAATGAAACCAAGTCTCTATTTATAGAAAAAAAAATCATGAATTTTAGTAAAAAAAATTATAAAAAAAAAATCATTTGCTAATGAAATAATTGAGTTCAAATAATTAAGATGAGATAAATCTAGCAAGCCAATCAGCAAGCGCCACGTGGCAGCTCTTATTCACCACCACATTCTCTATCCGCGTCTGGGGAAAGACCAGTCACGTCTGTCTGGCGCATGTAGTGCTCTCTCCCTGCAAACCACTTCTTTTGCGCCACATCATCTTCAGCTTGACCCACCATTCTCCCATTCAACATGTTGAAATCTTTCATCATCTCTCTTCCACCTCATTTGCGTTCAACTTTCAACCCAGCATTGCAATGGTTTCAACTGCTGAAAAACTGCTTCAACACCACCATTGTAATACCATTTACAATGGTTTCAACATTCAACACCCACTTTTTCTCTTCTCAACACTCCACATCATTTTCTCTCTTTTATTCAACACTCATTCAACTTTTATCCTCTCCAATGGTTTTTCATTTAATACTCTACCCCATCACTTTTTATTTCACATTCTTATTTAATTTTATATTTTTGTTTCTATGATTACATAAAATTACAATTATCGATTATAATTAAATTAAAATAATAAACACTTAACAATTTATCTTTTAGATTTTTGTAAATACAAAATTTTATTTAAATAATTAATTTAATTTCACTAAAAAGAAGATTAAAACTTCAAAAGAAAAGTTAATAGAAAGATAATATTAAGATAGTGGAAAATTTCATTTTTTTGTCTGTGTCCAAATCTAATGAACCAAGTCTCTATTTATAAAAAAAAAAATCATGAATTTTGGTAAAACAAAATTTAGAAAAAAAAAATTAATTTGAAATGAAATAGGTGAGTTCAAATAATTAAGATGATAAAAATTCAGCCAGCCAATCAGAAAATAACACATGTCCAGCTTTATCCTCTCCCCTATTCTCTCTCCATTCTGCACCTGCTCCACTCTCCCTTGTCGGCGCATGTTGCACATGCGCGATTTTCAACCATCCAGAAATTGTCACGCGTGCCTCTGCTTGCAGGTTCAACATGTTAAATGGTTTCAACATCTCTTTCCTCCACATGATCCTTCTACAAAACTCAACACACCATTGCACTACTACCACACGTTGAAAGTCTCGTTCAACACCTCCATTGCACTTGGTCTAAGTGGTCTTATATAAAGGGTAATCTTCAACATTAGATAAAAACACATAAGCTTCTTTAAATGAATACATATCCTCAGCGCTAAGAGCAACTTTAGCGGTGATATTTTACTCCAGTCCACCAGCATGTCAAATGGTTTTTCGCCAATTTAACATTGGAGATGTTGTCGTTACTTCAACAAGTAATATAACTTTGAGATAAATTGCAATAAAAAATTGGACAATGTCACAGGTTGTGAGACCCAGCATGTCTCTCTCATTGAATGAATGAGTAGTATAAATAAAATATGATAAATGTCAACGAGTGTCTCTAAGACACTTTTTAAAGGTCTTAAATTGTAACTTTTATAAAAATATGTGTATTTAAAGCATTGAAAATTGAACTATTTAAATTTTTTAAAGAATAATTTTCTACTCACATGTTTCAAAATACATGTCCGAATTTTGCAATGTGCACTATTCACTTGACTTAGCTTGACCATAGTTTTTAACTAATGTATAAATACAAATATTAGCATGTAAGATGTTTGATTTGTCTCAACAAATATTTTCAAAATATAAATTTTTTATAATTTTTTACTTTAGATAATTAAATATATTAACGGTCAAAATTGTGCATTGACATATTTGAAGTGATTGACTTGAACATGTATTTTGAAACGGAAATAGTAATTTAGAATGCTTAAAGAGCACCCTGAAGGCACTAGTCAACAAGATCCAAAAATATTAATATATAAGATAAAGTTGTGGGATCCAATATGAGTTTTTTTATAGTTGCACTATTAGAGTAAAAAAATGAGGGAGTGTTTTGAAATGATGTGATATAATAGGACCTGCAAAATAACATTTGGATGAGATCATTGTTGTGTTAGAACAGAAACTGTGTTCTAAATGCGCAAAAAGTGTTTATTGAAATAAGCTGTTTTAGCGAGATGAAAAAATAGCAAATTAAAACTGTAAAAAATGAAAGTAGAAGAATAGAGAGATTATGCTTGCAATGTGAATCTCATCAAGAAGTGAATGTACACATTACAAAGCCTTTATATTAGCAAAACTAACAATTATTTATAGCACAGGCTAACTCACTAACTAACTAGTTTTATAACAAACTCTTAACCAACCAGCTTAGGTGGCAGTTATGAATTATCTCTCAACACATTGGAGTTGCTCTAAGATCTTAAGTTTAAGTATTATTGAAAATTGTTCAAAACGGATTATTTTTTATTTATCTATCAAAAGTTAATTCAAAATTGAATCCATGTATCGATTGAACAGCAGTATCGCCTAGATTGTACAATCCGGAGTCTGGACAATTCAGAAACCTATCCGTAGATTGTACAATCCGGACAATTCAGAAACCTATCCGGAGAGTACAATGCTAAAAGGATAGAATGCTGATAATTAATTGTCATACAACGTTGAAAATGCTTAGTTTGAATTGTTTAATACAATCTGAGTTTCAAACCTATACAAGAATATTTGTTTTCTTTAGCAGTTGAAACATTGATTGTCACAGGATGGTAAAGCAATTAAAATCATGGAGATGAAAAAAAATATTTTCAGCTTCATCCCCGACTTCATCAGTCACCCTGAATAAACTTTAAATCACAAGAAAATATGTATAAAAAGTACAGTAAAAGGTCAATGCGGGGTTGGAATGGATGGTGCAATGTGCATAGTATCGATGGCCATTTGAATCAATGGTTATACCAAAAAGTGTGTTGCTAGAGGCAGTCTTGTTTGTGTTGAGGATTAGGACCGGGTACTTAAGAAAAAATATAAGATAATTAGTCAAGTAACAAGATTTCCATCTATACTATATTGGCGAAGAACTGAAAAACATTAAATATGGCCCTCAGAGCGGATATGGGCCCTCCAAGTAATCAAAGAGCCATCTGGCCCTAGGGCCACAATGGTCTAACCGGTGAAACACTCATACTCATGCGGCCTCAAGGAAATATGCAAAATCAGATATATATTCTCATTATGAGAAAAGCCTCAAAACACCTTGAAACCTCGCTGACTTGAACGTTAGAGTGTCTTTGCATACACACCACCTCGCATTTGCGAAGAACAACCGTATACCACCGCATCAGCTCCGTAGCACCCCCTTCCGCCGTCTCTACAAATGAGCGTATCCTATTCAGCATGCAAAATAAGTTTGATTATTTAGAATGTTTGTTTAGACAACCACTTCTAATGTAGTACATGCAGATTTCGGTGTTATCAAAAGCTAAAGTGGTTTATACAACCATTTCTAATGCTCATGGATTACAATATAGATGAAGGAAAAAAAAAAGATTATGAAGCTTGCACAGTAATATGCAAAGAAAATCTTCTAGAAGATGAAATCGAGTTCAATCCAATTGTCCACCACTAAAGGAAGCAAAATCAGTCAACAATCTTATGATCAGCTGCAACTTTTGCTCCAGCCCCTGCTAGATCTGAAAAATATCCTTTGTTTTTCTTATTGATTACAAAAATTAATTATGTCTAGTTTGCCACTCTTGATTAAACTTTTGTTTTAATTGTATCATACATGAGAAATAATTCCAATAGGTTGCTGAAATAGTAAGTTAGCACTAGAAAATTAGTATCATGATATTTTACATAAGAGAGTAACCTAATAAAGTGACTACCAAGTCACACTTTTATGAGGAAAACCTCCATAAGTTTGCAACATGTAAAACTTTATAAAAGCCATTCTCCACCAATAGGTCTTGGTATATAAGCATTTTAAAATTAATCCCTTGGTTATTATCCTATTCAATAATTAATGGCACTAAAATTTGCAATCTCAATCTTAACCCTCTTCTTAGTCTTGTTCGCACTAGAAAATGGATCGCTGCATATATTTTCAGACCACACAATTAAATAATAAGTAGATGATTCACAAAATGCAATGAAGAAGCTTGTGCAAAGAAGAGTACAAGCTTTTTTTTTTTTTTGGGTCCACTGGCGGGAGATCCAATTGAAGTCAGAGCAAAACCTTGTATAAACTGACTCAAAGGTGAGTACTAGCTAGTTTCACGATCCAAGAAAATCAAAAGATATCCATACCAAAAAATAGTAAACAACACGATCAAATTAAAAATGGTTCTCTCCTTGATTGGACAAAAGGTTAAATGAGTTATTCATCCAGCCAACCCTTAATTCAATAACTAAAGTTACAAAAATTAAGGTTAGGAAGAAGCATACCATTTATCCATTTCAAGATGCAAGCTGGCTACCAGGAAACATGTTAAAATTCCAAGTTATCAATCACATAAGTCAACACTCAACAATCACAAACAAAATAAATTACCTATTTGCTATATATTTAGTGATTTAAATTCAAGTGTTGGCTAACTAACAAATATGCAATTCAATTTCTTAAAAGTGATCAAAACAAAATAATTCTTTGATGATCACAGAGATCATAGAGCACAATGTCACTCGCCAAACTAGTTGCAAAACCTATGGACATTTACACTTTGAAAGCATGGTTAGAAATTACCTGTCTGTCATACCTGGCAGCACAAATCCAAAACAACAAAATCCTACTTGTCACTTAACCTATGTTCATGTCTGTCCCTTGACAATTGCTATTTTCAAACTCTATCAGTCAGTTCATATTTATGTGGAGATCAATGTGCCAAAACAGACTACGCTCCATATTCGGTGGTAGATGCGACATAGCTATAGGTCCTATTCTCGTAGCGGGCCTTCGATGCAACATCTATTCCATTTTCAAACACTGTTTCCTTGAAACATGGCAATGATTGGAATAGGACCTATAACTAATTGACGTCTTCTGAATGTGGATCATATAAAGTCTGTTTTGGCACATTGATCTCCAGAGAAAGAAGAATGCCTCATTGACTTTGGTGTCAAAGAAACCTTGCTTTTACATATAGGATTTTTTTAAAGCCTAATTGTGTTAAGCAGGTTGCTGGCTGAGAACGTGGAATCCAACTTTTTCTTCGTCCCATTTGAGATTTATTTATATTATATTCGCAACTTGTGTATATTTAGATGAATGTATCAAATAGAAAGACCAATAAGCGTGACCTTAATTCGGGTGGGTGGAAACAACCAAGCATCAAAATGAGTTATGATCATCTCCATTTAAGACATTCTTCGTTTATTTTATTTGGAGAGGTAAAGACACAATTTTGAAAAAAGTAGAAAATATTTAATGATGGTGAGACCACTTAATGATAGGACTCATAACCTATTTTTTGTGTGTATCTCTTTTAAAATGACATCCTCCGTTTATTTTTATAAATGAATAAGATCCTTACTCGCATCTTTTTTAAAGATAAATAGGATAATATATCATTTGTTCTCATATTATTTAAATAATAAAGATCCAATTTAATTTTCCACGGTCTTTTTGCGGTCTAGTTATGTCATTGATAAAAAAAAATAGTATCTACTAGCAAACACAACATATGAGAAGGAAGAGACATAGGATAGCTTGACAACAGTTAATTTAGAATGCAAGTTAAAGTTGGCTTGGAATGCAAGTTATGTCATTTAGCTTAGATTTCATTTGCACCTGAGTTTCATTTAGTTTGTTAGGAGTTAGTTATGCTTAGTTGCCGTCTCTAACTTGTATATAAGCTACACCTTGTAACAGAATTGAATCATTGAATAATATTCACAATTTCACCAAATTATATATTCTTTCATGTTTGAGAATTGCTTTAATGGTGTCAGATCAGATTTGTCCGGCTCTACTTCCGCTTCGTGAGATTGAACGAATCATCCATTGATATTTTCCATCTTCATCTTTTGATAGTCTACTTCTTACTCTCTTTTTCATTGATTTGTTATCGTTTCAGTTTGTTCTCTAATTCAATTATAGGTTGTTTTCTTGATTGGGTTGTTCAAGAAATCTTGAAAATCATTGTGAGAAACAACAACAATCCACAAAATCAAGATCAAGGTCTTGATCCTTACTTCGTTGATCCACCAGAGAATTAAACAATTATGAGTGTCACGCCACAGCTAACTGAAGATAATTATCATTCATGGTCCATGAAATGCGAAGAACATTGGCGATGAAGAACAAATTCAAATTTGTGGACGGTTCAATTCCAATTTCTGATGAAGATGATTTGAATTGTGTTGTGTGGTAAATGTGTAAAAATCTTGTCCATACCTGGATAATCAATTCAATTTCATCGTCAATTGCTCAAAGTGTTGTTTTCCAGTTTCCATAACCAGTACCCTGCCTTGGGAGCAATGGTTAACATGACCCATTATACATTAACAGAGTATATTGATTAAATTCATTAACTATTCACAATATTATTATTCTTGGGTGTTTGTTTTGCACCCATGCACTAATAACAATTATCAAATCTATTTTAAAGATGCCAATGCTTAGCCTGTAATAATAAAAAAATTGCACAGCTTAGTAAGTGTAACTTTGCTTTGCCAGCTTTCTAATTTTTTGTTTTACCCGTGCTACTTTTCTTGTGTCTCCCGTTACTTTTAGAATAGCATGTGCTACTCTTGAGTCTTTGTTCCTTACTGCCAATTATTACTACTATCCCTCAAAACCCTTCCTTTCTGCTTTGCTTTCCCAATAGCAATAGAAGATGGCTGCAACTATGATAGGAGGTGCTTTTCTCGCTGCGACTATTCAAACCTTAGTTGAGAAACTTGCCTCAACAGAGTTTCTTGATTACATCACAAAAACCAAGCATAATGTCTCACTCTTGAAGCAATTACAAACAACATTGCTCACTCTTCAAGCTGTGTTAGATGATGCAGAACAGAAGCAGATCAACAACCCCGCTGTCAAACAATGGCTTGATGACTTGAAAGATGCAGTCTTTGATGCTGAGGATTTGCTCAACCAAATCAGTTATGACTCCTGGGATGTAAGGTAGAGAGTATGCAAGCTGGAAACAAAACTAATCAGGTGTGGAATTTCCTTTCATCTCCTTTTAAAAACATTTACGGAGAGATCAATACACAAATGAAGATCATGTGTGAAACCCTACAACTTTTTGCACAACATAAAGATATCCTTGGTTTGCAAACTAAAAGTGCTAAAGCTTCTCACAGAACTCCTTCAAGTTATGTGGTTAATGAATTTGGCATAGTTGGTAGGAAGGATGATAAAGATAGACTGATCGAGACATTGGAATCAAACAGTGGCACCAACAGAAGTAACAATTTAGGTGTTGTTGCAATTTTGGGTATGGAAGGTGTTGGTAAAACGACCCTTGCACAACTTGTTTATGATGACGAAAAAGTTGAACAACATTTTGATCTCAAAGCATGGATTTGTGTATCGGAGGATTTCGATGTTGAGAATAACCAAGCCTCTCCTTGAATCTGTTAGAAATTCAACATCTGTCAATTCAAAGGTCTGGGAAAGCAATAATCTTGATATCCTTCAAATTGAATTAATGAAACATTTGATGAATAGAAGATTTTTGTTTGTGTTGGACGACATATGGAATGACAATTATAGTGATTGGGATGAGTTAATAACTCCCTTGATTAACAGAGAAACAAGAAGCAAAGTGATCATAACAACACGCGAACAAAAAGTTGCAGAGGTTGCATGTACATTTCCTATTCATAAATTAGAACCTCTATATGAAGATTGTTGGTCTTTGCTCTCGAAACATGCACTTGGAGGTGAAGACTATGTTCGTGGTAAATACCCAAACCTAGAAGAGATTGGCAGGAAGATTGCTAACAAATGTGGTGGATTGCAAATAGCTGCCAAAGCACTTGGAGGACTTATGCCTTTAAAGGTAGTTGAATAGGAGTGGATTGGAATTTTGAATAGCAACATATGGAACTTAAGAAATGATACAAATTTGCCCGCTTTGCATTTGAGTTATCAATATTTTCCCTCACATATAAATAATATTTTGTAAATAGCATTGCTTACAAATTGAATATACATGTTCACAAGTGCCTAAAGTGTGACCCCCTGTGTCACAACATGAAAATAGAATTGGGAAAAATCTCTTGGCAATCTAAATGCATGTGTATGGAAATAATGTACTTGCCACTAACAATATGTTATGCTTTCACAATATCTTAGGATATGATGTGGATTGACTATAAGACTATTATTATTCTTAGCACATTCAAACAAGTTGCAGCTGCACAAAATTATTTGCAAGTCAATGTTTATTATAGTGCCTATTTGCATAATCACTCTAACGTTCATAAGCTTGATTAACAAAGCAATCAAAACGCTTGAACATACTTGACTTGGACCATACTAAAAAGTAAGTAATACACAAAGCAAACATAGTGCATGCAATCACAAATAGAATTCATATTATTACTTTTTTCATTACATCAACATTAGTATAATAAACTAGCAAGCAGAGAAACAGTTATAGAATATGCATTGATATCAATAGAGGGAAGAGCTCGCCCTGACAAATAAAAACCAATCCATTATATATATATATAGTCAAGTGACAAGCAAATTTGCATACAAATAACTTGACAAAATTATCAGTAATAAAGCGTTAAATCCTAATAACTAGACTTGCAAACCTCCAGGGTGAAAGCTTTAAGCTTTAGACTACAAGAGAACTAATAGTTTATTCCTTCAATTGGATAAAGGCATTTCTTGTAAATTACGATTTGACAACAACGACTACCTCTTTCTCCTTTGACATCGATCTCATCAATTATCCTGGTAGTTAAATCAAAACAAGCTACTTTGCCATCTTTTTTATTGAAGAATATATTTTCCTTTTTCCCAGCTGCGATAAAATGCTCAACGGAAGACAAAGGTCCAATATCAAAGAGTCTAGTCCAAGATTCTTTGACACCGGTTTCACCCAAAATTGATATGTTGAAAGATGTGGCATTGTCATACTTTGTGATCATAACAAGAGACTCGTTTAACACCACCAATCTAACAGGAAAAACATCATACCCATCTATGGGTGTAGTGGAAAACACATCATTGCATAAGTTAAATGATACAACAAAAATTTGATCCTTTGTATTCGCCAACCAATGGCACACACCATTCAAGTACACTTCAGAACCTAAAGGACTAAAGTAAGGAATTGGAATATTAGCATTGAGTTTTCTCCATGAATTACTTCTTAAACTATATATCTCCCAAAAGTCGGGCAGCATAAACACATCTTCCAAAGATTCATCATCAGATAAATCACAATACGAACGTCGAATGACATTGAAATCATCTCTAACATGATCATAACCAAATGCATGAAGAATAAATGCATTAGTGAGGCTAGGAGGAAGACCTTAATTTCCTTAATAGCCGGGTTCCATAATACTACATTTCTATGATCGAAACAATTAAAGAAACAAATAATGCCATTAATAGCTGAACCTAAAATATGAAGAAGAAAATTGTCACTAGGTAGATGATCATATGGAGGTGGTAGATCCAATTTAACCTTATTCACAAACCCCTCACCTAAAACCATATACAACATACTCGGAACCAAAAAGTTATTGAAGATGAGACATACATTGTCATCGTCATCATCATACAATGAATGGAATTTGGAAACCAAATTGTTGCGGAACATGGTTAAGAAAGTAACATTTTCAAACAAAAGTGACCATGGTTTGCGAACGCAGGTAAACCGCTTAACCGATTTAACAGAAAGTTTAGATAGAATACATATTGCAATGTCATCGGGTATATAGCTACCACTCACCTTCTCAGATGTTGGAGCCATAGAAGGAATTCTTGAAGGAGTACAACTAAATCATGTAACCACGCGTTCTGTTTGACTCATCCAAGCTTAATTTTATTTTGGAGCACAACTGCCTGCAAATGAAAACGGGAATGTAATCAATACAAAATCACAAAAATCAATGTTAATGACAACGTACCATTTTCCGGGAATCAAAACGGTCAACTCTAATTCTAAAAGACTGCTCCCACCGTTTCAAAATGAACATAGTTTCAGGTTTTTACACATATATTAATAAATGCATTAATTAAAAGAAAGAAAGATGTTATTTTACCAAATTATTATAATCAACTATTTGTTTGTTTTTTATTAAAGAAAAAGTAATACATTGGAAGTAATGTACTATATAGTATTAATTGAAGAGTAATTGCCCAACTTCGTCCTTGAATTTTCAAAAATCAGCCAAATTCATCCCCAAATTTTTCAAAATATCTATTTAGTCCCTAAATTTTACAAACGCACATCAAAATGGTTCCTCCGTCCAAAAAATCTGTTATTGATGATGATGTGTCATCTTGCATGTTGTGTTGTCTTGTACACGTGTCAACAAGGCAGCCACGTGTACAAGGACCAATTTGATGGAAATGGTAAAAATTGCAATTTTAACTTTTCAGTGTCATTTTTTTGTGTTTTCAAATATACCTCTCTATTATCATTGTCTTTCATCCTCACATTTCACTCAGACTCATCAACAAAGTCCTTGACCGTTCTCATTCCCGCCTAAACCTTCACTCTCTTCACCTCTCCAAAATCATCATCACCTTCGATAATCAACCTTGAAAAAGATACGGTTTTGAAGTCTGATTTCGTCGTCTGTTAAGGTAACGCCGTTCAACTTCGTTTTCCATTCACTCTTGTTCGTTTCTCCCTTTTTTGTGTGTGTTTTTTGTGATTTTCGCATTCAGTTTTAGGCATTTTTTTCAACTTTTAACTTCATATCACGCTTTCGTTGATGTTTGTTTCTGAGTGTTCTGTGTTTGATTGCGTTTTTTAGATTAATGATTTTAGGATTTTTTTTTTTGTTAGAAACTTAAAAATTTCATATCTTTTATGTTTGGTTACTAAAAATGAAGAACATTATATTAGTAATGAACGAAATCACGTGCTGATTAAAACAGTTTATAAAAAGGGTTTACTGAAGTTGGTATTGAAGTGTGATTTGCATTTTTGATGTTGTGTTGCTTGTGATTATGACTAATGTTGGTAGGCGACAAGATAATAGACTTGTAACTGATGCAATTTCTAGACAGGTATAATTGAGACCAAAATAAGGATCGATTTGATACTTATTGTCATAATTTAAGGACTAATTTGATGGACAGTGTTGTAATTTAATGGTTGATGTGATTGATTTTATTTCAGGGAATGAGTACGTACAAGGAGATATGGCATGAGAGGACCTGTGATTTCAAATGACAAGCATAAACAAACACCACTAAGGGGTCCTGCTCCACAAAATCAAATTGCTCCTGGAGTTATTAGAGTTCCATATCTAAATTACGGGTCATCCGCTTCTACTCAACCCTAATACATGGAGTTTATCCCAACCCCAAAATTTTCAAGGCAGTGATGCTTGTTCAAATTATGCTTTTGGACTAGTTTAATTAATGCTTTTTGAACTTGATTAATTTATGCTTTTTGGATATGTAATGACTTAAGAACATCAAATGACTTAATGACTTGATGGCTATGTAATGTTCTTTTTTTGGCTATGTAATGACTTATGAACATCAAATGTATGACTTATGATGGTATTTTCAACAATCAAAGTGTCTATCTTTTTACTTTTTACTTTGTTCAGGAAGTGTATGCACCAAGGATCACAGTGATATATGTTGTGAAAATTCAAGGACTTATTTGATGATATTTTACTAATTTGGGGATCGATATGATGGATATACAAATAATAGAATGACCAATTTGATGGAAAATTTTTGACATATGGGATGATTTCATTCATTGACAACCTTTTTTCGTTGCAACATTACACAGACTTGACACAATACAATAACATTTTAAACAACTCAATCAAACAAATTACTCCTATCAATATCTTAATTAATCTAAGCTCACTTAGTACACAATCAACTTTATTCATCAACCTTGCCCTCCACAGCTCTTCTCTGCCACTATCCTAAGACTTCTCCATCAACCTTGCATTTCTTCCATGACCAAAATCATTGTTTTTAAAATAACCTAGTTCTTCAGCTTCATCAACACAGACAAAAAATTGACAATTTTCACCATCATCTTATACAAAGAAAATTCAAAATCAGTACAATTTAAACAAACCATTCACACATCACATAACTATTGTTAAACAAACCTTTGGAAGAGGGAAGAAATAGAGAGGCCTTCCTGGATTATTAACAGTGTTGGTTTTTCTTACAGCACAAATTATATGACACCAACATTGAAGCACTTTCACATCACCATTGTACATAGAGTTTGAAGATGAAGACCGACAGTTGTAGCTGTTTTTGCTCATATGTCCACCACCCATCATTTCTCAACACCAAAGCTTGAACAATAACCATTGATTTTTGGATCTCGAATTCAATCAAAAAATTATGGTTTTAAGTTTTTTGAATTGGGGAAGAACTTTGTCATCAATTTATAGAAGAAATTTTGAGAATTTTGAACTCTAGGTGACAAATTATAACATTAAGGTTCCAATATTTGGGGAAGAAAGAGTCGTTCATGAGAAAGAGACGATTGGGGGAAAAGATACGTTGGGAATTTTGCAATTTTTGTAAATCAATCAATTTGGTCCTTGGTAATTTCATCATTTTCGACCAAATTAGTCCCTACTTGCGTGAAATCTAACGTGGTAAGCCTCGTAAGAGGTTAACAGTACACGTCACCTCCGTTAACAGGCCAACTTAACGGAGGGACCATTTTGATTAACATTTTGAAAATTTAGCTATTGCATTAATATGGTTACCTGAACAAAAAAATGCAAAAATAAAAATTAGATTTACCAAAAAACACATTTTTTTTTGTCAAGTAACCTAGTGGCTGGAGCTCACACATTTTAAACGTGGAGAAGTGGGGTGTCAGGGATTCGAATCATTGCCCCTGCATAAATTATACAATGTCTCTACCAACTGAGCTAAGCTCACGGGGACACCAAAAAACACATTTAATTTAGCTCAACAAATGATCAATCATGTTGCAGTTATGACGACAGTGAGGCATATTTTCATACAACAATTAAACTCAAACACATAACCATCATGTTCTATAATTATATCATCGTATAAGCGTTCGGATAAATCAAGATCCACAAGAATTCGTGCATAGTGCCTGAAGCTTATGATTTTGGTTGCACCATCAAGAAGACTAAGAATACGGATCCGAATTTGGGCATGTGATTGTAGTTGATTGAATGTACTGAAAATCTTACGACCATTTGAATGTACTGAAATCTTAGGCTAAAATGCTCTTTTGGTTTCTTAACAACATTTATAATATCGTTTTGGTTCCATAAGTAATAAAAACTCTGTTTAGATCCTTTAACTTGATTTAAAGTATCAGTTTGATCCTTTCTGTTATTTTAATTCAAAAAAACGTTAAATTTAGGGACCAAACTAATACTAATTAAATAAGGTAAAGGACCAAACTAATACTAATTAAATAAGTTAAGAGACCAAAATTTAACGTTGTTTTGAATCAAATTAACAGAAAGGACCAAATTGATACTTTAAATAAAGTTACGGGACCTAAACGGAGTTTTTATTACTTATGGGACCAAAACGATACTAAAAATATTGTTAAGGGACCAAAAGAGCATTTTAGCCGAAATGTTATGACCACTTCACAAAGAAGAAGATAAGACTTTATCATTCCAATATGTTTGCATTGGACAATCAATTTTGAATACCGATCATAAGATGTCATAGGCTTGTGACCCGTATTCAAAATTAAACAGCCATGAAGATTAAATTTGCAATCTTCTAAATCTTTTTCATGCTCATCTTTAGATATCTTTATGCATAGAACATCACCAATTATAGGAGGTTTAGGCAGGTCTCTTGGCTCTATGTCACACACGTTTTACCAAAAATTGATTTTCTATTGGGAAAAAAACTCAAGGAAATAATGTGAAGATCCGTGGTCAAGATATCTATATCATTTTGTCAAAGTTATTTTTACACAAGAGAATCTTGATCCTGTTTATCACAATGAACCCTGAATTTATCGAAAATTTATAAATTACTTTTCAATTTCATCAAATTTTTTAATATATAGCATACATATATAAAGAAAATAACTCATTTCAGCATTTTTGAGCTGATTTGTTTTCTTTATATAGTACAGATATATAAAGGGAAATATTATCCTGAGCACTGGTTAAGAACCAAATATAGTATAATATGTTATGCATTGGAAATTGTGTTATCAATACTTTAAAAATCAACGTATTTTTCAAATTAAAACTTTCTTTTTTTGGTTTCTTTAACCGGTGCACTGGGGGCATTTTGACCCATAAAGAAAATAACTCATTTCAGCTCTTTTTGGCCTCAATTTTTAATACAAATAACACATAGATAAGAATAAATTTAATGATTAAAAGGGTAACAAACACGATATAAATATATATATTTTTCTGGTTTTTTCTTTATCATTTAAAAACTGTAACAAACTAGATGAGTATATTCATACTTACTTTTTCATTATCCCAATTTAAACAATTTTTTCTATAATAAATATTGGGCCTGTTTGTTATAGCTTTTTATAAAATAGATTCTTGAAGTGTAACATATTTTTGTTAAAAAAAATTAACAAAGAAATTTTTAAGGAAAGCTTCAAATAAAAAATCGGTATGAATAGCTTATCTTAAAATGTCATTCTAGATATTTCATCATTTTGTTATAATTTTTTTGGATACTAAAATTTTTTTGAAAAAATCTCAAAAAAAAACTATTTCAAATAGTTTTTCATAAAAATCATTTTTGAAATATATCATTTTGAAAAAATATGCGATTTTCACTATGTAAAATCTCGAACAATGAATATTTAGGTTATTGAATGTCAAAATATCTTTTTTAACTTATAACAAATGAATTTGAAATAACTTATACTATTTTCGAGTAAATTTCCAAAAAATATCTTTTAAAAATACAAAGGAAAATCCATTTTTTTTAGAATCTATAACAAACGGGCCATTGTCTTGGTGTAATTAAAAATATAGATTTTTTTTTATATTTTCGGTGTCATTGAAATAGATAATCATGGTTAGTTTGATTTGTTATAACTAAGCAACAAACATTTATATTTTTAGTTTTAATCAAAATTTCATAAAATAAAATAAAAAACACCGTTCATAATTTTCAAACGTTAACACAATAAAAAGAGCGAAAACATCTTTTCGCTAGTAAGAAATAATATTTGTACAACTAAGCAACTTTTAGACAATTCTATCATACTTTCATTGTATTTTTACTATATATATATATATACACCAATGAAAAAAATATATTACTCCAAAATGCTACGAAAACACTAGTTAACGTTTTCCTTTTTAATATTATGGAAAATGTTAATCGGTGTCCTGGAGTACTAGTTAAGGAGACCTAAATATAAATTTTGCATTGGAAAGTGGTGAAAAGTGGAATGTTCCACTTTAATATAAAATTTATACTTTTAACTTTCTTAACTAGTGTCCCGAGGGTACTAGTTAACAAGGTCATTTAACTATCTATGAATAAATAGGCAATTATCCCCCGTTTGAAATCGTAAGTTTCGTCAATTACCCTCTGACGTTAACAAAATTTCAATTACCCCCTTGAAATTGTACAACATTGATCAATATATCTCTTCAGTCAAATTCTTCTCTTAGTCAACATGACGTTTTGCAAATACCCCCTAAAGTTTTGTACTTATGTGCAAAATGCCCCTGAACTTAAAAACTTATATTTTTTTTTCCTTATATAGTGGTTGATATCCTTGTAAAAAATGTATAATTGTAATATTTTTTAGCTTAGCTACATATTTAAGTTTATATGTTTGGATGTGGTTTTAACGGTATAAGTATATTTTGCCTTTGCAACAACAAAGAAGTAGTAGGTAAGTAAATGTGAAGGCACCGAAGTTGGGCCTATTAAGTAGATTATGACAATATTGAAGTATAGAAATGAAATAGAAAAGCATAGGTGCGGAAGAAAGAACTACTCAGTTTCAAACATAATCTAAAGGGACAACTAAATAGTCTATATAAGATAGATGAAGAACCAAGTATCAAGTGGAGATTCTAAAAGATTTTCACTGAAGCTAACCACTAATTGTTTACCGTTAATATCTTTTAAGTCACAAGGAAAAAATATATGAATTTTTAAGTTCAAGGAGCATTTTGCACATTGATGCAAAACTTCAAGGATATTACAAAACGTGATGTTGACTAACATAATAATTTGACAGAGAGGATAAATTGATTAACGTTGTGTCCTTTCAAAGTGTAATTGAAATTTCGTTAACGCAATGGGCTAATTGACGAAACTCATGCTTTCAAAGGTAATCGTCTATTTCCTCAATTATCTACATTGAAATAAGATACCAAAACAACGTACACCACCAAATCCACGAGACCAAATGGCATCCCCCACCAAATCCTATGCGTTGGATCATGACGTTCCCTCGAGATTCCTCCCACATTAATAATAAAGCAAAACGCAATTATCATCCACAACCAAAAACTAATAAAAAATTAAACACCCAAAAAAAAATCCAATATTCCATTCACAAGCTATACTTTCACACATGTCACAACCCTATTGGCTCTCTCAATACACCTAAAAAGTTAAAGTCACAATCTCACGATATTTTAAAATCAAAAACACGCAAACTCAAAATATCGCGACCATATCGCATCTCGAAATAATCGTCACATGCTCAACTCAATCAAGCTGGTCCAGCCAACTTTTCCACATTATTCATCAACCTTCTCGATAACCCCAAAGTACAACTCAAATTTACAATTTTACCCTCAACTCTTTCGAATTTTATTTTCCACACCCCCCAATTCCCTCTTCATCAAACATTTTCCTGTAAATATTCAGGATAACATGAACACAATAACAAAAAGTAAATAAAAAATTAAAAAGAATTAGAACAATTTCAATTTTTTCACGTAATCAATATAATTTATAAATTTCCAAACCAAACTAAATAAAATTACAAGAAAAATTAGAAATTATTAAAAGAAAAAGATCCAAGCTCCATCGGTTTTTTCTTCTAAACGAATCTGCGAGAAACAGACACGAATAATTAATCAAATCACAACAATTTTCTTCGTGTTTTTCGTGTTTTTTCCGATCAATTTCTTCGTTAAATCTTTCCAAGCTTGTTCAGATTCAAAGCTTAACGATCTTCGCAGCTTTAACAACAGGATTTTCTCTAGCAATACTTTCTCTCCCAGCAGCTTTATAATCATACGAACAATCATGACGATCGGAGTAACGATGCTCGGAGCAGAAAAGATCACCGCATCGGCAACGGAATCCTGTAAGACCGACTCTCTTTCGACAACCGGAGCAACGATTCACGGCGCGTTTTGCTTCATACGACGTCGTTTGAGGTTGAAGCGGTGAATCATCGTTGCTTGGATGAGATCTCTTTTGAGAACACGATGACGTGGCAGATCTGGCTTTAGAGCTAGAGGATTTGTCTTCAAAAAATCTAGATGGTTCTGTTAACGTTGTTGTTGTGGTTGTTGTTGGTGGTGTTTGTGTTGGGTTGATGCATGGTGGTGTTATTGTTTCAGGAACTTGGAATTCTGTTTCTTCTTTTTTGGTTATTTTGTGAGCCATTTTTTTATTTTCTTAGGCTCAGAAAATGAAAGAGTTTTTTTTGGTTGTTGGTGGTTGAAGGAAGAGAGATTGAGAATTTGAGAATTGTGGAGAGGATGATTTGTATAAAGAGATGAGATAGGTAAATTGTGCAAATTGAGATGCAATTGGGAAATGCAAATTGAATATTATGGACATTATGGAGACGCGTATCATAATGCCTTTTTGTGACCCACTATGCAATTTTACTACTTTGTCCATTTTTTTATTTCTCTCACACCGCCATTGTGATTGTGCTCTCTTTTGACGTGGTCTACTTTTTAATTTTATGTCATTCTAAATGTGTTCAAAAAAATTAGTTATTGCTTTAATAGGAAAATGAGTAGGATTTAGGTCACCAACAGTAATAGTTATCTTTAAAAGTTGAGTGTCAAATAAAGAATTTTGACATTTAAAAAAAAAAAAAGTAATTTCTATTAGGGGTGGAACAAGTCGGACAATCCGACGGTAGCCTACGGTTTAATCTGTTTAAAGTCTAGCTTGATCTAATTCGTTTAATAAAAAGGTCGTTTTTAACTTTTTATAAAGTCTATTTACTTAAATAGATAAGATTAGGGCTTAAAAAAACTATTTGGTCTGTCATGTCGGTCTATTAAGCTTTTATATATAATAGTCTTTCATTACTGATATTGTTGAAGTTTTTTTCTTCACAAACTCAAGTTTTCATATGGTTTGGTTATTTAGTAGCAGATATATTGGTGTGATTAAACATTTGTAAGATTTCATTATCTAGTAGTAGACATATTCATGTGCTTTAGATATTTATAAGTTTTGGTCTATTTAGTAGTAGGTTTTGTAGTTGTTGCTAGGTCTTAGCGTAAAATAGACTTTTGAATAGCTTTCAAGCTTCATCATGTTTTTATAAATGTTAGGTCAAACCTTGAAAATGAGCAATGACGAGTAATAGGTCAGACTCATTCTTATAGTTTTTCAAGTAGACCACCAAACTTAGGCCTAACAAAGTCCGACCCTATCTAGCATATTTCATTGCATTAATGTTTTTGTGGAGAGGTGGTGTCTCTCTCTCTTGTGATTTTGGAGCATTGTCTTGTTTATGTTTTCTACATTCTCATTATCTCTCCAAAAAGTGGTATCAGAGTCCTAGTTTGACTTAAGAGGGATCAGGAGGCGATCCCACTATTGAATCCTATTGAATCTGTGTATCCCAATTGTTGTCTTTCTAATAATGTAGTCCCAATGTATGTTATATTTGTGTCAACGATGATGTAAGTATAGGATGTGAGTCACTCGTACTTGAAAGAGAATTGTTGAAGTCAAATAATAGATATAAATAAGTTAAATATTAAATATACATAAAAAAGTTTATTTGTATTCTAATATTTTAAGGTTTTGCTAAAAAGTTCTATGGTAAGCAATGTGGCAACGTTGTTTTTTGCATTAGAAGTTAAACCTACAAGTAGTACTGTTACTAGGAATATTTATCTTTTTCTAAGGTATTTATTTTTTAAAATTTACTAACAAAGGTTAGGAAATCATTCATACGACATACATAGTGATCGAATTCTTTTTTCCTAATACAAGTATATATTAAACGAACTCTAGTGGTACTTTTTTTTGTGCGAATAATGATGTAGTATAGCTGACAATGGCAATCACCGGTAGTTGACTAGTTGCAACAGCGGCAATCATGCTCCAACAGAGCTTAGTGCAATTTCAGGGCTTTGTCGTTTGCTTAATTAAATTTCATTGAGTATATATTAAAATCAACTCATTTCATTTCATAAAAATAATTGCTTTTACGAATTTTAAAATCTTAGTAAAATTGATATTTACACAACCTAAAACCGCTTAGATGAGATGACACAAGTCTCTTCTAACTTAGCCAATGTATCATGTTCGAATTCAGTTATAGGTATGTAAGAGCGTTAAAAATTTTAGAAAAATTTATCGTTCATTTGAGTCTCACAAAACTCAAAGTATTAGTCTCTATAACTACAAATTACATGCAAATAATATCCGGTTTAAAAAAAGTAAGTTTTTGCACAGAAAAATTACGAGTCAAATAAAATTTACTATGTTCCTCTGATTTTTCTTGTTTACTCAATAAATTTCTGAATATTGTCCTACTATTTATTATTTATAAAAGTAAAAGCATGTGATTATTATTGGCATGCTTGATTGAACACAATGGAAAATTATTTTATTTTATTTGGCTAGTTGCTTTTACATACGCCACTATTTGCTGCATTATACAACTTCTGCTGCTGAATGCAAGTTGGTTAATATTTTATATCTCTAGTACACCACTTTTTTCTTTAAAGTTAAGTTGTTGTCTCGAAAAAGAAAGAAGGGCAAAATGGGAAAAGAGAGGAGTAAAGAAAAAACAGTGTGTCATTAGTGACAATAACAAGGAAGGAGGGGTCGGCCGCCCAATCTGACCACGATACCTTCTATCGAATTCTTCTTATTAAAAGTCGTTTTCAACCTTTTGGTGGCTCACACGCTCATTGCCCCGTCACTGCTCTTTCACTTGCTCGTGTCCTCTTTCTATAGGGGTTGGAAAGGAAACATGGAGGGTCCAAGCCTCAAATTCAAGGGGTGGTTGCCTTCCCTGTACACTATGCAAAAATGTGTATGTAACGTGTATATAATGTCATCACCAATATTGGAGTAGCTCTCAAGAAAATATTAATATTTGAACGGCCATTTTTAATAACTTTTGTGACAATTTTATTTGTTATATTTACATTAATGTTTTTACTCTCTCTTTCTATTACTTTGATTTTTGTGTAAATATCTAATTTTTTATAAAATTTTGATTGTCTCAAAAGTTGTCATATAAATGGGTGTTTAAATATTGGAGTAAATAAATACATCATTCGATCACTAATATAAGCAAAAATTTACTTTTTAGATATATTCAATTAATGATGTACTTGACATATAATAAAGACCACGTACATCATTAATTGAATGTATCTAAAAAGTAGATTTTTGCTTATATTTGTGACCGGAGGGTGTATAAGGTTTATTGTTGAAATAACCCAGTAATATACACGAAGTCTGAAAATACCACAAAACATGAATTAAATATAATTTTTTTTATTTTCATATTTAATTCATGTTTTGTTAAGTAAAAAATTAATTCTTTTGTGGAGAGATTCTTAAAATATTCTAAACATGATTGAGAGAAAAAAATTGAAATTTCAAAGCATAGACCAAAAGTGATGATGAATTTTTTTTTAGGAAATTAATATCGATGTTTTTACTAGAGCTTATTTACATGGGTCAAGGTTCGAATTCCAAATTTTTCATAAGGATCACAAATCATCTTTCGATTACATCGAAAATTATCTTCCTATTGCATTGAAAATTATCTTTGGATGCATGTATTAGGGTTAATAAGCCTTATAAGTTATGATGTACCTAAAAGTTGCATACAAAATACCTTATGATCCCTGTTTTTCATTTTTTTTTATATCCATCAGGAGGAACATTCATCTGAAACGAATGCATTTAGGCATTTTGGGGGTATGTGAGCAATTAAGGGGGCCAAAAGAGCGATTTCCAAAAAAATAATATTAGGTCCATTTTTGTAAAAAAAATGGGATGGATTTGTAACTTTCAATTATTTAAAAACTATTACTTTTTCCACCCTATCCATTTCTCGTGCGTCCTATTTTTTTCTTCCAAAAGTGTCTTTGAGATTTTCAAATTTTAAAATTCGAATTAGTGTTTTCCTTTGTTATAGGGTGAAAAAAAAGAGTTTTTCACCAATTCGAATTTTATAATCTGAAAAAATCCAAAAATCTCAACAAAAAAAAATAGGGCGCGTTATTTGATTTTTTTTCGGATTATAGAATCCGAACACCCCCTAAACATCATTTTTTCATGGTGATGATACAGTTCGGATTACGTAATTCAAACTGCACCAACACCAATTCTGAACATGTTTGTAACACGGATAATCATTTTAAGGATAATATTAATTTTCCTAATTCTCATCCTCGTGTTTTTATGACCAAGACTCCCTTAGAAGGAATTTCTTACGGGACTTCGCCCCTCAAAATCCAAAATTTCATCGTTTAGACCCTTTTTTTCATGGTGCTAATGCAGTTCGGATTACGTAATCCGAATTGCATCAGCACCAATTCTGAACATGTTTGTAACATGGATAGTCATTTTAAGGACAATATTAATCTTCCTAACTCTCATCCTTGTGTTCTTATGATTTTATTTGACATGGATAGACCTTTTTTTTTGGTTGTTTTTAAAAGCAAAATTCAAAATTGTTGAAATGGGAGAGATCATGATTGCTGATTATACATAAGTATAGTTTGGATTATGAAATCTGAACTCGTCCGGATTATGAAATCCGAATTGCAAAAAGATATTTTTGAAAATTTTACAGGGTGCGTGAGAGTGTCATAGGGTGGAAAAAGTATTAGTCTTATTTAAATCAAGGACGTGTTAAACATTATAGGGTCTATAAGCAATATAGGGGCCCAAAGATCAATTTCCAAAAAAATAATAATATTAATCACGTTTTCGTAAAAAGAATTAGGCTCACGAGATGAATAAGTACTAAATTTCTTATCTCACCCTCCATGCTTCTCGCACGCTCAAATTTCCAATTTTTCCCTATTTAGATTATACAATTCAAAACATATAAACCAAATTATATAATACTAGCGAAAAGACGGGTACGTGACACTCAAGTGTCTGTCTTTCCACTCTTTTTATTGTGTTAACGTTTGAAAATTATCAACACTTTTTTTTTATGAAATTTTGATTTTTATTAAAACAAAAATATAAATGTTTGTTGTTTTAAAGTTATAACAAACCAAACTAACCATGATTATCTATTTAAATGACATAAACAATATAACAAAAAATATAATCTAAATTCTTTTTTTTAATGACACCAACAACAATCTTTATTATATAAAAAGATGTTTAAGAGTATAATTTGGATAATGAAAAAGCAAGTATAAATATATTCATGTAGTTTGTTACGCTATATAAATGATAGAGGCAAAAAACTATATATATATATATATTCATATCGTGTTTGTTACATTTTTTTAATATTTAAATTTATTCTTATCTATTTGTTACATGTGTTATTTGTATTGAAAATTGAGGGTATTTTTGGAAAAGAAAAATTCAGCTCAAAAGAGCTGAAAATGGTTGTTTTCTTTATATATAGTATAGATGAATCGAACCATTATATATGCAATGCTCGTCCATTTTTCCCTCACTTCTCATTTTCGAAATATAACCTAAAAACTTCCACCACCCCACCCCCAATTTGTCTATCTCCTCGTTGTGTCAATTTTCAACAAAATTTGATTGAATTCTTCGAATTAGAGAGATTTCAAATAAGTAAACAAGAGGTTAGTGCATATTTTCTCAAGTGTTTGTAGTTTGATTGAATTGCATCTTTTATGGTTTTATGATGTCATTCAACATATAGATTTTAATTTGATTCGTCATAATTTTATATTACAGATGCCAGCATTAGTTTATGGATATTAATTTCTATTTGTTTATTATTGTTTCAATGTGTATGTCTTCACGTTATATGATGAAACCAAAAGGCCCTCTATTACGAGGAAGAGAACAAAGCATACCACTCTTCATGTTCTTCCCTTTTATGTGATGAATAATTCATTCTTATGTTCTATAGAGAGATTACATAAAAAAAAGGAAGGTCCATGTTTCAAGGGATCCTTCCGAATTTCCGCCTTCTTCGATAAAGGTGATGGTCTTTGTAGGACCATCCCATATAGGGATCATCCTTTCTTTAGTATCTGTTTCATCGCCTCGTTCAGATAAAGATGAGGATGCAGCGCTCCCGAAAGACATATATTTGTTTTGGGCTCTCTCTATTATATGTATTATGCATTTTATTCTTCCTTTTATTTTCGTTGAATTAGCCAGATAGCCGGTCTGATGACTATCATTTGCTTATTCTTGACTTGGTTGCATTTTATTTGACAACGAGTATATTTCATTTTGATGATATATTATGGTTTAGCTCTTGTGTATTACATTTTGGATAATGTTATGTGTTAATGCTAGAGTACATTTTAGATAATATTATACGTTATATTGTTTTCTATTTTGTTATATTATATGTATGTGTTCAAGTTCAAAAAATTCCAAAATCATTTGCCTCCTTACTTCAGATTCTATAAATTAAAACAATATTTTACTTCTTCACTTTGTACAATTAAAAACCTGTCAATATACTAATATCTAGATTAAGTAAAATCTTGTGAATTGGGGCTTGGTTCAATTCATATTTTATAATCTAAACTAGTTAAAGAAAGGATTTTCTATGGTCTATATTGCACCAATCGTTTTTGTGGTCCACAATGCACATAAATTTTTATAAATCAGTGAGCTTGGTTAATTTTCATTCCAAACCACAACATAATGAACACATATCTAGTTTAAATGAACCCTGGCACAATTGTAGTTTACTACAACATGGGACTACCAAATTTGTTTATGATTAGTGTTGGTGTTACAATGTATGATTTAAAAGATATAATGAACCATATTAATATATGTCTTAACTTTGACTACACGAGAAATGTTATTAATGTTGAGTATTTGTGTCTGTCAATTGATTTACACAGACACATTTGATTCACACATATGAAACTCTATAACGACATCGACGTGAATGTTCTCTATATTGGATCAATATAGTTTGAAGGAAGCAATTGAGTTGAGTAAATAGGTAATTACCCCCTGAAATTGTAAGTTTCGTCAATTACCTCCTGAAATTAACAAAACTTCAATTACCCCCTGAAATTGCACAACGTTAATCAATTTACCCCCTCCGTCAAATTCTTCTGTTAGTCAACATGACGTTTTGCAAATACCCACTGAAGTTTTGCACTTATGTACAAAATGCCCCCTGAACTTGAAATTTATATATTTTTTTATTATCCTTAAAAGTGACTGCATGAGTTAAATTAGATTTTAACCTTGCTATAAATTCATGGGATATTTGAGTACAATGTTTTTTCATTATCATTGTCACCTATGTTTACCAATTCATGGGATATTTGAGTACAATGTTTACACAAACTGTGTTTCATTTGAAAGTTGTTTGTATTAGACTGACATAGCTATAGGTTAAGGCCTCGGTTTTGTTATTTAATAAGGGAAGGGGCACTTTGATATATCTACATCACCTTTGTCAATGAAGCACTCTCTGTTATATTATGGTTATGATCTTTTCGTTCATGAAGTTTATAGATGTTCTAGATGAAAATGTTATCATGTTTTACGTGGTCATTGACAATAATAGAGAGATACTAAGTACCTATTATGTAAGCATATTTTCTTTTTCTTAAAAGGAAAATAATGTCAGCAAGGTTAAAATTTACAGCAAGATTAAAATCTAATCTAACTAATGCAGTAACTTTTAAGGATAAGAAAAAATATATATAAATTTTCAAGTTCAGAGGGCATTTTGCACATAAGTGCAAAACTTCAGGGGGTATTTGCAAAACGTCATGTTGACAAACAGAAAAATTTGATAGAGGAGGTAAATTGATTAACGTTGTGCAATTTCGAGGGGGGGGGGGTAATTGAAGTTTTGTTAATTTCAGGAGGGTAATTGACGAAACTAACAATTTCAGGGGGGGTAATTGTCTATTTACTCCAATTGAGTTAGACACTTCATTGGGGAGGTATGCTCATGTTATTCAGAAAGTTTGATTCAACCCAAAATATATGAAGAAATCTGAGTGGGAACTAATCACATAGGCTGAATTGTTTGAATACCAACATAGGCAAATTTTTAATCACGTATAGGTAGAATTTTTAATCACTTACACCCAATTTTTTTAACCCCATAGACAAAATTGTGAATCACTTATAAACAAATTTTTTCATAACATACATGCATAATTGTTAATCACACGTAAGCAAGTTTGAATTGAATAAGCAAAAGAATATAGTGAAAGACAGTTACCTTCTAGAAACCACGTTAAAGTTTGTTCGAATCTTCTCTTTGGCATGATTTATCTCTTCATAAATAGATCTCATGGCTACCTTTTTCATCCGAGTCCACCATGTGTAACACTTTGACATGGGGAAATGTACCCCTCGAACAATTCACAACAATCTTCCAAAACAACTTATCTAAAACAACCTCTTGCACAATGATTCCATCTTTCCTCTTATCAAGTTTGCTAGTCTTCCACTCTTTTGATTTGAACATATCAATAAGTTCACTTTGATGTTCATTCAAACACTCCAATGTCAAATAAGAGATTTCAAAAATGAGTCATTACCATGTCAAATCAAATCAACATTGTTAGTAAACTTATGGAACAAAAATGTAAGACTTGTTCTTTCATAAATATAGGTGGTGATCTTTTTACCCTTAACAATTATATATTTACAGAGAGAGATCTTCTTCTCAAAATCTTCCACCATCAACTCAATGCAGTGAGCAACATATAGTATCTAAACTTGGCCTTTTCTCCATCAACAACTCAGTGACTGCCTTATAATTTGTTGCATTGTCCGTAACTACCTGGACAACATTTTCTTCTCCAGCCTCTTCAACAACATCATCTATCATCTTAAAATTTTATCTGCAGTATCGATTATGTCAAATGCATCAATGGAATTTAAAAATAAGACATTAAAAGAAAATAGATAGGAATATTAAGAAATTTGAAAAAATATATTCACGTCAAAAAAAAAAGAAAAGAAATTTGAAAAAATATATATCTCAAACTTCAAAATAAAAGCATTCACTATTTTACCCATTAGACAATTACAGATCTCTAGCTTCGATTCATAAGTCATTCTCTGTTGATTTTAGAGACATCTTTTATGAGTATTTCTAAAAACTTGTTCTTCATATATCATTTAAATTCTATCTAGGAAGTTGGCTCTATAGAAAAAGGGCAAACAAAGTTTTGAAGTAAATAATTTGATCATACAATTAATCCTCTCCGTTCTCAGCGGTGTTGAAGAACCTAAGGTCATAGATTTCTTTATCTTTGTCCGACACAAACACGCGGAGCCAATCTCTTATGTAGTGTTTCATCAAGTACTTACTTGACAAACTTTCAAATATTGTTTGAAAAAGTTAATGTCACATGTAACAACGATCTTGGATATGTCGCAGTCACAAGTAACAATAACAAAATCAAGAAGAGCACCCACCTTGCGATATACCTTAACCATCTCCCTCATATTCCAACCTCTATTCTTGCATGACAGGTCCATCAATATTAATTCCAATTATTTGTTTCCCTTGACTCATGCATAACGGTTCCGTCAAATTATTTATTTGTCATGACTTATTCATAATTTTTCTTTCAATTTGTAGTCTCATTCTAACCATATCAGCTCCCTCATTCTTACCTTGCGAAACATATACAGCTATAAAACCATGTACACTTGATTCCAAAAGAAAAATAATACACATAAGCCTTTGTTTTTTATACCACCTAAAGTATATCATGATTTCTCCACTAAAACAAATTAACTACCAAATGCAGTAATAAAAATCTGAACATATAATAGCTTCAAAAATAAAAAAAGACTAATTAGTTATATAAACATGATAACATGAAATATTGAAGCATTTCATGAAGCACATTTATTGCATCAGCCTGTAATGCAGCTTTCTTAATTTAAATCCTAAAAAATACAAATTCAAAACCTGTAACGTGAGATGAATGAGATGGTGAATAGAAAAGCAAGATCAATAGAATAGCATGTGGGAAAAAGGCCTGTCAAGAATCAACATATCATACTTTAACTGTGAGATCGTAGAATAATGAATGTACACGAGAACAATAACAATAATAATATGCCGCTTGTTTGCATTTGGAACTGTATCCAATAGGTTATACACCATGACCCTTATTCAAATTTGAATGTTATTGGAGGGCAGTGCATATAAATTTCGTACGGAGAACAAAATAATTTTTCTGAAAGACACAAGCGAGTAGAAGGTAAAAAAAGAGAAAGCCAAAAAAAAAAAAAAAAGGCCATTTTTCACGAAAAAAAATTAGGGCCATGATATGACTAACCACTGTTTGTTTTTTTAAAGGACGAATCACGAATTGTTTAGCAATAATCGTGTGTTGCGCGATGTTTTGTGGTTCTACAGTAGAGTACAATAAGAAACGAAGCTTGGAAACCACTTCTGTTTTTCATCACTTCCCTCCCCTCTCTGGGGGGTTTAAATTTTCCATTCTCATCATTATTTTTCATCACTTTCTCGCGAAAATTCCATTCAAATTCAAAATCATTATTCTTTTTCTTCTCTTTTCGATTCTCGCCGCGATTCTCATCGATACACTCAACCCTATTTCGTTCACGCTTAAAAAAAACCATCTCGGTTTTTGATTTAGGGTTTGTTTGGAATTGGAGATGGGTAGCATTGATCGGTCCGATAACCGGTCTTTCCAGACGAATTTCACCACCGAGGGAATAGCGGTGTTAACGGAAAAATTGAATGAGAAACTCAAAGAGTTAACGGGGGATACTGATGAAATTCTTGTGGTACGTGTTCATTTACACTATCTTTTAGATTCTTGATTGGTTTTGTTATAATGTTTAGTGTTGCATAGATGAGTTTGATTTTGATACATTCATTGTTAGGGTAAATATTTTTACATTATCAACCTATGAAGCACAAACACGGACACAGACACCACACCAAACACGTCGTCAATAAATATTTGAGAAAATAACATAATTGAATGTAATTACATTTGTCTATGTGGGTGTGAAGACACCAGACACACCTTTAATTAGAAGTGTAGGTGCTAGGTAGCTGTCAACAAATTACAACCACTGACTTTAAAAGTAATTGTGATTAATGTTATAAGTTTTTAATGATTTGAGGATTATGTTTGATTGGTAGTGAGAAGACCTAGAAAAACGATAAGAGAACCTATTAGGAAAGATTTAAAGATTAATGGGTTGGATCTAAATATGGTTTATGGTAGAACATTGTGGCGAAATTTGATCAATGTAGCCGACCCCACTTTGTGGGATAAAGCTTGGTTGTTGTTGTTGTTTGATTGGTAGTGAAAATAATCTTTACACTGACCGTGTATATGAATTAAATTCTTCATAGGTTGCATATAGGAGCTATGTATGGATAATGGTTTTATGAATTTCACCAATTGTTGAAACAAATTTCTTCCGCTATAGTAACATGACTTTTTTGGTGATAATGAACAAGGAGATGACGTCACTACAACTGTGTTTGAATTTGAGCGTATTTAATGATTCTGCTTTTGATATGATTGATAAATAAGTAAGCAAGTTGCTGGGGAAGATTGTTTTAGATGAACTAGGTGTCTGTTTGATTTCGAATTTGATTCTCTATTTTGTTTGTTTTTAACCTTCAATTACAAAAATATCATATTACAACATTCTCTTTATTCTTTTTATTTAATTTTTGGTACATGTCAGACTTAGTTGAACGAGTATGGCATTTCTCTGTTTTGTTTAATTTTTTCTTATATTATAAATGTGGCATTTGTTGGTCAGCTAAAGGGAATTACTGTGGGATATTACAATTTCCATATGATGGATTTTACTTTATTGATGTAAAGTATTTGTTATTACAAATGAGAATTGAAGTTCACCTACCGAATGCACTGGCAGGATTATGTTATTGTATTACTGAAGAATGGTAAAGCTAAAAATCAAGCGAATAATGATTTGAATCTTATTTTGGGGGATGACAGTGATTCTTTTGTATCGTGGTAAGTGGTAACTTCTGTTTAGCCCCTTTTTTGATGGATACCAGTAAATTTTATGTAAGTGCAAGCAATGCAGTACTTAAAAGTTAAAACCAAGATTCTTTGTTTGTGCTAATTTGTATGTGTGTCTTGTTAACAGGCTGTGGGATCATTTGGCTTTGAATATAGATTTATATGTACAACCTAAGGGATTGCAGGATGAAGCTCCCAAAAGCAAGGTTTTATCAACGGTCCAAACTGGCGATGCTAGTTTTCAGAGTTTGAATCAAAAGTCAGAAATTGTAAAGTCTAGAAGTCGCCGTAACAAAGATTGGAACGGATTAGTGGGCAGCGATGCTGAAGCACCACCTCTGCTGAGCTTTGTGGTTGACAACATGCATCTGGACGAAAAAGTCCAATCTAAAGTTAACCGTGGTCCAAGGGCACCATCTCTTGCACCACCTGTTCAGAGGAAAAAGGGCTGTGCTGTTGAACAACAGAAGACTCGGAAGAGGGGTTGTGCTGTTGAACAACAGAAGACTATGAAGAGGGATTGTGCTGTTGAACAACAGAAGACCAAGGTTTGAACCACTAATGATATCATTCTCGGACATCTTTATATTCTAGTTCTTCTAGTAATTTTCCAACACTAATAATGGGTTTATCATGTATGGTATAAGCGATATGTTTACGCAACACATGTGGAAAATAGTTGTTTCAGTGATTTTACTTTCACTTGCTTTGGACACTGCATTCTTGCACTTTGGAAATGTATTGTATAAATAAATTAGCCCCCATCACTTATTGTTTAGCAATACTTGTTTTCTTTTAGATCCAATGACATGTAAATAAATTATATCCTATTCGAATAGAATTTTAGCTCGGTGCTATTTTCCTTGCCCATTTTTATTTTTGTATAATTGAGTAAATACATCTTGATTTTATGCTTTCACAAGCATCTAGCTTACCAAATAACTTTGGCAGAGGGATTTGGTTTCACAAGTAACTATTGATGCTCCTCGACGACTGCTTCAGTTTGCTGTGCGAGATGCAGTGGCTGCTTCTAATTTGGGCACAACAGTGGAACCCTCTTTAAAGCGTCTCCGTGCTGCAGTTTCTTCATCCTACGTTGAGTCATCGATGGTTGAACATCCTCAGAGGATGGAGACCATTTCCAACGTGGTAAAGTTTAAGTCCTCAGGAAGTGCATTTGATCCGATTGATTTTGATACGTATCCTTCATATGGTAACGTGCAACTTGAAGATAATCAATATCAGGAGGAAAGCCCATATGGTAACATGCAACTTGAAGATAATCAATATCAGAAGGAAAACCCATTTTTGTATCACAAACAAAATGACTATGATGATCAGTATGCTGCAAATATGACAATGTTGGATCATGAAACTGGTTTTCAATTTGAAGATAACCAATATCAGGAGGAAAGCCCATTTTTATATCATGAAAAAAATGACTATGGTGATCAGTATCCTGCAAATATGACGACGTTGGATCATGAAACTGGTTTTCAATTTGAAGATAACCAATATCAGGAGGAAAGCCCATTTTTGTATCATGAAAAAACTGACTATGGTGATCAGTATCCTGCAAATATGACGATGTTGGATCATGAAACTGGTTTTCAATTTGAAGATAACCAATACGAGGAGGAAAGCCCATTTATGTATCATGAAAAAAATGACTTTGGTGATCAGTATGCTGCAAATATGACAATGTTGGATCATGAAACTGGTGTTCCTTCTGATTCTTCTTCAGACAACGAAGGGTTTGATGATGTTAATTTCATGGGCAATAGGGTGGGTAGAGTTTCTCAGTTTAGTTCTTCTGGTGGAAAGAGGGGTGAGGATTCACTGACGGGGAACTATAGTGCAGTCAAAAATGATGATAGTATGCTTTTAAAAAAGAATAGAAACCAGGACCAATCTGCTGCTGCACCTAACAGTTCCAAGATAGTGAATATTTCTGTTAATGTAAATGCTTGGAATTCACCAGTTCCAAAACAATACGCAAAACCAAGAAAGGTTGCAGAATTATCTGGTCACAAAACTTTAAACAGTGGAACTAGAGCTCCAAAATCTGGCCTGAGTATGGTGAATGAGAATGCCAAAACTGCGAAAATTGACAGTGGAAAAGTGAGTTGTTTTACTTGCATACAGTCAAATGACAGTTGGAGTTTCTGTGAGCTCATTTTTATTCATGTTGTTGGCTTATGGCGTTAACAGGCGAAACCTACTTTGGATTTGCTGAAAGTGACTCAGAAAGCACAACCATCAACTCCCGGTACCGGTGAGTTCTAAATTTCTTTGGCGTCAAAGCTTCTGTGAAATATATATATATATATATATATATATTTTGTGTGGGACATAAATTTTACCATTTTCTCTTTTATTTCATCACAACACACTATAATTGCCATTTCTACTCTATTTATCTAAAGTTGTACTAATTATTTGAGCTTTCATGTTCTCAGGTTCAAGTGCTGCTAGTTGTCCGTTAGATGATGCTGACTCTCGAACCATTTTTGCTAGCAATGTAATAACTCTCGCTCCTTTGATATGGGTTGGGTAGGTCCTTTGGAGTTACTTAGGAATAAGATTTGTTCACTCTAAAGTTGCATATTGATCTTCTCAGGTTCATTTTGCTGCTACCAAAGATGCCATATGTCGGCATTTTAATAAATTCGGGGAAGTGCTAAAAGCTGTTATAGTTACTGATTCGATAACAGGGAAACCAAAAGGGTAAGATGCTTCAGATGTTCATGCACATTATATGTTTATGACTATGTTCAAGATTTTTGTATTTCTCTATATCAATTCACTTTTTCTTCCTTTTCTTTTCGAGCAGGGCAGCTTATGTGGAGTTCATGTATAAAGAAGCAGCAGATAATGCAGTATCACTGGATGGAACTTCCTTCATGTCACGTAGTTTAAAGGTATTGATGTCTGCATAGTACTTCAGTTTTCTGGAGGCTTTCCTCATAGTTATTCATATTCGGTTATCCTCCACAGTTTGTATGTATCTCTTTAAATTGATTAGATAGTTGATATGTGATAAGCTTTTCATTGCGTCACTAACCTATGATTAATGCTCTCAATGAACTGCCTGTTGGCTGCTACACTCTTGCATCTGAATGGGTATAAAGCACCTGTAAAACATATTTGAAATGTTGGTCCAGGAGTCAGTTCTTACAATTTGTGTCATTATTACACGAAGTTAAGAAATAAGTAGAAAAAACCCCGCAATAAGAAATCGAAATTGCCAGTAAAACATGTTTGGAATGTTGGGGGAGTAAGGCCAATAAAATCATCATACTTAGCTGCTTCAAATGTTGATGGAGCATTAGTAAGGCCAAATGGCATTACTATATGTTGAAATCTGGGGTCCAACTCATCCTTACAAAACCGGCATGTAAGGTGTTGAGTGCCTCCTCTTTATTAACTCTTCTCAAGAGCCCCATCTATCCAATGTGGGACTAAATCCACCCCCTCAAAGCCAACACAATGGAGATGTTGGAGGCTGCAATGAAGGCAAACCATAGGCCGCAATTTAGGTGACTAGGGACAGACTGCAATAAAGGCGGAATTTCCAACACTATATACTCTTAATGACCATCATCTGTCCTAAATCAATGCAGTCTTTTGAAATCTTCACTTTCATCCTATTATGGTGATAGCCAGATTTTAAACCCAACTTAGAAAAGTAGTGGGATTCATTGAGCCAACAGCCGCAATCAGCAAATTTATCTTGTTAAGGGATTTATAATAATCCACGCACCCCCAACTAAAATCCTTCTAGAATAGTAGGACTGGAATAATAGGTACTGTTACTGTTCCTAGTGATTCGATTTTGCAACAGGTACTAGACATATCTTTGCATTTCATCTTTGTGTAGCAGAGGGCATGTATAGGGGGTAAAAACTAACTGGACCTTGCCCTGGCAGAAAATTAATAGCAGGACCAAAGTTCCTTGGGGAGATAATCGCTTAGGTTCCTGAAACACTTCAATAAATCTTGCCTGCACTTCCTCCCCTTTATTTTGAAACCTGATAGTCATGGTTTATCAATCTATTGTCACCTCAACCAAAGTTCTCAGCCATGCAATACCTAAAACTAGATCCAATTGACCCATATCCAACACCCAAGCGTCAATGACACTCGAATATTTGCCAACTGCCACATCGATGTCAGAAACCTTCCGCATGTGAAAGTTCTATGATTACAACAATCCCCCTATATTATTCTGGAACACCCTCTCCCCCCAGTTCTAATGTACTAATAACTTCCGGTGAAATAAAGTCATGGGTGGCCCCACTGCTATTCTCTGACCCTTCCAGCTTCATTGTCCTGAAAGAATGTGTTTCACTTCCAAACATCCCAAACCCAAGCGGTTTGATCCTTGGGGAGCAAAGATGGTTTCCCCTTTTGATTATTTTCCCATTGCTTGGTGAACTTAGCAAAGAGAGAGCAGAACCTCAAGTGCTCTTGCTGCTCTGACTTGATAGACCCAAAAACATAAGTTCTTGAACCTTTGCCTCCATCGTTGCTAACTTTGTCTTGTTTGCCACAACATGAAATTGTTATTTGGTTTCTATCTTGTTGCACCGGTACTGATCTGACAGGTCAGACCAATAATACGATGGAATTATGACACAGAATTTTAAGAATAATCCTTTGGTTAATAATCTAAAATAAGGATTACAATTAAATGAAGAAAGGCTATATTTTTTTTGAGGGGAAAGAAAGGCTATATTTGAACACTAGAAATTTGAATAACAAAATGAAAATATCCCTAAGCTCCTGGAGCGGTTAGCCAAAGCCTATGGCTGACCACTTCTGAAAAATGTCAAACTACTATCTCCCCCTCTGCAACTTTTCCATAGAAATTTTCCGACCCTACCACTCCCAGAGCAGTTAGCCAAAACCTATGGCTGAACAACTTCCTCTTATATTTGATTTCAATGTCTCCTTTTTCTTCTAAACTAAAATCTCCTTAACTTTCGTCCATGATTCAATCGATCATGTCTTCTTTGGGCATGTACTTTTGGGTTCTATCAGAACTTTCCCAAAGAAATTTCAATAAAAAATATTATGAAACTATGTATGTGTTTTCTAAGAGTTGCTGTCAATGAACCATTTCCCAATTTTGTACAGCCCATTACTCACCCACCCCTTCCAAATGTTTTGATCCAATTCTGTCACTAGTCTCTTGGAAATATTTTTCGGTATCTTTTTGTACGCAAAGCTAATAAACAAATGCCATAAGGATGAATTTGGCTGTATAAAGTCGATACGGATGGCTGATTTCATTAGGCTCATGTTTGATCACTTGAGAAGATTAGTTTGTGATCTGAGGTTTCTTGATAGACAGTTATTGATGTGGCCAGTAATTAATGGCTTTTGAAGGTGTTTTTCCTAGAACTCAATAAAAAGGGATCATATCATTTAACTAACTGATTTACCTACATTTCATGTTTCTATTGCAATTTTAAAATTCTATTCACCAGCCACATGTGTTTTGGTTAATAAATGGTTTGATTGGATAGTAAATTGACTTATTCCTGTGCCTAAAAACATTAGTTAGTGACTGAATTGTTTTGCTATTAATCTTGTTACAGGTTGTGAGGAAAAGTACTGCAGAACAAGACTATGCTCCAGCAGTGCCATGGTCAAGTGGAGTTAGGGGATCTCCTTATCCTTCTGCAAGATTTCTCAAAGCTCCCATTCCAACAGGTACTGCTGGGGCATTTAGACCTAGGCCCCCAGTTAAATTTGGTGCCAGGAGCTTGCAATGGAAGCGGGATGCCCAAGCTACTTCATCTGACAATGGTGCGACTTTAAATAACAGCAGTATTTCTGCACCTGTTTCTAGAGGTCTCACCTATGTCAGACCAGAATCTAAGCTAGATGGCAGCTTGAGTACAACACAGTTTAATTCTTCAAAAAATGGCCGCAGACTATAGTTGTTGCATCAGAGTAACTTAATGTCTGATGGCTCAAAAAACTAAAGAAAACAAACTATTGAATATCAGGAGACACCCGAGGCTTGATTTTTGGAATTTTATTTTCTGTACATGTTGGAGGACATATTAGTATCTCGATATTCAAGTTAGTAAGTGAAGTTTAATAGTGTCTATTTTTCATCTCTGGTCGTTGAAGCCACAGATGATAAGGACATGAATTTTGTTAGAATGAAGATGGAACTGTTGGGATCCTGACATGAAATTTTCCTCCCAATGTTATCCATACTGTAGAAGAGAAGTTTCTGGATATTGTTGATCCTGACATGGTTTTTTTTGTTGCTGGATAGTCTTGTGGTACTTTTTTAAGTACTGTTAGGGAAAGAAAAGTTGGAGGTAAAAGGGGAAAACAAAACATACGTAGCGAATTATTGCTTCATTCAACTTCATTGTGCACATAGATACTTGATTCTTTCTAGGTTGCAGTTTGTTCTTCCGGCTACTGATGCCTTGCTGGTGTTACTACTTACATAACATTCACTTTGTTTTCAGTTTTCACCTTTAAGTGCATTTTTTATGGTTATTTTGCTAGTCTGTCCTGTGATATTTTTCTTATATGAAAAGGAAATTTCTATATGAAATGATATCTGACCAACTTAGTTTTATGACCAAACTTTGAATTCGTAAATTTGGCTAGTAAATAGCTAGCCCGGACAATTTTGAAGAATAAAATGGTAATTTATTGATATACATTAAGGTTTAGGATTCGGGGTGCCAAAGATCTAACATGCAACAACTAATTTTTACATGACTGATGTTGATGTTGAGGTTGAGGTGGGATAATGACATTATTAATAAGGACCGTGATATTTCAACACCCTATTTTTTACGCAAATCACATAAAACAAGATATGCATCAAAATTTGATAAAATATTATATCCCTCCCCGTCCTATATCTAAGCACCTTTTGCATTTTTTACATTTCTTAAGAAAAATTGTTAGAGCAATTAATGTGTCTATTTTGTGTGTTAATATTACTAAATTGACATTTGTTTGTATGTGTATTAAATTTGACTTTTCATATTTTAAGATAAATTAGTAGTATTAATTAAGGGTATGTTTAAGAAAAAAATAATAAATGCATCTAGTAATTTGAAAAGAGGTTTACATTTAGGGATAAAAAAAAAGTCAAATAGGTGCTTAGATATAAGAACAGAGGGAGTAGTTTACTTCATATGTTTAGTGTCTGTCTTTCTTGGACAATGTATAAATATTTTCTTTGCGGTATGCCATTTAAGGGTCGAGAAAGTTAAACACTTAAATATCTTAGCCTTTTCATCAAAATATCTTTTTAGTAGACAACTATCAATCTTCATCAAAATATCTTTTTAGTAAACAACAATCAAAGAAAGACAATTTTTTTTTAATTGATTGTTAAAAAAATATCAAAATCAATGAAATGAAAGACCTACACCACATTAATTTGAATAGTTCATTGCTACACCAGACAAACACGTGGCAATTAAAATTGTGGTTCAAATTTAGGAAAAAATACAAAATAATTGGCAGTTTAATTTATTGGACTGAAATTTTATTAAAAAAAAACATTGAGGGACTAAATTGATATCTTATGAATTTGAAAGAATAAATTCACTGAAATTTTAAATTTGAAGTATTTTTTTTTGAGTAAAAATTTGAAGTATTAAAAATGCTATTTTACTATCTACCAAAAGAAAAAAAAACTATTTTACTCACTCTAATACAAGTTGTTCTCAATCTATTTTCATGTTAAAAGCTCACTGCAACTTCTCATTACCTACTCTATAAAACAGAAATTATATTCAACCTCTCAGCATTTATTGTGCCTTTCAACCTCCCTTCATCTACTCTACGTACAACCTCCCATGAGCCTTTCAACCTCTATACCTTATCGATATAAAGCTTACGTACCTTCAAACCACGTACTTATCTATAATTTTATTTGTTTGTTTAAAAAATTGTAAAATCATTGAGCTGTTCAAAAATTATTTTGATGAAAAATCGTTAAAAAAACCTACAGTGTGCGATTTTTAGTGAATAACTGGTTTTGAATTTCGAAATAAGACCACCTTCAAGTTGTTCATATATAAGTTGTCTACCTTCACTTGAAGTTTCAAAATTAAAAGGTCTTTTATCTACTCTTTCACTATTTTTACTAACTATTGGTCTGAAGCTAAGCTGGAAAACATGAAACTGTTTTGGAGTAAACTAGAAGGTTTCATGAAGAATAATGAAAAAAATAAAAATATGAGCAACTATCTTATATGAAAATTTTCAAAAAAAAAAAATATTTGGTCTTATTTATATGAAAATGTCACAACTTTTAAAGTATAGTTATTGTTTAAAAGATCTTTTTATCCATCGTTTAATGACTGTCTTTTTAATATTAGTTGATGTATTTTATGTTTTACAACATTCTATAAGGATATATTTGTAAATTTTTTTTTTAAAAAGTTTCAATAATTAATAGTTGCATTGGTTTTGATGTGTTTTGGTTTTTCTTCTTGTAATAAAGATCGGGGGAGTAATATTTAAGTGATTCAATCGACTATTTTGCACATACCAATGCATAATTTCTTAAAGGCTTAATGCATCCCTTAAGAAGTAAAAAAGAAATGTGTGTTGCATTAAAATCATATGCGACACACTCCCTCCGTCCCAAATTCTAAGGAAAAAAATCACACTTATTAAGAAAACTAAAACATACACCCTCCGGTCACAAATATAAGCAAAAAAAAAAGACATCAATTTTTGGTCACATATATAAGCAAAACTAACCATTTTACACTGTTATTCCTAATATACCCCTTTTAACATCAGCCACAACTCTTGGAATACACGCACATGTACATGTTTCCCATACTAGCTTTCCATAATGCATTCATTTCAATTCTCCACAAGTTTAACTCTTGGTGTACCAATATTATAAGAGTTTTTCTATGCAAATTTACACATGTTAAGAAGTTTAAAATAGAAATTTTGTATTGGAACTTTTACATTTAATATTAAATATAAAACTTTTGAAAAAATAATTGTTGTTTTCCAAGAAAAAGTTACTACTATTAGTTGTGTGTTTTAACAAGTGCAATGTTGCACATGTTAGACAAATCCATATTATAAAAACCCATTTTGTCTTCCTCTAATTTACGGTCTTCGTAATACAAATACATGTTCTTCTTTCCAACTACAAAAATAAAAAATATGGCATCACCGGAAAATTGGTTTGATGAAATACCCTCGTTTGATTTAGGCATTGACAACAACCGGAAGATATTTCCCTTCTAGTTGTTGAAGACTCACTTGATGGGGATGGAGATACCAACCTAATTCAAGATACTTTCTTTGAATGTAAAGTGATGTAAAAAAGTGATAATGAGGTCACAACAAAGCAAACATGGGTGTTTGAAGATGTAGCATTTGGAGGACAATACAAGAACAATTTTGACTTGAACAAAGCCCCTAATGAAGACGGGTCTTCTAATTGGGAAAATTGAATTGGTGTTTACGGAATCAGCGTGAGGGAGACCAGAAGGTGCAATTAATTTAACTGGAATCAGGTTGTACAATAATCTTGGTGTATTAATTTTAAGAAAAGGACAATATAGTTCATTTAACTTATGTTTTACACAAAATCTAGAAAATTAACTAACTGCATTTCTTAATCACCGTGAAAGCTGTTTTTTTCCTTATATTTGTGATCGGAGGGTGTAAGAATTTAGAGTATAGTTTTTTGTGTTTTCTTTGGAATAAGTTTTATAGGAATGTGTAAAAACAATTTTCATTGGCTATTGATTATGAAAAAAAATGAAAGAGAGAGAAAATTGAATGTAATTTGCATTTAATTTCATGAGAATAAACAAAAGTTTTTCTTGAAAAATATAATTTAAAAAAAAAGATTAAATAGGATAAATTTTTTTTTTTTTTTTTTTTTTTTTTTTTTTTTAATATTTTGGGACAAAGAAATTGAGTTTTTTTGCTTACATTTTGAGACGGAAGGAGTACGTGGTAATTTGGTTAGAAAGATTAGAGAAGTGCATTAATTAATTTGTTTAAAAAGTAATTTGTGTTGCAATGTAGGCACAACCTCGCGTAATTGGAATGCATGACACAGCTCGACCATATTGTGTTTGTTTGTTTCGGTATGACAACGTCACTTAATAATTATTGAAAGTGCATAAAAAACATTAGTTTCAATACAAAATTTTCTTCTTTTGTTTTCTTAACTAATTAATGCCCCAGAGTCACTAGAGACATTAGTTAGCATTACCCTAATTATAAACGATGTTTTTATATTCAATCTCTTTCTTAACCTAACCTTTACCCTTCATTCATCTTCTTCGCATCGAAAACCCTATCATAAAACCCTCAATCTCTCACAATGTTGATTTATGGTTTCTTCTAAAATCAAATCTATCTAAAAAATTATTGATTATGTGCGAGAATAGATTCAAAAAATGTTTGGGGATGAGGAAGAAAATGTTATAAAGCAGCTCAAAATCATAGTTTTATTGGAAGCTTTGTGTTTCTCCTCAAGTGTGTAAGAACAATTGCTAACGATAACGAACATCGACGAAAAATGGGGAGGTTGTGGTATGAGCTTCCCTCCTCCATTGAATTCAGCATGAAAATAAAAATACATATGTTTAGTTGATTGAGACTGTGATGTTGTGTTTGGATTCGGTCGTTTGAAGTCCATCACAAATGCAGATAGAACAGTTAAAGGAAGTAGCACAATGGCTATAGGGTCATAACTTGGCCAATTTATAAGTGCTAAAGTTAGGGCACTGCAAAATTAATAATTAGAAAGAAACAGTTTCGATAATGGTATTAGAACAATCTATTCTATTAAAGTGTGAATAGTGGTATGCCCGAGTGTTCTGGTAGTCATCACCGACGACACATGTTTCTGAATACACTGCAAAAATTGAGAGAAAGTCATATAAATTATATGTGATTAACCGTAGACAAATGAATCACTTAACACCAACATATTCAAATATGACATGAATATTCAAGGAATTCTTATTTTGTTTTATATATTTATTTTGCCATGTTTTTGAAAAGAAAAAAAGAATCTTGTGAAAGGTAAATAATCTTGGAGCAAAATGAGACGAATGAAATAAAAAAATAGACAAATAATCTTTTGGGAGGCTTAGGGTTTTAAACAAAGAAATATGATATATAATTTATAATATGCAACCTCGTTCGTCAGTAGAAAAACATGAGAAAGATATATTGCACCTTAAATTATTATAGAATTCACAGAAAATAAAACTAAAACTTTGAGCCACTTTATAGTGTTTTATTTCTCTTCCCCAAACTTTTTTGAATTCACTCTCTATTATAATCACTAATCAGACATAATCATGTAGATTTTACTACAAATCTTTAAATATTAACAGTATCTTACCTGCATTCTATGTTTAGCAAATATAGATAATACCTCTAAAATATATAATTATGACTTAGTAGTTGAGGTAGATGAGTTAATGACTGAAGTAATAAGTAGGTCGATGGTTCAATGTTCACCTCAAGCATAAGAACTTGTCATTTTTTATATAAAAAAAAAAACAACACATCTCTCTTTCACTCATATAAAAGACGGCAGAGTCTTAGATTTTTTCCTTTCAATAAGCTAAAATTTGATTAAACGCATAAAAAACCACAAACATGACAGAAAAAATACAACCCTTAAAATAATTATAAAAAAAAAAGAAGCCAAAATTACTAATGAGTGTTATGAGTATTGTACGCATTCTTACACTCTTGCTTTATCAATTTTTTTGGACTTTGTAACAACTTCAGATAAGCCCTAATTATTGTCTCGGGCAAAGACTAAGATAACACCACTTTTTTGAAGAATAAAATGGTAATTTATTATCAATTTTGAAGAATAAAATGGTAATTTATTGATATACATTAAGGTTTAGGACTTGAGACGTCGGGGATTGAACATGCAACAACAAATTCTTATATGACCGGTGTTGAAGTGAGATGATAACATTATTAATAAGGACCATGGTATTTGAACACCCTACTTTTTCATACACTTATTCAAGGCCTCATTTTATCTCTGTCTCTCACATCATCAACTTATAGATTGAAAATTAAATGAAAATTGTTGATGACACTTTAGGTTTGACTGAAAAATATTAGAAAAAGACGTAAATGTCCATCGGTAGTTAACTGCCGTCGGTTAAAAATTCATCCGCAGTTAACTGCCGATGAAGTTATATAGGTAAATTACCGGTGTTTCTTAGCATTAGTGAAGTGTGAACATCATTCTTCAAATTAAATCACATGAAACAAGATTTGCATCAAAATTTGATAAATATTCTAATTTACTTTATATGTTTAGTGTTAGTCTCTGTTCGACAATGTATCAATTTTTTTCTTTGCAGTATGTCATTTAAGGGTTGAGGAAGTTTTTTTTTTTTTTGTGAACAAACTAAAATGAGATATAATATAAACAACAATGATTCACCCCGCACAAGGTGTGCAATGGGAAAACAACCCAAGAGTATTTACAAGATCAAGGTGGCCAAAACAAAGAAGCACCTCCAAAGCTTAAAAATAAAATTACAAGTGGACACCCATGCAAAGAAGCGGATGTTCCCACCAATCATGATAACTATAGGTGAAAGTCACCTGTTTTGATTTCAACCATAAGAAATAATTTAGTTTAACCTGTTCGACAAGAATATTATAGAAGTATTAGAGGCTGTATTTTGGAAGACACAATTGTTATTTTCCTTCCAAAGCACCCAAACGGAGGCAAACCAAATTATTTTAAAAAATGAACGAGTGAATCTAGGTAGACCCTCCATAGAAGTAAATTGAATGAAATGTTGTCTGATGCCACCAGGAGAAACCGAAGAAATATGTAACAAACGCCAAACATGAGACCAAAGAGAGCTGAATATGTCACAATATAAAAACAGATGTGTTGCCGTTTCCAAATCTCCGCAACTTGAAATGCAAGTCATGTTTGTAGATTGAATAACATGCCGCCACACCAAATTATCTTTTGTAGGAAGTTTGTTGCGGAGAAGACGCCAAACAAACAGAGACACCTTTGACGGTATGTGCTTTTGCCAGACATCATTGGCTAGAGTCATATCCAATGGCTCACCGGAGGTAGTAAGAAAGCAATACGCTCCCTTCACCGAATAACCCTAAATCGGATCTAACAATCAACGCCAAACATCATGAACATTTTCCTGCAAAACACTGTTGTAAAGTAAAACAGAACACTCCCTTACACTCTCCTCCTCACAAGCAAACAACCGACGACGCCATACCCTCTCCCCTTCCCAAACCGCACCAATAACCCTCCTCGCTTCCGCCACCGAACACTCCTTATTCACAGCTAACTCATAGAGGCGGGGAACTTTAGTTTTCAATGGAATTTCCCCACCCATATGTTTTGCCAGAATAAAGTATCAATGCCATCTCCCACAACCTGACGAGTGTTATTATCAAACCACTTCCCGACACCCTCACCCAACCCCTCACGAATCCTAATGATGTAGTATTTTTCTATCAATCAAAAGTAAGTATTTTTGTATCGTCTCCTCAGGGACTAGTGCGATATCATAAACCGTTCAACGTCGATTATCATTTTAAGTTAAAAGATTAATTGGTTGTTTGTTTAGAACTATGAGAACTAAGATAAGAAGATAAAAATGGAGATTAATAAGGCGTAAAAGCATTGGAATTATAGTTCGTTGATTAAACGTCAAACATAACCTAATAATCACATATATGGATTCTAGGGTTTTACTGATATTATCACGTATCTCTCAACAACATCATTCGTGTCCAACTGATCTTGTGAGTTCAATTGTGTTGTTTAATCGTTGATTTCCCAAACTATTAAACAATCCAATCTTCAATCGTATAGTTTAATCGACGATTTCTCAATCTATTAAACGATCTGAAAGCTTTAAGTTCTGATACTTTGTGTGATTATCAAAACATCAATATTATGTCTAGAATCATTGTTTTGATAGATAAATATTCTAAACCTAGATTCAAAATTATTTCTCAATAGTATTTAAATCAAAGATAAGGAATGAAATACAAGAATATCATCAATATCATATAAATTGCTAGAATCATATATTTGCAAGATCAAAAGATTACATTCTCAACTTAATCAAGTACCTCTAATCCCAACTAAGGAGATTTAGTTCATCATTGTCATGAGAACATTACAAAAGTGGAAGGAAAGGTGAAGATCCATGCTAAGAGATTGATTTCTCAACAAATCTTGATGAATCCACACTCACTCACTCTTGCTCTATGAAAACAGTGAATTTTCGCCCTATTCTCTCTCTAAGGAAGTAATAATAATCTATCTGAAATGAGGGAAATGAGCATTTATAATTCTGCACAAAAGTGCTTTCTCGCCAGGCAGGAATATGTCGCTAGGGCGACATGAGCTTTCTTTGCCAGTGGGTTTCTGCCATGTCATCATCCACTTGCTCCAAATCGCATTTTCTCGCCAGGCAGGGCATTTGTCGTCATGGCGAACTCTGGTCTTCAAAAACATGGGTCTGTTTCCCCTCTTCCCGCCATGGCGACATATTTCGCTCTGGCGAACTTTGGTCTTAAAAAATCATGCTCTCTGTTTCAGCCTTCCTGCCAGGGCGACAATTGTGGCCATGTCGACATCATTCATTTTTGCTCCTCTTTATGTTTTTTTCATTGGTTCATGTCTTGATCATTCTTTTCCTACACAATTAGGTTAAATAAGATATAAAAAGCATAACAAGGCATTTTCTTACTTTTTCATAGCTTTTCCTTGAATAACTTGTGAAACAAGTAATCAAAAGTGCTTAAAATACATCATGACTTTAACACTTTCTAGCACTTATCACCTACTCAACGACCGCTACCAAGCCGAACAATGGCTTCCAATCTCCTTCAACCGCCCCCTCCTCACCGTAACAGTCTTTCAAAACTCGATACCACAACCCCTCTTTCTCCACCAACATCCTCCAACACCACTTTTCCAACAAATATAAATTAAAAGCTCCCACCTTCCTCACCTAGGGTTGGTGAAGTTAAATATTCAAATTTTCTAAATAAAAAATTAGTTCCTTAAATTTAAATTAAAGAATGTCAATCAACTTATTCTTTTTATCAAAATATTTTTTTGTAGACAACTATCGATCTTCATCAAAATATCCTTTTAGTAAACAACTATCAATCAAAGAATCTTGAAAAAAATCCATCAAAGAAAGACACAATAATAATTAACATATTAACATTAACATTGATTTTCTTTGACAGAACATTAACATTAATTGTTAAAAAAAATCAAAATCAATGAAATGAAAGATCTATATATATTAATTTGAATAGTCCGTTGCTACACCAGACAAACACACGTGCCAATTAAAAATGGTTTAAAAATTAGGAAAAATACTAAATTAAATGGCATTGTTAAATTTATTTGACTGAAATTTTATTAAAAAAAAGCATTAAGGGACTAATTTGATATCTTATGAATTTGAAAGAATAAATTCACTGAAATTTAAAATTTAGTATTAAAAATGCTATTTTACTATCTACCAAAAAAATGTTATAATACAAGTTGTTCTCGGTCTATTTTCATGTTAAAAGCTCCCTGCAACTTCTATTTACCTACTCTATAAAATAGAAATAATATTCAACCTCTCAGCATTTATTGTGCCTTCCATTCCAACCTCTCTTCATCTACTCTACGTACAACCTCCCATGACCCTTGCAAGTTGCAACCTCTATACCTTCTCTATATTAAGCTTACGTACCTTCAAATTCCTTCAAACAACTTATCTACAATTTAGTTTCTTTGTTTAAAAAATTGTAAAATCATTTAGCTGTTCAAAATATTATTTTGATGAAAAATCGTTATAAAAAAAGCCATAGTGTGTGATTTTTAGTGAATAACTGGTTTTGAATTTCGAAATAAGACCACCTTCAAGATGTTCATATATTATTTGTCTATATTCACTTGAAATTTCAAAATTAAAAGGTCTTTTATCCACTTTTTAACTATTTTAACTAACCTTGATCAAAAAAACTATTTTAACTAACCGTTGGTTTGAAGCTTAAAAGCTGAAAATTATGAAACTGTTTTGGAGTACACTAGAGTAGAAGGTCTCACGATGAATTTTGAAATAAATAAAAAGCAATTATTTTATAGATTTTAATGCAACACACATTCCTTCTTGACTTCTTAAGGGATGCTTTAAGCCTTTAAGAAATTATGCATTGGTATGTGCAAAACAATCAATTGAGTCGGTTAATATTAATGGTTAGAAAGATTAGAGAAGTCCAATAATCAATTTGTTTAAAAAGTAATTTGTGATGCAATGTAGGCACGACAACATGTATTTGGTAAGCACGACACGACCATATCGTGTTTGGTTGTTCCGGCAAGACCACGACACTTACTAATTGAATTTATTTCTAAAATAAATAAACAATGTTTTTCTACTTTCTTTTTCTTAACCAAAGCTTAACCCTTCATACATCTTTTTCGTATAAAAACCTTATCATAAAACCCTCAAACTCTCTATCAGTGTTGATTCATGGTTTCTTCTAAAATCAAAATCTATCTCCAAAATTATTGATTATGTTCGAGAGCAAATTCAAAAAAATGTTTGGAGGAAGAGGAGGAAAATACTCAAAAGTTGCTCAAAGTCATAATTTTATTGGCAACTTCGTGTTTCTCATCAGTTGTGTAGGAACAATTGCAGACGATAACAAACTTGAAACATGGAAAGAACAAGCTATATGTTTAGTTGATTGAAACTGTGATTTGTGTTCGGATTTGATCGTTTGAACTCCAGCAGAGGGCCATATTACAATGGCCAACACTTGAGAAGGAAGAAAACAATTAATAATCGGAAGAAAAAACAAGAATGCATTGATAATGACATTGATACTAGAGGACACTTGCAATCATCACTAAATCTGCACTTGATCCTGAATAAAACGCAACAATGAAAAAAAAAATAGAGATAATAGATGTGATTCTGAATAAAACGCAACAATGAAAAAATAGAGATAATAGATGTGATTAAATGTACAAATATGAATCAGACAAGATTCAATTGAGACATTTTAAGTTTAATCCTTACTTAGTTTTTTTAGTTCTTAAAAAAAAATTCTGCACTTAGTATTAGTCCTATCTCAATTCAAATTGGTTTAATTTATGCTTAAACTCTTGAGTTTTTAAACAATTTTTAAAAGTTCCTCTGCAAAAAATTGTCGCAAAATTTGATTTCTACGTCCAGATTTTATTAATTTTATCTTGGCTAAAATGCACTTTTGGTTCCCCAAGTTTAACAAACTTGCAATTTTGGTCCCCCAAGTTTAAAAATAGCACTTTTGGTCCCTTAATTTTTACCCCTTTGCAAATCCATGGTCCCCATTGATTTGGACTCAGTCAAAGCTGATATGACACTATTTTTTAATATTTTTTGTTGATGTGGATATTATTAAAAATAAATTAAATCTAGCTCTGATAATTGCAATTTATAATAAAAGAAAAAACAAAAAACAATGAAAGGTCACGCGAGATAAAGCATATAGTAGAGAAAACAAAAACGTAGAGAAATCTAGAATAAAAAACACGTAGGGAAATCAGAACTCAAATCAAACTTGTGATTTCCATTTCCCAATCAGAACTCAAAATCAAACTTGCGATTTGAGGCTTAGGTCTTATTCTTATCTCAATAAAAAATAAAAAACGTAGAGAAAACAATCATAAAATCGAAACCGAACATGATTTGTAAAGACTCAGATTCCAATGAAAAATCAAATACGAAAGGCTCTGATGCGAAATTGGAAACGATAGCAATGAAGACAGGTACAAAAATGGTGGTTGGTGAGAAGGCTGATTTGATGAAGAAGATGAAAGATCTGAAAACGGTGGTTGCTGAGAAAGTTGATTCAAGTTCAAAGAAGAAAGTTTCAAAAATGGATGTTGCTGAGAAGCTGATGGGTGATGCGTTCAAGGAAAATAATGGAATGAAGGAAAATAATAGATTTGCAGGGGGGGGGGGGGTCATGGATTTGCAAAGGGGGTAAAACTTAAGGGACCACAAATGCTATTTTTAAACTTGAGGGACCAAAATCGCAAGTTTGTGAAACTTGGGGGACGAAAAGTGCATTTTATCTTTATCTTTTGTCGTTTTAAAAAATTCATATTTAATTTGTTTCATGTTAAAAAAATCTAAATTTTGGTAAATGAACCTTCATAGTGTTCTAAACTTGTCTTAAAAAAATCGTTCAAAAATTTAAGAGTTTAAGGATAATTAAACAAACTTTGTTGTAACAGGGACTAAAATTAGAAGTATTTTTTTTTTTGTAAGGACTAAAAAACTATAAAAATTAAGTAAGGACTAAACTTAGAAGTTCCCAATTTTATAGGGACCAAATACATATTTAACCCTTTTTTGAATTTACTCTATATTATAATCAGTAATCGAACATAATCATTTAGGCTTTACTACAAATCTTTAAATTTGCAACATATCTTAACTGCATGCTAATATTTAGCAAATATAGATAATATATACCTCTAAAATATATACTTATGACTTGGTGGTTGAGATAGATGAGTTAGTGACTGAAGTAATGAGGAGGTTGATACTTCAATGTTCATAAGAACTTCCAATTTTTTTATTTTTTTATTTTTTATAAAAAAAGACAATACATATCTCTCTCTCTCGTACAAAAGAGGGCAGAGTCCTAGATTTTTTTTCTCTTTCAATAAGCTAAAATTTGATTAAAGGCATAAAAGACCACAACCCTTAAAAAAATATAAAAAAAAAGCCAAAACTATATTAATAATTGTGTTGAGATTCAATCTTGATATGAGTATTGTACGCATTCTTACGCTCTTGCTTCATCATTTTTTATGGACTTCATAACAACTTCAGATAAGCCCTAATTATTGTCTAGGGCAACTAAGATAACACCACTTTAAATTGAAAAATAAATCACATGAAACAAAAAATATATCAAAACTTGATAAAATATTTAAATTTACTTTTTATGCCAAGTGTTTGTCTTTCTTGGGTGAGGGGATACCCTTTTTTTCTTTCTTTGCAACATGTCCATTCCCATTCTAAACAATTTGCGGTCGGGGAATTCAGACACTCAAATTTTCAAAATAGAAAATTAATTCCTTAAATTAAAGGATGTCGAGCAATTTAGTACTTCTTCCAGTCTCAATTGTAAACAACTTTTTATTTTTTAGGTTTATTCAATAATTGCTTACATTTGAGACTGGAGATAATATTTTCATCAAAATATTTTTTTAGCAAACAACTATCAAAATCAATGAAAGACAAAAACAAATAACATATTGACCGTTAAAAAATCTATCTAAATCAATGAAAGATCTATGCATTAATTTGAACAGTTTGTCGCTACATCAAGATAAACACATGGCATTTAAAATAGTGGTACAAAATTAGGAAAAAATTACTAAATTAAAATTGTTCAATTTAAAGGACTGGATTTTTATATAATAAAACATTAAGGGACTAAATTGATATTTTATAAATTTGAACGAATGAAATTATTGTAAGCTTTTGATGAAAATATGAAATATAATGACTTGATTTAATAGACATGCAAAATCTATCCAATAATCACACGTGGTCTATCTTGGACAAATTTTATATTGGACCATGCTAAATGCCACAATGAACTTTTGGAAAATAATAAAAATATAACCAATTGCTTTATGAATTTTATTACAACATACATTCCTTCTTGATGTTTTATGGATTTTAATACAACATACATTCCTTCTTGAGTTCTTACTTTAAGACTTTAGGAAATCTTATTCTTTCATCATTTCCACTCTTTGGCCTATAAAAAAATCAAAAATACCTCTGATCCGGATTATGTAATCCGAACCAGATTATTAGTGGTTTTCGGAAAACAAAATCCAAACACTTTCGAAATGTGATTTTTGATGTTTTTTTTTTTATGTCAAAGGTCTTTGTTGACCGTTATATAACCACATAAGTTGCAAAGCAATTGCAGGGGTTATATGAACAGTTAACAATGGCCATGACACCACAAACACTTCTAAAAAACTAATTTTTTGTGTGAAGAAAATCTAAGAAGAGGGGTGAAATGAAGAATGAATGAAATTGTTGAAGATCCAAGCCTATTTATAGCCTTAAACCAATCATAGGTCATAAGTAGAGTCAAATAAAACGTGTTCCACGTTCAAAACCGTCAAAAAATGCATAAAATACCATCGTCAAAACCTTTGGATGGTGGCCTGCACCACAAGAAACACGTTTTGAAAGGTTTTACCAGCATTAATGGTTGGTAAAACTCATTTGAAACACGTTTTTGACTCAACATTAATTGTAGTTACAATCTAGGCAAAAAAAATCCTATAAATAACCTTCAAAACCTTCACATTTCTCACACTATGTCTCACACTCTCTCCTCCTCTGCTCATCTTCCTCTCCTATGCACAATGTGTTTCCATCGTCGACCTTTCATAAAAAGAGGTTACTTTGCAAACTCAGGGATTATATGAACGGTTAACGGGGAAGGCAACACGCTGCAAAGAAGCACAGTTTGTCTAGGTGTCAGGTTGATATGTCTGGATGCAAGGTTGATCATCAAGGTCTCTTTCGCCACGGAAACAAACCTTACCCCAATAGCCTCCCCCCTCGTTCCCCCTCCCTCTTTCCTCCCCCCTCCCCCTTTGATGACCAACCTTAGTTTTACTCCAGGGAGGTTGGTTTTCTTTTTACCCCAGATTTAGTTTTACCCCATTGCAAATATATCAATTATATTAATAAAATGAGATTGTGTTTATTTTTTTCGTATGTTTGCATTTATTTTATGAATTTAGCATCTAAATAATATAAAATAAAGCAAAGTGTGTTGAAACTTTGGTAAACAAGATTTCCGGATTATTCTGAGAAATGTCCGGATTATATAATCCGAAGGACTTTTTTGTAAATTAACAGGGCGCTCGAGAGGCTAAAAAGATGGAAAAAGTAATAGTCTTAAAATTTTGATCGTCCAAACATGATTCCAATTTCAAGCTAGATCCTTGCATTCTTATCATTATAGTAGGGATTATATTATTTATGCTTCACATATCCATGTTGATATCAAATTAACACCGATCAAGTTTCTATTTTCAACCATGAGATCGAAGATGACAATTCTTACTTACTTCAAGAGGACAACATCGATCGTCATTAAAGTTTTAGAAGATTTTAAAAATACTAAAATCCATTATAATTTGTCATAGTTATTAAGCTCAACTTTTAAATTATTTTGAATATTATCTCTTCTATCCCTCTTGATACTATTTTGAAACAGACATATTGGGACCTAAATAAACAAGATGTTACACTGAAGTCAGCTTACTAATACTATGCTCATACAAATCAATTGGTTGACACACCACATTATCATGTGCCATGAGAATGGAATAATCAGTGGCAGCTCAGTGTGCCCTATTGGGTAACGACTTTCTTATCGAAATTACCTAGGGAATGCATTCCTAATCTATGAGGCCAAGAGACAAGGGTGTGAACTGTCCTACCACTCAGTGTGTTGTGTGACTCCACTTTGGAGCTTGTGGAGCAAACACAATAAAATGCTCTGGGAAGGTGAAGACACACAATTATCTCAGGTGGTTAACAAAGCATGGACTTCCAGACTTTATCCGATTGGTACAATCATAGAGCCTCGAGCCTTAAGGAGTAGAGTTGTCACAAACGATGCAACTGGTCGGGAGGCACCAACAGTGGTACACTGAAGTGTAAAGGCGACTCATCATTTTTCCAGAATGAGAGAATCACCGGTTTGGCTTTCGGTTTACATGGCGATGGTGGTGAGTTTTTAGCCATATGACGACTATCCCTACATGCATGGATGTTATGGAAGGTGAGGCTCTTGCACTTCTTCATGCTATTAAGAGGATGGCAGAGCTTCATCCAGAAGATGTCATTTTTGAGGTGGATGGTAAAGGGATTGAAGACAAATTCCTAATTCTTCATTTGATGTTTTTGATCTTTGGTTCATCCTTCACAAAAGATGTATTTTCGATGGACTCTTAAACACATTATAGACTAAGCTTGTTAACAAACAAGTTAATATGACAACTCATAAGCTATAGCCAGAGATGTTGTATTGTTATCTAGTCTCCATGATACTTTTCAAGTACCCTATTGTATCGTGTTTTGGCACGCCAAAAGTCTCACATTGCTTGGAAATTGAGGTTAAAAGTAGTTTATAAACAACAATAACACACCTTATGTTGTTAATAGCATCGCGTAGCACCAACCCCCTAAAATTTTAGTGGTAATAGAGGATAGCAGGATAGCCGCACTATAGCAATGACTAAAAATCAGTGGACAAAGTAAACATAAATACTCAGAACTAGAAAATACACAAAATTTAAGATGCCATAATACTTAATAATTAATGAACCTAACTTATGAAGCAATAAAACTCAGAAAGAACATAACGTTAGCCTTAAAAGGGTTCAAATTGACATTTATACTCTAGAAAAAAACAACGGTTTAAAAAAAGAAAAGAATTTGACAAATTTCTCTCCAAAACATTAATAGTGGACACAATGGCGGTTTGGGGTTGCAATTTCATCACCATCAGTGGCTGCAACAATAGCCTATTACTGACGGTGACTTGCAGACCAAAAGCATCGCGCCAAACACTACTAGACATTACCACCACTATACTATTATGATGTAGCACCGCTATAGCATGCTATTGACAAACCCTCCTTTAACCGTTCGGTTCAGTTAATGAACTATTTTTAAAATAACGGTTCGGTTCAATAACCAAGATAATGGTTCAGTTAATTTTAGTTTGGTTCGGTTTGATTTTTGCCCACCCGTAGCTGCAATGACTAAAAATCAGTGTACAAAGTAATCATAAGTACTCAAAACTAGAAAAATACACAAAATTAAAGATGTCATGCCATAATACTTACTCCCTCGTTTTAAAATATAAGCAAAATTGACTTTTTAGGTTCATTCATTTAATGATGTACGTGGTTCATATTATAAACCACATACATCATTAAATGGATGAACCTAAAAAGTCAATTTTACTTATATTTAAAAACGGAGGTAGTAACAATTAATGAACCTAACTTATAAAGCAATAAAACTCAGAAAGAACATAACATTAGCCTCAAAAGGGTTCAAATAGACATTTATACTGTTGGAAAAAAAATAACGTTTAAAAAAAAAGAATTTGACAAATTTCTCTCCAAAACACTAATAGCTGACAAAATAGCGGTTTGAGGTTACAATTAGTGGCAACAACAACAACCTATTTTTAACGGCGATTTGCAGACCAAAAGCATCGCGCCAAACACAACCACCACTATACTATTCCGATGTAGCACTACTATAGCGTGCTATTGACAACATAGCCCACCTCAACCTAACAAGGTGAACTTTTCAAAAGACAACCGTGACGGAGACTCACAATGCCTAAAGCGAACAATATATTGGAAACACAACGGACTTGAGGTTAGAACAAATTAATTCTTGTATTTTAAATAAAATGACATAAATATGTTCCTTGAAAAGAAACAAGTTTATTCAGCAAGCACATTATTTCTTTTCCCTGCTTTAACATAATCCCAGTAAGTAAATGGCAAAAAAGGGTATGAGTCCCACCTCTTGTGTTTTTTTGTTTCTTTTCCAAAGGTAAAATGAATGTATTAGAATTCAACACCCAAGCACAAGGAATGCATGGATGGAAAAGGACAACAAGAGTTTAAGAGTAAGCTTAACAATAACACAACCAAGTAACCTCCCGAATACAAAATATGCCTAAAACATGAAAGTTACACAAGGGACCACTAATATACTCCCATGTTTCCACAAAAAAAATCTAAGACAAATGTACAAGACAATCCAAACCAAGAACAGCATAAAATTCTGCATAATACAGAGAAAACAGGCAGCAAAAACAGCGGTAAATTCTGCATTATGAAGAAAAAAACAGCCTAAAAACCAGTCTCTAAATCCACCAAAACAACCACAGCTGCAACTGCAAAAACCCTTAGGCTAGTGGATGTGTTGTGTGATTCCACTTTGGAGCTTGTGGAGTAAAATACAATAAAATGTTTTGATAAGGTGAAGAAGACACACAAGTATCTCAGATCGGTAACAAAGCCTTCCATACTTGGTCCGGTTGGAACAATCATAAGGTGCATCGAGCGTTCGGAGTAGAGTTGTCACAAAGACACAAACCATCCAGCAACTGGTTTTGATGCACCAACAAAGGGTACAGTGAAGTGTAATGCCAACAGATCATTTTTTCAGAACAAGAGATTTACCGTATTGGCTTACTATGTACATGGCAAAGGCGGTGTGTTTGTAGCATCATGTACGGTGACTGTCCCTAAATGCATGGATGTTATGGAAGGTGAGGCTCTTGCACTTCTTGCTATTCAAAAATGTAAGAGCTTCACCCAGATCATGTAATTTTTAAGGTGGATAGTAAAGGGATTGTAGACAAGTTTCCTATTTCATTATTTGATGTTTATGATCTTTAGTCCATCCTTCACGAACATCCTACTTTAATGGACTCTTAACAGAACTATAGACTTATGTTTGTTAACAGACAAGTTAATATGACAACTCATAAGCTAGCTAGAGATATTATATTGTTACCTAGTCTCCATGATGCTTTTCAAGTACCCTATTGTATCGTGTTTTGGTATGCCAAAAAATCCCACATTGTTTGGAAATTGAGGTTACAAGTAGTTAATAAACAACAGTCACACACCCTATGTTGTTGATCTCAGATAGCATCCCCCCTAGCAACGACCCTCTAAAATTTTGTAGTGGTAGTAGCTGATAGCGGGCTAGTCGCAATTGCAATGACTAAACACCAGTGTACATAAATACTCAAAACTAAAAACAGTTTAAAAAGAGGATTTGAGGAATTTCGCCCCAAAATCCTAATAGCAGATATGACAGTGCGGTTTGGAGCAACAATTTCACCACAATCAGTAACTGCAACAACAGCTATTGTTGACAGCGATTCATGGACCAGCAGCGTTGTGCTGAACACTACCACCGCTATAGTGTCGCTGTAGACATCATAGCACACACCTCAACCTAACAAGCCGAATTTTTCAAAAGACAAGGCCTAAAGCGAACAATACATTGAAAACACACAGCGGACTAGAGGTTGGAACATATTAATTCTTGCATTTTATACAAAACGACATAACTCATAAGTATATTTCCTTCAAAAGGGAAAAAGTTTATTCAGCAATCATATTATTTCTTTTCCATGCTTAAACATCATCCATCCCAATAAGTAAATGAATTCAAAGAGCATTGTAAAAACAATGCAAATAAGCTCTCAAAACACCTATACCCATAACATTTCACCTTTTCAAGTAAAATATAACAACTAAACTAGAATCAAAATTGTAACCCCTATCCCAAAAACAACTTCATCTAGAAACCACAGCAAAAACCAAACCAGCAGACAAACCAATCATACAAAGGAAAGAAACCCCACGAACCCTAACAAACAAAACATTCAACTGCTTCGCAACCTGAAGCGTTAACGTCAAAATCTGCAACCTACCTTGTTCCTCCATCTTCTTAAAGAAATGCATTGGCTTCAAAGATTGACGCAACATAAAAGCCAAACAAAACGGAAAGGCAAAAGCCAAAAAGCTTTGCACAGAAACCTCATAAATAGGTGATGATCTTGTTACATATGTGATCCATCCTCCAACACCAAGCTGAACAAGACCCATTAACGCTACAACCCTGCTTAATCCATAGATGTTCTTCATCATACGTTCTAGAACCTCACGTGTTTCATTGGCAAGTGGTGATAAATCTCTTTCCACTGTTGGTCCTTCAATTTCTTGGTGCTTGAAGTTTGGATTTTCACTTGGGTATGGGTTTGGGTTTGGGCTTTTCTCTTTCTCAGATGATGATGATGGATCATTGGTTGAGTAAAACCTGGGTTTTGTGAATTGAGCAAAAGGGTTGTTAAAATTTGAAACTTTGTGTGATGAGAAAGTGGGTTTTGTTGATTGAGAGAAAGAGTGTGGGAAAGTGAAAAATGAAGAAGATGGGTTATGAGAAAAGGGTTCAAAGATTGGAAATTGAGGGCTGTGGGATAATGGGTTGGTTGAAGATGATGGAGATTGAAAATGAGAGGGTTTTAGGATTGAAGAGGTTAACCTTAATCGTCGTGAAATGATGGCGGCCATTAGAGGATTGTGATCTGAGATAGGTAGTACAAGAAAGGTGTGGTTTTTCTTTCGTTTTGGTGTGGGGAAAATTGTTTCTTAATTGCTTATTCACACCTCAAAAATACATTATTATCTTCATGGATGGTTAAATTATAGCTGTCAAAATAGGTTATCCGACCTGTTTATAGTCGGCCTTAACGAGCTTTAGATTTTATGAGAACGGGCCAAAAAATCTTATTAAAAGATAAGTTCTAAAGAAACTACTTGAGCTCGGTCTTATACGGATCATAGATTGGCTAGTATAAAAAATAACTTTATTTTTATAAAAAATATTATAATATACTCCTACAATTTTTTTTATAATTAATATTTTAATAGATTTAGATATTATCTAACACTAATTTTTTTTGCATGTAAACTAAAATAGCCAGGAAATCTACTTTGGATAAATTACATATGTTATGGTTATAGATATTTATATGTCCGACCTTTAAAATTATATACGTAACGAATCAAGTAAATATAATTTTTTTATTGTTTTTATATGTGTGTTTTTGTTTTGTTACATATATGTGTTGATTCATTGGATTTTTCACTTACAGTTTTTTACTTTAATAATCAACTAAGTAAGGAATTATTAAAAATAATATATAAAATTTGTAGAATTGTTTTGGTTTTCTAGCCTCTGAATAAGAGAAAAATTTCACTTGGATTCTAAAGTTATTGCTTGGTCCTCTGAACTCAATACTCAATATGCCTAAGGTGATTGCCATTGACAGGGATACCGCTATGATGACTGATTTAGCCAATGCTTTTCTAGAAACTACTGCTTTACTTTGTCATTTTCATATTGAGAAAAATGTAATGGTTAAATGCATCGCTGATTGTAGAGTCAAATCCAAGGATGTAAAAGTGGATGAGAAATATAAAGAAGTCAAGGACATAAAACCTAACACAATAAGTCCACACAAAAGTGTATGTCAACCGAAAGAGGTAGATGCAGTACAAGAAACATTTAAAACCATACAAACAGATTCAACCTTTGCTTAATCCTAACAAGCACTTGTTAGATGTATGCAAGCTGGTAAATGGACAAAACATCAACACATAAAGAATCTAAGAACCAACAACTCCTTGTGGTGATGACAACAAGTAATATCGACTCTTTTGAACCCAAACAGTCAAGTATCAATCATAACGAATGATTATGATATCAAAGCAATCTAAAGTCAGTCACAAGGACCGAGACATATATTCAAAAAACATTAAAAGGGAACCTTATCCCTTGATACAACATAACTCAAGAGATCTAGAAAATAATAAGAGATTTAGGGGTAGGAATAGGTCATAGACACCAACATTCTTGAAAATAGCGATCGAAATTGATCGCCAACACGGCAACTGATCCACACATCAATAACTCACTGCATTGAAACAATATGACATCAAGCTCCACGACCATTTCAAACCATATAGTTCGACGTCAATCTGAAGATCTCCAATGAACTCACAACTAACAAATCAAGATATGGAGAAATGAACCACTAGTAATTCACAACATTCATCATTGTCAATATGTGGAAGAAGCTAGAAACAACAATAATAATAGAGGCAACAATGAGGAAACTAGAAACCTTCGAAGAAGAACCCAGAAACCCATCAGTAAATGATTGAAACACGACTACCGGTCAAACAAATTTCATAAAACCAAATCTTGAAACCAGATGGATCAAATCCAACTAAGCCACATTCAGACACATTACAGTTATCGAAGCAAGCCACTGGGCGGAGGAAGGACGGTGAATGCCTTAACAATTCCTAAAAATGGTTGAAGTAGGTGGTGTTTTGATGGAAAACCCATGATTGCACCATAAGAGAGTAGGGGCGTTAAGAGAGAATACCATGATTTTTATCACTTTGAAAAATGGGATTAATATTATTTACTTTATTATTTCATATTTTCGTAGATGATGAACTTTCGATGATGATGATATATTATCCGTTTGTCATCTACGAAAAACAATATGATGCATGTTAACTACCAGAGATCAATTAATTGATTGCATGCTTATACATTTGATCATAACTGAAAATTTTATATTAAAAGCAAAGCAAAAGATATAGAGAAAGAAGTATCAATATTTCTAAAATTTTAAATTGTTGTTTCTCAACGATACAAGTAATGGTTGCATGCATCACATGACGGGAAATACACAACCTCCTCTTATTATTAAAATTAGATTTGAACAATGAAGATTACATCTTCATCTCTTTCCAATCACAAACACCCACATGATTACACATGAAAATGCAAGTAGTAGGCAACAAAGGAGAAGATAGAGGCACCAAAGATCGAACCAAGAGAAGCAGCATCACTCTTGCTAGGTCCTGGAGTATGACTCTTGCTTGGTCCTGGAGCTGGGGCCGCATTATGATCATGGTGATGATCATGAGCCAGAACGGTGCTTATGACAGCAAAGAGAACAACAACAAAAGCAATCTTCTTCATCTCCATTATGTATTTGGTACTAATAGTTTAATGACACAAAATAACATGAAAAATGAAATGAATTGAGATTATGGGAGGGTTGCTTTATAGTGTCAGAGACACTTTTCAATCATTAATATGAGATTTTTATTTTGGAAATAATCACAATTTTCAGATTTTATGATGATTTATTATTATTTTTTAGACAAGAATAGATAATTACCTTATAGTTATATGGTCGTTAGTTATCCCATTGATTTTCATTCGGGACATGGACGGCTATAATTACGAAAATATGTTCTGAGTTTTTTTCATGCTCTCTCTATCAGAGATAATACTATCCGAGACGTGTGAGATATCTTTTTCATTTTAAATTTGAATATTGGTTTTCTATATTGTAGGAGTCTAACTTCATTTACTATGTCCAATTTTTATTCGCGTGTTGAATTTTTATATGCATCGGTGTATCAACATTTTATTAAAATTGGTAATGTCATTGGAATAAAATGTCCTTTAGAAAAAATCATTGAAATTAAATGTATATAGTAAATACAACTTTCCTTATATTTATATATCGACATAATGAATTGCCTTTCATTAGTCAAAAAAGAACGAATTATCTTTCAAAATAATTATAGAATAATTTAATTAGTTTGAACAAAAAAAGAACAAACTAGAATGAATTAATAAAAAAATCTCTAATTTATAATTACATTAAAAATATCTCTAATTTAGCCTTTCTATCCCACAACTTTTAATTGATTAACCCTTTTTGACCAATAAAAGAATAATACTACTAGAGTGCTCATTCTATCTTCTTATTCTTTTATTTATATATATATATATATATATATATATATATATATATATATATATTTTGAAAGATTATATATATTAATAAAAACAAAAGACTAAAGTTATCCTTTGTCCAAAAAAAGACTAAAGTTATCTTATAAATATTTGCTTTTTATTGAATTTACACAATATTTAAAAATTGTTTATAGAATGTTTTACAAAAAAGAATGTGAAAACAATATGTATTTAAAATAGTAAGATTTTATAAAAATGTGTACATTCAATGCATTGAAAATTGAAATGTTTAACTTTTAAAATAAATATGTTGGAATAATTTCTCAATTATTTGAAATCCTAAAAGAATGCCTGATGACAGGTCATCTTACGTTATTCTTAGCATGTTTTTCAGTTAATTCAGTAGGGTTTAGCAGCAAAAAGGAGGAGTATTAAAGAAATTCCCTATGATTTTGGGACTTTTGTAATGTTTTCTATATTTGAGTCTGTAATTCTAGTTTTCCTAAAACATAGAAATTTAAGGGTTTTTTTGAAGTAATTCACGAAGAAATCATGCAAATCGGCAAATTAAGAAAATATGAAAAATTGTGAAAATCTAGGAAGACGAAGAATAAAGATTCAAGAGGCCTCTAGAGACTTACAACAGGGAGGAATTTTGTTCCTAAGTTATGAGGCAAGTTATTTGAAGACGAAGACCTAAAACGACGGAAAATCGAAGAATTTGGGCCCAGGAAAGACCCTATGCGCCTAGCATATGAGGATGTGCCTAACACATGGGAAAGACATGTCATGTGCCTATGGCATTATCCATGCGCATAGGGCATGACTTTTGCCATACACCCATGCGTTATGCATGCTGGTCATGCGCCCCGTGCATCTGAAAATACGGGCGCAACCGTCTGAACGAAAAATTCTGAACGAGGAAGGCTAATATTTATAGGGAGAGTTTCTACCTGAGTTTGAGCTAAAAGCGCGAGATTTACCCACAACAAAAGCAGGAAAAGACGCTTGCACCCCACATTTTTGGATGCACGGGGCGGATGTGAAATGCTCGAGGCGCATGTGAAAGCATGGAAAACCATGCTCTAGGTGCAAGAAAAATGCCATAGGCGCATGGCATGTGAAATCCATGCCCTAGGCATTTTTCTCATGTGATAGGTGTATGGCACTTCTCCTTGGGCCCAAATTCTCCGATACTCCGTCGTTTTAGGTTTTCATCTTCAAATAACTTGCCTTGAAACTTGGGAACATAAGTCTCATGAGGCCTCTTGAATCTTCATTCTTGGTCTTCCCAAGTCTTCACAATTCTTTAGATGTTCTTGATTTTCCGATTTGCATGCTTTCTTCGTGAATTACTTCAAAACCCCCCTAAAATTGCTATGTTTCAGGAAAACTAGAATTACAGACTCAGATATAGGAAACATTACAAAAGTCCCGAAATCATAAACAATTATTCTAATACTCCTCCTTTTTGCTGCTAAATCCTATTGGAAATAACTGATAATAATGCTAAGAATAACGTAAGGTGGTCTTTCATCATACACATACTAATCTCTATCAAGGTTAAACTTATCTAAAAATTCCCAGTAGATTTTATATCCATTCACACATTTGCAATCTCATATTAACAATTTCCTACATTGCTATTCAAATTCAAACTTAATTTAGGAAACCAAGCTTAATTGAGCAATTCCCACCTTGGTGCAAAAGCCTCGAAATCTTTAAGTGAGCAATTCCCACCTCGGTGCAAAAGCCTTAAAATATTTGAGTTTGTGTTTAAAGTTCCTTGTATTTCTTTAATCCTTCAATCTCAGGTCCTACTTGATTCCTCATGTCAGTCTTAATTAGATGTTCCTACCAAATCAACCAACCATTAGTTACCAAATATCACACATGCATCCGCTCATATTAGAAAAAAATTGGAAAATTGGGAAAAGTTTAAGGTTTTGTTGGAGAAGTAAAGAATAAGGTTGTCACTTGAAATATTCATTCATGGAGAAAAGAGGGATTTTTGTAAAGATGTAAGTGGTGGCGATGATTTTTGTCCACATGGAAAAGAGGGGAAGAAGTTGAATTTTTCTTGTACTATCTAGATACCCATTAGCTCATTTCCACAAAATCTTCATTCTACTTTTCCTTTTTATTTTTCTCACTACCATTCCTCTAATTCTCATCACATGCATGTTCTACATTTATTGTTAATTCAAGCACAACTGAGAATTGAAAATACTCACTCATGAAGAGTTTACTTTAGTGCTCTTTGAGATTCGATGGAAAGTGCTATGGTGGTCATTCCGGAAGGTATTTCTATGAATGGTGTTGACTCTTCTCAGTTGAGAGTAGATCATTTATCTTGAGGTAAGTTTTCTAAGTTACAATTTTTTTATATGAGAGAAACAAATTAATTTTGGAAAAGTGAATCTTATTTTCCTTCAAAATTGAGATTTCATTATTTTGTTTACTTTTGAATAATAAAGATGAGATTTTGATGTTTATGTAATTTAGTGAGAATTAGTCTACTATAACAATGTTTTTGATCTCATACCATGAATGATTTTGTGTACTATAACAATGTTATGCAAAGTTTTGCCGGTCTGAATTGATTTTAGTAATGTAAATTATTTTTAAACAATGATGTTTTGATGTTCTATTAGGAATTCTATATATCCGTTCGTTGCAACAAAAAGATAATGCAACCTATGAGTTATGTGTGTTAGATTAATTATTTAATTAATAAAGTATGGATTGACATTATCAATTATTATAAGTTAATCTTAATATAAACTATGGTATATTGTGTTAAGCACTAGTCAATTGATGAATATGTATAATTTGGCTATTGTTTCTAAATGGACTGTGATGAGTTGTTCCATTTAGCTAACCCCAAAGAGAGGTCACTGCCCTCAACCATTTAGCTATTTAAACGTCATCCCATCAGACGGTTACGCATTCTGACCAGTATGGTGAAATCATAAACCTAAACGGCGATGGGGGTAGTTATCCCTCTCATACTTGTTGGTGGTTGTACTTCATGAATTTGAATATAATGAAACACAATTTCTTATTTCTTTTGTTACTGATTATATGCTATAATTTGTATCTATCGATCTATGGTTAAGTATTAAAATTTATCAATGTGCTCTTATTATTTTAGATAAATTTTGTCTGTTTCAACGAAAAGAGAATGCAACCTATGGACGAAATTGTTTACAGTATTTTGAAGTGGATACCATTTGACAACAAAGAGATAATGCAACCTAGGTGTTACACGCTCATAGTAAAATTGAGATGATTGTTGTTTGCTGCAACAAAGAGATAATGAAGTCTAATATGTTTTATGTACACACGGTGAAATGTAGTATTGGTGAGACGAGAACTCAACTCATGAAATGTGTTAAAATTGGTTTTATAATGATTTGAAGTTTGCAAAAGAGATTTAAGATAAAATCTATACTTGGCTTATGAACTTATTTTTATTTCATTTAATCCACTTCTATTATTTATTTTGTGCTCGTGGAATTTTTGTTTTTCCTTCCCGTCCACTTGATATGTTATGTGCTCACCGACTTTTTGTTTCTCACCCTTTTTCTTTTATTTTTTGTCTTTATATTCACAAGTTAATGGGTAGGCCTCTTCTGATAATTCTATATCCCCCAAAATGTTTTCTTATTTTGGTAGGCCGGTTTCTTTAGTGGCATGGGCATTATTTTCTAACTTCAGTATGATGCATCAATTTTGGTTAGGACTTGTACAGTATTTTGTGTTCTATATATAACATGATGTGTTTTGATGTTATCCTTTTGAATACATGAAAACATTGGCATATGAGTAATGTAGCTATTGTTGGATGATATTTTTGTTGTAAATATAATATAGGGATGTGGTTAATATTATGGAATTATAGGAAAATCAAGGGAAACTCTGCAGAATTTTCGGTAGATCATGGATATATAACAATATGTGCATTTTAGGTTAGGCTTGGTAGACTTATTTATTTGTTTAGTGGATGATGACACTCTGTCACTACATTTTTAGTATGCATTTTTCATGTAATTTTAGGTGAAATTCATGGAGCTACAAACCACAAAAGCACACAAATTGAAGAATTTGGATTTCCAGCAAAGTTCAATTCGGGCGCCGAATCCAAGCATTCGGGCACCAAATTCCAGCCACCAGAAGAGCAGTTTGATTCGTAAAAAATCGGGCCTCGAATAGAAGAGTTCGGGCATCGATTTTGACAGACTTGGGGAACGCGTTTTTGAACTCGGGCATCGAATTTCTAGGCTCGGGGGCTGATTTTCACTGGCTTATAAATAGAAAAGTGCGTTTTCAGAAGAGGGGTTCACGATTTTAGAGAGAAGAGGCATATTTTGGAGCGGAGGCTTTGCAGGTCTGGTGAGAAACCATCAAAACTCATAGTCAATCATCCAATACATGTGTGAATCCTTGTTTTTATGTTGGTTATCTTGTACTTTAGCTATGAGTAACTAATCTCTTTGTGGTTGAGACTTAGATGAATCTGATGTAATCTTATGGGAACCCTAATTTGTTGAACTCCTTTGAATATCAGTGAAAGTCTAGTTTTAATTCATATTACTTTGTGTTTAATGCTTTTTGTATGTTTATCATCGACTACTAACCCTAGCTTTATGAATATGCAAATTGATCTTAGAGATTGAATGACCACTAACTATGGCTTTTGACTTTGATCTAGGTAATAAGTTTAACCTAAGTAATCAAGTTAGAGATAGATCATTATTAGGTTATGACATGGGGATTAACGTTCTATTAATACCTCCAACGATTTCGAATTCACTTAAGAGATTAAGGGGTTGTCACTTGCGGAGAGAATTCTAGGTCAAAAGATTGGGTAGAGTTACTTTGTTAATCTATCGTTGAACTAGATAATCATTGCTTGAATTAGGAGTGCAAATTACCATAGGAGAACTTCGGAGGATTCGAAGGTCTTAACCATACTTTTCTCTAATATTCTTAAAACCAACTTTATTTTATGTTATTTACTTTTTATGCACACAAACCTACTGCCTCAGGCACTAAAATAATTTACACATCCTAAATATTAACCTTATTTCTAAATTGAGATTAACACAGTCCTCATGGATACGAACTTAATTTTATTACTTCGATTGATTTTGATACACTTGTCAAATATCTATCGGTAGATGTTAGTTTTGTTTGAACACTTGAATGATTTGATGTAATTTAATATGATGCTTATGATGTAATACGGATGTAGTAGTACTTAGCATATAAATAGGTATATGTTCTCTTTGGTTTGCACCACTTACCACCAAATACACCTTGTACTTGCATTGTTATTTCAATATAGTTTTCATGTTTTTACTGTTTGCATTCCTTTTATTTTAGTTATTTAAGATTGTCTTTATGATGGGTGAGTAGTCTTTATAAGCCTTGGGGTCATGGAAAGTAGTCTTATCACAAAATTTTCATATTATCCCTATTTTCTTTCTTTTACTTAGGAAAGGATTCCACCTTATTTAACCTTATTGCTTTTCAAATAGAATTATGATGTGTTGTCAGAACTTGGCTGGCCAAGTTCGATTGATTTAAGAATAACAAGAGTTGAAGTTGATATTATCAAAGAAAGAACAAGAGTTGAATTGTTGATAATGAAAAGATTTCAAGATATTAGATGCCGTAATTCACTAAAATTTTAGGCAACCTTTTAATAAATGAAAACAAAGATAGGTCGCTAGAAATATAAGGATAAACAAAAGGTTTGAAACATGACAATAGCCTAATACTTTTTGGGATGTCAAAAATGAACATTCGGGCATAATGGTCTATATCAATGAGGTTAGCCATGAGAATATGTATTCTTGTTGGTGAGACAATTCTTTATTACTTCATTTTCGAGGTAAAAGGAATGAATATGATTTGAATCGTTCTTTAGAACGATGAACTTCAATGATTCTAAGATATTTTCTATCATTGCATACTTTCAAAACAAAATCAAATCATTTTAATTCCATCTTGCATTAATATTAAAATCCAAAAATATTTTCTTCATTTCCATACTTAGCAAAGAAAAAGGCTATCTTAAGATTCACAAGTCTTCATAGGATTAATATTTTATTATAGTCTTCATAGGATTAACATTTTATTATGATGATAAAAATGTGCACTTGCGGTGATATCAGTTATAACATGTTGGACAAAAAAATTGTCTTCTTTAGATTAAAAAAAACCATAGAACAATAGCGTCTATTTCTTACCACACCCTCGCTCCTTCTTTGGTGATTTTTTTTATTGGAGTTATACTTGACAACTTTGTATTTTCTTTTCATTTTTGTGCTGTCAAGCTAAATATTTGAGAGATCTATATTAGACATACCTGTAATTACTTTTTTTTAATTATACTCCAAATTAATATTATGTGCATAACCTCCAAGTTAATATCTCTCGCTTTATATTAATGGTGATAGTGAATATGTTAACCAATACTTAAAAAGAGTGATATTTTTTTTTTGTGTTACAAAACATTTATGTGAGTTGGGTTTCGGGGGATCACTAAGGTCAGAGGCATGCTTCAAGGTTCAAAGAGCACCTAGATACTTATAGATCATCTATAAAAAAGATTCTCACATCAACGACGGGAGTAAAAGTCACGACCTTGCATGTGAGTCAACTCCTAACCAACATAATCAACCTTCATTGGTTTAAAAAGATTAATTTGATAATTCTATTTCTTTTTATTTATTATATATTTTTTAATGTGTGATATAAACATATATGACAATTAATGTATGGCCGTGGAGGGAGGGAGTATACTTTGTCACTAACTGGATTATGTAAAATTGTAGGAAAATGCTAATAAATGATTTTAGGATATTGTTTACGTAAATAAAAGAAACTTTTGAATGGGTAATGAAGTAATTATTAGTTTGAAAAATATTTAACTTATATTATGAAGAGCAAATTTCCTTTTATGTATTCCTTAAACATTATTCTTAATACACTTGTTTGGAAAACCCATAATATAATATCCCTAACCCTCAATTTGGATCTGTCGATCTCATTAAAAACAATTTATAAGAGTGAATTTTCTCATCCGAATTCAGCCACAAACCCTAGATATAAAACTGTTCACAACACATATTTATAGTTCAAATTTCCAGATTCCATAAAAAAAAAAAATTCCTGAATGACTGCATTAATTATGGTCAAACATAGTCATAAATTTAACAGTGATGGATTTATGCAAACTTACATGAACTGTAGTTTCATCCTCATGGAAGTAAAATGATCATAATTAAAATAGTATACAGTAAATTGAAGTTGATAAGTACTACATCATAAATAATGAACAAGAAACACAAAAGAAAAAACACAGAAAACAGATCAACAAAGAAACTCATTTATATATAGACAGTTTAACTAATACATATGCTATATTACACAGACACCTCAGATTGAAAGTGGATTTGGTGTCCGGTACATTAGTGAGTGTCCAACACAGATACATGTGGTTACATTCAATTATTTCACTTTTTTCAAATTATTACGTGTCAATGCTTCATAGTATGGTGATGCTGGATAAGAATTCATCATCACCATAGTTTTTATTTTCCAATTTTTCACATTGAGCTTCCACCATCATGTTCAATTTCTGACCCTACTTCATCTTCTTCTTGCAAGCAATCAATACCAAAAGCACCATGACCATAACCAAAGGCTTTAATATGGTCTTTAAGAGACCTTTTATGTTTAAAATCTGAGCCACACAAACAATACCATATCTTGCCACAATTCTTCTCATGTGTTCTCCAATCACCTTTCACTGCAAATGATTTGCCACATTTTCTACACATATAAGGTTTTATACCATGCTTTCTCTTATAATGTGTTTGAAGAGTTCTAAAATCTTTGAGAGGCTTTGCTCTAGGATGGTCAATGTTGTGCTTGCAACCTGGTGCACAACAATAGCATGGTAGCCTTAGCATTGCTGTTGGTTGTGATCCTTTTAGAGAATCTGGCCCCTTTCTGTATTGAGATCCATGTCCCCACATATGCATCTGAAAATCCATAAAGATGCACCCATCAATTAACTACTAAATAAATTAAATTAATGCAAAAAAAAAAAATAGTGAAAAAATAAAACCCCTCCTTAGTTTTCTTGTCACAAAATTAAATCATGAAACTAGTAGTGTTTGAACCATAATATTTTCAGTTATTTAAATTAAAATTACAATATGGCACCATAATGGCATAATTCATTCATAAAAAGAGAAATAAATAAAATATATAAACTATGGGAGACTTAAACCTATAAAAGAAATAACTATTTTTTTTAAGAGAAACCTATAAAATAAATAACAATTTTTTTTTTGAAGAGAAAAGAAATAACTGACTTAAATATATTTTTTGACAATGATAACCTAACTTAAATAACAAATTTCAGATTATATTTCTGTGATTTAGACAAAACCATTGGGAGCTTAGAATTGTGTCCATCTCTGCAGAGAGAGAATCACAAAAACTAGTGACACAAAAATCTCTCTAATTTCGTTGTCACAAAATCAAACCGTGAATTAGTGATGAATTTCATATTTTTCCTTCACCAAATTTACTTACAATAAGTTCATCATTTGCAACTAATGTACAAATTTGGAAAATAGGCAAAAACAAAAGCTTTGCAGAAAGAGAAATTACGAGGTTGTGTATATTTGGGTTTTACTCAACATATACATAAGATGCATATAAAAATTCTAGGAATGGTGAGTTTCAAACTTCCCTAAAAAAAGAAAGTAACAAAAGAACATTACCAACAAAAAAAGAACATTACCTTCTCCTCAAAAAAAAATAAAAAACCAAAAAACAGTAACTAAAGAAACTATCTAATGATAACCATAAAATTGAAGACAGGTACAATAGGAAACCAAGTATTTTTGGTCCCTCCTTCATATTCATGTGCTAATTTGGAAAGTTTTGTGTGAGTAATAAAAAGTAGGACACACAATTTGAATTGTAATTAACATTGTTTAATTTCCATCCAAGGTTTTAATTATATTTCTAATTCTTCTTCTTCTTCTTAAAAAAAAAATTATATTTCAAATTTCCATGATATGAAACAATTTCTTCAAAAGGGTTCATTTTGTTCAGATATGAAACAATTTCTTTATTTCTCAGACATCAATTAAAGGTTTCATATATGATCTTATCACAGACATATTTATCAATAATATATATGTTTTCTGTAGAGAAACATCTGAATAGTGAGAGAAACATTGTTTTCATTGATTTGCAGTAGTACTGGTGCAGCACAGTGTTCTAGGTGACATAAAAGTAGAATAATAAGAGAGACTTGTTGAAAGAATAGTTTCTTGTTTTTATAGAAAACACAACTTAATTAAAGTGCACTGCTGAGTCTGATCAGATCAAATAGTACTCAAGTTCAGATATTATGAAACTAAGAAAAAGGAAAAAAAAAACATGCAAAAGGGATATAGACAGAAAAACCATTATGATTACTGATACACATATTAATGCAATTTTTATTTTTATTTTCTAAATTTAGGGGGAAAATTATAAAGAGAACAAGAAAAAACAGAAGTAAAAACATGGTTTTAGATGCAGTTAGGAAAAGTTTAGTTTTCAAGATCTAAATGTAGTAGTGATAGTACCTGAAGATTGTTGTATCTGTTGAAAGTTTTAGAGCATACAGGACATGAGAATTGTGTAGGACCAATGAGAATTTGAGAAGGTGTTGGAATCCAATACTGACCCTTGTTGTTCAATTTATCCAAAGGTTGTTGTTCAGAAATCATATTAACTTCTTCTTTTTCAGCCATTTCTATGCAATTTGATGAGACCATCCTTGATCCAAGACCAGAAGAAGAATTACTAGGAAGCCCTATTTGTAGTGCAACAGTAACACTTTCATCATCAACATCCTCATCATCATGATTATATCCATGCCTTTCCATTCTCTTGTCTTCTAATTCATCTTCTATTGTTTGAGTATTAATAAAGTTTGAGGGTTCATTTTGTTGTTGATGATTTATGAGGCTTAGTTTGTTAATGAGAGGAAGAGCTTCTCTAAGAGGAGGAGAAGGAGGATTCATGGTGGAGGACGAGGAGGAGGGTTGATGATGAGATTGAATTTCAAACATGTTGGTTTGATGAGAAGAAGAAGAGTGGTGATGATGAGGGTTGTGGAGCATGAAGTTGAACCATTCATCAAAAAGATTTGATTGAGGATCTGTCATAGTGTGAATGTTAGTTTGATATTGTAAAGGCTATATTATTGGTGATGATTTATATATAAGTTTCATTCTTTGACAAGATATATAAATATAAATACTATTGTGTGCATGTTGATGTGTGAGTGTGTGTGAGAGAGAGTGAAGGGGGATATTAATTATGTGGGAGAATGGAGAGCCATAGGTTGTTTTAAGTAAGTTTGAAGGTGAAAAGAATAAAGGAAATAAAGTGTATGAAAAAGTCAAGAAATTACCCTCTGCAAGGCAATAAGAGAAATTAAAAGTGAAAGGGAAAGGCAAAGGTTAGAGTCAGATTAGACTTGCAGGCAGGTTGTCTATCATCAGGAGATGGAGATTTATTGGAGTATCACACTCTCTCTCTCATGCATCCCATTAAAAAGTGAAAGGATCGTCTTAACGTGTGTCTTAAGGTCAGATATTAATAATTCTTCAAATAAAAGATATTTAATGAGAAAAATTAACTGTCAATTTTTTGAGAAATAAATTTGAACTATTTTTAATGCACAATTTCCACTTTTGGCATCTTTAACATGTATCTTAAGGACACATGTTAACATTTTCAAAAAAAAATGATTGGATGCCCTCTTTAAAATACTCTTTTATACCCCCTCGATCCTTAATTATAAGTCTCATTTTAAAAAAAAAAAATCTAGTATATAAATATAAGCTCCTTTACAAATTACTATGTTCATTTTTTTTCTTAAACACATACCTATTTAATGTTACTAACTTGCATTGAAATATGAAAAGTCAAATTAAAGGCACATAACAAACAAATGACAATTTAGTAAATTTTACACACAAACTAGACACATTAACTATATTACCAACTTTTCTTAATATGCGTAAAATTAGTCATAGGTGCTTATAATAAGGGACATAGAGAGTACTTACTTTTTTATTTGATGAAATTCATGCATGTTTCATCACTTTATGTGATATCAATTACTACTAAAATATGGGAATCACATGAATGTCATCAAATAAAATAATGAATGTTAAAAAAAACGTTAGGATGTCGAAAACACTCAAGAGGGATGGAGGGAGGGGGGAGAGAGAGAGAGAGAGAGAGAGGAAGGGAGGAGGGGGGAGAGAGAGAGAGAGGGGGGAGGAGGGGGAGGGGGAGAGAGAGAGAGAGAGGTGATAGTCATGTAAAGAACCCCAAACGTGTACCTATTCCTTCAAAAATATTGGGGCCCGATCAGCTAGATGTTGCAGAGAATGAAGATGACGAGATACTTTATGGATTTCAGCAAAGATGATGGGATATGTGATCAGTGTTCCCCTCAAAGCACAATCAGTGATAGGTTTTTAAGATTTGAATCTTTTATGAATAAATTCTTGTAACAAAACATATTCTAGAGTTGGAGAAACCATATAGGGCCACTTACAGTTTGGAAAGATTCCATCATGTTGTAGTATGACTTAAAATTGTAAACTTTTGGACATTCACAATCGTGACACGATTCCTATGGCGTGTCATGATTTTTGAGCCAATGAAGGGGTATGTTCTTGGAAGCCAAAACGTGACATGATTTGGAAAATTGTGACACGATTTGTGGATAAGATTTGTGTACCTTGGGTCGTACGCAAGGAATCGTAACACGGTTTTGACAGTATCAGGGCACTATATATACTACATAGTTCATTTTTGAGTAGAGCTTGAAGAGAGAGAAACTTGGGAAATCAAAGGAGATAACTTTTGGGTTGAGGGTCTTTGATTAGAGTTCTTTTGAGAGGTTATCTTAGGTTGGGAAATATTGTAAACACCTTGGGTGAGTGAAAATAATTGAGTGTCTTGTTCATTGGTGAGATAGAAAAAAAGGTAGAAATTATGGTTTGTTCTTTGTGAGCTTGTTAAAGCTAATTTCTTGCAACCCTTTTGTATCTCTTTGTAAGAATTCATTGATAGTGGAGGTCAAGTTGGACCGAACTAGGTAAACATTTCTTGGTGTGTTTGTTTCTCTTCTTTATTTATCTTTTGCTTGTGGTTTTGTTCTTTTCACTTTAATTCCTATAATAGATCTAGGTTTTGTTATTGTTGCTGCTTGTGATTACTTTGATATTGGTTACTACTTTCTTTTGCTCCACACATCATAGTTTATTGGTGTGATTTTGAGTCCGAATTCACAACAATTGGCCCCCACCGTGGGGCAAAGGAGTGAATTGGCTTAGTGAGTACCATAAGTTCAAAGTGGGATATTGAGAAGTTCATCGGAAGTAACGATTTTGGGTTATGGAAGGTGAAAATGCAAGCAGTGTTAATACAACAAAAGTGTGAGAAAACTTTGAAGGGTGAGGGTGCGTTGTCGGTCACCATGTCACGAGCGGAGAAGACTGAGATGGTGGACAAGGCTAGGAGTGCTATTGTCCCGTGCCTCGAGGATAAAGTTTTAAGGGATGTTGCCAAGGAACCAATCACGACATCGATGTGGTCAAAGTTGGAGTCATTGTATATGACCAAGTCTTTGGCTCATAGACAATTCTTAAAGCAACAATTCTACTCATTCAAGATGGTGGAGTCAAAGAGCTACACTCTTGTTGTGTGCTCTATCGAGATCATTTGAATCCTTCAAGGATACCATGCTTTATGGCAAAGAAGGCATTGTCACCTTGGAAGAAGTTCAAGCGACTTTAAGAACCAAGGAATTGACCAAGTCCAAGGACTTGAGAGCGGATGAAAACAGTGAAAGCCTAAGTGTTTCAAGAGGCAATGGTGGAGGTAGAGGTAATCGGGGAAGCTCAAAGAGCGGAAACAAGTCAAAGTATAAGTGCTTTAAGTGTCAAAAGTTTTGTCACTTCAAGAGGGATTGTCCGAAGGACACTGACAACTCCACGAAGTTATCTCCAAGAAGTAGGAGGAAGTGGGTGCTTTCGTGGTGTGTTGTTTGGAGGATGAAGAATATGATGTTTCTCACCTTGGTAATGATGCCTTGTAGAACGATGATCGCCTGGAGAGACGTTAAACACTCAACATCAACTTGGAGTGGCGGTGAAAGAATACTCATGATCAGCCTTTGAGGTGGAGTTGCAAGGTGAAAGACATAATGTGTATGCTTTTGGAAGTTGAGATAGATAAATCTCAACTTGAGGTGGAGTTGGTGACACTGGAAATGGTACAATTATGGAGATCTTGGGTGCTAGGATCTAGCTGTGAGCAAGGGAATTCTTCATGAGGATGCAAGACATTATGAGGTTTGAAGAATTTATGGTGCGACTTTTGTGATTACCTAAAAGATCAAGGATGATTGGATGCAAGGAGATCATTAAGGAAGCGGGAGACGTTCCTTGGTTGAAGAAGGTTTGATGTATACTTGTGGAACTACCTAAAATCCTAGTGTAGTTGGATGCAAGGATCTTCAAGAGGGAGAAAGGCATTTCAAGGATTGAAGAGGTACAAGAGTCGAAGCTTATGGAGCTACTTGGTGTAGTTGGATACAAGTAAAATGATAAGGAGAATGATGGTTGATGGTTAAATTGGCATCATCACCAAATTAGAGTCAAGGTGGAGAATGTTGTAATATGACACAAAATTGTGAACTTTTGGAAATTCACAATCGTGACACGATTCCTATGGTGTGTCACGATTTTTGAGGCAGTGAAGGGGTATGTTCCTAGAAGCCAAATTGTGACACAATTTGGGAAATCGTGACACGATTTGTGAGATTTATGTACCTTGGGTCGCACGCAAGGAATCAGGACATAATTTTGGCAATCGTGATACGATTTTGACAAGGCACTATATAAGCTTCACAATTCATTTTTTAGTAGAGCTTCAAGAGAAAGAAACTTGGGAAATCAAAGGAAATAATTTTTGGGGTGAGGGTTTTCAATTAGAGTTCTTTTAAGAGGTTCTCTTGGGTTAGGAAACAAACACCTTGGGTGAGTGAAAATCATTTAGTGTCTTGTTCATTGGCGAGATTGAAAAAAAAGGTAGAAATTAGGGTTTTTTCTTTGTGATCTTATTAAAGCTAATTTTGTTGGAACCCTTCTGTATCTCTTTGTAAGAACTCATTGATAGTGTATTGGAGAGATCAATCTCTCCCCCAGAGTAGGTCAAGTTGGACCGAAGTGGGTAAACATTCATTGGTGTGTTTGTTTCTCTTCTTTATTTGTCTTTTACTTGTAGTTTTGTGCTTTTCACTTTAATTCCTAGATTAGATCTAGGTTTTGTTATTGTTGTTGCTTGTGATTACTTTGATATTGGTTACTAATTTCTTTTGCTCCACACATCATAATTTATCCGTGTGATTTTGAGTCCAAATTCAGAACATATCCACTAACTTAGTCGATGTGACATAAAAGATAAAAACTCGTAGAGCAAAGAAGGGAACAGACAACCCCATTGTTCAAGGAAGAAAACGATGACCTGTTGAGAAGATCATGACTACCATTGGGTTAAGTGAATCGCAAGGTTTAGTAAGTTTTCTGACCTATCTCAATCTAAATAAAAGGTTCTAACAACCATCTTTTTATTTTACAGTGCAATGCTGATACTTTTCATGTGCAACTCTAATATCCACGCCACTTCATCTCATCACTCAAGGACCAAATCGATAACACAATGCATGGAAGGTTAGAGGAATACTAGAACAATCGAGCGAGGGAATCTAATTCCCTCTCAATCTCAAACATTTTACCATAGTATTCTTTTTAAGGGCCCTAGTATTCTTTTTTTAATTTGGTACGTGATATATGTGAATATGAATTGCATATGAATTGTCATGTACCAATATACTCCCTCCGTATCAAAATATAAGCAAAAATTACTTTTTAGGTTCATTCAATTAATGATATATGTAATCCATAATATGGACCACATACATCATTAATTGAATGAACCTAAAAAGTAATTTTTGCTTATATTTTGATACGGAGGGAGTAGTAGACTACATTGTTTAGATACTTAGACAAAAATAAAAGATTTATGAATTATGTAATTCAGGCAAACAAGTTGAACATAACGAGTCGAACCGAGTGGTTTGTGAACTTTAAACGAGTCGAACTCGAGCTAAGAATAGCTTCTTATCAAACTCGAGTTTTGAGCTGAACCAATTCTTATCGAGTCAAGTTCAGACGTGTTCAACTCGATTGATTTCCAACCTTAGCTAATAAGAATAGTTTTTGCTATAAATAATCGGTTTGTACACTCTAATTAAAGAGAGTTGACCAATAAAACAAGCTTATTTCGCATTTCTTATATCTTTACCTTTCCGTCTTTATCTTTATTTATGAATATTTTATTGTAGCTCCAAAAAACCCCCAAAAACAACCGTAGATAATGCTTTGCTAGAGAAATTAGAAAACCCATAACTAAGAGACATAGTTCATCCCACATCGTTAATCACCAGAAGAAAAGGGAATTACACTCGATGACATTAGTTGAACCTCAACTAAATTCTTGCTCCATCAATAAAAACATTTTATATAGTCACTTCACAAATTTAAATAAAAATAAAAACATTTTATATAGTCACTTCACAAATTTAAATAAAAATATAAGTTGCAGTTTAAAACGGGTACCTATAATAAGCTTAAACAAATGACGGGTTGGTAAATATTTAGCATTTTTTGTTGTCAACAAAAAAACATTCTGTTGAATAAAAAAAACTGTTAAGCCTTTTTTGTTAATTTGATTAGACCGAGTTTGATAACTTCTAAAAAAATAAATTTGTTCCAACATTTATTCGAGTTTAGGGTTTAGGATTCAGATTTAAAATAACTTTGAAGATTAATTTTCAGACGAACATAATATAAATCCGACTTAAACACGTTCAACTATTGAATAAAAGTTAGTTTGGTTTTATGTTCGTTTGAAAATTATTCTTCAAAAATTATTTTTACAAATAAAGCAGCTTGAACTTACGATACCGTTAAGATGCATAGTGAAACCAATATTTAGGGATAAATTTAAGAAAATTCATTCATTACAAACCTCCCAAAGAATCTAGAAAAATGAATATCGAAATGGTTTATGGCTATAACAACACACTAAAGTATTAATGGTTAGCAAATTCAGATCAATTTATTATTATACTTGATCCACATAACTATACCATTTGCTCGAAAGTCTATGGGGAGCATTGTGAAGAATAACGAGCGAATGATCAAGACTTTTAAAAGGTACTAACATCACATCTCTATCCAAATTAAAATCTAAATACATTTAATATATGAGTCACACCTCTTAAATACTATTCATGCATATAGTTTATTCGTAATCTGATTTTTATGTTGAAAAACAGGAATCAAATGCTGTCTAAAAAAACGAAAAGAGCTTAGGAAAGGGTACTTTCATGTTAAGCATTGAAACATATTCTTAATGGTATAGTCAATAATATAGTATGAAAAAGAGACGTGGTACGTACGTGTAGAAAATGACATGTACATTGTCCTTTTATTCTTATAATTCAGTATCTTGCATGCATAAGTGTGAGAGCCCCTCCCTTGCTTTGTGAACTCCATTACACGAGTCCCTTGATTTGGAGATGTTTCTTGTAGTATAATTAATTAACAGGATTTCAACACGTGGAGCATTTTCAAGCACAAGATGTTGATAGTGATAGTCGGCAAGAGAACTGTTTTTAAGCGTGGAGGACAAAACTTTGAGCTTGAAAATGAAAGCCAAAGTTTGAAGATAGTGTGAAGCAGCCATCACAAACGGTTATAGGCAAATTATGAGCATCAATAGATACACAGATATTGGACAAGACACTAACATTGATATTTACACATACACATGGATAGTAATTTGAAAAAAATTAATCTGATTGATGGATACTTGAGAGTATTTACGGGTTGGTTTGATTTTGGCCAAATTGATATCAAATTTTATTGGTTTGAGTTAGGTAAAAACCTGCACTTTTTGTGTCAAACCCGATTTTTTGCAACAAAATAAAAAAACGCATCTTTTGGGTTGGATCAACGAGTAATTAAACATAATTTAAAAAAGTTATTAACAAATATACAATTTATTTTGGATCGGCCACATTACCACTCACACGATTACACGTGGTCTAAGATATGTCGCCTTAAGACTCTGCACTCGAAGGAGCACACCAGCTTGTGTGCACCGTGCCACACAGGAGCACGCCTCCACGCAGAGATCACGCTACATGTGTCCTTCTCCGCTCTCAATCACACGCCGCATAACCCGGAGACGGTTATGACTCAAGCGCGTCTATATAAGGTTGAACTTGCTTCACCCTCAAGGTACATATCACTTTCCACAACACTTCTTACACACTCTTCTTCGGTTCCATTACTGACTTGAGCGTTGGAGTGCTAACGTGCCTGCAGACACCTTTCGTTCCACCCGAAGACTCATCGCCACCGTGCTACCGCGAAGACTCATCGCCACCGTGCCGGAAGCCGTTACCGTCACATCGGAGCATTCTTTGCCACCGTTGCAACTCAATCGTTCTCATCAGACAAATCACAATCAATATTATATTTTATGATTGGACTTTGAGATATGCATTCAAACACAGGCTCATCCACTTATATGTGTGGATTTAATGACTTTGTCATTTTGTCTAATCTAAAAAAATACATTATATTTCATGAAACGTCAACATTTATGCTAAATTTTATCATCTAAATTTTAACACTAGAAATTTACTTTAAACACTTTAAAATTAACATATAAAAATCTTAAACTATACTGTAAAAAAATTAACAAGTTTTTAAAAGGGTTTGGTTTGACTACATGTCACCCGAAGTACCTAACCATATTGGATTAAATGGAATGGACCCGAAGATGAACGAGTTAGTAAGTTTGGATCACTCCGATCCGTAAATACTCATATAATTCTTCAATCAAAAATGTTGGTGCTACATATTAAACAAATTAGTAACTAATAATAGAATGAGAACCAATTGATTAGTAAAGCAGGATTTTTTTACGGTAAATAAAAAATGGATTTTACAAATATCATATTTTGGTATTGTAATATACCCGATTTTAAAGTCTCCACATTGTTCTCGATTCAAAACCATAGTGGTATCCAATAAATTATGGCATATGAAGATCAACAAGCTTATGAGCTGAACTATTTCTTTTTTAAAGAAATTCATAAATATCTTGTATCCAAGGAAATTCTTTCTTTTTAAGGAACTGTTTTTTTTTTTTTTTATGACCAATCCAGTTTGAGACCCCTTACTATGAACTAAATGTATCATGCATGGATTCAACTCATCAACTTTGTCTCTAAAGTAATTGTACTCATTTAATTGGAGTGTAAGCCCGTGTTTTCAGGTTAACTGCAGAAACACATGGGTGTCCAAGTCAAGTTCAATATATAGTTGATTTTTGGGGTGAAAATTTGATGCTTTATGCAGCTTTTCTTTTTATTATATATATATATATATATATATATATATATATATATATATATACTTGTTACATATTAATGTTGAAATAATTAATCTTATCCATCTATCTTCCTTCACTCTTTTTAATTTGTTTACTATTGCTTTTTTAATAGAAATATTTTTTTAGTGCAAGAAGATGTTTTCATGTATATGCATATAATAATTGTCCAAGTGTCTTGTTCAACAATATGTTACTCTATGAAGCACCATAGGCTGCACTTATGGTACGATTCTATAATAATTACTGATGGAGTACAACTGATAGATAGAATACGGTCGACCTCCTTGAAAGTTTCTATTTTTTATGGGAGATCTCTACAGATATTTAGTTTGTTTTCATATTCATTCATTGGTATCCAAGTGTGAATGATATTCTTATGTGTTTGGTTTTCATATTCATTGAATTGAGAAATTTCGTGGTAGAATATTAGGTTGGAAAACATTCTAAACATCTTGTAGAATTAAATTATTCAAGGAAATGGATTGGGAAAAAGGTAGAAATTAGAGATTATTATTGAAGGATAATTTTTTGTAACATTTATTGTAAGAAACTCACTGATCATGGATTCAAGAGATGCTTTCTTTTCCATACGTAAGTCAATTTTGACTGAACTAAGTAAATCATTATTGTGGTGTTCGTTCTTGTTGTCCTTTATCTTATTTTTATTGTATGTGGTTTTATTTGGCTCTTTAGTTGTTGGTTTCCACTAATTTTTCTCCACACATCATAGTTTTGGTATGAGTTTAATTGAATTCACAACGATTGGCATCCATCATAGCTCAATCGAAACAAATCATTAAGTGAGCACAATGGGTACCAAGTGAAATATATCAAGAAATTTACCGGGGTCAATTATTTTGAACCGTAGAAGGTAAAAATGGATGCAAGCATCGTTGATTCACCAAAGGTTTGTAGAACCTATTAAGGGTGATGCTGTAATGTCGACCACCATGTCAGAAGCAGACAAGACCAAGATGGTGGGCAAGACCAGGTGTTCCAACATCTTGTTCTTTAGAGATAAAGTTTTGAAAGAAGTCACGAAGGAAACAATGGTGGCATCAATGTTGACTATGTTGGAGTCGTTAGATCATAGACATTTCTTGAAAAATGGCTTCATTCTTTTCGAATGGTGAACTCAAAAACCAACATGGAGTAATTGACGGAGTTAAAAAAAATCCATGATAATTTGGTGAACATCTAAGTGAAAATTGATGATGAAGACAATTATCTACTCTAATTGCATGGATTAACTAGACCCTTTGAACACTTTAAGGATACTATGTTTTATGGTTAATAGGTTTGTCACCTTGGAGGAGATGTAAGCAACGGTGAGAATCAATGAGTTAATCAAGTTCAAGAACTTGATGGTTGATGATAGTGATAAAGGCTTGAATGTCTCAAACGGAATGTGATAGGTTTTATGGTTAATAGGTTTGTCACCTTGGAGGAGGTGTAAGCAACGGTGAGAATCAATGAGTTAATCAAGTTCAAGAACTTGATGGTTGATAATAGTGATAAAGGCTTGAATGTCTCAAACGGAATGTGATAGTATAATATATTGGTAAAAATCAAATAAAAATTCAAAAGAAAGGGTGGTGACCAGTCCACCTTTACAACATATGCAAGTTAACCTTCATGCAGGAGGATTGTCGTATGAAAAGACAATAAACATTCAACATCAATCTAGAGAGACGGTGTTAAGAATAGTCGAAATTATATAGGAGAAGTGGTGGTAAGAATACTCAGTTAGCTCTTGAATATAAAAATTTGTTTAGTTTTTCAGGTTAAAAGGTGAAAGACATAGAGGATGTACTGATAAGTGCCAAAATTACTTATTTCACTTATACAATTTAAGGCATATGTCGACTTATTTGACAAGAAACCTAATGATAATCTCTCAATTCAATAAATACTAGGTAACTTGATTTTGAGTATCTTGTCATGTACAATGACCTTTTTCTAGTGCAATTGTAGTATAGAAAGATCATGAACATAAATCAAAGCAAAAACGCCAATAAAGTTGAATACAATTAAATTCTCTAAGCGAGTAGAAGGGCTTTTAGTAAATTGAGCCGGGGATGGAAATTAAGATAAAAACACAATTCGCTTCAGTGAGTTGTAATTCTCCTAGAAAATTATGGCGGTTTAGTAATCCACGTGGATGAGTTGATAAAGACTTCAATGTTAAGAAACCTAATTTCGCTCATCGAGCATATAACACTTTGCGAATTTTCACTTACAATAAACTATAAAAGTACATCCTTACAACTTTTGGTATTCTATTATAACCTAGAGTGAAGAAAACACAAGAGAAAGACAAGGAGAAGAGATTCTTCAACATGGAGCATTGGATCTTGAGCATTCAAGATTTTGATGCAACATCTTCTCCTTTCTATACCTTGTTGTAAGTTACCATGAATAGGTGTAACTAAACTCTCTCAATGTGTTGGGATTAGGCCTAGTTAGTTATGATTTTAAAATAAATACTTGATTTTGATGTTTATATATAAGTTGTTTCATTATATATATATATATATATATATATATATATATATGTGTGTGTGTGTGTGTGTGTGTGTGTGTGTGGGTGCGTGCGATCGTGTGTTTGCATTGCATCAGTTAAACAAAATTTACGTTGAACTTCAAAACTGATAATTTGATTTAGAAAGTGCTAGACATATAATTTGTATTTGAAAGACATGGAATATAATAATTTGTAGATGCTAGTTGTGAGACAACAGGCTATGTTTACAATCACACACCACTATCAGAATGTAATGTTATTTTATCGATTAATTAAGCAAGTCATCATAAATTAAAAGACAAAATAGATTATCATTTGTTGCTAGACATGGAGATCTATGATGAGTAATAGGTGAATGCATAACTGAAATATTACGAGTATATAATCGGTTAAGGAAGGATATTATAGAATTAACTGATGAAACTTAACACCAACACAACTTATAATCTTTATATTTCCATTGCTTGTCAATTTTTTACTTCAAGAATCAATATTTTACAAAACCTAGCTTAAAATATTATGAGTTGTTGATCGATTGTAGAAAACTAAGTTTGAGGTGGAGTATTGTCGGAGAAAACAATCAATATTTTACAAAACCTAGCTTAAAATATTTTGATACTAACAATAAGGCTTTATTACTTAAGCATTTGGAAGTTGTCGTGGAGAAAACTTAGTTTTAGGTGGAGTCTTCCACTAGTAGGACTAGAATAAGACAACCAACAGAGATAGAGAAATGAAAAAATATCGTTGCACCAAAGTGTTACAGCTATAGAGACCTTGTGTGATATGCTCTAGTTGAAAGCAAGAAAATCTTCAAGTGGACAGAAACTATCACTTTAAAAGCTTAAAAAGGTTATGGTGAAAGTTGTATAATAACCTAAAAATCCCAAGGAAGTTGGATGTAAGTTCGTCAAAATGGCGGAAACACTCTGATAATTGAAGAGGTAAAGGTGAATCTTGTAGGACTACGAAATGTAGTTAGATGCAAGAACAGCAACGAGGTGGTTGCTGTTTAAATTTACATCACCAGTGATTTAGAGTCAAGGTGAATAATTGTTGTGTGTGACTTAAAACTGTTTTGGGAGCATTCTATTGAAAATGTGAGGCATTTTTACTCCTAAGCTACTACTTGTGATCTCAAGAAAGCTGAAACGCGAGATGGTTTTCTTATTCGACAAGTCTGATGTGTCGCAAGGCTATTTCTTGAAGCGCATAACGAACAATTCAGTTTCTTCACTTTTTTTGTTTTCTTGCTCGACAAGTTTGATGGGCAGACATTCAGTTTCTTGAAGCGCGAATTGATGCCTATATATACAAGACGTTGGTTTTACTTTCTAACATGATGTGAGAGTGAAGAAAATTAGGGTTTATCAAAATAGACAATTCTTAGGTAGTCAAAGGATAAGAATAAGTGATTTTGTGGTAATATCTTGGGTCGGAAAACATTTTAAACATCTGTGAGAGTTTAATATCGAGTATCTTCTTAAAGGGAAGATACTAAGTAAATTATAGCAATTAGGGATTATTGATGAAGGCTAATTGATGCACGAATTGACAAGTGAACCAAATCGTAATAGGTAATAAATAGTAAGTTATCGTCTCCACATGGATTGTCGTTCAATGAAGCAAATAATGAAATTTATTTGTTTAGAAAGTAAAATAAAGAGAAATAGGGTTTGGTTTGCAAGTTTTAAATTGTCTTGCACAATGCGAGATTAGGTTTGTTTGATTCAGAAGATTAACGATGATTAGGGTTTCGTTGAATCCCCTATATCTTCTTTGTTGGAATTAATTCAAATTACTATTAGTTATGACCTAGACTTGATAAAAGAAATTTCTAATATGACCCTGTGATGTAACGGTTGGAAGTTCTCGTATTTTTGTCTAGACAAGGGCTATAGTTTTGACTTCTCCTAAAGATGAATCATAACCCTAAAGATCATACTCAAATTCAATTTAAAGATTTAATTAGAAAATAAGCAATTTACTATTGTTTCTATACAGGCGAAGGATGGTCATTCTTATACCTTAACCTATAGATCATATAAACTGCTAGTTGAAAACATTATAACATTCGAAACATATATAAATTAAATAAGGCTACATGAATCATAAAATAAATAGAGACTTTTATTAATTGAATCCAATAAATAAGTAGAGGTTTATCGTAAAACTATATTCAATAGAGGTTTAGTTACACATGGTAACAAACATCATTAATTACAAAAGAAAAGAAAAAAAATACTCCAGAGAACGAGAGGAGGAGAAAGCCATGCCTTGAAACTCCGGAAGCTTGACCCTTGCCTTGTACTGCCAACTTTCTACAACGAATAAAAATGTGTCTAAAAGTCTCTATTTATAGGCATCATTACTTCTAGGTTAAGAGTTGAAACTTTTTCTTCCGATTAGGATTAGAAAACAAGTTAATATGCATTTTCCATGCTCATAAGTGCATGTCCTATGTCGCATGCATGAGGCATCCCTTATACCTGTCCAAAGCGCAGGGGAACGCGAGACAACATCTAGGATGCAAATTATGTTGTTTTTCATCCTTTTTGAGCGTTCTTCTATCTTGAAATGTCTTGGAACTTGAGCTGAATTTCTCCAACTTGTATTATCTTTAAAAACTTCATTTATAAGAATCATTGATCTTCATTTTTCATATCACTTGATCCTTTATTTGGTGTCTTGCTTTGTCGATTTACATGATTAAAAAAAACCCAAAACACCTATGGTGTTCATGATTTGGAAAGAAACTAAATTACAAAGACTTAAATGAAAACAATACAAAATGTTCCTTAAATCAGAGACAACTCCTCTAAATGACTTCTTATTTATCTTCAAATGCAAGGAAAATAATAAAAATATAGCATAAAAAATCATATGATGCTTCGTCATCACCAATATCTTATAACTCTTGTATCTCTCTATAAGAAACTCATTAATAGTAGGTTGAAGAGCCGCTATCTTTCACATATATCAATTTAAACCGAACTGGATAAACAAATATCATGATTTTTCATTTTTCTTCCTTTTTTTTATCTTATTTTTATTGTCTCTGATTTATTTGACTTTTTTTTTATCATTGATTGCTATTAAATTTTAGGGTTAAATATGTTTTTTGTCTCCATAAATATATTAACTTTTCGTTTTAGTCTCCTAAATTTCTTGTTAGACTGTTACCCCCTCAAAAGTTTTCCATCATTATTTTTTGTCCCTATATTTTAGTCAACTCATGTCTAGCCTTCATACTTTTTAATGAAATTTTCTAGAAATGTATAGAATATTTGGCAATCTTTCCCAAAAAAATATTTTTTTTAACAAAACATAAGTTAAATATAAATGTTTAAACACAGGAAAAACATAAAAATTCATATTTAATTCATAATATTCTACCCATTTCTGTTCATTAAAAAATATGAATGTTAGACATGAAAGTAGGGATTAAAAGTGGTGATGAAAAACTTTATGGGACGAAAAGTCTAACAAAAATTTAAGGGAGAATAAAATGAAAAGTTAGTATATTTATAGAGATCGAAAACATATTGAACCTTTAATTTTATGAAATTTTTTAACATATGCTCTAATAAGATAAAAATTATGTATTGTAAATTATGTTAATTTATTTTTCAAAAATTTAAAAGTTATTGTTTTTCAATAAATACTTAATATTTGTTAAATCCTTAACATGTACTTTTAGAATAAATGTGTGTATGGTCTAATTTTATTCCATAAATCATAGTGTTGATGTGAGTTTAATAGAATTCACAACACCATGCATGAACTATGGAAATTGAGGTGTTAACTAATACAACCGACGCTAATCGGGCGGCTATCAAGAAGAATAATGCAGGTCCCACTAGCACCGCCAGTATCTTAGCGTGAAATACATAGCCAGGTAGTACTTTTAACCAAAACAAAATTGTCTCTATTCTCTATACCTTAGTTTCACTGTCCTTCATATTAGAATGAAAGTGATGGGTCATTGAAAGGTGCTGCAAAAACTGCAGAAAACTCCTTGTATGATAAAATGGGCAGTATGTGAGATATTATTACACTCAAACTTTGGGTTGATTAAAAAGTGAGGTTGACAGTAGAAGAGCCATGCATGGGAATACCACCAGAATCATGATTGGAACTCACTGTTTCCATGCAAATATAGCGTCATAATTCTTCATTTTGAGTGCATAATATTTATTGCTTCAATTATATCTTTTGAGTACTTGTTGGGCAGACACAATGATGGATTTCAGCGGTTTTCACTCTTTTCTTTTGGATAAAGAGGGAATGAACTTACCAAATGTGTCATAAAGAAAAAAAAAAGCTTAAATACAAATAGTGCATGGAGGTTGTTAGTGTCATATGAATATGTTTGGTGAGGAGGAAATGATAAAATTATATACGATAATGAGTAAATAAGGTAGTTAAATATATTTGATTCAAAATTTATATCATTTTCCGCATATCGCACTTTCAATTCTCAATACTCTTTTTTTTTATCCAAGTCACAAGAGATGCGTTGGTTTGAAAATGTGAGAAGAATGGACGGTATTCTGTTCGTAGCGGTTATCAAATTTGCACTGAAAATATATGGGAGACGACTCACTTAAGATGTTTAGATAATTAGAACTCGATATAGAACATCAAAGCTCCCTCGTAGGTCCAAAATCTTGTTTGGATGATTCTTTTCCTACACGAGTGCGCCTTGTTAGTAGAGGAATACTTGCCCCGTTGAGTGTGTTGTTTGTAATGAAGATAATGAATATTTTGTGCATGCATTGATTGTGTGTTCCCGAGGAACTCAGGTGTAGCTACTGTGGTTTTTTGTATTCTGCAAAAGCTCTAACCGATACATTGTCCCCCTTTCCAACGATCCTTTTGGGTCTCTGGAGATGCATAAATTTAAAATTGTGGCAGCAAGTCCATGAAACAAACGCCCAAGTAGTGGAACATGTTATGCATATGCTTAGAAGATTGGAAGTGCACGCAGAAGATAAGAAAAATGCTAGGAAAACTAAAAACCAGTCTCAACAAGGACAAAGCCGTACACACACTCATACATGGTATAGACCCGCATCAGGTAGATATAAATGCAATGTTCATGCATTTTTCTCATCCAATCTTAATAAAGTTGATACATGAATGTGCATTCGTGATTCCAATGTTAGCTTTGTCCTTGCGAGAACAAAATGGTTCTCTCCATTAAATTTGGATGAGTTAGGCGAAACAATGGGTATTCCTCAAGCATTGCAGTGGGGCGCTGAGTTGGATTTTCATGGTATCGATTTCTCACTTGATTCTAAAATAATGGTAGATGCTTTCAACGGTGGAACAATACTTGAGTTTGGTAGTATAATTTAGTACTATAGGCAAGTCTTTAGCAATTAGTTTCACAACTCTGTCGTTGAGTTTAGCCAGAGACAAACAAATGTGATCGCTTATAAAATAACACAATCCAATTAAACGTTAGCTCCTAATTGTTTAGTGATGTCTCGCTATATATCATTTACATTTGAATCCTTTTTATTTATATTAAATTTGCTACGGATGAGTATGTGGACAGATTAATTGACTTGTTAATTAATGGTGGGTTGGAACTTTAAATTTGCCTACATTATTTGAAGGTTAAATAGATTTAATTATTTTTGGAGTAGGTTTGATGTGTTTATTGATACTTATAGATGAGAATGCATGTTTTGTGCAAAGAGGAAGCTAGCAATGCTCTAAGATGGTCCCAAATGACAAATACAGCAGACCGAGATCGGTTTCCCCTCATATATAGACAAACTTGCCATCACAATTCACAAATAACTACCCAAATCACTTTGAACCCCACATCTATTATATTGATTGTGAACTCTCTAGCGAACTGTCAATTCATACTCATTTTTTCTACAAAATATTGGTAAATAGCTTTCCTTCATTGGACTTATGCATCATTTTATTTTAGGGAAATGTTAACTAGTTTTTAGAGCAGTGGTTAAAGAAGCAAATATAGTAGTATTGTATTTGAATTTGTATAATCAATTCTTTAAAAAGATAAAAAATGTTGTTTTTAAGTTAAAACTTACTTTTTTTTACTTCTTTAACCAGTGCATCGAGGACACTGGTTAGCATGTCCCTTTATTTTATTTCACTGGAAAATAATAAAAAGTCTCTTTAAGACAAGGAAACAAGAATAAAAATATTATGTTGGGAAGCGCTCAAAAGTCATTAATTTAATGTTATAAAAGTTTTAATTTTCAATTCAAATCTATTATTTTTGAATTTCTTAACGAATGTCATAAGGACACTTGTTAGCATGACCATATTATATATGCTCATTTACCTTTTTAAGATATTTTTTTAAATGATTGTTATTTTAGAAATAATATGAGTCCTTATTCATGCCTACAATTATAAACTCAACCATGCCCACCATTTAAAGAAGAAAAAGACAAGGTATATCGCACGTGATTGGCCAAACTAATCTATTGATGTTTGGTTATTTAGAAATATGGAATCCTAAGCCAAACAAAAATTCATTTAATAACTGTAATTTAGGTTCAAAAGACGTGACAATATCTAATATGGAATTAATAAACGACTACTTTAGTCTCTCAAATCAATATGTAGCAAAATAAAGAAGTTTGTTAATGGTAAATCTCAAATTTTAATCGTTATAGTATAAATATAAGTATTTACCTAAAAAAGTTTGTTATAGCATAATAGGGCATATATATTTGGAGGTGAATGAGGGCACCCTTAGCAGAAGCACAGTAATAGTGTGGCAGAAAATGGACCTTGAATGCAGAGGTGAAAGAGACGTCCACCATTCATGTGATTCAAGGTCATTTGAATTTGATGACTTTGTTATCAAGGTGTGGAGCCACCAAAGAACTGTTATCAAGGTAAAAACAATGTCCTATCATAAATAATTCAGAAAAACTCTAAATAAAATAAATTTGGACACACATAAACCAATAAAAACCCAAAAAAAAGTTAAAACAGAAAATGATTAATGATATGACAAAAATATTTATTTTTTATTTGTCTGTGTGTGTTTAAATAAAGTTTATTTGAAATTGTACACTTGTAAGAATTGTTCATAAGTCATAACCCATTAAATTATATATGCAAGGCATGTAAAGGTACAATGAGGATCTACTAGAATTGTTCTCATTTTATTATAGGTGATGTACATCAGAGATCACAACACTCTAACATGCATTTGAAAATGAGAACCCATGTCATTTATTGTTAAAAATTCATAAACGTGCAAGAAATACCCTCATTTTATTATAGGTGATGTATTCAATAACAGGGCCGTTTCTACGAATTTAGAGGTTCGATTCTGTAAATGAAAAGAGAGCCGTAATAAAATAATAATGTTTTTTTTAAAGAACAATGTTCTATTTAAATTTTTTAAAAGATAAATACAAAGTGTCGTATATATGCGGTATACCAAAATGTGAAAATCATTATCGTATACGAGGAATCTCAAATCACCCTCCTAAAAAAGCACTCACTTAACACTTAGTAATACCTATTGGACTATAATTTTTGTTTGAGGCCCATGCCTTGGGGAGGCTTAGTTCCATTGAGCTGTTTGAACACCCAAGGTCCGGCTTGTTCAATATATCAACTTTTTATCTTTTAAGATTGTATAATAAAAGATATATTTGTGTCAAAATTTGTCTCGTTAAAAACCTTATCAGATAAAACTATGGTTAAGGAAAAAAAGAGTGTAAATCAGACTTTTCTCTCCCCGTTATAAGGACATTTACATATTAGACGAAGAAGGTCAAATAATCTTGTATACTAAATACTCAAATCTTTACTTTGTGGTGACTCTGTAGAAAGCTATGGTCCATCTCCATACTCTTGTATGTGTAAAGTCATAATCCTCAATAAAGAGCATTCTTCACTTCCTTGACGTAGTAGTAACATTTTCACATGCTTATATATATAGTTGTTTCTATAAGATACAAATTGTATACAAAAATAAAATACCATGATATATATAATTAATTAGCAAAATATATTAGTCTCATTGTTTTAACAATGATATGGTACTTCAGAACAAATTTAAATTCATCATTTTCTTGAGGCATGACATGATCTTGTTCGTGTCAAATAACATCGCAATCATTCTAGTACATATCAAATTATTTTAATATATTTGCTATAAAAGTTTCTTGATGCACAAAATCTCATTTAAATAATAAATTGCTAGTGGATAGAGAAGGTTTGTGGCTTCGTGTTTTAGTCGCCCGTTATGGCGAGATAGGTGGGAGGTTAGAGGTGGGGGGCCGGAGTGTGTCTTCTTGGTGGAGGGAGGTAGGTAGGATTCATGATGGGGACGGGGATGTAGGTGGAGGGTGGTTCGGTGATGGGACGCGACGTTCTTTTGGTCGCATATGTGGTTGGGATAAGCACCGCTTTGCGAGCGTTTTCCTCGCTTATTCGAGTTGGCTGAGAACAAAACCATTTCTGTGGCCACTTTGTTTGTTAGAGGTCTGGAGTTGGATGGGGAGGGTTGGAGTTGGAGGAGGAGGTTGTGGGCGTGGGAGGAAGCTTTATTAGAGGAGTGTAGGGCGTTATTGTTTGATGTTTCTCTGGTTCCAAATGTTTCATATACTTGGGAGTGGCTTCCTGACTGTGCAGAGGGTTACTCCGTAAGGGGAGCATATGCTTTGCTGACTGCTGGTGATGATTCTCATGTAGCTTTACCTGTCGAGTTGGTGTGGCATCATCAGGTTCCTGTGAAGGTTTCGGTTTTTGCCTGGAGGCTGCTTCGGGATCGGCTTCCAACGAAAGCTAACCTGGCCTGGCGGGGCGTTATTCTTGCGGATGCTTCTTTTTGTGTTTCTGGATGCGGATACGTGGAGACGGTTGAGCATTTATTCTTATCTTGTTCTACGTTCGCACCATTATGGCAACTGGTGCGTGGGTGGATTGGTGTTGATGGGGTGGATTCTAATGTGATTGCTGATCATTTTGTCCAGTTTGTCCAGTTGTCAGGAGATGGTAAAGCTAAAAGGTCTTTTATGCAGCTCATCTGGCTCTTGTGTACTTGGGTGTTGTGGAATGAACGTAATAATCGTCTGTTCAACAATATTGTTACGAGTGTACCAAGCCTCTTAGACAAGGTTAAATTGTTAGCATTAGGTTGGTTGAAAGCCAAGAAGGTTATTTTTGTTCATGGTACGCAGAGATGGTGGTCAAGCCCTTTTGTTTGTTTGGGTATTGGCTAACTCATTTTTTTTCCTCTGCTTGGTTGTAATTGTTATTGTATTTTAAAAGCGGTCTCTTAGGCACTTCTTGTGCTTGGGAACTACTGTTTGAAGAGTTATATATCTCATTTTGATTTCTTCAAAAAACAATTTTTTTGCAAATTCAAACAAATTATGCGCATCCAACATATTTCATTTCAAACCTTTTTATAACCATCAAATTTTAGAAGTCTTTCAGGAGTTCTTATAATATTTATACAATCATTATAAAGTCGAAGTCGATTATGACGAATTCATTTCTAAATCTTTAAAATAAAAATAAAAAATGTCATATATTCTACTCTCTAACACTAATAGCTAGTATTCTTCTTTTGTAATACTTTGGTAAGAGAAGGATAATGCACACCATTCATCATTTATTTCACTTTAGCATAATAAAGAAATAACTATTATTGTGAATATATTCTATCAAAACCTTTGGGAATATAGGGCACTGGATCACAAACTTCCACAAGTAGTATAAAGTGGTAAGCAAAACAACTCAATACCTCTATAGCCCTTAAATTAAAGATAAATGGCATATCCCGGAAATCCAGTGAAAAATTGACCTTTTTTTTAATTATATCATAACTCATTATGTGAAGGGGAAGCCTCCCTGGGAAATGGGCCATACATTCCCTCTACTTAATACCAATGGATGGAATTTAGGAACCTTATCCTTTGATTTAAATCTAGGCATGAGATGTATTAGCCTTTCTGTTATTTCAACTTGACTAATTCTTGTACACCGTACCACTTGACTTATCATTGTAGTGACATGATTTCATCTTTGACACACAACTAATAACTTCCTGACAAAATTGTATAAAAGTTTGAGTCCAATAGAAAATTAAGGGCTTATAAAAGCCTTAAACAAGCAAGTACATCAAGATTGTATTAGTCATCAAAAACTTACATTGTGTCAGCATTCCTTCCCTGACATCCCTTGAACAATATCAGAAAGTTTAGTACATCTCCCAGCACTTATATATGCATTTTGTTGCTCAAGGTTTTATAAGGAACAATCCTAAAACAGTGTATTGATATATAAATGGTTGATTGTTGCTGCTACACCATTGGATAGTCTATTAGATGTTCATATTTAAACCGATTCAAATTAAAATCATAAATCGATCTAAAATAATCAAAAATCATAGAAAATCAAATATTGTTAGTTGTGTTTGAATATACAATTTTGTGAAAATCGCTTGGATTAAATTGAATTTTGGATTTTCTTTTCAAAATCAAACCAAATTGTTCATTTATTTTAATACCTATTTTTTTTAATAGTATGATATATTGATTTAAATCTATCATATTTTTTTGTTTTTTGTTTTTTTTTTCAATAATATTTATAAGTATAATTTAATAGTTTTTTATTTTTACTATTTCATATGTTTTAAACGTAATTTATTATTTGTCATTCTATGATGATATTTTTTTAGTATATTATCAAACATTTACTTTATATTGTTTTTATAGTATTAGTACAACTTTTTTTTTATTGAGAAATGAAATGACAATAATCATTTGAAAACTCACACATCTAAGTGGAGGGAGGCAGGGTCGTCTCCAACAACTCGTAGGCCATGTTGTAATCTTGCAATTTAAATTTAAAAAGTATTGAAAAAAATTCAACACCACTTAGAGTGACAAACATTTACGTTCTAAATTAAATATACGAGCAATGGTTTAAACATAACTTTTACCCAGAGACAAATATACATTTGCCTACGGACAATGCATAATTGACAGTAAAATAGTTGAATTTTGGATTTTTACCTACGAAAAAATGACATTTAGCGACAGAATAAGTCGGTAGTTACAAGTTTTTTTTTCTTTTTTTTTCAAATTTTGAGGCCCCTTTAAGTTTGAGGCCTTGTACCAAGGGCCTTGATGCACTTGCACATGACCGACCCTGGAGGGAGGAGTTAGGTTTTGAACTTCAATCACAACGTTCGGTCCAATAAATTTTAATATAATTTTTCGACAATTGTAATTTGGATAACTCAAAATTTCTCGTAAGTTTAACTCAGTTGTAGGAAAAAAATCGGATTGGTTTAAATTATATATTTTTTAAATAAGTCATCCGATCCTAACCAAACGAAAAGTAACTTATCTTTGGATCAAATGACTTTTTGTCTCAAATCTTATCTCTATTCAATTCAATGCATGAATTGGATTCTTTTCTTTAAAAATATCTCATAGACTACAACCATATCTTCCGTGTTTACCGCCCAACTTTCATGTATAGCATCAAGTGATCAAACACTTGATTTTGATTGGTCAGCATGATCCTTTCATGAAGATTCATTTTGCTGTAAATAGCGCTCTTTCTTTAAACGGTAATTCAGGGAGAAACTCAAGCTAAATGTCATATCCATATGAAACTTTTTGAAAATAAATCAGACCTTAAACTCTCAAAATATTATTTTGTCATGGAATATTAGTTGTCGGTTAACTACGTAATTTACATTGTTTTTTTCTTTTGGACAAAACGTAATTTACATTGTTAACGAGGCTTTATCATTATAAAATATTTCCTTTGTCTCAGAATAAGTGTCATATCATATTAGTATATAAAAATCTCGACTATTTCATTTTGATCATGTGTCCATATTTTAGTTGTGTTTATGGGGTTATTTTTACCAGAGAAATGTGAATTGACTAAGTATATTGAATATTGTGCAAACTTCATCTTACATACAATGGTCAAATATCATCTCTTACATATAGCTTTGTACAATCGAGACGAAGTCCTAAATTTCCTAACCGAAAATGGATGCAAGTAAAACTGATTCATCTCAACCTAACAAAACAAAGTAATCATCATATATACACTAATGCTCCTCCACAAGATATAGGTGGGTTCGAACAAACAACCTTGAGCATGTATTACATACAGGGCCGTTCCTATGAATCCGGAGGCTCGGCTCTGTAAATGAAAAGAGGTATGTAATAAAATAAAAATGTATTTTTTTTTTAAAGAACAATCTTCTATTTAAATTTGTTAAAAGATAAATACAATGTGTCATATATATGCGGTACATCCAAAGGTGAAAATCATTACCATGTACATGACGAACCTTAAACCACCATCCCAAAAAAACACCCACCTAACAGGAGTAGTACTTAGTAGTACTAATGGACTATAATATTTTTTTGAGGTCCATACCTTGGGGAGGCCCAGCTCCATTGAGTTGTTTGCACACCCCAAAGTTCGGCACTGATCACATATCTTGAAATATAGAGGTCGAGAGATACTTAGTCATAGCATTTGTAATTTGAGCAGATGCAAGAACATGTGGTATGCACATTTTCTTAACCACAATTCTCGCAAATAAAATGAATGTCCAATTCGATATGTTTTGTATGAGCATGTAATACGGGATTGTGAGACAACGGTACTAACTAAGGTTATCACACATCATAGTGGGAGGATGAAAGATAACTTGGAGTTATGTTGGAAGAGACTATAGTCAGAGTAACTCAGGTAGCATGTGTCAACTCGGATGACACTTCAGTGCCTTTAACTTCGGTGTTTTTGGGTGCCTTTAGTTCATTTTAGATTAGAGAGAATGTTGGGCAAATGATTAAAATAAATTATTTAGATGAGAGAGAATAAATGGTTTAGAGAGATAGAAACAAAGGCACCGAAATGTTACCCATGTCAACCCTGTATACTCATCCTCAACATTGGACCTTGCAACCAATGGTTGTTTCTTGGAGCTCCAAGAAATTAGGTTATGACCAAAGAATATGCAGAAGCCATAGGTTGACCTGCGTTCATCTGGATCACTTGCCCAATCAGAATCATTGTATGTTTTTAAAGAGAGTGTATGTGCATGATCAGTTGGCTTGAGAAGAAGGCCATAAGTAGAGGTGCCATTGAGATAGTGTAGAATACACTTTACAACACTTCAGTGATGTTGGTGTAAGCTTTAAAAGCCAATAGTGTTGGAACAAAATAAATTTAACAATACCTCTTAAGTTTTGATGATAACAAGGTATTAAAAGATCAATTAGATATGCAAATATTTGTTCAAGCGTGCAGAACCATAGACTAAAATTTATATCAAGTATTGGTTCTGAAGAACAAATTGGAGCAAAATAATTTTCTTGAGAAGCTATGTTGCAACTAAACTCTGAAGGAAGTTAGACTCTGAAAGTCAACCAGACTATGAAGGAGGCCAGACTCTAAAGATCTCCCATACTCTGAAGGTCAGACTCCGGTCTAGCTAAATGACAAAGAAGTAAAGTCTTGTAGATCAAGCCAGAATTATTTGAAGATTAGAGAAACGATGGTTCTGAAAAATAAGAAGGTTCTTGGATGTTATTCTCAGAAAAGGACAATAAATGACAATAGTACAATTGTACAACCACTACCTCCACTACTCCAACATTTCCATGTGTGTAGTACATTTCCATGTGCGTAGTACGAGTCTACAAATATGCATCTACTGGATTGGAACAGTTAATTCCCTATCAAGGAGTGGTTTTCAAATTATTCCTTCCTAGGACATTAACCAAATCAAGCAATAAATCAATGTTGATTGATCAAGCTTCTCTAACGACTATTTGATGTGATGACACCTCTACAATGTCTCTTTCAACTTCTATATAAAACAATGAAGACTTGAAGATTAGTAGAGACTCTGCAATATTTTTACAAGTGCCAAAACTCTGTCAAAATCATTGCGCATCAAAACGCTTAGAATTTCTTATCAACTTTCATATCTTAGAAATTCTTAAGTCTTAGAGTCTGAACTGTTTTTTATTGTGAACACCACTAATTGCATATCAATTGTTCAACCAAACTTATTCTTTGTAATCTATTTGTTATGAAGTCTCTTGCTTTTGTGCTTGAGCATAGAAATTCTCTTGCTTGCGTGCTTGAGCATTTGAAGTCTCTTGGTTGTGTCCTTAAGCATTCGTAATCTGAGTGATTATAGTAAAAAACCTCCTTGAAAGTGCAAAGGGGGACTGGACTACTTTCAGATTGTGGAAGGAGTAAGGATAATTGCTTGTCTCTCTTTCTTCTCTTTATCTATCTCTTTATTTATCCGCTGCACTTAACTATGAACATTGTTTCAGACTCTGAACTCTATCAGACTATGAACTCTGGACTTAGTTAAAATAAAAAAGAAACTAACACAATTCAACTCCACCTTCTTGTGTTTCTCTCATCTTCAAATAGTTTTATAACTTAAACTTATATTTTGTATCATGGCTCTTATTATTAGATAATACAAAGAGTTATTTACTATATTTGTTATAAAATTAATAAATTTTTAGAGTATATAGTTTGAGTAATGGAACATTAAATGTAACGTAATTGTGAGACTTCATAACCATATATATCATTATTCTTAAACTACATGTAGTCAAGATTTCACAAAGATTTGTTGTGAAGTATGATAAAATTAATTTACAAAGAAAAACTTCTATAAAGTTGATGAGATCGAGATTCCATAGAGCGGAATTGGATCTAGGTGATTGATATCATACTAGAGAAATGTGAATTGACCAAGTCCATTCAATATTGTGTAAACTTCATCTTACATACAATGATTAAGTATCAACTCTTATATAGAGCTTTGTACAATAGAGATGAAGTCTTAACTTCCCTAATTGAAAACGGTTGCAAATACAACTGAATCCAACCTAACAAAACTAAGTAATGTTGCTATATATACAACCAATTTTGCCAAAATCAGGGAGTCCAAAATCTAGGGAATCCAAGTCTAGCCTTAGTCAGAGATTCATAAAAAAGTCTAAGATTGCGATTGCAGTCTCAACATTAAGTTTGTTAGTGTCTATGCAAGGAGTGTGGATCCTCTCTAGTATTTTTCTTAAGTAATAGAGTTTCATTATGACAGGGATAAACATAAAAAGTAGGAATAATGCTGGCAGCATTCATTTTAGCATATTTTATTAACATTTATTTTTTTATTGGATGAAATACACATGAGTGTTGTCAATTTATGTAGGACTATTTTCAAAGTGATGAGATTTACATGTTTCACCTAAATAAATGATATGAACACTCTATGTTGACTTTAACTCAATTTTATGTTTATGTTTCGGAAAAATCATAGCATAGTTTGGAGAAATCGTGCTATTTTGGTTCAAGAATTGAAGTTTTGGTTCGACAAAAGTCAGGCCACGATTAGTAGAAATTGGGGCACAATTTTGGATAACGTTCAGTTGTATTGTGTTTGAACTAGAAATCGGAACACGATTTGACAGGATTTGAAAGACTATTTAAGCACTCCTTATCCATTTGTTGAGGAAGCTTGGTGAATCTCATGCAAACCAAAGGAATGAACTTTTAGAGTATTTAGATACTAAAGGTTGAGGGTCTTTGGGTGAGGTTCAAAGCTTCAAGATGTGAATCTTGGAGAACCAAAATAGGAGGCTCTTGGGAGATGGTTGTATACCTTTTGGGAGAGAGATTATAAAGGGCTGAGAAACACATCAAAGGAGAGTCTGTGAGCAATTTGGTTGAGTCTCGGGAAACCAAAAGAGAAGATCCATAGGAAATCCAAGGCTAATGATTGTTCTCCTTTAGGAGGTAGATTCTAAAGTTGGGAAACACCTTGGGTGTGTGAAATTAGTATGTCTCTTGTTCATGAGAATAGATTGGGAAAATGGTAGAAATTAGGTTTTGTTCTTGGAGAGTTTGTTGAATCTAATTTCTTGTAACACTTTTGTATTTCTTTGTAAAGAACTTATTGATAGTGGATTGAAGAGATCAATCTCTTCCGCATAGTAGGTCAATGTTGGCCGAACTGAGTGAACAATTCTTAGGTGTTGTTATTTTTCTCTACTCTCTTTATTTTGTTGTTCTTTGATTTAATTTTGGTTTTTGATTTAAACTTGGTTGTTAGATTAGATATAAACATGTTGTTGTTACTTGTGGTTATTTTGGTTATCGGTTGTCATTGATACTTTCTCCACGAATCTAAATTTCATTATATGAGATTTGGAGTTACCGAATTCACAACACCCTCTTTCTAGCAATCTCTCTTACATTCACTCTCATATTGAATGAAACACATATGAGACTCGCTACTTTATGTGAGATGCATTTCCAATGTGTGGTACCACATGAATTTCACCAATAAGAGAGTGAATGTTAAAGAGCGTCTTAGAAAGAGAGTGTCCATAGCATTCATCTTCATCCAATAAGAGAACGAATGTTAGAAATAAATGTTATGAATACTATTTTTCTAACACTTTCTCTGACATTCACTCTCTTAATGGGTGAAATCCATGGTGGTCTCACCTTTTTATGCGGGATCCATTTCCAAAGTGTGAGATTCACATGAGTTTCATCCATTAAGAAAGTGAGCGTTAGAGAATATCAATAGTACTTTTAATGTGTTAAATTGAATGTTACTAGCATCAAAAAAAAAAAGGCATTGCATCCCACCACCAGGTTCAGCCATTAATGGAAAATAAAATTGAGTAGTGATATTTGTACAAATATTTGGTGATAACTTTTGAGACAACCTTTTTTTTTTTTTTTTTTATTGGTCAAAAACAATAGTAAAAACATAATGTGAATATGAAAGAGAAAGTTATCTTAAAATTGATACTAATATTTATCTCAATAAAATTTATTTTGAAAAGGAGGATCCTAAATTCCTAATCCTCTCAACCGCAAGGCCACCGTAATTGAGGCCACATAATTACAATTTGACTTAAGGTAAGGAATCTGATTTCCCAAATGGCTGTATTAATCATACCCCCATTGAGTCTAGTGGTGGATTTGTTTACTGCTCCTTCAACATGTTAAGTGGCACATGAGTATGACCTTACATCTTTCTGGTTCTGTCTCTAACTTTTAAATGCAATTGCAATTGCTAGTACCTACAGTACACCTTATAACTAACTCAATTAATTGGTCTCTAAACTTTATAAACATCAATTTCAATGGCTCGGAGTCGGAATCCATATGCAATTTGAACATAAAAGCATCCCTTCAAATAAGCTTCCATGCTCCCCACTAACTTCATTTGCATTTCAATGTCATTTGTTAAGGTCTCATAGATTATGACTTCGAATATAAAGTAAAAAGTGGGGTTCAAAAAATAGTCTTGGAAAATTTTCCATCAAAATGTAGTGCATATATATTATATGGCATGATATATTAATCAGCATTGAGGTGCTGCAGGTTCTAGCTAGTGTTCCATGGTTCTGTCCTTATATGTGTTAGGTACTCTACTCAATCATAAACAAAAATAACTAATTATATGCTGATTAAGAAAAAGTGGTTAATTTCATTTAATTGTTTTCATCTAATGGAAAAAATAACTGCATTTTCCAAATTATCTTTTCTTTTTAATTAATTTTGTATTAGAAATTGCTTCATTGGAGAATACTTTGAAACTAATTCTATTAAATAAGGTGAGATTAGGTAGATTTTCTTATATTTTGACACACTAAATATACCATTGAGAATGAAACATAAGCACAATTTACTCAAGTTTTTTAGAACGAAAGACAAGATGATTGGCTAAAATGCATTTTGACCCCCTAACTTCTTAAAACTAGCGATTTAGGCTCTTTCGTTTAAAAATCACAATTTAAGCCCATCATCTTTCATCCGCTTTTGTAAAACCATGACCCTCCTTGATTTTGACCTGATCAAAGGTTACATGGACATTTATTTTTTAATATAAAATGTCACCTATTTTTATTTTAATCCATTTGATGTTTTACCACTTGACACAAGTCGTAAGGAATAATTAAAGTATAGAAATACTTGTATGTTTTGGACTAAAATGTCCTTATTTATGATTAAATTATGTATGATAAGCCAAATGTCACAACTCTTTTAATAGTTTTATGGTGTGTTTTTCAACAATGGTAAACTTTGAAAAAAATATTAAATATACTAAAACATCAAATATTTTGGAATATAGTTGAAGTTCTAAAATATCAAAAGAAAAAAAATGGAGGGAGTATAAAGTAAGTAAAGTAAATGAAACCCTATGGCTTAAAGAAGCAATAAAATCAACACATTTGTCAGCGTCTTGATTGATAAGTTGAACTATTGGCTCTCGAATGGCACGTTTGTTGTTCGAGCACAAGTTAAGGAGAGAAAAAAAATTGAAAGACAAATTTTGTATTGAAAAATCAAATTTTAAAGTTTTAAGATATTGGATGCAAAATTTTTAAGAAAATGCTTCTATATTTAGGCTGGGTGTGGTAAAAGAATGGTGGATAGCTAATTAGCTAGTTTATAGCAGATGAGTTTATAGATGATAAATTTTAAGCTATAACTTGTAGTGTTTAGTAAAATTAGTGGTTGAAGTTGTTTATAAATTTGAAATGATATAAAAAAAAGTTGTATTTAATTGATATTTATATTTCCAATTATTACAAGGTTGAAATTGAGATAAAATGTGATACATTATAAGATATTTGAAATTGCTTATCACAAACAACTATAAACTCATAAAAATAAACTATAAACTCGTTTAAAAATAATAGTTACCAAACAAGTCTTTTTTTAATCACACGGATTTATAACCTATAAGCCATAAACTTAAATTTATGTCTTACCAAACGCCCATGACGAAAAGAATTGGAACCAAACGCGTTATTTTTTTGAAGGAGAACCAAACACGTTATTAGTTTTTTTAAGAGACATTATTAGTTTATTAACGTGTACTCTTAAGACATAAACTAGTATAGGACCTTCGAGGTGGTATAATAAGTGTTTATATTATATGATTACATATAAATGTAGTTAAATTGTTTATCTTTATTAATAATAATTAAAATGTTTATTCCAATACACCAAATTACACTTCCATGGAAAATACACAAGAAACCAGCATCAGCAACAGTTCATGATTGGAATTGGTTCTAATGATGGAATTTTTTCCAGTTTGGATCATGACTATTGATGAGTTGGTCAACAACAAATGGACAGGGAAATTTTACCCTAGACCTTAATATTCGTACCTTCATCCATATAAATTATTGATAATTCCAATCTTGTCATTTTTGCCATTTAAATTTTTCTTCCTTAATTTTTTTTCCGCCATCACTTTCAATATTTCTGAGTTACATAAGTTAACCAATAATAACAAAATGATCTCTTGATGAAAACACACATCCAATTCAATAAATAAAATCTAAATACTCACTAAGGCTTTGTTTGCGTGTTTGAAGGGGAAGGGAGAGGAAGGCTTGAGAAAAAAATAATGAGCAAGTGGAGGAAATAGAGGAAAATGGGAGGAAAGGGCTTTGGGGGTTAACTTTTCTTCATAATATTAAACCCTCCTCATTTGGAGAACTAAAAAGTTGTATTAGAGGAGGATTTTGGAGGGTTTACATGAAGTTTTCAAATTTAATCGATGTTGTTGTATTATTTTTAAAATTAAAAATATAGTAATCATATGCATTAATTTATTATTCTCTAAAAAAGTACTCTTTTAAATTTTTTGAAAGATCAACCCCTCAAAATCTTTTCTTCCATTCCCTTCCAAACTTGCAAACAAAGCCTAAATCACGAAAGTTTTAAACGCAAACCGAAAGACATGATGATGCTTGCAAACCGGAGTATGTTCTAGATGTCTCTAAGCCAGAATACATTGATGTATCACGAAAGGTTTACTTGAATCGGAAACATTTTGAGACACATGGAAGAAAAAACAGTTGTTTTAACTTTATATGTGAGGGTAAAATATATGGGTGAAAGTAGGAACGGGGGTATAAACTAAAATCTTCAATCGAAAGCTGGATGTTGGGCCAAATAACATCATGGCCCAATATGCAAGTATAGTCCAATAGATGCAGTTGTGCTATTTTTCAATATTTTGAACTTGTCATATTGCAAATAGAGTTGTGCTTTTTTTAAAAAAAATTTAATTCGTCATTTGGTTCAAGGATCCACTAATTTGAGGAGTCTGATTTTATTATCCACTTGTGAGAATCAATTTAAAATTAAAACCAAGTTTTGTATAGACTTATCCACCGAAATTATAAAGTTGTGTTGTTAAAGCACACAGAGAAGAATGCAGCGGTAAGGGTATAGATGGCCAATGGTATCTAGTCCACGGGAGGAAGAAGCATGAGAAACATGAAAGAATTAGAGATAGTTAAATAAAAATTGATAGACAATTATGTGGTACATGCTAGTGCTACTAAGAGATCTAAATAAGACATATCTTAGTTGAACCTTGATTTTCATAAGGTGTGTTACGGGATTTGACTCGAAGTAGAGAAAAATAGAGACATATTGTTAATACTAGGGGTGGACAAACATAACCAAAAACCGAACCGATCCGGTTAACCAAACCGAACCATATCAAAATTAACTGAACCATTTCACAAATTTTTGAACTGAACCATTATTTTAATAACAATTAATTAACCGAACCAAACCATTAATAACCATGGTTATCCAAACCGAACCGAACCATAACCATATAACACAAGTTGTGTGATGGCAGTAAACTTTGGTATTTCATCTTTTATTATTCATCATGAACTCTACTCAATTTTGACTATCATTGTAATTTAGAAGAAGAGGGTAGTGGAGCCAATTTACTTCAATGGGTGAAGATCCTCTATTTCAATGACGTCCAATAGTGCTTTGAACAAAACTAGCGAAAATTAATCTAATTTATGGCTCTTAACAGATTAAACTATTTACACATTGTTGCGAATCATCATCAGCCATCAAATTGCAGTATACTATACTCTCTACTCGCAGCAACATGCTTCCCCTTCCGTAACCTTGCAGCCATATTAATATTGTTGTACTGGTTTACAATATCGGTTGCCCTCATCACCACCATTATCCACAAACAAACATTTATCAATGGATTACACTTGATATAATAATAACGTTTCGAATACCCTGCAATTAAATTTGAAAAGGACAAAAAAAAACACAATTAGATTAGCAAAAGGATAAAAAAAAATACATTTCGCTTCAAAATTTTGGTTTTGGTTCGGTTCGGTTAATAGGCAAGCAAACGGTTAACCGAACCATAACTTTGGTTCAGTTCGGTTAGTTACAAACCTTAAACGGTTTGGTTCGATTATTCCAAACCATTTCAACACTTCGATTCGATTCGGTTAATATAGTTAACCGAACCATGCTCATCTCTGATTAATACTATCGTAAAGGATAAGATTTGGATGAACTTATGATAGTGGTCCAACATTGCATGATGCAAGAAAATATTATAATCGAATTGGATTCTAGAAACTCCATTGCTTTGGTAACCGTAATGGTTCATGCCTTTCGAATTCGAGGTTCTTAAATAACAAATTGAAAAATATCATGTTGCTAATGAAAAATGTTTTATTTGTTCATGGCAATAGGGAAGAATATTATGATGTTGACCATTGGCTAAGAAATGATCAAACATGCGGAAGGCAGATTAATTGAGTGGCTAACAACATGAAATTGAAAAAGTTTCTTTCTCTGGAATTAATGTTGATTTTAAGCCACTTTTATTGTGAGTTTTATGACATATGTGATTATGTTAGTCTGGATAATTTGTAATGAGAATTTTTGATAAAATGGATTAAGAATCTTGATTTTTGTAGTGTTGGTCTGTCTTGATCTGAGTGTTGATGGTGGGTGTCTGAGATTCTGATTTTTGTACCCTCGGATCTGTTGAAAGAAGTGATGTTAAAATAGTGACATGATAATTAGCAGGTGTATTAAATATTTATTGCCATGCAGATGTGAAATGACAAGTTGCATGGAAAGAAAAAATCAATATTGTACTACTTGAGGGAGGTTTATAGTTTTGTTCAAACAATAAAAAGAAAAAGGTCAAGATCAATGAGTTAGATGTCCATATCATCACATCTAACATTGATATGAATGACTTGTTGTTTTGCGTTTGTGAATTCAAACTATTTCCTCTTAATGAACACATTGAAATTAGGTAATTGGGTTGAAAGGTTTTTGAATTTGGAAATTTAGATTTAGATACTCGATTCTCAATATTAGAATGACACATGTTCTTTGATCAAAAAAAGAAAAGAATGACATATGTCCTTTTTTAAAAAGACTTGTTTGAAAAGTCTAACGGTGCAAACAAAATGTAACATAAAAGACCAACTAAAAAAACTTAAAGCCAATACCCAAAAATTGACAAACTTAAATGTCTGCAATGCATTCTTTTTTCATAAACTTAGATAAAAAAAAAAGAAAGAAGAATATAGATAAATCAAAAAATTTAGACATATCAAATGTTTAGGCAATCTCATTGACAAATGTACATCAACAACTATATTCTTGAACATAAATATGTTTTAGTGTCTTGTTAATGAGTATTTCAGGACACCGTTTAAGAATTTTAAATCATGAAGTTATTTTTTTAAAAATCAAATATTTCAATTTTCAATATATTGAATACATAATTTAACTAAAAAAACTTACTCTCTTTAATCTCTATTAAATGATAAAATATACTTTTAAGGTCTATTCAATAAATGATTTATCTGCTATTTATTATAGACCAGATATATCATTTATTGAATGCATCTAAAAAGTAATTTTTCGTTTGTAATGGAGATCGAAGAGAGTGCCACATAAGATCTTTAAAAAATACTTCGGATACACTTGTTAGTAGGGGTGGGCATGGTTCAGTTAACCATATTAACCGAACCGAACTGAACCGAAGTGTGAAATGGTTCGGAATAACCGAACCGAACCGCTTAAGGTTTGGAACTAACCAAACTGAACCAAAGTTATGGTTCGGTTAACCATTTACTTGCCTATTAACCAAACCAAACCATCAGTTGTCTCCCTCAAAAAGCTTAAGGAGCTGAATCTGAATGGACAGATTTCCCGTACAAGCCTGCAAAGCAATACTCATTTATGTTCGCTTAGTTATCTCTCCCTCTACAGCCGCACCTCAAAGAATATGAACGAATTAAATTTAGAACTCACGAGTATCAAACAACTACCCTCATCAATTGGACTTCAAACCGAACTTGAAAAGTTACAGCTGGGACACACTCATATTGAAAGCTTGCCAAAAAACAAGAATCTTACAAGGCTGAGGCATCTAGACTTGCATCATAACTCAAGTATCCGGTAATTTTAGAACAGCTCAAGAATCTACCTGAGCTTCCTCTATCACTAGAAACACTAGATGCTGATGGTTGAGGAAATTGATACTTTGGTTGATTATCTCCTTACCCATGGTTTTGGAAAGAACTAATTTAAAGGCTATATGTAGTTTGTGTTTATGTTGATTAATTAATGCTAGGACTATGCTTATATACATGTAACACAGATGAATCTAATTAATTCTTCATGTGTTGTGATATGCATGCAGTACTACTTACTGCTCATAAAAATGAAATAGTTAATTATGTATAATATGCATGAATTTTATCTTAGTTTCAATCCAACTTGTCTATGAAAGTATTACCTTATAGTAAGATCTTAGCTTTGTAAACTCAAATAGCAGACCTTTTTAGATCATTTTCAATGACAAATTTGTAAGTAATCTAAAGTCCAAATAAACATTTCAGATATAATAGAACCTACAATGTCACAAACAAATTGAATAACTTTATTTTACTGTGAATATGAATGTAATCTACGTTGTAAATAGCTGTCTAGAAAAACAAATATTGAACAACTCAAGAATCTACCAGAGCTTCCTCCATCACTAGAAACACTAGATGTTGAAGGTTGTGTATCATAACTTTGAAAATAATGGTTCGGTTCAGTTAATTGAGTTTGGTTCGGTTCGGTTAACCGTTCGGTTCAGTTAACTATTTTTAAAATAACGGTTTGGTTCAATAACCAATGTAATGATTCAGTTAATTTTAGTTTGGTTCAGTTTGGTTAACTGGTTCGGTTGAGTTTTTGAATAATTTTGCCCAACCCTACTTGTTAGCATTTCTCTATGTTATTTACATGAAAAACTTGCTTGTTTTTCTTTTTTAAAGAAGGAAAAACTCACGTGTTGAAAAGTGAAAAATTGCTAACTTAGACATATCAAATGTTTTCGCAATCTCAAAACCTCATCCTTGCGTCGTCTTCCTCTGCTAGGGTTTGGTCTCCTAGTTAGGTTTTCAAGTGTATAGTAGTACATCCACCCCCTTTAATTGATGTATTTTCTATCCCACTTTTTGTTGGAAGATTATTATTCTCATTGTTCTTTCACCTCCCCCATTATCTACTACACCACGTTTTAATTCCTTCATATGGTTTTGGAGCACGACATGTTATCTTTTTCCACCGTTCACCATTTTTGGTTCCTCCCTCCTATGTCACCACATCACTAACTCTACCTCAACCACCACCGACCCTCAGCATTGCAACTCTCTCTTCGATTAATAGCCCCCAACCTCATCCACCACCTATAAACCTGGCCTCCATGGTTTCAACCCCAATTGCAAAAAGGATATTTAAGCGTTCTTCTAGAAAACCACCATGAAAACTTTGTGTTTTAGTTACTCCATCACCGTCTGATTTGAGATCTAACAATTGTGTTGGAATTTTTATTATTGTCTTGTTTTGTTTATTTGGTAGTGTTTTTTTGTTAGTTTTAATTTGCTTCATGTTTGTACTTCATGTGTTTGTTGAAATGCTCGAGAGCTACTCGTTTTGTTGGTACCATATTCTGAGTAAGAGGCTTATTGTGGTTATCATCAAATTCAATATGCAGCCTTACAAATGAATTGTCAACATTGTGTTGAATTTGTCATTTCAAAGGCCATCAATAGTCAAAATGTGCGAACACCTGCAGTAATTTTTCTTTGAGGATGGATACAACTAAAAACATGGATCTTTCACCGATCTTGATCATTGGTCATATGTCTAAGAATTTAGTTTGGTTGTTCGGATTAAGAGTTTGGTTTCTACGTGTATTGGTGGCATGTAATTGACTTTTAAAATATGGATGAGAAATGATAACTTAAAAAAATGTGGATGAGAAATGTCCCGACTCATAGCCAATATTTTTTTATGTTACATCTCATAGCCAATTTGATTGTACTCTCGTTATTTTATTACATAAATGAAGCTTATTGTCAATTTCATTAACTAATGTACATCAACAATTACATGTTGAGTTTGGTCGCACATATTTGTAATCTAAATGGACATTAAGGTGTTGGAAGGTATTTAATGTGTGAAAAAAAAATTAAACAAAATAAAAATTATATAATTTTTTCTTATTTTTTACAACAAATTTTTCTATTTTAATATTTTATTAATCGATCCACATGGCACTTTTTGATTGGCTAGACTGACCCACTAACCCACTAACCCAACGGTTCAATTTGAGTGGGTTGGGTTCACATCACACAGTTAAAAACCACTCTTTTCACGTTATTTGACTCTCTCTCAGCCCCAAAGCACTTGGTTCTAGCTGCGGCATTTGCCAAGTCTCCAACAAACTCGCGCAGCCACCAACAATCCTTTTCATTTCCTAGGTTAATAACAAAACCTAACTTCTCATTCTATTACCTTAGTTCTTCATTTTTCTTGTTTACTCACCCAGGTTTTTGTTTTTGTTTTTCCTTTTGTTGTTGTTTTTTTAGCTTAATTTTCATACTGTTGAATTGAATTGGCTTGATCTGTAAGCTGAATCTCTCACTCTTTGTTTATTATGAAATGGGTTTGTGAAAAGTTTATTTTTTTTTTGGTCACTCTTTTGATGGATCTTTCATAAATTCAATAACTTTATGTTTTTTTTTTTTGCAATATGAAAAAATGCTGATTCATTAGAAGCAGATTAGATCTTTTGGGTATGATGGTCCTCCATAATTGATATGTGAGATCTGATCACAATCTGCAAATAATCATTTTCAATTTTTGCTTACTTTTGAAATTGTATTATACTGTTATTAGTTCATAGAATTTGATTTATTATTTGTGATCCGTGATTATACTGTTGATTAGTTCAATATGTGTAGAACTATGAATTATGATTAATGATTAATGAATGGTGGCTCCTCATTGAATTTGATATTTCATTTTCTGTATTTTCGATTGCATTACAGATCTGTCGAGTCATAGTGTCTTGTTTGTTCAAGGGGAATGATTTTTCCATGTTTTCTTGAGTATATTTCCAGCTTGGATTCTGTCTGAATTAAGAGTGTTTGTGATTTAATTAATATGTGAAAGAAAAGCTTTTTACATGTAAATGACTTGATTTTTGACGAGTGAAGACTCAATTTGGTCATGACAATTTTCTCGGGGCTCAATTTTGTTTTAGTTATCGTCCAAAAATAATATCAAACTAGTCTCTGTTATAATGAATCTGGCACTAATTTGTCCTCGGGATAAGAATGTTATGGACTATTTTGGGTATTATTTTTTGCAAGGGATTAAATTGGTTTGCGAGAAAATTGCGGGGGACCAAATTGGGTCTTTACCCATTTTTTGAATAATCATTTAGGGTTTTGGACATGATGTGTTTCATTTGATCTTGAAAAAAATGAAATTTGTTATTATGAATTTCATTTGAGTTAGAACTTGTGAACGATGGTATGATTTGAGTTTCATGTTTTGTAGTTTATGTGTTTTCGTCTTGTTAAGCCATAAACATGACTCTGACATTGGTAGGTTTTTGTTTGTTGTTTATGAACTAAATAATTGGATACATTACATTGCTTGTTCAGATATTTGCATTGTTTTTTTGTTAGGATCACATTCCTTAATTTCTGAACATTATTTGACATTATGTAACTTGCATTGTTCAGGAAAGTCATCATGGTTGATCAGGTTCAGCGCCCTAACCTTGTTCAGAATGTTGCACGCCAGACCGGTCTTTCTATGTACCAACAGAGGTCATTTGGGAGTTACTCCAACCCTGCATTTCAGTATCCAATGATGCCAGCATGTAACGCTGCAACAACAGCTTCCCCTATCTTTGTTGCAGCTCCCGCTGAGAAAGGAAACTTTCTTGTTGACTTTCTCATGGGTGGAGTTTCAGCTGCTGTATCAAAAACCGCTGCTGCTCCCATTGAACGAATTAAGCTTTTGATCCAAAACCAGGATGAGATGATTAAAGCTGGTAGACTTTCTGAGCCCTATAAGGGAATCGGTGACTGTTTTAAGCGAACAACAGCTGATGAAGGTGTTGTTGCCCTATGGAGAGGTAACACCGCAAATGTCATCCGTTATTTCCCTACCCAGGTTAGTTAAGTTCTATTGTTTCTCCCTTTTGATTTTTTAGTGCTTTCAAATAGAGGCAATAGTGTAGCAGATCAGAATTTGAATAAGTCGCTATTGTTCCGCAATACTCTATTTAGTATAAGTGTTGTCAAATAGTGGCGGCACTGTGGCATAGCGGAATTTGAGCAGACAGCTGATTGACAACAATAGATTTTTATCATGTCTATTCACAACTCTTTTTGGTTTGTTGTATGTGATGCTAACTTTGTGATTCAATTTCTTCTAGGCTTTGAACTTTGCATTCAAGGACTACTTCAAGAGGCTTTTCAATTTTAAGAAGGACAGGGATGGTTACTGGAAATGGTTTGCTGGAAACTTGGCCTCAGGAGGTGCTGCTGGTGCTTCATCCCTTTTCTTCGTCTACTCCCTCGACTATGCCCGTACTCGTCTGGCTAATGACGCTAAGGCTGCAAAGAAAGGTGCTGGAGGAAGACAATTCAATGGTCTTATTGATGTCTACAAAAAGACATTGGCAACTGATGGTATTGCTGGCCTTTACCGTGGTTTCAATATCTCTTGTGTCGGAATCATTGTGTATCGTGGTCTCTACTTTGGAATGTATGATTCCTTGAAGCCAGTTCTCCTTACTGGATCTCTGCAGGTTTGCATGCCTTATCTCTGTCATTTTATTCGACCAAATTCTTTAGTTCGACTGACTTAAGTTTGTTGATACGTGCCGTATCTCCTGTGTCATTTTATTCTACCAAATTCTTTAGTTCGACTAACCTAACTTTGTTGCTATGTACACTTGTGACACTATTTTGGAGATCTTGTAAAAACAACTGATAACATGTGAAAACAAGTTATAATTTATATGAAAACAATTTGACTTTATTTTATCTTTTGTTATAGAAATAGCTTATTCATATGTACTTTTATGATGAGTGTTTATGTTATAAGCACTCACTTCAGCTGTTTATCCAAACATGGCCTTTAACTAAAATAAAGCAAGAAAAGTTGCTTCTAAATTTTCTTCCGAGTCTTTGAGTTCAATCTTTTGCTAATAGATATTTCTGTTTTCTATTGTCTCTTGATCATTGCAGGATAGTTTCTTTGCTAGCTTTGGTCTTGGATGGCTCATCACCAATGGTGCAGGTCTAGCATCTTACCCAATTGACACAGTTAGGAGAAGAATGATGATGACATCAGGAGAAGCTGTCAAGTACAAGAGCTCCTTCGATGCATTCCAACAAATCCTCAAGAATGAGGGTGCTAAGTCCTTGTTTAAGGGAGCTGGTGCTAACATCCTCCGTGCCGTCGCTGGTGCTGGTGTGCTCGCTGGTTACGACAAGTTACAGGTCATAATGCTCGGCAAGAAGTACGGATCCGGTGGTGCTTAATTCTTTTTTTCAGCCTCTGATTCATACTTTTGTTTTGGATGTTGATGAAAATAAATTTAGTTTTGAGAATTGACCAAGTATTGCGGAAAATTTTGTTCAATAATTAGTACTCAGTGATCTTATACCCTTTTCTTTGGATCAGAATATTTGATATTTCTAGGTTGATTTATTTGAATGACAGGAAAATATATGTCATTGAATTCCATTTTGTTTGATTTGAGTTTCTTTGAGATACTCTATTTGTTATTCTATCTATTTACTGTTTCAGGAGTTGCTTTTTACTCTATTAAAATGCATATGCACATTTTTGTTTCCATGTGCTGGAATAAATCTCTCGCTACTTAATTCATCATTTGTTGTTTGAGTAAATTGCTTCTGCCACACATTTGCTTCTCTGTTTTTTGACATCACCAAATGTCACCATTCTTACTCTCATTTTCCTGGAATAGTTTTGTAGGCTAAATTCTATGCTCTTATGTTTTCTTTTGAGAGAATGTTCTTTATTATGTTATTTATCTCTCTATTAATAAAAATTTATAGATCATTCACATGTCTACATAAGTTTACTCACGTTGAAAAGTGCTCAGCATGAGTTAACTCACGTTGAAAAAGTCGAATGTGAGTTAACTCATCTTGGACATAATCAAGGGAATAAGCAGTTTTGAAGAAGGGAGAAGAGCAATTTTTTCTAACCTTCGTAACTCCAACATTTACGGATCTTGAGAAGGGTTCAGGCTATGGTGGAAAAAATGACAGCAACATTTACAATTCACACACCATATCTCCATCATCACCAAGAAAATAGAAAAGCTTAGCATCACATTACACAAACTAATGTAACTCCAGCATTTACGAATCATGAGAAATAGGGAAACTTGGAAACAAATAATTTTGAACAAAATCATCAAAAAAATTAATTAACTTTTGTTTTTGTTTTTGAAAGAGTGTGAATGTGAAAAGAGGAATCTGATGGAAAGAGAGAGGGGAGAAGAGGGGCCATGGTGAAAGGGGAAGAGACGAGAGGATGAAATGAAACCCATCTTTGCTAATGGCATGGAGCAGAGGGACTCTCAGAGAAAAGGGTAAAAAAAATAAATTCGAGTGTGCTAAATGCATTCGTGTCATACAATGAAGCTTCATCTTTTGAATCTGAATCTAGAGAGAGAAATGTGTTTCACCACCATTCTTCAACCTTTTGCTTTTAAATCACAATCATGAAATTCTAAACAGAGATGTAACACCAAAATTTAGATTCTTGCGGTGCTTTGAAGTCCTTAACTTTTGTTATAACCATGTTATAGGTACAAAAATCTGTGACTAATGTGTCCCTCTTTATGAACTGAAGCAAGTAACTTTGTTTTCTTTCCACAATGATGTTTTTTCTCTATCTTCTACAGTCAATGTTGTTGTGCTTTCCACATTCGTAGAATGATCCTTGATAGCTTGACTTGTCTCATTGTAGTCTCTATTGAGCCCATACCTATGTCCATAGTTCTATTTCTATTTAATCTTATTTCAATGCTGCATAAGCAATAGAATGCATTGTTTGGTTACCCATAATACAGATTCTCCAATAGCAAAATGAGGACTTGCATGATGTTTCTTCTCTGGTTTGCTAGCCAAATGTTGGAGTATAGCATGCCATTAGCAACTAAGGCTCTTTCTTTGAGTTCAGATACTAATAAGCTAGCTTTGCTTGCTTTGAAGGAAAAGTTTACAAATGGCGTTCCCGATTCTCTACCATCATGAAATGAGTCTCTACATTTCTGTGAATGGCAGGGGGTTACATGTGGTGGTCGTCACATGCGAGTCTCTGCGTTGCATTTAGAAAATCAAACCTCGGGTGGTACTCTTGGACCATCCTTGGGAAATCTAACCTTTCTTAGAACCCTCGCACTTAAAAACATCGACTTGCATGGTGAATTTCCAAAAGAAGTTAAGCGATTGCAAATTCTTGACTTAAAAAAGAACAATCTTCAAGGAGAGATTTTGATAGAGCTCGCTAATTGCACTAATATCAAGATAATTGATATGTGGATCAATCAACTCACTGGAAGAGTTCCCACATGGTTTGGGTCAATGATGCAACTTACTATGTTGCTTCTTGTTCTTGGTGGCAATAATCTAGTTGATACAATCACACCTTCCTTGGGGAATATTTCGTCACTCCAATACATAACATTTGCATATAATCACTTGGAAGGAAGCATGCCTTATTCTTTGGGTAGGTTGTCAAGTTTGAAGCTATTGAATCTAGGTTCAAATAATCTGTCAGATGAAATTCCTCATTCTCTTTACAACCTATCAAATATTCCTCATTCCCAAATGATCACATTGCAATGTTAAATAACATTTTGTTATGATCTTGGGGCGAACAAGTTATTCGGTAGTCTTCAATCAAATATTGATCTTGATTTTCCCAATCTTGAATAATTCTTGGTCGGAGAAAACCAAATAACGGGAACTTTTCTGTCTTCAATCTCCAACCTCACTGAATTGCAAATATTTGAAATATCATGGGATGCTTTTAATGGTCCAATACCTCTTACTTTAGGCCGATTAAATAAACTTGAGAGGATTCATTTTTCTGGTAATAATTTTGGAAATGGAGAAGCTCACGATTTGGATTTTCTTTCCTCGCTAACCAATTGTACTCAATTGTCAATGCTTGTTTTTGATCAAAATAGATTTGCTGGTGAGTTGCCGCATCTTATAGGAAACTTTTCGGTCCATCTCAGTATGCTTGATATGGGGGCATAACCAAATATATGGAGTGATACCAAAAAGAATAGGTCAACTAATCGGTTTAACTTCCTTAAAGATTGGAAACAATTTCCTTGAGGGAACAATTCCATATTCAATTGGAATGCTTAAGAATCTAGTAGAATTGGTGTTGCAAGAAAACAAATTATCTGGTAACATTCCCACCAGTATTGGCAATCTTACTGTCTTGTCTGAACTCTATCTATCTAGTAATAAATTGGAAGGAAGCATTCCATCTACCATCAAATATTGCAGAAATTAAGTATTGATGATAACAAATTGAGTGGTGATATACCCAATCAAACATTTAGCTATCTTGATGGTTTGATATATCTTTTCTTGTACAACAACTCCTTGTCCGGTCCCATTCCTTCAAAAATTGGTAACTTGAAGCAGCTTTCAAAATTGTATCTGAACTCAAATAAGTTTTCTGGTGAAATTCTCAAGGATCTTGCTTCTTGTTTAGCATTGGCGAGGTTCCCATAGGAGGTGTCTTTAGCAATATCACAACAATTTCATTAGCTGGAAACAAGAACCTTTGTGGAGGGATACCTCAATTGAAGCTTCCTACATGCTTTAAAGTGTCTTCCAAGAAACACAAAAGATCTATCATAAAAAAACTTATACTCATAAGTTTAATTGGTGGGGTTTTGATCTTTGTCATAACTTTTTTAATCACTTATTATCTCATTAGTAAAGCCAACAAATTATGTTCTTCACCATCTCTGCAAAATGGGAACTTGAGAGTTACTTATGGAGAGCTACATGAAGCAACCAATGGATTTTCTTCATCCAATTTGTTAGGTACAGGAAGCTTTGGTTCTGTTTACAAAGGATCTATTTCCTATTTTGAAAGACCTATCATTGTAAAAGTGTTGAATCTTGAAACACATGGGGCAGCGAAGAGTTTTACGGCTGAATGCAAAGCTTTAGGAAAGACAAAGCACCGGAATCTTGTTAAGATTCTAACTTGTTGTTCAAGTATTGATTATAAGGGTGAAGATTTTAAGGATATTGTTTTTGAGTTCATGTCTAATGGTAGTCTAGAAAAGATGTTGCACGATAACGAAGGAACTGAAAATCATTATCTCAGCTTTTCTCAAAGGGTGGACATTGCTCTTGACATAGCTTGTGCATTGGATTATCTTCACAATGATGTAGAGCAAGCTATAGGCCACTATGAGCCACAATGATATCTATAGCTTTGGGATTCTTCTATTGGAGATGCTCACCGGAAAGAGACCAACGGATATCATGTTTTTCGATAGTCTAAATCTACACAAGTACTGTAAGATGAAAATTCCATAAGGAATCCTTGAGATAGTGGATCAACGTTTGCTTATGCCATTTACGGAAGATCAAACATGGATTGTGGAAAACAAGATTAGAGAGTGTATGGTGATGTTTTCTAGAATTGGAGTTGCATGGTCCGAAGAATTTTCCGCGCATCGAATGATGATAAAAGAAGTTATAGTTAAGTTGAATGAAATCAAACTGAACCAACTTCCATGCTAGGAAACATTGCTACTATGAAAAGAAAATAATTGTGAACCTGGATAATTGTCAAGTCTTGTACCCATCAACTTTTTTTTTTTCCCTTTATGTGTTTGAAAAAACTTAAATTGTGTTCTCATCACTCCTTGATGATGTAACTTTCTACTGGATAGTCCTAAAAATTAATTATTTTTTCTTTAATGAAAAATGTTGTACTCGGTTAATATTTTCTTTTGAGTAATGCTAAGTATAGCGAAAGGGACTTTCACTACGATCATGATTTCCGTAAAATCCGGTGTTAAAGTAAATAAAATTGTTTCACGGCAAGACTCCTTTTTAACCATCTAGAAGTAAAATTATAAAATATGTTTTGCCCAAGCACTAGTGTTTTAACCATGATCCAAGCCTTCGTGATGATTTTGGGTAAAAAGTTTCGCTGCATATAGCAGCACTCTTTTCTTTTTTATTGAATTTGAACATGGATCATTCGACTTCTTTAATCTTTAATTCAAACCAGTAAATTACTTACTTCTCAATAACTTATATTTTTCTTGCAAAGGGGTCCAACTTCTCCTCTGTCCTAAGAAATAACTGATCCAAATGATGTCAAACAATAATTTTTTAGTTACCTTTCTTAATGGTGTGGATTATCCACGATTTGGTCAATAGCTAATCTTTGCAGAAAACAAACTATTATGGGGTTTTTTCACCACCACTCACACCAACATTATTTCGCATTATATAACAATAATTTAATAATTAATATATGTGAAAACCTTGTTGACAGTTTGTCTTTCAACATTCTTTTAAAGTAAAAATAGGTCATATCATTTCATCAAGATATAGTAGCAATACAATGAGGAAGAGAAGAAACGTTACTTGGGTTAGGCTGAAATACACATATGTTCTAACAAGATTATGAGCGGCTAGCTTGCTTTTAAATAAAAGCTAAATTATAACTAACATTAGAGAAGAGATCTACAACTCGACAACAATGTTTCCAATTCATTTTCATAGTTACAACCATTAAGAATAGAGTAAATGGACAATTATCCTCTTGAAACTGTAAGTTTTGTCAATTATCTTTTGATATTAACAAAACTTCAGTTACCAATGAAATTTCACAACGTTAATCAATTTACCCCATCCGTCAAATTATTCTGTTAGTCAACATGACGTGGAATTTGACTATCTACGTAGCATTGTCTTGTGTTTGACGTATCATGCCACGTCACAAGTGGTAAAAAAAATTCAATTTTTATTTTTGAAAAAAAAATCTGGATTTTTTTTTTATGGTTATTGATATTGTCTTGCATATGGTAGCAATAATTGTTTTAAACATCAATTGAGCTAAAAAAACAAATCTACACAATTCAACTATCTTATTATATATTGCAGCTTTACTGTTTTCAGTGTCTCATTTGCTTCCATCGGGTGTAAATGTGTTTTGAAAGTAATATCTCTTTTTCATGTAGCTATGAATCTGTTACTTTTTTAATCCAGATCTTAAGCTAAACTATCTAGCAGCTGTGACTATTTAATCCATACCTTAGTATATCCCTAATATGGTCCTTTTTCTATAAGGGTCAATGAATGGCCCCCTCACGAATGGGTATTTGCTCATAACCGTAAAGAAAATTCAGATTTTTTTTTCAAAAAAAAAATAGAATTTTTTTTACCACCTGTGACGTGGTATGACACGTGGCAGTGTCACATAGACAGTCAAATGCCACGTCATGTTGACTAACAGAAAAATTTGACAGAGGGGATAAATTGATTAACGTTGTGTAATTTCGAAGGATAATTAAAGTTTTAGTAACATTAAGGTAGTTGACAAAACTTACAATTTCAGAAAGGTAAATCCCTAATTATATCATCCACCATATGTTGGCAATTACTTTCAAAGATTTATTTATTTCTATCTCATGCGGAACTTCTCCTTCCACCTTATTATATAAAAAAACTCCCTCAATTTGGCAAATGCTATCCCATCATCCCTACAATGTTTAACGACAGCCCAAATACATCTGTTAATAATATCCATCAAATTTCCCCAAAAACATTCATATAATCTATTCATTATTAAATTTTTAATGAATGATATCCATCCGGTCCATCTATTAGGTTTTCTTTGGATTGATGCAACAAACCAGAGCGGAGGAAAATGAAAAAATAGAATGCATTGGAATAGAATAGAAATTTCAGTTCATTATTCGAGTTTTTTTATGAAAGAATAGGCCAAAGTGTATTATTTATTTATTGATATTTTTTTAAACCAATTATTTTTTTACAAATTTTGAAAATAATTTTAAGATATAGATTTTATATATTTTCATTTGTTGAATGAATAGGTGCATTAATATGCCCAAAATAAATTTAATTTTGTCTCGGCACATGACTTTTTAATAGGCCCAACTATTTCTTTTAAAACTTTAAATGTTGTGCCAGCTCTCTTCACGGTCGAAACTCAGCAACAAGAGGAGGTCGAAACTCAGCAACAAGAGGAGGGGGTTTCGCAAGCAGCATTAGGTAGTTTGGAAGTTGCGACAACAGGCAACTCTACCGCCAAACATTTCAATCAGCATCATTTTGCAAATGTTATTCCGCACCGTTGTCCTTGAAGATTTGGGGATCATATAACAGAACCTGGTTGTTTATAATGATGCTGATGAGGAGGGGTTTACTACTGTTGTTAGGGGTTTAAGTGGTTCAGACAAACCCGATGAAACCGAAAATCCAAACCGAACCAAATCGAAAAAGTATCCGACATTGTTTGGTTTGGTTCAAAACCAAACCGAACCAACCTAAACCGATCTAGTTTGGTTTGGTTTTCAGTTTTGAATTTTGAGATCCAATGAACTCATGAACCGAACCGATGGTAAACTCACTCCTCATTTTAGTAATATTATCCATCATCACACACACTTATGATTAAGCTCAAAATTAAAGTCCAACATAAAATACTACTTAATTCATTCACTTTCTCCCATCATCATCTCATCTCATCTCATCACTCACACTATTTCATTTCTACTAAAAAATAACGCTAGCCGCCAGTCACACCTAACCCACCATTCATCACCGTAGCTTGAATCGTTCATCTCTTTTTAGTTTTTTCATGTTAGTTATACAAAGCAGTTAGAAAAATAGAGAAAATGGAAAACAAAGTTCTATGAAATATTTGAATATGTTGTATGCATGAAATAAAAAAATTGTGAAAATATTGATTTTTTTAATTGTATTTTTAAACAAACCGGTCCAAACCAAACCAAACCGACTAGTTTGGTTCGGTTTCGTTTTTGAAAAATAGTAAAAACCGAATCAAACCGAACCGATGAAGATTTCATTGGTTCATACATTTTTTGATCAAAAACCAATCCAAACCGAACCGTTACACCCCTAACTGTTGTGTTCAAGAGCAACCAGAAAAAGAACAAAGGCTATCAAACCCGCTCCAAGGGTCCGTTACCAACTTCGTCTCAATGAAGATTTCATGGTAAGAAGGTGTATGTGCCGACCTAGTCGAGATGTCCAACAACTATTTGATGTCTTCCTTACTTTTAATTCTGTAAAAATTTAATTTAATTAAATAATACTAATGTAATAAATAATTATATATATTTTTTTGAAGGATACACGAGCGCTTATACATATATATATATAATGAGTGGCGAGGCTTGGATGTTGACCACGACGGCGAACCAACGATTCACGCTGGACCATGGCGGAGCTCTAGTGACTAGTTTTAATATATTTTACTTATAATAAAAAATAAAGATTTTTCTTAAATAGTAAAAAATTATATGTTGAGGTACATAAAAAATGTGTCATTTTTGTGGATGCAAAAAACTGAATTCATTAAATACATAAAAAAAAATTGGCAGATGCACTGAATTCATTAAATAGATGAATTGGATCCAATCCATTAACAACTTTACTATGTAATGGTGTTGGCAAGCCGCAGGGGCATAAACACTTTGGGTTCGATAATTGTGAATGGTGTGTGGCGGAGGGCGTTCAGCCTATCCGTCAAGCTGTGTTTTCCCACTTTGCTAGTCACTTTCAGGCGCATCATATATGTGGGTTGTCCTATGCTGAAGGGGGTGGTCTCATTAAACCATTTTCAGTAGAGGAGGTTAAAGCGACAATTTGGGATTGTGACAGTTTCAAGAGTCCGGGTCCTGATGGAATCAACTTCGGTTTCATCAAAGATTTATGGATTGACTTGAAAGAGGATATTATGAGGTTTGTTACTGAATTCCACCGGAATGGAAAGATGACAAAAGGTATAAACGCAACTTTTATTGCCCTGATCCCCAAGGTAGATTGTCCTCAATCTTTAAATGATTTTTAACCCATCTCTTTGATTGGTAGCTTGTATAAAATTTTGGCAAAATTGTTGGCAAATAGATTGAGATAGGTTATTGGGAGCGTTATTTCAGAGGTTCAGTCTGCTTTTGTTAAAAATAGACAAATTTTAGATGGAATTTTGATTGCGAATGAGGTTGTCGATGAAGCCCATAAGTCTAAGAAAGAGTTGATGTTGTTTAAGGTGGATTTTGAGAAAGCATATGATTCTGTCGACTGGGAATATCTTGATTCAGTGATGGGTAAAATGTGTTTTCCAACTTTTCGGAGAAAGTGGATCAAGGAATGTGTAACGACAGCTACAACACCTGTTCTTGTCAATGGTAGTCCTACAGATGAATTTTCTCTAGGCAGAGGGCTGCGCCAAGATGACCCGCTTTCATCTTTCTTGTTTTTATCAGCAGTAGAGGGATTGAATGTTATGATGAAGGCAATGGTTGAGTCCACTTTGTTTCGTGGGTATAGTGTTGGTTCAGATCATTCGATGGTGGTGTATCACCTTCAGTTTACAAATGACACGTTACTTTTAGGTGAAAAAAGTTGGGCCAACGTCCGTGCGTTACAGGTTGTTCTGATCCTTTTTGAGGCGATATCCGGGTTAAAAGTGAATTTTCATAAAAGCATGTGGGTGGGTGTTAACATCTCTGAATCTTGGTTGACTGAGGCGGCGTCGTTCTGAATTGTAAAATGGGGAAGGTGCCTTTTCTCTATTTGGGATTTCCTATTGGTGGAAACCCGTGTCGGTTGTCTTTTTGGGATCCTGTTGTTAACTGTATAAAATCTAAACTGTTTGGATGGCAAAGTCGGTCTCTTTTCTTCAGTGGTCGCTTGATTCTCCTTAAGTCTGTCTTGACCGCTCTGCCGGTCTATGCTATTTCCTTCTTCAAGGCTCCATCAGGTATAATCTTAATTTTCCATATAATCTCTTTTAATTAATTTATTTTTTTGGGGGGGGGGGGGGGAAGCGAGGATCATAGGAAAATTTCGTGGGTAGGATGAAGGTCTATTTGTACGCGAAAGGAGTATGGTGGTTTGGGGGTTAGGAAGTTAAGAATGTTTAATGAGGCCTTGTTAGGGAAGTGGTGCTGGAGATTGCTTGTTGATAGAGATAATATGCGGTATCGTGTGTTGGTTGCTAGATATGGTGAGGTGTATGGGAGGTTGGAGGATGGGGGGCCAGAGTGGTTCTAATTGGTGGAAGGAGGTTGTGAAAATTAGAGATATAATAGGTAGTGGGGGCGACGGTTGGTTTGAGGGTTGTGTAGAGAGGCGTGTAGGTGATGGGGAGGATACACTATTTTGGCATGATAGGTGGTGTGGTGATGCTTCTCTCCGAGTTCGCTTTAGCAGGTTATATGATTTAGCCTTGAATAAATCAATAATTGTTAAGGTATGCTTTTACTCGGTTGGGGGGAAGGGGTTGAGGCTTGGAGGTGGTGTAGGAGGTTGTGGGAGTGGGAGAAAGAGTTATTAGAGGAGTGTAGGATATTATTTGTTGATGTTTCTTTGCAGCCTCTTTCTTATGATGCGTGGCAGTGGTTACCGGATCCGGCTGGTGGTTACTCGGTTCGCGGTGTGTATGACATGCTCACAACACAAGATACACAACATGATAGGCATGATGTTGACTTGATTTGGCACAAACAGGTTCCACTTAAGGTGTCTATTTTTGTTTGGCGGCTGCTTCGTGACCGTCTTTCGACTAAGTCCAATTTGGAGGTTCGTGGTGTGATTGATTCAGAAGCTTGCCTGTGTGTGCCTGGTTGCGGTTTTGTGGAGGACGCTCGCCATTTGTTTCTAGCGTGCAGTTGGTTTGGATCGATATGGCCTTTGGAATGGTTTTGATGGTGTGGACCATTATATTATTTCAGATCACTTTACTCGGTTTACTTATTGCACAGGTGGTTTGAAATCGCGCAGGTCCTTTCTTCAGCTTGTTAGGCTCCTTACTGTTTGGGTCTTATGAAATGAAAGAAATAATATATTATTTAAACAAAATGAATGCTCTTTAGTTCAGCTACTAGACAAAGTAAAATATCATTCTTTGTGGTAGTTGAAAGCCAATAAGACTGTCTTTGTTTTTGGTGAACATTTGTGGTGGTCGAGTCCATTGTCGTGTTTAGGCATTGTCTAGACTATTTGTTATATTCTGTGTGAACTATTGGTTTTTTTAAACAGTCTTTTTGGTACGCCTTGTGCTGAGAAGATTATTTTAGAGACCGATTTAACGATCAATTTGAAAAATTAATCGTTTGAGATACTAAAAATTTGGTCACTAAACAAGACAGTAGAATACTTATCTTGGGGTCGATGGGTGATAAAAAAACAAGTCACTAGATAGCGAATTTTTAGTAGTGTGTTTATGTCTCTCTATATATATATATATATATATATATATATATATATATATATATATATATATATATATATTAGTAGTATTTCTTAAAATACTTTCCAAATTATCTTTGTAATTCGATATAAATAAATATTTGTGTAAAAAGCATATTAAGAGTGAATAGTAATTAAATTACATAGGATAAATGTTACAAGGAAAGGGCATGGTTTGTTTGAATGTTTTATCAAACAAAATTATCCTTTGTCATGCTTTTAAGATTGTGTTATTGAGGATTTCTAATTGCATTTTTGGATTTATGATGAGCTATATAACGTGATAATTTTTTAAAAGCAAAACTAATTTATCCGCACAACAAATCCCTTCCCGGTAAATATGAGAACAAATAGGAGTAAGACCAATCTGAAGGCAATTATGCCAACAATTCCACAATCAAAATGGAATAATATCCCTATTTTTTAACGCTTGAACAACAATAGAAGAATCACTTTCCAACCAAATTATGTGCCAACCAAACTGAGCAGCAAACTCCATTTCTATGATCAAACCTGTGAGTTCCACCTCAAACACATAAATCATGGTCGGAGATTTCCATGTAATCGGGATAATATCCTTGAACAGACGGTAGATAGGAGAAATCAAGAAGCTATCTAGCACAGATATACCCATAGAATTCGGTAAATAGTTACCAGTTGAGATGTTTCCATTCAAAGCCACAAAATCAATAATTTTAGCTTTCGCAAAGCATTTCGGGCCATCCAGATGGTGTGTATCGTGTGGATAATGGCAGCCATGAAAACATCGCGCAACTAGGCGCTACAATGCCCATGACTGCATTCGAAAACAGAAGAAACATAGGATAACTGAATAAAAGAGTCCAACTTCGACCCCAACCAATGCCACAAATTGACCACCAAATCACAAGACAAAAACAGGTGGGAAAAAGTTTCATCAATATGATCAGAAGCTTTCAAGCTTTAAACTGGTTGATTTCATTCTAGATTTCTATCTTAATGGGAGATTAGAAGCTTTCAAGCTTTAAACTGGTTGATTTTTTTTAACAACTTGGTTGACATTTTTAATGATTTTTTTTTTCAAGTAGTCTGGACTTCATTTCTTCAAAGTAATTTTTCTCTGAACCTCACTAAGATCCACATATCACCATATGATCAAATCAACCTGCTGGTCTATACCAAAAGGTTGATGTTGAAAGAATGAGATAAATGTCATACAAAGATTCGTTGGATGACTTGTACAATCATTAGATATTGTGACACATAACCTACACACATGATATTATGTGGTCCAACCTTAAATTTTTATGCTAATTCACATGGTAAGGATTTTATGATAATTTATGTATCACATTTAAGTCAATTGACACCGCACATTGAATATAATTCACAAAGAGAATTTAGTATCAATTTGTAGAAAATAGTCTATCTTTTTTTTTTTTTATCACAAGAAAATAGTCTATCTAATATAAAGCGCACAACACCTTAATCATCAACGACAACTAAGATAATTAAAGAATAAAAACATGTATATGACAAAGGATTGACAATACTTTCAATTAATACATAAAATATATTATCATATCATTGATGTCTTAATCCTACACAAAATTTTATCACCACACACTCACTCCCTCTCCCTCTCCCTCTCTCTCTCCCCTTATCGACCACCTTTATTAGGGTTTCCCATTCCACACATACCAACATAAACTAATGTTGGTTTTCCACTCTCTAGTATGAAAGAATAAAAAATTTAAAAAATGAAAGGTTGATAAACAAGAATAAATTCTAATTACAATTAATGTTTTCTTGGAAGGTCTATTCTATGAGCTAAAGAGATAAACATTATGCATCAATGTATTTTAGAGTCATTTATTAATTATCTAATTTTAATCATACATATTTTTAAACACCATAATTATTAAAAATTATTTGATTGAGGAAAACATTGTATTTTTTTACTATATAAAGTGATAAAATAAGTTTATATTTATTACATGTAAAGGAGAAAAAATGGCTGAAATTCATAAGTTTTTTATATGGTGATCCATTTTTTTTTCCTGTTTATTGTTAAAAAGTATGGTTCAGGTAAGCTCATTCTCGTTTTTTTGTTGTTGTTATCTTACACAATTTTTCACCCCTTTTTAGTAATATCTCTTTATTCTTATTTTACATTACCAGAGTGTATGGCTGACTTTCATTGCAATGAAAAATATCCAATGCATGTTAATAGAAGACTGCGGTGTGTTCGTGGTATTTGTTATAAATCCACAGCTCGCATAAGGTCAAGTATATTTCTCTATTATGCCTAGAACTTTACCTTTTGTCTCATTGTTATAATCATCTTACCCTAATTTCATGTAATATATTACTCATATCCTTCCAATTACTTTCATAGCCTTAGTAACATGCTAAAAATATATATTTTAATGGCAAATATATATAGGGGTAAGAAAAGGGTTTCTTACGTGAGAGTGAAATATATATTGCAAGGATCTATGTCGAACTATGTTAGAGTTGTTTAATCTCAATCTCAATCTCAATTTCACACTCATGTTTTATGTTTCCTTTCTGGAACTATTTTAAATCTTTGCCAACTTTCCCTGAAAACATGTCGAGATTGAGAAAACATAAAAGGGATTAAAGTTCAAGATTATTGGATTAATTAAAATGATTAAAAGCTCTTGGAGATTTAGAAAATACGTTTACATTGAAAGGAGCCAACAGTTTCCATCAAAGATTAAAAAATAAAAGAAGGTAAATTAAAATAAGATGAAACGATAAACAAATAAAAAGTGAAGAGGTGTTTCACAAAGGCAAATGTTAAGTTGTTACTCTTTTGAAAAATCATTAATGATGTAATCTCATCCATGTTGTTTATTTCTTTTCAGATAAGATTGAAGTGTATATGAGATACTCATTAGTGGTTCAATGAGTTATTCAGAGTTAGATCACATTTTGATGTTAGCACTAGGATCTCTATGATTATGTTGTATCTTTTAAAGTATTACAAAGAGTTCCAAGTTTAATTTCAAGTTCAAAGTTAAGTATAAGCTTTTCTTCAAAAATATTACAAAAGAGTTCCAAGTTTAATTTCAAGATTTATGTATGCCTGAGTAACATGTTTTATAAATTTTCCTAAGATGAAATGAGGTGTTATAGGCAATGTTCAAATTCTCTTGAGAACAATTGTAAAATAATCATTAGTGTTGCTTTAATTAATAAAAATATTCTCATCTCCAATTATGTGTCCCATAAAAAAAATTAATACTTATGCCTATTTTTTCATTTTTTTTTTACTTGGAAAAGTGAGGAATAATTTGGGCTCCATGCTTAAGGTGGATCTCTCAAATATATATATTCAATCACAATCATAATTTTCAAGAATCTTTGTCGAATTTGGTTGTCACAAAAACTTACCCCATTAATTTTGGTTAGGAAAAAGTTCTTACCTTTTGAATATGAGGATCTACTAGTGTGTTTTTCTTGAGAGAAATAAGTCCATAAGTTTGATGCATGTCTGGATGCCAAAGCTTTAATCATACAAGAGCAACATGTTGTTGAAGGCATGAAGAAACATCAAGTGGCGACAAGGGTTTGAGACCTTACCAACAAGTGGAAATTAGGGGAGTATGGAAAAACTATCTTGCATGTCACAACAAGAGAAGAATGTAGTGTGAAAAAGTAGCACTAAACATGGTTCTTGGATGTCGGTGAAGAAAAAATTACGTCGTGACATAGAGAAGAGCAAGGCAACTCTTTCGTTAAATAATAGACAGAAAAAATTATTGCCAACAAAAGGAGAGATAAAAGCTATTATGTTCATTCAATGCAACACACAAAGGAAAAGATCGATGTTTTATGATGGTCGGATTATGCAAGTGTACCAAATCGTTTATCAAGTAATAAAGTAATAAGTAGATTATCATATATACAAGGATTGTCATTTCGTCCAAACAATGTTAAGCCCTGTCACAACCTAAGTAACAAAACTTAATAGCGAACAGAAAATAAACTAAAATAAAACGACATTAAATTAAATAATTATCCAATAAAAGTAAATAGAGGTTCTTCTTAGAACCCTAACCTATACATATCTAGTTACACATGATAACTAAGACAAAAATACTAAAAGATAAAAACATACCCTAGAAAAGGTAGGAGAAGATATAACTCCTCCTTGGCTCCTAAAATAACCTTCCTCTTGAACCGATACAGTTCTGAACGAGAAATTATGAATGAGGAAGGCTAGTATTTGTAGGGAAAGTTTCCACCTAACTTGGACTAAAATCATGGGCTTTCAGGGGTGAAAAAGTTACAAAAACGACTTTTTTCGCAAGTCACAAGCGCGGTGTGTCTGGCGCATGTGTTGGACTTTCATGCGCCAGGCGCCCCAATGCATGCGCCAGGTGCTTTAGGCATGTGTTTTCATGCGCCTAGGCGCTTTTTCTATGCGCCAGACGCTTTAGTGCATTATTTTCCTGACTTCCTGTAATCTTCGTCTGTTGAGGTGTTTTCTTCATCGTTAAGTTGTCTTGGACATTGGGAACTGACTTCCTCCCTAAATGAAGTCTTATGAGGCCTCTTGGATATTCATTCTATCTTTTCCAAAGCTCAATAATCTTTTGAGGTCTTGATTTGTTTGATTTGCTTGATGTCTTCATGAATTACTTCAAGAACCCCCCTAAAATTGCTATGTTTTGGGAAGAATAGAATTACAGACTCACATCTAGAAAACATTACAAATGTCCTAAAATAATAATACCACTCTTCACCCAGCAACATACACTCCCGTCCAGCCAAAAAGATGAAAATACCCATGCGCAAGTTAAGTCACGCTGCGTGACTTAACTTGCGCAAGTTATGTGTTCTGCGCAACTTAAGTTGCGCTGCGCATGTTAAGTTCCGCAGCGTGACTTAAGTTGTATAACAGCAACACAGAAACACAACTCCCTCATTTCCCAAACTTTCAAAATTCGAATTTTTCCCCTCCAAGTACGATTTTCACCATTCTTGCGTCATTCAAAACCAATTTCGCCCACAATATCAAGTAAGTGATGATTATTCTACTTCATTGCATTTTTTGGTTGAAATTTAGATTTTTTGAAGAAATTTGACATTTTTAGGTTTTTTAAAATTTGTCTTGCATGTTAGTTTTTATGATTGTTAGTGATGATTTAACTTAGGAATTGTTGTTTAGATGTTGTTTACAGTGCATTGTGGTAGTTTAGCGTTTAGAAATTGTTAGATTTTATGTTGATTGAAAATTGCACTCTAGGTGTTTGATAAAATGTGTCAATGAAAAATTTGTGTGTTTTTTGGATTGTTAATGATGAAATTAGTTAGAATATAGTATGTTTGACAACAATTTGGTAAATTACGGATTGAAATGACACTGTTGAAACTTTTGTGTTGTTCTTGAATTGTTAGAAATGACACAATGTCCGTGTGAAAATGTGTCATTGATTTGTGCTTTTTAAAATATTGTGTTGTGCAGATATGTCTCAGAGGGAGAGGACTGACAGACTTAGGTTATGGAGGCCTACCTCTACTAGTAGTGCACGGAGGGAGAAGCAAGCAGTAGTCCCTCCTTTACATGGTCGAGGTCGAGGGAGAGTGGGGGGCACGAGACTTGCCAGTGATGATGATGATGTGCCTAGGCCCTCTTCATCACATACCGGTCCATCCCAGGAGATGGATCCGATGCAGTATCAGTTTGAGGAGCCTCAACCTCACCAGTATCATTTTAAGGAGCCTCAGCCTCACCAGTATCAGTTTGAGGCGCCTCAGCATCAGCAACATCATCATATGCAGCATGCTGTTGAGCAGGAGGATCAACCTCATATTGAGGAGCCTGAGCAGCAGGAAGATATTGCGCAGCCTCAGGCTCAGCCTCAGCAGGATGATGATGTTGGGGCTCGTTTTCAAGGGGTGTTGAGGGTGGTGTACGATGCCGGTCCGGACGGCTATGCAGGGGAGCCTTCTAACATCTCGCTTTTACCTCGCTTTGGAGGACATGTGGCATGCAGGATATGGGTCGATGCCGATGTAAGTATATTTTAATGTTTATTTTTTATTTTATTTTAATGGTAATTTTACAACTTATTTATTTAACGGTGTTGTTTGTTGTTTTTTGTTTTTGTATTTCACTTTCAGAGAAAGCATAAGATGAGAGGTATCTCCCACGGGAAGAAGCTGAGCCTGAAAAACTTGACAGTGCCTCAGCCGGGAGCACAAAAAAATTGGTTTTGGGATGTACTGAATGCGTCCGGTCTAACTCCCCTCCTGAATAGTGGGTACGAGAATATCTCCCACGGGCTCGTTTGTGCTCTGTCAAAGAGATGACATGAGGAGACCATCAGCTTCCATCTACCCGTTGGGGAGATGACCATCACACTGGATTATGTGGCGTGTCTCCTAGGCATCCCCATCACTAGGAAGCTCCTTTCTGAGAGAGAGCTCACCTGTACCGAGGCGATGAAGATTATGTCGGTGGACCTGCTTATTTCTGAGGAGGATGCCGCTAGGGAGATGACCAGGCAGGGTAGTCCGTATATTAGTTTTGGTGTGCTGAAGAGGCGCTACGAGGAGCTCCTGAATAGGTATAATCAGCTGGTGGAGGTTGACACACAGGAGGAGGAAGACGAGCGCTTTCAAGTTAGGTTGGCCTGCGTTAAGGCGTTTATGTTGCTCTTGCTTGGATGGTCCATTTTCTCCCGCAATAACAGCAAAAACATTAATCTGTTGTGGATGTTTGCGCTGCAAGATATGGACGACTGGTCATGGGGTGGGATGGGGCTAGCATTCCTGTATCATTGGCCACATGTGGTGGTTACATGACCCTGCTTGTGGTAATATTTGTTTTTCTTCTTTTTAACTTATTGGATTGTAAATTTGTGCATTATTTAACTTGTTTTTCTTCTTTTTTACCTTGTTTGCATAATACTTGTGTTGATATATATTTGGTCGTAGTGATGTGTACGACCCGGCAGTAGCCCCCGCTTGTGAGCCAGTTGAGACCTCCTAGGGGCTTTACGAACCCTGGACACTACAGAGATGTCATTGATGCGATGGATCACTCACGTCATCTGGAGGTCGTACGAGAGACGGCGACACATCACGCCATTCCACGACATATGTTGGTACTTCGGATGGATCATGCCTGGCAGAGACAGGAAGTTCCGTCACTTGTCTGAGCGGGTTCTTAGGCAGTACAGGTATGTCTAGACACGACCCAGGTCTCATACGGATGTTGAGCTTACTGCGGCAGATGTCGCGGCCCATGCTTTCATGGATTTTGCTCTACATGTCCTCAACCAGCAGCAGAGGGGGGTACATGAGATGGTTCTATAGAGTGTCACATCCTATTGTGAACCCTCTGCGGCCATTCCTGACTACGCAACTCAGTCACCTCCTCATCCTGTCCCTCCTTACGAGGAGGTTATTGTTGACCAGCAGTTGGCCATACATCCTCCCGACCCATACCAGATCATCGCCAACATCAGAGCCAGAGTGGATAGTGTTATGGGGCATCCTGATGTGTTTGGTAACCCAGAGGTACTTCGCATGATGCAGAGTATTCAGTCTGAGTGGAGCATGTTGGAGCAGATGCAGGTTCCACGATGACGAAGCAGGAGTCCACAGCAGTAGGGTTTAGGCATTATGACTTGTATAGTTTTTGTTTATGATATTTTATCGAATTTAGATGTATATTACATTTGCGCTTTTTTAGCATTTTTATGACATTTTCCCTTATCTTGGTCCTTTTTTTTTCGTAATTTGTTTATGAGTTAACACGTGCTTGAATGAATAACGAAAAATGAAATATAACGAAAAATAAAAATCTTTGACTATTAACATAGGGATCAAAAAACATGTTTTAGGAAAATAAGGATTATAATTTAAAGAGCATGTAAATAGACAATGTGCAAGTTAAATTTGCTGCACAGACACTGCGCACGTTAACTTGCGCAGTGTCTGGCTTAAGTCACGCAATGTTTAACACATGCGTGACTTAAGTCACGCAGCGCATGTTAACTAACGCACAGTTTTACACTTGCGCTAGTTAACTTGCGCAGGGGTATTTTCGTCCTGCCTGCAGGGCGGGAGTGGATTTTGCATAGGGGAGAGCAGGATTCCCAAAATAATAGGCAATTGATCTAATACTCATTTGGTTTGTTGGTAAAACCTACTAAAATAGACTGAAAACCATGCTAAGAATAAAGTAAGATGACCTGTCATCACAATCCCAAACTTAAACTATTGTTTGTCCTCAAGTAACGAAAAGAAAAACATAAGTTATTCGATGCATTTTGGTAAACAAGACGGGCTGGTTTTGGTTATTACAAGCAGGGTCATACTAGAAATCCTAGGACATGTTGTGCAAAGTTTTTCCAGTAAGTGAGTGGGTGTTCATCAGATTCATAGGTTGTTTTATGAACAAGACGAATTTGTGGTGACATTAGGAATAGGTTGGGTATGTCAAATTTCAGGTTCAACACCTTTTGAAAAAGTTTTGGTTCAGTCCCCCTTTTCTATTGTGTACTCTTTTTTGTTTAATCTAATGATTTGATGATGTTGGCATCTGTTTAAAAAAAAAATCAAACTAACCACCATTATATATTTCAATGACACTAACAATATAACAAAAAATATAATCTATTTTTTTTAATGACACCAAAAACAAACTTTGTGATAGAAAAAGTTATTTAAATGGTATAATTGGAATAATAAAATGGTAAGTACATATATACTCATATAGTTTGTTACACTTTTTAAAAGATAAAAAAAACTAGTTATTAAATTTCCAATGTAGGATTACAACATCTAATAATAAATTAAAACAACGTCAAATATATTTAATTTATGGTGTCATGGATGGAATTGCATGGATTTATTATATCATGTTTCCACCATAAGCTTGTGAACAGAAAAATTGAAGTTGGCATATGCCACATAAAGAATTGATAGTATTGTTTCAATTCTATCTAGAAACATCCAACAATTATAGCCTAACGTCCAAACACAACACTACCAAAGTTACAAACCTTGCAGCCATCTAATTCCAAATTGAAAACCATGAGACTGCTACAACCCCAATCAAATAATCAGAAATTCTTGTCATGACAGATGAAAGAAATATGAAAAATGGGAGGAATAAAATTTAAGTATGGTTTATCTCTACAGAAAACAATCTCAGTTTCCTTCAAAGAACATATAAATAGTTTCTGGTCAAAAGCTATACATTCTATGGGCATCATATCAAATTTGGTTCGTCATTATTTACGATTTTCATGATTATTTTACAACTATAGTTTCTTTTTTTCGTCAAAAAGAATATAACTCCAATTAAGAGGGAGGCACTACCATTCATAATCAATGTCGACGGTTCCTGTCATGGCCGATGTACACCACGGCGACCCCTCCTCTAATTCACCAAAAGACGCAGTATCCTGTTTAATCAATAATTTCACAAATAGAAATGGGTCATCAATAGTTGATGAGTTCCTGTTTAATCACACTATGACCTTCATACCACCGTTGGAATTAGCAGCGAATCTCACCACTACACCAGTTCCTGTTTAAATTTTTTTTTTAAAGAAAATCTGATTTTTTTAATATTTGAAAATAAATCGATTTTTATTTATGTTGGAAAAAAATCAGAATATTTTTCTGATTTTTTGGAATTTTTTTAAATTCCAAAAAAATTTATAAAAAAAACTTTTTTTATTTTTTTAAATTTCTGAATATTATTTTTTAAATTCGATTGTTAATTTTTTTTGAAAAAAATCTCAGAGTTATTTTTTAAAAAATTTCCTGAATTTTTTCTAATTTTTACAATTTTTTTATTTTCAAAAATTAATTTTCAAATTTTTAATTAATACAAATGAATTTATATTATTTTTTTTGTATATTTTAATATTAAAATTTGACGTGGCCAATTAAAAAAAAAACCAAATCAGCGCCACATAAGCGAATTTGGTGAGTTGGATGGAGGAGAGGTGTTTCCAGAAAAAAAAGTTTTACAATGATGCAAATCAAACTGAAAATTTCATAAGGGTGAAAACCGAAAATGACATATATTACAGGGGTGAAAAACACTATTAACCCAGGAATAAAAACATGTATATGACAAAGGATCGACAATACTTTCAATTAATACATAAAAGATATTATCATATCACCAGTTTACTCTCTCTCTAGTTTCTTTTATTGTGTTACTAGTGCAAACCATCTACTAGATAACAATATCGGCCACCTTTAATAGGATCTCCCATTCCACACATACCAACATAAACTAATGTTGGTTTTCCACTCTCTAGCACGAAAGGATAGGCAATAAATAAATAAATAAAATAAAAGGTTGATAAACAAGAATAAATTCTAATTACAACTAATGTTTTCATGGAAGGTCTATACTATGAGCTAAAGAGATAAACATTATGAATCAACGTACTTTAGAGTCATTTATTAGTTATTCTAATTTTTGTCAAAAATATTTTTAAACACCATAATTATTTAAAATTATTTAATTGAGGAAACCATTGTATTTTTTTTACTATATAAAGTGACAAAATAAGTTTATATGTTAGATGGAAAAAATGAATGAAATTCATAAGTTTTTTCATATGGTGATCCATTTTGTTTTCCTGTTTCTTGTTGTAGAGTATGGTTCGCGTAAGCTCATTCTCATTTTTTTGTTTGTTATCTTACACAATTATTTTTCACCCCTGGTTAGTAATATCTCTTTATTCTTATTTTACAATACCAGAGTGTGTTGTTGACGATGATTGCAATCGAAAATATCCGATGCATGTTAATAGAAGATTGCAGTGTGTTAATGGTTTTTGTCGTAAAACTTGCTAATAAGGTAAAGTATATTTCTCTATCATGCCTAAATCTTTAACTTTTTGTCACATTGTAATGTTGATACGCTTATAATTCTCTTACACACTTTCAAGTTATAATCAGATCCTTACAATTACTTTGATAGCCTTAGTAACTTGTTAAAAAATATATATATATATTTTTAGTGGCATATATATATATATATATATATAGGTAAGAAAAAATGTTTCTTTTGTGAGAGTGAAATATATATGGCAAGGATGTATGTGGAACTATGTTAGAGTTGTTTAATCTCAATCTCAATTTCACACTCATGTGGAACTATACTGCAAAGTAATTGATGTAAGGTAAAGAAACCCGTTTTTCAATTTCAATTTCACACCCATGTTTTATGTTTCCTTTGTAGAACTATGCTAAATCTTTGCCAATTTTCCCTGAAAACATGCCAAGATTGAGAAAACATAGAACGGATTAAAGTTTAAGAATATTGGATTAATTAAAATGATTCAAAAGCCCTTGGAGATTGAGAAAATACGCTTACATTCAAAGGAGCCAACAGTTGCCATCAATGATTCAAAAATAAAAGAAGGTAAATTAAAATAAGATGAAACAATAAACAAATGAAGAGTGAAGAGGTGTTTCACGAAGGGTAAGCAAGTGTAAGTGGGTACAACCACTTACAAGAGTTAATCATTCTTCAATTCTTACCAAAGAGGTAGAAGTTACATTGACATGTCATGTAATATCCCGCTCGTCAGTAATGAAATTTTACCAGTCGAATGTGTGTCAGATGATTAAGTTTCATGAAAGATTAAGGTAACGGAGAATGTGATCAGGTGGTGACGATTAAACGCACGTTCAATTACCAGTATCGAATTATGCACGTTTAAAGAAGAAGGGTGTTTTGGTACTTTTGCGCGAAGGGTGTATAAGTGTGTTTGGAGTAAGAAACCTTCATTTTTCATGTTTTCCCTCTCTCTAAAACTCTTGGAGCAGAACTCTCCTCCTTCTCCCTAAGAAATCGCCCTCCACTCCCTCATTTCACCATCAATCCTTGCTAAATTCATTATGTTGGTTTTGAGCATGAAATTGGATCTCCCTTGGTCAAGAACATATGGAAATTGGTTTGAGTTTGGGTCAACTTCCTCTCTCAAACATCAAGATCAAGAAGCTAGGGTTGGATTGAAGGAAAGATAGAAGTTGGAGCTTGAGTTGTGTTTGTTGTAGGAATCCTTAGGTGAGTTCTCTAGATAGAATACTCCACCCTTGGGTTGTGTATGTGATGGTGTAAGATGAAATCATGGTTAGTTCATGAATGTAGAATTTTAGTACCCTATGCCAATCTTGTTGTTTATATGTTGAAAATGTCATGCATGATGAATCTTGATGTTTATATAAGTTGTTGGACATGTAGTGTGCATTGCAGGATCAAGATTTGATGAATTTGGGGTGAAAATGCAAAATCTGCACTACAGACCCGAAGAAACTCGCTATTAGCTAAATATTTTGCTAATAGCGAAATTCCCCAGATGAAACTCGCCATTGGCGAATTGGGTCTGACTTCCCAATTTTTCAATTGGTTTGTGGACTCGTCATGGGGCCTATAGTGTCGTCCGATACTTTTTCTCGCAATGTTTTTCAATGATAAAACCCCTAAACATCATCAAATTATTGCACATTACATCGATCGGTTCGTTAAATCAAAATCATGGGCAATCTTAACATATATGGCAAGAATGGCACAAGAGAGTTTAAACACGTTATTCGGGTAGCGACAAACTAAGTATATGCTCTTTACCATGAACAAGAATGATTATGTAAGCACTTTACCGTTAATCAGGTTGATCACGGACCCGTGGTAAATAAGTAAGAAAGTAATAGTATAAGTCATCATGTATGAATAAGACTATAAGCAAGATGTAGGTGTCGTGTCTCTTGCGATCCACGCAGATTTCAAGAGGTTCACGCCAGGGGGGTGGGACACGCTCCGCAAGGTAGGCCTGCACGACACTAAGGGAGTCCGTTGTACCTTAGCTAGGTTTTACATCGGTAAAGTAAGAGATTGTACTCGGGGTTACTCCACCCGATACACTCTGTAAAATGAACCAAGATAATGTTGTTTGTTACACGCTAACTCCTAACATAATGAATGAATATGAACATGATACGATATGAATATGTATGCTAGGAAGTAAGTATATGCTTATACATCAAGATAAGATTATAAAGAACACTGTCGACGATCTTAGTACCTCCCCGATCGTCCAGTTAGGAACATGTCATGAATAGCTTATGATTAAATCTTGATACGTTTATCATATCTTAACGTAGCGGTCTTAGGATCCCCTTGATCGCCATGACATGTAGAATGAAAGACAAGACTTGTAGCCTATGACATGAAGAACCTATGACGGATCTAGTATGCACGACCGTCTAGGTAAGCATGTTCCACACACGTATAATCAACCGGCAGGTTGTATTGTAGACACGTGGTGACCCTAGGTTTTCCCGAGGTTACCTATAGTCTAGGATTAGGTAGAACTCACTGAGATATTATGTCTCATCCCAATCCTTATTTGTTTCAGATAAGCAGGTTGGTTTAGATGGATGTAGCAAGCTTGTGGCCGAATGGATAATCAACAAGGACTTGTTCGTACCTGCTGCAAGATATTCTTATGGATTCAAGAGTGTTTTACTATGTTTTGGATAGTTAGTATTATATTACTCTATGTACGAACGTGTATTGTTGTGTATAATATTCATTCGTAAAAATTATGTTTTAAATTTTAATGTATCCAGTACTGAAGATAATGTGCATTGATAGAAGTTTGGCAAGTGTACCAAATACTATCGATGTAGTAAAAATATCGTTCCCACAAAGACTGGTTTTAATCTCAATAAGTCAAGTACGTTATTAAAATAGGATGTATAAATGTTGTTTTGTTTTGCCACTAGGCAGTAGATTGGTTTGATTGCATAAAACTTAATAACAGAAAATTAAATTGGTTGTTAAGAATAAGAGAGAGATGAGTTTAGGTCTTTCGAATCATCGATGTTCCCCTAATTGGTATATTGCACCTATTCTTATGAATGATTTTCTAGTTCCACGATAGTTAACAAAATAGTCTTAATCAATCCCTTGAGTTAGGACCCTCCTCTAGGATTACAGTTCCTAATTCCTTAGGTGGTCTAATAATCGTCGAAAGTTTAAGCACATTAACCTAATATCACTAATAAAGAATTATCCATTCCTAGACTAACTATGTTTATTAGAGCAATTCAATTACGTCTAAGTCGAAAGCTAGGGTCAGTAGTCATTCGTTCTCACTAAATCATATATATATATATATATATATATATGTGTGTGTGTGTGTGTGTGTGTGTGTGTGTGTGTGTGTGTGTGTGTGTGTGTGTGAGATCAGGATATATAAAACATTAAGAACAATTGAATTAAATAAAAACTAGATTAAATAGAGTTTCACAGAAATGTAGATCAATTAGGTTTACAAAGAATCATCTCAGACCTAACCTCTAATGGATTTAACTACTCATAATGATGTTTATAAATAACATAATCATTAGAGGAAACAATACATACATGAATTGGTAAAAGAGTGAAAAAATCGCCCTTCTAGCCGTCTTGTAGTCTCAAAATTGCACTTTGCTCTTCTCAAATTGTAACCCTTGTTTTCAGAATATTCTTCAACTTAAATAGGCAACAACTGCTCCTAAAATCGTGGCACGATTTAAGTAAATCGTGGCACGATTTAAGTAAATCGTGACACGTTTCTGCCTTGTGTAATAAACCACCAAAATTAGGGTTTCCATAATCGTGTCACGTTTTTGCCATCGTGACACGTTTTCGCCAATGTCGAATGCATGTTTCCTTGAAGCTCCAAATCGTGACACGTTTTGTAGTAACTGTGACACGATTACCTTTTTTCAGTTTCTTTAGTTTTTCTTTCTTTTCTTGCTTTTCTTGCTGCTTAAGCTTGCTTGTGAACTCAAAAATATCATAAAAAGACTCTAAAAATAGCGAATGACTGACTGTCATCACGCATGCTAAACTTTCTATATACGTTTAGTGTGGACGTTACATGTCATGTGGCTGAAAAATATGTCAGCTTCTTTAAGACAACACTTGTCCCTTTAGTCTAGATCCTTATATTTCTCACGTCTGAGTATCTATGCAATAAGAATAGAATTAATAGAAAGAGGATATTGTTTTGGCAAATGTTAAGTCGCTGTCACCCTTCTTTTGGGAAGTCATTAAGATGTAATCTCACCCTATGTTGTTTATTTCTTTTCAGATAAGACTAGGATTATATGAGAGACTCATTATCTGTTCAATGAGTTAATTAGATTCGGATCACATTTTGATGTTAGAACTATGATATATATGATTATGTTGTATCTTTTAAATTTTCCATTGTGTTTTAAATAATTTCCAAGTTCAAAGTCAAGTATAAGATTTTTTCTTCAAAAGTATTACAAAGAGTTCCAAGTTTAATTTCAAGATTTAGTTCTGTTTGAGCAACATGTTTTTGTAAATTTCCCTAAGATGAAATGGTGTTATAGATGATGTTCAAATTCTGTTGAGAACAATTGTAAAATGGTAATTAGTGTTGCTTTAATTAATAAAAATATTCTCTTCTTGTGTCCCTTAAAAAAAATTATGCCTATTTTTTCATTTTTTTGTTTACTTGGAAAAGTGAAGAATACTTTGGGCACCATGCTTAAGGTGGATCTCTCACATATATTCACTCAAGTACAATTTTCAAGAATTTGTGTCAAATTTGATTTGTCTCAAAAGTTTATCTCAAAAATTTTGGTTAGGAAATAATTCTTACCTCTAGAGTACGAGGGTCCACATTTAGTGTGTTTTTCTTGTGAAAAATAAGTCCATAAGTCTAATGCATGTGTCGATATCAAAGTTCTAATCATACAAGAGCAACATGTTGAAGGCATTATGGAACACCAAGTGGCGGCAAGAGTTTGAAACCTTACCAACCAGTGGAAATTAGAGGAGAATGGAAAAACTATCATGCATATCACAACAAGAGAAGAATGCAGTGTAAAAAAGTAACACTAAATACTGTTCTTGGTTGTTGGTGAAGAAAAAATTACGTCGTGACATAGATAAGAGCAAAGGCAAATCTTTCATTAAATAATTAGTTAATAGAAAAAGAAAAATTACTGCCAACAAAAGGAGGGATAAAAGCTAATTTGGTCATCCAATGCAACACATAAAGGAAAATAAATTAGTCATTATTGAGAAACAAAAACCCCAAGTTATACCATAAAAAGTTAATCTGTTTATTGAAAACGATTTTATTGTTGAAAGCACTAGTCTTAATAACCACTTAATGATAAATAGTAAACTCAAGTTTACTTGAAGTTATTATAATTTCCATGGGAAGAAAAAATTGTAACACCTTAATTCCCAACGTTGTTTTAATAAATAATACGAATAATTTTAAACAAAAAAGATGTTACACATGTTAAATAAGTGACTTCAAACAAACAAGAGGGAGATGAATTGTGTTCTTTAAAAACGATTTAAATAAGCACTTAAAAAAACGTTTAACCAAATAAAATAAAGGGTTAATTAAGTTTTTGGTCCCTATAAATATATGTAGTTTTGTTTTTAGTCCCTATAAAAATAAATCACACTTTTTAGTCCTTAGAAAATTTTCCGTTAGTGTTTTTAGTCCATGTTAAATTAATATTTGTTTAATTATGCTGAAACTTCTAAATTTTTGAAAGATTTTTTTACAGACATGTTCATAACATCGTAAGACAATCTTTTATAAAATCTTTTAGTTTTTTAACATGTTATGAATTAAATATAATTTTTTTTAAAAGCCAAAATTTCAAGATTATATTAATGAAAATTTGAACCTAATAATAAAATTTTGAGCTACTTTTTTGCGGAGGAACTTTGTATAATGTTCTAAATAAGTATGTAAAAAATATGTTAAAAATTTAAGCACAATTAAGCAAATTTTAATTTTACAAGGACTAAAAGTATGTGTTAGTCCCTGTTAAGTTAAAATTCGATTAATTATACTTAAAATTTTATAATTTTAAATGATTTTTAACAGACATGTTAAGAACATTATACTAATCTCTTTTATAAAAAATTAGAATTTTTTAACATGTAATGAATTAAATATAATTTTTTTAAATGCCAAAAATTCAAGATAAACCTAACGAAAATTTGGACCTAAAAATAAAATTTTGAGCTAACTTATTGCGGAGGAACGTTTAATAATCTTTTAAACAAGTATGTAAAAAATCATTAAATTTTTTTAAATTTTAAGCATTATTAAACAAATTTTAACTTAACAGGGACTAAAAACACTAACGAAAACTTTTATAAGGACTAAAAAGTATGATTTGATTTTATAGGGACTAAAAACAAAACTGCGAATATTTGTAGGGACTAAAAACTTAATTAAAGCGCTTATAAAAGTTTTTAATAAAGATGAAAAACTAGAGAAATTGTGCTAAAATAAATAACAAGTAAAAGAGACAAAAGATGAGAGAAAATACACCAAAAGATTTATCCTAGTTCGACCTAAAACACCAAGGCCTACGTCTAGTCCCAAGTAAAAGCCCCTTGAGATTTTCACCGATCAAGCCTTTAGACAAGATAAGTTAGAAACATTTACAAATAACGAACACTCTCCAAACAAAACAATCCTTTATAGAAGAGTCTCTAAAACCAAGAGATATCACCTCTCTTAAAAGCTTGGGATCACATCCAATACAAAAGAAATTACAACAATAAAATAATACACCAAATATGTAGATATAACAAATTGAAGCACAAGTACTACAACTTAACTATGTAGTATAAAATAGCTCTCAATAAAATAAATTAGCAAGTGTAAAAAAATTAGAGTGATTAATAAGTTTTGACAATGTTTGAGTTATTTTGAAGGAGGATGCAGTAGCTCTTTCAAAATAACGGATATTTTGCCCTGAAACATTGCCAAAACTTTTAATTCATCACTCGAATTATTTTCACACTTGGTAATTTATTTTATTGAAAGCTATTTTATGCTACATAGTTAAGTTGTAGTACATGTGCTTCAATTTATTATATCTAAATATTTGGTGTATTATTTTATTGTTGTAATTTCTTTTGTATTGGGTGTGATCCCAAGCTTTCAAGAGATGTGATATCTCTTGGTTTTAGAGACTTTTCTTCAAATGATTGTTTTGTTTGGAGGGTGCTCGTTATTTGTAAAGGTTTCTAACTTATCCTGTTTATAAGCTTGATTGGTGAAAATCTCAAGGGGCTTTTCCCTAGGGACTAGACGTAGGCCTTGGTGTTTTAGGCCGAACTAGGATAAATTTTTTGGTGTCTTTTCTCTCATCTTTTATCTCTTTTACTTGTTTTTTATTTTAGCACAATTTCTCTAGTTTTTTTTTTTTTATCTTTGCACTCTATTTTATTTGTTTAAACATTTATTTAAGTGCTTATTTAAATCGTTTTTTAAAGAAGGAAATGTGGGACACCCTTAAATTGACTTATGAAGGTACTACCGGGGTCAAAAGGGCTTGAATGAACACATTGACTCATGAATATGAATTATTTAGGATGAAATCGGGGGAAATCATCCAAGATATGCAAAAACGATTTATCCATATAATAATTCATCTCAAAGCTCTTGGAAAATCCTTCAATAACGAGGATTTAATTAATAAATTTCTTAGATGTTTGAGTCGAAGTTGGCTACCAAAAATGACCGCGATATGTGAATCTAAAGATTTATCTTTTATGTCTTTGGCAACTTTGTTTGGAAAATTGCAGGAACATGAGCTTGAATTGAATCGACTCGTTGAAAGTGAAGAAGGTGAAAAAAAGAAGAATGGTTTTGCACTCAAAGCTAGGAACAATGAAAGAACTTCCTTCAATCCAAAATGCTACAAGTGTTGTGAAAAGGGTCACATAAAATCCAATTGTCCTTTAAGTCAAAAAAGATATACAAAAGAAAAGATGGCTTACATCGTTTGGGATGACAAAGACACAAACTCATCCAATGAATCATAAAATGAAGTAACATATTCATGTTTCATGGCAAACCATGATGAATATGGGATAAACTCTATTGAATCTGAATATGACTTAACTTATAATGAGTTGTTTACTATTTGTAAAGAGTTAAATGATGAGTCAACTAAGCTTAGAAAAATTGTTTCTTCCTCTAAGAATACTATTTCCACTTTTGAATCAAAAATTGATATTTTAAACAAGAAAATAGAAATTCTTAAAGAGAAACAAATTTTTGTTAGTGAAGTTTCTTCTTGCACCTCTTGTGAAAATAAAAAGGAAAAGATTTTCAAGTGTGATGATTGCAATATTTTGAAAATTGAAATTGAGGATTTACAAAACACACTTGCAAAATTCACAAAGGGGAGATAAAACTTGAACATCATTTTGGGAAATCAAAAGGGAACTTATAATAAAACCGGTTTGGGCTGTCATCCAAAAAATCATGAAAAACTTTTTAAAAAATTCTTTCGCCCAAACAAAACCTCAAGTTCCCCTTTTCTTAAATGTTTTTATTGTGGAAGAGAAGGTCATGCATCTTCTATTTGTAATATTAGAAAGAACAATGATATGAATGATAAAGGGAAGTGGATTTCAAATGACATTTTGCCTAAAACTAATGCACAAGGACCCAAAATGATGTGGGTACTAAAAGTCAAAATATGATTTTGTTTTGTAGGTGTGCTTGAAGGCCAAGAACTAAAACTTGGTAAAACATATAAGCTATTCAAAGCACATGATAGGGGGGAGAAAAATTAGTTCTCCATAATAACTTCAAGAGAGTGGCTATGCATCAAGTGGTGACTTTATCAAATGTTATTCTTAAAAGATAAATTGCAATTTCAAGAGAAGAAAAAATGGGTTACACTTTTCACTTAATTTTTTTTTATTTTTGTTTTGAATTTTCTTGAATATATGCCTTGCCATGATTGTTTCTGTCCCGCTTTTTGATAATGCCAAAAGGGGGAGAGTTATGTGATTTGCATGTTTCAAGGGTAGTTAATTTTAGTTGTTTGCATATAGTGAGGGGGAGCTAAATCTGCGCGTATCTATGTCATATATTTTATTATTTGATTATTATTGTACTAACCTTTTCATTAAGCAAATCTCTCCATGAGATGTTTGTCATCATCAAATAGAGGGAGAATGTGAATATATGCCTTGACATGAATACATTGGTTTTGATGATTGACAAAAGAAGTCATAGAAGAACAAAGATGCAAAAAGCGGAAAAGAAGATTCAAGCTTTCAAGTCTTGAATTTTAGAACTATTTGTAAGTAGTAGAAAAATCTCTCATTAAAATAAATCACACACTCACAATGATTTTCATTTCATTGACCAGATGATTTTTATGCAATTTTATTTTGGCATGATCGGTTTTTTATTAGAATTGGTCAAATACATTTCATTTGCTATTATGACTTTAAATGGTCTCATATCATTATTTCTCTTAATATGACAAATTGGTATATCATCAAATCCTTTAACTTCCGTTGCAGCCTTTGTTTTTTCAAATGAATTTTGACTTTCTTTCAATCAATTATTATTTTTTATGGGCTTTGAAAGGTAACGTTAATTTGCTTTCAATGGTGTATTTTGGCTGATTTATTTCAACGCTCTGCATCGTACTTTTCACTATAAGTAAGAGCCTTTGGCAAACACATTTACATAGAAAATATTTATCATCTCTTTCTCACTCTTGTTATTTCTACACTTGCTGATAAATTTTCTTGAGAGCTATTTTATACTACATAGTTAAGTTGTAGTACTTGTGCTTCAATTTCTTTTGTCTACACATTTGGTGTATTATTTTATTGCTATAATTTCATTTGTATTGGGTGTGATCCCAAGGTTTTAAGAGAGGTGATATCTCTTGGCATTAGAGACTCCTATGCAAAGAATTGTTTTGTTTGGAGAGTGCTCGTTATTTGTAAAAGTTACTAGCTTATCCTGTTTAAAAGTTTGATCAGTGAAAATCTCAAGAGGCTTTTCCTTAGAAACTAGACGTAGCTTTGGTGTTTTAGGCCGAACTAGGATAAATATTTTGGTGTCTTTTCTCTCATCTTTTATTTCTTTTACTTTAATTGTTATTTATTTTAGCACAATTTCTCTAGTTTTTATCTTTATTAAAAACCTTTATAAGAACTTTATTTTATTTGGTTAAACATTTTTTTAAGTGCTTATTTAAATCGTTTTTTGAAGAACACAATTCACCCAATTCACCCCCTCTTGCGTGTTTAAAGTCACTTGTTCAACAACACATACTCATCAATCATTCACTCAAATAATAAATAATACGACATATTTCAGAGTGCGGAAAATATTTCAAAACATATTTCATAAAATAAACGAGTCTGATTTTCAATCGTCATTGTGAAAAATATCATAAAGATTTCAAATACTTAAACTCCATAAATTAAACAATCAATGTTTGACCATAAACCTAGTGTTACAAATCAGAGTTCGTGATTATTTGACTACATAAATAATTAAATAATAGCTACGGAATTATATCCCCGCCGCCACCTTCTAAACGTCTCGTAAACTAGAGTTCCTCGTCCTGAGTGTTTGTACCCCAAGAGTACAAACGCCATAGTACATAACAACAACAAATGGGTGATAATATTCATCCTAACATATATTGGGATACATGAATAATATATAAATATGCATAACAATCATAGATCATCATATACAACATATTCACAATTCTCCATCAAGTTATACAACATCATTCACACATCCTCGTTATCTTACACCATCAATTTGAAAACATTAAAGAAATGCACATAACATTCACAATACATCAACTTTAACACATATCACATATGTCACATATACATTATATACACCTAACATAAATCATATGCCAATACACTTTGTTCTTATACCTATATGCATCCTGGTACCAGTTTCTAATCAACATTTGTATGTCAGAGTTGTGTGAACATACATACACCACAATCAACATTTGTATGTCAAAGTTGTGTTACTGAACATACATACATCATCCGTCTTTCGTCATTTTTATGCAATATGATATGATGCATGAAGACTTACTGACACCATATTGAAAATACATCGACAACAGATCATCTTCACAACATAATTCATTTCGTCATTTTACTTGTTATTATAAAACAAGTACGTCATTCGTCATTATTCATCATTCATATATGTTATTCATCATCCATAGAGATTGTTTACATCGTCATTATTCAAGACTAACGAAAAGACAGGCACTCACGTGTCTGTCTTTCTGCTTTTTTTTATTGCGCTAACGGATGTATATTATTAACGATATTTTATCAAAATTTGCGTGTAAATTACAGACAATATTTTATATAATTTTTTTGATATAGATTAAAATTATAAGTATAGATATTTGTGACTTTCAAACGTAACAAATTCAACAAACCATATTTATCATTTCATATTGACAACAATAATATAACAAATATAATAAAAAATTCTTATCTTTTTTAATAACACCAAGAATATAACATTATCATAGAAAACTATATTTAAGGGTATAATTGGAATAACAAAAAAACCAGCACAAAAGAGCCTAAACATGCTATTTTCTTTATATATATAGTATAGATTATACGACATCGTCTTTACGTCATCATTCAACATTATACAACATCGTCATTACTCAACATCGTCCTTAAAATATATACTCAACATTAACTATTCTCATGCACCACGCGTTTCATCCTAACGGAAACATTCCATTCTTTGTTCTTAATTAAGGTTCCACCTCACCATTATTGTTACAATTATCACAATTATTTTCCTTTTTAAAACAACTTTACATCATATTACTTTGTTTTATCATTAATGATCTTACAGGATACTAATTTCATCTCACCATGAGCAAACTCTTTACTCTCCGTCACAACTATATTACAACGTAGTACCATGTTTCTCTTTCATCGTGATTTATAACTTCAATCATCCTCATCATCATTACCTCATTCTAACTTAGGTCTTTATTTCTCTAGTGATTTATTATCTTGTCTCATCACTAATATTACCTCTGACATCATTCATTACTCAACACACGACTTTCTATTCCCGTTCTATTTCGTCTTATCAATTCTCTAAACATCATCTATCATCTTAAATCATCCACACTCTATTCATCTTAACTTATGATTGTTATTTCACCATTATTATTATTTCTCACATTATCCCGTACTTTAACTTACGCCTTTCTATTTTCAATTACCTTCGTCTTATTTCTTCACCTAACATATTCATTACCTTAAACCATTTCATAATTCTATTTGTTCATTTTGGCTCTACACCTTAACATGTATGGTGTATCCTATTCTTCGTCTTAGTTTTAAGCTCTTACCTCATCATTACTTCTACTTATAAATTTATATCTTCATATATTGACTCATCTTCTTCGCTGTCTACTTTAGTCTGCTAACATCATATACTTGTTTTAGTTAGGTTTTTTTACTTTTTAATTTTAACTTATGTTATTAGACTCAACCTTTATTATAAGGATATTTTGTTATCTTCATCTCTTGTTTATGAGCTATTCCTAAAATAATCCCTTTTTCATCATTTATCCTTTATATTCTTTCTCATTCATCTTACTCTCTTCTAATCAATTCCTATCGTAACTCACAACCTTTACTACCTCTCAAGTCATTCATTTACTTCATTCACAACTCCTTATCTTCATTTACATTTCATCCTACCAATCTCTTCATTGTCATCAATTCTCTAATCCTTACCGCGACTGACATCTCTCACCATATCCCTTTATTTATCCTACTCATCTCTATCATTGTTTACCTACGCCTCATCGTATGTTTATCATTCCCATTTACCTTGACTCTTCTTCTCTTCAACCTAACAACTTTCCTACGTTCTCGTTCTTCGTATATACTCGTCGCTACATATTTCTTGTACTCTAATTTACTATTATTTTTATCTTTATTAGTTCATGAATTACTCTCTTACAACTTTCTTTACTTTACCTACAAGTCTTTCATAAGCATAATTTATTACATCGTTCATCATCGTCATATAACATTTATACTATCATCATACCTCATCATATTACAACGTCGACATCTTAATCATTAATTATCATCATATCTACATACTATATATATATATATATATAGTTCATGTCTTCGTTAATTCAACATCATGTTTAGAACACACATCCATCATTAGTTTTATCCTCATTTCTACATCTATTTTTCTAATGACATGTCTTACCCTTCGCTCTCAGTCTTAAGATATTTGTCACTCCATTCGTCATTCCTCATAATGTCTCCCCCCTATTATTTTAGGCTCATTAAGTTTAGGATCCTAACTTCATATATAGTTTGATCATTATTATCTTCTATTATCTTAAGCCATTATCACTGGTTCATGTTTTAGACTCTTCATTAGCTTGAGGTAATGACTTCTATTTATGCCTAAACACACTTCCTGATTTAGATATATAGTTTAAGGACCCTTACTTTTACTCTACATGCTAACGGCTTTCTTAAGCTCATTAATGCGCTCATAGATATTTTAGAGCATACTAAAAGGGTTATGCTGAAATTTCATGGAAAATGCAAAAATAAATGTGAGGTATTTTAATTATAACTCAAGTTCTAAACATCTAAACGAAGTCCAACAAAAATTAAATGAAATCTAACATCCATATCTACAACTTTAATGAAGACTTCAAGATCTAATTCGGAACAAAAAGTGGTAGAAAAGTTGATTTTCCTAAGCTTGAGGAAATATCACGACCCTGTTGACCTCTGTGTAGTATTTTGATCATATCTTGAGTTCTAGATGCTTAAATGGAGTCCCTCTAAACTCTAGTGAAAGCTAACAGACATATTTACAACTTTCATGAAGACACCTAAACCCAATTCAGATCTCACGGTCCGTGCGTTTCCTAGGGGTAGACCGTCCGTTTTGCACAGTGACAGCAAAATCACAGTTCTACTGCGATTTTGCCTTGGGGAACCCTTTTCAACTCTATTTCAACCCTATACTCTCCAAACTTGACCCTAATCTTCCCCCCATAATTACCATGTCATTAAAACACTAATTCTTCGTTAACCTACCGAATTATCCACTCTTTTTAAGACTAAAAAAAACCCAATTCAAAAACCTAAACTAGTTTTCCTCAATTCTCATCTTTCATCTTTATCTTTTAATTCGTTCATCATCAATCTCTCATCACCATCTCATATCATAATAGCAACATCATCTTAAGAATTAAACAACCCATGTCATATATTAAGATACCCTAAAGTGCAAGGATTCCCACATTACCTCGAATTCTTCAAAAACGCGGCGTTTGACTCTCTTCTCCTTTGCTAGGTTTTCCTCCTCTCCCCTCCTCTCTTCTCCTCTTTTCTTTTCCCCGGTTCAGCAAGAATGTTTATTATGATTTTCTATCTCTCTATTTATATTATGGAATTGGGCTATTCACCTATTATTAATTTACCTCTCCTCAACTTACCATAATTTTACTTCATCCCCCACTTATTTTATTACTTCTACTTTGCACCTCCCACTTCTATTTTCTCATCATACTAATCCTCATCACCTTTAAATCACAATAATAAATAAAACTCTGTCTATTTAATCTCATTAATTAAATAAAATAGAAATTCGGGGTGTTAAGAAAATCATCAAGTTGCACCACGTACAAAAAACCTATGGAGGCGTTTGTTTAAGGGTTACAAAATTTATTTCCAGGTATAAACAATTCTCAGGAATGTGAAGGTTAAAATTTTATTCCTAGGAAAATATTGAAAAAATGTGTTTGGTTAATTGTTTAATTCCTAAGAATTTTTTCAAAAAGTAATTCCATCGAACATGTAAAATAAGTTTGGTTTGCGATGTAGAATCCCGTGAGATTTTGAAAATCAATTAACATGTGAGACTTTGTAGATTTTCTAAAATATCCCTGGAACTGGATTGTAGTTCCATTCTAGTGATCCTAAATGGAACATAATCATTCTATCTATGCATATTTGGTTGGATCCTGTTGTGAATGTATTCAAGGAGTGAGGGTTTCTTAAGGTCATTTCCTAATGCTATTTGTATAGATTTAGCCTTTGTTTTTAGTCTTTCTGAAATGATATATTATGATGATTGTCTGATTGCAGCATATTAAAGAGGTTTCGAAGAAGTGCTGCTCACATCTTGCACATGTGTTAAAAACAAGGAACAAGGAATCTGAACTTTATGTGGTTCTATTGAACAGGTACATCAGCAAGATGGAAGCATTAGAGGATTGGTAGTTTCCATAGAGTGCACTGTTGAAGGAGAAGTCTATGTTTTCTATGAACCTACGAAGCTAGTGAAGGAGAAAAAATACCTCGATTTTAGATCATCATGATGGAAGTAAACTGCAGATATTAAACACATGCAGTAGTTTGTTGATGGAGTGGCAAAATACATGATACAAAGAGGAGCGAAATCTGCGGCGTGATCAGCCCTATCGGGACAGTATTCTATGGCAACGTCCCCTTCAAAACTATATCAGGTGAAACATCGATGCAACATCCTTGGAATACCACAATAAAGTGGGGATTGGAATATGTTTAACACATGAATTTAGTATCTTTTTCAGAGCGAAAACAATGTGGTTAAAGCCCGTTATGTTTGTTGCAATCGGAGAACCTTTAGGATTGTTAGTAGCAATTGATTGGGTGAAAGAATTGACATGTGACAACATGATTTTCTATTGGATTCAGAAGTGTTCGTAGATTCTCTAAACAATAGAGTGCACGATGATACAAAACTATAGGCTTCATCTTAACTAAATGTAGAGCTAATATGTATGATATTTGTAACAACTCTTATGTCGAGGCCAATACGGTTGTTCACAGTTTAGCAAAGGCGACCGTATAAAATGCCAATTCTCATTTGTATTATGACAAACCAGAGTTTATCGATCCGTTGATATTTAATTAAATGAATTACAACTTTTCCGTAAAAAAAAAAGAAAAAGGAAAGTATGTTTTATACATCCTTGTAAACTTTGAGAGGGGAAACTGAAATTCTTTTAACAGGAAACAATAGTATGTACAATGAAGTAATCAATAATTAATTACTTAGACACTAAAGTGTTTAATAAAACCTCATGCCAACCATACACAATAGCCATTGTGCAAACTCAGCAACAACCAAAGTGCTTTAATAATAGACGTATTGTTGATTAACTATATCACCTTAGCATCTCTATGGTTTTGCACTACACTAGAGTTACAAACAAGTGTATCAACATATATATATATATATATATATATGATAAGGTCCCCTTGGAGGAGCTTATTTGAGTTTATCTACAATAAGACACCCTTGTAAGTTCTAATTTGAGTTGAAATTATTACAACAAATTTTGAAACCTGCATTACGATACTTCGGGATTAAGACTCACAGTGTGTGCTAAATTTAATGATCAAATCAAAACTAAAAGAAAGGGAGCGAACACGGGACAATTATAATATAACATTTGAGATAAATTGAATAATTTAGAACTGAATCTGTAACTGTATTCTAAATTATGCAGAAAACTTAATCTGTTATATTGCATGTATGCAATGAGACCATAATTCTAAAGGTCCCAACTACACCTAAACTTTAGAGTTGTGAAGCCCCGATACTCTAAAAATGGCAAAGAATCGTGTCCGACATGTATTCGATACCGATAGGTCCCGATACACGTATAGGAGAAGTATCGGGAAATTTATATTTATTTGTTTGAATAAAAATGACTAATACGTGTCGGATACAGATAACTTATACTCTGATAAGGCTAACTTATACACCGACACCAATACTTTTGTCTTAAATATTTCCTTTTTAAGAAAGAATAATAAAGAATAAGAAATAAAACTACATAAAGACATGAAGCGCTATCAAAAACATATTGTCTCTTCTTAGTAAGGATCATCTCCATTTGTTTTAAACAAATGGAGATTGTCATTTAGAGAGATATAGAAACAAGAAAAGTATAAATTGGGTCCCACCAATATGTGGGTCCCACAACCATTAATTATTTATGTTTTTTTAATTTCTTTCTGTCTCTATCTCTTCAAATGGAAGAAATGGAGAGGGACCTAAATGTAAAGGATCTCAACTTGTCTCATCTAACTCCAAAGAATAGGGTTTCTCGTACCACAAAGCGATAGTTATTCCTTGTTCCAACCATTACCACCGATTCAGTTCTACTCTGTTTCTGTTCTCTCGAATGCTATGTTTCTTTTGTTCTTCTCCATTTAATATCTTCTTCTCTTCTACTGTTCTCTCTAATTAGGAAAAAAATTGTTTTCAATCTCAATTATTGTTAATTATTAAGTAGTCAACATTAGACAATGGTTTTGTTTTTTTGATAGTACTAATGATGTTCTTTTTAGATGGTACTAATGATGTTTAGCTATATTCTATCTAATTTAAGTGGAAAAAATATGTAATTGTCACTTGTTTTGATCACTTTCCTTGATGTGAATGTTTGTTTAAATCGTTTTTAATTATGTTTATACGTTGTGCACTTATACTATTAATTTTAAATTTAATTTTTTAATAACATATTGAGGCCGTATCATATAAGGAATTTTGAAAATTTTCCCATATCACCGTATCGGTTTATTGTATCTGTATAATGTCAGGTATCGGGGCTTCATAGCTTTAGAGACCTAAAAAAACACAAGGGGAGACATGTGCTATTCAGACTAGCTACTCTACAGAAAAGATAAATGTATAAATATGTTAAGTTATTTGTGAATAGCTCGAGCACAAGGTATACCCAGAAACGCACAAGAGTACAGACAAAACTACCAAAGAAGTGAGATAGTAGAAACAAAAAAGAAAGAAAGAAAAAAACCCCAGCCAAAGTAGGTTGTAGAAACATAAAAGAAAGGGAAAAAAACCAACCAAAGCAGGTTGTAGAAACAAGAAAGAAAGGAAAAAAAACCAGCCAAAGCAGGTTGAAAACAACGCATAAACCTGCATTGAAAATTACACACATGACATGCCACGTAGGTGCTGACTAAGTCAAAATTGGAAGAAAAAAAAGACTACTATTGCAAAAGGGGCTAAACATACATGATTATATTTGGTTTATTTTTAGAAAGCCAAAATCACAATATTAAAAAAGATAGGGGTTAAAAGTACACTTTAACCTAAAATTTTATTTGCCACTTTTAATATGGTCTCCGATTCCATTCATACCAACATAAAGTCATGTTGGTTCCGCTCTCTAGTATGAAGGTCAGAATAACTGAAGCTCTCTAGTATGTTGGCTCCATTCATACCAATAGAATCGGAGCTCTGATACCAACTGAATGTGAGAAAAACACAAGAAGATGGGTAGAATTGTGTTAGCTTTTTCTTCTTTTTAAACTAAGTCCAGAGTTCAGAGTCTGATAGAGTTCAGAGTCTAATGCAGCGGATAATGTAAGAGAGAGAGAGAGAGAGAGAGAGAGAGCAATTATATAGGTTCCTTCCACAATCCGGAAGTAGTCATGTCCCCCTTGGACTTCCAAGGAGAGTTCACTAAAATCAATATCTGATTTCAAAGGCTCAAGCACACAGCAAGAGACTTGCAAATATTCAATCACACAAGCAAGAGATTTCCTATGCTCAAGCACAAAAGCAAGAGACTTCTAAACAAACAAAATTACACCAAAAAATGTTTGAGGTTGAACACTTGATATACAATCAATGGTATTCACAAATACAAATCAGGTAAGACTCTAAAGACTCTAGAATTTCTAAGATGTGCAAGTTGTTAAGAAATTCTAAGTGAACTTGATGCACAACAATTTCTGCAGAGTTTCAGCACTTTGAAAAATGTTGTTCAGTCTCTCTAAATCTTCAAATCTTCACTCCTTTATATAGAGGTGTGAAAGAGACGTTGAGATATAGCCAGCACATCAAAGAATCGTTGTTGAAGCTTGATCAAATCACCAATGATTTGTTGCTTGATTTGGTTAAAGTCCTATAAAGGAATAATTTGAATTCCATTCCTTGTATAGACAATTAACCAGCGTAGTCACAGTTGTAGTCTTGTAACATTGCAGACATGAGAGTGGAGTAGTGGTTGTACAGTTGTACTATTTTCTTTTCATGCGCTCTTCAGTGGATAAGCATCCAAAGCCTTCACATTCCTCTGAAATAGTCGTTACTTCAGGCTTCTATTCCTTCTGCAATCTTGTGAATTCAGAATAACAAACTTTAACTAACTGCAGCTCCTTGTCTTCAGACTCTGATGAACTTCAAACTCTGATGGTCTTCAGACTCTTGATGACGTTGGACTCTGGCAGTCAGCTTCTGATGAATCTTCAGACTCTGATGGTCTTCAGACTCTATCTTGCAACATAAGTTTCCTTTGCTAATTCCATTGCTCTTTATTGTTCTTCCTGAACCATTATCTTGACATAAAATATTAGCATGTCCAATTGACTTCTTAATACCTTGTTATCATCAAAACTTAAGGTGGTAATGCTAAACACATTTTGTTCCAACATTCCACACAACCAAATGTGTGTTCTTAGGTTATGGCAACTCCGACTAAGGCTACAAATGTCTCAATTCTCATGGAAGTATTTTCATATCAAGACATGTCATCTTCAATGAAGACAACTTTCCATTACATGATGGGTTTCTCAATATTAGAGGTCCTTTTAAAAACAACAATTAACAATCCATCTATTTGTTTTCACATGTGTAGTACAGGTAATTCCAACAATGATGAAAGCACACAAATCACTAAAGAAGAAATTCCACCTGAGATGAATTCAGAAGATCGACAAAATGAACAACTCCAAACTAAGAATTTTCAAGATGTCAACATCGACATTGAACAAACTAACAATAGTCCATCAGAAGCTGGCATTACTCATGAAGAGGCACCAAACATAACTCAACAAAATGTGAGTGAATCAAGTCTGAACATAGATAGCAGAAACACAATGCACTCACAAACCAAAGCTACCTTATGTTGAACTAACTGATACCCATAAAGACATGGAACCTGCAAATGTCACAAGACCTTTATGGAAAGAAGCAATTCAAAAGGAATTATAAGCTCTTATGTAAAAAAAAAAGATGGATACTAGTGCCCAACTAAGATCCAGAAATCATAGTTGACTAAAAACAGGTATCATTATCAAATACAAGTTATATAGATCTATAGAAAGAAGGAAAGCTATACTAGTTGCAAAGGGAGATTTAACAAACAACTGAAATTGACTATGAAGAAACAATTAGTCTTGTAGTCAAAGCTATAAGTTAGAATTATCCATTCAATTGTAGTGCACTTCTATTGGGAAGTGAGACAACTGGACATCAACAATGCATTCCTAAATGGATAGCTTAAAGAAACAATATACATGCATCAACCAGAAGGATTTGTTGATCTAACCATGCCTAATCACATATTAAAATTATCCAAAGCAATTTATGGATTGAAGTAGGTACCAATAGATTGGTTTGATAGTATTAAAAATGCATTGGCTTAACTAGGTATTTCAAAACACAAAGAGTGACTCTTCTCTTTTTCATTTAAAAGGTAAAGATCATATCAAATTTTTCCTTATATATGTGAATGACATAATAGTCAAATGCAGCAATAACAAGTTCCTTCCATCTTTCAACAAAACAACTCAATTATGTCTTCTCTCTAAAAGATTTTGCTCAATTACACTATTTTTGGGGCATAGAAGTGCAAAGAGATTCAATTGGAATGTACCTCGAGCAATCCAAATATATAGGTCACATGCTGAAGAAATTCAAGATGGATAAACCTCACCATGTCAAAAGCCTACGATAACAGGCAGGCAATTCACAACGTATGGGGAGAAATTAAAAGATCCAATTGTGTTTAGAATAGCCATACGAGGACTACGATACTTGACTCACACATGACCTGACATAGCTTTGTTAATGAATAAACTCAATCAATACATGAGTTCATCCACTATTGACCACTAGCAAGGCATAAAAGAATATTGAGATATCTCAAAGGCACCATCAATCATTGCTTACACATCAAACTATCCACTGACTAAGATATAACAAGTTAGCTAAACCATGTTTAGTTAGAAAGTTTAGAATCTTTGACTCGATGTTTCAAAGGTGGAGAATAGAACGTCAGTACTCAAGGTAGAAATTCCTCGTTCCCTAAGGTTTGTGACTACGCCTGCATAGAATATGGATATGAATTCAAGAGAAAATTAGGACAACCTAAGTGACTGTAGAAATAGATAGAGTATTGTTATTCCACACAAGGATGTGTGCTCCTTATGATACATATTCAAGCGATTAATTTAAAGGAGAACCATGAGGATAATTTCTAATCATCTCGGTACAAACAGGATGTATCATGATTGATGCATGATTGTGGAAGCCTTGTGTGGAAGCAGAATATTTAACGTTATCATGAGACGTGTTGTTGTCACCAAGTTTAGATAGAACACCAGGTATAAGTAAGATTATTCGAACCTTTATGAATTCCACAAGGGAAGTAGAAATAAATATCTATGAACTTGGTAAGTGGCTTGTATTGGAAAATGGAGGAAGCTATAGTGGTCCTTGCTTCAGTTTGGGTTCACATACAACAGTATGATCACGAGTATAAAACCTTGTCATGCATGGCAGAAGCCATATATAGGAGTTTATTAGAATCAACTGTGGCAAGAAAAGCCACTTGAAGAGTTAGAATATTCGAACAAAAATAGGATTTGCTTGATTTCGTCAGAAAGAATTACACTGATAATGAAGGAAACTTTTAGAATTCAGTAAAAGTATTCAAGCATGAATAACCCTAAGTTGGATTATCAAGAGGTGTGCAACCAAGGAGTTTAGCTCAAAGGATTTCACACGTATTGATTCAATCATCCTTACCCTACACCATGTCTGAATATTTTAATAAATTCCACGTCTCTCAGTCAAAAAGTTTAATAGCAAAATCTTTCTAACCTATAGAATTGGGAACCATAGCTCTGAAAATCAGTCTTAATCTATTAGCTCAAGCCAGTTCATATGGATGATCAAGGTTTTAGATCATTGTAAAGTATTGGAAACTCGATAATCGAGTTTGAACGGGAATAATCAGTTAGTGGTGAATGTCTCTTTCCAATTAAAGTCGAAAAAGAAGAGAAACCATCCGCATTTGTTCTCTGAAAATTATAAATTTTAAGGACAAAATTTTCTTAAAGGGGGGATAGAGTGTAATATCCTTCTCAATTTTTAATGGTTAGCAATATCAATTTTAATCGTGCCTGAGAAGGGTAAGCTATGAAGGGGCATAGTAGTAACTTCCACCAAAGTGTGTAAATACGTTCAAACCCCATTGTTTTCATATTTTCCGTTCTCATTTCACACTTTGATGAACTCTTCTCCCTCCAAACTATTTTCTACCTCATGACTATCCTCCCTAACCCACCTTAATCACTCAAATCTTCACCCAACCATAGCCATAATTCAACATGCAATGAATGTCATGTAATCTTTGATGTGTTTATAAGTTCATGCAAGCATAATCTCCACCACCCTCTTCGTCTTGGCCAAATCTTCGACCAACCTTCATTCTTGGGTTTTTGCAAGTTAAGGTGATATAAGTTTTGCATGTGTGAACTGTTGAATTATGATGGTTTTTATGGATGATCAGAAGTTAAAATTGGTTAATGAAGTATAGGCTGAAGCTTGGGTAAGGATTTATAAGTGAGAACTATGAAGAGATGATTGGGTTAACTAGGAGCAAGAGTTGGTACAAGGTTTGCGATGGGGAAATGTTTGTGCATGCTGAATGACAGCAAGAGTTGAAGCAAGGATTTAAGTTTTTGATGTTGAGATGGCAGTAGCTATAAGATGGATTTACGTTGTTTGAAAGAGTTTAGAATGAAATGGTGAGTGATGAGTATTTGGCAAGTGTACCAAAATCAATCGAAGTAATAAAAATTCATATCCACGAGAACTGTATTTAATTTCTACTTAGTAATTTCATTATTAAAAAGGATGTATAAATTGATATTGATTGCCCTAGGCAGTTGAGTTGTTTTGCAACATAAACGTAAATAAAACAATAAAAGTCGGTTTAGAAAATATGAGAGAGGTATGGTTAAGACCTTCGAATCCTCCGAAGCTATCCTACGGTAATTTGCACTCCTAGTTCAATCAATGATTATCTAATTCAACGACAGATTAACAAATTAAACCTACCCAATCCCTTGACCTAGAATTCTCTCCGCAAGTCATAACTGTCATATCCCAAATTTTGACCAGTTAAAACTTTTACTTCGCATATCATTCGTATTTTAATAGCATTTCATTCACATTCTAATTCCCATGATATCTGTATTTTATTCTCATTTTGGTCGCATTTTATTCATATTTTAATTTTCACTTCATTCACATTTTAATGTCACTCGCATTTTAATTTCTCAGTTTTATACGTGTTTTGCTTATTATATAATTTGCATTGTTAAAATCCATTTTGTTCACATCTTTGATTTACCATTTTATTAGCGTTTTAAAAGCCGTTTAATTCCGCCGTCTCAGACGAAATTTCGGCAGAGTGGTATTTTAAAATACCTCATTTTTTGGTTCCGAAGGGACAGTTTTATTTAGTCATGTTTGTTATTTCTTTTATTATTTGTTTTTAATTTTCGTTATTTATTTATTTATTTATTTGGTTTTATTATTTAAAAGTCTTTTAGTCCAAGTTTGGTACAGTCCATGTGTCAGTCTGCTGTTGGTCATGTATGTCTTTCTATCCAAGTCTAACCCAACAGGGGTATTTTAGTCTTTTCTTCGTACCAGAGAAACCCTAGTTTTTTTTTACTATTTAAGGCCAGCATTGATTGCTGTGCCAGAGGTCCCATCAGTCAGATTTTTCACCAACCAAAACCCACAAACACAAAAATTCATTCTCTCTCATCAAATATTGCATCAAACCACACAAAATCAACAAAAAAATATGAACATCATGAACACCAAGAACAACACACAGATTTTCGGATTCCATCACTATAACACATAAATTTTCGGAATCATCATCACCCAAGAACAACCACACAAATCTAATCTCTTTTTTTGGACCCAAACACAACAACATAAAGCAAATCCGAAAATCAAAGAAAAAGAAGGGAAGATCAGAATTAAACACAAAGCAAGAGAGTACTAGAAGTTTTCCTTGGTTCATAACAACGTCTCCAGATCTTAACAGATCCAAAGAGGTAATGATCTTGTTCGTTGTTGTTCTTGTTCACTTTTTCCTTCCTAAAATTTTCGTAACTTTGATGTTAGATCTAGGATGTATTGTTGTTTTTCTATGAAAACTAAGTTGATATTTGGAAAGAGGATAAAAAAGGATATTAGAAAAGTAAAAAAAAATTGAAACGGAGCAAAAAAAAATTCCGGCGGCGGCGCCACCACCCTAGGGTGGCCGGCCACCGCGCCGGAGTAGGTATGGCTCGCCGGAGAAGATGAGTCTTCATCTTCTCCGGTCATCTTTGTTCTTGATGTTTTTTCTAGAGAGAAGGAAGAGGATTGGATTTTAGAGAGAGAAGGGATTGGAAGAAATGAAGGAAAAAGCCATGAAAACATTTATATACTCCTTTAAACCGGTTCGGTTCGCCTGTGAACCGATCTAGGCTTGAACCGAACCGGTTCTTCCTCACTGTTTATGCTGCTACACCACCCCTTTTAACTTGTGTTTATTTTTCTCGCTTTTTACATCTCATGTATGCATCTTTTTTATTTAGTCTACCTATTGTTCCACTAATATCTCCTGCATTTTATTTAGTTAGTGTTTTAATTATCATGCATTGTATAGTTTACTTAATGATCTAATTTCAAACTCATGTATTTTTTTAACTAATATTTTCTTTTTAACTATGTGTCAGGCATTCTTAAATGCCTAAGTCCTCATGCATCTTCTAGTCTTCTAGTTAATTTTGCTTTAATGTTTGTTTTCAAAAACTTGTGTTTCATACATTTTTTTAAACATACTTAATGTCATGCATTTTATTTGGTAATTATTCTCGTATGTGATATTCTTTTTATGTTTTCTTGATTCATGATCTAATATTTTGGTATATTTCGTTTTGCATCACCTCTAGTATAATCTCATGCATCTTTTAATTTTTGTCATGTAATTTATTTTTATCCTCCTTAGTGTGTATAATAGGAATTGATGTAACTTAATGCATGCATTTTATATTCCGCAAGACCTTAGAATGTATTTTAGGGTATGTAATATGTAAATAACACATGCACCGACACATGCACCGACACTATCACATTTAATTTTTACCGCTTTAGGGTATGCCGCGATCAATGACCAAAATGAATTTAGCGACACTTTAGTATAATTATTGGACTTCAAACTATTTTCTTAAAATCAAACTACTAGTAATTTTAGGTTCACTTACTCGAGAGTTTATTTGGGATCCAACGTCCCTTGTAAACTTCTCCCTTTTTTAAAAAAAAATTACGTCGTTGCATTTAATTTAGTTTGCTTTCTTTAACTTAGAAAAAATCTCTTTTCTCAAAAAAAATCAAGTATGTCAAACTTCAAAGTATTTTCCTAATAAACCTTGGTTCGTAACCCAAGTGTTTTCCTTTTATTTTCTTAATCAAACGTTTAATCAATTTAATATCCACATTAGACATGGATTTATTGCAATTAAAATTAACCAACTTCATCGTATTTTTCTCTCATGCCTTGAGGCCTCTTATCTCTTCTTAAAATCTTTTTTTCCAAAAAATGTTAAAATCAATCCAACCCACCAAAGAAGTTCTTTAGATGAACTACTTGATTTTGATCCCGATTTATTTGGGTAAGTAGGCAAAAGGCTTTGGCCTTTCCAAATCAAATAAAAATAACCAAAAACATGTTTCATCTTCTCCCATTCTTTCATTTAGACTCTTAAACAATAATTTTCGAATAAGTAAAAATAATTCAGCGCAAGATCAAGAATAGGTAAAAGGTTCATATGGGATACCATAGTCGATTCGAGTGCTTAACACCTCCCCCAATCGAAACCAACCCCCGGATCCAAGGTCTTATAAGGATTTTTACTCACTTTTTCCCTTCCCACGAATAAAAGTTGAGAGTTCAAAGATTAAAGGTTCAAATCTGATTAATGGTTTGGTACCCGAAAATCGAGAGCACAATAACCTAATAATGATCTATCTCTAGCTTGATTACTTAGGTTAAACCTATTACCTTGTTAAGAGTCAAAAGCCAGGGTTAGTGGTCATTCAATCTCTATGATCAATTTGCATATTCATAAAGCTAGGGTTAGTAGTCGATGATAAACATACAAAAAGCATTAAACACAAAGTAATATGAATTAAAACTAGACTTTCATTGATATTCAAAAGAGTTCAACAAATTAGGGTTCTCATAGGATTACATCAGATTCATCTCAGTCTAAACCACAAGAGAATTAGTTACTCATAGCTAAAGTATAAGCTAACTAACATAAGAAATAGGATTCATACATGTAATGGATGATTAACTATGAGTTGTGATGGTTGCCCACAAATTCTTCAAAGCTTCTGCTCCAAAATATTCTTTAGATCTCAAAATTCCGTGACAGTTAGGTCAAAAACGCACTTTTCTATATATAGACCTCTAAAAATCGGGCCCCGAACTGTAAAAATTGGTACCCGAACTCATAAAATAACAAAATCCATAGGCCCAGCAGCGCGAAATCAGCGCCCGAATTGACCAATTCAGGGCCCGATTTTTTCCGAACCTGAAGGTTCCTTGATGCTCCCAAATTCGGCGCCCGAATGCTCCAATTCAGCGCCCGAACTCTGTTTTTGTGGCAATCCAAATTCTTCATGTTTTGTGTGTTTCCAGCTCTGAATTCTTGATGAATTACCCTAAAAATTACATGAAAAATGTCTACAAAACTACTCATGACAGAGTGTCATCAGTGAGTTCCTTTTTAGCTTAGAGCCTTACCTTAGCTAAAATGTGCTTATGCATGAATTGTGAGATAATTAACTTTAAGATTAAACATGTATGTAGTTGCCCTAATTGAGTCATTGTTGTTGTTTTGTGATTATGTTGAACTATATACAGGCTTTTATTTGAATGATTTTCGAGTACACACTGATTTGCAAGGCATAAGCTGAAGAAAAAAAGGACATATGCAACAGGTTGCATGCAGATGCAATAGGTTGCACTGTCTATAGCAACCAGATTCTCTTTTTAGAAACAATGCAATCAGTTTCACCTCATGGTGCAACCGGTTTAGGTGTAAAAATTTGCTTGTAATCCTGCCGATTAATGTGTATTCGACAATTTTCGATCACACAGTGTAGCACAATTAAAATGGCAATGCAATGACTTAAGAGAGAGAGTATAATATCAAGTTATGTATGACTATTAGTTTGGAAATGTTACTAACTCATTATGGGAAAATACCTTATGATCAACCTAAGATTAAGTATGACTTAGAGACCATATTCGAATAGTAATATATCCTCATATATTAAGTATAAGTTAAGTTGTGATCCTAGTGATTCCACAAATAGTTGGATGGAAGTATGTTCCGACTAGATGGCCCACTTCCATGAATCGTTGGAATGGGAGTATGTTCCAACTGGATGGCCCACACGTCGTAAAGAAGAGTCTGATGTTAGCTTGATACGATATGAATTTTCACCGGTTAGCTATGAGATTGTGTTCGGGGTTACTCCACTCTGATTCATTATGTAAAATGAACCCAGGTAATCTTGATTGGTCAACACTAACTTAATAACTTGTATATGAAAACTATGATATGATTATGACAGTATGACAAGAACTATGATAGTAAACAGTTAATAATCATAGTATTCCCCCTTATCACTAAGATATGCATGATAGAAAAAACAACCCTAGATTATGTATATGTATAAATAGACAACGATCATAGGTTTTCCTGAGTTTGCCTACAACCCCAATACTTTTATTTACATTTCAATTAAGCAAATTGCTCGTGATGAAGATAAGTTGGAGAAGCTAAGCGATTTATGTGTACTTTGCTTCGTACCAAATAAAAAGGAAACAAAAACTAACCTCTCTCTTTTTTCCCTTTCTTTCTTGTGAGCCGTCACTAAAACCCTAGTTTCTTCTCCTTCATCCACCAAAGAGGGTGATTTAGGGACAATTTTTTACCCAAAATCACCCTTCTAACTCGTTTTTCTCTTTCTCTTTTATTGTAATAAGTGATTTTCACATCTATTTCATTTTTATTTTTTTATTTTGTCGTCTTAGTGCGACGTTGGTTTGTTCATCGTCTTAATGCGGCGTTGTTTGTCTTTCTTGTTTCGTTCAGGTATTTGTTCGGTTCAAATTGTCAGATCAACTTTGATCTTGTGCAAATCCAATCAACAACTTTGGTGTCGTCCACGTTGTAGATCTAGAGACATGGGTATTCCGGAGACTTGAATATAGTTATATGTGTAGGCTTTTGTACTTTGTCGTTTTATGCTATTAACATTGATGTTGTGAGTTTGTTCACAGATTCATCCTTTTTGTTTTTAGCGAATTTGCATTGTATCCATGTACTATATCAATTTGAATGAATGAATATCATTTATTTTTATCAACAAAAAAAAAAACTAACCTAATTTTAAACAGTTAAAACATACTAGAAAGTAGAAACTAACCCTAATTTCTAGGATTTAACCTAAAACCGAAAAATAAACTAACCATATTATTCATAAAATAATTTATATTGATTAACTTGTTGAAATATCAACAATCCTTGACAACAGCGTCAAAAACTTGACGGAGGAAATGTATAAATATTGGCTAGTGCACCAAATCGTAACAAGTAATAAAAGAAAAGAAAAGAATTGAAAGTGGTTGCGAGGTTTCAATTGTCCTACCCAATGCGAGATTAGGTTATTGTGATTCAGAAGTGTAACATCATTTAGAGAATCCTTGAATCCCCCTTCGTCTTTGTTGGAAATTAAATCGAGTAATTGTTAGTTTATAACTTGCCATATGTTTGGATTTAAGAAAGTAGAACATAACCTCATGACGAATCAGTGGAAGTTTGTTTCAATATCCCCGCAATTAGGCATGTGAATAGGTAGGGCCAAGCCGAGTTTTTCTTGAATAGACCAGGCCTAGTTGAAAAAACAAAAGCATGAGTCTGGCCTATTAACCTGTCAAAGGCGTTATTTCAAACTTGGCCAAGCCTTTTTAAAAGCCCGATACGGTCTATTAGTATGTCTAAAAGCCTAATTTGCACAAAAGAAATTAAATTGATCATTTGACCTATTTATAAAATGGTTAAATAAGCATATATTTATTAAAAGACTAATAGGTCAATAAAATTTTGTAAAGCGTATACATTCATTTCCCCCACTTTATAAGCATATATTGCATGTATATCGAATAAAATTTTGTAAAGCTTATACATCCATTTTGTATAGGCTAATAAGTATGTGTACACATTGGAATTGAAAAATTTGAAGGAACCAAAAATGTATTAATATAATGTAGTATATATATATAATTGCACATATATGGGCCGACCTGGTACGCCTAGTAGACTTTTTTTCATAAGTCTTAACCTGACCTAATTAAATTAATGAGATTTTAAAGAAGTTTGAGCCTAACCTATATAATAAACGATCTAGGCCGAGCCGATCTTTAAATAGGCTGGGCCATAGGCCCCTGCGGGCAGTCTGGCCTATTCCCACTCTACCCGCAATTCAACCATTTACAATTACGAGATTCTCGTAAGATGAGTTATAGCCCTAAATTCATACTTATATTCAATTATTTTAGAAACTAAGCAATTCATTATTGTCTTGTACCAAATGAATTCAGGTTAATCTTACCAGCTCCATCTAAGATACCCAATATAAAAACAAACTTATACGAATTAAATTAGAGTTTATATTATAGACATAATAAAAACTTTGTTAACAGAATCCACATATAAGAATGGGTTCATCGTGAAACCCTAATCGAAGAAATTTAGTTACTCATGACGACAAACATCATTACAAAACAATGGAAAAACATACTCTATAGAGAATAAGAGGGCGGTGGAGATCCTCAGCCTTGAAGCTCTTGATGCTTGACCCTTGCCTTGTACCTCTAGCTTTATGGAAAAAAATAGTGTGCAAGGGTCTATATTTATAGTGCATGATTACTTATTGGGCAAGGGAGTGAAAATAGGGGTTTTCCACCAAAAACGAGTTGGAAAACAAGCAAACAACAATTAATGGTTGTACCCATAGCCGGGGCGCATGGCTTGGTGTGGAGGGGGGGCATGAGGCAGCCCCTCATGTGTGAATTATGTAGTTTTCGATATTTTTTCAAGCGTTCTTCCGTCTTGCAATACCTTGAAACTGCAAATGATTTTTTTTCACTTTGTATTGTCTTCAAATATCTTCTAAGAACCATTGAACTTCAATCATCATATCTTCGATCCTTCACTTGATGTCTTGTTTTGGCGATTTACATGATTTCTCACTAAAAAGACTCAAACCACCTATGATTTAGGATAAAACTGAATTACAAAGACTCGAATGAAAACAATAGAAAAAGTTCATCAAACCATTAACAACTCCTCTAATTGAATTCTAATTTTCCTTAAAATACAAAAAAATAAAAAATAACTAAAAATATAGCTAAAAACTTCATATGTTATTCCATTATTTTTTAAGTATGTTATTCCATCATGTATGTTGTGTTCTTTTCTTGACAGAAATATAAATACAAATTATTTTATCTAACCATACAATCTTATTTGTCATATTTAAAAGGGTTTCCCCCTCCACTCTTAATAGCATAAAGTAATGTTGGTTTCCGCTCTCTATTATGAAAGGCTAGGTGAGAAATTGAAGAAAAACAAATAAAAGGTTGGTAAATAAGAATAATCTCTAATTACAAGCTATTTTAATGTAAGGTCTATTATATGAGCTAAAGGGATAAACATTATGCATAAATGTACTTTAGAGTCATTTAATGATTATTCTAATTTTAATCCATCATTTCTTTAAACAACATAATTAAGGTAAACATATCATTTTTTTACCATATAAGGTGACAAAACATTTTATATTTCTTACGTGCAAAGGTGAAAAAAATGACTGGAATTCAAAAGTTTTTTTATATGTTGATCCTTTTTGTTTTCCTATTTTTTCTTGTAGTTGACGGTTCAGGTAAGCTCATTCTCAAAAGAAAAAAAAAACTTTATATTCCATACAATTTTTTTTACCCTTTTTAGTAATATTTTTTTATTTTTATTTTACATTACAACAGAAATTACAACAGAATGTGTTACTGAATTCGATTGTTATAAAAAATATCCAATGCACGCTGATAGAAAAATGGAGTGTATTCAAGGTAAATGTTATAGGGTTCGTGCAGAGGTAAAGTATATTTCTCTATCTTATTTAAAACATAAATATATTTTTTTTCTCATGGTAATGTTGATACTTTTATAATTTCTCTTACACTTTCATATGTCGGTTATATCTAGTGAGAAAAGTGATTCTTGTATAAGAGAAATAAACCATTGTATACCCTTGGATGAAAACTTGTTGCTAAGATTTAAGTGGGTAACATGTCTCCATTTATATCTCTTACCATTTTTACCATTTGGAGAGATAAATACACAAAAAAATTTAGAAAAAATATAAAATAATTAATTATAGTGGGATCCATTTAGTGGTAGGACCCACCATCTATTTTTTTTTGTGCATCTCTCTCCAAGTTACAACTTTAACAAATTTATGTTTTTCATCTCAAACATAAGATCTTCTTAAAATTAGGAGAGAATCTCAACCCGTCTCGATGTTAGGTAAGCTTTTACACTCAACTACCATCAATTAATTGCATTGGACACATGCTTCGTGTATTGTGCACTCCTATGAGATACCAATTTCGCTCCTCCCTCCATCCTAAAATGAATAATCTTATTTTACTATGTGATTATTCACATAACATATTTGACCATACATTTCTATTAATATATAAAGATAAATTATAGCATATAACACGTTGAATTTTTCTAGATGAATATTTTTCAAGTTACCAACTTTTTATAATTCTTATTAATAGATAGTTAAAAATATTATAGGTTGAAATTGTACATTTATATGTGAAACGGTCATTATGTGACAAGTAGTTTTATTTTAGGGTTAATATATGTTTACCCGTTGTAATATGAGCGACTTTTGGTTTACCCCTGTAAAAAAAAAAGATTTCAACCTTGTAATACGAAGATTCTTTCGTTTTAGCCATTGAGATCATTTGACTAAATATTTAAGCTTATGTGGTATGCTAAGTCAGACTTTTTTGATTATGTGGCATGTTGAATGTGTAATTAATTTTATTTTTCGATATTTTTTTGGTACATGTGGCATTTTTGGCTCAAATTTTTTGAAATAATTAAATTAAATAAAATAAAATGTCCTTTTTAAATAAAAAAAATCTTCTTCTTCACAACTTAAACATTCATTAAAGTTCATCTTGATCCAAACCCATCCAACAACAACAAAAACCCATCAATTGAAACTCAGCAATTAAGTTCATCTAAACCCAAAATTTTCAATTTAAAAATCAGATTAAAAATTTATCACTCAAACTTAGAAATAAAAAAAAAACTCATCACCAAAATCATCATTCAAAATGAACAACATGAACCAAAATCAACAAGAACAAAAACAACACCAATTAATACACAGTTTAAATCCAACAAAATTTGCAATCCGAAAAATCTGGACAAATCTAAAACAATAGCAAACTCAATCTCAAACTGCCATCCCCCTCTTTGATGTTCAATTTGTTTTCCTCTAGTAGCAATATAATTTTTCTATCCAAACCAAGGTTAAAAAACACTCTTTAAGACCTTTAAATGGTATCTTTTTATGAAAATATGTCTAATCAATGCATTAAAAATCAAAATATTTGACCTTTTTATAAAATAATTTCTTATTTTGGAATTCTTAAAGAGTGTCTCGTGGGCATTCGTTAACAAAACTCTTGGAACAAACTCATATTTAACAAATTTTGAAACTCATTCATACATCAAACAACCCTTCACCATTCATTATCACCCTCACCACAACAACATCAACAACGGCACTATTACCATAACAATAGCAACAACAACAACATCGGTGCCCTAATTTTGGATCTATAAACACGATTTCAGCTTTGTTTGAGTTTTTTTCCAACTTTTTGATCTTGTATTTGTGTGGGTTGGAGGATGAAGGTTTGGGAATAAATGTCGAAGATACATATGAAGGGATGAACATGATTATTAAGTTTGGGTTGTTTTTCAATTGAAGATATGAACAAAGGGATTAGAAAAGAAAGAAGAGAAAGAAGGGAAGAGGGAGAAATAAAAGAGATGAAGGAGAGAGAAGAGGAAAAAATTATGGGTTTACGAAAAAATTTCCAGATTTTTTATTTTTTATATAATTTTTAATTTATTTAATTATAGAAAATCCACGTATAATAAAAAATATATTATCCAATCAGTATGACACGTCGTTCATTTTGCACGGTCAAACGACAAGCCAGTGTGCCGCCTAATACAATTTACACATTCATCGTGCCAGTTAGATAGATTTTACACATATTACAGGGCTGATATTATATAGAGTAAACACATATTAACCCATTATTTTACATTCTCTCAATTTAACAACCGTGTTTTATGTTTCCTATGTGTAACTATGTTGAATCACTGCCAATCTCCCTAAAAACATGCCGAGATAAGCTCATGGGTATCTTTGTGTTATTTTTTTGTTATCTTGTTCTTCATTCAAGTAATTAAAGTTCAAGATTATTGGATTATAGATATTGTAATTAAAATAATTCAAAAGCCCTTGGAGATTGAGAAAACATGTTTACACTCAAAGGAGCCAATAGTTGCCATCAAAGAAGAGCTACATAACATTTGTGAAAAAATACTTTTAGTAGACTCATGATTTAAGTCAAGTGTCATCTATTATTAAAGAATCCTTATAAATGAGAAGCATATTAAGGTTACGTTTATTTTGAATGTACATTTTATTTTTTATTCTTTATTATGAACAAGAGGTAAGAGTTTGGTTTGGTGAACTAGAGAGAAGAACGTAGTATCGAAAAGATGCCCTATCAAAGAAGGTAAATTAAAATACGTTGAAAAGATAAACAAATGAAGAGGGAAGAGTGTTTCTAAAAGAATGTAGCATAAGATGTCTTAGACAGGGAAACGAAAAATTGCAAACTCACATGACTAATTAAAGCATTGATTATTCTCATTCTTGTATTTTAATGCTAGGGTTTACAATGAGTTCTCTTCAGCTCACATAAGAGACTCATTTCTCACTATATATGTCCCATAAATATATAGTAAGTGAAAATCTCATGGTTCTTCCTAGCAATTTGAACTCTCATTCTATCTGAATGCGGGAAAGGTAAGCGAGTGTAAGTGGGTGCAACCACTTACAAGAGTAAAAGAGTTAAGATTGAAGTTACACTAACATGTCATGGTGACATAGAAATATGTTACATACTTTAAGACAATACTTATCACTTTAGTCTAGATCCTTATATCTCTCACGTTTGAGGGTCTATGAAGAGAGCATAGAGTTAATATTAAAGTTGTTATCCCTCTTTTGAGAAATTATTGAGATGTAATCTCACCCATTCTTTTTCAGGTATTAGTTCATTGAAGGACCGAAGAGTATCTGAGAGTCTCGTTACATTTTTAATGAGTTAATCAAAGTCTGATCATATTTTGATGGCAGAAGTAGGATTTATATGATTATGTTGTATCTTTCAAATTTTCAATTGTGTTGTAATACAAAGAGCTCCAAGTTTAATTTCAAGATTTATTTCCACTTGAGGAACATGTTTTTGTTATGAATGTTTATGGATGGATGTGATTAGTCATTGGGCCAAACAATTGGCTCGTTAACTCATTTTCACACTCTTGTATATCCTTATAAATAGATTCGTTTGTAATAAAAATATACACATAAGAAATATTGAAACTCCCATTTTTCTATCTTTCTCTCCATCATATCTATTTTCTATAACAGTATTATAATTTTCCCTAAGATGAAATGAGGTGTTATAGACAATATTCAAATTCTCTTGGGACTCGTTGTATAAAATTTGAAAAGAAAAAAATTGATCACATCCAATTTTCTTTAAAAAAACAAAATTGTTTATGTATTTGCCAACACGAGATGATTTTATTAAGGTTAAATACCATTTTTTGTCCTTTTAGTTTGACAGAATTTTCAAGTTAGTCCTTTAAGTTTCGAAAGTTTCAATTTGGTCCTTTTAGTTTGACAGAATTTTCAAGTTAGTCCTTTAAGTTTCAAATAAGTCATTTTAGTTTGACAGAATTCTCAAGTTAGTCCTTTAAGTTTCAAACTAAAAGGACATATTTGGGTCCCAAGTTAGTTCTTTAAAGGACTAAATTGGGAATTTTGTTAAACTAAAATGACCTATTTGAAACTTTTGAAACTTAAAGGACTAACTTGGGAATTATGTCAAACTAAAATGACATAATTGAAACTTTCGAAACTTAAAGGACTAACTTGAGAATTTTGTCAAACTAAAAGGATCAAAAGTAATATTTTGCTTTTTATTAATATCCTATCTTATTTATTAAAGTTCTTTGGTCTCGTAGACAACTTTTTGGAGATAAAAAAGTTATTGCAAATTTTCTTCATATTTTGTTTCTCTTTCTTTATTTGTTTAGAAAAGGCAACAACTTTTTTGTTTCCAAAAAGTTATCTAAGAGACTTAAGAACTTTTATAAATAAGATATAAGATACACAATTATTTTCCCAAAAAATAGAGAAACGGCAAAAAATTATGAATGAAATGTGCACAACTTTTTTGGCCCCAAAAAGTTGTCCAAGAGACTAAAGAACTTTTATAAATAAGAAACACGATCATTTTCTATAAAAAAACAAAAAAAAATAAAAAAATAGGAAAGAAAAATCCAACAACTTTTTTGGCTCCAAAAAGTTGTCTAAGAGATTTAAGAACTTTTATCAATAAGATGACCGCATATGTTATATATAAATATTATCAAGTCTCTTAGACAACTTTTTGAGACAAAAAAAGTCGTTGCAAATTTTCGTCCTAATTTTTATCTCTTTCTTTGTTTTTTTAGAAAACGATCGCATATCTTATATATAAATGTTCTTAAGTCTCTTAGACAACTTTTTGGAGAAAAAAAGTAGTTGCAAATTTCCATTCTAATTTTTCCTCTTTCTTTGTTTTTTAGAAAATGATCGCATATGTATATCACATATATAAAAGTTCTTAAGTATCGTAGACAACTATTTGGAGGCAAAAAAGTTGTTGCGAATTTCCTTCCTAATTTTGTGTTATTTCTTTATTTTATTTTATAAATGATCGTATCTCTTATCTTATATATAAAAGTTATTTAAGAGGTAATTACATTTGTTGATGCATTTGTTGTTTTTTATTTATCTCTATTTTTGGATCTATTATATTGTAATGCAGACAACAAGAAATTTTAAATAATGTTTATCTACAATCTCTATGAGGTAATAATATGAAGTCTAAATTACTTGAGGGGTTTTATTATTTGTCTTTTGCAAGCATTATCAATGATTTAAATGGAATGTTGAAGACTTGGAGACAAGTCTTAGAAGCGTATAACTTTCATCTGAGTAGAAGCAAGACATAATACATGTAATATAATTTCAGCAAAATGTGAAGTAGGTTTACCTTAGAGATGAAAGTTAGAGATCATATCATACAACTTACACGGTTTAAATATCTTGGATTCATAGCTCAAAATGACAAAGAAATAAAGACATATATAAATCATTGTGTTCAAGTTGGATTGTTAAAATGGAGAAGAGCTTCAAGTGTTTTATGTGATACAAGTGTAGCATTTAAGTTGAAGTGAACAAATATCATACAGTTGTCAAACCAACAATGATTTATGGAATAGAGTGTTGGACGATTAAAAACCAACACAAGAATAAATTAAGTGCGCGGAGATGGGGATGTTGTGTTGGATATGTCGTAAGGCTAGATGAGATAAGTTTAGAAATGACAACATTGTAGAGATAGTTGGGGTAGCACTTATAGTATAAATATTGTGGCAAATAGGTTTAGGTGGTTTGCGCATACATACATACATACATACATACATACATACATAGAGAGAGAGAGAGAGAGAGAGAGAGAGAGAGAGAGAGAGATGTAGATTCTGTAAATAAGAAGAGTAGATCAAATAGAGGATAATCATATTAGAAGAGATATATGAAGACCTTTAAAAACTATAAGACAAACTATTAGAAAATATTTATAGATCAATGAGTTAGATCGTAATATTATTTATGATAGAACAATATGATGTATTTCGGTCCATATAATTGATCTACTTAGTGGGATAATGTTTGGTTGTTGTTTATGTTGATGCCATCTATATTTATTAATTTATTATAGTTAAATCAAACATTAGTATTATTTAAAAAAGATCTAAATCAAGAATGAAAATATATACATTCATCTAATTAAGCAATTATTTCTCTAAAAAGTTAAAAAACAAGATTGGATATTATTTGAACATTTTTTATCCATTTACTAACAAAAAGATTAAAATGTTGTTAACAAATTTAATGTCTCCCTCATTGATCAACATTGTTTCCACAAATCTTTAATTTTGTAGGTTTGTCCAAGGTGTGTCGGAGCAAAGGAAAAAAAAATTGAGACACTTGTTCGAGTTGTCTACTACATGTTATATGATAATCATTCAAGTGTCGGACACTGATCCAAAGAGTGTCGAAGTAAAGAAGAAAATAAATTTTTGGGACACCAGTCTAAGTTGGTCTTGCATATATCGTATAAGTGCCATATAAGTGTCGGGTACTGACCCGTGTTGGATATTGCGACACGCCTAATCTTAAAGGTCTTCGTGTGCTTCATAGATCATCACATTGTAACATCAGTTTAGAACTCCTTTCTTGTGTTTCGTGTTTTATGGAAGGTAGCAAATCGTTGCTCAAAGATGGCGTCCAATTGTTTTTAAAGAGTGCGTAAAATTTATGTTTTTAAAACCGGACCGAAGGTGGAACCGTTGTGATCTTCGGTTTTCGGTTTGATCAGTCCAACCGGTTTAACCGTTATAGAGTCGGTTGAACCGGATACTAAATAAATAAATTATAGAGCTAAATCTTAAACAAACAAAAAAAACTTATAAAATTGTTGTTATTTTTTTTATAGGAAAAATTGTTATTTATTTTAGGGTTAATATGTCTTTACCCCCTGTAATTTGGGCGAGTTCCGGTTTACCCCCTGTAAAAAAAAAAAAGTTTAGATTCCAACCTTATAATATGAAGATTCTCCACAAAACACCCCTGTAATATGTAGATTATCCACAAAACACCCCTGACCTCATCATGACGTTGACGTGGCATGCCACTGTATAATTATTTTATTTTTTATTTTTTTTAAAACCTGACACGTGTGTAATGGACGCTGACGTGGCACGCCACTGTGTAATTATTTTAATTTTAATTTTTTAAAAACCTGACATGTGTGTAATGGTTTAAAAAATTATATTTAAAAGATAAAATAAAAAAAACTGAAAATTAATTTTCAAAAAATTTAAAAATAAGAATTTTTTTTTGAAAAAACAAAAAAAATTTGATTTTTTTTCAAAAAATTAGAAAAAAATAAATATTCAAAAATTAGCTTTTGTTATTTTTTCGAATATTTTTAAAATTTTAATTTAATTTGGATTTTTTTAAAAAAAATTCAAAATATAGTAAGTTTAGAAATTTTTGTATTTTTCATATAATTTTTTGGGAAAAATATATATATATATATATAAAGGAAACACATCGTAAAAAAAATTCTCGAATAAATTTTTGAAAAAAAAAAATCTTAATTTTCTTAAATTTTTAAATAAATTTGTATCCAGATTTTCAAAAATAAAAATATTTTCCAGATTTTTTTTGTTGAGAAAATTTAAAAAACTTTTTTTTCGAAAAAAAATATCTATTTTAAATTTCGGAAAATATATATTTCCAAATTTTCAAAAATAATTTGAATTTATTTTTTTTGAAATATATATTTCAAAATTTTCGATTTTTTTTTTAAAACATTATGGAAAATTAAAAAAAAATTGAAATATATATTTTTCGTGAATTATAAATTTTGGAAAATATTTTTCGTAATAAAAAAAAATCCTGAAATTTTTTTTTTTTACAAATTTTTTAATTTTTTTTTAAAAAAATAGGCACAAATGCCATGTGTACCTTTAAAAAAATGAAAAACAAAATTAATTATACAGTCAGCATGTTACTCAGCTCGCCATGTCAGCAATTCTGCACAGTCACATGGGTCAGGGGCTAAAATCAAAGAATCTTATTTTACAGGGTTGGAATCTAAACTTTTTTTTTACAGGGGGTAAATCGAAACTCGCCTAAATTACAGGGGGTAAAGACATATTAACTCTTTATTTTACTATTTTAATGCAAAACACTTTATTATTATGCATATTTATTCCACTTCCGTCAAAAAAAAAATGTCAACCCACTTAGTTGTCTACTTGAAAGCCCAAGCCCAAACTAAGTATTAAACCCTAAATGATAAATTAGTTGCCATCTCAATTCTTTGTAACATTTCTGCCGCCGCTGTTTATCTACCAATGTTTGTCTCTTTGCTTAATCCTTCTAACCTTCTCTCTTCTTTATGTTTATAGAGACCAACATGTTTCACATAAACAACTTCTATTAAAGCAAAACCAAACCTTTTAATCAATTTCGAGATCTAAGACACAAATACTCATATGAGAATAGCAAAGACGAACAGTGATAAGCCTTGAGTACTCAGATCTGAAGTGGAAACTGAAGAAAACGGAGAAAAAAATCAATTCGAACAACAAATTTTCTAGACCGGACGGTTTTACAAAACCAGTCCCGGTCTAGCGGTTATGCCAGTTATATCCGGTTCTTCCCGATTCAAATGGTTTTATAGCGGTTTTTAAGACTGACGGTTTTATATGTCAGACCAAGCCGGACTGGACCACGGTTCACGGTTCAACCAGTTGAACCGACCGGTCCGGTCCGGTTTTGAAAACATTTAAAAGAAGAGAATTTTGTCTGAGTTAAAATTCCATAGCTCCATTAATTTAGAATTACATAACGATAACGACAAGAGTTGGAAAAATAGTAAAGCTCAAGTTTACCTAGAGTTATTGATTTCATGGGATAGAAAAATCATCAAGATATATTTTCCTTAAGCACTTTCTTCTTCAGCAAATGAAGTTATGAAAAAATAACAAGATACTTATTTTCCTTAAGCACTTTCTTCTTCGTACAATGATGTTGGTGTCTTTTTCCACTAATACAGATAGCTGAGGAGTCATTGCTTGCATGACAAAGAAAAACATGAAGAGGAGCACACTTCAGGTCCGAAGCAAATATTACCATACCAATTCAGGTGGGTTAATTAATATATAATAGGGATAAATATGTTTTTGGTCCCTATAAATATACCAACTTTTCGTTTTAGTCCCTCTAAAATTTTACTTCAACTTTTAGTCCCTATAAAATTTTCAATCACTACTTTTGGTCCCTATTTTTAAATTAATTTTAGTATTTTTTAATGAAATTGTGCAGAAAGGTGTAGGATATTGTAAAACCCTTTCCCAAAAAACATTAGAATTTTTTAGCAAAACATAAATTTAATATGAATTTTTAACCATCAAAAATATAAAAATTCATATTAAATTCATGTTTTGTTAAAAAAATCTAATTTTTTTTGGGAGAGATGCTTATAATATTATGAGTTTTTCTGAAATTTTTTATTCAAAAATATGAATTATACATATGAGTTTACTTTAAGGGAGGGACCAAAAGTGAAGATGGAAAATTTTGAGGGACTAAAAGTTGAAGGAAAATTTTAGAGGGACTAAAATGAAAAGTTGGTATATTTATAGGGACCAAAAACACATTTAACCCTATATAATATTTTGATTTTAATCCCTAAAAAATAAAACAAGATGTTTTTGTTCTTCTAAAATTTTCTATTTCGTTCTTTTGTCTCTAACGGTCATAATTTTGACATGTCTTTCGTATTTCTTGAATATAAATAATATAGACATATCATGATTGAACATAATAGATTGACATAATTTGAACACATCTTGAACATTAAAGACCTGAAACAAAATGATAAATTTTGGGTTGACAAAAATATCATGTTTTGCTAAAATACAAATTTCATGTTTTCCATGACATAACTTGAAGCAAGTTTGATCTTTTTTTTTTACATTAAAAAATTCAAAACCCAAAAACCACTCCTAAGCAAGCTAAGTATAAGAGTTTGCTATTATTTCATTTTGTTGGTACAATATGAGTTTGTTATTTTAATATAGTTTTATCTAATCTAGTTTATAATTTGATTATTAATGGAAGACGTAAAAAATTAATGAAGGCATCGGTATGAAAGAAAAAGGCAGAGAGAGGGTGTAAATGGGAGTGATAAATTTGATGAATTTGATTTGGTGTTTATGGACTATGATAAGATTTAGTGGGTTGATATGATCTAAACATGGAAAAGACTGGTCCATCATGGACCAATATCTTGATGAGTTCATTTTATACAGAACCTATGTTTGTTAGTGTGGAACTGAATTCGTGAGTGTCATACAACCAAACTTTGGTCATATATCACATACTATACTTGCATGTGACATTTTGTTGCTATGAGAAAGTTTGTAAATGAAAAATTGAACTTGTTCAAAGTGGCAAGTCTGAGTTGACCAAGTACCTGAAATTTTTTATGAATGGATTTTCTTATGAATTTGATGTTTTAAACTGGTGGAAGATAAACTCAAGTCATCTTGATCTTACAAATATAGAAAAAGACTTGTTAGTTAGCCATATGTTTTTCCACTTTAGCATTTGAACATGTGATGTGTTATTTGAGCAAAAATTTATATGATATCTTATGAGACAATTACAGATTTACAAAAAAAAAAAAAAAGATATTGACACAAAAACTAAAGTAATAAAGAGATAAATTAAAAACATAACATGAGTATTAGAGAAAAAATTGTCACAAATGGTTATACAAATATCTTTACTCTAAATATGTCGTGTCTACAAATATATCAAATTTTATTTTAATCACTCTAAAATTTTCTTTCGATTTTTAGATCCTATAAAATCTTCAAATTATTTTCTCCATTCTGGGCTCACTTCAAATTACATTTGACATGTCAATTTGATTCATAATCACATTCATAATTGAGCATTAATCACGCCACCAAAAAGAATTCATCCGCCCACAAATTGTACCTTCTAAACAAAGTAAATTCTTCAACCCCAATCCATAACTACAATTAACTTACGCCAAACTGCATTACTCTCCTTAACGGGGATAAATTGAACAAATGCAAATTTTTTACTCCAAGACCTACTTCTTCTTTTAGCATGCACATAATTGACCCAATTAATCTTCTTCGAATTTGAGTTAATTCATTTATTATCTTCATAGGTGCCTTTACACAATGAAAAATAATACTACTGTTGAGAAAAATTTGTTTTGCTTTATTTACCTCTCTCTAGAAATTTTTCTCCAACCTCTCTCTAAAAGCTTAACCGAGCCACCGCCTTCCACTTATCTCCCTCCCTAATCCAAACCTGTGTTATTCAGGATAGTCTTCATAGATAGTGGCGGTGTGATTGGCCTCATCGTCGTCACCATCACCAAGCCAGTCGTCGGCGCCTCCGAGACTAGATCTATTTTTCCTTGAAGGTGGTTCGTCCGGAAAACGGGTTTTTTGACCTCCCTTTATGCGGCTGGGTGTCTTGTAGATGGGTTGTGGCTCGTCCATTGTTGCTGCTCCTCAGATCTGATTTGCTCTTGGCCCAATCAGACTTGAGAGGTTCTGGTTTTGTTTTTGCTTTTGGTTTCTTTTCCGTCACGATTTGCAAGCTGGTGTTCTCTTCATCTCCGGTGTGTGGGTATCCGACGTTTTTTTTGTGTGTTGTTTTCGTTTCTGTTTTGTTTGGTTTATGTTATAGGAAGTGCTGATTGACGGTGGGTTTGTCTCCGACTTGGTTGGTTCATATATCTCGGTTCTTGTTATCTTGTAGTTGAGATTGGGAACTATAGTCTGTTGATCCCTGAAAGGGCAAGGTGCGTAGAGACTCTGTGTTGACGGTAGTTTTCGTTTATCGTACCTAAGACTTTATTTGTCGTGGTAGTGTTATGCGCTGTTGGTGGATTGTTTGGAAGTCGTCTGTTTACCCCGACTACGGCTGAAGTTTCAAGACAAATGCGACTCAGTTCGTATCTGGTTGGATTGGCCTGAAAGGGCGTTTAACTCGCTTCTTTTAGAAGGGAGTTGAGGAACTTGGGTCGTTTCTGTGTTGGTAATTCTTTCTGAATGCTCACTCTGCGTCATTTTTTTGCAATTCGGTTTCGCGCTCATATGTGGGTTCGCTGGATTGTTTGTGGTAGTGATTGTTTAGGGTTGTTTCTTTTTGGCTTAATACATCCCTCGGTCCCTTAACTTATTTTATTTTCTCAGTTTGATCCCTTAACTATTAAGTGTGTCAATTTGGTCTCATAAGTCTTCTTCCGTTTGTTAATGTGGTCCTCTCCGTTTGTTTTTTAATTTATAAATTTTTTTATATGATTTTAACCATTTGATTGCATGTCCATTGTATTTAATAGTGAACCTTCACCACCTAATTTTTTCACTTTTCATCATCTTTTCTCTTCTACTTTCTCAAATCTCCATCAACCTTTTTCCAGATTTTTCTTTTCCTTCCTCACAACAACACATTCTCTTCTCTCTTCTCCTTTCATGCATCATCATTCTCTTTTCTCCCTTCCTGCAACAACACAACAACATCCCCAAATCAATACCCTTTTTTCACAAATAGCCAACAACACCCCCAAATCAATACCATCACAAATGCCTATAATCAGATCTAACTCATTATCCTCTCCTCTCTCTCAACGCTGGTTATGTGTGTCCATGGATCAAAGTTATAGAGGCTGCGTTTCCATGTTTGGAAGAGATTAAATGAAATCCAAAAAGTTTCCATTGCGTTCCTTTTCAATTTCAATTTTTGGGAACATCACAATCTTTTTATACAGCCGCACTTTTTACTGCAATTTTTGCGGTTCCCTTTTATACAAACCACACTTTTTGGAAACCTCACAATCTTCTCTCTTACTTCTTGTGCAGGTTTCACTATTGATGGTCTTGATTCCATTGCTGTGTTCCTTTTCAATTTCACTATTGATGGTCTTTGTTGTTGATGATGTTTGTTGTTGTTATGGTTAATGGTGTTTAATTGATTTATTGATTTTGGGAGAAAAAATGTTTTGTTTGTGAGATTTGATTCTGATTGTTATTATGTTGAATATTCTAAATGAAAAATTGAATGAGATGTTAAAGAAGGAGATGAGGTTGCTAGAAATTTGTGAATAGGTATTTTATTGTGTTATCTATCATGGTTTTTCCTGGGTTAATATGGGTTTTTTGATGAATGTTTGAAGTTGTTGATGAATATGAAGAAGAGGAGTATGGAAGAAGATGAAGAAAAGGTACAAATAATTAGGTGTTGATGGTGCACCATTAGATAAAATAGATCTGCCTAATCAAATGGTCCTCTTTTAAGAAAATAATCAAACGGTTTAAATTAAAATAATTAATATGATCTATGGTGGACCACTTTTAAGGTTGGTTCACCTGAGACATTTAAGATTAAAAACTAACATAAAAAACCACATTAGTAAACGGAGGAAGACTTATGAGACCAAATTTACACACTTAATAGTTAAGGGATCAAACTGAAAAAATAAAATAAATTAAAGGACCGGGGATGCATTTGCATTAAGTCTTTCTTTTTATAACACTTATGTATTGAACTGTTGTATCACCCTTTTGGGTTGTTTTTGCGGTTCACCGGGTCTAGTACATTTCCCCCCGTCTTGTACTTTCTGTTTCATTTTTATTTAATTTTCTATTTGGCTTAAAAAAAAAAACTATATGCGAATTGGACATCCTCATTGTTATCATTGTGGAGATGTTGAAAATATGTTGCATGTCCTTCAAGATTGTCCGCTTGCGGTAGGTATTTGGTTGAATACAGTTAGGATTAATCAAAGAGAGATCTTTTTTTAAGCCAATTTGCAGAATTGGATCAAATTAAATATGAACATGGAGTTGGGCATGAATGATACAAGTTGTTGGGCTGAGTTTTGGGCGACGGCGTGTCATGCTCTGTGGTCTTGGAGAAACAAGTTGAGTCATGATAGTGAAGCTACGATGCCTTTTAACTCTTGGAAGGAGGTGACAAGGAGGGTTAATTGTTATATGGACAATCAATATAATCATCCTATGATCACTACTGGTAGGAGAGTGGTGGAGAATATATCTTGGAAGCCACCGGAGATTGGTTGGATCCGTCTTAACATCGATGGCGTGTCTAAAGGGGGATATACAACTGGTTGTGGAGGAGTGTTGCGGGGTGAAAACGGGGAGTGGATTTGTGGGTTCTCAAAAGGATTAGGGAGTTGTGATTCGTATGTAGCTGAGCTTTAGGGTGCATTTGAAGGATTGAAGTTGGCTAGAGCTCGTGGTTTTAATAGAGTGGAGCTTCATGTTGATTCTTGGGTAGTGGCAACTACTCTCTCTTCCTCAAAAATAGGAACGGCAACAAGTTGGAGCTTAATACAACATATTCGACGGTTGTTGGATATGAATTGGGAGGTTCGGATTTGTCATTCGTACAGAGAAGCTAATGCTTGTGCTGACGCACTGGCAAATATAGCTTGTGATGGATGTTTTACTTTGATATTATATGAGCGTTGTCCTGCTCAAATTAGTATGTTGTTGTTAGCTGATTTAACTGGTGTTTGTACTCCGCGTATTGTTAGACGGTAGTTTCTTTCTTTGTTGGGCTTAAGCCCTCTTGTTATCCAAATAAAATAAAATAAATAAATAAAACTATTCAACACCAAATTGATTAAAATTGCAATAAATGTGTCAGTCCTTGAATAAACCGTATCTAGAAAATTTGAGGTTCTAACAATTTATTAATAATTGAAAAAAATTACGATTAATTCGTTTAATTCATCAATACCAACCGCTACATATATACATATTCTCCTTTTTTTTTTCTTGTAAAAGTAAAGAATCTAAAAATATATTTTCTTTTTGCGGTTGTCAATAATAATTCTATAAACAATACATATATTTTAAAAAGATTTTCTATATTTTTATATAATTTAATTGAATATTCATGTTTGAATGTTAAATTTTTCTCTTAACAGTCTATTCAATGTTTTGGGATGGTAACAAGCTTAATGCACATCATTCAACATAAGAGTTTGATACATGTCGGAATATCAATAAAAATATAAAAAGTAACTGAAGAATAAATCATCTTAGCAAGATCATGAACAACCTCATTGTTTTATTTGTTAACAGAGCTAATCTGAGATTTTGAAAACATATGACTAAAGTTTGTTTGCGATCACTGATAATGACACCGAAATTTGAGACGTTGTTCTTCCCATAAAGACTATCCACAATTGTCTTTTGAGTCCAACTCAAAATCGTTATTATGCAAATGTAAATGATCTCATCCAATTGAGAGCGGACAAAAGTCTAGGTGCTTCACCTATATCTACCTCAAGGATTGTCCTCCTGAGATTAACTCAGTTGATATGAACAATGCATAATATATACAAGTTCTGGGGTTCAAAACCAGCCACCACAAAAAAAAATTATTTACCTCAAGGATTAGAAAGGATCGACTCGGTTTTGGCAAGGACATATCTCCTCTGGTCATTCCTTATGCATATCCAAATTCCTACTATGTTGAGAGCATTGGAGAACAATGCATCAACATTACATTTATAGCGACCTACAAGTGGTTTTAGACTTTGCAATGTCTACAAGTAAAATAGTCTTACATCATATATAAGTGTGTTTTCACTAGTCTATAAATAAAATAATCTTGTATCGTATATAAATATGTTTTCACCATTAAATCATAAATCTCATTGTATCTCATTTAATCTATTCATATGCTTTATTGATCTAATAATAAAAACTAATTTGCATATATTTACATGGTCACCCGAATCACCACACCTCGCACAAGCTAGATGTTTTTCCAACTTGCTAACAAGTAGCAAGCTCTCTCACGTACCTCTTGAATTGTTTCGTTAGTATCATTCTTGACTTTACTGTTTCAATGCTTCCAAAGGCTCCAAGGCATGACACGAAAAACTTTATGTTGATGAGTGTCACATTTCTTCAAGATAGCAAACAAGTTGCATTTAAAGTATTATTATGATCCAACAGCTCTATGATGGCATGCCACAACCACATACGTTGCCAACACTGGATACTCTTGTTGCAAATAAAGAAAATTTTCAAATTGTCTTCCTCTTGGTCGTTACAAATAGCACAGCTGAAAACACATATCATTATTAAAATGTTCATTAAATATTAAAAGCTTTTCAAGATTCAAACATTATTCTCCCTAAAAAAATATTCAAACAATATATCTTTAGACACTCTTACAAGAAAATCTATGAAAGTAGTGGACACTATAACTAGGAAGAGGAATAATTTTATGTGTATACAAGAAACTAAGTGGGTGAGTGAAAGGGCGAAAGAATTAGATAGTTCAGGATATCAGCTTTGGTATACGGATTAAGTTAGAGCGAGAAATGAGGTAGGCAGTATTGTGGAAAAGGAGTAGAAGAAAGATATTGTGGATTTTAAAAGAATGGGAGATCAAATTATATCCTTAAAATTTGTGGTGGAACAAGAGACCCTCAATCTTATTAGCGCTTACGCACCTCATGTAGGGTTAGAAGAACACCTTAAAGTAAAGTTTTGGGAGGAGTTATAAGGCTTAATTCAGGATATACCGTTGGGAGAAAAGATATTTTTATGATAGGATTCAAATGGGCATGTAAGGAGTGTTTCAAGAGATTTTGAGGCCTTTCATAAGGAGTATGGTATGGGAGAGATAAATGCGGATGAGAAATTCATCCTAGATTTTTCGTCGGCTTTTGACCTTACTATAGCTAATACGTGTTTTAGGAAAATAGAGGAGCATCTTATCGCTTGCAAGAGCAGTGTGACATGTTCTTATATATATTTATTCCTTGTTAGGAAATCGGATATGAAGATTTGTTTTGACTGTAAAGTCATACCTGGAGAAAGTCTAACCACCTAGCATAGAGTATTGGTTATGGATAAAAAGGTCAAGAGTGGTGTGAAGAGAAAAGGCCACAATGGGGCTCCGCGAATCAAGTGGTGGCATAATTTGAAGGGTGAAAACAAAGGATTTTCCAACACAAGATCTTAGAGAGAGGTTTTATACAAGATCTTAGAGAGAGGTTTTATGCAACCACAAGGACGCGCAAATGATATGTGGGACAAGATGACACATGCAATTTAAAGAGTAACAAAAGAGATGTTGGGAGAATTAAGAGGTTTTGAACCTAGGGGTAAAGAATCTTGATGGTAGAATGACATTGTTTAGAGTAAAGTAGGAATCAAAAGGGAATATTTTTAAGGATTGGCTTAGGTGTTAAAATATCGAAACTTGAGATAAATATAAGATAGCTAAGAAAGAGATCAAGAAGGCGGTGAGCAAAGCAATAGCTTAAGCTTTTGATGAATTATATCAATATTTAGGTACCATGGAGGAATAATATATATATATATATATATATATATATATATATATATATATATATATATATATTGTGCTCTCAATTTTCGGGTACCAAACCATTAATCGGATTTGGACCTTTAATCTTTGAACTCTCAACTTTTATTCGTGGGAAGGGAAAAATTGAGTAAAAACCTTATAAGACCTTGGATTCGGGGGTTGGTTTCGATTGGGGAAGGTGTTAAGCACCCGAATCGACTATGGTATCACATAGGAACCTTTTACCTATTCTTAACTTGCGCTAAATTATTTTTACTTATTCAAAAATTATTGTTTAAGAGTCTAAATGAAAGAATGGGGGAAGATGAAGCATGTTTTTGGTTATTTTTATTGATTTGGAAAGGCCAAAGCCTTTTGCCTACTTACCCAAATAAATCGAGATCAAAATCAAGTAGTTCGTCTAAAGAACTTCTTTGGTGGGTTGAATTGATTTTAACATTTTGGAAAAAAAGATTTTAAGAAGAGATAAGAGGCCTCAAGGCATGAGAGAAAAAAATATGGTGAAGTTGGTTAATTTTAATTGCAAGAAATCCATGTCTAATGTGGATATTAAATTGATTAAACATTTAATTAAGAAAGATAAAGGGAAAACACTTGGGTTACAAGCCAAGGTTTATTTTAAAGAAATTTGAAATTTGACCTTTTTGATTTTTCGAGATAAAAATATTTTTCTAAACTATCGGTGAACTAGCATAACGGCGAAAAATAAATGAGCGTAAAGCGGTAAATAAAATGGTGAAGTGTCGGTGCGTGTGTCGGTGCTTGTGTCGGTTACATATTACATACCCTAAATATATTCTACGGTCTCAAGAGAAATATGATGGCGAGAAATAAAAATGCGCAAAAATAAATTACATCATTTCCCTAATTATACACACTAAACCAATGACAATAATAAAATGAATGACGAAAATTAAATATGCATGCAATAATTCTAAGCAAAATTAAACTAAAAGTAAGCATGAAAGGAATTGAGCATGAAACAAACCACAATTAATAATAAACAAGCAAATATCAAGAAAGTAGTGAAAATAAGCGATCAAAAGCAAATTTAAAGCTAGGAAGTTTAAAAAGAGGAAAATAAATTTTTAAGAATGAAAAGAGACATTAAAGTAGCAAAAAAAAATGTAGAATATAATAAAATAGTGAAGAAATAAATAAAAAATAAAGTTGGCTCAGCTGGAATAAATCTGGACCACTTGATACATCAAGGGGTCCAAATTCAAACACTACACAGGCTCATCACAGCCACTTGATCTAAGATCAAGAGTTTAAAAAAAAACAAGAACAAAATGAGGAGTAAGGAAAAAAAAAAGAGGCAACATGTGAATCCTCCCAAGAGCATCTCGGACCGTCAGATCTGAGATCTGACGGTCTAGTCTTGAGGTCACTTGGCAAGGCCATAGTTCCATACATAGCAAAAAAAAGAAAAACACACAGGGACCGTCAGATCTAAGATCTGACGGTTAAAAAAAACATACTCATGATAAACAAAGGGAAGCCACAACACAGGATTCATCAAAAGAAAGTGATATAAAAGCAAAATTTGTAAAGGAAAACTCTCATAGACATAAACCAACCTCTCTCTAAAAAAAAAAAGTAAGAGAAAGCTCTCCCTTCTCTCTAGAAAGGGCCGACGGAGGAGGGGAGGAGAGGAGTGGCCGGGAAAGCTCCGGCATGGTGGCCGGAATAACTCCGGCGCGGTGGTTGGCCATAGCGCCGCCGCGTCGGAGCAATTTTATATTATTTTTTTTGAAAATTTTTATACCCCAAGCTTCTTCTTCTTCTCCTCTTTTGTTTTCCACAAATATTTTCAAAAAGGGGTGGAGGAAACGGGCTAGATCTAAACTTTTAGTTTGAAAGAAAAAGAGAAAAAATTCTACCTCTTGATGTTGTTGTTGGTTTTATTTCTTCTTCCTTCTTCTCTTCTCTTTTGTTTCGGTTGAGCTCCTTTGTGTTTAATCCGGTTCGGCCGGTTGAATTTGTGTGTGGTTGCTTGGATCCGAAAAAGAGAATTGAAATTGTGTGTTGTTGTTGGATCCGAAAAAGGGGATTGAATTTGTGTGTTGTGGTTGGATCCGAAAAAAAAGGGGGTTATTGTTGATGATGATTTAAGTTTGTGATGATTTTTGGGTTTGAAGGTTTATGAATAAATTGTTATGATGTTCTTCATTTGTTCATGAAATTTTTTGTGAATTTTTGGTGTTTGATCCAAAAATATGAGAGAGAGAGAGAGAGAGAAGTTGCTGTTTTTCATAATTTACTACGTCCTTTCGCCCTAAAGACATATCTTACCATTCGTTCTCAGTCTTAAGATCTATATCACTTCTTTCATCATTCCTCATAATGTTTTACGTCTATTCCTTTAGGATCATTAATTATAATATCCTATCTTCACAGATAGTTTTATCATTACTATCTTCTATTGACTTAAGCCACTATCATAGGTTCATGTTTTAAACTCGCCATTACCTTGAGGTTATCACTTCTATTTATTACTCAACACACTTCTTAATTTATATATGTAGATTAAGACCCTTAATTTTACTTTAAAAACTAATTGATTTCTTAAGCTCATTATTGCTTTCATGAATGTTTTAGAGTCCACTGAAAATATTATGCTGAAAGTCCATGAAGAACGCAACATGACCCATGTACGGTAATTTGATCATACCCCAAGTTGTATAGGTCTAAAAGGAGTCACTCCAAATCCACATGAAAGCTAACATCCCTACCTACAACTTTCATGAAGACACCTAAGCCTGATTCGGAGCATAATATGGTAAAAAAGAGTAGTTTTCCTAAGTCTGGACAGGGTGCACGATTGGGTTGACCCATGTGTAGTTATTTGATCATAACTCAAGATGTGGATGTCTGAATTATGTCAAACTAAAACCATTGGAAATCTAACATCCACACCTACAACTTTCATGAAGACATCTAAGCTTGATTCGGAGTAGAAAGTAGTCAAAAAAATGATTTTGCTAAGCCTAGACAGGGTGCACGGCCGTGCTGATTGGAGCCACGACTGTGCCCCTTCCAAAGCACACAAAACCTCATATAATTTCGTAAAGGTTCGTACGGTCCGTTCTCCCAAGTGGCATGACCTTGCGCAAGTGTTAGGTTATATAAATTGCAGATTTTCTACGATTTCGCCTTTGGGAACCTCTCTGAAAACCCATTTTTGACCCTAAATTCGCCAAACTCGACCCTAATCCTCACCCTATGATTACCCTACCATTGAAACATTAACTCTTTGTTAACCTGCCGGATTATCCACTCTTTTAAGATTAGATTCAAAAACCTAAAATTGTTTCCCTCAATTCTCATCTTTCAACTTTATCTTTTAACTCATTCATCATCATTCTCTCATCAAAATTCACATCGTAACAACAACCATATCTTAAATTTAAGACTACCCTCCCATCATAGATTAAGTTACCCTAAAGTGAAAGGAATCTCCCCCTTACCTCGAATCTCCGAAGTCACAACTTTTCGTCCTTCTTCTCTGAAACTAGGGTTTTCTCCTCCTCTTCTATCTTCTTCTCTTGTTTCTACGTTTCAGCAAAAGTGATACCTCTGATTGTTAATTCTCTATTTATGTTTGGGCTAACCTCATACTATTAATTCTTTCATTCTATTTTCAACTTCTCCTTCCCCCACTTAATTAAAACTTTTATTCTACGGTACCCTTTTGCCAGACTTTTTTTCGGTCTAAAAGTTACTTTAAAACAAAGTTAAAATAAAGCTCTTTAAGGAAGAAGTTAAAGTTGTTTGGTTTCTTTATTGTTTTTTAGTTTTAATGTTATTTTTAAGTTAAAAGTTGTTTGACAAAATATTGTACAAAACTTTGAATTTATTATGAATTAACATACTAAATAAAAAAATGTTTAAAATATAAAAGATATATTTTTACAAATACTATATTTACTCAATGGCGTTTATTTTGTGTAACATGAATACAAATTTGTATCATCGTATAAAGGACTTGTTAAATATTTAAATAGGAGAAATAATTTAAGGAGGCTCAAATAATAACATAAATAATATCAAAGTAGTTTGGAAAATTAAAAACAATAATCATCTTCTTTTTAAAAAAAAAAAAACATAAATCATCACAAACTCAAACATTTCTACTCTCCATCAACGCAACTCCTATTTGATTTCTTCGTCATGCTCAATCATATATTCAGAGATAACATCACATTTATTAAACTCTTCATCTTCAACTCCACACATTCGAATAAAGTTGTGGAGTGTTGTTGTTGCAACTATGATCTTTTGTTGTTTGATTAGTGAAAATGGTCACATATCACATAAGATATGCCACCTTTTTTTCCAAACTCCAATTGTTCTTTCAATGACATTTCTCAATGAAGAATGTGCATGGTTGAACATTTCATGCATCCCTCTGCTTGACTACCATCTCTAAAATCAGAAATGTGATATCTTTCACCTTTGTATGGTGAAAGGTACCCTTTCATGTTTGGATATCCCGCATCAATCAAATAATATTTTCCTAAAAATTATAAAATTTATTGTTAGTTTATGTGTAAACTTCAATTTATAATTACACATGTCTTAAAATTTATTATGAAATGAAATTATGCGTACCTTCAGGAGGATGTGGGGACACATTTTCATTTCTTCAATCACAGATGAAAGAATACGAGTGTCATGTGCAGTACCGGGCCAACCAACAACAACAAAAGTGAATAACATGTCTAAGTTGCACACTAACATGACATTTTGTGTTGAAAATCCCTTTCTACCAATATAACGAATTTGATCTTTAATAGGAACAATGGCTGGAATATGTGTTCCATCTATTGCACCAATGCACCCTTCAAAATGAGGCCAATACCTACGATCATTTTTTTTTTATCTTGGAGGGAGTTTCTGCAAAGTTAAATTCTGGAGGCCTTACAATTTCCTTTGCTAATAAACATAAACTTTCCAAAGCTCATTCCATTCAATTTTAAGCATTCTAAAAAAAAATACTTTTTTTATAAGGTACTTTATTGATATTGTGTTTGGCCTAACTTCTCCTTAAAAATGTAGAAAAGCTGGAAAAAAAAGTCGGGGCAAACGGTACCTACATCTCTCGCCTCTATATTATTTTATTTACTTTTCACCTTCATCATAATAATCCTCCTAGTACGTCATTAATCATCATCAATTTATTTCTTCGTAGCTAACATAATATTCTAGCATCATTATAATCATAAAATCAAGAATACTTCTAATTAACTTTGTTAAATCATGACATGTAATTTTCGGGGTGTTACAAATAGCATAAATTCAATAAGAAAAGTATTATGCATAACTTTGTAAACTAGTTAGTTTTAAAGTATAAACTATTTATGAGATCACCTAGGAATATCATGAGATAAATAATTGTTCCGGTCCTTAGATTTACTTAAGGCTTTTCAGGAGTTGTATGAGGTAATATAATCTCATGTACGGTTTTGTAATAGAGATGAGAACATTAATGTTATTACCGACTAGGATTATCTAACATTTTAAGTACATTTGATATAACTAATGTGCAATCAAAATATGGTTTTTGGGGATGAAATTTGTGGCGGCAAACTATCAGTTTCATTGTTTTTCTAATTTCTTTACGAGCATAGTGTGAAAGATTAACTTATGATTTACCGGAAGCAGAAGAAGAAATAGCAGCGGGTTATCAAACAAAATAATTGGATATTCGATTTGGTTTATTTTACGTTGCTTAATGTATTTAAACCTTGTAATTTCTTCATTATTTGTAATAGTTCTTTACTTGGGCGGTTCAAATATCTCTATTACGTATATATTCGTTTATGAGTTTTTTGAAATAAATAAAACATAGAGTTTTTGGAACTACAATTGACCTCTTTACTACATTAGCTAAAACTTTTTTTTTTCTTATTTGTTTCTATCATAACAAGATGGTCTTTGCCTAGGTTAAGAATGGATCAATTATTGAATCTTGGATGGAATTTTCATTTACTTATTTCTCTCAGTAATCTATTATTAACAACTTCGTCTCAATTGTTTTCACGGTAAAAATGTATTTTCTATATTCATAACTTGTCTCAAATAGGAGAAAGAAAATAAAAACAAAAATATTTTTCAACTTCCCTCATTAGACAATATAAGCACTCCCTCCAATCTTAACTAGGAAAAAGAGAAAAACTTCCACACTTACTAAGATAGTTATAAAAAAATGGAAATTTTTATTTTATATAAAAATAAAAATAGAAAATACATTTAATCTCTTCTTTGCATTTTTTGGATAAATATGCATTTAGTATGTTTCTAGAACTTGCTATTCGATATATGTTTCTTTATCTGTCCCTATATCATCTGCCACCTCTATTATTTTCTTCCTTTTTTTAATGCCTTTTATATCACACAAAAACCTTCTTTCTCTTTCCTCAACTTTCTAGTCCTCTCTCATTTCATTGACTCTTCTCTTCTCTTACATCCACAAAGTTCATCCAAAAAAACTCAAAACCAAACACTTTTTTTTATCATAAAGGATTCAATTTATGATAAAGAATTGAATTTTGTTTCTACACATCTCATATAAGGAAAAAAAATGCTGCAATTATTCTTCACGGTAGCTTTCTCTGTTGTTCCTTTAACACTTTATATTCCACCAATAAGAAGCTTGAATCTATTTGTAGAAACCATGGAATCTGTTATGAGGGAATCAACAACATATAGCAACAGAATTTATCCTCGTTTAAGGATAGCTTGGTCTAGGATGTTGAATTGTTTGCTATGCAACAATACAAGGTAGATTTTAAATTTTCAATATATTTAATTTGAACCACATCTTAATGTAAATTAAATACGTTACCTTATTTTATTTTTTTCATTTACTAGAGTAGTCAATTCCATCATGTATGTATGATGTTAATGATGAGGTTGTTTTGTTGCGGATTATTGAGTTTAGTTGTTGTAATTTTCTGAAATTGTTTTGATCTTTTGAGATGATTCAATCCAGTTATTATTTCTCTTCAATAGCCCTGTGTAACAATGAATGAAATAAATAAATTTTATGTGGTTCATCATATTATTGTTTTTTGTTTAGTTTTGTTCTTATCCTTTGTGTTATTTTTGATAATTTGATTTGATTTGATCCTAAGTTGAGTACAAGATTTGGACAAAATATAATAAAATAGAGGCTCTTGTTCAGATATCACATGTTCGGTTCTTTGGTGGTTTGTGTGAATTGTGGGCTAAGTTGCAATATATTTTTTGTACAAAAAGTATGTAGGAGAATTATTTGATGCTAAAAAATACTTAGAAAGAATTAGTTGGACTTGGGTGGTTTCATAGTTACTAAAAATGTGTTTTTATTCAAAATACCAAGAAAAAGCTAGGTACTTAAAAATTAATTAAAACGATATTTATTGAAAAATAACTAATTATAACAAAAAAGAATGACGTTGCAGAATTTTTGAAAGATGAAATAATTAGATTTATTTTTAAAGGAAATGATTAGATTATTTTCTAGCAAAATTTTAGAATATCAGAGTATTTAAAATAAAATATATTGGTTTTATCTAAAATAATAAAATATAAAATATGGTGGTTTTTTTTTATTTTTTTTATTTTCTAGAGGTCATTTAAATGCAAAGCAAAGTTGTAGACGATATTAAGATAAATACACTCACACTATTGAATCAATCCAATTAAGTTTTTTTCTGAAATTATAGTGATAAGAAATCTGATTTCTTTTTCAAGTAAGATCTTGTTATGAATTTTGAATAATTTAATTGATTGGCGTGACTTATTTTTCTTTTCTTTTTCGCAAAGGGATTTGATCAAATCTGAATTTGGGTTCGTTATCTATTTCAGACATAGGGACCATATAAAAAGTGAATTATACACTTTTGTGCGTATGTTTAGGTCAATTTCCGCTATCTCTCTTTGATTTAACGATAAATAGCGACTAGAATAAGTCTGAAAGTTACTACGTAAATCTAAAATTAGAAAATAAGTACACAAGTTTTAAAATTTGTTATTAAAAATCTTGAAAAGAATACATTCTACGGTTTAAAACTAACATCGTCATATCATTTCAATATCAATCTTAATAAAGATATCGGGTTTATTGACAACTTTTTCTCCCTATGATTTTGTCTATAATGCATGAATAAAATACAAATGTGAGTTTTTCGCCGTTGAGCTGCGTCATATTTCATTTGATCCAACAATATGATTTATGTAGAAATTAATTTGTAGTTGATACAACATATCTCTTTACTTGTATAACATTAAATTGACTTATATAAGCTGCGTCATATTTCATTTAAGATTTATTTGCACTAAACAGTTCTGAAGTTGTAACATATTTTTGTTTCGAGTAGTCAAAATTGTCTCACTGGTCACTATGAGTTGAATACAAAGACGTGACTAGCAAAGTTTGTTTATCTTTTTGCAGGCTCGACATATCTAATTTCTTAGATATTAACATAAATAAATAAATTTATAGAAACCGACATAATCCTATGGTAGTTGGATTAATGTGCATCATAAATTGGGTTTGGCCGACTTAACTTGGTTACAACCTGTCTCAATCAGTCATATATGAAACTGATAGTGAATAACATGTGTGTATGAGTGTGTGTTTACTTTTCTAACCTTGACTAACGTAGACTCACGAGTTGGAGCTCATATTGAAAATACTTTATGCAAAGCTGCTATATTGCATTGGAAATATCGACTAAGGTTTGTGACATGTGTCTGAATATTTATCACAACATGGAAAATTAGTGTGAGCAATTTGGACAACAAATGTATGGAAAGAATGTGAGCAATGATACAAAAGTATCAAAAGTTAAAATTTATGGTTTCAAATACAAAATTTTTATTTTTAGATTTCTTAACCATTGTTGTAAGAGCACTGATTAGCAAGACTCTAATTCTTATAGTTTTAAAAGAAAAATAAATTAATAAACCAAACTCTTAATCCTAACACATAAACTATATCCTTCTACATATGATCAATGATCAATAATAATGAAAGATTCAATGTCTTTTATTGAATCCATCTCGAAAAAAATTGTTGTTGTTCACTCATTTCAACTATAATTGGTCTTTAAAATGACAAATTCTATCGAAGGCTAACAATTCATTTGTAAGGTTGAAAACATGATGAAGTTTGTGACAGTCACGTTGAGCCCCCTACTATGATATCGATAAAATGAACCTTTCACCAAACACATAGAGTGTACACTTGAAGCAAGTTGAAAATAACAACAGAGAACACGTAAGAAAAAAAACAATAAAACCATAAATATTTCAACATAATTATTAGATCTTAAACTGAGTAGTGATAGAGTGACCAAAATACAAAGTTTCCATTGTAGCTTTTCTACAAGGGTGCTTGTAGATCCTTTTTGTAGTTAGGTTTGAAATCGTTGAGTCTAGATTTAGAGGTGGTGGACGAATAACTGGAGAGAGATTTAGAACGTGAGGGTTGGTGGTTGAGAAGAAATTAGTGAATTGAAAATACAATAGAAAGGAGAAAGAAAAGAGATAAAAAAAAAAAGGAAGAAGATGACATATTCAACATCATGACCACCTTGAGAGGGATGTGAAAACATTAGCATAAACAAGATGGATAAACACAAGAGAACCGAAAAAACACTATACTTGTCTAACGTGTTGACGTCAAAGAGGAATTAGAACTCACTCTAAAGACTAGAGTGGTGGTGACAGGAGCACATTAGGAAGAGAAAATATGTTTTTAGTGGCTGTTATGGCACTACAACATTTTTTCGCTTTAGGCAACGACTGAAAATCATGGCTGGAAGCCCAATAACCGTTCCCTAAACGTTTGGGCAACGATTTTTCAGGCGTGGCATATACGGTCGTTGCCTATTCAAATATGCCAAGGTTTTTGTGCTTTAAGCCACGACTCATACAATCTATGACATAATTGATGAAAACACCACGGTTATTTAGAAACAATGTGTTTAAAGTCGCTTAAAATGTATAAACAAGCCATAGTTTTGAATAGACAAGACGTATATGACTTTGCCTATAGTTTTAAAAATTGTTGTCTATAGTGTAAAAAATTGTACCTTATTCTTTTAATCCACTATTATTATATATACATCGACAATCATACATCTTTATATTATTTTTTTCATTTATAGATTGGTATGAAATCATACTTTATGCAATATTATCAATTAGATACATGTCATAAATTGTTCATATACTTTTAAGTATTTGACAATGATATCTTAATACATGGTTAAAGATACACTACAATGTCGTTCCCCGGTGAATCAAACCCAGGTATCAACAATGACAACATTCTATATTCAAATTTTATGGTTAGCCAAGGCGGATAGTTGTATACTACCATCATGACAGGTCGTGTGCTATATGATGTTCTCATGGTCCTGAATGGGTTGAATCCGTCACTTGATAAGCCAAATCTTATCTTATGAGTTTCAGAAGAAAATTTATAATGAATTCTATCAAAGTCCTATCAAGCTTGTCCATCAGCCGGATGCCGCAACTTTCCATCCTATAGCATTCTTCATCATGCCACCTCATTACAACAATTGTCTCTGAACGCATAAATAGTCTTTGAAGTCTAGGAGTCAATGGAAAATGTCTCAAAACCTTTGCAGGGACATTATAATCATACTTTACTTACTCAGAAGACCCGCCTTCTACTTCAGAGAACACCTTCCATCCTGAAGCTTTACAAATATTGCAAAAGTTATTATTCTTATGATCTTTTCAAAATAACATGCATGAATTTTTTGTTGTAATCAAGACCAAAATCACTAATCATTGCCTTTGTTTTGTTAAAAGATTCAGGAATATTTAAATCTGGAATCGCTTTCTTCAATAATTCTAAAAGGGAAGTAAATGATACATTTCTCCACCCATGCAAGCACTTCAGCAAGTAGAGTCGAATTATGAATGATAAAGTAGAGAAGCCTTTGAATCTTGGGTTTAGTTCATTTTTTGCCTCGTTAATTAAATTGTAGAACTTTCTAACATCCTCATTGGGAGCCTGGTTTCTCCCTTCTTCTTCAATCACATTTCTAAATATGTCATATAGTAAGACACCAATGCCATCATGTGAATCATCTTGATTATTTGTGTCCTCATCAGTCTCCATAGGCAATGACATATCCTCTACATGGTTTACCCAAAAATCGTATTCTTTTACAAAACCTGCAGCAATTAAATGATCACAGACCACCTTCCTTCTTGCCCATTTACCATTTTCATAGTTAGCACAAGGACAAGAAATTTCACGCCGTTGAATTTTTTCTTTGGTATACACAAAATCCAAATATAACTTGACACCTTATTTTATACTTCTTCCAATGTCTTGGGAGTTTAGTCCACTCTTTGTCCATCCTTTGACTAATCTAATTCATAAAAATTGTAACTATAATATACTATACAAAAATATATGTCTATATACATGCACCTTAAAGGAAAATAAATACTATGAATTATAATTATAATATACTATTCAAGAGCATATGTTTACATACACAATCTCTTATTATAAATACATGTTGCACATGTCTTAATAGAAGAAAATATGGATCAGCAATTATGTGTACCAAACCTAACAACTATCGAACAAAACAAAGCATAAGCATAAGCCATTATAACTTCAACAGAAGAAGGAAAATGGCTCAAAATGCAGTTAAAAAAATACAAAAATTGTCTTGATAACTACTAACCCTTTAATCTTCAATGAATGAGTCAAACAATCTTCAACTTTCTTTACTTTTTGTCATCGTTAATAAATAAGCTAACAATCTAGACGACTTTCATTGTTATCCAATCAAATATTCAAATTAGTTAAAACAAAACCAATCATCAATTGTCGTAGGAGTTGATACAATTAAAGCATAAAGTGGCAAGTACCAAACATATATTGATACGCTCGTATCTGAGCACAAGTCGTACCCGAATGGAGAAAAATTAACAACAAATATGCACTAATAGTGAGAATGAACATATGACATCAGGACGACATAATTTTTCGAATGGTGTTTAAAACTAACTACCCATTATCCCTTTTTATTTCCAATATTTGATTGTGAATTGCACTTTCCAAAACTCTGTTTTTTATTTTACTCTTACTCATAAAGTTACCACTAACATACTCCCTCCGTCCCATATTATAAGCAAAATAAAAATAAAAAATCACACTTATTAAGAAAACTAAAACATAGTAGTTTGTAACATAGTTTTTTGTGTTATCTTTGAAATAAGTTTTATAGGAAGATGTAAAAACAATTTTCATTGATTGTTGGATATTTAGAAAATGAAAGAGAAAGCAAATTAAATGCACTTTGCATTTAATTTTCCTTTGAAAAAGATAAAAGTTAGTCTTTTTTGCTTATAATTTAAAAAAAAGAAAATGAATTTTTTTGCTTATAATTTAGGACGGAGGAGAGAGTATTCCTAAAGCTATTTAATAGACACTATTTACATTGTTTAACTAAAACTGATTCTAGCAGTACTCCATTTTTCTCTTTAATCATTCCCAATGTTTGGCAAAAGGTATTTAAAACTTAGAATCGCTATTTTTCAATACACTAAATTACTCTATGGTTGAAAAGGCAACTACTGTACATTTTTTATACTTTCTAACCGTTCATGTAAATATCTCAAAGTTGTATTGGTAGTAATTTCCATCTTCCTCTACTTTAGTAGAATGAAGAATACCATACTCCCTCACATTCACCCTCTAGAAAGTAACATCAAACCTTAAAAAAATACAATGAACAAATTCAATGCTGAAATAAAAATAAAAATAGAATCATCAACATCATCAATGCTGAAATCTGGGTACAAAACATATAATCAAAATGATAAAATATGGTTTAGAAAATATGAAGAACTCAATTATCAATAACTCATCAAAATCACCATGAACTCAATTTGGATACAGCTTTCGAAGAATATCCACAACTCATCAACATAAACTTAGTTGAATGAAAGATAAATATAGTAAAAATTGAACAATAAATCAAATGGGTTTTGTGACTCACTTACTGAATTGAAAGGGGACAACCGGAGAAATTCACTACAAAATCTAATTGCAATAATAGATTAATCACCAGTTTCAAGTTTTTGGGGATTTTGAAAATTTAGGGTTCGTCAAATTTGAGATAAATTTAAGGGTTAATATGTCTTTGCCCCCTGTAATTTGAGCGAATTCCGGTTTACCCCCCTGTAAAAAAAAGTTTAGATTCCGTCCCTGAAATATGAAGATTCTTTCGAAAACGCCCCTGGCCCCATTTGACACACTCCACTTGCTGACGTGGCACGCCACTGTGTATTTAATTTAGTTTTTATTTATTTTTTAACATGACATGTGTGTAATTCTTTAACACATCGTTAATTCCCCTTTTTTAAAAAAATCGAAATTGGGAAGAAAAAAATTTAAAAACAGAAGAAAAAATTTTAAAAAAATAAATAAATAAGATTTTTTTAAAAAAAATTAAGTTCCTGAGTTTTTTTTTTTAAATCAGGAAAAACATTCAGATTTTTTAATTAATTTATTAAAAAGCTAAAACTATTTTAATAATCAGAAAAAAAAATCTTTTTTTTAAAATTTGAAAAAACGGAAAAAATCAGATTTTTTTTCAAAAATTTAAAAAATTCTGATTTTTATTTGAATATTAAGTTGCGGATTTGAATTTTGGAAAAAAAAATATGAATTTTTTTTTATTTTTATCAAGATCCAGAATTATTTTTAAAATTCTTCCTAATTTCAGAAGAAAAAAAAATATGAATTTTTTATTTTTTTAATTTGGAAAAAGAATTCATAAAAATTTAGGAATAAATTTTTTAAATTCTAACTTACTATGTTTTCCATCAATGAAAGAAAAACCCATATGGTATTACCATTGTAATTCTCAAACTTAATAAATTTTGAAATTTATGAAAAAACTATATAAAAAATTCAAAAACAATTCGAATTAAATTAAAATTATAAATAATAATATTATCTATTTTTTTTTTTATTTTTAAAAAATATTTGAATTTTTTTCTAATTCTGGAATTTAATTTTCAAAATAAAAATCTCATTTTTTTTTTGAAAAAAATCTGTTTTTTTTCGATTTTTCAAATTTTTTTTAAAAATAGGATTTTTTTCTGATTTTTAAAATAATTTTAGCTTTTTAATAAATTAATTTAAAAATCTGAATATTTTTCCTGGTTAAAAAAAAACTCTGGAACTTAATTCTTTTTTTAAAAATCTGAATTTTTTTTTTAATTTTTTCATATTTTTTTCCAATATTGAAATAAAAAAATTAGGAATTAATGATGTGTTAAAGAATTACACTCATGTCATATTAAAAAATAAATTAAATACATAGTGGCGTGCCACGTCAGCAAGTAGAGTGTGTCAAATGGGGCCAGGGGCGTTTTCGAAAGAATCTTCATATTTCAGGGACGGAATCTAAACTTTTTTTTTACAGGGGGGTAAACCGGAATTCGCCCAAATTACAGGGGGGCAAAGACATATTAACCCTAAATTTAAATTTGAGAGAAATACTACTTACCTGGAAAAAGAATGACTCAAATACAATGAAGAGAGAAGGTCTGGAGGATGGTGGATGCGAGTGAAGAGAGAAGAAGAGAGGTTGGTGGTAGTGAACAAAGGTTCGCGAGAGAATAACAAAAGAGTCATGTCCTCTCATATCTGTTTTGACTAAGTTTTTTTTCTTCTTTTTTTATAAAGTTATTTCTTTTGCCTTTACCGATACATTTTTTTTTTAATTTGAATTTTTTTTGGGGGAACTTTTGTTTATAGCGCCAAACCAAAAATGCAAATAAGGAGGGTTTTGATAATTTAATAGGGCACAATTCTTTTAATAGGGTACGGTTCTTTTCGTGGCTACAAATATCCACAACTTTGTATTGTGTTTAAATTGTGGCCTACAATGTAATGGGCACAATTGTTTTATTGGAAGTCATTAAGTGTATTGTATATGTAATTTTTAAGCCACACTTTCAAAATATGTGGCTTATTCTTGTTTTAAGCCACATTTTTTTTGCCGTGGACAAGTCAAGTGTGGTCTAAACTCAAAAATGTTGTAGTGACTCTTCACGTTACCATAGAGGAAAATCCATTAACACATAAAAAGCAACCAACACAAACTAATGTCAAACAGAAAAATCTAGTGTCAAACATTAAAACCAACATGAACACAGAGGTTAAACAAAGTAAATGTACTTCAAAACTATTAAAGTAACAAATCAACATCACTAGCTTGAAAGATTAAGTCTTTACCAAAATATTTCAATAAAACTCATAACAAATTCAATTTTTTTTAAAACAGAATACGGTTTTTATTTCTTTATTGTCACCATAAACATTTGGCTTAATATAAAAAACACATTAATCATAATCACAAAATCCATTACTCATAATCACAAAACACAATACTCATATGAAAAAACTCAATTAACAATCATAAAATCCTTAATTTTGAACAAACAAGAAACCTTAACAATGATTTTATAACATAAAATACATTAGTCATAATCTAAATTGGTTAATCACTTAATCAATTTAGTACAATTTGGGTCAAATGAAAAAAAATCCCAAATTAAAAAACCTAAAAGTGAAATTTGAGAGAGAGATGGATTCATGGTGATTCAAGTGATGTATGAGATTAGTGAAGATTCTTGAGTGAATGGTGAAGACAAGAGTTCGAGCTAGGAGTGAAGATTCTGAAGCGCGTTCACGCTACTGATGAAGTGTTCATATATTTTCCTTTTTAATGTTTATTATTATTATTATTATTATTAAATATAATATAAAAATAGAGAGAGGGTCTAAAAAATAAATAATAGAGAGAATCTAAAAAAAAGGAGAGAGATTTTGTGGGCTATGAAATATTTTAGTCCACGATTTGCAAAAACTAACAGTCACCGTTATTTCATAGTGGCTTAAAATACTAAAAATTTGTGGGCAACTGAAGTATTGGCCAGAGTTTATTACTCGCAACTTATTAAATAAGAAAAAGCGACAAATTTTGATTGAGGTTTAAAAATCAACAAATAAAAGTCGTTGCCTATAAGGAATTGGCAACGATTATGTTAATTCCACGCCTAAAGAACCGTGGATTAAAATGAGTAGGCAATGGTTTTATGTAGGGCATTGAACAAACTATAGATACTTGTCAACGTGTGAAAATTTGTTGCCTATACGCCCATAAGATCACGGTTTTTCATCCGTGGCCTAAAGTTTCGTTACCTATGGTAAAAAATGACGTAGTGTTGATTCAATGATAAAAATTAAGTTATATGTGATACGAGACTGATCTTTTTTGTATACGATATAGAAAGAGTCATACATATAAATATTAAATGTAAAATTAGAATTCTCATTAAAAAAAATTGCATAGAGTGAGCATCATTACAATTGTTAGAGGGAAGAAGTGTTTCATGTGGTCTATGGCTAACTAACATTTAAAAATTGTTCAAAATTTTTACCATAAATAACGTTGCCAATTTTAAGTAGAAGTAAATTATAGTTCTCGCGGTCTCTACAACATTGATATTCATCAAACAAGTGCAAGATAATTGTTGAATACTATCCTACAAATGATCAAATAGCTGATACCTTCACCAAGACAATCAAAAAGTATAGTTTTTAAAGCTTATAAGAGAACTATGAGCAGTGGCTTTTGAAAGTTTTAATTAAGAAGGCATGTTGATTTGTAATTTAAACTTACTTGTAGATGGTATAACTAGACATGTTCTAGATAAACAACTAACTTTCCTATTTTCTTGCTTAGTTTGTTAGTTATGAGACATTACTTATCTTAGACATAGATACGAGACATTACTTGCAATGCAAGTAACAGCGCTTTATGCATATAAATACTTCACATTGTGTATAATCAATATTAGAATATGTAAATTAGAACATAATAATATCTTTTATATTTAGCAAATATCTTCTATATTTAACAGTAGAGTAGTGGCTTTTGAAAGTTTTAATTAAGAAGGTTTGTTGATATGTAATTTAAACTTACTTTGTAAATGGTATAATCAATATTAGAATATGTAAATTAGTTGTACCCAAAAAAATGTAAATTAGAATATAAAAATATCTTTTATATTTAGAAAATATCTTCTGTATTTAACAATAGTTTGGTAGCCAAGATAGCCATAAGCTTGGTCGCCAAGACATGATTCTAACAATCAATATCATTTTTCTATTCAATAATTCTTTCTTTTTTTATTCTTTATTATTCTCTAAAATTTAAATCACTTCATCCCCAACACAAAGTGCACATGCTTACAGATATGATTATATCAAGTCTTTGGAATACTCATGATATATATGAGACACATTATTGCCCTAATATCCGAAAAGTATCTTAATTGAATTTAAAATATTTGATTTGATGTGCTTACTATATATTTATAGGGTGTCATTTACCATGGGAAAGTGTAAAGTTTTTCTACCATGCGTCAATTGATTTTAACCATGTGATCAAACGAAGAGTACACTTTTATCATATTCTCTCAACACTAAATCTTTCTTCTAACACCATTCTTTCTCCTTCATGCCTCACTTACTCACCCACCACCACCACCACTGCCAACATCAAACCTACCGGTCCCAATTTTTTTTGGACGAATTTAAAAACACAAAAAAAATATCATCGTCCCAATTTTAATTTTAATTAAGTTGTTTTATGTTGTTGAATTATGTTGCTTAATTTTTCTTGTGCTATGCACCATGCAAAACCCTCCAAACCTCAAGCTTAAACACAGTTTGGGACGATTCAAATTATATAATCCGAATTGTTTCCGACGATTTTGGATTTTATAAACCAAAAATCCAATATTACAGGGTGTGTTTCTTGTTTCTTCCGGATTATAAAATCCGAACACTCCATATATACCACTACTCTTGTGCCAAGAATTCAGGGAAAACTAGTTCAGATTATATAATCTGAATTGTATCAGCACAAAGACTGAGTCTATATCTAACAGAGATGGTCAACTTAAGAACCTTACTAACTATCATAACTTCACCGTCTCTCAATTGATAATTCGGTTTACGAACTATTTGATTAAATTGCTCTGAAATTTGCCTAGAAAAAAAGAGAGGGTATTTTCAACCGGGAGCGGTTATGGTGCATAAGGAAATCCTTATGCACCGTGCATAAATCCCAACATAATTGTTTCCTACACCCCTAAAGGAAACCAAATAAAACAAAACAAAACGAACAAAACTCGGAAACAAACTGAATCATCACCGTCGTTCATCATCATCACCACTGAAATCTTCAATCTCATTATCAACACCGTCGTTCATCATCATCACCGTTATCATCACCGTACCGGAATGCCAAAACCATTTTGTTGTGGAAATGGTTTTTGTGAGTTGTACTCCAAACCCATTTTGCTGTGGAAATAGTTTCCAAAATCTTCAATCTCATCATCAACATCGTCGTTCATCATCATCACCGTCGAATGTTTGTTTGAAGAGAGAAGGGAGAACTTCTCTCTAAGTTTAACTTAGAGAGAAATCTAGGATTATTACACGTGTATACTAGATCTAATGGTTGTGAAGTGTTTATGCACGATGCATGAATAAATGGCTTATGCACCATAACTTTTGCCTTTTCAACCATGTCTTCTTAATATTATGTCTTTTTATTTGTCATTTTCAAATATGTCTTCTTAACATTATACCTGAAATATTTTTCAGTAGATTTGAACAAAACAAGATTTCGAATTCTATGATCTAGATTCTAGACTGTACTTGGATTCTAGAATCTAAACAAATGGTATTTTTGAGAAGAAAAAAATAATAAAGCAGGAAGAAAAAAGTAATAGTCATAATTCTTATGTCTTGTTCTTTTGTACTGGCGAATCTGGATTTCTCGAGAGATGTTGGCCGTATCTTTGGAAGATAAGAAGCATTTTTCTTGGAGCATGTGAATTGCGGCTTCAGAACACAGATTTTGTTTTAACAAACGACAAATCAACCCACAGATTGGCCCTGCAACCATTGGTAAACACAAACTGAATGTACATGAGCACTAGCTTTTATATTCTAAATAATAAATAAAGGCAAATAAAGTGCTTAGTACAATATACAAAGGACAACCCTTATATATTCTTTGTCTTTGTATTGTAAAAAGAAAAAGCAGTCTTTATCCAATAGGATATCATCATATAATAAGATTAAGAGAGTGCCAGAAGAAATAACGACTCTAGTCTAAATAAAGCAGCATTTATCTTTAGAGGATACTATCATAGAAGTTCTAGTCTAGTATGTATGGGAAGAAAAAAAAAAGTGGGCTAAGCTCATCCCCTCTCAACCAATACAAGACACTACCTAGGTCACTTTTCTAGGCAATATGGAACTAAATCTATCTCCTCCCACACAAACAAACAATGAAGATGTTGGAGACCGCAATTAAAACATCTTAAATGCAACAATTAGTCAACTTTAAGCAAAGATGAAATTTTTGACACTCCCTTACAACTAGCCGAATGAGGTCTAAAATGTGTGGATGATGAATGATGTCTTGCAACAATTTAGAATATAACATGATATCATCTTAAAATTTGAGTTAGATATCACCAAAATCTATAAAACCGTTTTAAGGTTTACAAGGAGAAGACTACTCAAACTTTATAAGCATTAATTAGCTCATATATGCAAGTAAAGTGAGACAAAGCCCATCCCGTCACATCGACATAATGAAGGCTGAAATGAAGCCAATCTAAATGCCACAACTTTCAACATTTAGGAGTGTTCGCGAGACATTTGGATTGGTTATAAGACAAAAAAATTGTAAATTGACATTGCTGATAAATGACATTTAAAGAGAGGTTGTGTAGTAAACTGCCATCACCGGTAAAATAGTAAACTGACTTGAGGTAAATGGATTTGTGGTTTTTTCAAATTTCCAATAGTCTCTAGTGCTCGTGTAATTGAGCTTTAGAGAGCATTTGAAAGTTAAAAACGTACTTACGATGAAGGATTTAGACGAGTAGAGCTTCATGTACTCTCGTGTGGTGGTCAATTGATTGTTACCAAGAGTTGGAGTTTGTCACTTACCAGAAGGCTAATAAATGTGTTGACGTTTAGGCTAATACGAGGTTTGAGGAATGTGAATTGTTCGTTATCGATGTGTTTTGTCCTCTCAAGTTAGACATTTGTTGTTAGATGATATCATTGGAGTATCAACAAAAGTTAGTTGTAGATACACACGCTGATTAAATATGATTTTTAATTTCTCAAGATTCGAAACAACAAACTTATACTTGGTTAAGATTAAAAATCAATTTTAATGTATTTTTCTCAGATGAACAAAGAAGGCATCCAACATGGGAGAATAGTAGGTACATATCAAGATCTACAAGCAGCATCACGGTTCATGCAGTTGAGACATGCCTAAGCAGCATCATGGTCCAGCTGATAAACACTAAAACCATCCTGTTACATTACATACATATTTCATTTTTCAATTCATCATATGCATGCTCATAAGATTTTTCATTCCAAAATCCCAACACCATATCTATCATCTTTCTAAACCAAAAGGAGTAGACGCATCTAAGAGAATATCACACATTAACCATTGTTAGGTTGCTGGCTAGTTTCTATCAAACAAAACATGTATCATGTGAGAAGTGTCACAGTCTTTCATACTACACCTACCTACGTGTAAGAAACTAAATAAAAGGGGGAGAGGGAGAGAGAGAGAGAGATTGATGGGGAGCAAAATTTAAAAGAGCAAGAGAGCTCCTTTTCACCATGCCGATGCTACTGCGTTGATTCCTCGCCAAAAACCTCAGTGTTGCAAACAGGACATTTCTGAAAGAATGAGGTAAATGCGGTGAGGAATAGGGGACCAGAAAAAGTTAAAAGTGTATAGAAACATGATTCAGTGTGGATTTCGGAATAACGGGTTTAGCTACCTTGTTAATGCTAAGCCATTTGGTAATGCATTCACCATGATAAACATGACTGCATGGCAATTTCATTTGCTGGTCACCTCTTCTGTATGTCATCTGGCAAACTACACACCTGTTTTCAATACAATTTGATTATGAGTAAATGGAACACAATTTGTTCACTACATGAATCTCTCATCTCTTTATTAACAATTTAAAATGAACACGAGATTTAGAAAATGAAAACTAAAGGTGTTTAGAAACTAAACAAGTCCTAATCTTCATAATTTAGGCTCAATCGAAACTTTGTATACCTAACGAATGCGAAAGAAACAAATATACCATTCTATTTTCAAGGGCATTTGAGGATAATGAATCTATAGTATATAAATATAACAAGCAAGAAGTATGTATTAAGTTTCGCTTCACATATCCTCTAATTTTCATTATAATAATTTTGATCAGATTACAGATTATGTTTTCATTACAAAATATTTCAAAAAAGTTTCATTACAGAATTTTAGCCTTCATTCACTTCATATTTATTATCAATATCACGATCTACTCGAGAAAAAGGTTGAGAACTAAGGTATTACCTTTTCCCAGAATTTTTCCTTTTGAATAAGCTACCAAATTTGTACTTCGAGGTTGGAAGCGTATCAATTAGTTCTTGGGGAAGACCTCGGCTTTGAGTTCCAACTGCCTCCCCTAGGTCCAGTAGTTCCTGTGACTTAAAAAACATATCAGTGGCTATTGGTCTTCTGATTTCTAATTTATCTTCTGAAGGGTGAAAAATATCAAAACACAAATCAGAACCAAATGCAAAAATATTTCACTTCAATAGTAAATTAGCAACTTTCTCAAAGAAGCACTTTGGTGCAAAGCAAACATTCCAAATATTGAAGGAAATTCTCTTTGTTATGCTTAATAACTATTCAAAATCTAATTCTCTTTGTGGCTTAGTGGTATGAGTTGAGACGTTCAAGGGGTATTCAAAAGGAGATCCAAGATTCAATCCCTGCTGCTAACAAATTCCTAGTCCCCGTAACAAATTAACCACTAACATTTGCTAATCCAAAAAAAAATAATGAGCCTTAGCATAACAACTTAAACCTTTGGGTATGTTGGTTTTTGAACATGTACCAGGGCTCATATGACCAAGCTTTTAGGTGATTAATCCTAAGACTCCTATTCTTCTAATTGAGTGTTTGGATTGGCATTTGCATCATGTTTCTCACGTCCCAAAACACTCTAAACGTGATTTTTGTGAAGCTACAATTGCAAGCTTCTATGTATTCGAGGGTTTGTGGCCATTTGGACACAGTTCCAAACAGGGGCTAAATGAACGTTGAATTTAAGCACATGTTAAGTGAGCATGGGCACTGTCCAACTTCAAGTCCAAATGACTTTTTGAGGAGGCTTGTTCAATATACAATCATTCATGAGTTTCAAACAGAATTTAGAAAAGTTGGATCTTGACATCAATATATCATCATCATCATATTGAACATTTATACGAACACTGGGTAATGTATAAACACGCAAAACAACTCTAAACATAAACTTGAATCTGGCAACATGTTGACTTGCCTGCTTACCATCTCAATAGTTAATATGTTAAATTAATAAATCTTATATGCTATCACCATTTATCAAACACGGACACGACACTAACACGTAGACACCGATAGTAATTTGAGAAAATAGAAGTTAATGAATGTAACTACATGTGTTGGTGTCGGTGTCTCCGATGTTCAGTGTCGGTACTACATAAGTCAGCATGAATTGCATCTGATTTTAGTAAATCATAACTATTTTAACATTCTATGATTTAAAAGAAGTAAAACAAATTTTAAAACTAAAACTACGCATGCATGTGACACTTTAACACACCTCATAAGTCATATTGTCAGGATCAATGTTGTCTTGCCATATGACCTGCAGCAATGCAACATAGCGCAGGGATTAGGAAATTAAGAGGATATACTGTTTCTGATCACCAAGTAACAATTTGAAAATATCACAGAAAAGTTAAGGGTTAACTTGTTGAAGTTAGCAATTAAACGCAGTGTGATCCCAAGTCCAATACTACTTTTATGTCTTCATTTCAAATAAGATAATTCCTAGTATAAAAGAGCTTGTGAAAAAACAGTAATTTGATATAGTATATGAAATGAAATCAAAGTGTTAAAATACATCTTTGTGACATGTTTTGACATAATATAATGAGATCTACATGAACTTTAAAATAAAAGTGGAGAAAACGGTTCTGATTGAGATATCTCAACTGTTCTGTTTGATATTCAGCCATCAATAAAAAAATTGTTCCATTTTTTCTCTTTCATATGATTCTCTGTTTGTATTTCGGATTAGTAAAATTCGTAATGCTCAGTTTGTTCATAAAATAAACATGTACTAGGGAACAGCTCTGCCAGCAAAAACCTTAAAGGGTTTTTAAGTGAAACATGATAGAGAAATTGTTGATTCTATTATGAAAAACTGTTTTTTGGAGAAAAAATTAGTCTAAAATCATGCAAATGTAAACAGCTTTGTAAGAAAAATACATAACACAATATGTTTGTCATTACTACAAGTACTGTTTAATCAATCCTTAGTGTCGTCTACTCGTTTTAATTTCCGAAACTGAGACTAGGGGGCTATTTGCCAAGTACTACTCAACTACTCATTTTAATCAACATTTACACATAAAGGTTATTGTATCCAAAAAAAAAAAAAATGTAGGGTGGGTGACTAGATTAGCATTTCTGATGAAATTATGCCATTTTCAGCCAACTATCTATGTTCCCCCTAATTTCAAGCATAGGGGACCCAGTGTTCCTACCAGGAACAAATGATTAAACATTAAACTAAAAATGATTTAGTTAAGATCTAAAATTTAGGCCTCGTTAATAACAAGGATTCCTACCTCAACCTGGCTACTACTTGACTCTTGATGATTGGGACTACCTGCAGAAGACATTAAAAATAATTATTAAACTACATTTTGATTTTCATAGCTTAGCTAAGCTAACTAAATGATTAACATCTAAAACAGTGGCCTTTAATTCAACTCAAGAGAGGAAAAACATAAAAAGCATCACTTAAAAGGTTAGCATAATTTGGACTGTCTGAAAAAGAAACCTAAAAGATAAAGATGCTATCATATCATTTTCTTGTTTTCCCTAACAGTTAAAACAGCAATAACAGCAACACAGTGATAACAATCATAAAGAGTTACGTCGAACGAGACAAGACCCACCTCATGTCCACATACACTAGTTTGCTACTACTAGCATCTCTGTGCATCTCTGTTTTGGATATACAGCTTAAGTGTTTATCATTTAGGTGCTTATGTATAAGCTATTTCTATGGCAAAAGATGAAATGAAGTGAAATTGTTTTCATATAAGTTATAAGTCTATTTTATAAGCGATTCTGGAGAGCTTAAGGAAATAAGTTGAAAACAGCTTATAGTCACGTCATAAATCATAATCTGTTTTCATAAGCTCTTCCAAAGAACTTCACAAGTGCTTATGCAAGTAGATAAACTTGGATAAGACAATCAAAACATGTCCTAAAGTAATTAATAATGTCATTACAGTACAAAGTCAAAAACTATATCGTATAAACCAAGGATGTGATCACAGACTTATGCTTACAGTAAAGTAAAATAAAATTTCTACTAACATTCTTCAGGGATAGTCTGCATGTTAACTCCGTCTCTTCTTGGCGGAGAATCTGATGTAGCCGGTTCCTCAGAGATCACTTCAGACGGGTATTCCCATTCAACCCTATTGTTCTCCATTCTTGGCAAATGATCATTTACCTCATACGAATTATAATAAGATGTACTTCCGGGGCCAGACATTCCAAACTTATAAGGACTCATGTTCATTGACCAGTAGACACTTTCCTAGACAGAACATATAATTACATAGTCATGATCATGTTTGATAATAAAACAGTATCATATTATACAAAGTACGTGCAAATAGAAGACTAGGGGATAAAAAACAGACATAAGAGAAAACTAAAGTTGATTTTGGCATGATATTACCTATCCACTGTTGCAATTCAACTCAAAGAAAAGTAATTGTCACTTCATCGTTGTCACGTTATTTTTGTACTTAATTTTCCTATTCGGATTAAAAAACTTTTGAACAAAAATATAGACCTTACAAACTCTAGCTTCCCCCTGTCAAACATTACGAGCTTGTTTTTAGGGTGAACCCTAATTGAGTCGTTGAGCACCAAAACTCTCCCACTCTGGAAATTAAACTGTGGTTCACCATGTTCTGAGACTATCCCCTTACGCTAGACTCAACCACCATTAGTAACACTCGTACTCTAGTTCTATTACAAAACTGTTGGGAAGAAGTAGCAGCGACAAATACGAAAATTAAGCGGTGCAAATTTCTGCTTTTATTCCCATATTCTAAGATATTATTCAACTCTTTTGGGTGACCATGTTATTATGTGAAGTATACACTGGTTATGTCAATGACTAATCTCCACGAGAAACTTGGTTGACCAACTTTAGTAAGGCGTCCCCTCCCAACCACGTTATTATTTCATCCACAAGGCTCAAACCCGAGACCTTGCTTAAGGATCTGAGCACAGTTCCACTCAAACCAACGTAATGCTGGTTAAAAAATGAAAATTTACAACATAATGTTGGTAAAAAAAAAATTCGATTAAAATTAAAAATTTCCTACATTATTTACAGTTTCAAATTTTGTTCCTGAATGAGTAACCCAGTGGTATGGGTTAGGACATCGAAGAAATTGTATGTAAGAGGTTCAGGGTTAGATCCCTGCTACTAACATTCCCCCTCCTCCCGACAAACTAACCACTACTATTTGCCTACAAAATAATACTCCCTCCAGTCTCATATATAATCCGGAGATTTTCCGGTTCGTTATTGAATAACCGATGTATCTGCTCTATATTATAAACCAAACACATTAATTATTCAACAAATCTGAAAAATGAATCTTTGCTTATATATGAGACCAGAGAATAATAAATTCCCATAACAACACACATTGCAAGTAAAAATTCATGCATACCATAAATTAATTAAACCATGTAACCAAAACTACCAACATCCAGCAATATAAAAATTGAAACACAAATAATAATCATAAAAAATTACAAGAAAAAAGAAAAACCTGATCAGGCATTGAACCAGGAAAGGCATAATTGACAGGAACATGATTAATCCCTTGAAAGAAATCCACAAAGTTTTCATTGACAGCATAAGGAAAACCACCACCATCCATGTAATGCACCCCCATTTGTCTTCCATCATTCATCTTTGCAATTTCTCAAATAAAAACCACTACCCTTCAAAAATAACAACTGCACAAAAATTTATAATAAAAAAAACCCACATTTAAATAACAAATTCATAGTCAAATGTAAAATAACATGAAGAAAAAAAAATCTTAAAAAAACAAAAACAAACAAAAAACACAAAACATGTATAATGTGTGAGACCCAACAAATGTTTTGTTGGAAATATGAAGTGTAAGTTGGTTAAATGTTTGTGAAAAACAAAAAAGGTTGTAAATTTGAAAAACCTTTGATGTTGGTTGGTTTGTTGAAGAGAGATTTTCTAGGGAAACAGAGAGAAAAGAAGGGAAAGATGAAGAGGTTGTGATTTACATTTACCTTTGATGTTTGTTGATACAGAAATGGTTGGTTTGTGTTGTGAGAAGTAGCAGAAGAAACCAACACACCACACCACAGATTTAGTCTCTTTTACTTTTTCTTTGCACTGTGCTCAACATTACACACTTTAAAGTTTCATATTAATTTATTCATTTTTATATTATCTTCATTTTACTTGTAATAAATGTTCATATATAAGTCACATGTTTTACCTCAAATCATCGGTGTGACCGAGGTTCGAACCACAACCCTCTCCACTTTAACGTGTAAGTGTCAATGGTTATATATTTGTCATTTCTTTTATCTATCTAAAAAAATATCAATATAAATTGATTTTTTTTTTGTCTTCACTTTCAATTCCCAAGAATTTTTTTGTCATTTGGAGTTCGTCGAAAATAATATAAGAAAAAAATAAAATTTATACACATAAATGCAATTATGTGATGTTATAAATGTAATATTTGTTATGAATATGTAAAATATTAATTACATAACTTTTTATGCAAAAGTTATTATTTTTGGCTGCATAAACAATGTCTTAACATTTGTTAACATTTTCTTAAGTTTAATTATAGACCGAGTGGTGCAAAGTGTGTCCTTGCCATTTCCACATATTAATAATGTGGTTGCAGCTTACGGCATTATCCTAGGAGGCTCATAATCCTCTATTTTCACCATTTTGTGAAATTGATTTCCCTATTTTAAAATTGACAGGCTTGTTCCTCTATCAAAGTACTGATTCTAAAATATGGTGGTTTGATATGTTTTAAATGAAGTTTTTAATAATATTTTTTTACAATTTCATAAATGTTAACCTTTTTTTCGTTATCTTGATCATACATCATGTCATTTAAAACGTATATTAATTTTTAGTTCAAAATGTGATATACGGGTCAAAACTTTCAAATTTTAAAATAGAGGTCAAATCTGCAAAATTAGTGAACATAAAGGACCGAAGTTACAATTAAATCTTTATATTAAATATGAAATATGAGGATAAAAATAAAAGAAGTTGTAAATACTTCTTAAATGAGTGATTTTTTCTTAAATTATAATGGTTTAGAACAACTTCTAATTAATTTAGATTTTTTTTTAATGATCACTTTTGTTTTTGTGAAACAGTTTGCAATAAAAAGGGTTTTGGATTTTATAATTACTTTTGTCAACAAAAAAAAATACACAGTAAAATTAAATTAAACTGTGTATGTACTCTTTCTGACAGGAAATTGTCTATTACTCTTAATAACCGTTAACTTTAATTTATTCTTTTGATTATTTTTAAAGTACGTTTCAACTATAAAGTTCAGTTGTCTTACAGTCTGTATGAATTGCAACATCATTGACATTATTAACCATAAAATTAAATGCATCCCCTCATATAGAGGTCAGTCTAATTCTCTCAGCTTAAAATAGTTGCTTTAAGTTTCCTTCAATCACCATAAGAAATAAATGCATCAACATTAGAAAGGAAAAGGGAAAGCATACACTAGAAACTAGAAAGAACAAATATACTGAGACATTAAGATAGAATAGTGGTAGTAATAAATAGTGTACAAATGAAATTTATGAGAGGGAAATCTCTGCTGCATGTGACACCACTACATTATGGTACCGTACAGCTGTATGTTTCAGCTTTCAAAGGCTTTATCAACTACAATACCGATTGTAGACCTAAAATCTGCAAACAGGAATTAGGTCCACCAACAAACATAAACTATAATAAAAGGTAACTATGTAATGTTATGTCACTTTTTAAGGGTGGTGAGTGTCACCAATGTTTTGATATAGGAGAAAAATATATAGTGTTTTTCGTTTATTTAAGTTTTCCTCTTCATGATGGTATGGATGAATTTTACAATGCATGAATTTGGTAATCCAAAGATGATAGTGTTGAAGCATGCATGGTATTGCAGCAATGGTACGAGACAGAGTGGTGGACATGTTGACTAGGGTCGGTCCAAAAGTAAGGCCATCAAAACCTCCGCTTTAGATTCATCAACAAAAAATAATTATTTTTTTATTAAATTTTACAAGCAATAATTCTAACCCAAAAATAAAAAAAGCTTCATATATTGAATCTTGTTTTTGGCATCACTTACTTTTAACAAAATTTGGGTCGGTCTGTCCCATACACAAATGATATTTATGATTTAAAAATAAAAAAATTGGACGTACCAAACTTAAAATTGTATATTTGAACATCTTCTTTCTTCTAAGTTCATGTTCTTCTTACAAGCATGGTGACATTGTTTGTCCTTAGTTAATAGTTACATGATTAACATTTATATGGTGAAATTTTGCGGAAAATTGAAATTTTATTATCATTTAACACATAATCTCTCTATACCAAAGGTATCACTTATAAATTTTTAAATTTACAAATCTACCAAGAATTCAATTGTCACATGATTAGAGCCTAATATGTAACTATTATTGAAGAACATCAACTCATGATGTCACATCCTAAAAACTTCAGTTAAGCTCCATTCACCGTAGATTACTTAAGGTTGTTTGTACGTGAGAATGACAATCCAAACAAGACATGTATGATAGTGTTCATGCAATTATACATGTTATTAACAACTAACTATTTCATTTAACTTAATCTCTTAGATTTATATCATCGTTATATATCAATACTTCATTAATATCATAAAATTATCGACACATATAATATGCACATAATGTGATGACTCTTCTATCAATCTAAATATCATCACTAATATAATGCAACTTATCATCAACTAACGTCAACACATGGATTCAAGTAGAGAAGTCACATCCTACCTCACGAATGAAAGAGTCTTGTAAGGATAGCTTTGATTCTATCATGGTACAACCCCTCAATCATATCATACGATGCAACAAACACTAGTAGGAACATATCTGTTTAATATAACTCAATATGTGTCACCCTAAACCCCACTAATGCAAATGGGAGATTTAAAGACCCCCCGTTTGTAAATGGTTGCAACAAAAGTCGTGTTAAAAAGGAGGATATGGTGACAATTTTGCAATTAAGTTGATGTCGCAAAACATTGTAAGCCAGTCATTTCAATAATTCTAAGAAGATGAAATTTGTGCATTTAAGATGAGAACTTAAAACATAATTGTCCAATCTGCTGCTCTACATTCAACATAAATATCCAACATACCCCCTACTTTTCAAAATCACCTTACATAGCGTCATCTCATATGGCACCATCATCTTTTTGGCTTATTAATTTATACCTCCTTCATCATGACTCCATCTGGTTTAACCCATGTTTAACACACAATAAAAATTTGCAAAACGTCGCCTGAGAGATTCGAACTCTCGCGGGGAAACCCCATGTACTTAGCAGGCACACGCCTTAACCACTCGGCCAAAGCGACTTTGATGCTTCGAAAGGAATATTATATATACTATACAATAAAACCTTTTATTATCTTTTTTAATTCCAACCATTGATTTACTTGATCAATCTTTTTAGGGTATTTTTTTAACGGTGAAGCTTTGATTGAAAAAGATAATGGAAAAAGATACAAGTGGTACAACTTCCACATATTTCCTTCAAAAAATAAACTTACACATATTGTGATCCAATATAAATGATACTACAATAACCCACTTGGATTAGTCTGGTGGTATTGGCTTGAGACTTGAAAGCGTGGTCCTTCTCGAGGTCTCAGGTTCGATTCCCTTCGATGTCAAGTTAGGTGGTCTAATGGATAGAGGTTACACATTTTAAATATGGAGAAGTGGCGTTTTAAATATGGAGAAGTGGCGTGTCCAGAATTCGAACTTTAACATTTACATATAATATGCAATATCCCTACCAAATGGGGTGTCTGTGGATATATTTTTTGTATATTGTTTATAATTTTTGTATAACGATTTAAAAATAATTATCCTTTTGTCTAGCAAAGACATTCTAAATTTTGACTACATTCACAAAAGGATCAATCACCGTGTTTTGTGTTAAAATATTTTAGAAAATGTTGCTACACAAGGTTGTTTTGAATTTAACATATTTAATCTGCATTCATAGGTAATGAAAATAAACATCATTGTTTATGTCACAATAAAGTTAAATATTAAGACATTTTTAATTGTAAAGTAAGCGCCATATTTCATTTAATGACACTGTAACATTCCGATCTTTTATGTATATTATATATATATCTTTTATGGTGATTTTCTAGATTTATGATTTATTCAACTACTCGTTTAATGTTTAAAAAAATAGGCTTAAATATATAAATGGTTCTTGTAAGTTCGCGTGTTTTTTGTTTTCGTCCCAGTATCTTTTTTTGTTCTAAAACAAGCCCTGTAAGTTACAAATATTTTGATTTTCGTCCCTCCTGTCACCATCTGTTACAAAAATGCTGATGTGTCTAACAGTGACTGACGTGACGTTGTTTAACGTGGCAAAACAGATTTATGTGTCCTTTCAGACAAGATTACGGGGACCAAAATCAAAAACGAAAAATTACATAGGGACGAAATTAAAAATATTTCCATCTTCTTCCTCTCTATGTGTGTTTTCTTCATCTCTCTTCCATATTCTTCTTGCATGAACCAGTAACATTATTTCCTTGCATTCCATTGTGGTAACTCATTCTGTTTCATTTGCGGACAACAACAATACAACATTGGAATTAAAGTGACACTTCGAGCAGTAATACTTTCACCAAAAAATAACTTGAATACCAAAACAAAAATTTGTGCATTGAAAACTAGTTAGGTTTTCAAACACTATGCAAAGGAGAATAAGAGAATGGAAAACATCAAAGGTTAATGGCAAGAAAACATAACTTAAACCACTGGAAGATTAAAACAAACCAGTTACATGATGCACCTGAGATTAGAAACATTAATCTACTTCTACACACCAGTAAACTTTGACTCTCTTACAAGATGAAACAATTCCATATGCTATAAAATCATACTATATATTTTGTTCAAGTGAACAATCTCTTGCTAATTGATTTCTCCTGAAGAAAAATTGAATTTGTAAACAACTATCGTTTGAAGGTCTTCAATTATTTTATATACAAATAACTGCAATTTCATAAGTCAAGATTAGACTTCAATTTATTCAACTACATAACTCTATCAATGAAGTTCTAAGAATCACATATTATATTACACCATCAAATATTCATTTGTTAAATTCCTTCACATGGCTAAATTAAATTGTTGAGTTCTTGTTAATTTTAAGTGAAGTTAACTAAAAAAATGACGGAAAAGGCATATTAAGATTTACTAGTTCCAGAATAAACATAACGTATATAAAGACCTCTGTTGGATTATAAAATGATGCAACACTATATATGAACACAACTACCTCATCCTTCAAAAAACTACTTATTGATAAACAAAGGAAAATAATTTAATTCCTTGTATTATACTTGATCAGTACACAAAAACCAATAATCTGTGTTGATTTATGTTGTTAGGTACTAGATTTTTATTATCCTACAAAGTTCACTATACAGAGGATGGAACAGGGTTCCCACAACAACATTTGGTTATTTGTTGTGGCTGGCAATTTGTGTTTGTTCCTTTTATTGAGAGAAATCATATTTCTTAAAGACTATTTGAAATTTGGAACTGCCAACCGAGAATAAAAAGAAAATTCAAAGCCAACTTATCACCTTTTTCTAAATTTTCTCTAATAAACATGGACTTACTCATGCAACGTAGGACATAAAATGGGACTAGTTTTGGCCTCAAAATGGAAGTATATGTTTGGTGAATGGAGAAATCACGATACAAAGTCAGGAGAAGCTACAAATGGTATCTTTACAATTTCACAGTGAAGAGAGTCTAAGCAGAATAATAATAATAATAATATGGAAGAGAGAGTAAGAAGATGGAAACATTAAAGATTTTAAATTTTAAATTTTGTAACTTAGTGATTTTCAATTTTGTCCCGATGTAATTTTTCGCTTCTGATTTTGGTCCTTGTAATCTTGCCTGGAAGGACACATAAGCCTGTTTTGCCACGTCAAACAACACCACGTCAGTCACCGTTAGACACATCAGCGTTTTTGTAACAGATGCTGACGGGAGGGACGAAAATCAAAACATTTGTAACTTACAGAGTTTGTTTTAGAACAAAAAAAGATACAGGGACGAAAACCAAAAACACGCGAACTTACAGAGACGATTTACATATTTAAGCAAAAAAAAATGAAGAAAACTATATCACTCTATATGTTAAACTAACTAATTAGAACCTTTAATTTTATCTATTTAGTTATATGTTTTGATTAGTGAATTTTGTGTGACTTAATAGAATCAATAGAATAAAACAATAATATTTTGAACGAAATATATTAATAACGTGTGTGACTAAAGTTATGATAGGTAGTTTTATTCTCATGGTCTTGGTCCTTAATTTTCTTGCAAGTTTTCTAACCCCTTAGTTTCAATTAACCATTTATTCCCTTGTTTGCCAATCCACTCACCTGTAAGCAAAGCCATAACGAATGCCTACTACCCCTAAACAGGCCGCCATTTACAAAAAGTGAGATAATAGCATTAGATCGGCGACAGGAGGACATGATGCAATGAAAAAACTTAGAGTTAGCATCATCCTCTTGTAACCAAAGCAATCTAGATTGCTGCCAATGAATACTTGTATTTATTTTTGAAAGAGTGAACAATTCAGAAGTTAAGGAGTGCAACTCCTCTAAATCGCCCCCCTCAAGGTCGGCATCCTCACCCCTAACATCTAGAGTGGAGATGCGCTCTTTGACATCACTAATACGGGATTCCAAGTTCTGAGATTGTTGTTGATGCCAATTCCTCATATCGCACTTGATAAGTTTTAGTTTTTCCTTAAGAACAAAATCTCCCCAACCTTCCACATGAAAAGAGAGCCACTGATCTTTAACAAATAACTTGTAACCAGGAAAGTCCAGCCATTAGTTGAGCATGCGCCGAGGACGAGGACCACAATTCTCTTCATCAATAATTAACAAAATGGGGCAATGATCAGGAGACCTTTAGGCAGAGCCAATTGAACTCAGTTAGGCTATTGCTCACACCAATTTTATGATAAGGCATTGGTATGACACTAACTCCACACACACTACCCAATTAATTATTGAGGTTTCTCCTGTTTTTTTTTTTTTTTGAATGAATTGAGGTTTCTCCCGTTGAACAGTAGGAATAGATCAATTTATATGAAATTACATGATTGGTAATTTTTCATCTATACCCTTGTTTTTTCCGTTAAGAAATAAATTTAATCATTCGTTCTCTTTACAAAATATTTATTACATGCCTTGTTTCATTTTGTAAACTTTCAACTCTTTTAATTTTTAACTCAAATCAGTTAAGATACCTAATAATTCTGTTTTGTGTTGCGTGTAAATTATTGTTTGTAGTAAATATTATTGGATCTTGCTAACTTTGTTAAGAAATTCACATATAAATTCATATTTTAAAAAATAACTTTTAACTTTACAAGAAACCGAATCTACAATTCTAATACAAAGTTTCTATTTTAATACTCCATATCCTAACAAGTGTCTTAATAACATCTTAAATGCAAGTAGCTTAATGCATGTTTAGATGAACGAAAGTTGGCAAAAGCTATACTATGTAGCTTAACAAGATTATATTGATTCACGATGGATTTTTTAATCTCACAGTTCATCAAAACATTCACTTTATAGTCCCTTATTACTTTTTTTTAACAAAAGTCCCTATTACCTAAGCTATGTGGCAATGTGAATTTTAACAGGACAACTTCAAAGAGCAATGCGAATTATAGGAAATAAAAAAAATGGGTGGAATCAAGTATGAGTTTCTGAAGTTCTTTTCTTGAAGAAGCCAAAATGAGATTGTATTAACCAAATAATAGTAGCTTTTCTCAGCATAAGATGTGCCGGGAAAATTAGGCAAAAGTACAAACAATTACAACAAAATTGAGAATCCAAAAAAATCGAAAGAAACATGAAAGCAACTAAGCAACTCGTCTTAAACATGAAAGTGGATTAAGTCGCCAAAGATGGTAGTCGAAATCAAACGTAATATATTTCGATTTCAGCCATTAAAAAGTCATATGCTTCTTTCTGTCCAAATGACTCAATCAGGTAGAGAGCCATAAAAAATACAAAGCTGATTTAAAATTATTAGAGATTCCTCGAAAATGGCCGAATTGTAGAAAATGATCTACCAAGCGCTCCGACTGAACTGTGTCGATTCCTAACCATTTGGAGTAAATTTAGTTAGAGTTGTTTATAGATTACTTAAATGATATATGTCAATCTGGACCCACAAAAGGTGACTCAAGCTACTAAAAAAAATCACATTGAAGACACCTCCAAGAACATCCACAATAGATATATTTTACCTATTAGCCCCAAGCTAAATACGTATTCTCATTGTGGAGTAAAGAATTTGAATGTTTATATAGAAACGTGGCTATAGAAGAACAATCTTTCTTCACTTTTCATGTGCCCCAATTAATAAATTATATTGAAATGCAGTGAAATAAAGTCAATTGATAGATTTATTGTTGGAGATATTAAACTTGAGAGATTTGATGCTTATCAATTATTAATAGGCAATTTCTATGGTACTTCAGATAAAATTGAGTGTTTTGATACTCTCAAATGTTTTACCAATAGAAAAGTGCTATTTCAATTAAATGATCTATGTCAACATTATTAAAGATTGACTTAAGGGAAAGAGTTTTGGTACACTTCTCTATTCAATTTAACCCCCAAAAATTCTAAAAATTATATTTCAGTAAATTAATCAAAACAAAACCAAATCATCAACCACCATCACAATTTTCTCTTCAGTATTCATCATCTGAAAATTAACTTTTTTTTTTCTTTTTCTTTTTGTTCCCCTTTTACTTGCTGCAAATCATTAACGACAAATTAGTGTTGTTTTTCTTGTTGTTCCCTTTTTTGGTAGTGTCGTGAGTGTTTTTGGTAGCTATCCCTTTTTTTGCTATAAAAAATAACTGCAAAGTTTAATTAAAAATCTGTCAAATTAGTGAAAGATGTTTAATAGAGAACCAAAATCATAGATATGAAGTATATCATATTATTAAACAATATTAATTGACATCATAACCATGTACCTTGAACAGTTGAAGAATCCATAGAGATATCAAAGAGAGTTGAGAGAATTAGGTTTTGAGAGATGCTTCTGCCGCTTACTGATAGAGCGTTCTTCTGTTAAAAGTACAGCTAACCTAATGGGATAGTTAGCTTATATACTCATCAGTGGAGGCAAGGACCTCTCAAATGGGCTGACTTATAAGAACGGTCTAACCCATCACGGTCCGTTCACAATAAACCCAATATAAATACCAAGTACAGTAACATTAAATATTTTATTTATATTTTAATATTTAATTAAAGTAAATCCAAAATATTCAACAATCTCCCACTTGGATTATTTTAATTAAATATTAAAAGTTAATATAAGAATGGTAGTAGAAGTATATCAAATATATATATATAATAGTACTTGTCATCAAGGTAATATAAGAAACACAAAATTCAACAATGCAAAAATTGAATCCGGTAGGGCAAACAAAATCATACATGTTAAACCTTACATTTCACATAGAATAAAGAATATGGTTAACATTATAAATTGAGAATTTGTTATCCAATAAAGGTCCATGCATATAAAATGCTATAATAAACTCACACTAACCCAAAATATCATAGACTTAACGAGTTACAATACTCATATATATAAGTCTGTGGTTAGTGGTTCTGCCAATGAGTTTTCAATTCTATAAAAGTCATATATCCACATAGGTATAAGAATAGTAATTACTTATAGGGATAGCCTATCAAGAAAGAGTAATTACATGTAGTCGAAATCAATAAATATTGTACGACATTCAATTAATCCAAGTTTTTAGCAAAAGTGTGACTATGAAAATCCATAAAAATAAAATATTATTAGGAAATTCAAGAATCTCCAAATTAGATTAACATAGACATTTAGTTTAAAGAGAAAAAAAAATGTGGATTAATGTGGCCACTAGAATGTCAATAATGAAAGAACATTTATGATTATCTCAGTTTATAAGTACTTCAAAAAACATAATATCATACTCGATAAGAGTATTCATATTACATATTGTACTTATTTTAAAACCCTATAAAATGTGGAATGTTGGTAAAAGAGAAACACAATATATATTTGCATGCTAAAAAGTTATTGTGCATATTCCAACAAAATTGACTTAAGCATCCAATTATGATGCTTATTGAGATTAAAAGAAATTTTAATATATATCTCAATATAATAGAATGAGACTTAGGTTGGAAGTCTCTTAAGTTATGTCATATTTTATAGTGTGCACAAGAGTATATGACAATGATAAGAATTTTAAATTGTATGTATATAATATTGTGTACACATTTATCTTGATCTCACATATTTATAAACAAAAGTGAGATTTCTCATTTGAGCTCATAGTATGTAGTGTTGAGTACACACTCCCACTGATCTCAGTATGTAGTGTTGAGTAAGTGAGATTCTCATTAGTAGTGATCACTGATATATAGAAATATTCAATTCAACAATGGGATACATGATTACTAGTGCAAGATTATCAACATAAGTGGTTATGTAATTTTAACTAGTAGAGTTTCATGAAATCAACCACATATTTTGCACGAGTATAGCAGAATTATTATGAAAATATATGTTTTTATCAATGGCAGACATTATCAAGAATTGAGTTCGTAGTTAACCACATATTCTACATTTAGAATTAAGGAGAATGTAAAATTTCATTCAAGAATTTTATAACACAAGATCTCCTTTTCACAATTAAAATTTCAAAGAATTTAAGATATACAGTAACCTTTATATGACAGAGTATGATGATTATGTAAAAAGAGTTTATCATCATATGAGTGAGATAAGTCTCTAGTACTATAAAATAGGATATGAGACTATATTCACAATTTTAGTAACTCACTCAAACCTCAAATGCTACAATATTCATAAGCTTCCATAAGTATTAAAGAATAGCAATAACATAAAATATTTTCAAAATATAGTGAAAATGGTAAAATTAAATATCTTAAATATACCATTTATAATTATTTGGAATAATGGTATAAATAAATATATTTTTTTTCTCAATAGAGTTGTTAAGAACTTTGAGATTTCGACATATTGCTATTCAAAATAAGTTAACAATAATATAAAAAGATATGGAAGTGTATAATAATTTATGAGAAAATAATATAGTTAATATCCTCAATATAAGTCTCTTCAATAATTTTATATCTAGAGTTATGAAACAAATAAATATATTTGTTTATGAGATATAGTTAATTGACATATAGAATTTTCCTCGCTTGTTGAAGAATTTGTCCACTTGATGGAGAATGATAGTTAAACTAATAAGGTATTTTTCTTACCCACAAAAGGATGATTATGTTAAGTAATGTTATACCGATAGGGTATGTCCATCACGTTACACAATACATAGCAAGGATTCTCCCACTTGATAGAGAAGAAATAAATGATAGTTGAATTAAAAGGTTTGAAAGATATTTTAAATAAAATATTCAACTATTTCTCTATCACAAAATGATATGTTAAGTAACGTCACACCGATAGGGTATGTTCGTCACTCACATAACAGAGGGATAATAGCAATCCAAAATATTTATATATATAAAAATAACATTTAAGTAGAAATTTAATTTAAAAATAGAATAATATTGGATTGCAAAATTTATATAGTTTTCTACATGAATTTTAACAAAGTAACTTACTTATTGTAATCTCATTCGAAGACCTTAAGGATAATAAGTAAGAACAATATCATCACAATGTACCGTACCGTTCTTATGTTTAAAAAATAATATTAATAACAACACACCGATGGGGTATGATTGTCACCAACATATAGCTAATCTATTTAACAACAAAATTTGCATAATTGTATCCACGATAAGTGAGATTACAATTATACAAATCATGATAAATCATATTTATACTCGAGAGAATATGATAAAATAATATCATGCATAAACTATTATTCTTAATTTACTCAACTTTGGTCATATTCAAATATTAGAAAAACATTTAAATATTTTAAATGGGTACTTCATAAGTATGACCTTAAAGTTCTGTTTAGAATATTCTATAAAAATGAATTTCATTCTTTATATGTGCAATAATATATGATAAGTCACAAGATGATAAAATAATTGAAGAAGAAATAAATAAATTTCTTCATATGTACAATAATATATGATAAGTCACAAGAGGATAAAATAATTAAATCACGACTTACCTCGCAGAATGTGACATTCATTCTTAAACTTATAGTCGATGATCTTTGATGACTTAACAAGAATATCTTATAATATAGTCATCTCGAAATATTCTGAATACAAAATAAACAATTATAAATAAACATGTATGAGACTTTAATCATAAATCAAAATGATTTAAATAAGAATTTAGACGTAAGGATGATATTTGTTTTAAAATTGCCCCAATTTTTAATATGTTGTTTTGATAATATTTAACTGATAAACAACAAAAAAGATACGTGCAAATTTCAGTTTATAATTAGAATTTTAGCATATAAACTGCAAGTATGCATCATTATTCAAAATATATAAAATATATAGTTTGATATTATTGTGATCCAAATATTTAATTTCGACAAGACACATAATCTTAGAGTAAATAATATGAATTAAGAATAATAAATTACAGGTCTATATTAAAGACTATAGTAGAAAATAAAAACTCCATCCCGTTACATATCAGAGCATTTCCTACGACACCACAAGGACCTCTCACATCGTCGAACCTAAGCTTGGTCACATGCACTTGCCCACAAGGCGGCAATTCCAACAGAAGGGGTGAGATTCACAACAATTATATTAACAAATAATTCAAATATCTATGCCTAACAACAACAACAACAATCATCACATATAACGGAAACGTCTCAAACATCCACATATAACGAATCATCTTAAAACATCTTCACATAACAAATCATCTCATAACGTCTTAAACACAAGACTCGACAAATGCAACTCTAACCTCTTAAACATCATGCATGTGGTACCAATATTTAAGCTTAAATAAGCTTCACCGTCGCTTTGAGCAAATGCTCCACCGTCGCTTTGAGCATAAGCTCCACCGTCCCAAATTATGCAAATGCATGAACTCGACTCTTTATACTTAAACAAGTTAACACAACATCTTAACATCATTTACGACTCTTTATCGACACATACAACGATAACAATACATGGCAGCAGTTCAGCACATTTAACACATATTCATAGCATATAATCATCGTCGCAAATATCATTTAAATATCATTCATATAACTCATTTATTATGCATATAAATCATAGATTAATGCCAACAGTTAAAAATCATCTTACAGCATCATTACAGGTTGTAATTTAGGTCATAAAACATCTCTAATACTATCCAAAGGTCTAACCTCAAAGCTTCACTCAAAACAGAGATATAAAACTCAAGTTATAGTGGTCTGAGACCACATTGCTCGCTATGGCGAGTGGTTCTGCTCGCCTCGCGTGCATCAAAGGGTCGCTCGCCACGGCGAGTTAAGTTGCTCGCCTCGCGAGTGAAGTTGTTCTGCTCGCCACGGCGAGTTATCGCAGAACAGGGTACGGGTTCGCGCAATCTCTCGCCAAAACTCGTCCAATCTCTCATGCTATGGCTCTAATCTTTCAGAATTATGATCCTAGTGATTAACCTAGGTTCTGTAACACGTTTCTACAGCAAATTGCATCATTTTCACATCAATTCATCAAAAATCCACCAAAAACCCTAACTTAAGAACTCTCTCTAAACTCTTCCCAATCCCTTAGTTAATCATAAACAGATGAATTACAGTAATACAATCGAAGTTAGGCTCACCCTTACCTGTTATGTTTGCAGAATTGGAGTTCCCTCTTCTCTGGCCACTTTTCTCCCTTTTTGCAAAAGTCTGTAATACGTACTGACTCCTTCTCTAAACCTAATTTCCTTTTATACCTCTTTCTAATCTCACTTATCCCCAAAACTCTATCTTATTATAAAACAACCCCATCTCTCAAAATTATTGTTATTATAGCACATCTTAATTTTCATATAAAAAATATATATATATTAGCATCACATATCTTATTTTATTAAACAATAAAATAAGCATCACATCACAACATAGTCTCATACGTCACAAACATCACCAAAATCATATAATATATAATAATATACTATATAATCTAATAAGATAACTAAATAAACAAAGTGGGTGTTACAACTCTCCCCTACTTAAAGGATTTTCGTCCTCGAAAATCTTACCTCGATTAAACAACTCTGGATATGACTCCAGCATCTTACTTTCAAGCTCCCAAGTTAAGCTTTCACCGGTCGCCCCACTCCAAACAACTCTCACTAGAGGTATCTCCTTGCCTCTCAAAATCTTCACCTTGCGATCATCGATCCTCAAGAGTAGAGTCTCAACCGTAAGGTTGTCTATCACTTGTACATCGTCACTTTGGATCACATGAGATGGATCCGGAACGTACTTCCTCAGTTGCGACACATGAAAAACATCGTGCAAATTCGATAGATGCGGTGGTAATCCGACACGATATGCCACCGTCCCAATCCTCTCTGATATCTGATACGGACCAATAAACTTTGGAGTCAACTTCTTCGACTTCAAGGCACGACCTACACCGGTCATTGGAGTAACTCGCAAAAACACATGATCTCCCTCTTGGAACTCAAGGTCCTTCCTACGCTTGTCATGATAACTCTTTTGTCTACTCTGCGATGCTTTCATCTTCTCTTGGATCATTCTTACCTTCTCGGTGGTTTGTTGCACCATCTCCGGTCCTAAAACCACACTTTCACCCGACTCAAACCAACACAACGGGGTTCTACATCTTCTTCCATACAAAGCCTCGAAAGGTGCCATTCCAATACTAGAATGGTAACTGTTATTGTAAGTGAACTCTATTAACGGGAGATGACTATCCCAAGCTCCTCCTTGTTCAAGTACACACACCCTCAACAAATCTTCCAACGATTGAATCGTCCTCTCGGATTGACCATCTGTCTACGGATGATACGCCGAGCTCAACTTCAATTAAGATCCTAAAGCTTCTTGCAAACTTCTTCAAAATCTAGAAGTAAATCTTGGATCTCTATCTGACACAATGCTCGAAGGAACACCATGTAATCTTACTATCTCTTGAATGTAAATCTCTACTAACCGAACCATAGGAAAAGTGATATTGATCGGTAGAAAATGAACTGACTTGGTTAACCTATCAACAATCACCCAAATAGCATCGTTCCCTCTTGGAGTAGTCGGCAAACTCGTCACAAAATCCATGGATATACTATCCCATTTCCACTCTGGCACATCTAACGGTACCATTATTCCAGCAGGTTTCTGATGTTCTATCTTTGATTTCTGACAGACTAGACAAGAATACACAAACTGTGCCACATCACGTTTCAATCCAGACCACCAAAACAACTTCTTCAAATCATGATACATCTTCGTAGCTCCTGGGTGAATACTTAAGCTACTTCTATGGCTCTCTTCAAGTATTGCCTTCTTCATATCGTTGTTGTCCGGAATACAGATTCTACCGCGGAACCTCAACACACCATGGTCATCGACTCTGAAGTCACCATCTGCAGTCTGGTTACTCGCAACAAGCAAATCTACAAACCTAACATCTCCTTTTTGCGCTTCTTTAATATTTTTCAGAAAATCATTGTCAATCCTCAACATTCCCAGCTTTACACTCTGATGTGATATTTCACAAACCAAACTCAAATCTCTGAATTGTTCCAATAGTTCAAACTTTTCCGCCATCATAGCAGACATATGTAACATTTTCCTACTTAGGGAATCAGCAACTACGTTAGCTTTACCCGGATGGTAACTCAAACCAAAATCATAATCTTTCAATAACTCAAGCCATCTCCTCTGTCTCATATTTAACTCTTTCTGATCAAACAGGTACTTCAAGCTCTTGTGATCACTAAACACTTCAAACCTCGAACCATACAAATAGTGTCTCCAAATTTTTAACACAAATACCACTGCAGCCAACTCAAGATCATGGGTAGGATAATTTCGTTCATGAATCCTCAACTTCCTGGATGCATAAGCAACCACTCTACCGTCTTGCATCAGTACACCACCTAAACCCAACTTAGACGCATCACAATACACCACAAAAGGTGCTTCAGGCTTTGGCAAAATTAAAACTGGAGCTGTCGTCAACCGCTTCTTCAACTCATTGAAGCTACTCTCACACTGAGCATCCCACACAAAAGATTTACCTTTACACGTCAATTGTGTTAACGGAAGTGCCAACTTAGAAAACCCCTCTATAAATCTTCTATAATAACCGGCCAATCCCAAAAAGCTTCTAATCTCAGTAACCGACCTCGGAGTCTCCCATTGCGACACTGCTTCAACTTTAGACGGATCAACTGCTATACCATCACCAGAAATAATATGACCAAGAAAACTAACTTCTTTCAACCAGAACTCACGCTTAGACAATTTAGCATACAACTTCTTTTCTTTTAATACTTGCAAGACAATCTTCAAATGTTCAACATGTTCTTCTTCAGATTTGGAATATATCAGAATGTCGTCAATAAACACAACCACAAAACGATCCAAAAATGCCTGAAAGGTCCGATTCATATATTCCATAAATACTCCCGGTGCGTTCGTAACACCGAAAGGCATCACTTTATACTCATAATGACCATATCGAGTTCTAAAGGTCGTCTTCTGCATATCTTCATCTTTCACTTTTATCTGATGATAACCCGGCCTTAAATCAATCTTGCTAAACACACGCGCACCCACTAACTGATCCATCAAATCATCAATCCTTGGAAGTGAATACCTATTCTTTATAGTTACCTTGTTCAACTGCCAATAGTCAATACACAACCTCATACTCCCATCTTTCTTCTTTACTAACAGTACAGGCGCTCCCCAAGGTGAAACACTTGGTCTTATAAACTTCTTCTCAAGCAGATCCTCCAATTGCTTCTTTAACTCAGCTAACTCAGAAGCTCACATACGGTAAGGTGTCATAGACACAGGCTTCGTTCCAGGAACAAGATCAATCGCAAATTCAACTTCTCTCTCAGGAGGCACATCAGGAAATATTTCAAGAAAATTACACACCACTTGCAATTCGTCAATCTTCTCTTGATTCTCAATAGATAAGGATGCCATCAGAGAAAACATCAAAATTCCATCTCGTTCCATCGTTTCCACCAGCGTTGTTCTGATACCCACAGCTTGGGCCATTGCTTGCAAGGCAGCAGCAAGAGCAGCAGCATTTCTTCCAGCCATCTTATTCCTCTACCAAGCAAACATAAGTTAGAATAATATAACTATAGTATTATAACTCTATGATATTGTCACTCGACTCTCTAATTGATCAGACGGACCGACCTGCTCTGATACCAATTGTAACACCCCGAAATCCCAAAAATAAAAATTCATGCATGTAATCAGAGTATATCATATTCAGGATGTCACATTTCATAAAAATCTTTAAATTAAAAAGAATAATAATTCTCCATCATAATTATATTCAAACGTAGCAGCGGAATCATAATTTCAAAATCCTTAAAATAATTAATTCTTGGCACAAAGGCCACACAAACATCTCAAAATTCAAAGATAAGTCGTAAACATCATCATTAGTTCAACATGATACATAAAGGAATAGAATTCAATAAAAACTCCATCCCGTTACATATCAGAGCATTTCCTACGACACCACAAGGACCTCTCACATCGTCGAACCTAAGCTTGGTCACATGCACTTGCCCACAAGGCGGCAATTCCAACAGAATGGGTGAGATTCACAACAATTATATTAACATATAATTCAAATATCTATGCCTAACAACAACAACAACAACAATCATCACATATAACGGAAACGTCTCAAACATCCACATATAACGAATCATCTTAAAACATCTTCACATAACAAATCATCTCATAACGTCTTAAACACAAGACTCGACAAATGCAACTCTAACCTCTTAAACATCATGCATGTGGTACCAATATTTAAGCTTAAATAAGCTTCACCGTCGCTTTGAGCAAATGCTCCACCGTCGCTTTGAGCATAAGCTCCACCGTCCCAAATTATGCAAATGCATGAACTCGACTCTTTATACTTAAACAAGTTAACACAACATCTTAACATCATTTACGACTCTTTATCGACACATACAACTATAACAATACATGGCAGCAGCTCAGCACATTTAACACATATTCATAGCATATAATCATCGTCGCAAATATCATTTAAACATCATTCATATAACTCACTTATTATGCATATAAATCATAGATTAATGTCAACAGTTAAAAATCATCTTACAGCATCATTACAGGTTGTAATTTAGGTCATAAAACATCTCTAATACTATCCAAAGGTCTACCCTCAAAGCCTCACTCAAAACAGAGATATAAAACTCAAGTTATAGTGGTCTGAGACCACATTGCTCGCTATGGCGAGTGGTTCTGCTCGCCTCGCGTGCATCAAAGGATCGCTCACCACGGCGAGTTAAGTTGCTCGCCTCGCGAGTGAAGTTGTTCTGCTCGCCACGGCGAGTAGGTCTGCTCGCCACAACGAGCAGGTCTGCTCGCCATGCGAGTGAAGTTGTTCTGCTCGCCACGGCGAGTTATCGCAGAACAGGGTACGGGTTCGTGCAATCTCTCGCCAAAACTCGTCCAATCTCTCATGCTATGGCTCTAATCTTTCAGAATTATGATCCTAGTAATTAGCCTAGGTTCTGTAACACGTTTCTACAACAAATTGCATCATTCTCACATCAATTCATCAAAAGTCCACCAAAAACCCTAACTTAAGAACTCTCTCTAAACTCTTCCCAATCCCTTAGTTAAGCATAAACATATGAATTACAGTAATACAATCGAAGTTAGGCTCACCCTTACCTGGTATGTTTGCAGAATTGGGGTTCCCTCTTCTCAGGCCAATTTTCTCCCTTTTTGCAAAAGTCTGTAATACGTACTGACTCCTTCTCTAAACCTAATTTCCTTTTATACCTCTTTCTAATCTCACTTATCCCCAAAACTCTATCTTATTATAAAACAACCCTATCTCTCAAAATTATTGTTATTATAGCACATCTTAATTTTCATATAAAATATATATATATATATATATATTAGCATCACATATCTTATTTTATTAAACAATAAAATAAGCATCACATCACAACATAGTCTCATACGTCACAAACATCATCAAAATCATATAATATATAATAATATACTATATAATCTAATAAGATAATTAAATAAACAAAGTGGGCGTTACATGTGAGACACGTGCTGGACGATTACACTCGTCTGGGTTTTTACGCGCGTTTGACGCCTGACAGTTTTATTTTCTGAAAAGGGTCGAAACGACCCGAAATTGACCCGTTTGGATCTCTCTCTTTCATGGTGCGGCAAGGCAGAAACAGAAACATAGATTTGAAGCAAAAAAAACTTCATTATAATTCATGCCATGGCAAGCCAAACTTGAATATACCAGACTTGAATATATCAATTAATGAAAAAAAAAGGGATACATGAATAGAAAATTATAATAATCAATTAATGCCACGGGAAAAAAAATTGCCGTCAAATAATTTTCATGCATATATATAAATTCATCAAGAAAAACAATCATTGATATAGACATACTTCACAGAATTGTGTTTGTTTCATTAAACTGACGATTGCATTTCATAATATTTAATCTGCATTTCATAATATTTAATCTGCAGTGTATATCAATCAACATGCAGCAGCAATAATATTCAATTATGATAATAATTAAGAATTTCAATCGTAATATTTTGCATCAGTGATGGTTATTCAAATAGCGTTATTCAAATAGCCATACAACATATCTATTTGGCTCTGATACCAATTGAAAAATGTTTAATAGAGAACCAAAATCATAGATATGAAGTATAGCATACTATTAAACAATATTAATTGACATCATAACCATGTACCTTGAACAGTTGAAGAATCCATAGAGATATCAAAGAGAGTTGAGAGAATTAGGTTTTGAGAGATGCTTCTGCCGCTTACTGATAGAGCGTTCTTCTGTTAAAAGTACAGCTAACCTAATGGGATAGTTAGCTTATATTCTCATCAGTGGAGGCAGGGACCTCTCAAATGGGCTGACTTATAAGAACGGTCCAACCCATCACGGTTATTAAATATTTTATTTATATTTTAATATTTAATTAAAGTAAATCCAAAATATTCAACAATTAGTTCATGTAGTTTCCCACATATAAGCAAATTAGTCCATGTCAGTAGCATTCCTTCATGATAATACCTCTCCTGGAGACCAGAAAAATAAAAGATTTTTATCGTTTGGCAACGTCCAATTAATCTTGATGAAAATGCTCAAATTATTGCAATGAAGAAGATGAAGAAGAACAACTGTCATGAAGGAGAAGAAGTAATGATTTAAATTTGTTTTATGTTAAATCAAATTAAAATTAATTATATCGTAAAATAAAAACTTCAAAGTGCAAAATTCATAAGTTTGATGGTGCTAATTATATAATCCAGTCAAACTGTTAGGAAGCTAGAACAACATTGCTGGAAATTAAAGAAACAATGCAATAAAACAATAAAGATAAATAAACTAAATAAAATAAAATAACTTTTGATTTATTTGATTGATTTGCATAGTGTGTCAAAGACACTATATATAGCAAGGATAGTAATTCTAATGAGACTAAAGACTTAACTTAAAGCCCGACTAACAACTCAAAGGAAAGACAAACTAATATAATTTTGCTTATAAACTAAATAACTAAATTATTTATTTGAGTCTAATTGCAACTCTCTATCATTGCCGACGGGTTCACTTGAACCTTGTCCTCAAGGTTCAACACTCTCTAACATTACCGACGGGTTCACTTGAACCTTGTCCTCAAGGTTCATAAGCAAGTCGGGAGGTTTACGGGATGGTCGAATGTGGAAAAGCTCAATTGAGAGACAAACTAATATAATTTTACTTATAAACTCAAAGGAAAGACAAACTAATATAATTTTACTTTATTTATTTTCCTTAAAAAAAACTAAATTATTTATTTGAGTCTAATTGCAACTCTCTATCATTGCCGACGGGTTCACTTGCACCTTGAGAGGTTCATCACTCTCTAACACAAACTTACTTGTTCCATGCTCTCAAAAAATTATTTGCCATTTTAGCTTGGAGTATTGATACATACAAATATATGAGTGTACGGTAGAATGAGCCTTATTAATATTAAAAACTATAAAATGAGTGATGCGTACATGCGAGATTTATTAATTAAACACTCAAAATTAAAAGCATAAAGAGACATATGTGTTAACATAAAGTAATAGAGGAGTAATATATAATTTTGTTTGTTTTATTTTGATTAGCAGTTTCTATTATGTAGCCATCAAGAGTATACGGAACTGAACTGAACTGAGGGAGGTATTTCCTCATTGTCACGTTCTTAATTCTTATGTGAATGTGAACCCATCTTTCAACGTTTATATGCATCTCATTTGATGCTATTTTCCCTAATATGTGCACTTTTATTCGTTATAACTAAGGGAGGTTTTAACTATAAGAAAAGACAAAGATGCAATGCTACTCGTATCTCTGGATTCCTGCAGCATATCCGAGCAATTCTTATAAGCAAAGTATTCATGGGAAAATGGAAAAGGATAAATTTAAAATATTTTCCCCTAAAAAAATCAAAAATATTTTAAAATAACTATTTCGAAAGGTTTTCCAATAATAATAATCTACATCAAGAGTTGTTAATGAACCAAACCAACTTCAATAATGTTTAGAATTTGATTTGACAATTAACTCGTTGAACTTTATGATTTGAATGGGTTAAACTTGAACTAAAAATCAACTTTGTCAACCAAATAAGTTGAACAACTATATTAATTCAATTCGTTTGATTCATAAGTTAATTCGATTATATGTATATATGTGTGTGCAGACGCGTGGGTGCATGCGCACAAACGTGTGTGCGGGATTACTTGTACTAGATCTAGTAATTCATATTATTTAATAAAAATATATAGTACTTTGTTTATATTATTTATTTTTTGGTTTTCAATATTTTCTTACTTAATTGTAAAGACTCGTTTATTTGAGGATCTAAACAAAATTTGAGGAGCGTCTCTTTCAAATGGTGAATTTTCATACGTACCCGTATTTGATTAAGATAAAACTTGTGATCATATATTTAAGATTAAGAGACTATAATGCATCATCACCACTCGGACCACATGTGTAGAGGTTTTTTTTTTTTACTGAAATTTGATCTTGACCGTGTATTTTGATCCAACAGATGATATTATATCCTCTCATTTTTCATTTAAGTTACTCTTCTCACTTGATATGTCATATATATATATATATATATATATATATATATATATATATATATATATATATATATATGTTCATTTTAACATGTACCTATGTTAAGGATTCTACATATAACAGATATATGCGTGTATATAATCTTTTAATTAGGACCGAGAGAATATAGATGTCAATTTTTTAGGAATTTTTTTTATTCATATTTACTTATCATTTTCAAAGTTCAATACATTATTAATTATTATTTATAATTAATAAAAAGAAAATAAACGTTTGTAAAAAAAATGAACAAAAAGAGCAATAGTTTCACTAAATATTAGAAATATGAGGACCAAAATTATGTTTGGCCAAAACAAAACATATTAACACAATTTATTAATCTCATTGATACTTTTTGTTTGAGAGGATTTTTATTGGTAGTTGTAATAATACCTTATTGCTATAATTTATCTCATTGAGCAGCAAATTATATTTGCCTGTTGGCTAACTGCAATGATTCCTATAAATAGATTACTTGGCGTGTGACCTTTCAAGGCCAAAAGATAACACATCAAGTTCCTTAGTCTATTCGGAAACTTTGATTTTGATTTTGATTTTGAAAGCAAAATTGATCAATATCCCAAAATCACAATTGACATTGTTGATCAAGATTGATCTTATTACATCCCCCTCTCATTATTCTCTCCAATTTTGATTGCACCATCAACTCTACTATGAATGAGAATGGCAATGCTAATGAACCCAACAAAAAGTGGAAATTTCCTTTCTTAGTTTTCTTCAATGATGCAAGGTATAATTATTAGATACATAAATTATTTCTTGTAGTAGAAGCATATTATATCTGTTGAGTAGACTAACCTAATGCTAGAAAATATTTTACATGAAATGAAGTGAAACCATATTATATATTTAATGAAGTTTTATGAGCTAGTACTAATACATGAATCTTCTATATTGTGATGATAAAATGTAGACTTATTTTCAAGTTGGATGCACTTTCAAAGGAGATATTAGGGATTGCAATACCCTCTGCATTGGCTGTTGCTGCTGATCCTATTGCTTCTCTTATTGACACAGCATTCATAGGCCATTTGGGTATTTATTCTCTTCCTTCTCACATTAACTTCATAGCTGTATATATGGAATCTCATATATGATTGTTAAATGAGAAGTAAGGTCTTCATTTAGATTTATGGACTAAACATTGTTAACCAACTAACTTTAAGTTAAACCAAGCGCTGTGACTGATTTTGCTAACACTCTTTTTGGCAAAAATAATAAATAAATAATTATAAACTAGCTACGAGCTGAAAAGTTTTTTTTTTTTTTTTAACATAGTGGCTAGAGCTCGCACATTTAAATGTGAAGAATTAGGGTTTCCAGGGTTCAAACCCCAACCCATGCATATAATATATAATATTTCTACCAACTGAGTTAAACTCACGGGAATGAAAAGTTCATTAATATAGTTTATAATTAATAACTAATAAGTGAATTTTTATTTTGTGCATCAAAGTAAGTTTTTTGTTAATTTTTATCGCATATTATTGATCTAGGTAAAAGGAGCAAAGTTACAATTAAAAGCAATTTAGACAACAATATCAAACCGCACTAAAAACAATAAAATTAAGGGTTGTTATGCTAAGGAACTTTTTTTTTTTAAGAAACTAAACGAAATATATTAAAGAAGCAAGTAGTCCCTCAAGTACAAGGCGTGCCTAAGAGAACTGAAAAATGTTAGATACAATACAGTAAGGCTAAATACAACCAAAAAATTAACCAGATATTACAAAATAGTCTGTAAACAAACTAAAGGATTTTTCCTCCAATAGGGATAGTCAAAATTGAATATGATGTAATTCGTTTTCAACCACCAATACGTTTGGAGTATAACCCTTTCAAGGAGAGCTTCTAGATGATCAAAGTGGTTCTGAATTTTTTTCCTGTTTCGATCTTTCCAAATAACAAATAATACCGAGATCCAAATAACAGTAAAGTCTGTCCTAGAGTGCTTTGAAAAACCTCCAAGAGCACAAAATTGTGAAGCATGTGAGTGTAAATTACCATGTAAAACTGTAACAATACCAAGCCAATGTGAAATCAAGAGCCAAAGACGACCATAGTGATCGCAATGAAAAACCAGATGGTCCCTTTCCTCTTCCTTACCACACAAGGTCGCGCATGCCACAAGAGTAGGATCAAGGACATTTCTTTTGCGCAAATTATCCTTTGTAGCAAGTCTATTCAGAAAGAGACGCCAAACAAATTTGTTAACCTTTAAAGGAACCGCTTTTAACCATAAAAATTGATTAAAATCTTCATAAATATTAGTGTCCACCGTCGTTAAATAAGAATAAGCCGATTGTACCGAATAAGTATAAGTCGAATGAAGCCTCTCCATCTACATGCTAAGAAACTTACAAGTACTAGTAATTATGCCTTGCTAACAATAATTTTTAACCTTTTTTTTTTAAAAAAAATGCACAATTTTCAATATAAATTTCTATTCTTTAGCAATTCCAATAAAACTATACTGAAACTTTAAGCAACGATTTTTCAGGTGTAAAGTATGTTGTCTTGCATATTCCAATATATTGCTACATTTTTTTTTCTTTCTATTCACATGATTCATCCAAGTGTCTAAAATGTGAGAACCTATCACGTTTACTTTGCTCTGTTTCAACTTTTAAGAGAGTCACCGACCACCAAGTACCACGGCACCACAAACTTTGTTGGGTGTAACAAATAATGCCACAAATTCAGAATTTTCGTTTTGTAGAGATAATACAAACATGTGTGTTCATTTTGGTTACTAAAAAATGTTTTTTATCCCAAAAGTAAATAACATGTCAACCATATTGAACTCAAATGTTTAGTAGTCTCTTTTCATCGTTTGATATATATACCTCAAGTAGGCATATATATATATATATATATATATATATATATATATATATGTTTTGACAAACATGAGGCATATATCTACATGTAATTTGTAATCAAAGTCTTAAAAACTGAACTCCAGATCACATGAGTGAGATCTTCGAGCTTTGGGTCATGATTCAATTGGTTAATTAAACCACGATTGAAAGACGCGATTAATGAATAAACAAACATGTATTAAAAAACTCAGGAAAAAACCAAGTTGAAGCAAACTGCGGTTCAACCCGATTATACTAGATTATGACATGCTTAGAAAGAATTTTGATTGAATCAACCGACATATTGGCGGGTTCTCAGTTTAACATGTTGAATTGGTCCATCCGGTTTTAAAAAAAGACACCGTTTGCGATAGTCTTGGTTTTATGTCACAATTTTTCTTGCAGCGCATATATTTTTTTGGTTACGAGAGAGAAAAAAGAATACAATTACGTCCCAATAAAGGATACTCCTACACCATCACCTAGCAGCGCGAAGAGAGACAACGATGAATATCTAACTTTGTTACATTTTCCTTTGTGTTTAGGTCCAGTGGAACTTGCAGCTGCTGGAGTTTCCATTGCTTTGTTTAACCAAGCTTCAAAGATTACCATATTTCCTCTTGTTAGTATTACAACTTCCTTTGTAGCTGAGGAAGATACTATCAAAAGGATGAATATCAAAGCAGCTGAAAATGATAAGATTAAGTTAACTGAAGTAACACCTGAAAGTGATGTGGTTCAAGACATAGAGAAAGGGACACCCAAAGAGAGTAATAAGGCTCAAAAAGAATCTGTGGTAGGACACAATGAAACAAATGGTACACTTGGGAACAATGATAAAACTAATGGAGTTGGTATACCCTCTCTCTTCAGTCTCTTTCATATGCCTATTATCATTTTACAATCAATAAATACATGCTCATTTACGCATTTAATTTTCTTTAATTTATTGGACTTGAGATTTTTAATCGATGAAAACTCAATTGTAAATTACGCATATGGGAGAATCTAACGTGAGACCTTGAGAGGTGCACACTCCAAGATCACAAGCCAACCACTAGGCCAACCTCAAATGGGTTAAATCACGCCTATGTTACTCTTTTTGTTAAACATACTAAAAAAACTTCAATTAGCGAGAAAAATTTAGAGAGCAAAAACGTGAGATCACTCTAATTCGGTCCCTAAATTTTGTAACGAGGAAATGATAAAGATTTTTTTTTGTCACTAATTTCTGTTGATTATATATATATATATTTTTTCCTAGCAGTAATGAATAATGAACAACAACCCCGTTTGCTATCCTCAGATTTTAGGAGCAATAAGAGTAAGGAGATAGTTGTGAAGAAGAAGAGACACATTGCTTCAGCATCAACAGCACTACTCTTTGGCTCAATTCTTGGTCTCCTACAGGCTTCAGTCCTTATATTTGGAGCTAAACCTCTATTACATGTGATGGGTGTGAAACATGTAAGTTTATTTATGTTAGAGATCATGTCTCTCCATAATTTATAGTAAATTATACGGTGCACTTTTCTAAAGCAATTATACAATGCATGTTGAGTCGGGAAATACTTGAGTGACTTTGCATGTTGAGCCACAATGAATGTAGAAAAGCTACGTAATGTAGTCTTTACAAAATCATATTGCTCCTGATGTATGGTCCACAGTGATATCAAACATTTCCATGAAATTTGTTACTTTAATTATAGTGGATCATTCTCTACTTTATATATATAGGGCTCTCCAATGCTAAAACCAGCAGTGAAGTATTTAACATATAGATCATTTGGTGCTCCTGCGGTTCTTCTCTCATTGGCAATGCAAGGAATATTTCGAGGATTTAAGGACACAACGACTCCTTTATATGTCATCGGTAAGATTTTCTTCTGTTTAATTCTCCTTTATTTGTACTTTATAAAGTACATAAATCATTTGGGAGATGAAGTATGCAAGCATAAACATATATGACTACTCTCACACCTATACCTAGTGTAATTTTGGTTGTGTTAGTTGACTCATTTTTTTTATTTGATTTTATATAGTTGCGGGATATTCATTGAATGTGTTATTGGAGCCATTACTTATTTTTAAATTGAAAATGGGCATAAAAGGAGCAGCAATTGCACATGTTATATCTCAGTAAGTCCTGATTTTGTTGGTAAATCTTAACAAGAACTATTAACCATGACATATATTCGAATATACAAGTGTATCTTACAGAATTGTGATCCTTATATAGATACATGATGGCATTCACCCTCTTCCTCATATTAATGAAAAAGGTGTATCTCCTACCTCCAAGAATAAAGGATCTTCAGATTTTCCGATTTCTTAGAAATGGTAAAGTTCTTGCTTTTACGTAAATAAAATACCTAGGCTGAAAATTCTTTATTATCCTTGAAAGAAAGAAAGAAAGAAAAAGGAGCAGAGGGTAGCTACTTTAAACGACTCATAAGTGAATAAGTCAACATACCATTTATCCGAGTGATAAGAAATTCAAATACCTTAAGTTATTGGTTTAAGGGTTCGATCTTTAACTTTTGCAGACGGAGAAATTTTTGCAATTAAAAGGGTACAACGCAAGTTTTAACTTGTGTATCTAACAAGTTCTTCAAAAAATATTAGTTGCCATAGGGTAGACATGCAAACTTGACTTCCGAGAGGCCAAAATTTTAAAATATAACATCGAAAAAAGAAATTAAATTTCACATTTTTTATTGACAATAATGATTGAAATTTTGTGAATGATCTTGACAACAAAATTTGAATAATTATTTATGTTGGAGTAATTTTTTTCCGTAAATCGGTTAATTACAGGAGGTTTGTTGATGACAAAGGTAATAGCAGTAACATTCTGTGTGACTTTAGCAGCAAGTTTGGCTGCAAGGTTAGGTTCAATTCCAATGGCTGCATTTCAACCTTGCCTTCAAGTTTGGTTAGCATCCTCTCTCTTTGCAGATGGTTTGGCTATAGCTGTACAGGTACTGAATTTCCCTCTTATATTTTAATTTCATGTGAAAATTCTTACTTGTTCTTTATGATTCGGGTGCAATGTCTTCGTTATTTCATATGGGAGATATGAAATTGTCTTTGTCACAATTATCTTATGGTTTGTCGATTTACAGGCAATCCTAGCTGGTTCTTTCGCTGAGAAAGACTATAACAAGACAACAGCAGCTGCGACGAGGACTCTACAATTCGGTCTTATTTTAGGAGTGGGGCTCTCTCTTATTGTTGGATTTGGATTATACTTTGGAGCCGGAATCTTTTCCAAAAACCTTCAAGTTATACACTTTATCCGAATAGGTGCCCCGGTACGTATCGATTAGAGTATCTCTTATACTCCTTTATTTTTTCAAAAGGTAACATTTTATGTGTCACTATATTATATCTAATTTCATCAAATTACTCACCAGATTGTAGCTGCAACACAATCAATCAATACATTAGCCTTTGTCTTTGATGGGGTGAACTATGGAGCTTCTGATTTTGCATATGCTTCATATTCCTTGGTAATTCAGTTTTCATGCCCCTGTATTATATATTTTTATATAAATGTATGTGTCATATCTAACTAACCAAATTAATTGATATACCTAGTAATTTTTGTTTGGTAAATTTATCCAGGTAACAGTGTCATTGTTAAGTGTTGGTGTAGAATTTCTTCTCTACAGGAGCAACAAATTCATAGGGATATGGATTGCACTATCCATCTATATGACTCTTCGCATGTTGGCCGGTGTATGGAGGTAACTTTTCCTTTTCCGAAGTAATCAAATGTTCCATTTTCGCACTCGTTTGATTTCCATATATTTTCAGTCTCATCTATGAAGTGTCACCATAGTGGTAAGAATTTAACATCGTAAATTCCTGGGACGGAGTTTAAATTTCTTCGGAAACATACACATAAAAAAATTCAATTCAAGCATAACTGATGTTTTTTCATTTCTAATTGTTTTTGCACATGCAGGATGGGAACAGGTACAGGACCTTGGAGCTATCTCAGAGGATAATTGCACTAATATATCTTACATTACCCTACCTTAAGGGAAATTTTACTGTGCATAGAGCAGTAAATATACCTTATTAAAACACCCCTTATATATTTAGGATCCATATGGATTTTGTTGATCACCTGATTGTATGCTAAGAAAGTAGATTTGGGGGTGTTGGTTGTATTTTGCTTATGTTGTTATCCTGATGTAATTGGACCAAAGTATTTCTACTACTACTTTTCTATATATTCTGATTTTTCTTTGATGCCTAAAAGAACTTGTCTACTTTTTTTTTTTTTTTTGATAAGCAAAGAAATACATTTAAAGGAATATAATGAGTATTCTACTAATCTTGTATGTGAAACCTAAAATTGATCCCTTTATCAATGAAAAGAAAAAGAAGCAGAAATTTATCCACTAAATATTTTTAAGGAAGATTAACAAAGGAACACATGATCAATTGTATAGGCTGAATATCACAAGTTGATTTTTCAATAAAAATTTAAAGTTTTTACAATGATGTTTCTTCAGGAACCTAATTAGAAACATGAACTATATAAGAGTAATACATAAATATTTTACTGCTTCAAGATTTTGAATGATTGTGTTAATCAAACTTGGAAAAATCTGTTTTTAGATATCCAATATAAGGTTTAGTTGAAAAAATAAATATCAGATGTGATTAATGAATATACTGCAATAAACTGATTTTTAAGTTAGTTTAAAAAATTGAATGCACCAATGAAAAAAATAAACTGATTTTTAAGTTGTTTAAAAAATTAAATGCACTAGTGAAAAAAAAAAAAGGATTATAACAAGGAGATCTTCATTCAACGTTTAAACCACATGATGTTATATCCGTAGTAAGAGATTGTCATTGTCACTTTAAGACATGAAATTCAAATCTTTCAGATATTGCTGTAAAATGATCATTTACACGTTTTTTTTAAGTAAACATTCGATTTAGTCCATGAATGTGACATGCAATGTCTCACCGATCTCAAAACATTCAATTAAGTAAAGATTCAAGCCACATATATGTTGGGTGGGGTCATTCCCCAAGTGAAACCCATCAATTATTAGAAAGGAAAAAAAAATTAAATAAAAGGAGTAAAAAGGGGTGTGTTTAGTTTTTTGTTAATGGGTTTGAACTTTTAATGTATCAATTGTTCAAGGAAAATTGCTCTTTAAGATGCCAAAATTGCTCACACGCATCACAAAATGATCATTCTGTCTTCAGTGGTCCTGGCAAATGTCACATAACATGTAAGCTTACTACCACCTCACAATTCCTCTACCATCACTTTTCCCTCTTCCATCCAAAATATAAATTCTTTTTTACATAGTTTTATCTCAAATCATTGCAAGAAAGTTTATACACTTATTTGATGTTACAGAACAGGTAATGTATCTTTTAACCCATTTAAATTATTCAAATTTTGCCATACTTTCGCTACTGTCTAACATTAACTCGTAAGGACAGTTAACTTCAACCGATGTCAGCGGAAGTTTACTACCGTTGTCTCCCCAACAACACTTAATTGTCGTTGGTGCCCATACTTTTTTATTTTATTTTTGCGTTTATTTTGCAATTTTGTACCATTTAATGCTTGATTTAATTATTAATAATATTTTTTCAATGTTATGTTGTTTATTAATAGTTGTGGTTAAAAATGCGAGATTGACAGTCATGTTGAGTAAAACAAAGTATTGTCAATTCTTCCATCAAGTTGAAACGGTCTAAGGTTGATTCCGATGTGTCCAAACTTGATGATAATGAAGTAGACATTTATGTCTTTCTTTTCCTCTAAAGATCCATGGAAAATTATAGATGACATGATTAATTGGGTTCGTTGACAAGCAATAAAGGAAGAATTTTCTATTGTTATAGGAAAATTCAATTTAACAAAACCAATGTTAGAGTTGTCTTGTGAAAAGAGGAGTGGTGAATACAAAGCACCCACGAAGAAAGTGAAGCATGTAGCCACTAAGTCAAGGAAAAAATCGGTTCAGTTAGAAAAGGGTCTGAAAAGCTAAGTTAGCTATAAAACATTGTGAAAATACCTATATAGGTAGAAGGAGTTTTCTCGGACTGAATTGAGAGTTGTGAGTTGAAGGATGCACCATGAGGAAACTGGAAATTAGAGCTAGAGATAATGAATAATTTATATGAAAAGGCAACCTTAATCCAGGAAGGTTTTTTCCCGATATGGTTGAGAAGTTGAAATAAGTCACGATTACAAGGAAAACAATAGAGTTTGTTGAAAATCGTGATTTAATGGTACAAGGCAAAATCATCAAGAAAATAGGGTACAAGGCAAACATGAAGGTTTCATTAATATTAGAAAAAATGGGGAGAGGGGGTGGTGGCTACAAGGTCAGTTATCTAGCCGATTCTTACAAAAGGGAGACTAAACATTGCATTGCAACAAGTTGAGCTTAACAACTTTCCTGGTTAGTTGCGCACAAAAGGACCTTGTAACAGATCATATTGAGGAGAGGAGAATGAAGTTGAACATGGGACGCCATGATCCCACTAACAAGGGATAATCAGGCAACATGCGGGAAATTAGTCAAATGGAGATTTTAGCATCGTAGGTCTCGCCTTGAGGCTAAAACGCAATAGTCGCACTATAAATGCTCTGCTCATACATTGTAAATAAGACCTATGATCAATCAATACTTCGCTCTATTTTTTTTTATCCCTTTACCTTTTTGTTTTTTATTTATGCACTTCTTAGTGTAACTTAAACCCAAAAACATTTGTACCAAACACTCAACCGAGGGAGAAAGTTCCTACGCTGCATGAATGTTATGTTCTTTTAGTTTTCAAGTATCTTCTTCAGCGAACTTCTTTATTTAAATTTGAATCTTTTGCGCCGAAAGGCTTGTAACAATTGCTTGAAAAACTTCGCGGATACTATTTAGATGATGACAATATTTTTTTTTGGCAAAGATGACAGTTTTTACAAGTTGCATAATTTTTAATATTTAGAGTAACTCTGAGCATTAGTTCTAATTTTTTCTCGAATTTTATACTTCATACTCAATAGACTTATCCCTTGAAAATTGTTGCTCGAAATTTACATATGATTTTTTTTTTATACTATTCTACCAAGATTTTGATACTAAAATTTAAATATGATTTAAGAGGTCGCATCGTAATTATGATTTTTATTTTTACTTTGGCACATCGTAAATTGATGGTCGTGTATGAAAAATAATCAATTGTCGAATGTATATTTTTCACTATTTGTGGCGTACAAGGATTTAATAAACTAAAGATTATTTTGTTTTGTTGAGCAGGTTACTTATTACTATTTTTAACAATCAAAACTCCACTCATCTCATTTAATAAACTATAGATTAAAATCATCGACCAATGATTATATTTCAGTTGGAATTAAGAGCTGACCACACTTCGATCTCCACCGTTGATAAGGAGCAAATAAGCCAAGACCCAAGATTATTATGAGAATCAGAAACATTGCATGTAACGTAACATTGCATCTTGAGGAATATTCATCTAATATGCAGCATCTTTTGTAGATTCTGAGAATCATAAAAGCAAATCGCACACTGCATGCTTCTTGAATATTAAAATAAAGACTTCCCTAATTCGATTTTACTAGCTAGCTTGGAAAAAATTGTATATTCTCCGAACTAAAGACGAATATGTGAACTAGGACAATTTTGATTTTGTCTTTTATAAGGTTTCCTCTTGATACAAACGTAATAAAAAAATTATGAGCATTTATACTATTAATTTTTTTTAGATGACGTGCGTGTTACTAAATTATTAAGAAAAATGCTAATGAGTATAGAATAATACCGTTCGATGACTTTTCATTGATATAAGGTGCTAATATATACCATTGATTTACAATTCAAATTGGACAAAATTGATGTCACCTACTAATGCTAATAATTACAAATAATGTACAATGATATTTCTAGAGTCATTTTCGGAAAACATACTCCAAAAGATCAACACCTAATAACAACATGATTGTTGACTACTATACAAGTTTAATGAGAATTCAATGCTCCTTTACGCACTTGCAAGATGGAGGAGAGGTCAACGACTCCAATCTTGGAAGTAAGAAACTCATGTCGTACTCGAGAAAGAGGATTGGTAAGTAGGTTTGCAAGTTGGTGACTAGAGGGAACATGAGAGACTGAAGTTCATTTTTGGCAACAAGGACACGAACAAAATGATAGTCTATTGCTAAATGCTTCATACGCGTATGAAAAACCAGATTCATACGCAAATAGTTGGCACCAATATTATTTGAAAAAATTGTTGGCAGTTGAGCTAGGTTGATGCCAAGTTCTTGTAAGAGTTGTTGCAACCATAGTATCTCAGTAGTGGTTGAGCTAATGTTGTGATACTCTGCCTCGGTTGACGAGCGTGCAACAATGGGTTGTTTCTTGCGTGACCATGATATGGCATTGGAACCACGATAGACAATGTAAGCTCCAATGGATTTTCTATCGGCCATGTCACCACCCCAGTCTGCATCGCAAAAGGCGGTTTGGCTAAGAGTTTTAGTCTGAGTCAGATGCAATCCATTTGCTATTGTTTGTTTGAGGTTACGCAATACATGTTTGAGTGCCTGCATATGAGTGACACTAGGAGCCCCCATGTGTTGGGATAATTTATTCACAACAAATGTCAACATCTTTCACTTTACCATACCTCACAAAGCCAAATACACCACCATTTACATTTCTTTTCCTAGCTAAATAATCGTCTTCCATTATTCCACACACCTCAAATCCTTCACGTAATGCATGATAGGAAATATTTGCTGGTACATTTGTAAAATAGAAAGACACAAAATTATTGGGAACAATACCGGTTTTATCATGTTGAAGTTGCACCCTTGGTCGAGAAATCGAAAGTGCATGTTTTGTATACCGAGTTGTTGTTGTCTGCTGATCAGTTATATCATGACGCTGATGTACCCTAGGTCGTGAGAGAGGACGCACAGGTGTTGTGTAACAGTCTGCTGATCTGCGGTGTAACCCTGCCTTTCCTGGTTTGATCGCCGATTCTGTAAAGCTGGGTGACGAACACCACCATCACGAGAACACCTTAACCTTGCGTACTGCAACGCCACTCTTCCATCATTTGATAATCGTGGTTCATGAAAATCTGCTAAATCCTCCATATCGCTGTACCATGCCTCTGAATCATGTCAAACCTCTGAACCGTACCGGACCCTAGACCACCGTTGATCCTCCTCCCATGCTCCTCCGCACCGCTGATCCTCCCGAAGCCTGTCCCGCTTTCCATCCACCTGTTCTGACGCTTTCCCTCTCCGCGGTCTCACCACAGTCCACTCTCCCATATCCCCCCATATGGTGGCACCCTGCTTGGATCCCGATCCCCCCCCCCCCCCCCCCCCATTGTACCTTGCTTCCGGTGATGGTGAATATCGGCATGGTTGCCCACGGCGAAGCCTAGGGTAACCGCCTCTCTCTCTCGACCATGATCTCTCACTCATTGTTTTTTCTTTTACGCCTAATCCAACTAATTGATACAGCTTTATAGGCCACTTGGGTATTTTTATCTCTTCATTCACCATCTAATTTCATTGCTTTTCATTATCCCTTCAAATGGTTAATTTAGCTTTAAGTACTTAACAACTAGTTCTGCAACATGCAAATTGCATACTATAGGTGTTTGGATCCTCTACGGTACACTTTATGATGCAGCTAACTATGGACGATAGATTATGAGAGAGGAAATCATCACTCTTAATTTACAATCTAAATTTGTTGCACCATATAGAAGTTTATAGTGAAAGTATTTTTCTATTTTAATAACTTATACAATTATTTTGTTAGCAGAAGTTAAAGATGAAAAAATTTAGATGGTAAAAATAAAATTTATTTATAATTTTATCGCTAGTATTTTAGATGTCAAATTTGACGGCTAATTTTTTTTTTCTTCATTATTTCAAATTTTTTGAGTATGTCGTAAGTCACTTAGAATTTAGGAATATATTCTCCATTTTCCTAAATTGATATTTTTGTCATAAAGTCTTGCGGTATATTTTTAGCTTCTTTTATGTTTATTTTTTCTCGGTCCTTATTCATGAGTTTTGTTGTTCGTCTCTTGTGTTACTTTTTTTTTTTTTTCTTTCCCTTTTAATAAAAGTTTGCTTATATAAAGGGAAGAAAATAAAATAACTTTGTTATTTGTTCATGTCGTTAGGACCGGTGGAGCTTGCAGCAGCAGGAGTTTCCATTGCTTTCTCTTTATAATCTCTTCGCATCTGAATCTTCTTTGGTGGGAAAAATCTACATTTGACGCGGATCTTTTTGATCGTTGGATCAAGATCGAAAGAATCAATTTTAAACTTCAAATATTTTAATGTAGAATTCAAATACGAAACAATCATTCTATTTAGATCCATCGGTCCAAGATGCTTATTGTTGCAAGTGTGTGCTTTAACCATTTGTACCAAATCCATGCATACAAGCTCCTTTCCTAAATCTGGCAAGATCCATCGGTCCGAGAGCATATTCACACTTATCTCCATGCCTACAAGCTCCTTTCCTAAATTCATGGAATGTTTGAGTGTTGGCTACACCTGAAGATGAGAAAAACACAAGAGGGGGGGAGTTGTGTTAACTTTTTCGCTCTTTTCAAAAAGAATAGATTCTGTTTTCCAGATCAGAGTCTGATAATGTTCAAGTTCTAATAAGGAGTTCAGAGTCTGTGCAGCGGAATAAGATAAGAGATAAGGGAAAGAGAGAACACAAGCAATTATACATGTTCATTCCACAAACCGGAAGTAGTTTTGTCCCCCTTGCACTTCCAAGGAGAGTTCACTAAAATGTAATTCAAATTACAAGTTGCTCAAGCACACAGCAAGAGACTTCCAATGCTTAAGCACAAAAGCAAGAGACTTCTATTGCTCAAGGACACACCCAAGAGACTTCTATTGCTCAAGCACACAAGCAAGAGACTTCTAACACAATTTACAGAAAATTGAATAAGAGTTTGAACACTTGATATACAATCAGTGGTGTTCACAAATACAAACAAAAGAGAGACTATGTTTTCTGTTACACTTAGAAATTCTAGGATAATGAAGTTTGTAAGAATTTTCTAAGATGTTGATGTGTTTGGTTTGACTCAGGGAGTATTTCAATACATGCGTAAGAGTTCTAAGTCAGTCAGTAGTAAATTCTTCAAGTCCTCATTCCTTTATATAGAGGTTGTAGAGAGACGTTGAGAAATGTCAGTGCATCACAGAGTCATCTAGAAGCTTGATCAACCACTGTTGATTTGTTGCTTGATATGGTAATCGTCCTTCAAAACAATTTTGAATTCCATTCCTTTTGAAGCGAAAATACCAGTAGAAACAGCTGCCAATAGTACAAGTAGTGGAGTAGTGAAAAAGGTGGTCGTACATGTACTATGTCCTTTTCCTGCGCTCTTTTGTCACAAAGCATCCCATGCTTAAGTTGACTTCAAGATAGCCGTTACTCCATATGAATGTTCATTCTGCAACGAAATGCCTTCAGAGATTCAAAAGATTAAATACTTGAGTTTGCAGTCTTCAGACTCTCTGTAGAACTTTAGACTCTGTCGAGCTTCAGACTCTCTTCAGCTCCTCCATACTTTCTTCATTCTTTAGATCTTGTAGATATGCACTTCTCGAGACAGCTTTTTCAGACTCTCCAAGTCTTCAGAACCTTTTGGCTTGCACTTCTTCGAAACAGCTTCTTCAGACTCTCTAAGTCTTCAGAACCTCTCGAAATAGCTTCAGAGGATTCTTCAGGCTCTCTAAATCTTCAGAATCAATTGCAACAAGCTTCTTAAGGATTTTGCTCTTCATTTGTTCTTACAGAATACTTTATAAGATTAAAATCTTAGACTAAGATCCTGCACACTTAAACAAATATTAGCATATCCAATTGACAATTTTTAATACCTTGTTATCATCAAAACTAAAAGTGGTATTGTTAAACACCCTTTGTTCCAATAACACCCTTTGTCCGAATTTATTCAAACATACTAGATACCAGTTCTGACGCAACATTGATCCAAAAAAAAGAAAAAAAATTATGGACGGATACACCGCCCTCCTGTTATAATATGTTTAAGGGTGCCCTATATTTAAAACAAATACTTATGTTGACTTACCTACAAAATTTAAGCTTGTAAGCTTATTTAACAGCCTGCTTAAAGGCATTCGTCCAAAAGGATCTATTTACATATTAGTCAAACAAGAACTACCTTATCATAAGAATCAAAGATAAAAGTTTTTCCTTTGCTGGAGGAGGAACTCTTATTAAAACTGTAACACAAGCTATTCCTACCTACTCATGAGTGTTTTCCGTATTCCCAAGGATATTTGTTACATAAAAAATCTAAGCTTGTAAGCTTATTTAAATGTTCAAATTTACTAGAGGTAAGACCCATAAAGCACAGCAAATAATACAAACTCGAATCAAATAAAACTCAACAGTGGAGGTAAAAAGTAAACAAAGACTAGAAAGTAGGAGCAACAGAATTTACATGATAAGATGGACATCCCTCATTTCACGTAAGTTAAACGCAACATCAACATATAAATTCCATATAGAAAACTGCTACTTATGCAAAATATGTGTGAGAGAGAGTCCCGTTACCCCTTCTCCTTCCTCCTTCTCTAGTTTTCACCATTCTTCTCTCTCTTGCTCCATCACAACAACAATGGACTTTATATCCCTTATTTCTTCAACTTCGCATAACAACAATAATGGACTTTTAATCAATTCTACACCATAATTCGAAGCTCATTCATAGTTTGGTTTTCTCAACTAAATAGCCGTTTTTATCATCTTCAATTCCAGATCCGGCAGCCATGAATTTTTCAATCAAGTTGAAACTCATTTACAGTTTTGGTTATCTTAGTTAAAGACCCCTCTTTCTTCGGCCTTGAATTTTGTAGGATAGATTTTCTAGCCTAATTTTTATAGGTAGTTAGCCAACAATTATGGTTTGTAGAGCAAAGAAAAAATAAAAAGAGTAAGTGGATTTGATTGCTTTTGTAAAGACTTATCTTCATCAAATTTAGTAGTTACAAGGAAAACTGCATTCATGAAATAAATAAAAAATTTGATTGTGTTTTTCCTCTTCATCACCAATGTTGGGTTTTGCAGGAAGAAGAAGCGTTGGACTTGAAAAAGCCTCGAAACAAGCATCTATCAGATACATGTGTTGTTTTAGTGACCAATATAATCTCAAATCTCAACCGTTTATCTTAATCTAATGGTTAATAATTAACCTCTCACATTAAATAGTCCTCTCACTTGAGATGTCATTTCTCCCTACATATGTCTCTGTATAAATATATTTTAGAGGATGATATTTACTTTGATGGGTGTTGTACTCAGGGTTCTAGGGTTTAACTGGTCGTTGTGTACAAAACGTATCTTTTCTGATGTTGCGTCTATATACGACGTTTTTTGTTTGTATTATCTGAATCATCGGTCTCTGTTTGTCTTGAACATAATCTAATTTTTATTAAAATTTGTTGATAAAAAACACCACAAAGATACAAAGAATGTTTATCCAATGCCTAAAAACTAGAATCGGTTGTCTTTGAACTGTTGATATCAACAACCACTGAAGGGTACCCATGCCAGCTTAACATGAGCTTGTCAAAAACTTCATAATTTAATTTATAATATAAAAAAGGCACGTAAGTATTCTGTCAAAAAAATATATATACAAGTCATCTTATAAAATGCATGAAATTAAAAGCAATGTCAAACATTCAAACATCATTTGTCAAAAACAAATAACATTAAAACATCATACTACCATTGTAAATATTAGATACAACATTTTCTAAACTCAAAATTCATTATGTAAACCGTGTCTCAAAAAGTGCCTTAGCTATACAAATTGCAATGGTCGTAATTCATTAACATCTTTCTTCTTATTACTACTTCTTATCATGTTCTTTTCTTGATTTGACCATACACTGCTTCACAAGTTGTTTCAAACCCTTTTTTGGCCTCTTCACCATTTTCTTCTCTTCTTCTTTTTTCTTCTCTGCCATCCAATCTTCCTCTAGCTACAAACAAATTTTTTCAACAATACGTTAGACCCTATAACATTATCATATATACACCACAATATCTAAGGATAAAAGATAACACACGTGAACGTTACCTTAAGCATTCGATCCTCCACTTGTTTGAGCCTTTCTATCAATGTTCCTTTGACTTCAGTCTCCATTATCACGGTTTCGATTGGACGGCAGTGCTTCTCCAAGCTCTTTGGGGAGAAATCAATGGATGAAATACGTCCATCACTTCCACTTGTTGGTGTGGATGCACATGAACTCTTTGGTGATCGGTTGTATCCTCTAATATCTTCTAACTGCCTCAACTAGATTAAAAAGCCAGATTTAAGGGGGGGAAAATGAAGCATAGTTAGGTTCAAATACTATGAGAAAAAACTAAGCTTATTTCATCTAAGAGTTACTTTTGATTGTTGCAAAATGGTCATTGTTGAAAGTGGTCTCAAAGTGATCCCTTAAGTTTCCCTTTTGTTAAATGAAAATGTCTTTGGATTCAATGTAACAAAAAGAAATTAAAGACCAATTTTAGCTATAAGACCATTTAAAACAAATAATTAAGTCAAGGAAATGACGGATTAATTAAACTATAGCCAAAAAATTATCAATAAAAAATTTAGAGGTTAATGAGTTGAATTTAAATATGATTTTGGATGGAACACTAAGACGTAACTTAATCTATATAACCAACCGTACTTAGGTTCAAATACTAAACTTAGGTCAATGAGTTGAATTTAAATATGATTTTGGATGGAACACTAAGACGCAACTTAATCTATATAACCGACCGTATTTAGGTTCAAATACTAAACTTACTAAACCAATAATTTTAACACTAAGACGCAACTTAATCTATATAACCGACCATATTTAGGTTCAAATATGAAACTTATATAACCAACCGTACTTAGGTTCAAGTACCAAACTTACTAAACCAATAATTTTAACACTAAGACGCAATTTTATCTATATATAACCGACCATATTTAGGTTCAAATACTAAAATTACTAAACCAATAATTTTAAAAAAAATAAAAACAGGAAATTTTTAAATCTATCTTTCCCTGTTAAATAATAATAAGAATTAATATTAGATCAAATTTGCTAAATTCTAAGTAGAAAATATATATATATATATATATATATATATATATATATAAGTCGGTTCAAATACTAAACTTACTAAACCAATAATTTTAAAAAAAATAAAAACAGGAAATTTTTAAATCTATCTTTCCCTGTTAAATAATAATAAGAATTAATATTAGATCAAATTTGCTAAATTCTAAGTACAAAATATATATATATATATATATATATATATATATATATATATATATATAAAAGTCGGTTTCAATAGTTAAAAAGATTATGGACTTTTTTATAGTCAAAAAAAAGTTTATGGAATTTTTTTTTTCCTCCAAGATATGTTTGATAAGTATGTATTTGAACGGTTTTAGAAAGGACGGTTTGAAGGACAACTCTATATTTTAAAAAAATAATAATAATGGTTACAACTCTATATTTAAATATATAGTAATAGAAAAATAATAACTTAATATTTTAAAAACTAAACACACCCAAGTTACCTAGGGTTTGATTGCTTTATTTCTTCCTGTCTGTAGATATATGTACTAAGACCTTTTTTATGTGGTGATACGTACTAAGATGTTTGAAATAGCAATAAGTATTGACAAAATTATAATTAACCCTATCAAACATCAGAAGAATAAATGATAAATATGAATTGAATGTACTAATCTAATTGATAAAGATGGAATACTCACCATGTTATCCAATCGGTCAATCCTAGAGAGAATTGGTTCCTCAGTAGCGACCATTTTTTCTATCACTTTCCCGTAAAACAATTACTTGTCTTGTTCTCCCTTTTTGTAAATCCTATGTCTATTCCTCACCTCAAAACCCAATCCTTTTAGTCTTGCAATTCAAGCTATGGCTTCAGATTGGACTTTGGTTGTAGCTATGGCCTTTATAAACGAAAAATGAAGTTTGGATATATATAAATAAATTCCATCTGCCACGTGTCAAAATACTACTGTGGAATGCTACTACCATCTTTCACCACGTGTAATGATGACGTGTGATGGCTTGTGATGGTAAGGGTGTGTTAACTCACTGTCTTCATTCAGTCGACACGTAACAATATAATGTGGCGAATATCATGCATGCAATTACTTGGTACCACGTGTAACTCCCTTCATGTGATTCTGCCAACATGTTTCTGGAAAATTTAACACGATTGTAACTAGGGTTTTTTTTATTGTCAATCAGAGGAGAGCTATGCATCTTAATTTGTTTGTTTTGTCTTTTTTGGTTGCAATTTGCAAACACAAATTAAGTAATTAGCTCAAATATTCAGCACAACATTCATAACTAGGAATGAGAAAGTGAGGGGCTTTTTCAATATCCACAAACTCGTGATGTGCCTTGGGAGGGGTGGCCCTAATGGTGGATCGGAGGAACAGCAATTCAAGACATCATTTTTGTAGGAACATTAAAAAATTTACTTTTATTAACTCAAAATACAAGTTGATTGACTAACGAAAACATAGTCGAAGGACCAAAAAAAACAAATATGATGGATCAACACTATAAAGAAGGTGATGAAAAATGACACAAATTCTGAGGCATGTAGTTGTACATTTAAAGAAGAGGTTTTTTTTTGTTAGTTTTTGTGAGAAGAAGATGAAGAGTTCGGAAGAACATGAAGTTGAAGATGCTTGAATTTTTCGGTATTTAAAATTGGGATTTTTAGGATTCAACAATGAATTTCCTAAGAAGTTAAATGTCTACGATGGATATTGGTGGTTGATCTTAAACAAATTGTTTTTATTGCAATAAATTTTATAAAGAGAATATAAATATTGTTGATTTCATCTAAGGGGGTGTATTGGATTGAGATTTTAAAAGATTGTTTTGACAAACAAAATCCTGCAGATTTTAAAAGACTTTGTGAGATTATATTGATTCTATAGGATTTTAAAAGACTTTTTTTTTTAAATGACATTTTACAATCAGGATTTTAATGGATTTATAACACAGATTTGCTAAGATTTCAATAGACTTTATGAGATTTTAAGATTTGAAAGAATCACATGGATTCTTAAGAAAAATTCAAAATAACAAGAGTGAATGAAAAAAATTATGAACTTATACAATATGGAACTAACTAATAATAATTATAATAATAACCAGTTACTCAAAATAAAAATAAAAATAAAAATATAATATAATATAATATTTAAATAATACTAATAATCATAACAAAACGTTGCACAACAGTGTACTATTTAACAACAACAAAATATTAATTCTTTAAAAAAAAAAAAATATTACTAGTGAGGGAAACAAATCTGCTAACAACAACAAAACAAATCTACTAAAAAATCAAATAAGGATAAAAAACAACAGTGGGGGAAAAGATTGAAAAATATTTTACAGTGGGGGAAAGTATGCAACGCGTACAAGGTAAAGGTAAAAGGTTAATAATAACAAGAAAATGGTATGAGTCTGGTTTGAGACAAGAACAAAATAAGAATTATGGAAGTCTCGAAAAATCTCAAGGATATTTGTGAGATTGTTGAATGAACATCTTATGTGTATTTTTAGATAAAAAGTCTCACAAAATCCATTCCATACAAGAATCCATTAAAATCTGTATACTTTTGAATACCAACAGATATTTTATAAGTTAGCCGAAATCTCGTTTGAATACCAACGGATTTTGTTGCCCTGTATGAAAAGTCTTGATTGTCTTGATTGAATACCACAAGATTTATTTATATTTTATAAAAGTCTTGATTGAATACCACAAGACTTTTGTAATTTTAAAAAATCTTTTAATTCAATACACCCTCCTAAATAAATATTGAGTATGGGAAATTGAAGGAATAATGAGTTAGTTTGATTACTTATTTTAACTTTTGGCTTAATTCTTCGATTAGTTCTTTAATTTGATTTTAAGTATGAGTTTGATTCCATAAATAATAAAAGACTTGTTTTAGTTCCTTAATTTTATTTAAAGTATCGGTTTAGTCCTTTCTTATAATTTAATTCAAAGACGTTAAGTTTCGAGATCAAACTAATACTAATTAAATAAGTTAATGAATCAAAATAATACTAATTAAATAAATTAAAGAATCAAAATTTAACTTTTTGAATTAAATTAACAGAATGGATTAAACCGTTACTTTAAATAAAATTAAAGGACTTAAATGAACATTTTATTACTTATAGAACCAAACTAATACTTGAAATCAAACTAAAAGACTACTAACTTTGTTCGAAGAGCTCAAGATAGGTCCTCTTTGACATTTTATTTACCCCTATTATCACACCACTCATCTATCTGTGGTTAGAGACTACATATAAACTTAAAAAAGACACTACTCTACATTTATCACAAATAGATCTACATAACTGCTATTTATAAACATTAAAAAAAAAAACGGCAACATTAAACAACATGAACACACAATAATCTTGATAAGGATCTAAGACACAAATGTATCAAAAAGACATTTGCATAAACAGAGACAACTTCTTAACTTCAAAACAATTACTCAAACAAAGAATGAAAGACCTGATGGCATAGTAACTTAAATATGCCGTCTCAAATTGCATAAATTGGCCTCAATTTTTCAAGGAACTGCCAAGGTCTCCTCAATGTTCTTATCATATGTTGTGCAACAGCCATGCCCATCTTCTTCTATTCTCAAGTTAGTAAAACTCATATCGGCAACGCAACGCAACACAACAAACACCACAAGATTCTATTTATATCACAAATAAAGGGGGTTTATTAGTATTTGCAAAATACAAATACACAAATAAATATAAATATTCAGTTTAACTGACAATTTATTAGAAAAAACCAACGTATCACATAATAGTGAGAAGTTAAACAAAACTAATTAGTGACTCAATCTAATAAATTAAACCAAAAACTTGTCTTTTCAAATTTCATCCATTTATAACGTGAAAGCGAGATATTGTTTATACCGAGGCTTGGTCCAGCGAAATTGTCCCAACAATATACTCCCTTCGTATCAAAATATAAGCAAAAATTAATTTTTAGGTTCATTCAATTAATGATGTATGTGGTCCATAATATGAATCACATACATCATTAATTGAATGAACCTAAAAAGTAAATTTTGCTTATATTTTGATACGGAGGGAGTATCACCCAAGTTTGTGTTATTGACTTCAGCCTTTATTCAACAACATGGTGTGAAGTCCGCACATCTATGTGAAAAGGAGAAACAAAACAAAATACATATGTCCCATAAAAAATACCGAAATTGTTAGGTCAGACGTCATGATCGGGGTTTTGCCATCTCATTTTTCTAAAAAAAATACATGAAACATTGACACAACTTCTTTAGATTTTTTTTTTGAACAAATCAACTTCTTTAGATTTTAAACAAACTAAATAGATTATTTATTACCTATTTCTCTTCATATTTCCTTCAATGGCTACCTTATTTGAATATACTAAAATCATGCGAGCTTCTTCAATTTTTCAATAGTCATTATGCTTCAAAATTAAACTATTCACTGCAAGCTTCTAACTAAGCTTTTTAAAACTATACTTTACAACGGCTAAGTTAAGTCTCGACACTAACTTACATAGTTTATTGCTTATAAACAGAAGTTGATACTAACTAATTAGATGATTGGTACATTTAAATACATAAATCTAGTTAGATTCCTGGACCTGAGAAACATGCAAGTAGAAATAGCCATAATAACAAAGTTCCAATACAAAAACTTTTCTTTTCTTTCTTATAAGATAAAAAAGCTCACTAAAGTTGGGAAAAGCTTCAAGGCTCAATGAACACTAACAAACTTACATATTAATCACTAACGAGGTTCTTATATCAGTAGCGAAATTTAAACTTAAGTCTGCATATAATTTGAGTTGAATCCTTACCGACTAAACCATTGACATGTCCTAACTTTTCTTTCAAAGGGTGGTTCTTCCCTGTCATATTTTTCAGTGAATCAGATTATGCAGAATATACAATTACCTAAACTAATTTCACTGCTCTCATCTTATCTATGGTTAGAGTAACATCTACGAGGTTAGAGTAATATACACGTTTTAAGAAAATCGTTAATTATTTTGATTTTAAAATAAAATAATTTTGAGTAATATACTTGTTCCATCTCTAATCTTTAGTCTTCTTATGTTTTGACATATAAATTAAGAAACAATCAATTTATACAAACATAAACTAATTTGTTTATAAGGAACTATCCTAAAAATAAAAAATCAAACACAAAAATCCACGATCAAACCCAAGAAATTGCAAAATCAAACACAAAACAATGATAGATGTTTAGGCTCTCTAGACATTTTATCGAGCATTAAATTTCTAGATTGTTACTTTTCTCACTCTATGAGTTTCTCGCACGCCTTATTCAGATTTTAAAATCCAAAATATTTCAACGTGTTTTGGTGGTTTTTATGGGGTGTTTATGAAGTTTGGATTCTATAATTCGAACTACATAGGACGCGCGAGAAACTCATAGAATGGGGAAAGGAACAGCTCAATTCCTAACTCTAAAATAACTTTTTTTTAAGAAGTTAAATTAACTCATCTAAATTAACATTGTAGAGAGTCAAACCTGAGACCTTGAGAAAAATATGAAAAAACATATGCTACCATACGTTAATTCTTTAAACAAATCACACTTGCTTTGAAAAATTAATCTACACAGTTACGCGAGAGAGTGTCTTAAAAAAAATGTCGAGAAATAAAGTATGCTTAATCATTTCATGATAAATGGGCATGATGCATATGAAAATATAAACCTTTTTTTCCTAATAAAAACAAACCTTCTTAATTGATAAAATAGATGATGCAAACACATTCGCTATCAAAGAAAATGCTTATGGTTTTTGACAATGTTTATGATTTATGACATATTTTTAACTAAATATACAATTATTAAAAATACAAGTTAGTTATGGTTTATTTTGCTTATGATTTGTTTGTTAAAAAAAAATTGTTTATCGTTTGTTCTATTATTGACCCCCTCAGCCTTTTTTTTCTTGCTCCGTCCTTGTTTATAGTCTACAATTTAATTTATAAAAAAAAATTGACAAAAACAATTTAATTATTATTAAACTATATTGTTTAGTGGAGATTTTGCTACCGTAGTGCCTCGAGTAGAAAATGATTGTGATGGTTGATTTTAAACAAATTGTTTTTGTTGCAATAAATTTTAAAAATAAAATAATAAATATTGTTGATTTGATCAACTAAAAAGATATTGAGTATGTGAAATTAAAGAAATGATGAGTACGAGTTTGATTACTTTGTTGGAAGAGCTCTAAACCGGTACAATTCAAATGTCTCAAACAAAAAATAAAAAGATGTTACATTTCAATCAATCATGTTTTACTTGAAACAAGTTTATTATTTTAGGGACCTCTCAAAAAGAGTTTATTAATTTAGGGTTTAAATTCATATCGTTGTCAAAATTTGGGTGTCTTATACATGGAAAATACTTGTATGGTCACAACCATTCACACATATTATTTGGACACACTCACTCATAAAAATACACATTATTTAATTATTTTATCTTATCACTTTTTTTTTTTCAAATATATGTGTGCGATTAAATAGTATGACCAAATAGTTGGGAACATACACGACTTCATCCTTAAACATCATAGGTTAAATAAGATATTACATCTATTTTAGTGTTTAAGTTCACCAAGTTGTCTCAACTGAAATGTTTTAAATATCATGGTTTCAACCATATGTTACATATCAGACAAACCTACAATTATAATATTATTTTTCCCATCAACAATAATTATTATTTTTGAATTCAACATTACCAAATTATCACAAATCAAATTAGCCCCTACGTCGCTTTTGAAGATTTTTTTTATTTTACTTGTCCCTTTCAAGTTTCAATGCAACATTAATTATTGATTGGGAAATGCCTGATACTACGAAGACTAGGTCCATGGAAAACAAGAATTACACTGACACCACCGTGATTTCCACCAAATTCCCTTTATTTTTTTAATATTAAAATAATATAGAATTGATAACTGCATTTACCTTATTTCGTGGAATCCGTGGTTTTACAATTCGTAGGATACAGCAATTGTTGTATATTTCATTTCTTGGTATGTGTAATTTCCTCAAGAGCGACAAGTATTGTGAAACGGATGAAGTATGAGTTAATGACACGTCACATTCATTCAATCATCTTTAAATTGAATTTTGATAGATTAAAAATTTGATGACCTTGTAATATTAACAAATTGGTTAAATTTAAAATATACTTAAGGCTTAAACGCATCTTGATTCTCTTATTTTAACATAATTGGAATTTTAGTCTCACCATTTTTAAAACCGTTATTTGGGTTCACATTATATATTTTTTTAGTTTTTTATTCCTCCATCATTTTTGGTGATTTCTCACTCTTGTTACTGATATGTGGCACTCACGTTTGTATCGACTTTCTCATTTTCCATGTCATTTATAATAATTAATTTATATACATTATGCAACTACGTTAATTAATTATTAAAGAAGGAAAAATATAAAAAGCAACAATTGAGGAACATGAACCCTAATTGCTAAAATTAATAATTTTCATATAACAACCCACTTGGATTGGCCTGGGACCTAAGAGAGTGCTCTTCCTCGAGGTCTCGGGTTCGATTCCCTCCGGTTCCAATTTAGGTGGGCTAGTTTAGCTTCTCGTCTTAAAGAATGAGGAGGAATAGGGATCGTGCCTATTAGCAATTAGGGTTCATGTTCCTCAATTTGATTTCATTCCTTTTTATATTTTAATTATTTTTTTGTTAATAATTAATCAATAAATTTTCACTATGTATATAAATTAATTATTATAAATGACATAGAAAATAAAAAAGGCAACACATATATATGGCACATCATTAAGTGACAAAACACCAAAAATGATAGAGAATAAATAAACTTAATCAAATATAAGACAAAACCAAATTAGTGGCTTCAGAAATAATGGGACTAAAATTTCAGTTAAATTAAAATAAGAAAACCAAAAATACATTTAAGCTTATATATAATACATAAATAATAATATGATAAGCTTGTAGAGTAACGCTGGCTTTAGCCCAGCTTTCATTAGGGGCAATTAAAATAATGATAAGCTTACACAAATTAAAATAACAATTAACAATAATCTAAGGTCCTATGTTTCAAAAAAAAAATCTAAGGTCCTATATCATTTAAGACCTTGAAAGCTTAGATTCGTAGTTAAGAAACAGGATGAAATAGAGAAGAAAGAAAGATGGCTATGAGATGAAGAACTAAGGAAGGAAAATTATTGTCGAAAAAAGGAGGAAGTAAAAAGGGAACCTTAACCAATAAAAAATTTCTCCTCTTTTCCCATGTTGTATCTTCAGTTTTATATCTTTTCCAACTCCCCTTTACTCGTATTTATTGTTCCTATTTATACTAAAAAAAACTAGAATAATATGATCCTTGTTGGACGAACAAGATGCCAAAATTGAAAAGTTGATGGGGCCAAAGATCAAAATTGAAGTAAAATATAAGCTAGTTGGTATCTGCATCATTATGAAGCATGAGAGTGGAAAAAAGTAAAAAGTAAATGATAAATAAGAATTGGGATGATACTCAAAATATCAAAATAGTTGTTAGGGCACACATGCTTGCTATTTTTCTTTTGATTGTCATTAGGTGAAAGAGGGAACGTGAAACAACATAGACATACAATCTTGCATTGGATTTGTGCTGAATTTCCACCTTATACATGTAAAATATATAATTCACTATTAATGCATTATGTTAAGTGTTATGATAAGTGAAAGACTAAGGATCTGTATACCTAATTGATGGTTGATTTTACTTGATAGAAAAACTTTTTATTAGAAATATGGCTGAACCGCATCTCTGTATGCTTAAAGTAATAAAGTCAACTCCAAAATAAGACATATTTATAATAATGTGGGGGCATGTTTAGAGTAATAATAATATTTTATTAAATTATTATTTTTGTATTTTTGGTTATATTTTACCAGACTTTATGAGTATCAATCAAATATTATCAGTGCCCAATTCTCTACTCGTAGTTTTTTTACCTCATATTTCAGGCCAATAACTACAAGAAATTGACTTCACATTAGGGGTTTTTAAAAATTAAAATAAACACCTTATGGGACAATGTGTGATAGCAACAACCATTCTCTATAGAAAAGTGTTATTTGAACAACTATTTGGTTGACAACTTATGTGACATTCATAATTTACAAAGAAAAATAAGGTATTTTACGAAAATCAAAGCAATAAAAAGATAAAGTAAAAAATATGTGACTATGAGCGAGAAAGTTGTCATAAAATGAATGTCTAAATATCATATTTCTTTCTCATAACTTTGGTTCTCACTTTAGTTAAAAATAAAAAAATTGACTTATTTGGTTCTCTCCCTCTAATTAAAGAGTGTAATTCTTTGGTTCTCTCTCCCTCTAATTAAAGAGTGTAATAAAAGTTATGTTACTTTTAAACAACCATTTTTCTACAACTTAGGCAACACCTAAAGATATACAAGACAATATAATTAAGTATTGGCATGAAAACAAAAGGAAGTAAATATAATAAATGAATAAATAAATTAAAACGACTTTGCATAAAAGGTTGTTTACTAACTTGGAAAATTTTTGTTTGCCATTCATAGTTTGCCTAAAACATCTGAAAAATTACTCAAATGCCCCAACAGCAGTAGTTGGGCCACAATTGATGTTGTCAAGTGGGAAGACTTAGCATTAGATTTCTGCTCTTCTCCCAGTAAGTTTCGCTCCCACCCAATCAAACTGACCAAAATACTCATGTGTTAGTTAACATACGCATGTGTAAAACTATGTGCTAGTTAACTAACGCTGCGTAACTTAAGTCACGCAAGCCTAAAACACTACGAGAGTTAACTCACGCAGTGTGTTTACACATGTGTGAGTTAACTCACGCCTACTGATATGCATTCACTGCAAAGTGTGTATTTTTTGACCCGTAATCTTTATGTAGTCATAATTGAACTGAATTACGTCAGTTTAACAACAAAATCACATAATCGCACATAAACGATCCAAATTACATAAAATTATTGTTTTTCTCACAATCACATAATCACACATAAACGATCCAAACGGTCCAAATTACACAAATTCGTCGGTAACGACTCGTAATCACTTAACCACACTTAATGACACGTAAACTATCCAAATTACACCAATTTGTCCATAAATTTTGAAAATTACATAATCTCACATAAACAGTCAAAATTACTCAAATTCATGGTTAAATTACATAAACACAAATTCATTAAAATTCAACAATACGGACACAAATTCGAACAAAGTACGATATTACATGTTAATAAATATTACACTTCAACGGACCGGACATAAAGAAGTAAATTGTTATTTTCAACCATCATGTTAAACATGTTAGCGACGTCGTTATCATCTTCGAGAAATTGTGAAAAATACATGGTCTTCCAAAAGTCCTCTTCTTTATCCTCCCCCAAATCCACGCCTGGCGCATCTACTATTGCAACTCTTGTTCTTTGATTTGAATCAAAATGAATAAAGAAGTCGTCAAGTTTTGTCTTCAACATGTCCAACTTGTCGGTGGGGTTTACAAAGAACCTATCCCTCTTTTTCACATCTACATAACGAACATGAAGTTTAACTGGATCTTGTGCATCTTCAGACATGTTTCACTTCACATAATATAATGAAAAACAAATATGAGATAAATAAGATAAAATAAATAGTTGAATAATTAGATACCAAAAAATACGAGCAATAATTGGTGTGACATAACCGGCCACCAAAAAAAATTTACTTCATATAATATATATATAATATTAGTTACATATTGGCCACAAATATCTAAATTACACAACCGGCCACCCAAAAATATGTCGCGGTGTAATACCACCAAAAAATAGGACGAACACCGACCGACCAAAAAGTGTCATAACCTATAACCTATCTAAGAAGTCTAGTGACATTCCTAAATTTTTCTCTTTTTCCATGTCTTCCATGACTTCAAATTCTTGTTCCTTTTTTTGCGGAGTGAGAGTATTATCACAAACAATTGAATTGCAATCATTTGTTGGTTTGTTGGTTTCTTTGACGGCTTCGGCTCCTTGGACATGAGTTCATTGAATGCGGCTTGTCTATCCAAAAACTGAAAATGCCAATTTTCTGCCTCACCAATCTTGTTATTATTCCACACCATACAACTCGGTGGTAACGGACAACCTTCCTTCAACATAACATGAAGATAATGGTCAGGAATTAAGCAAAGACACATGATGTTGGAATGTGGATTAAGTGGTGGAGCACTCCGGAGTGGAAAGTATGTCTCAAATACACCACCTCTTTCGAGTAAAGTCAATAGAACAACGACTCTTTTGTAGCAAGTAGCAATAATGTGACCCATATCCGGAGTGGTCAACCACTTATCTACCGGCGCAATACCACTTGTACATTTTAGAGGGTGTAAACCATTCAAGATTTTGTTATAACGGTTCTTTGTGTCATATATTGGCATGTAGTCACTCTTATGATTCTTCAACTCATGAATAAGTGATTGACGAACCAATACATGATCTTCCTCATCCATCCCCAAGTGCCTAGCTATGACTCAGAATCTCCAATGACCATCCACTTTAACATTCACAATTTCTTCAACAAAAGGTCTCATGAGATTTGGAATTTGTGAAATGTATGGGATATTCCAAAACGGTTTTGAAGTAGATGATGAAGCTTGTGAGCGGGAGTAAATGTCAAGGCGTGCATCTTTCCTCTTTGGAAGTGACTTCTTGGGTTGTGAAGGTTGACTATCCGGATTTTGAGAATCAATAGTCTCCCATGTAACGCCTTATTTTATTATTTATTTATTTTATTGAGTTTAGATATCTTTTTATAATTTAGTCGATTTATTTTGATAAGTGATATTTTGTTATGTTATATGTTGGTATTTATTAGTATAATATATATGTTATCTGGTGTAGAAATATATATGTTATTTGGTATTTGTTATAGAAATATATTTGTTATAGAAATATACATGTTATTTGGTGTAAAAAAATATACTTGTTATTTGCTATAGAAATATATTTGGTATTTTGTTATGGAAGTAATTTATATATATTTTTAAATAATTATTAAGTTGTGGGGCTGTTTCTGAATTAGTTAGAATTATGAGGGAGTAAGTGAAATAAGATAAAACAAATAGAAGAGGTATAAAAGGTAAAACCTAGGTTTATGAACAGACAGTATGTACAATCAGTTTTGGGAGAAAAAGGGAGAAAACTAGAAGTGGAGAACCAAGAGGCTGCTGCTCCAATTTTATTAAGGTAAGGGTGGGATTTCCTTCAATGATCATAGTATAAAATTCTGAAATTTGATGAATTGTTGTGTTCTTGAATTAGAGTTAAAAAGTTTATGTTAATTGATAAAATGAGATGAATTGTGTTGTTTGATGCATGTTCCTATGTTGTTTTGATTTCTATATTGCCTATTTGACCTGTAAACATCATTGTAAATCATTTTGGGTGATTAAGGGATCAAAAATTGGGTTTTTGGAGTGAAAACTGTTCTTTCCCGTAAGCGAATTCGGCCACCGATTTTTTGAAAGCCAAAACTGGAAAAACACTCACTTTTCACCCGTTTCTGTTTTGAATTAGCTTTTGGTGTAAACACGAAAGTTGTAGGTATGGATGTTAGATTTTTAATGCCGTTGGTTTGACTTATAAATGATTTATATAACTTGAGTTATGGTTAAATTACTGCACGTAGGTCACAGTGAATATTTATGAATTTCAGCACAATCATTCCCGAATTTGAAATGAAAACTGATATTGATAGGTACAGAATTGGTATTAGGTGTAAACACGAAAATTGTAGGTATGGATGTTAGCTTTTTAATGCCGTTGGTTTGACTTCTAAATGATTTATAGAACTTGAGATATGGTCAAATTACTGCACGTAAGTCAAAGTGAATATTTATGAATTTCAGCACAACCTTTCCTAAATTTGAAATGAAAACTGATATTGATAGGTACAGAATTGGCCTTTTGTGTAAACATGAAAGTTGTAGATAATTGTGTTAGCTTTCCATTGGCTTTGGTTTGACTTGAAAATGATATTTGGTGTTTGAGTTATGATGAAAATACTCCAAGGAGGCTTTAGTGAATTATTATATGAATGTATATGTTGATGATAATATATGATGTTTTTCCTGATTGATGAATTAGTATATGAATGTATATGTTGATGAATATGATGTTATATGATGTGTTCATGATTGATAAATTATGATATGAATGTATAAGTTGATGAATATGATGTTACATGAAGTTGTTTATAATTGTATTGTCTTTCAGTGAGTCTGAATTAATATGAATATTGTTGTTGAATAAATTGAGATACATATATAATTGTATATGCCTTTTGAGAACTATAAGCGATGAATTATGTGATTGTTTATGATATTGTCATATCTTGAAATATTTGATGTGCTGTCATGTTGTTGTTTATTATTGACTAAAAGTCGCATGTGTCAGTCTAAGATTAGGAGTTGTTGATCCAAATTGTTGGAATCCTAAGATGTTGATGTTGTGTAAGTTGTATGATGTTGAGTTCATGCATACCCATTTCAGTTGGGGGCTTGATGCCCTGTGAGATTTTACTCTACACGTTGAGGGCTTGATGCCCTGGAGCTTTAGCTCATTTGCGATGAGGGCTTGACACCCTGGAAGTATATTAATACTTATTACGTTGAGGGCTTGACGCCCTAGATTGGTACCACATGCATGAATAAGATGTCTAAATTGCATAGTCGAGTTGAAGTTGCGTAGTCGATGTCGAAGTTGTCTAAGTTGTCGAGTTGATAATTATCAATGAATCGTTAATGAAGAATTATATGTTGTTGTTTATGTGAAGTATCGTTAAAGATGATTTGAAGTTGATTGTTGTTTATGTTGTTTATGTGAAGTATCGTTAAAGATGATTTGAAGTTGATTGTAGCTTATGTTGTTTCTATTGTTTATATGAAGTATTATTAAAGATGAACTACGTGGTTATTTGTATTACTAATTGATGTTGTTATGATGATTACGTAATGTTGCTTATGAGTTGTTAAAGAAGTACTATATGAAGAATTATTATGATTAATTGATGATGTCTGTGTTGTTAAATGTTTTTGATGAATTATATGCTTATTATTATTGTTTTGTGAAATCTCACCTCTTCTGCTTGAAAATGTTGCCTTCCATATGGGTAACTTGCAGGTAACCAAGAATAGTTGCGGTCGTGTGAGGTATCTCTCGCGTGTGTCTTAGGTGCTCTGATACGTAACGGGATGAGAATTTTGTTGTCGCTTTCTATTCCTTACGTATTGTTTTATCATGTTGATGAACTAAATTTATGAGATTTTGTGTTGAGGCCCTTGTGCCAAAGATTGTTTTGAAAAGTTGAAATATTTCCGCTGCGATGTATTAAAGGATTTTCTTTATTCCATTTATGATTTTATGAAAAGAAATGTGACATTCCGTTTACGTTGAAAAACTCTGATTAATCTATGTTATTTTAAAGTTGGGAAAACGGGGTGTTACATCCCACCTAGAGGGGATTCAACCCGTTGATGACGCTTTGAGTGTAGTCCTCTTCCTTTTAGGTGCTCTCTTGGTTACCGCCTTTTTTGAAGGTGGAGACAAATTTGTGGTTTCCGGAAATGCTATTTGATGCATCATCTCTTTGATGTAAAGTTTCATATTGTAAAGACTTGTCTTGAGACGTTCTTGAGTGTCATTCCACTCTTCCATCATGGAAAAATCATCATCAATCTCTTGTCCTTGTACACTTAACCTTTTCCAATGAGGGTATATATCATCCAAGACAAGAGTCAATTTTTGCTTGCTCTTCATGGTAATAATACACACATTAGGTGGCTTGTATATCTCACTCCTTTCACATTGCATCGTCAAAGTACAACCTTTTTAAACTTGATTTATCTATACAAACAGTAAATCCGGCCTTTTCCCCTTGTCGACGAACCCAACCAAGTAATTCTTCTCGCTCTCTCCATCTTGCATTTGTTGTAAAAAATGAGGTGGTGTCGTGAACTTTGCAAACAACACCGATAGGTACTGGTTTAGGTTCTTCAATTTTACCAATGCGAGCTTGAAATGGAATTTTGACTTTAAACGGTTTCACATTAACGGTTGGTTTGACATCGCCGGAACCTAGGCCGGAAGCTTCATTTTTGGACGGTTTCGGTTCAACGTCATCACCCGCCACATTGCCAACCATCTCACTATATATCTATTGAATAAAAAAATAACAAAGGAAAAATAAATAAAGAACTTGTGGAACAAGCTAACTAAAAACAAAAGTGGCGCATAAAATTCAAAAAACTGGACTGCACACAGTAGCGTGACTTAAGTCACGCAATCCTTAACTCCTGCGTGACTTAAGTCACGGTTCATCCATTCGTTGTAACAATAATGTGACCCATATCCGGAGTGGTCAACCACTTATCTACCGACGCAATACCACTTGTACATTTTGGAGGGTGTAAACCATTCAAGATTTTGTTATAACGGTCCTCTGTGTCATATATCGGCATGTAGTCACTCTTATGATTTCTCAACTCATGAATAAGTGATTGACGAACCAATACATGATCTTCCTCATCCATCCCCAAGTTCCTAGCTATAACCCAGAATCCCCAATGACCATCCCCTTTAACATTCACAATTTCTTCAACAAAAGGTCTCATGAGATTTGGAATTTTTGAAATGTAAGGGATATTCCGAAACGGTTTTGAAATAGACGATGAAGCTTGTGAGCGGGAGTAAGTGCCAAGGCTTCCATCTTTCCTCTTTGGAAGTGACTTCTTGGGTTGTGAAGGTTGACTATCCGGATTTTGAGAATCAATAGTCTCCTGCCTAGAGGGGATTCGACCCGTAGATGACACTTTGAGTGTAGTCCTCTTCCTTTTAGGTGCTCTCTTGGTTACCGCTTTTTTTTGAAGGTGGAGACAAATTTGTGGTTTCCGGAAATGCTATTTGACGCATCATCTATTTGATGTAAAATTTCATATTTTAAGGGCTTATCTTGAGACGTTCTTGAATGCCATTCCACTCTTCCATCACGGAAAAATCATCATCAATCTTTTGCCCCTGTACACTTAACCTTTTCCAATGAGGGTATATATCATCCAAGACAAGAGTCAATTTTTGCTTACTCTTCATGGCAATAATAATACACACACAAGGTAACCCGTACAATGTCTTCTGCACACAACCACAATCTTCCTCACCAAATCCGAATGTCTTAGAGCGTTTCAATTCATCATAAATAAATTTCAATGCGCATCTAGATATATAACCCTCCAACTCTCTCATCATCTTGATTTTTTTGTATTTGTGTTCTAAGACCGTTTTGTTCCTCCCAAAACTTCCTTGTATCTCACTATATTGCACCGCCCACATCTTGTCTATTTCATACCAACATGATGCCAAATCACTCACGCTACTCCTCAAATATTTTTTCAACACTCCATGAGCCGATTCAACAATGTTGGTGGTTCTACACCCTATATGCAAGACTTTATTCGTCCATGCCCTCACAAATTTTTCCTTAAGGTTCAAAACCGTGGTTTCAACATATGCTATGAATTCCGGAAATGACATGCATACCTCTTTGAATTTCAATAAATTACTTGTATATGATTCCTCCATAGGAGATTTGACCAACTTTCTCCAAGCGCTCACGACTTTCTCAACAACATCCCTATTCTTCACCTTGTTCTTCTTCAATTCTTTCTTGTCAACTTTTGCACCCTTAGGAAGCTTTGGGTTAACTCTACAATCAGTGATGCACTTAGCCCTTACATTCTTCCCAATATGAAAAAAAAACAAAGCACAGTGTATGTTTTAGGGAAAACTATGACAACGACATTCATCAAAACCATCCTTGTCGGTGACAATCACCTTAAGCATGTTGTCTTTTGAGGACAAAAGACCTTTCACCATCGTAACTGCCCAAGTAAAGTTATCCTCTAGTTCAAAGTGAAGAAAGGCAACACCAACGGAATACTTCATTTTTGTAGAGGTGCAACCAACTATCTCAAACAACAGCATTCGGTAGTTGTTGGTTTTGTAAATGGAGTCCACGACCAAAACGGTCGGAAAAGCGTTGAGCAATTTAATTGACTCCGGATGAGCAAAAAATATGTCTTCAAGAGTGGTTTCCTCACTATTGCATCTTGTGTAATAGACGTATTGATGCTCCACCAACTTTGAGATCAAGTATTGCAACTCTGTCTTATCACCTCTTTCCCCCTTGCGCCATCTTGTTCGCACGTTGTACACTTGCTTGATAGTAGTCACACTTTCTTTGTTATTTTGCTTTAAATTGGTGAGAATATTTCGAGGCACCGTCAAGCTCTTTGTCATGTTGATAATTTTTTTCTTCTCCTCCGCACTAAGTCTACCCGCAAGAAGGTGCATGAATAATTCTTCCTCCAAGTCATGGTTGTGCATTCCACAAAGCATTGCAATCCACCAATCATTTGTATCCTTATCAAAGAAACCTTTCAACCTAAACGGACAATTACATTTCCTTGAGCCGATGCCTTCAAGGTTCGGTTTCTTCTTCGTCTTAGGTGACTTGTATATCTCACTCCTTTCACATTGCATCGTCAAGTACGACCTTTTTAAATTTGATTTATCTATACAAACAGTAAATTCGACCCGTTCCCCTTGTCAACGAACCCAACCACGTAACTCTTCTCGCTCTCTCCATCTTGCATTTGTTGTAAAAAATGAGGCGGTGTCGTGAACTTTGCAAACAACACCGATAGATACTGGTTTAGGTTCTTCAATTTTACCAATACAAGCTTGAAATGGAATTTTGACTATAAACAGTTTCACATTAACGGTTGGTTTGACATCGTCGGAACCTACGCCGGAAGCATCGTCGGAAGCTTCGTTTTTGGCCGGTTTCGGTTCAACGTCATCACCTGCCACATTGTCAACCATCTCACTGTATATCTAATGAATAAAAAAAATAACAAAGGAAAAATAAATAAATAACTTGTGGAATAAGTTAACCAAAAACAAAAGTGGCACAAAAAATTCAAAAAACTTGACTGCACACAGTAGCGTGACTTAAGTCACGCAGCCTTTAACTCTTGCGCAAGTTAACTTGCACCAAGCCCGATGACCTACGAAAACCAGACGAACCATCACCAAAAACCAGCAAAATGAGATGAGTTTAGATGATACATTACCTGATATTTGATGGTTGATGAGCGTAGAACCTTGCTTCCAGACAATTTGCAATGATTTGGGATGAAGATTTAGACCCAAAAAATTGCACTTCTTGGGTTTTTGAAGGTGGAGGAAAAGAGAATGGTGCTTTGAGTTTGGACCAACAGGTTTTGTACAGAAACAGTAACCTTACGTAAGTTATGCAAGGGTAAATGTGTCATTTCAGTTGGACGCGAGTATTTTGTGCTGGGAGAAAAGCAGAAATCTTAGCATTACTCCCCTATTTATGCTCCACCTAAGTTATATGTTTGGAATGATTTATTTGAGCTTATCCAACTACATAAGTTTTGTGAGGATGTTTGGGAGTATTTATGAAAACAATTTATGACAATATTCATAAACTTTTTTCAAGTTATTTTCATACGTTTTCCAATATAGTTTATAAAGACAACTTATAACATGTACAAAAACTATTTAATGTTATTTTATCTTTTGCTATCAAAATAGCTTATGCATAAACATTTATTATGATAAGTGCTTGTGATATAAGCTCCAATTAAGCTGTCTATCCAAACGTGCCAATATTGCACTGCAGTGTAGGTAATATAAGAAGTTTACAATTAAAACAACATCAATTGTCAAAAAAGAAAAAACTAAAACAACTTCACTAATTCTAGCTCTTATGCATCTACTATAAACTGCACATGACTTGCAAGACACATGCAAATATAAAACCTCCCACAATTATATAATTACAATCCCAAACACCATAGCCTATGCTTTTTTATTTCGGTCTAGCAGTTAATTCCACACTCCTCAGCTTTAGGACCAGTGACTCTTGTAGTAAACGGATCAACTCGAACCCATAATAGAGAGAAAATGGACGCAAGAAGAATCGACCAGACCACAACAATGGTCGGCGTTCGATTCTGGCGTCCCATAAGACCTTTAAGGAAAGGATAGAGATGAACGATAACCCAAAATGCAAAAAAAAGTTTACCAAAGAGAGGACCCCATGATTGGTAACCACTGTTTATAGCATAAGATATACCAGCAACAACTCCAACCAAGTTTATTACGAGAAGCGTTGTTGGAGGAATGAGAAGTGTTGTCCATTTGAACATGTAGAGTTCTGCGGAGTCTCCGTCTTCATCTGATGCTTTGGAGGTGACAGTGAAGTTTGTGTCGATTCCGGCAAGTACTTTTAGTAAACCTTGGAACACTGCAAAAAGATGCGCCGACACACCACCGATAACCCAAAACTGTTCGTTTCTCCACCACTCGTCGATTCCAACACCGCTCCATCTCATCTCTAGGATCCCGGTTGCGAAGATTGAAAGAAATAGAGAGAGAAACCATATACTAGCTAAGTTGCTAATCTGCAAGCAAAATAAAACTAGGTTAGATTGTTAAGTTGTGTTTCACATAAGACATGAAGACAGATCTAGATTCTTGTCACTTGTCACACAGTTGTAGAGCCTGAGCCCAACCATTGGAATAAGATCAGACACTCATATTTCAGAATGTATTTTAGTCAAGATACAAGTAGTCCAATCATCATCCAACGGTCAGGATCTCTAGATTTTGTGACATGCGTCTTTTCTTTGGCGGCAGTCACGGCAAGTCTACTAAGCACCGACACAGACACGAACATCTGACTGCCACCAACACATAGGCACCGGTAATAATTTATAAGTGATTGGATGTAACCACATGTGTCAATGTCGTGTTGGTGCTACATAGATTTGAGTAGATCAAAAGTCAGTTTCAGTTCACAAAGTCATGTTGGTTATGAAAATATTTTCTTGGAACCAAAAAAAATTAAGAGAATTACAATTCACTAAAGATATCCTACTTAATGCATTTCCAATTTAGGATAAATTCAACAAAAAAATTATTTACCAACTATAGTAACATTAACCATATCTGATTGATTGTCCCTAATCACTTGTTTAGTTGCTGGATTATGTGTATGAAGAAAGAAAAAACAAACCTGAGGGATGATGAACTTGTTGGTGAGAAGACAGACAGCTGGCAAGGTACAATACATGAGAAGGGGAATGGCAGTGACTGGATAGATTGTGGTGTTAATGTATGCAAACCTTTCAAGCCACTTTAGTCTTCCACCATAACCATACCAGATGGGACAATGTCGGCTAAAAAGAATTTCAACAGAACCTAAAGCCCATCGAAGCACTTGGTTTAGACGATCCGAAAGATTGATAGGTGCAGAACCTTTAAATGCTGGCCGCTTAGGCATGCAGTATATAGATCGCCAACCACGGGCATGCATCTTGAATCCAGTAAGAATATCTTCTGTGACGGAACCGTAAATCCATCCTATCTGTAGAACAAAAAAAAATGGCGATTTACCATTTGAAAATAATTGTTAGTTTATAGTTTAATTTATTGGATCAGTAATAACTAAATAAACTATATGTTAGAAATAATCTGCTCGGTTGATAGTATTAGAATGTGGCTCAAAACAAAAGCCAACATCAAATGTTATCTATGAAGCAATGTCAAAGACACCGAACAAGACATGAACCTCCTTTGGTTTTTTTTTATTCATCTCTGTAGACACCAATAATAATTTAAGAAAATGAAAGTGATTGAATTTGAATTAACCGCATTGTCAATCCCCAGACACACTTTCGATCTGAAGCGCCGCGCTACATAAAATATTATTTAACATAAGATAACAACGCACCTCTGTTCCCCATTCTGATTTATCCTCATAACCACAGCTGATAACATGGATAGCCTCCTTCAGAAGAGTTTCTGGTGTAGCACTCTGAGGAACACCACCATTCTCCATCTGCGTAGAGTCAAGAAAAACAGCTGATTGGCCGAATCTTTTCTCAAGGTCCTCTCGTGACATAAGTCGTGATCTCTCCTCATCAAATCCAGAACCTGAAAAAAATATCAATAACAATAGTTAAAATAAAATACCTAAATCATGTTTTTAGGAAAACTGTACATGTATGATTAGGTTAACACAATTTTAACATGAGATACAACACTCCAAAGAAGCAAGAAAGCAAGCTACATTTCTTTTCAGCAATTGAAAATGACAACGTTAAATGTGGCCAACATGAATGATGGAACTATTAGTACAACAAATGCAGGCCTACCTTCTACTCCTTCTTCAATATCCTCCAGACTGCAGACGGGCACAGTTGGGTCGACATGCTTTTGATACTTTTTCTTGTTTGATCCTTTCGTACTAGATTTTGAACTCTTTTTTGTACTTCCACCACAAAGACTCGATAGAAACCCAGGCTTTTTATGTTTCAGTTTAAGCGGAGGTTCTTCGCCGTATAAAGCCGTCCTATTGAAGACACATCCAGTACCGACATAAACAGGCCCTTGAATGCCATCCAAACCTCTGAGATTTATCTGTTCAGGAAGTGTAAAGTTTGAAGAAAATAAATTATCAGAAAGAATATAAATGGTTAAGAAAACATCAAGAATGAAAAACAGTCACAGAAATCATACATTACAAAATCATAGCAACATGGTTAAGATACTTACGTCAAAGAAAACAGTATTGCGATTGGCATATCGATCGTTCCTATCAATACCATCAAACCTCTGTGGAAACTGGACATAGCAAACATGTTTACCAAGGTTGGGATCCATCATAAAGCACATAGCTTCCCTCAAGGCCTTGCTGTTGTTTATGTAGTGATCGCAATCAAGATTCAATAAGAAAGGTCCATTAGTAAGGACAGCAGATACTCGGACCTGCACAAGTTAGATTAACCACAACTAGTGAGATAACTATGTCCAAATACCGAATTTCATGTTGTCTATTAAAAATGATACTCACAAGTGCATTCATGGCACCAGCTTTTTTGTGATGTTGGAAACCTGGACGCTTTTCACGAGAAACATAGACTAAACGTGGAAGTTCATTGCCATCAGTGTCAAGTCCTCCACTTTGGCCTAAGAAAACCTGCAGAAGATATCGAACGTAACATTAGTAAATGACATGCTTGCACTTCAGTTTACTCATACACAATCCGGTACAGATGAGAAATTTACACAAGGGTCATGTTAACTAGTGCCCCCGAGGCGGGGCACTAGTTAAGAAAGTAAAAAGTAGAAATTTTAACTTGAAAACAACAAACTTTTGACTTTTAACAATTTCCAAAGCAAAGTTTCTATATTAGTATCCTTAACTAGTGCCCTGGGGGCACTAATTAACATTTCCCTTTACACAATTAGTCCAAAAGGTCAAGGGTAACGTGTAGAAGTAATTTGCTAAACTCATTAAAAGAACTCAACCAACCTGAATCATTCCCGGATGGTCTCTGACGTTATTTCCAGGCCACGGCGTTCCATCTTGCATTACCCACCCTTCTTCTGGAACCTTTGTTGCCTTCGCAACAAGCCCATTAATACGAATTTTAAATTCTTCGTATTCTCTCTTTGAAAAGTAAAAAGAAAGTAAAATTATAAGATACACTTATCAAACCCAATACTTGTGTAGTAAGTAGCATAAACGAATGCCAAGCCAGCAGAATAATCTAGTTGTACGTCAACCTCTTACCTTCATTGCTCTACGATCCTTGACAAATGATGTCTGAACCTTATCCTTCAAGTAATCAATCTTCTGTGCAAAGTACCACTCGGGTGCACGGGGTTCAATATTATACTTCTTGGTGAATGGAACCCATTTTCTCGCAAACTCTGATGTTTCAGCAAGAGCTTCAAATGTCAACATAGCAGCGCCGTCATCAGAGACATAGCAGGAAACCTTATCCACTGGATAGTCAACTGAAAGAATAGAAAGCACGGTATTGGCAGTCACGAGTGGAGGCTCCTTTAACGGGTCAACGGTACTGACAAAAATGTCGACAGCCGCTAGTTGAGACGGTTCTCCTTCACGGTCATATCTATACAACACACAAATGTGTATCAAAAAAATATCAGAATGAAAGAGAAAAAATACAGATTGTGATGAAGTTTAAAAGGCTGTACCTCAGTGCAAGTCTGTCGAGATATGTTTCACGGTTGACAGGAAGCCACTTAGGGAATTGATCCAATATCCAGGATATGGCAAACCAAATCTCGCATATAACTGATACCAACCATAATGCATATGCATTGCGCACTGGATTTGTTAATCGATAATGCAAGAAAATGCAGAGGACAACCAGTCGTAGAACAATGACCAATCGATATGGATTTATCCTAGATGATGGAATAGAAACCTTCCTGGAAAGAGGCTGCCGAGCTTCATCATTCCTGCATAACAAAGGAAACTGAGTTCACACATGAAAGTTTAATTGAAAGATTTTGGTTAAACAGTAACAGAAAACTAAAGTTTCTACAAGACTAAAACAGTGTTGATTACCAAACCCTCCTGGTATGGGCTATGAATATGATATAATATTACAACAGCTAAAGTTTCTCAATCACACATGACGTTGAAATAGGCACTTGATACTAATAGAGCAACGAGTCGGGAGGAGGCTGCCAATAGTGATAAACCATCATAGTTTCTTGCGAATAAATACTCCCTCTGCCCCTAAATACAAGTCCTTCAAATTACTAGATACATTTAATATTATTTTTCAGATATACCCCTAATTAATACTAATAACTTGGGTTCTGGAAGTTAGAGTTGAACACATCATCTATATACAAAGGTGTATTTTATGAGCCTCTATATATGAAATGGACACATTATCTACTTTTCTTAATATATGTAAAAATTGCAAAAGGGGCTTATAGTAAATGACAGAGATAGTAAAGGAAATACTCACAATAACGAATCATCAACAAGTACATCAGATCTAGCATCAATATCTCCAGCCCCTCTTTCAGAACCAGCTTGGCCTGTGCTCATTGGAGCAGCATTCTTGTCTGGCTTCATCTTCCAGCCGTCAACTCTTTCTCTCCACGCTACATTGCCCAATTTTGCGTCCATAATCCTGGTATTTGCTGCACACGAATATAACCAAGCATCTCAAATCACAATCATACAGCTAAAGAAAGAAAAACAGCTATCATAAGAAATGAAAATGAGCATAGTAAGAAGGGGTAGAAAGATACGGGATTGATTAACATAAGACGAATATGGAAGACTGTGGACACGCTTCCCCCCACCAACCACGGGTGATGACATCGAGAGCCTCTCAGGGGAGCCTGCAGAAAACTCTCCAGACACCTGAAATTGAAAACAAGCCAAATTTCATTCAGAGGCCCGAAGTTGAAGGAGAAGGACTGTCATTTAGGCAACTAATTGAATGACCTCTTGTCCACTTGTCAGCCGTGGAATGTGATTGTGAGAAACTTCCTTATCATAATTTGGAGCGCCAAGCTCTCCTGATTGCCCAAGTGTCAACTGCCAACCCAACATGCGCTCTGAAATCTTCTGCTTTTGGTTTTGGTTTTCCAAATCATAATTGAATTCAAGAGCAACATCATCACCGCCTCCCTCCTCCTCACGATCTCCAATAACTGCAGGACTTCCTGTAATCAATAAGTGAACTAATTACCAACTGAAATATCAAACGAGTATATAAATGACATCTTCTATAAACCATCTGGTAATTAGTAACAATAGTGCTAGTGTGATCTACTCCTAACCAACAACACTCCCTCATTTGTTCATTCGTCGAGTCAATTAAAGTGTATACGCTTTGTCTTTGTCTAGTCTCTAGAGATTATCTATAGAGATAGAACATCACTAGAAATTGGTGTCAATTAGTTTTCAAGCAAAGGTCACATTTTTCAAATGTATTACAACGTTCCTTTATTTTTGTAAAATATGAACTCAAAAGAGAAGATAACAACGATTACAAAGAATTGAATAATAAGGAATCCTCCTTCGCATATATACTTCATCCTTAAACATGTTTACAAGGGAATGCCCCTTTAAAAGATATTGTACTGCACACCACCTAAAATCTTAACACCTGATTAATATTGAACCATATTTTGCCATAGTCTTTTGCAGCTTCCCCGTATAAATGAAGAATGGTGAGAGCTAACACAAGAATATACGACAGATAATATGTTTCGGCTTTAATTCAGATACACTGCCGATGTAAAGATTTTTACACCATCGATCAATCATAACTATTAAATCGTTAAAAACGTTTGACTTTAATTGCAACTACTTCTAAAATCACAAATACGATTGTCTGTGATTTGCTGACTGTGTAAAACTTTTTACACTGACAAATTAAGGTGTATATAAAAATTAAACTCAACATTTTAGGTTTCGTTTACCTTTATGCCTCTTGTATCGGGTTTTACACTGAAGACAAGATTGCTTCCCATCTTTCCTTTCATACTCATAGCAAAGCCGACAAACAGGAAAAGCACAAGCATCACATGCAATGAATGGTTCACCATCAACTGTCTTCCCAATATTTTCCCCACAAATCTTGCATACTTGATCACCCAATGTTGTCATTGGCTTTCCCTAAGTAATTATAAATGACGTTAAAAAATATTCACTAAGATCAGATAGTAAAATTCAAGTACTGTATCAACAACTACACCTTAATAGCATAGCAATCATCAAACATTTGGAAGAAATCAAAATCATCAAATCAAATAAAAAGATTCTTGTTTTACTAATAATGACTCACCCCATCTTCCCCTTCTGGCTCCATCATGGTGAAGAACTCTACTTAAACTTTTGATACACTCCCACTTCAGAAACAGCTCCCTATTTTCTGTATAATTTAAAGCTCATATCAGTCCAATATAAGAAGAAGAAAAAAAAAACATTTTCATCATCAAAGACAATAAAAATAATCTAAAAAAAGAGTTTCTTGATATCATCACATTATAATTAATTTAGAAACAATAGTCATTGATAAGGTCTTCACATTGATAATATAAGTGTATGTTTTGTCCACTGTATTTAGAATGCAGCTTTTACAAAATCACTATGGTTCATAGTGATTATGACATATCCACCGCGATATCAAACATCCAGAAAATAGAGTCGTTTCTCATTTTTCTTCACGGTGACCGAATTACGATGGTTCACAGAACATGTCTACAGTGATACCAACCATACATTTAAAAATATATCCATTTTTCATTAACAAGCAAAAAAATTGCACGTGCAAACGCAACTTTACCTTAAAAAAACAAACTTTTCACATTTTGCCTTGAAAAACAAACAGATTACTCAAAATCTAAAAAAACACAGATGGGTTTTTGAGTAATGAAATCATGAAGAAAAAAATTAAAACTTTACAACTCTCAAAAGAAAATAGATAAAGAAAGTGACAAAAATAAAGGAACTCACCAAAGGCACAACACAGTGATGATGATGATGATGATGTTTATGTGTGAGTGTGTGAATGAATAATGAGAAAGAGAGAGAGAGAAGCTTTGTGAAGAAGGAAGAGACAAATGTCACTCATCCGGAGTTCACAACTGACAGGTTTCAGGTATACACAGAGAGACACACTTGTGTTGAAACGGCTTTGTTGTGTTGTGAATGTGTAACGCACACACATCACACACATAAAACATTTTATTTATTTATCCCCAACATTTATTCCCCAAAATCTTACATTTATTATTATTTCTGCCAAATAGAGAATAAATAATGTTTATTTCATATTCCTAAATAAAGATATTATATTTTGTGAAGGAGAATATAGTGTGTGTGTGTATATATATATGGGTTGACCAAATTAAAATCTTTATTGGTTTAGTTTTGACTATTTTTTAAAAATGTAACCAAATTAATATAATCGTTTTAGATCAATTTTGTTCGACTCGGTTCATCCATTGTTCGAAGATACAATTAAAAAAAATATTGTTTGCATATACTCAAATATCTCATTGAACTTTATATTTTATATTTTGTTTTCCATGTTCTTAGTTTTTCAAACAACTTTGTAGAACTAAGAGCACCTTGAATCGAATGGATATTGCTACAAAATGTCATTTTGTAGGTTTTATCGTGACACATTATCCTGAAGCAACTCGTTTTTAACTCTATTCGTGAAGTTTAACGAATCAATGTTAGATGAGAAGAAGAATAGAATAAATAGTATTATCAAATGAAGACCAAAGTGATGAAATTGTGAGTTAAAACTATGAGAGACAAATTGTGTGTAAAAATAAGAGCAAAGACATAAATTTGTGAGAGAAAAATTGAGTGGGTCATTTTTTTTTTAGTTATTTATGTAAGTGTAAAATAAAATAGCACTATCATCTTAAAATTTAAACAAGAAGGATAGAAATTTCAAAATTACTAAAGTAACATATGGAGAAGTTTTTTTTTTTTTTGTTAAAACGCACAGAGAAAATTTTAGGTTAAGATAGTGTATGTAGTAAAGTCAAGTGTTGCAGTTTTAAAGAGGTGTTGTACACTTGTGTTGTACTTTGGTATCCTTGTGTTGTTGTGTTCGATTTGACCAGTAAAACGGACCCTCCTCCTACATTGCTTTTTGTAACTTCTTCTGTCTATATTATGTAACTTGTATGATGTTGGAATCCCCCAAAAAAAGTAAGGAGGATGTATTATATTAGGATTTTAAGAGATTTAGGAGGATCTATTGGATTAAGATTTTAAGAGACTATTTTTACAAAAAAAGTCTTGAAGATTTTAAAAGATTGTGTAGGAATGTATTAACTTTCAAGATTTGGACGGATTTTAACTCATAGACTTTTAAGATTTGAAAGTATTTTGTGAGAATTGGTAAGATTTGAAATGATTCTATTAAATTTTAGCAAAAATTCAAAATTACAAGACTGGATGAACAAAGATATTAAAAAATTAAAGGTTTGCATGACAAAAAAAAATCGATAAATTTTTTAAATTTACAATAACAATTTTCACGATATAATAATAAAATCAAAATTTATTCCTTAAAAAAAACGTATTGATACTAATAGAAACATGTAAGAACAGAACCAAAAAAATAGAATAAACATGCATGACCACAAAAGAAATTTGGAAAAAAGAAAAAAAAAATGACATAATGACACTCTAGGAAAAAAAAAAAAAAATATGAAAGAGGATGTGAACAGTGACAAATGTGATGTGTGTAGTAGGAGAACAGACAAAAGAATATATACTTGGAGCAAAAAGAGTCTCAAGAAATCTTAGGTCTTTGCATGAGATTGTTAGTTTTAAAATTTTCAACTAAAAAGTCTCACAAAATCCATTATATCAAATAATCTATTGAAATCTATACATTTTTTAATACCAAGAGACAATTTTTAAGTTGAGAAAAATCTTGATTGAATACCACCGGCGGATTTTGTTAGACTCTTTAAAAAATCATGAAAATCCTAATTGAATACCAATGGATTTATTTTCAATCCTTTAAAATCTTGATTGAATACCTCCAGATTTTCAAAGTCTTTTAAAATCCTTCAAAATCTCAATTCAATACACCCCCTTAAAAAAAACTATCATTTGTGGTATTCAATCAAGACTCTTTGCAACTAAAAAAAAGTTGTGGTATTAAAAATCATTCAAATTTTGAAGGATTGTTTAATAAATTGGATTTTGATGGATTTTGTGGGATTTTCTAGTGAAATTTTATCATGAAAAAATCTTTTATAAAAACATAAGATTTCTTATAATTGTTTTTTCTTTTAAGATTTTACTATCTCTCCCCCTTCTCTCTCTCTCATCTCTTCCTTCCTCTCTCTCCCCTCTCTATTTTTCTCTTAAGTAAAATGAAATAAATAATAGAGTCAGTGTTGAAAATACTACGAAAGAAAGTGTATTATAATAATTTCTTTTCAACGAGTCCTTAAAATTCATAAATCTTTTGAAATCTTATAAAATCATTTCAAATTCATTAAAATCTTATGATGTAAATCCATTGAAATTTTGATAGTCTTTTAAAATCATGAAAGTCATTAAAATCATGCAAAATCTTTTAAAATTCTCAAGACTTTTTTAATCAAAAATTATCTTTTGAAATCCTAATCTAATACACCCCTTACTAATACTCACTCTATCTTATTTTAATAGTCATTTGTGATTCTTATAGAAATGATTAGTTACTTTTTGATGGTGGTAAAATTAATATTATTTATTAAAATATCATTATAGTGGAGTAGTTGAGTCAATGGAGTGGAATTCAATAAATAAGAGTATATAGTGAAAAATAACAATAAACAAAGGGTATTTTCGTTAATTCCTAACCTGTATAATCAGCAAAAAGAAAACCTAGTTTTTGTGGTAGAAATAGGATAGAAGAGAGGATCGTCCGAACTTTGCTCAGTTGGCAAGAACATTGCATAATATGCAGGGGTAGGTTCGAACCCCTGACACCCTATTTCTTAATGCAGAATGAAAAAATGAACATCATTTAAGCGTGTTGTTCCCCAATCAATTCAGAAACCCTTGCTCCCAAATTCATTCATCATGACATCGTTAGGATCTCTGAAATCAGCAATATTCGGCAGAGAAGAGAGAAAACAGTGCGTTCCGTTCTTGTTCATTCCCTCCTTATTCATTCATTCTTCGATAAATCCTAACTTTTTTGTAATTTCAGACAGTATCAGGCGCATATTCGAGGTCTCAATGCATACGATCGCCACAAAAAGTTTATCAATGATTACGGTAAATCTTACATTCATTCACTTCTCCTTGTAGTTTGTTTTTGAACAGATTTATTGGCAAAACAGCTCAATTAATCTCTTTTCTTATAAGCTATAAGATGTTATTTTTGAGAGCTTAGGGAAATAAGTTAAAAACAACTTATGAAAAGCTTATCGAAACAAACTTATGAACATGCCATAAGTTCTTTTTCGTAAGCTCTCTCAAACAGTCTCACAAGTGTTTATCCTAGTAGATAAGCTCAAATAAGTAAATGTGAACAGACGCTTTTCATGTTTCAAATGATGTGATTCTAACTGTTTTTTCGGATGCCATTTTTTTTAATTTTTTCTTGTTTGGGAATGGACGATAAGGATTAATCAAATTTTGAGCTATTGATTTGGTTGGTCTTAATGTCCTACAGTAAATGGATGATGAACAGTCTTCTCCATTAAGGAAAAGGAAGGAGGCTACAGTCACCCGGAAATTCAAACAAACCCCTTGCTATTAACCGTGTCATTTTTGTTTTTTCTCTAGTTCCACCAATTCAAAAACAAAAAGATTGGTTAATAATAGATACAATTTCTTAACGGGTTTGTGACTGGGATGCTTAAATTGGTTTCCTGCGGCTTGGTGATGAAATTTCTTTTGTTTTTCATTTTTTGTGATCTTTCAGAAGTCTGATGGAGAGATAATATACTGAGATTTTCATCTATTGTTCACACCGTTGTCATTCGTGTCTTGTTTTCACAAAAGTTTTTATCTCATTGTAATTAATTGCAATAATGCTCAGTTACAAATGCTTCAAGTTCCTTTTACCATCTCGGTACTGCTAGAGAATATCTCAGAATCATATTTTCATGATATTTCAGCTTACTACGCATTTTGTTTAACTGTACTATTATTCAACCGATCAATTCTTTTTTCGTGCCTACAGTTAGTTTCTATGGGAAAGAAGAAAAACCTTCAACCTTAAAGTTGCCTATTAAAACAGATAAAGACACTCTAAGAGAGGGATATAGGTAAGCTTGTTATCTTGCCGTATGTAAGATAATGCTGGTGCCAATTTCCTTCACTATATTCCTTAATCTTGTCTTAATTTTCCTCTTTTGTAACACAAAAAACTTGTCATATGTAAGATAAGCTTGTCATAATTTTCTTTTATATTTTAATTATCATCCTCACTTTCCATTTTCATTATTGATACCATTAGCCATCTCTTGTAGCTTGTTGGGTTTTCCTTTGGTATATAGGACAGTTTCATGCATTCTGCAAACTTTGTATGAGACGTTTGACCTTGCTATAAGAGAAAAATCGGGACCTTTGGAGTATTTTATTTGGCACACTTATGAATCGAGCCTTTGCTTAGAAATAGAAAAATGGGCTTGTGTGTGTGTCTATATATATATATATATATATATATATATATATATATATATATGAGTAGATTGTCCACCCTACTCTAGATCCTTTCGGAGCTTCTATATGAATATCTTTTATTATTGGAAAAATACTTTGCATTTCTTCCTTACCATCTTTTCTATCAACTTGTCTGTTTCTGTGTCAGAATTTTAATGTTGTTTATCCAAACGTGTTGCAAGATTTATACGGTCAGAGGAAGATGATATGGATCCATCGTGGGAGCAAAAGCTGGTGAAGCGTTATTATGCTAAGCTTTTTAAGGAGTATCCTTTGAACAATTCTTTTTTTTTTTTACTAAAAATATTTATATTGAGGAGTATTGATTTCTCTATTCCTTTCTTAGCGTTCCCAGTATTTTTGGTTCCTAAAATTGGGCAAATGTTGTTTTTGGTGTTATAAAAAAATTATTCGTTTTTAGTCCATGTTTTTTAACATAAATCGTGTTTATAGTCTATTATTTAAAACACAACTTTTGTATTTTTTCCAGGACTGAAGACACTATTTGATTAAAGGCACGAACTAAAAATTTATAATTTTTTATAGTGATCAGAATCAACATTTCCCTAATTTTGATTATTGGGACCAAAAATATCAGCCTGTTTTATACATATGTGATATTGGCATTGGGTTTTGATTATGGACTTGGTTTAATTAGTTGGAGGAGTCCATATGTAAGAGCTAATGCATTGCAACACAAGTTTAGAAAGCTCTGTTTACTAGATTTTGCTTTCCATTCACTGAATTTGGTCGTACATAAAATATTTTATCTAAAATGGCTTATATGTAAGGTCAGAAAGGATATATAAAGTTGTCATTGAAATTGCTTTGATACACAAATATAGGGATGTATTCTAATTACACTCTATCAAAATTTAGTATTACTTATTTTCTTGTTGCCTTAAATCCTTTTAAGATACTGTCTTGCTGACATGTCACAGTACAAGAGTGGTAAGGTAGACATTTGTTGCATTTAGATTTTTTTTTTTGGTGGTTTGCTCAATATTGCACCTTTTAGTAATTTTGAACCCTGTGATTTGTCAATTTCCCCATAGTTTTTTTTTTTTTTTTTTTTTGTAGTCTGAGATCTCATTTTATGCAGATTATATCTTTAAAGGTTTTATGCTGATAAATTGCATAATTTTGTAGATTGGTCTCAGATGGAGAACAGAGAAGGAAGTCATGTCTGGCAAGGGTATTGGTTATTCTTTCACCGACTAGTTTTGCTTAGTTTATGACTAGCTTGCCTCCATTCCATGTTTAACTAGAACTATTTCATAAAACAAATGCTTTTTAGTTTTGTTCTCTCTGTAGTCTAAATTCAATTGTTATGCAAAGAAGTTCATCCATTAAACTCATAATTAACATCTGTTTTAGTAAAATATATTTTGAGTTGACCTATTTTTCACAGGCAAATACAATTTAACAGAAAGAACTTCTTAGTATCATCCATCTGCATAAAATCCCATGGTTTACATCTATTTCCTTGTATTTTCGTATGATGGTCACCCAAGATACTCAAGACTGTCGAACTTGTACAAATTATTCCAATTCCAATTTTTAATCTTCTTCATAAACATTGTCTATAGACAATTTAAAACTTAACTCTGGAAGGACATATAGACTTTTGCTTTAGATCATACTTGCACAAGCTAGAATCCTATATTTTCCATTTACCTGTCCGATTCTAACTGCATAGTTGCAGAAGTAGTGCGAGCTGTCTTTAATTTGTTATATGATTTAGAATCCTATTCAATTGTGAAGTTAATGTATCACATAATTTTGCAGGCCAATTTTTATGCGGTAACAAGCATTGCAATGAGAAAGATGGATTAGCAAGCTATGAGGTAAGGTATTCTTCCCATTACCATTAATCAATCTATTTTACTAGTGGAGAGGGAGATGGATTGAAGATAACCCAATCAAAAGGGAAGGTGAAGAATGTAGCAAACATTAGGAAAAACCACTAGGAAGAACCCTTATTATAATTTCTGAAGATACAGTGGTTGGTGGTTGATCCATGTAGCTGTCCCTATTTAGTGGAGTAAGGGCATCATTGTTGTTTGCCCTGTTTTTTGAATGCATTATGTTATTTGTTAGGAAATGTATGTTTATGTCTATAGTTCCAGTGTTTCATGTAAGTTGATAATTAGATAAAAATGATCTTTGCTACAATATTTATTAATTTAGTTTGTGATATAGTTCATGCATGATATTCAGCATATATGCTTCTCCTTTCTTTCTCTCTCGGACACTACTCTTGATTGATCATTCTATGACTAACTTCAGCTCTACTTGAGGGCTAAGGATTCATAATTTGTGTATATAGCGTTACATGCTTCCACTCCTTTATTTATTTGCTTCATGTTACAGGTGAACTTTTGTTACTTTGAAGCTGGAGAGAACAAACAAGCTCTAGTTAAATTGGTAGCATGTGAGAGGTGAGTTAGTATGAAACATTGCCTGTTTTGTTGCCCGTGTCATTGTTTTCTTCTGAATCCATATCCTCTAGTAAAGTGACTAATATCAATCATTTGATGATGAAATTAAGCATTGATATCATATGTGTGCATAACAAATTATGGGTTATTCAAATATCAATCCTTTTCGTCTGTACTGAATTTCTTTGTTTAGATTCTACAATTCCTGCTGGATAATGGTTCCCCGTCATATTTGTTAAATGTTTTGTCCTCTTTTGGTTATTGTATATAACACGACTTGTTTATATGAAATCTGAACACATTTAAGGTCATCACTTGGGAAACATCAGTATATACTGGCCTTTGGAAATGTCTTATTCTTAAAACATTTCTGCTGTAAGATTCCATAAAAAAATGAATCTCTGGCTGGGTTCTTAAATTACCATCAACCAAAATTGAAATATGATAATGCAAAGTCCATGGAATCTGATCTAGAAATAGTGTAAGATTCCTGTATTAGTTGAATTAAATTGGTTTTGAAATTCACTGACGTAGGTACCTCAAGAATATTACAAGTTTTGTTATCTTATCATTATTTATTGAAAAACAAACCATCTCCATATACTATTGTTGTAATTTGACACCATTAATTTGTTTCTTTAACAATACCTGAAGAAGTAATTTTACCTGGGCAATTGACATATCACTCCCAAACTTGAGGCTGATTCTTTTGAAAGTGATTTTTGCAGTAATAATTGTCTTCGATTTGATTTATAATAACTGCCAATATGCTTATTTAGGAGAGTTTTTTAAAATTGAGGTTATTCATCTCTTTGATTGAGAGTGTCTCCTTTCAAGTCATTACTGAGGGTTTTACATGTTTTCATTTTTTACATAATTGAAGGTTGTCTGGTAAATCAAATTTCTGTTTTATTTATTTATTGGTTATTTTTCAATAGATGTGCAGGGAAACTTAACTACAAGAGGCAGAAAGAGAAGGAGCAATTAGAAAAAAGACAACAAAAGCATGATAGAAGAAAGAGGTGAGAATTGAGAACATTGCTTCCCCTAACCCCTTCTTAGTTTTCACTTATTGAATAAAAATACGTAGATTGAATCCTTTCAATTGTAGGAGTCGTTCAAAGAGTGATGATGATCTAGATGAGAGCCAAGAAAGTGATGAGAGAAGACGAAAAGGTTTGGAGTTGTCATATTTTTATGGCTATTTTACATCAGGATATGAAAAACTCTGTATTTTTGGTTCATCATTTCTTGTTGCAGGAGACTCATTGTTTTGGCAATTGATTATTTTTTCTTCATGAAAATATATATACAAAGCATTAATAATAACACCTCAACTTTTGCGCTTGATGAAGTAAATAATCCATTCAACACAGTGCATGCCGTATCTTTTAGCAAGAAGTAGGAAGGCCTAGATTTAGAATGATCAGTGCATGTTTTCTTCGTGAAATTATTTGTTGTGATTGACTTTGGTATATGAGGCTGTTGTCTCTTCTAGTTTTGCAAGTATATCGGCTTTATCTTTTGTTGTTGTATTTGCATCTTTTGTAATGGTTTACCAAACTTCCACGGTTAATTTTGTTGTTATTTACAATATTGTCTAATGGGAAGCAGGTTTGGTTAGAAAAGTAAAATCTTTCCTATAATGATGTGAAACCTTGTCTCCCAATACTTGAAAGCACATTTTGCCTGCTCGACTTGCTTTTTAATAGTTAACTTAAATGTTTGGAAATCCTCTTTCTACTCTGAAAATTCTGTTCTGACATTTACTGCTATGAGCTTAAACTTTTATTTAATATGTATTTTCAGGAAAGAAAGCGTTGGTATCGTCCAGTGATCATAAAATTGACGACGACGATGATGATAACATAGATGAGTTTCTTGAGGGGATGTTTCCCTGATTGTTTACTCTGATTCATTGCTATACCTGAAAAGTATATCTTGATATATAGCTGGGAAAGATAGAAACAGGCTAGGCAGTGCTGGGAGCAAGTGGGTACTGCAGGTGGATGCCTATAATATAGGAATATGGCGAGACCATTGATGCTTGAGACAAAACTCTGTTTACCCTATCGAGCCCTTCGAAATTGTGCACACTATAATTGCTTAACATATGCTGCAGATGGATGCTTAGGAGCTTGTATTCTGTACAGTTTATATATTATATTTATATCTCCTTTTACTGGCAGTTATGAAATTGGAAATGCAGAAGGATCTGTTCCATGTTCTGGACTTGTTTTTTTTTTTTTTGGGTGAATAACCTGTTTTAACATACAGTAGCAAAATTATCCATTTATTGAGCTTTAATAAAATATGGTGAAAGAATGACAAAAAATGTTGTCTGGTTATTTGGAAACTGCAGTAAATAACCATTCATCAAATGTTTGACGCCGCCGTTTGTTGTTTCTTGGGAAGACCCTCTTCTTTGAGGGCATTTTCTTGTAGTTTCAACTTTTAACGACCCTCTTTGCACGGCGGTTTCGAACGGGCCAATGTTAAAAGCAAAAGAAGTTAGAAAATATTATATTTGAAATGATTTACATACACGTAGTTTAGGCCTTCCTAAATTGTGTTCAAAGTCAGTTTGTCACAAAATTGCAAGTTAAAATCAGTTCAAGATTATGATTGCAATTTCTGGCGATTGCAGTTGATTAGAAGAGAAGTCTACCACGTCCTGTTTTAATTCCTTTCCTTCCTTCTATGCTTGTTTGTTGGCTTGTCGCTGAACTACATGACCATACTACTAGCACTACTAATAACTTTTTTGAATGCCAAGATGACTCGTAAGAAATGTGCCATCGTTCCACCAAATTCTTATTTTGATCATTCTTTTGGTGCCATCTGTAATAATACAATAGTGACTTTGAAGGGTTAGGGTTATCATCATAGTAATGAATGATGCATCCCTTTGGTAGTAGCTAGCCACATTGACAAAATAGCCACCTATCAACTTTCTTTAGATTACTAGTAATTTATCAGTCACTTGTTAGATTTTTGGCGTCACGACAAAACTTTAAGGGCCCGTTTGATGGTCAGGATAGGGAGACATGATATGATACATTAATCATATCCTATTTAAATCTCATGTTTGATGCACCAATGTGATAGGATAAAATAAACCATTTTTCTATCCTATCCTGACTTTCCTTTGTAATTTCTATCCTGAGTATAAGCTGGGTTAGAAATTATCCTGATGGATTAGAAAATCATTCCTTATTTATTATCTTGATATTCTGCCGTTTTTAGAATATTGTCATTTTAAAAATTATGGTAGCATGTATTTTTCTATTATAATTAATAACATTCCATTTCTATAATATTTAATTAATTATGAGAGCAATTTTTTCATTTAATTATAATGATATCATGTTTGTTATCTTGTCCGCGTCAAACACATGATAGAATTAATGTTTATCATGTTCTTATCATATCCTATCTCTATCCAGCTTTATATCATATTTTGTCTCTATCCTATCATGACCATCAAACGGGCCCTAAATAGATGACTAGTTTCTTTTCTTTTTTATTATAAGTTCACTCCAATGGTGTAACTTATCATTGATATCCTGGATGAAATTTATATTTCTACATCATCTTGAGTTAGCTCTTTCATTTGTAAGGATGTAAATAGGATAGATTGCTTTGCAGGAATCTATAGTCTAACTAATAATATGGTCCATATCAATCTCCATATGATGCTATAATTTCCACAACAACCAATATGAACAAAAGTGTGACCAATATCACAAGAAGTCATGGCTTGAGACTATAAATTGAAGAATAAGTTTGACTTTATCTTTTGATTAAAAAAACTCAGTAGAGAAAATCCAACGTGGACAAGCTTTTGGGCACATCACTTAAACGTACACACATAAAAATATATTTTATTTTATTATTTAAAAAATAAATATTATTTAATTATTTTCTCTTTCTACCTTTTCTCAATTATGTATGTGTATCTAAATTTAATGTCTAAATATTTATGTCCAAATAAGTATTTTTCGAAAGTAGTAAGTATAGTAGTAGCTTACTTCCACCTCTTGCTATAGCCTCTAGTGTAACTGTAGTCTCCCTCCCGTCAAACTCAAGATTGCATTACAACATTAGAGCAATTTTTCAATATGCATTCTTTTAGGCACATTTCTAGTTATGATGCCATTTTGAGCAATCTATTGTTGCAAAGTTCATTGAATCATAGTCAAGAAGTTCAAGATGAATCATTTATATCTAAGAACTAATTTATATGCATTAGAATTATTTTATTTTTTTCCTAATTTTCCAAGTTTAAGCAAATTCTATTTTCTCATCTAAACTTTGTGGTGGAATTTACTAGGAGATAAACGTATGTGTTGTTGCTCACCCTCTGGCTAGGGTAATTTCTCCATTGCATCTCTTATATTGTTTTTAATGAATTGATGTGTTAATAGATAACTCCCAATGAAATGTAAAACATACTTTTTTTTTAGAAAATTAATCACAAGTGACAGCCATCCTTTTGGCAGCTAAACCCCATTTTTCAATGACCAAAAATTCTTAGTTTACTTTTTCACTATAACATCGAACTTTCTTAATATTTAGAAGCATGACACACAACACAAGTGACATTAAACTAGTGCTAATAGATTAAACATAGTTGTCGTTTCTTATTTAACCCAATTTTGAAAACAAAAATCTTATAAAAAAATTGAAAACAAAAAGATGGTTAAAAGAAATAAGCAAGTATTAATTAATGATAACGGCGTAAAACTTACATCTAAGACAACACATTGAAAATCAAACATGAATTTTAAAATGAGAAATGATATTTAAACACCCGGTCACAACTTTTGTGATAACTTTCTCTTTTATACTTACATTATTTTTTACTTTATCTCTATATTGTTATGATTTCCGTGCAAATATCCAATTTTTCTTTACAAATTATGGTTGTCAACTAAATTGGTTGTTCAAATAACACTTCTCTTTTAAAATATCATTATTTATTTCTTCTTATCCATATGATGCATTCGTCATTCCATATATATTTTATGTTGTACTAGGAAACACAAGGATAAGGATCGACAAACTTATTAAAAAATGTTTCTGTTGAGGTCACATTCTAAAGTAAAGTAAAGTAAAGAAAATGAGATAAGAGGGACCATTTTTGTCAACACATCATTGTTCTTACATTACACTCAATTCAATTAGGTAATTAAGGTTATATATTTTATTTTGGTTTTTCTTTCCGACAAGGACAAAGACCTTTGCGTGAAGTAGAAAATAATAAAATATATTTCTTGCATTTTCATTTTCTCAAAACAAAACAAAACCAACCAACTGGAGATTCATACAAGTGATGTATGAAAAATAAATAATTCGAGAGAAGGAAATATTGCAAACGAAATACGTAATATAAAACCAAGAAAAAATAGAATATTGAGATGGTAAGAGATCCTTTTCGTTTAATTTTTAACTATAATAATACCACAATATTGAATCTTTTGAAGGAGAGTTTTGTCATCTATTACGGTCATACTGAAAGAATTAATCTTTGTACTAATACACAAAAATACTCAATTTCAACAAAAAATACATAATATAAGACCGAGGTAGTATATAATTTTCATTATAAACTTTAATTCAAGCTGATAGTTCTCTTAGAAATTTTACATATCTTTTGTACCTTGTGAAATATACCAAAGTCAATTGACAAAACTCATATTGTCTTTCAAAAAAAAAACTCATATTGTTAGGTCTAACACCTTTACGATGTGTGTGAATTTTAATAACAAAGGTGTTTTTATTTGGACAATCATCTAGCCTGTGTTTGACCTATCGTTTTTTTAGACATTGTTGTGCGCTTTCCTTAACTCTACAATTAAAAGCTTCAACAAATCACGTTCATTTATGCTTTGGGACGCGAGATCAGCTTCAGTACCACAAATCCAAACATGTTCTCAGTTGTTCAACAACATATTTATATACTGTATAGATACAATTTCGTTTTTATATTAGTTTTTTTTTTCTTTCTTCTTAAGTCAAATCAACAGTTATAAATAATATATTTTTATGGAGAATGTTAACCATTGTCTTTGGGGCATTGAATAAGGGGATACAAATAGAAATATAGTATTGGAAAATGGTGAAAAGTGATAAATTTAACTTTTTTAAAAGTCAAAATGTTGTTGAAACCAATGCAAACATGAGGACAATGGTTAGCAAGACCCTATTTTTATATATTTGTTAAATAAGTTGTCAAATTTTGGTTGTTCAAATAATATTATTCTTTCAATAATGTTTACCATTTTATTTACACAAAACCAACCTTTTGGAAAATGATTTAAAATGCTCTCATTGTTCAAATGATATTATTCTTTCAAATTTTGGTTGTTCAAATAATATTATTCTTTCAATAATGTTTACCACTTAAATTAATAGTAATAATCTTCTCATTTCCTAATTTAAAAAAATAAATTAAAATCTGACTTTTTATTAAATAAAATAATATAAAAAATATTTGGATTCCTTGTTATTCTTATATTCTCTTCAATTCAAATTCAATGTAATGATGCTTCATAGTCTCTGATAATAACAACATAGAAAAAACAGAGAGAGAAAGAGTCTGACCTCAATGCAACAACTCAGCTTCTGAAAACCAAACCTCCCAACAGTAAGTTCTTCTAAAGTTTCTAACTTTATGCTTTTAAATCACTAAATCTGTAGTTTTGATTCATATTTGACCAAAATTTTGTAAAGGGTGTTTCTCTGTTTGCATGTTTTTGTTTTCCTTTATTAAAAATGAGAATTTTCTTTTAAGTATGTATATTTGGTTTGCAACAAAGTGATAGAAAAATAAAATTTGAGTTTTGAGTTTTCATTCAAGTAAATGAAAAAGGGTTGTGTAGTAATCACTTTGTTTTCATACTTTGGTATTCAATTTCTAAGCTCAAATGTTAATTTTTTTTATTTTATTTTTTATAATTTTATTATGTTTTTGTGATTTGAAATTTGTTGTATCTTTGTTTGGTTGAAAGGAAAAAGCTGTGAAAGGATGCCAGGGAAACCAGAAAGTGATGATTGGAGAATAAAGCATAGTGAGCAGATTCAGTTGCCATCTTCCATTTACTCTCATCATCAGCCTTGGTGGCTTGAAAATGGCTCCAAACCATCTTCAGCTGATCAGTTAAATGGTTCAATCATGAATGATGTCACACATTCAGAGCCTTTGGTTTCTTCTTCACTTTCTTTAACTGATAACTCAGGTGTCTGTATTTTCATACCTCTTCAAACTTTTTCTTGTTTATAGTGTATTTTTGTGTCTCTTTACATGTATTAGCATTGTATATGCATATAATATTCATGAAAAAAAAATGACTTATTGGTCTCAGGCGGAGACGTCGCCAAGGAGCACCAAAACATCAAACATGCCCTGTTCTCAACCACATTTACCATGGACAAACCCGTTGATCCAAATTCACAGACGGAACTTGTTGGTCATTCAATTGTAAGACCTTTAACATTACATTTTTCCAAGATATGTACATATGGTGAACTTTTGTCATATCTGGTGACAGGTTTTAACATCTCCTTATTCAAATGCACAATTTGGTCAAATCTTGAATGCTTATGGACAACAAGCTATGGTATGCTATTAAAATATTGCTATGTTGATGTGATTGAAAATCAAACATGTATCATGATTCATATCTATTGTCATCTAGATGTGAATCATGATACATGTTTGATATGTCTTACTAACTAAAAACAGACAATTGTATGCTTTTTCTGACCGATTCATAGTATAAGAATATGTGCTGATATAGGTAGGGAGAAAATATGTAGCTATGCTTACTTGTTATCACCGCACTTTTAAAAGAATTGTAATCGTTATATATTGACTACTGATAGTATTTGTTTATTCGTGAGCAATAAACAATGTGAATGTGTACAATCATTATGTATCTGTACTCTACTATGTATCCAGGTTTCTTAGAGTGTATATGTATTCTTATTTTGGTAATAAAAAAAATTATGTGTTGATTGATTGCATGTTCTTAATTGTGTGTAGATTAATGTTAATAGTAATATTTGTAGTTGGTTCTTCGGACTTTAATTTATACATATTTATGCATACTTTTTTGTTTTATGAACTAAACTATTGAGAATATATGACTTGTCCCTCAATCAGTTTTAAGTGATTCGACCATGTTAGTAATCGTAACAATAAGCTTGAATGTTTCTTTACCTGTAAGTCTTGGCTCTCTTGTTTCCCTCATTACCTTTTGCACAAGATTCATCTTTATGATGGTAGTGCTTCCTGTTAGGAAGACATCCTTTCTCTCTATGGACTTTTGCATCTAAATTTAAATTAAACCTCTCTTTCTCTTCCTTTTTTCGTCCAAGAAGTTTTTTTATTTTTATAGGCTTCTCAGTCTTTTAATATTCTTAATAGTTAATACTGCTCTGTCACTAATTTACTCGAGTCCTAACAGCTATTGGCAATTTGGCATTATGCTAGATGAATCCTCAGCTATACCAAATACATCATGCTAGAATGCTTTTGCCACTTAAAATGGAAGAGGAACCTGTGTATGTCAATGCAAAGCAGTATCATGGTATTTTGAGACGAAGACAGTCACGCGCTAAGGCTGAGCTTGAAAAGAAAGTTATTAAAGTTAGAAAGGTATGGTTGATATCTACCTTAAACCATCAAACTGATATGATGAAAAAATGGCTGTAAAGTTAAAATTCGTTGTGTTTAATACTTGACTATCATATATGTGTATCTGTTGGTATCCAAAACCAACTCTTCTAAAAGATTAAGCGGTTTGGAAAAGGCACCTTAAGAGTTTTATATTAAGAAATATGTAAAATATCTTAATTGTATCTTGGATCAATCTAGGGTAACTTAATTATCCCATAGGAATGATTTCTATATTTTATCATTTATCATTATTTGTTTTCTTATTTAATGAAGATTAGGACTCTAGTACCAGTACAAATATGTATTACTGCTTTTCCATTTGTGTAGAATTTGATCATAGTCACAGTTGTATCATTCATTTCTTACAGCCATATCTTCATGAATCCCGTCACCAACATGCTTTGAGAAGGGCAAGGGGAAATGGTGGTCGTTTTCTCAATACAAAGAAGCTCGAACACAACGATTCTAATGCCACTCTAGAAAAAGGCAACAATACTGCTGCAACATCGGGTACCAACAATGAGAATCAAGGCTCATCTAATGTGTCGCAGCACATGCACAAAATGCAGGGTTTCAACATCGGTTACCATGATGGAAATGGCTTTACAGCACTATGTCATGCACAGGCAAATGGAAAACAGGAGGGTGACTTCTTTGGTAAAAAGAGGGAGTCAAATGGTGCTATTAAATGACCCTCCCTCAAACATACCGCACGAGGTAGATATTATAAACTTGATACTAGAAAATAGTAATTATTCTTGTCTGCTCCATTTTCTAACAACTAAATACTATGTAAAAGGGAAATAATATGAGATGGGGGAGTACATGACAGTAAGGTTTAGTAGAATTTATCTCAATTCTTACATGTCTCACCTGTATTGCAGGTGAAGATGAAGGGCTTTGCCTCATCCAACTCATGATGCTGTAATTCGAAGGCAACTCATTCTTGGCTAAGTTAGTTAGACTACAGTGGTGAAACCAGCGGCATGGTACACATCATGCCTCGTTCGGTCTCCCTTACTTGTGTTTCTCTTTACATTCCATTTGCAAAATGAGTGAGACAAATAAAAGAAAAATCACTTTGGTTTGTGAACTTTACAACTAGAATCACTTGTGTGTCATATACTCGTATATACTCCTCAAAATCTTAAAGCTTTCTTTTATCCTATCGTATCTATCCTTCTACACATTATCTTTGAATGGAAAGCAAGACTTTTGTTGCATATGAAATTGTTGACTTATTGTTATTCATGGCGTGTGCATGCCCTTTATTTTTTGATCTCCACTCTAGTGGTGGTGAACATGATCATTGTGAAACACCATATAAAAAAGAAGATTTGAGTGTGGATGAGATTGGAATAAGTCAAACTTCACACAAATAAACTTCATAGATATTTATGCTACTCATTTTAGCAATATAAAAAATCGATTTCAATAACTTTTCATCGAAACTTGATGATGTCCGAACTTGGGATGAACTTGATAGGTCGGCCTTACACGGAACATATAAGAGAGTTTCTTTTTCACCCCGGATGTTTTTAAAACATCACACATGTGTCCGCAAATATACTTTAAGTCGGGAAAAAAACATAGTTTTTTTTTTAAAGTATAATTTCAAAAACCAAGATACAATCAACTAAGCATATGTTTGGATACACGTTGTACCCTTCAATTCGCGTCCCAAGACAGTCCCAACGTGAAAATTCAGAAGCTCCAATTTGAAGAGTTTGGAAAAAACATGTGTTTGGTGGGTATCCACTATAAAAACAAACACACACCAAGTAAAGAGTAACAATATTATCTAATAGAGTAACCACTAACTAATATTACCATTCTTGATAAAAGTCACCAATAAGAGAATATAACAGAGAAAAGTAAAATGTAAATTATACATGAATAATTTGAGAATGAATTACATCAAGCGTACATAAGACTTATATAGTCAATGAAAATAACAACTAACTGGTGTAACTAACTTGTATAACTTTGGTAAAATAAGTAACTAACTAACTTGTATAACTTCGGTAAAATAAAAAAAACTAATCAGTTAACTAACTTTTACATCTAAAAACCATTTCTCAAATATTAGAATAATGAGAACTTTTTTCTATTACAAAATATTCAAAAAAAAATATCATACAAAGATGTGTGAACAGATCAACGCAGCCTTGTACGGTGAAGCTGTCAACATAATTATAGTTTGGCTTGTTCTTGCAGTTGGTCCTGTGAAGAGAGTCATGAAGAAACAATTTACAGAATGCACTTGAACAAAAAGGAAAGGGGGGAAAACAAAATGAGCATAGGAAATAGAAAGGAAGAAATGCAATTAGAAATAAGAAATATGAAGTAACACAAACCTCCGTTAGAAAGAAGGCATGGAAACCATATGGAACTCTTTGAGGCAATTCTACAACTGCAACAGGTTCAGCTGACATTGTTTTTGCATCTATGACATGTACGAACGATTTCCTGTGGTATTATAGTTTAAACTCACTCTATTAGGGGAAAAAATCTAAAAAGAAACTTAAATTAAATCATGTCATAATCATAAATATAGAGAATTTGGTACCTAGCATTCTCATCATGTACAAAAAAGATCAAGTATCCATCATCTTCTTCAGAATCGGTTTCAGGGACGCGTGGGACGTAAATAGGATCAGAGCAAAACGTTCCTTGTCCCAAGTCATAGATACCATGAACATTTCCTCCAACTTGAAGCTTTGTTTTGCCGAAATCAGGCTTGGCACTCAAATCAAATTTAACAATCCCAGTTGTAATGCTGTCTAATATGGTTCCATATACATACTTCTGTTTCCTGATAAAATGAATATAGTAACATACATGTTATGGACTTCAGGTAGACATGCGTAAACAATGTTGTTGATCGCAGATTGCGCAAAATAGTGATTGGTTTAAATTTCACTATGCAACAAAAATGCCATAGTGCCTCTATTGCCACTATTTGACAACATTTTGCTAAATTGTATATCACTAAAATAGCAACTTGCTCAAACTCCTCTACGCTATTTAACGACATTTTGTACTAAATAGCGTATCGTGGAACAATAATGTATACCAGCTATTCAACAACATAGAAAAAAGCACATAAGAAAAAAGAATGTGACAATTAAAATAGCAAATATCAAACTGACATCAGTATTACGCCTACCCTAATTTTCGACATGGAAAGTATAATAGTAATCTTACCTTCCGGTGTATCTTTCATTCACCCTAGGAAAATCTATAGAAAATGCTGATAGTTTCTTTTGAGAAGCTTTACCGGTTTTCATGTTAAACCTCATTTCATACCTGGAAAGATTTCATTCAAATTATTCAATATGAGTAGACATAGAATGACATCGGTAAAATTTGCTTCATAAATTACAAATAAGAACAATCTTTTTACAATTCATTTGAGAAACTTTCAAGCTTATCCTTGACATCCTCGCTGACCATGTCCAAGTCTAGATTCTTCAGTCGGCACGTGATCAAAACAACTTCATCCTCCTCCTCCCAAGCATTAGCTAGTGAAAAAGTCATAGAAAAGGTTACAATTAACAAGTCAGTCAAAATAAATGAATTTAAAGCACAAATAATACACTACTCCTATTCTATCTTGCATCAATCATCATATTATATCAAGAGGAACTAAAAGCAAATAAACACACCATTATGGAATATGAAGCAATTTGGCAATTCAAACCATCTTATGAGCTTATCATCTTTAGCATATCGAGGCAGGACACCAAAACGAGCTTTCTTGGTTGAATCAAAAGAGAATATGAGTTTATTATTTTTCACCATTTCCTGAAAAATGGAATTCAAATCAAGATTCATTTGATTTCCATCAAGTTGTAAAATTAACAAATTAATCTTAAGTCAGATTACATTAACAGAAAAACTTGCCATACCTTTGGTCTAAAGTACACAGGAAGATCCATAAAAATTGCGTAATTTTCGGTTATGGCAAAATCATGCACCATGATGGGATCCGATATTGTTATTGGAACAGGATCATGCATATAACCATCTTTTGAAATTACTCTGTATGTGATATATGGCGGTGTTTGTGCATATCCAAATGTAAACATCTCCCCTGCACACAAGATATTTATTTGCTCGAATGAGAACAAGTATGAAGCACATACACCACTAATAGTTTAAGAAAATGAAATTAATTGAATATAACATGTGTCAATGTCGATGTCAGACACTGACATATGTCGAAAACCAGACATGACATCAATTTGAAGGGTCGGAGCTACATATGACTATTCCATTAAATCAGTCCACTTAATCACTTATGTGAAGATGATGGATTTACCAGTATAGGGATCAAGTTTTGGATGAGAAGTGAAATAATGGTCCAATCTCTTGTCATAATCTAGTATACCAAGTGTATGCAAATCACCATCTTCAAAAACTTTAATAGCATCTGCAAAATTTAAGATAACAACACTTGAGTTGTATAGCAGAAGTGGTAAATATACACTGCAAAATTTAGAATACGCACGAATTCCATAAAAGTATAATAGAAAGGAAAAGTACTAACAAGGTTTGTCTCGTTCTGAGAGTGCTAGAAGCTTCCCATTGTGATATACAAGACCTGTATTAGCTGAAGTGGGACATGCATTAAGACATGTTATGAAACACTATTTGATTATACTGAAAAAAGTGCAGAATGTAAAAAAAAGTTCTAAGATTTTGAATTTGACAAAAAATTACTTAGTTGCACAAGTTACCTGTTCCAGTTCCATAAGAAACATCAAGTATTTTCAATTTTTCTCTCAACGTTTGTATGGTAACCATTAAAAGTCCAAGTAGACCCTTGACATCTCCAATCTGAAAATGACATGCAAGAAGTATTATGACTTTAGTATATTCTTCACTAAGCTTCTATATTTTTCATTTTCTTTTCATACCTTCATAAATTTGCAGCCTCCAAAGTATTCTTCTTGTTTAAGGCGAGAAGTTCTCACGAAATGGGAAACATATGTAGCTTTTCCATCTTTGATGCGCAAACCATGAATCATTCTGCAATTCATTGATACCAAAATTGTAAGGTATTCCGTATTAGGTTTTTATACCGTGCTTAATCAAGCATCAAATATTGCTAGTTTATTGATATGAAATGAAAAAGCCGTCAATAACAAACATGAAAGAAATATATATATTTGATTAAAGGAAGAGAATCGCGCACCCATCTCCATCAAACCTGCGAAAATAGAAATGGAAAGCATGGTATGAAAATCAATATGGATAACCAATATAATAAAAATAAATATACACCTAGATCTGTGCAAGTTCTAATACTATACTGTTGAATTTAAACCATATAACTATACAAGATAAAAAAGACAAGACAAAGTTTACCAATGATATCCAGCAACGGGAGAAAACTTCGGATTAGGTCCCACCCTCACAAACTCTCCATTCAAGCAATCCTGCATTAGACTTCAAATGGTTAGTGATGAGTGATAGGACCTAATAGTGTTCTAATGCCAGATTGTATACAATAAACACAAACGATGATTCCACGATATATATTTGAACATCGAAAAATCGTGATTAATGAGTTGTGACACTTTATATATTCATTAACCATCTATGATCTAACATCAAAACAACCACTTATGTCACTAACCGGAAGGTGTCCTTTAACATGAAGATCCTTAGTAGGAGGTGTCTCATCTTTGACAGGTGCAAAATTACCAGCAATCCAGTGATGACAAAGTGAAGAATCATAAAACAACTTCACAACAAGATTCTCCAACAAATCAACAGCTTTTGAACTGAAACACTTTCTTGGTTTTGGTTCCACTTTCACAATGCCTCCTCTGAGAGAAAATGATTTGACCTTTACACAAACGGGTTTGTGAGAATGGATGGTAGTAGTGCTAAGGTTGAAGACTTGGGTACCACGGTAACTTCTCAAGGTGTTTAACCTGCTACTGCTTATGTTACTGCATGTTAAAATAAACTTACTTTATTTACATTTCAGTCCATTAAACTCTAAAAAATATTCAATAAACTAAAAAATTTAATTGATTTACACTCGGTGTACACATGCACTCGATTTATCATATAGATATTAGTAGAGATATTTTATGTAGTAATAAAGTAAAGTGACATGATAATAAGATATGACTGGATGTATGTGTAAAAGTTTTTTTCGATAATGACAAATATGAATTAAATTTCAAGCAAAAGTACCTCATGAGTCTGTTATCGTAATTTCCAATTTTTTATTTGGCGTTGTTTAGCTACAAATTCATGTAAAAACATAATAGGATTAAATTGAAATAAGACGAAATATAGAGGAGTTAGTAACTTGTAATGAAAAATTTAGATATAGTAAAAGACAAATGAAATTAATTTTACCTATAATACAATATTAGAAGAAACAAAACAGTGGAAAAATCTAATCTTGGAATACAATAATACTATATGAAAATATTGATATTGATAAAGAACATTGCATGGTTTGCATCACTTTATGAAGATGCAAATGTTTGCTTGTTCTTAACATTCAAATGTTGGTTCTCATTTATACAGATCTTGGTTGATAGAGATAAGCAATTTGATATTTGATGATTTGATTTGAAGTCAGTGTCATTTAATGCCTAGCTGGTCCTATCTTCAACACCGGCAACTCGACATAATAATTTTGGAACTATTTGTCAGCTTAAAACCTCATTCCTTAGACATTTTTTTTAACAAATAAGTCAATTATTAGGGAACCCAAGATGTGTAATATATCAAAGGATATTTCTTGGTTTGAAGATGTGTAAATATAACAAGTATATTTATTGAAAAAATTAATTTTTAATCTTTTAAAAAATAAATTGAAATAATTTTTAATACATAATTCATATTTTCGATATACTAACATGTGTCTTTAGGGTTATCATTTCCCTTTAAATATTTAATAAGAGATGCATTAATAATCGTTGGTTGGTGTTTTAGCTAAAGACAAATCAAATGGGAAGTATCCGAGTTTAATTTAGAATCTAGGTAGGATAACCATTGATCAAACTTTGTTTAATAGAACTATATGAACTATCACGGTCGAACCGAAGAGTTAAAAATCAGATAAGAATAAGACATGTTTTGGTAAAAGTATATTTTGACTAATGTTAGCAGTGGTGAATCAATTTATGGTGATTTTGAATACACAATTGATCACCTGAAGGCTATCTAGAGAATTATAATTTAGTTTTTTAAAATATTTTATTCCTTCTAGAATATTTCCACTCAAAATATCAAGTAAGAAGTTTGAAAAAAATTGAGCCGGTATGAAGACAATTTTATATTTTTGGGAAAAGACAATTTGTATTATTATTGACAGAAGTTGGACATAGTTGACGATGATTTTTTTATCAAAATAAAAATTATGAAAATCAAAATGATTGTGATTTCTCTTAATAAGTTGGCAACTTCAATTACAACTCTGAAATGGCTGAAAATAAAGAAAACTTTAAAATAGGGGAAATAAATTGAAAAGAAATTAAAATGATAAGATGGACATAAAACTCCATAGAATTTAAGACAAATTCATTAACGAAAGTCTCACAATAAATCAAATGTCAAAATTGAGAAATACAAGGCGGAGTTTCTTCGATCCATATGCAATCTAAATTCTTAGGAGTATATTTAGCTAAATAATGAGCAGTTTGGTTGGCTTCACGTCTAATATGCAAAAAAATTAAACTACGAAAACTACTTTTAAAACTAATACAATATCGGATAATAAAGGCAACATAGTTGGGAGATTGTTGGTGAACATTCAACGCTAAAACCACATTAGAAGCATCTGATTTTGCTATAAGATTCAGAAAAGACATGTCTTTGCAAATTTCAAACCCTCCGCATAGCTAAAGCTTCTGCAACTTCTGAATCTGGTAATGAAAAGACTTGCCAGGAACAAGCACCAATGACAACACCTTCATTATCTCTCATCATGCCCCACTTATCACCCTCTATCAGACATGCTGCATCAACATTAAGCTTGTAGAAACCACTAAAAGGAGGTGTCCAATGAACGTCGTCGGATATTGGCAAAATTGGGCCTCCACTTAGTTTCTCCACCAACACCGTACTAGCACTCTTAAAATTCACAATAGACCTTTGTGCCTTTTGAACAATGGCAATCACATCAACACCAATCCCCTCAAAACATTTCTTATTTCTCGCACACCATATCTCATTACACAAGGCTAAAACATGGACTATAATATCCTCGTCGACATCAATAATATTTTCCTCCAACCACTTATGGAAAGGAACTTACCTGGAATCATTCGAATTAAATATCATGCCTAAAGAGGAGGCAAACCATATCTACTTTGACCAGTGACACTCCATATAAAGGTGTGAAATTGTCTCATTATGTTCCCCACAAAGAACACACAATGGATCACTACTTATTCCTTTTTTAAAAAGATCATTTTCTACTGGTAGTTTTTCATGTAGAATCCTCCAAGAAAAGTGGATGTGTCTTGGAATACTTTTTATTTTCCATAATTTTTTCCATACTTGGTGATTATTGTCCTGCATTGAGCTATGTGAGCCATCTGCTTCACGCCTTGCCTTTAAGAAATAGTATGAACTCTTCACAGAAAAAGTAGTTGACCGTGAAGCACCCCACACAAATTCATCTTGCAATTGAAAGAGAGAAATTGGCAATTGAAGAATTTGTTGAGCCTCAAAAGGGAGAAAAATTTCATTAATTATTGGAGCATTCCAACGTCGAATATCATGGTGAATGAGATCTGAGACAAACATAATATCACAATTAGGGGTTAATTAGGGGACCAAATCTTGTACCCATTTTGATAAGGAAGTCAATTGTCCTCCCATACATTAATTAGACGACCGTCTCCTACTCTCCAAATACTTGCTTTCTCAATAACATGCACTCGTGCTTGCAAAATACTTCTCCATGTATAACTTGGGCAGTAACCAGTTGAAGCTTTCAAGAAATTGTTTCTAGAAAAATACCTTGCTTTCAAACATTGTGAGATCAATAAGTCGTCGTTGTGCATAATACGCCAACCTTGTTTAGACAACATTGCAAGGTTAAACTCATGAAATGTTCGAAAACCTATTCCACCTTTCTTTTTTTCCTTACATAATATCTCCCATTTAATCCAATGAATTTTACGCTAGCCTTGTTTGATGCCTCATCAAAACTTACTAATCATACTTTCAATATGCTCACATAAACCCTTCGGAAGTAGAAAACAACTCATCACAAACGTAGGAATAGCTTGAACAGCTGTTTTGATCAAAACTTCTCTTCCAACGGTTAATAGAAATTTTTCTTTCCAACCTTTTAACTTCTTCCACGCCCTATCTTAGACAAAATTGAAAACCTGTTTCTTAGACCTACCAATAAAAGCAGGCAACCCCAACCTATAGACAAAAGAAAGAAGATTGCAATTTTGATTTTCCTATTTTGATAAAATCTTGATTTTAGTCTCTATTTTTTATTGCACAATTATGGTCTCTCATTTTAAAAATTTGTTCAACTCATGATTTTTACCTTCTAATGATTTAACAAGAAAAGTAACAAATGGCTTAATTGCTTAAGAGTCTTAAAAAAATAGAGTGATAAATTAAGTTTTGATCAAGTAGATGGTGTCAAAAGAAGTTCAGTGCAATGATATAAGGGGTTCAGTGTCATCAAATTGAAAGGTTAAAATCATAGATTGAGAAAAATTTTGAAATTTAGATCAAAATTGCATTTGATTAAATTTGAGGAATGATATTTGTACAATTATCTTTTGGATAATATTTTCTTCCCTCTTCTTTCGAGACAAAAACGATAGAGAGTAATTTTTTGTAACATTTTTGTATCACTCAATTCATGATGTGGATTAGAGAATTGTTCTCTTTCCAAGATGTAGGTTAAATTTGTTTGAACTGGGTAAATAAATATTGATGTGTTGTTTCTCATCTTTCTTATATTTGTTGATCCAGTTATGTTTGTGGTGTTGCTTAGATTTACGTCTCTTTGTTATTTTTGTGTTGAGACTACTTTGCTCTTTTATTACAATTTTCTTTGCTCCACACGTCTGAGTTTTGTTGATTTGATTTTATTGCTCGAATTCACAACAACTATTTATTTTAATATAATATTATATATAAATTGTTATTGTATTATCAATATATAAATTATATTCCAAAGAATATATACCCACACATATACATACATGCAAACAACCAAATCTCTTCCGGTAGAAGGTCTAATAGTTTAGGGGCGAGAATTTCACATGTTATTCATGATCTCTCTTCCACTTCTCTTTTGTGAGTCGTTACCAAAATCTTAGTTTCTTCTCTTTTATCCATCAAAGAAGGTTGATTTAAGGTCAATTTTTGATCCAAAATCACCCTCGTAACTCGTTTTTCACTTTCCTTTTTGTTGAAATAAGTGATTTTCACAGTTATTTCGTTTTTTCGTTCGTGATTCAGTCGCCTTAGTGCGATGTTGTTTTGTTCGTTGTTTTTGTGCGGCGTTGTTTGTCTTTCTTGTTTTATTCGGGTATTTCTTCAGTTCAGATTGTCATATCAACTTCGATTCAGTACAGATCCGGAGACATGTGTATTTTGAAGACTTGAATATAGTCATATGTGTAGGCTTTTGTACTTTGTTGTTTTATGCTATTAACATAGATGTTGTTCATAAATTCATCATTTTTGTTTTTATCAAATCTGCATTGTATCAATGTCCTCTATCAATTTGAATGAACGAATATATTTATTTTTAGTCAAAAAAAAATAGATCTCTTCTAGTAAAAGATACGTTTATATTTAATATCCAACAAATGTCAAATAGGATTATCTTTAACGTATAAAAAATATTTAAGTTTGAAAGAGTTTTTATGGTTTAGATTTTTTTCTAAAATTAATTTCTACAAGGATTTTTATGTGAAGACTACAATAAATAAAAGGGTTTTATAATCTATTATTTATTATTTTGGCCCGTATAATATGTTTCACGTTCCGTCCCTAAGTAAGTCCAAGATACATTTGTCCTAAATTAAAATAGCTAATCGTATCTATTATGTAAGGTCCACCGTAAGAATTAAGCTGCTTCATGATTCTCTTTCAAATAAATGTAAAAATAATATAACCCTTTAATCTAAATCTTTAAACAGTGTCTTTAAAAATAAGTTTAAAAATTTAAAGGCGTAGCAAATAAAAGTTTAGTGTGTGTAAGAGATAAAGAAGATATAGGAACATGCACAGTTCACTTTGCAAATAACAAACTGGAAACTCTACTCCATATCGTGCAATGAGGTTGTCCACAAGTTTACAATTTAGCTTGTTCTTGAAGTTGATCCTGTCAAGAGAGCCAGAAAAAAAAAAATTAACACCATGCATTTAAATGTAAATTTAATTTATATTTACTGTCGGTGTAAATATGTTTTTACATTAACTATCATATCATTGAAAATATTTGACTTTTATTGTAACAACTTTTAAGTCATGTATATGTTGGTTGTGATCTAGTGAGAGTATAATAACTTTCTATCACGAGAGCGGAGGTCGTTTGTACTATCGATAAAAATAACTTCCTATCGGTAGTGTAAACGACCTCCGGTCTCGTATACACGTACATATTTTTTTCTTATTTATTAAATAATTAATGTATCGAGTTTATAATATAGATCAAATATATCAGTTATTCAATGAATTAGAAGGGAAAAAAAAGACCATTAATAAATTCATTCCATCCCTTTCCATTTTCATCAATCTAAATTAATATTCCTAGCAATGCGTAGGAAATAGAAAGGAAGAAATGCAATGTATGAATAAGCAATATGAAGTAACACAAACCTCTGTGACAAAGAAAGCATGGAAACCATATGGAACTCTTTGAGGTAATTCTACAACCGCAACTGGATCTGCTGACATTGTTTTTGCATCTATGACATGCACGAATGATTTCCTGTAGTAGTATAGTTTAAACTCACTTCATAATGAAAAAATAATATCAAAAAACTAAAACTAAATTATGTCATAGTCATAAATAGAGAATTTGATACCTAGTATTCTCATCATGTACAAAAAAGATCAAGTATCCATCATCTTCTTCAGAATCGATCCCATGGACGCGTGGGACATAAATAGCGTCAGAGCAAAACGTTCCTGGTCCCAAGTCATAGAGACCATGAATATTTCCTCCAACTTCGAGCTTTGTTTTGCCAAAATCGGGTTCAGCATTCAAATCAAATTTAATAATCCCAGTTGCATTGCTGCCTAATATGGTTCCATATACATACTTATGTTTCCTGATGAAATGAATATAGTAAAATACATGTTACTTTTCTGACTCGATCTTAAAACACAATTAGGAAAGCGCATGTGGTAGCATAGTAATGTTCCTTTTCAAATAAGTCAGTGTTAAGTCAATCGCAGATTGCGCAAAATAGTTGTTGGTTTAAATCTTGCTGTGCACCGAAAGGGCTATAGCGCCCTTAGTGCCGCTATTTGACAACATTTTGTACTAGATAGCATATCACATAACAATAGCGACTTGCTCAAATTCCTGTACGCTATTTAACAACATTTTATACCAAATAGCGTATCATGGAACAATGGTGTAAATCAGCTATTCAACAGCATAGGAACAAGAACATAAGAAAAAGGGATGTGACAATTAAAATAACAACTATCAAATTAACAGATTAAGTAGATTAATTTACAAAATCAGTATTATGCCTGCCCTAATTTTCAAAATGGAAAGAATAAGAATAATCTTACCTGCCGGTGTATCTTTCATTCACCCTAGGAAAATCTACAGAATATGCTGATAGTTTCTTTTGAGAAGCTTTACCGGTTTTCATGTTAAATCTCATTTCATACCTGGAAATAGTTCAATATCTGGTAAATAATATAAAATAACATCAAGTAGAATTTGCATAATAAATTACAAATAAGAACTAGTATTTTTACAACTCATTTGAGAAATTTTTAAGTTTATCCTTGATATCCTCGGCAACCATGTCCAAATCTAGATTCTTCAGACGGCACGTGATCAAAACAACTTCGTCCTCCTCCTCCCAAGCATTAGCTAGTGAAAAGAAGACATTTAAAGGGTTAGCAAACAGGTCAATAAGAATTCATGAAATTAAAGCACAAATTGAAGCTTAGTTTGGAATTCTAATAGTATAATACACTGCTCCCATTCTATCTTGCAGTGGTTTGCATGGTACTGCAAGATGTATTTATCTTTTTTATCATGCACTTCAAATTTGTGTACCATTGAATTTTATGGAAACATCATTGCGGAGTATCAATCATCATATATTATATACAAAAGCAAACAAACTCACCATTATGGAATATAAAGCAGTTTGGTAATTCAAACCATCTAATATGTTTATCATCCTTAGCATACCGAGGTAGGATGCCAAAACGAGATTTCTTGGTTGAATCAAAAGAGAATACCAGTCTCTTATTCTTCACCATTTCCTGAAAAATGAAATTCAAATCAACAATTGATTAAAAAAACTAATAAAGTAATCTTTAGTCGGATTACATGAATAGAAAAAACGGCAATACCTTTGGCCTAAAGAACACAGGAAGATCCATAAAAATTGCATAATTTTCGGTTATGGCAAAGTCGTGCACCATGATGGGATTCGATATTGTTATTGGAACAGGATCATGCATATAACCATCTTTTGAAATTACTCTGTATGTGATGTATGGTGGTGTTTGTGAATATCCAAATGTGAACATCTCCCCTGCACGAAAGATATTTACATCTTGGAATGAGAATGAGTATGAAGCACCGACACAAACACACGTTAACACCAGTAATAAATTTAAGAAAATAAAAGTAATTGATTAACGACATGTGTTGGTGTTGTGTAGATGAGAGACAATAACGCGTTTTGTACACATGATATGCGATCATTATGAAGTGTCGGTGCTTCATATGACTATTTCACCAAACCGGTCAACTTAATCACTTATTTGAAGATGATGGATTTACCGGTAAAAGGATCAACTTTTGGATGAGCGGTAAAATAATGGTCCAGTCTCTTGTCATAATCTAGCATACCAAGTGTATGCAAATCACCATCTTCAAAAACTTTAATAGCATCTGCAAAATTCAAATAACACTACTTGAGTTCTATAGCACATGTGGACTAGGATTGCGTTCTTCATAAGATATGAAGAAAAAAAACCTTTCTACTTAAGATCATAATTTCTGAAGGACATTGAAGCAAAAAAGAAAGGAAAAATACGCACAAGGTTTGTCTTGTTCTGAGAGTGCTAGAAGCATCGCATTGTGATATACAAGACCTGTATTAGCTGGTAGGAATTAGAGTATAAGCACAAGTAAATATTATCAGTGCTGACAAAATTATGAAACACTATTTGAATTGTACTGAATAAATTGCAGAATGAAAAGAAAAGAAAAAAATCCTAGGATTTTGAGTTTGACAAAAGGTTACATTGCATAATTTACCTGTTCCAGTTCCAAAAGACACATCAAGTATTTTCAATTTTTCTCTCAATATTTGTATGGTAACCATTAAAATTCCAAGTAGACCCTTGATATCTCCAACCTGGAAATGACATACAAGAAATATAAAACCAAAATTTGTTTATATTAGTATTTTATGTCCATTTTTTACTTTCTTTTCATACCTTCATAAATTTAGATCCTCCAAAGTATTCTTCTTGTTTAAGACGAGAAGTTCTCACGAAACGTGAAACATATGTAGCTTTTCCATCTTTGATGCGCAAACCATGAATCATTCTGCAATTGATACAAATATTATAACCTATTGATATGAAAAATTCATCAATAAAAAACTTGAAAGAATTATATATTTGCATAAAGAGAATCGCACACCCATCTCCATCAAACCTGTAAAAATAGAAATGGAAAAGCACGGTATGAGTCAAGATAAACTTGAATACCAAACCTTCCCATAAAAAGTAATAACTCTATAAAAATTGAAATGTAAATGAAAATCAATATGCAGATAACCTATATAATGTAAATAAATATACTCCAATTAAGATTTATGCAAGTTCTCAAGATATACTGTAGAAATTGAAACCAGACAACGTAAAAAAGACAAGAAAAAGTTTACCAATGATATCCAGCGACGGGAGAAAACTTCGGATTAGGTCCCACCCTGACAAACTCTCCATTCAAGCAATCCTGCATTAGACTTCAAATTGTTAGTGATGAGTGACAGGTCCTGATATTTTTTAATGGTTAGTGTATTACAGAAAATTGTTCTGTTTGAAGAGCAATACCCCGCTGCCCACTTATCGGTTTTAAAAGAGGTCTGCGACTACTATGATCTAAGTTGCACATCAAGGTTTTCTATGTCTCCTCCACAACCCGCAACGAACACAAAGTGAGGCATTGCACCGGCAGCATTAAACCGCGATTCTCAACAATATTAACGATTACAACAAAACTACAACTTAAAAACCTTGATCTAGATCATATAAATTATGTTCCTCCCACATGAAACTCAGAAAGAAAAAAGAAAAAAAAAAACATTAAATACATAAACAAACCCACCAGATGAAACATATATGGTAGGGACAATGCATTGTAATATGCAGACCCGGATGTCCTATTTATTCGTCTTAAAAGGTGAATTTTAACCACTAGGTTATTTGACAAAAAAACTGAACAAAAACGATCACTGACCGGAAGGTGTCCTTTAACGGGAAGATCCTTAATAGGAGGTGTTTCATCCTTAACAGGTGCAAAATTACCAGCAAGCCAGTGATGAGGAAGTGAAGAATCATAAAACAACTTCACAACAAGCTTCTCTAATAAATCAACAGATTTTGAAGTGAAACCTTTTCTTGGTTTTGGTTCCACCTTCAAAATCCCTCCTCTCAATGAAAATGATTTGATCTTTACACAAATAGGTTTGTGAGAATGGATAGTAGTAGTGCTAAACTTGAAAACTTGGCTACCACGGTAACTTCCCAAGGAGTTTAACCTGCTACTACTTATGTTACTGCATGGTAAAACAATTTATTTTTTTAATGATTAGAACAACATATAATGTATTCATTCATTATAAAACATAATAAACAAATTACCTCATTAGTTTCCAATTTTATTGTTGGCTTTATTTGGATGTTTTCTATTTTCTAGGCCAAACTTTTTGAGTTCTTATTGGTGGTACAGCAGCAAATGTTTGCTGCTTGGCCTTAACATCAAATATATGTGCATTCTTAGAGATGAGATAAGACAAGCAATTGATGATTTAATTTGAAGTCAGAAATTTATTTTGCCGCCGATTGAAGTCGGTGTCATTTAATGCTTCAACATTGGCAACTAGACATGCTACAATTTTTAAGGCATTTAGAAAACATTTTTTTGAGTATTGTTAACTTGTGCAATTGTACAATTTATAAGGCAATTTTTATGACATGTACTTTATTAGTCCCTCCTTATTTTATAGAAATAGTTTACAAAAATCTTGAATATTAAAAAAAGTGTTTGAATTAACTTATAAAAACAACTATAAACTCATGAAAA